>OX596012.1:17471546-18749546 GCA_951394025.1 Heteromyza rotundicornis | reverse complement strand
ATTCTTCTATAACTTTACGAAAAAAACTTAACGCAAAAATTCAAACGGTAAAACCGAGTTGTGGTCGTATTTAGAATTCTTCAAAGTAACAATAACAAGATGGAGATAATTGGAGAACTCAGTTTTATTGATACAGAAAATGCAGTTGTCAACGTAAGTTTTGGTTGTAAAACCATAGCCCCTTAATTTTTAATAAATTTTTTAATAAATTAAATAGGAAATTGCAGTAATTGAATGCAGCGGAGGCTGCGGCAAGTGGTGCGTTGAAGTAACGGCCAAAAACAAATACAATGTGTACGTTTGTTGTGGGGTGAAAGTGATCTCCGTGGGGGACGCGTTCGAGCAAGTGCACGGCGTCCAGGTAACATTTATTTATAATTTAAATACAACAAAATAAAAATTTCTTTCCTTTTACAGCTAGCCGAGGAGGATTGCGTTTGTGCACAATGCATCCAACGGCTTCTGGACGTCGTCGCATGGCAGAACGACGTCGCACGACGCACCCGACAAAAGAAAATGCCGAAGGTGGAGGTGGCCGTGGCTGAGGCCACATCTGTAGTTGGAGCCTTGTCCGTAGACGTAGCGTCAACTGCAGATGTGGCCTCAGCTGTTGGTGAGGTTCCCCCAGCAACTGAAGCCACATCTGTAGATGGAGCCTCGTCCGTAGACGTAGCGCCAACTGCAGATGTGGCTTCAGCTGCTGGTGGATCTCAAAGCCGATACCACGCAGCCAACGTTCTCGGGTGTCCAACTCCACGGCCAGGGCACTTCGTCTGTGGACTACAAAACAACGGTGTAGTTTGTATAAAGGAATACTCTTCGAAAACGGCACTAATAGCCCATCGCCGACATCACCACCCACATCACCCGCAAATGCTTGAAGTGGACGCGCGCTGCTCCTTCGCGTGCGATCTTTGCCCAACATTATTTGCATCAAGAAGTAATTACACTCGGCATTACAAAAGAAGCCATCATAATCACAACCCAAAAATACGATGCTCAAATTGTGACCAGACTTTCATTAAAGCCGCAGATTATCGCATACATTACGACATAGTACATGCTAATAAATAATAAAAAGAACATTAAATATGTGTAAATATGTTTTATTTATTTTGAAGACCTTATTATAGATTATTACAGGTGGTGCTTTGGCATTTATTCTGCAATTATTTTCTGTACAGATTTTGCGAAATTGTTCAATGCCACCAAGAATAGTCGAAACGTGCCACAAATTAAGTTTATACATTTTTTAGGTCGACATATTTTATTGATTTTCAAAGTATTTTTTTTACCCTTATACACTAAAAGGAGGTGAAAAATAATGAAGAAAATAAATTAATGAACCGGCCGCTCAGGAAGGTGATCTAAAAGTCATTCAATTCTTACCCGGGTGAAGAGGTTGGCCAAGCCAAAATTAGGAATCCAATAATAGAATTTACATGTTTTAAATTTCTCGGTGCATTCCAAAGACCCCTCGACTCCGGCGAGCTCCGCAACGCCAAGCAAGCGTGTCGAGACTCCGTTCCCAATACCCACAAGCAGTGAGCTGCCACACTCATCTTTTGGCCGGCTGGGACACCTCTTAAAAAATAGTTTTCGAAATAAGGAGCGGGAAGTGCTGTTCATGCAATAGTGTATACGACCAACACAGCAAAATCCACACCAGCCCAAAAGAGGTACATAGGTGGGCGCACTTATCCAATGAAGAGTTCTTCAAGCTCACTGACGAACAACTAAACGACCGCAGCCACTTGGAAACAGTGGTAAGCGAAACGTATTTCATATGTGTTTACAAAAAAAGGTCACATGTTCTCGTACCTAGGCACTTGAACGGAACATCACAACACCACACGCAAAATTTGGAAGCCGGAATATACCGCACCAATTGCGCAACAAATGAAAAAATGTGAAAAATGCAGTATATGGTTTATTCTCAATTCGATTTGGTACCATAAGAAAAAATGGATTGAAAAGCTCTTTACAATAAACAATGTGAAACGACACCAATCATCTGTTTGACTGTGTGGCAAAGGTAACCACTCTTCGAGTAGATGCGCTCTGGAGACGCCCCATCGAGTCAATCAAAATTCTGGGCCTCAACACCAGCGGCTACAACAACACAGCTCCGCTCCCACGCACAACTGGGTCTACGTCCCGGAGCGACCCGGGAAATCTCCCAGCCAAAGGTTGTGCAACCCAACGATGGGAAAGTCGTTGCAAGAGGTATTCATACATATATATATATCTTTTTTCCTTATTGTTTCATATGTTTTTTCTACAGCGGAGCAAGGCTCGCCGGCAGGCCTGCTCCGGTTATTACTTATACGTGCCGGCGTCTAGGAGAACCCCGGGCAGCGGGTGTGGCTGTGCACAGTGTGTCGCCTGCCCATTCGAGCCAATACGGCCTCAGTGCGGTGCAATAACTGCAATGATTGGTGCCATCAGCGGGTGTGCTCGGGGCTGATGTCGACGCGGCTATGGTTAACTATACCGCACCTTGTTGCCTTCAGCAACAGCATCAAGCGACAATACCGCTGATGCCGGTGTAGGTTCGGCCTCCACGGTCGCGTCGTCAGCAGCAGCCACCGCAGACAAACACTTTGCCACGGCAGCACCCTCCTCATGCGACCTCAGCCAGCCCTGCACTGTTCAACGAGTCCATTTCTTCATCCGTCGTACCCGATGTCTGGAAAGTTGGTACGGTCATCCCATTGCTTAAGCCGGGTAAATGCTCAGACCAAGGTAAATCATACCGGCCGAACTCACTGTTGTCACCGGTAGCGAAGACGCTTGAAGCGCTCTTGCTGCCGGTGCTCAGTGAGCATCTGGTGCTGGCTGAGCATCAGCACGGGTTCCGTAAGGACCGCAGCACGACCACCGCTCTGCTCAATGTACAAACCCAAATAGGCAATGGGATGAACCAATGCAAACCGTGTGACTGGACAATAATGGTTGCTCTGGACCTATCCAAGGCCTTCGATACGGTGTGTCATGGCACACTCCTGAAGGACTTGTATGGGTTCACGCTTCCGAACTCCGTGAAACGCTGGTTGGCTTGCTATATGTGCGGTAGACAAGCATTTGTGGATTTCCGCAATGTGAAGTCGAAACACAGGCGAGTCAAACAGGGTGTTCCGCAGGGGGGTGTCCTGTCACCACTGCTGTTTAATTATTACGTGGCGCAGATGCCGTTGCCACCAGGTGATATTACCCTCGTAACCTATGCAGACGACTGCACGGTCCTGGTTACGGGGAAAAATCTGACCTCGCTTACGAGTAAGGTCAACGATTACCTGGTGGAAGTCTCGCGTTTTTTCGGGGGTAGAAACCTCCAGTTATCGGCAGAGAAATCAACGGCGACTCTATTTACCCCATGGACGAAAGAGGTGAACCACGCGCTCGAAGTGGTTGTCGACGGTCGAGTGATCCCCACGGTGAAAAATCCTAAGACCCTGGGGGTCACTTTCGACAACCTCTTCACTTTCTCGACGCATTGTTCCAACGCAATAACCTGCGCAGGAGGAACAATGTGTTGAAGGCGCTGGCGGGTAGCACATGTGTGGCGGCGTCTGCAGAAGTGCCAGAATGCTGCTCTTCGTGCCTCGACAGGTTGTCATCTCATGTCGGATGAGGACCACCTGCACGAGGAGACGAAGGTGGTGAAGGTGAGGGAACACAACGTCATGTTGTCAAAACAGTTCCTCCTGGCTTGCCACCAGGAACACCACCCGAATAACGCATTACTTGGTGCCCTTGCGACGTCCCGTAACATAAGGGGAGGACTGGCTGATTACCGCGAGGAAATCAGCCGGTTTACGAATTGCACCCCCTTCGACAGGGCAGCTTGATGGGGAAAGGGTGCTACCCCGCGAGACCAGGTGCGCTCTTGCACAGTTGAGGTCCGGATGGAGCAGGCATCTGAACAGCTATATGTCCCGGTTAAACCCGGACATAGCGAACATATGACCCGATTGCGGACATTCGCCTCACGTAGTTGAGCACCTGTTCAGATGCCCGTCCCATCCCACGGACTTAACTGTGCTTGAGCTATGGACCGCGCCTGGTGACGTGGCGATGCTCCTCAACCTTAAAATGACAGACACGACGGACGACGAAAACATATAAAATTGTTAGGGAATTAGATAGGTATATGTGTGATGTCCTCTTATAACGACTCTCTTTACAGTTGCTACCACAACAACAACACAGCTCCTCGGACAATTATTGCAAGATGTGTATTATTGCAAGATGTGTATGACTCTTCTGTTCCAAACGTCTACAAAAGATGGTTGGCAGTTTATATGGCTGGACGACAATCCTATGTGGAGTTTAGGGGTTCCAAGTCGGAGCTGAGGAGAAATAAGCAAGGGGTACCGCAGGGAGGAGTATTATCCCCCTTGCTGTTCAACACTTATCTCCCCTCCGTCCCGGTCCCTCCACCAGATCTGAAACTAATTTCTTACGCCGATGACTGCACTGTGCTAACATCGGGGTTACTTTCGATACCATGCATACCTTCTCCAAACACGTGGAAGGCGTGGTTGCTAGAGTAAAGGGCCGAAAGAAATAACGAGCAGTACTTGGGGTAAAGATAAGGAGACGATACTAGACTCTTATAAAGCCATAGGTCGTGACCTTATCGATTACGCCTCACCAGTATGGGCATCAAGCTTGAGCGATACTCAGTGGAAAAAGCTCCAAACAGTTCAGAACTCGGCTCTGAGGGTGATCACAGGGTGTCATTCTATGACCCCTGAAGATCACCTGCATGATGAGACGTTGCTTCTGCCTGCGAGGACGCACTGCTCTTTGCTCACTCGCCAACATTTGATTAAATGTGAGGATTCCAGCCATCCAAACCATGGTAGCATAAGACCGGTAAACACGGACTGGGCAAGGCAGATTAGGCGTTATTATCGGACCGAAGCGGCGGCAATTAATCACCCAATCGTCATGATTCGGGGGGGCCAGATGACGATAAAGGAGGCGCTGTCATGGGTCCACACCCAAGCGGTTTCCGGAACCTTACAGGAAAATTTCGGAGGCGGAAAAAACGATCCCTCGCCCGACAAGAGTCACGTTGGCTCAGCTCAGGTCAGGTTACTCTAAATATCTAAACAGTTACCTGGCCAGGGTTAACCCGGATATCGCTGACACGTGCCCGTCATGTGGCTCCTCACCCCATATCACCAGACACCTCTTTGAGTGCCCTCTGCGACCAACGTCCCTCACCCCGGAGTCCCTTTGGACGAACCCGGTGGAGGCAGCCAGGTTCCTGGATTTGGACCTGGCGGAGTAGACTCAATGCTCACCCTCTCTTTTCTCTCTCTTTCTCTCTTCCAAATATATTGTTTGTTTGTATTGTATTGTATTGTCGTAATTATCAATGTTTTTATTTTCTCCCTCCTACTATCCCCCCTGAACATGCTAATGTTTCTTGTAGACATGGCTACCACAACAACAACCACACCAGTGTACATCGATCGCACAACATCCAGTTTAACTGCAACGGGATAGGAGGCAAGCTGGCGGCATGATGATTGAACGTAACAACATCAAAATCGCAGCGATTCTAGAAACCAAGCTGACCTCCTGATCCCAGCTGCCACACTCTAGTGACTACAACGTCATCAGAATTTGTTAGGAGTCAAGCTTGGTCGTGTAAAGTGATGTTGCGATTTGGTACAGTGGCTAGCTCGAGCTGCTCGTACGTATATTAAAAAATTGGAAGGTGATTTAGACAAAGTATCTGTTATATAAACTTTACGTTGAGATTGAAGAGAAGCAAAAAATGTAGAGAGAGTAAAATCACAATACAGGCTCACGTTACAACCCTTCGTTATGCACAACTGCATCGTCAGATGTGACTACGAGATCCGAAACGCTGGTTGGCTTGTTATATGTGGGGTAGACAAGCATTTGTGGATTTCCGCAATGTGAGGTCGAAACACAGGCGTGACAAACAGGGTGTTCCGCAGGGGGGTGTCATGTCACCGCTCCTGATCTATTACTACTTGGAGCAGATGCCGTTGCCAGTGGTTGATATTACCCTCGTAACCTATGCAGATGACTGCACGGTCCTGGTTACGGGGAAGAACTTGACATTGCTCACGAGTAAGGTCAACGATTACCTGGTGGAAGTCTCCCAATTTTTCGAGGGTATAAACCTTCAATTATCGGTTGAGAAATCAACGGCGACTTTCTTTACCCCATTGACAAAAGAAGTGAACCATGCTCTTGAAGTGGTTGTCGACGGAGGAGTGATCCCTACGGTGAAAAATCCCAAGATCCTGGGGGTCACTTTCGACAACCTCTTCACCTTTTCGACAAATTGTTCCAACTTGCGCAATAACCTGCGTAGGAGTTGTCCAAGGAATTGTCCAAACATGGAAACTTTTTCAAATTCCTTTACGTTTTACTTGAAGAAGATTTCAAAAAAATTCGTTACGTTGAAAAGTGCAATTGATGTCGATTCCTAGAAATATAGATGAGCAAAATGAACCCCGGATTAGTGACCCCGACTTACCCTTAACTCACAAAACTCCAGAATTATTCCAAAAGTTTTCATTTGTCGAACAGTGATTTGTTAATACATTCGTATGCCTTTATATTTCCGTCATACTGTTGATTTGTTTGTGTATTAGCATCTGCATCACCGCTATCAATCGTTGCTTGTGTACTGTTGCTAGTACGTGTTGTTTGTGTACCTGTTGCTTGTCACGGCTATCGACTGCGCTGCTATTTGCGTGCAGCGATTTTACTGTTGCATGTACACTAGAGGTGTCCAAAAAAAAAAATGTCCTGTTCTTTTGCGATAGTGTCTTAAATTATGCCAATCCACCCAAAAGGAACCAAAAAAACACAAATTTTACCCATTACCTAATTTTTATTAAAAAATTTACAAATATTTGTATAAAAAAATTAATAAAAATACCTTTTAGAATGAGAAAAATACAAGAAACAACCCCAAAATATTGGTTTCCCCAAAAACTTCCCCCCTTATGACAATTTGACCGAATTTTGCTGAAAAGCGTCAGAAAAATCGCATCCTTTCGGAGGTTTTTTTTCTTGTTTTTTTCTCATTCTGAAACGCAATTTTAATTATTTTTATTAAAATTTTTTTGTTGAAAAGCTTTTTAAATAAATTTTAGTTTTGGTCAACTTTAGGTACTTTGTTGACCGGTTCGCCGTTATCGGATCGGCTTGAAATTTTAAACTTCAGAGATTTTGGTGTATTGTTATAATTTATGAAACAATTGCAAAAGATCAGGCGAATTTTTTCTTTTTTGGACACCTCTAATGATCACTGGCACCGAAGTCGATGTGTGTTGTTGTTTGTATATAACGGCTGCCGTCTTGGTTTGCGTGGATTACGGTTTTGATTGCCGTTGCTTTTTGTTGTTGCCTTTATACTGCATTTATGGAATTTCGTTATCTAATCGCATTTTCAAACCAATTTCTAATTAAGTTTTTAGTTTCTATACCCCACACAGGGTATGGGTAAAAATGGGGTCAAATTTGTAGGGGTATTTCAGCTTCGACATAGCCGAAGATTGTTCGATATTTACAAAAAATATTAGGAACTGTTTATTTCGATACCTTAAATCACAACCATCCTCGTAATGAAAGTAATTGCAAAATGAGGAAATAAAAATATGCATACAAAACATATCAATTTGAAAATTTGTTTTTCATTTTCTAGAGTTTTGAAAAAATGGACATAGAATGGTTGTGCTTTAAGTTAACGATTTGTTGATTCCTTTTTTCAGTCTTAAAGAATATGAAGATATTTAGTAAATATATAAAAAAAATATTTTTCGATACTTCCAAAAATATCGAATAAAAGTATCGAGTACTTTTTCTAAGAAAAACTTGAAATGTTTAATTTTTTTTTAAATTTTTTTTTTTTTTTGATAAAAAAAATTTTTTTAATTTTTTAATAACAAAAAAAGGGTTTTTCTATGGTTTTGGATACAAAAAATGGTATTTAATAAAAAAAAACAGTAAAATAATTATCTTCTGTTCTTCTATATTTTGTTGATAATTATACCCCCACACTCACTGTGGCAGGGTATACTAACTTTGTCACAACGTTTGTAACGCCCATAAGGAGGCGTGTCCGGTATGGAAAAGTATATATATTCTTGATCAGTATCACCTCCTGAGTCGATTTAGCGATGTCCGTCTGTCTGTCCGTCCGTCTGTCCGTCTGTCCGTCCGCACGATAGCGGTCGCAGTTTTGGAGATATCGACTTGAAACTTTTTTTACATGTTTTTCTCGTGAATACTGAGATCAAGTTCGAGAATCAGCCAAATCGGACAAAAACTGGGCGTGGCTCCCATACACCGAAAAAAAAGGTAAACATTTTTTATTGTTGTATTCGATTGGAAATGTTTAGAAACGTATTTTTGACATGGTCCGAGGTTCCGTAGCCACATATATAAGGTCTAAATGGGGTCTTGAGACCAATTTTTTTTTTTTGTTGGATTTAATTGGAAATTTTTAGAAATGGATTTTGGACATGGTCCGAGGTTCCGAAGCCACATATATAAGGGTCTAAATGGGGTCTTGAGACCAATTTTTTTTTTGTTGGATTTAATTGGAAATTTTTAGAAATGGATTTTGGACATGGTCAGGGCTCCGAAACCACCTATAATTGGCTCAAAATAGGGTCTTGAGACCACATTTTTTTATGATCGAGGTACTTCTTCCTACTGTGTGGGGGTATTTCAACTTCGGTATAGCCTTTTCGATATTTTATCGATAATTTCCATTTCTACTTTATTTCCGATCCATTTAAAAATTGTGTTCCAATACCATATTTTTCCAGTCCATTTCCGTTTTATTCGCGACATTATTTCCAATCAAATAAAAAAACACCATCCAAATAGATCGATGATATCGATACCAAATATTTGATCGATACCAAGTAAAATACTCGTTTGAGGTATCGAGGACAAAATACCCGGAAAAAAAAAAGTATCGAGTATGTACTTGTGAGTACTAGTATCGGGACAACTCTACTGCTGGTTGATATATAGCGGAGATTCAGCACATCATCCGGAAGATAACACAGTATATTTTTCTTGTATTCACTTTATGAAAAGTCCTCTAAATTTGAAACATTGATTCAAAAATGTCCCGTTAAACATCCCATTAAGCATTTCCCACCACTTAACACGAATCCCGTTTTCCTAGGCTGCTCCCCAAGATTTCCATCTCTTTTTTTGGAAAATTCTTGGGTCGCCTCTAGAATACAAACCTCGCGCTCGAGAAAATCGAGCAAGTTGTCGACCCTTGGTAACTTTTTCGAGTTGACTAAAGACGCCTCAAACTTTACTCTTAATGCTCCATCCATTTTCCTTTGTAGGATGAAGCATATTAAGGATTGAAGCAGCTCTTCTGCTCCAATACCAAATGCGTGCAATGCTTGAAGACTTTCATTTATCATCTCCTGAAAGTCTTGCACACTTTTGCGTCAGATCTCACAGCAGGAGCATCGATAAGTTTCTTGAAATATATTGAAGTAATTGCCCTTTGATTCGTAAACTTATCATCTAACAGCTTCCATGCAATTACAAAATTCTCATCCCCTGATGGCAAATTTGATATAATGCTTGCTGCCGATCCTTTCACCTTTGCTTTCAACATACACATCTTTTGTGTATTAGAAATCGATTTGGAAATTACTAATTGTGGGAACAATTCCTTGAATGTGTGCCATTTAGAGTATTGACCATCGAATACTGGTATGTCTATTTGCGGTAAAGGGAAGGGACAAGTATCATTATTCCCTTTTTTTAAGTGAAGCAACCTTTTCCTTAACCCGTAACACACTTCGGTTAGATCGTCATCAGAGTAGGATTCCATATACCTTAGGTAAGTTTCCTAACCTAAATCTAACTTCTTTTCTACTGTTTCTATGGAATCCTTCCCCTCCTCACAATTCCTAACCTTTTCATCCAATATGTCTAAAACATGTTGGAATTTCCTCCCAATCCACGGTAGTGGAGCAACTGTCCCCTTCTGGTCAGGCTCAACTGACCCCTTTCGGCACTGGATCAGGACAAATTATCACTGTATTTAACAGCTTAATAAAATTAGAAATATGACCTCTTACCTGGTCTGCTTACTGCATACTTTTGCTTGAAATATGCATTTTTTCCATCGTTGTTTCAGCCGGGGCCAACAACTCGAACCGTTGGGACAGTTCCGTTCCCCAGGACCGCATCTCCTGGAACCGCCCCACATGTATGCTCGTGGCAGCCTCCTTGACCAGCTTGTTGTATCCAGAAGCTTTCTCCGCACCGATAGCTTCTTGGTTTTTCACTATCTGCTCCATTTTTCACTAAAAACACAGTTGTAATTTTATTTTATTTTTACACTTAATTTTTTTTACTTTTAAAACTCTTTGACTATCAATTTAGCCCTTCTTTTCAAATGAAATATCTGGACACTGTTCTTGTAGTCCGTCTGTTGCCTCGCCTTTTTGATCGCTTCTAACTTTCGATTCGGGAATAGCTGCACCAAATTAGCATTCATTTTTTGGGAGCCTCCAGAGACCAGGACGTCCGCTTCTTGTTTCGCCTTGAAGAGAATTTCCTCCTCAGACCGTTTTGCCTTCTTACTCAAAAAGTGATAACAGTCGGGACGCCTCATGTGAATGCCCTACCCCGTTTTAATGGTGAACGAGCAATTGCACTTTCGGCAATTGTGAATCTGCTACGATGCTCGGAGTTCGCCTGCTGATGAACGTGTCGTGACGCGAATGGGTGTTAATACGCTATCGATAAAACCGGCATAGGGGGCCCGATAACAGGTATCATCTTCGTATGATCAAGAGTCGATGGTTTTCCACACTGAATCCCCAATGAATCAAGCTAGCAGGCTCCAAACTACGCATTTTTATTCTTAAAGACACTATACTAATGCAAAGTATCCAAAATACATGATCTTTTCGCCCTGAAGAAAATCGATCGGTTCTGCTGCAGACCCCATAAGCTTTATGTACTCCTCCAAGCACTCAAGCTCATCACTTAGAATGGTGAGAATTTTCGGTCGATAACACAATTCGGCTAAATTTGTTTTGTGTTGCAGTAACTTCTTTACGGAATCATGAAGTGAGTTCCACCTTGTTATGAATGGAGTTAATAAATTGGCGTTTATAACTGCATTGATTACTTCTGCAGATTTTGGTCGATTGCTTTTGCTCCAAAGCTGTTTGAAAACCAAAACTTAGATTTAGAAAGTATGCAATTGAAATGAAGCCAATTTTTTCCTGCGGAAATTCTTAATTTTGAAAAATTTATATTTTTGATTCCAGTTTTGACCCCAGCTATTATATTGATAACCTTTAGAGGATCAACCGTAACATCCGTTTCAAGACTTCAGTGGAAGCATCAATGAATAAAAATAAACAAAAAATATGCTCAAATAGGAATTTAAGATATCATATGCATCCTAATATATAAAAACATTGGTGGTATGTTTGAGCCAACATCACGGCTAAAACACCGAACGTATCAGAACCATACTTACACCATAGTTTGATTGTGAGCTCCGAAAGGTTTATGTGCTATTTTGTACTTGATTGGACAAAGGAGTGGCACTACTCATACAATTTATTTTTTCAAGTATACCATCGCATCGGTGGAGTCTTCTCTGACGAACGTAATTCTATAATTGGATTGAAAATGGAATGTGTTGCCATAAGTATTATCAGAATATGTCGTTTTGAAGAAGTCAGCAAACATATTAGAAATCTCAGTAGGATTGTTGGACTCACGATCATTCCATTTCATCGTATTTCGAAAACCAGTGTTTTTCCTTTTTGAATTTACAAAGTTATAAAAAGATTTAGAATCGTATTTCATTTTGGATTTCAAATCGTTCAAATATTCATCATAGCATTTTTTATTAAGTACTTTAGAATAATCTTGAAGGTTTAAAGTTATTCTATATGCTTTAAATGCCCGAGTTTTCGAAGTTTTAAGTTTCCTCAATTCTTTTGTAAACCATACCGCACTAAGTTCATTCGAATTCTTTTTAATGTCCTTTGGAACACATATCTCGAAGATTTTGCTAAGCGTACAATTGAAAATTGATACACAGTCGTCAAAATCTTCAAAGTTCATGTCCCAACTAGTTTCAGATAAGAGTTGGTTCATTTTAACAAAATTTGTATTCTTGAAGCAGGAGTTGTCCAAGGAATTGTCCAAACATGGAAACTTTTTCAAATTCCTTTACGTTTTACTTGAAGAAGATTTCAAAAAAATTCGTTACGTTGAAAAGTGCAATTGATGTCGATTCCTAGAAATATAGATGAGCAAAATGAACCCCGGATTAGTGACCCCGACTTACCCTTAACTCACAAAACTCCAGAATTATTCCAAAAGTTTTCATTTGTCGAACAGTGATTTGTTAATACATTCGTATGCCTTTATATTTCCGTCATACTGTTGATTTGTTTGTGTATTAGCATCTGCATCACCGCTATCAATCGTTGCTTGTGTACTGTTGCTAGTACGTGTTGTTTGTGTACCTGTTGCTTGTCACGGCTATCGACTGCGCTGCTATTTGCGTGCAGCGATTTTACTGTTGCATGTACACTAGAGGTGTCCAAAAAAAAAAATGTCCTGTTCTTTTGCGATAGTGTCTTAAATTATGCCAATCCACCCAAAAGGAACCAAAAAAACACAAATTTTACCCATTACCTAATTTTTATTAAAAAATTTACAAATATTTGTATAAAAAAATTAATAAAAATACCTTTTAGAATGAGAAAAATACAAGAAACAACCCCAAAATATTGGTTTCCCCAAAAACTTCCCCCCTTATGACAATTTGACCGAATTTTGCTGAAAAGCGTCAGAAAAATCGCATCCTTTCGGAGGTTTTTTTTCTTGTTTTTTTCTCATTCTGAAACGCAATTTTAATTATTTTTATTAAAATTTTTTTGTTGAAAAGCTTTTTAAATAAATTTTAGTTTTGGTCAACTTTAGGTACTTTGTTGACCGGTTCGCCGTTATCGGATCGGCTTGAAATTTTAAACTTCAGAGATTTTGGTGTATTGTTATAATTTATGAAACAATTGCAAAAGATCAGGCGAATTTTTTCTTTTTTGGACACCTCTAATGATCACTGGCACCGAAGTCGATGTGTGTTGTTGTTTGTATATAACGGCTGCCGTCTTGGTTTGCGTGGATTACGGTTTTGATTGCCGTTGCTTTTTGTTGTTGCCTTTATACTGCATTTATGGAATTTCGTTATCTAATCGCATTTTCAAACCAATTTCTAATTAAGTTTTTAGTTTCTATACCCCACACAGGGTATGGGTAAAAATGGGGTCAAATTTGTAGGGGTATTTCAGCTTCGACATAGCCGAAGATTGTTCGATATTTACAAAAAATATTAGGAACTGTTTATTTCGATACCTTAAATCACAACCATCCTCGTAATGAAAGTAATTGCAAAATGAGGAAATAAAAATATGCATACAAAACATATCAATTTGAAAATTTGTTTTTCATTTTCTAGAGTTTTGAAAAAATGGACATAGAATGGTTGTGCTTTAAGTTAACGATTTGTTGATTCCTTTTTTCAGTCTTAAAGAATATGAAGATATTTAGTAAATATATAAAAAAAATATTTTTCGATACTTCCAAAAATATCGAATAAAAGTATCGAGTACTTTTTCTAAGAAAAACTTGAAATGTTTAATTTTTTTTTAAATTTTTTTTTTTTTTTGATAAAAAAAATTTTTTTAATTTTTTAATAACAAAAAAAGGGTTTTTCTATGGTTTTGGATACAAAAAATGGTATTTAATAAAAAAAAACAGTAAAATAATTATCTTCTGTTCTTCTATATTTTGTTGATAATTATACCCCCACACTCACTGTGGCAGGGTATACTAACTTTGTCACAACGTTTGTAACGCCCATAAGGAGGCGTGTCCGGTATGGAAAAGTATATATATTCTTGATCAGTATCACCTCCTGAGTCGATTTAGCGATGTCCGTCTGTCTGTCCGTCCGTCTGTCCGTCTGTCCGTCCGCACGATAGCGGTCGCAGTTTTGGAGATATCGACTTGAAACTTTTTTTACATGTTTTTCTCGTGAATACTGAGATCAAGTTCGAGAATCAGCCAAATCGGACAAAAACTGGGCGTGGCTCCCATACACCGAAAAAAAAGGTAAACATTTTTTATTGTTGTATTCGATTGGAAATGTTTAGAAACGTATTTTTGACATGGTCCGAGGTTCCGTAGCCACATATATAAGGTCTAAATGGGGTCTTGAGACCAATTTTTTTTTTTTGTTGGATTTAATTGGAAATTTTTAGAAATGGATTTTGGACATGGTCCGAGGTTCCGAAGCCACATATATAAGGGTCTAAATGGGGTCTTGAGACCAATTTTTTTTTTGTTGGATTTAATTGGAAATTTTTAGAAATGGATTTTGGACATGGTCAGGGCTCCGAAACCACCTATAATTGGCTCAAAATAGGGTCTTGAGACCACATTTTTTTATGATCGAGGTACTTCTTCCTACTGTGTGGGGGTATTTCAACTTCGGTATAGCCTTTTCGATATTTTATCGATAATTTCCATTTCTACTTTATTTCCGATCCATTTAAAAATTGTGTTCCAATACCATATTTTTCCAGTCCATTTCCGTTTTATTCGCGACATTATTTCCAATCAAATAAAAAAACACCATCCAAATAGATCGATGATATCGATACCAAATATTTGATCGATACCAAGTAAAATACTCGTTTGAGGTATCGAGGACAAAATACCCGGAAAAAAAAAAGTATCGAGTATGTACTTGTGAGTACTAGTATCGGGACAACTCTACTGCTGGTTGATATATAGCGGAGATTCAGCACATCATCCGGAAGATAACACAGTATATTTTTCTTGTATTCACTTTATGAAAAGTCCTCTAAATTTGAAACATTGATTCAAAAATGTCCCGTTAAACATCCCATTAAGCATTTCCCACCACTTAACACGAATCCCGTTTTCCTAGGCTGCTCCCCAAGATTTCCATCTCTTTTTTTGGAAAATTCTTGGGTCGCCTCTAGAATACAAACCTCGCGCTCGAGAAAATCGAGCAAGTTGTCGACCCTTGGTAACTTTTTCGAGTTGACTAAAGACGCCTCAAACTTTACTCTTAATGCTCCATCCATTTTCCTTTGTAGGATGAAGCATATTAAGGATTGAAGCAGCTCTTCTGCTCCAATACCAAATGCGTGCAATGCTTGAAGACTTTCATTTATCATCTCCTGAAAGTCTTGCACACTTTTGCGTCAGATCTCACAGCAGGAGCATCGATAAGTTTCTTGAAATATATTGAAGTAATTGCCCTTTGATTCGTAAACTTATCATCTAACAGCTTCCATGCAATTACAAAATTCTCATCCCCTGATGGCAAATTTGATATAATGCTTGCTGCCGATCCTTTCACCTTTGCTTTCAACATACACATCTTTTGTGTATTAGAAATCGATTTGGAAATTACTAATTGTGGGAACAATTCCTTGAATGTGTGCCATTTAGAGTATTGACCATCGAATACTGGTATGTCTATTTGCGGTAAAGGGAAGGGACAAGTATCATTATTCCCTTTTTTTAAGTGAAGCAACCTTTTCCTTAACCCGTAACACACTTCGGTTAGATCGTCATCAGAGTAGGATTCCATATACCTTAGGTAAGTTTCCTAACCTAAATCTAACTTCTTTTCTACTGTTTCTATGGAATCCTTCCCCTCCTCACAATTCCTAACCTTTTCATCCAATATGTCTAAAACATGTTGGAATTTCCTCCCAATCCACGGTAGTGGAGCAACTGTCCCCTTCTGGTCAGGCTCAACTGACCCCTTTCGGCACTGGATCAGGACAAATTATCACTGTATTTAACAGCTTAATAAAATTAGAAATATGACCTCTTACCTGGTCTGCTTACTGCATACTTTTGCTTGAAATATGCATTTTTTCCATCGTTGTTTCAGCCGGGGCCAACAACTCGAACCGTTGGGACAGTTCCGTTCCCCAGGACCGCATCTCCTGGAACCGCCCCACATGTATGCTCGTGGCAGCCTCCTTGACCAGCTTGTTGTATCCAGAAGCTTTCTCCGCACCGATAGCTTCTTGGTTTTTCACTATCTGCTCCATTTTTCACTAAAAACACAGTTGTAATTTTATTTTATTTTTACACTTAATTTTTTTTACTTTTAAAACTCTTTGACTATCAATTTAGCCCTTCTTTTCAAATGAAATATCTGGACACTGTTCTTGTAGTCCGTCTGTTGCCTCGCCTTTTTGATCGCTTCTAACTTTCGATTCGGGAATAGCTGCACCAAATTAGCATTCATTTTTTGGGAGCCTCCAGAGACCAGGACGTCCGCTTCTTGTTTCGCCTTGAAGAGAATTTCCTCCTCAGACCGTTTTGCCTTCTTACTCAAAAAGTGATAACAGTCGGGACGCCTCATGTGAATGCCCTACCCCGTTTTAATGGTGAACGAGCAATTGCACTTTCGGCAATTGTGAATCTGCTACGATGCTCGGAGTTCGCCTGCTGATGAACGTGTCGTGACGCGAATGGGTGTTAATACGCTATCGATAAAACCGGCATAGGGGGCCCGATAACAGGTATCATCTTCGTATGATCAAGAGTCGATGGTTTTCCACACTGAATCCCCAATGAATCAAGCTAGCAGGCTCCAAACTACGCATTTTTATTCTTAAAGACACTATACTAATGCAAAGTATCCAAAATACATGATCTTTTCGCCCTGAAGAAAATCGATCGGTTCTGCTGCAGACCCCATAAGCTTTATGTACTCCTCCAAGCACTCAAGCTCATCACTTAGAATGGTGAGAATTTTCGGTCGATAACACAATTCGGCTAAATTTGTTTTGTGTTGCAGTAACTTCTTTACGGAATCATGAAGTGAGTTCCACCTTGTTATGAATGGAGTTAATAAATTGGCGTTTATAACTGCATTGATTACTTCTGCAGATTTTGGTCGATTGCTTTTGCTCCAAAGCTGTTTGAAAACCAAAACTTAGATTTAGAAAGTATGCAATTGAAATGAAGCCAATTTTTTCCTGCGGAAATTCTTAATTTTGAAAAATTTATATTTTTGATTCCAGTTTTGACCCCAGCTATTATATTGATAACCTTTAGAGGATCAACCGTAACATCCGTTTCAAGACTTCAGTGGAAGCATCAATGAATAAAAATAAACAAAAAATATGCTCAAATAGGAATTTAAGATATCATATGCATCCTAATATATAAAAACATTGGTGGTATGTTTGAGCCAACATCACGGCTAAAACACCGAACGTATCAGAACCATACTTACACCATAGTTTGATTGTGAGCTCCGAAAGGTTTATGTGCTATTTTGTACTTGATTGGACAAAGGAGTGGCACTACTCATACAATTTATTTTTTCAAGTATACCATCGCATCGGTGGAGTCTTCTCTGACGAACGTAATTCTATAATTGGATTGAAAATGGAATGTGTTGCCATAAGTATTATCAGAATATGTCGTTTTGAAGAAGTCAGCAAACATATTAGAAATCTCAGTAGGATTGTTGGACTCACGATCATTCCATTTCATCGTATTTCGAAAACCAGTGTTTTTCCTTTTTTAATTTACAAAGTTATAAAAAGATTTAGAATCGTATTTCATTTTGGATTTCAAATCGTTCAAATATTCATCATAGCATTTTTTATTAAGTACTTTAGAATAATCTTGAAGGTTTAAAGTTATTCTATATGCTTTAAATGCCCGAGTTTTCGAAGTTTTAAGTTTCCTCAATTCTTTTGTAAACCATACCGCACTAAGTTCATTCGAATTCTTTTTAATGTCCTTTGGAACACATATCTCGAAGATTTTGCTAAGCGTACAATTGAAAATTGATACACAGTCGTCAAAATCTTCAAAGTTCATGTCCCAACTAGTTTCAGATAAGAGTTGGTTCATTTTAACAAAATTTGTATTCTTGAAGCAAAAAAATGACTTCAGCGGTATAGAAACCGGTTCCAAGTTGTATTGAACAAATTCGAAAGATAATTCAAGTGTTGGGTGATGGTTATCTTCTGAAATATCATTCAACTTTGTATTTAGCCCTCGAACATTTTGATACAGAAGACAAGCCACATTTTTCGGGATTTCATTTAGTTTTTCGATTAGAATTTAAGTTGAAGGAAGTTGAATTTAAGTTTGAGGAAGTTGAACGGAATTGACTAGATTTGATTTCTCTTTATAAACAAATTCGCAAACTAAAGTTTTATACGGCCAAAAATTTGTATTAACAATCTTATCAAACAATTCTGCAGGAACAGATAGTTTGAAAGATGAAATGTTTCTAGCGTATGCAAAGTTGAATTTAAAAGCATTTATATTATTACCGGTTCTACTGAGTTTAGAATCAATATAAAATATAATATCTTCAGTTAATGTGTCCGGTGCAAATCTAGACAGCCTTTTGGGGTTCTCATTTCTTGTACTTCTCGCAAACAATCCTTTGGAGAAATAATATTTATGGATGGAAAAACATTTTTATCAATATTTGAGATTCCACTCATATTTTTCTCAGGAGCGTCATCTACCCTCGTCTCAAAAACCGCAGAATCAGGAGAGTAAAATGAAACTGCTGATGCAAACAGATCGGAAAAGGATGGAGTTGTTTGAGTTGAAATTGGCTTTGGGGCAGGTGGTAAAAGCCCAACAGAAGAATTTGTTTCATCCAAACATTTATACTTCTGAAAGTTTATTTCATACTCCTTCAGTTTATACTGGGCAGCTGCTAAGTCCTTTGATACTTCATTAAATCCCTTTCGGGCTTGGCGTACCAATTTACAGATGTCCAGCTCTGTATCGCGGCAATCTTCGCAGGACCAACGAAGTCCTTTTTTGCCCTCGATCAGATCGACTACTCTAAGGGATGCACATTTGACGTGATAAAAACCATCACATAGCCAACAAGAGACCATGCGTTTGTTATCGACTTTAATTGCGCACTTACGGAAAGAGCAAATCATATTTAAATGCCGTGAAATTTATAAAAAATAAAATAATAAAAGTGTAATAGTAACGAGACAAAATTTTGACAGGTAAAATTAATGCACTTTCAAGTTATATTAAAACAAGTGCCTGAAAGTATGCTCTGAAAATATGATCTGTCTGAATGTGGAATCTATATAAAGCTGGCGACACAAGAAATGTCAAAGTGCACAGTATAAGCGAAAACAAACAAAAATTTACAAGGGCCAATATGGCCCTAGTTACGTGGGCTTGGCTGAAAAGTATATTGATAAGAATGTGTTCCTTACATGTTTTATAAATGTACCATATTTGCAGCTGAACTTATTGTGAATTTAACAGAAGAAACTCAACCGGAACCGTCGACGTTTTCATGTAGAGGCAGACCCCTAAAAGGATTAAAATTTTTTTTATAGGTATAGCCATTGATGCCGTCAAGCAGGGAACGGGAACTACGAATGATGGAAATATGTCCAGGAGATTTTTCGCGAACCCGGAATTTGTTGCTGACATTACTGGCGTAAATCAAGACTTAATAGAGCGCTTCAGAATTGTTTTGGAAGCAATCACTTGTGGGCAAAATATCAGTCCTCAGGAGTACTCCTTTGTAAAGGAGTACAGTTGTACTCGGGATTCTGTCAGAAGAAGCTGGAGAAACGCGTAACAAAGATTATAAAAAGTATAGGCTCAATTATGCCAGAAAATCTGACAGAATTTTGACCAACACCGACGTATTGCATCGACTACTGATTTCTTCTGATCCATATATTACGAGCATAAGACGAAATAAGGAAAAGAAATCTTTGGATTTAGATGAAGAGGTAAAGGAAATGCTTGTAAATTGTGAGAAATAAATAATATTGAATTTATGTTGTCACAAGGAGTTCAAATTTTTTTCTTTGTGAATGAGCGAGTTGTTTGTGGTACCAAACCATATTTTTATTTTTCTTACCAAAATCCACACCAGTCCAAAAGAGGTACATAGGAGGGCGCACCAATGAAGAGTTCTTCAAGCTCACTGACGAACAACTAAACGACCGCAGCCACTTGGAAACAGCGGCAAGCGAAACGTATTTCATATGTGTTTACAAAAAAGGGCACATGTTCTCGTACCTAGGCACTTGAACGGAACATCACAACAAAACACGCCAAATTTGGAAGCCGGAATATACCGCACCAATTGCGCAACAAATGAAAAAATGTGAAAAATGCAGTATATGGTTTATTCTCAATTCGATTTGGTACCATAAGAAAAAATGGATTGAAAAGCTCTTTACAATAAACAATGTGAAACGACACCAATCATCTGTTTGACTGTGTGGCAAAGGTAACCACTCTTCGAGTAGATGCGCTCTGGAGACGCCCCATCGAGTCAACCAAATTTCTGGGCCTCAACACCAGCGGCTACAACAACACAGCTCCTCGGACAGGCGGTTCTCCGCACCGGGGCTGACCCAGGTTCCCTGGCCAAGACCTGTTCATCCACCAAGCGCACAGAACAGGTATGTTCAGGATCTTCTCTATCTTTCCTATTCTGTAATATATTTTTTCACTGACGATGAAGGCAAAGTCTTCATTGTCTCTATTTTCTACTCCTTGTTGCCCGAGATATACGTGTGCCCTGTTTGTCGCAGAGCAATCACGAATAGAGGGGTGTCTGTTTTATGCTATGGTTGTCATGAGTGGCTCCACTTGAAGTGCTCCGGTCTTCGGAGTGCTACACTTCATCACAGCAACTTCAGGTGTCCACCTTGCTCGATGACAGTTACTGACCAGACAGTGACAAGACTCGACACCATCGATACGCCGCCCACACGGACTTGGGCGCCATCCATAACGCCCCGAACAGATCCGGACGTAAGACCAGACACGGACGTTCGGACATCCGGACCCTTATGCGCGTCTCCGGCTGGCCCAGCCCAGTCGATTTGCAGGTGCCATGACGAGGACTGCTTGGCCGGTTGTGTGTAATGAGTGTGGACACACCTACCACCTGAGGTGCTCGGAGCTACGTAACAAGGGCCAATAGCAGGAAAGCAACTGAGGTGACCGATTTCATGGGTAGGCATGGCATCCTCATTGCGGCACTCCAAGAGACCAAACTGACGAGCAGGAATCCCCTTTCTTCCTCGTCAAGTTATAGTGTCGTTAGACAAGACCGCGAAAAAAACAAAGGAGGAGGTATTGCCTTTCTTATCCATGACTCGGTCGCCTTTCCATCTAGCGACGATCACCTGGAAATACAGGGGATTGCCGTTCGATCGGGGGAGGTTGAGATTGAGATTTTTAATCTATACATCCCTCCTGTGGCAGCCTGCCGTTCTGGGTACAGTCCTTCAATAGAATTTCTATTGGAGGGCCAGAGTAGGGTTATACTGGTGAACCTAAACGCCCATCATGATGGCTGGTATTCGTATTTAGGATGTGATCGAAGGGGAAATTCGTTGGTTGATCAAATCGATGGGACAGCATTTTGTATCGCCAACGAACAGTACCAGACCCGTATCACAGCAGACTGTCAAAGCTCTCCCGATGTCTCTATGGTCAGTGCTGACTTAATTGCCCACACCTCGTGGAGGACACATATCGCCCTGAGTTCAGATCATGTCCCAATCGTTCTGGAGTTGACAAAGAGTACGGATTTCATATCCTCTGAAAACCGTACCTTTGTTAACTTCAGAAAGGAGGACTGGGAAAGATTCAGGGAGATATGTGAGGCGCAATTCTGTCAGCTGCCCGCACCCGCCAGCACATGTGCGGGCGATTTTAACATTATTTTTTTTTCTTCAATATATCTGACATATCTTATTCAAAATGTTTTAGCCGATTTCAAAAAAGTTGTATAGTTTTTTTATAAAGGCTCCGTTAGTAAATGCATGTAATATTTTCATTTTTATTTTTCCAAATCAAATTTCAAGTTTTGGATACAAAATTGTTGTTAAGACGGAAGAAATTTTAACTATAGAGTGGGCTATCTTAAATGCCGAAGCTGGGGGGGTATTTCAGTAGGAAGAAGTACCTCGAACATAAAATTATGTGGTCTCAAGACCCCATTTTGATCCACCTAAAAATACTATGGAGCCCGGACCAAAAAAAAAATTGGTCTCAAGACCCCATTTTGACTGTTATATATGTGGTTTCGGAACCTCCGTTGTGTCAAAGTTAGTATACCCTGCCACAGTGAGTGTGGGGGTATAAAAATTCAAAGGTTCAATCGCTAAAATAGCCTTTACGTGAAAACTACACAAATTTTTTGGAATCGGGTAAAACATATGGAATAAGATATGTCAGACCTATTAAAGCTGCCAGACAATTCTAAAAAATTTGTAAATTGCAATTTGAATTAGAGACCGACCGAAATCGCTTTTTTTAATTTCGGCAGAAACCGAAATGGCCGAGTTTTCATTTTTTTAATTTTGGCGATAGTAGTAAAAAATCGTTTTTAGGGGAGTAGATTTCAAGAAAGGGGAGTAGATTTAATTTGTTTGCGTAGGGTAGTAGAAATTTTACGAGAGTAGTAGACGTTTCTGTCGGTTTAGTAGATTTGTAGAAAGAGTAGTAGTTTTTGAGGAGCAGATTTCTTACAATAGTGGTAGAAAATATCTTGAGGAAAGTAGAGAATCTACTATCGTAGTAGAGGAGTAAAAATTTAAAAACCATCGCTAGAGTAGTAGATCTACTCCTATAGGAGAAGGCTGTGAAGGGGTGAATGGATGAAGGCATTATGTAACATACAAATTCTTTCAAGACAATATGTTTTTAAGTTTAAGTTTTTAATTTTTCTTTTTTCAATAAAAATTGGAGACTTGTCTTCTTTGTCGCTTCTGATTCTTCGAAACTATGATCAATACTTAAATTTGTGTTACATGCCGTTTTTATCTACTTGGTTGTTCCTTAAGTATTTTGCCAAGCCAAATCCGAAAATAATAATGAGAATTGGACAAAAATTGCATTTTTGTTCAGTGCTGTAAAAATTGCATTGGCCCGGATATAAGGCTGTAAACTCATCTCTGGACCTCGAAGGTAATCTACGCTCTTCATACGGATCGACGTAAACTTCAGTTCCAACAACCCGGATTCAGAAAAAGCTCCAAAAGCATTATGTTTCCTCCCCAAAAATTTCTTTTGGATAAAACCAGTCGATCCTTCTTCAAATTTCTGCAATATTCATGAGTTCCATAAGGGACATCCATGTTCCACTTTTGAGAGATTTTAGGAATGAACCACTCGTTTTATCCAAAAGAAACTTTTGGGGATGAAACTTAATGATTTTGGTGCATTTTCTGAATCCGGGTTGTTGGAACTGGAATTTACGTCGATCTGTATGAAGACCTTCGAGGTCTAGAGATGAGTTTACAACCATATATCCGGGCCAATGCTTCCGAAAAGTGCACATTTCAAGATGACAACGCTCAAATTAAAAAAATATTGAATTATAAAATGGGTATTCCCGGAATCGATGTTTTGAAATTGTCTGTTTGTTCTACGAACTGTAATTCTGTCGAGAATCTATAGGGTACTTTGTTTAGTTAAGGTTACCGTGAAAAAACCAGGATAAAACAGTTTTAGAGTTAAAATTCGATATTTTAGAATTAGTGTTAATTTAGTTAAAAACCTGGTAGTTGGTATGTAAACTCGAGTTTTTAATGTCATTCGAAATCAAGGCGATCACTTACAAAAATAACTTTTACCGGTTTTCATATTTGAGAACCGAATTTCCTTTTTTTTCAAAAATTATAAATATGAAACAAGTAAAATATACAAAAAGAAGTTTAGTTTCAACAACAACAAAACTGCAACAACAACTACAGCATATTTAGAGAGTACTTTTAGTGTAGATAATTTTTTATGAACATTTTAAAAGAAATTATTCGTTGTATTCGTAGTGTTTCCAAATTTGAGGTGACCTTATAAATATGAAACGCACCTTACATACAGTGTCATCAAAATCCGAGCACTATTTCCAATGTTTTAATTTCTGTAAAAATATCCAACTTTTAAACAAAAGTGGAGGAGCCAGCATTACCGCTATCATTTGTTGCTTGTGTCCTGTTACGTATGTACTGTTGCTTGTGTGCCGGCATCACGGTTGACATGTGTTGTTGTTTGCTGTTACTTCTTGTTGTTGTTGCCTATATTCTAGTGAAGAATTTAATATTGATCGACTGATTTATCGGCTTCGGCCAAAATAAAGCAGAAGTTTTGGCCGAATGTTTTTAAAATCTAGAGGGTGCACTCTCTTCGGCTATGCCGAGGCTGAAATGACTC
This sequence comes from Heteromyza rotundicornis, assembly GCA_951394025.1. Lineage (NCBI taxonomy): Eukaryota > Metazoa > Arthropoda > Insecta > Diptera > Heleomyzidae > Heteromyza > Heteromyza rotundicornis. The sequence goes on along the minus strand of OX596012.1, from coordinate 18,725,210 downwards.
AGAATAAAAATGTATGGAGCGTCAGTACATTTCAAAGCTATTTTCCTCTGCACTGAAATAAAAAAATCATGTAAAATTGAAATTGCCTGCCTTTCAATTTTAATTTCATGACAAAATTTGTTAATTTGATGAGAATTGCATCATTTCATTCGTTTTTCATGTCATATTGATACTATTTTTGTTAAATTGGTATGAAAAACAATAAATTGATATTATCACGTTTTACTCACCATTATCAATTCACAACATCAAACTTGCAACACCACTTATCAATTAATATACCATCAATATTAAGAGACTCACGTAAATTTACATGAAACAATAAAGTTTCGATAAGAATTTTCTATCTCTTGTGCAAAAAAATTTGAAATCGATCAAGTAGGCTCTGAGAAAAAAAAGTAATCCTCATTTTTCCGCGTTCTCGTGAAAGTGCAAATTAAAAAGGGCCACTCGTAAAAAGTCTTACAAAAAAAGTGAAAATAAAGTGAAAAGGTAAAAAATATTGTAGTTCGGGCTTTGTTCGGGAATATTTCAATGTTTTTCATACTTAATTTGCATAGTTCTGAAAGAAATTTTAACTTTCAGAGAATTATTAACAAAAATCTTCGGTGGTGCCACACAAACATATCGCCTTACCAACAACTGTTGTAATCGGTGTTGTGTCGTGACGTCACTGGATACTGCTTGTTAAACGAATTCTTCAATTCCAATTCCTACAGCAATTAATCTCCTCAACAACCCTGATTATATTGTCATATAACATGTATTTATACTTAACTGATAATTTAAAATTACAATCAATATGTAAATATTTATCACCATTCGCGTTTTATTCGTGATAAATTGAATTTATTGTATGATTCATGTAAAATTACGATGGTATCTCATCAATTCCTCTTTTTTCATATCAAAAGTCAGTTGGGAACCCATCAATTCCTCCTTTTTTCATATCAAAATTCAGTTGAGATCCCATCAATTCCATTTTTTTTTCATATCAAATTCTAGTTGGTATCCCATCAATTCACCACTTTTTATATCAATTCTACATTATTCATATCCAAATATTTACATATATCAAAATGACAAAGCAACATCATCAAATTTGATATCATTCATTATCGGCCATATTTTGTAAACAAAAATTGAAGATTTGATGGTATTTTTTGCATTTTTTTGGTTCGGTGTGATCATATATCAAATATTCCCACACAGAGAGGGTTTAACGATCAAATGCACAACAACTATTGATACATTTATAGTATCTACCATACACCCAGAAAAAATAAATAACCTCAAATCAAGCAGAGACCGTCATGATAGTCTGGTAATTTTAAGAACAATACGAACAACCTCACTTTGAGCTGGATAATTATACCCCCACACACACTGTGGCAGGGTATACTCACTTTGTCACAACGTTTGTAACGCCCATAAGGAGGCGTGTCCGGTATGGAAAAGTATATATATTCTTGATCAGCATCACCTCCTGAGTCGATTTAGCGATGTCCGTCTGTCTGTCCGTCTGTCCGTCTGACCGTCTGTCCGTCTGTCCGTCTGTCCGTCCGCACGATAGAGGTCGCAGTTTTGGAGATATCAACTTGAAACTTTGGGTACATGTTTTTCTCGTGAATACTGAGATCAAGTTCGAGAATCAGCCAAATCGGACAAAAACTGGGCGTGGCTCCCATACACCGAAAAAAAAGGTAAAAATTGTTCAAGTCTTTTTTATTGTTGTATTCGATTGGAAATGTTTAGAAACGTATTTTTGACATGGTCCGAGGTTCCGAAGCCACATATATAAGGGTCTGAATGGGGTCTTGAGACCAAAATTTTTTTTTTGGTGGATTTGATTGGAAATTTTTAGAAATGGATTTTGGACATGTTCCGGGCTCCAAAACCACCTATAGTTGGGTCAAAATAGGGTCTTGAGACCACATTTTTTTATATTCGAGGTACTTCTTCCTACAGTGTGGGGGTATTTCAGCTTCGGTATAGCCGAAGATAGTCCACTCTCTAGTTTTATTTTGAAATTGTTTTCAGCTTACTTAAAAAATTTCCACTTTTTGCGGTGGTGCATTTTAATTTCAAAATTTCGAACTTTTGTTTTGAGGTGACTGGTAACTTCTTCAGCAATTTTTCCAGTCTGGGCCAAGTTTTTTGGATTGGGTCCATCAACGGCGTTACAAGGTATAGCTTTCTGATTTTTAATCTGGGGCCGGTTCGCGTAAGCCGATACTCGACTATCAGAGAATCGATAGCTGAAACCGACACAACCAAACCGATAGTGCAAATTTTGTTCGCGTAAGCCGATAAAATAAAAGTCGAGTGCTATTTGCGTGAGCACACAAAATTTATTACATTCTTTGCGAACAAGTCATTTGAACTGCTGACAACTGTCAAATAAAAGATTTTAAATTGAAAAAAAAGAAGTTTAAATAACCAAATAATAAAGAAATGTTTCCTTTGATTCATTTTTTTTTGGATGATGACAGCGACGAGGGTGTTGATCCTGGTAGACGACAAAGAATACTGAGGGATGTCTCAAATCCGTTGGAGTTGAGGGAAAAAAAGTACGGCTTATTGCAATTAATTGGTTTTAAAAGCAAAAACGTTTTTTACACCTTTTTCAGTTTTTTTACAAAGATATAGATTGTCAAAAGACGCCTTCCAATATGTGCTCGACTTCCTTCAACTTCCCGATGGCATAAGAAGTACCTACACATTCCTCCCATTCTGAGACTTGCGGTTACACTGGAGATGCTGGCAGGTGGAGGATATCAATGGCAAACGGGAAGTGGATTTACTTCACCCATGTCGAAAAGCACATTATCTGTGGTTTTTTGACAAACAGTAAATGCAATGGAGATGAAGTTGTGTCGCGAATGGATAAAATGGAATGCGAGATCTCAACAGACCAAAGAATGGTTTCTTTCCAAATATGGAATCCCAGGAGGTTAAGTACTCCTTCGATTTCAGCATCTGCAGTACCGGCTCCGAACGTCGAAGCATTTGGCACACCAGCAATTTGCGCTTCGATGGATGCTGCGGCTACTACCCTTTCCTCTATAGTTGTAAGCTCGACAACGTCGTACGGTCCCCGGCCGGTTTTGAAGAGACTTTGCTTTTTTTGCGTCAGTTTTTTCTTAGCTGCGTATTTGTGGTCGGTCCAAACCTAAAATTTCAATTGGACGCATTAAAAATGTGGTTAAATATTACTATATAAATTAAATTACCTTTTGCCAGCACTTCAATGTTTTTATTGGCGGCCCATTGCTGTTGAGGGTAGTCTTCTTCTCCTTTCCGTTGGCGGTGTTCTGTAAGGAATTTTTGGCAATCCACGTGTGATTTTCCATGAAATCAACCAGCATTTTTTTCTGCATCTAGTTACTTTGTGTCCTTTATAAATATTACAATTTTTATTGTGAAAATTTTAGAATTTCTTATATATACTTACAGTTTAAATTTTTTTTCGAGCGCAACCATTTTTTTTTTTTACAATTGTTTGAAAAATTAGTGAAATCGACACATCAAAAGGTGTCGGTTTCAACTATCGATTTTTTTCATACTTTTCTGTCGAGTATCGGTTTACGCGAACCAAAATCGATACTCACACTGTCGGTTTCGTTCACTATCGGCTTACGCGAACCGGCCCCTGATGAGAAGTTGGACTTTTGTGCGTTGATGAATTTAATTTTTAGTCTATGGAATCCATTATTTGTTCGTGGAACGGTATGTCAAATTGACTGTGGCATGTTGTCTGCCTTTTAGGTATTTTATGGAGTCTTCAAAAATCTTTAAAAATGTTGTCGGCCTCCACTAGCAGCAAGTTTATAACATTTTTATTTTTTTATAAAACTTGTATACATATTGCATAATGTATTCCAAGGGGCAAGGCCGTATTTAAGGTGGGGGGAATGTATGGCGGCTTCCATTGGAATCCATAGACTGAATAAATTAAACTAAACATTTAATGGTGTTCTATGAAAACCCTTCATGGTCTCTAGATTACAAAAATTTTAAGTTTTTGGGACATTTTTTCGTAATTAAAATTTGTTGTTTGTAATTTTTTTGTTATTATTTTTGTACTTGGTAGGAAATTTTTTATCATTTAATTACATTAAAAATTTTAAAGTAATTTTTAATCATTTTTCAACATATCAATATGTATGAAATATGTATTAGGGTGCCACTTATTTGAGGCAAAGCTAGGTCTTACGAGCATATTCTCAAAATTTCAAGAAAATCGGATAAAACATTGACAGTGGTGTCAATGTTGAGCAAGTGGGTTAAAATGTTGCATTGTGTATAATTCGCTTCTTTGAATCGAGCAGGTAGTAATAAGATAGACCCGTCCGGTCAAAAATTCCCCATGCACTTCATGATGTGTGAATTTTAGAACAAATGTACACATTTGGCAGAAAATTATGTTGGATGTGTCTCAGTCGATAATGATGGATCATAAAACAATCCCTTCTTCGCCGAAATGGATAAAAAGCATATCGCTTGGTCAGGGTACTAGTCGTAAGCAGTGTGGCCAGAGACCTGCCTTCAAAACGACCCTGATTTAATCTCATTTTAAAAATGAAAAATCCAAAAAAACTTGTAATAAATCTCGCCAAATTTGAATATAGAACCATAAAGAAATTTATTAAGGGTATTCATTTAAAGTTGGAAACCCCTCGAAAACGCGCAGTTGCTTTAAAGAACTGTCAAATTTTATATATTTTGACTGCTCATCTGCACAACTGAATCGTTTCCGAGGGGTTTCGCACTTTAAATGAATCGCCCTATTGTGTATTCTACTCAATAAAACGCATTTGTCTTACATAAATTAAAAAACATATTTATGAAACATCTTTAGAACAATGGTGCACAAGGTGACCGTTGAAAATTTTCAGAAAGGTCCTCAATAGCACGGTGTGGTAAACCAGGTGAGGCAAATAGCATTTTCCACTGCCAGACGTCAGAATTTCTCCCTTGCCGTACGTCATTGAAAGAGGAATTGAAATGATTCAGGGCTATCGTTTTTGGCATATTTGATTGGAAATGTAATATGCTGAATTAGTAATATGCTGAAAAAGGCAACGCTGATAGCTGATTTTTGAATTGGAAAGAACGTCATTGAAAACGAAGGCAAAGAAAATCATAGAGATGACAGGAATTGAAGTGAGAGCATTATTGGTACTTGTCTCACCTGATTTACTCCACCGTGCCTAATAGTGCGTACAAAACCTACCTATAATAACTGTATAATAAGGGTATTCATTTAAAGTGGGAAACACCTCGAAATGCGCAGTAGCATTGACTGCTCATCTGCACAACTCGCAGAATTGTTTCCCAGGGGTTTCCCCACTTTAAATGAATAGCCTTACTAATAGGTTGAGGTAGTGCACAAATGTAGAAATGCTAAAATCTGTCAGGCAGTATATTTTGTTATTGCAGTGTAGTTTTTTGTTACACTTCTACAAAAGTGCAGAAGTACACTTTCAAGTGCATCTACTCGTGAATACCTCTAATATAATTTAATAAAAGCAAACCAATATCGTCAAACCAAATATAGGCAAAATCTCTGGTTCTGGCAACACTGCTTGTAGTTATTCACCTCTCTCCAACACAATCATAAAAAACGAAAACAATGTGTGGAAGAAAGAAATGCAAAATTGCGGGCGCGTCTTGCTGGGCTGGTATGACCAGTGATGCCAGATGGATATATTTGATGTTTTTGACCCAAATGACGCTGTTTGCTTAAAAATTTTAACAGTTGGAAGAAAAATTTGTTGTTTATATAAAAATTGACATACAAATAAGTAACATGATATTTCCGTATGAATGCCAAATTGTGTCCCTTTTCTGTTTAGTAATTATACACTAACTTTTCTAACCGTTTTAGTATTACTTTGGTTATATTTGTGAAACAATTTTAAATAATAATCGTTGTAAATCCTTTGGATTGTTTCAACCCATCTAAATTTATACTTGTAATAGTTAAAATGCCTTCCCGGCTAAAGTCGAAAGAACGTATTCTATAATTTATTTAAACAATCCAAACCGAGCTTATCAAAATGTAAATTTGTTTCTCAGAAAATGCCACTCCATTAAAATCCGGGTTACAGTATAGGGAAATTCGTCTTCTTAAACAATTGAATTTAATACTCGTACAATGTCAACGTCACATTCTATCAACTTATAACACGGGTAGAAAGCTTACCAAAATCATCAATTAATAAAGTTTATCGTGGTTTCAATGCAATCCTAACCGTTTCTTCTTAAAAAATTTAACATTGCGAGACCTTTTCGATGTTTTTTTTTTTGCACAGTAGACGTTTTTCAGCCAACATCATCTGGCAACACTGGTGACCTGCATGTATGTAGTGTATTTAGGGTAGTTTTCAGTTTATCTTTGTTCGCATTTGTACACTCACCTACCTACATTCTTTACATTTATAGGTTGGCTTAGAAAGTATAAGTAAAGACTGCACTTCGCGAAAGAAATCAGTTATTCCATTCCATCCTCGAGTTTGGTTGCTAAATAATAAACAGCTAATAAATAAACTTGCAATGTCTTCAGCAAAAGTTGATTGTGTAAAGAACGAGCTCCACTTGCGTACATTGAAGCAATGTGGACACGTAGGATTCGACAGTCTGCCGGATCAGTTGGTGAACAAGAGTGTTCAAAATGGATTCGTGTTCAACGTAATGTGCATCGGTGAGACTGGTCTTGGAAAGTCCACATTGATGGACACTCTATTCAATACAAGTTTTGAATCAACACCAAGCCCTCATACTCTGCCCAATGTGAAACTAAAGGCACATACATATGAGTTGCGTGAAAGCAATGTTCACCTTAAGCTCACTATTTGCGACACCGTTGGATATGGAGACCAAATCAATAAGGACGACTCTTTCAAGGCGGTGGTTGACTACATTGACGCTCAGTTCGAGGCGTATTTGCAGGAAGAGCTCAAGATTAAACGGTCATTGGTCAGCTGCCATGACAGCCGGATTCACGTATGCTTATACTTCATATGCCCAACTGGGCATGGCTTGAAATCACTGGACCTCGTTTGCATGAAAAAGTTGGACAGCAAGGTCAACATTATTCCCATCATCGCTAAAGCGGATACCATTTCGAAGTCGGAGCTTCAACGTTTTAAGACCAAGATAATGCAGGAACTGAGCAGTAATGGCGTTCACATATATCAGTTTCCCACGGATGACGATACTGTCGCAGAAACCAATGCCGCCATGAATGCACTTGCTCCGTTTGCCGTGGTTGGAAGCACGGAATTCATTAAAGTTGGCAACAAGTTGAATCGCGCCCGCCAATATCCTTGGGGAACGGTGCAAGTGGAGAATGAAACGCACTGTGACTTCGTGAAGCTTCGGGAAATGTTAATTCGCACAAACATGGAGGATATGCGGGAAAATACGCACACACGCCACTTCGAGCTATACCGGCAGAAGCGTCTCGAGGAGATGGGTTTCAGCGACGTGGACAGTAACAACAAGCCAATTTCGTTTCAGCAGACTTTCGAAGCCAAGCGATCGAATCACTTGGCCGAACTACAATCCAAGGAGGAAGAAGTCCGTCAAATGTTTGTGCAGAGGGTCAAGGAAAAAGAGGCAGAGCTGAAAGATAGCGAAAAAGAGCTGCACTCAAAATTCGAAAAACTAAAGCGGGATCATGCTGAAGACAAGCGTAAGCTCGAGGAATCTCGCAAGAATCTGGAGGAAGATTTTGTTGAGTTTAGTCGTCGCAAGGCTCAGTTGGCAGCATCGCACCACACCATGACTTTGGGCAAAAGCAAGAAGAAGTAAGGCCTTATGTAAACATTTTATTCTCAGTGAAGAACTTTTGACCGCTTCGAAGATTATTAATCAATTAACCTGTACACTTAAGCTATATAATATTTCATATTTCAATTACATACTTGAAAACATAAAAACGTATCGCTACAAATAAATATATACAATAAAATTGCATCTACGAAAAATGTAACGTCTTAACAAATTTAATTTTTACTGTCTTGAAGCGAGTGACTGGCACGCCTTATGCTCGCTGGATGTTGCGATATCTTTTGCACCCTATAGCTTCTTTTCCTTGCTCTTAAGAAACGAGACAAGAAAAATTTGGATAAGATTGTTGTGCTGTAAAATAGTATAAGACTGAAGACAAAACGAAACTTTAATTTTCGCATTTACCTTTTGGAGCTGTTCTTCATACATTTTGCTTCCTATTTCGGTTAGTGCCCTACATTTTACAACGTTTATAAAGAAACTAGTTGAATACCCCTAAAAAAAATTTAGATTTCAAGTGAAAAGATGTATTTTCTCTTGCAGTTATGTGCACAAAGATCTTCAGTTACTCCAAAATATATTTTTTGTAAATATAAGAACACATTTTAAGAAAAAACAGAGTGTATTTGAATTTATTTTGTAAAAATCTGAAAAATCAGTTTAATTTATAAAAAATATGTAGTTTAGGGAGAAAATCTTCAAACCTGACAAAGCTAAAAAAATCTGTAAAAAAAAAAGATAAATCTGTAAATATGGTAACACTGCTTTGGACCCAACTGTTTTAAAACTAGAGATTGGACTATCTTCGGCTATACCGAAGCTTAAATACCACCACACAGTAGGAAGAAGTACCTTGAACATAAAATGTGGTCTCAAGACCCTATTTTGAGCCAATTATAGGTGGTTTTGGAGCCCGGACCATGTCCAAAATCCATTTCTAAAAATTTCCAATCAAATCTACCAAAAAAAAAATTGGTCTTAAGACCCCATTTAGACCCTTATATATGTGGCTTCGGAACCTCGGACCATGTCAAAAATACGTTTCTAAACATTTACAATCGAAAACAACAATAAAAAAGACTTGAAAAATGTTTATCTTTTTTTTCGGTGTATGGGAGCCACGCCCAGTTTTTATCCGATTTGGCTGATTCTCGAACTTGATCTCAGTATTCACGAGATAAACATGTACCCAAAGTTTCAAGTCGATATCTTCAAAACCGACCGCTATCGTGCGGACGGACAGACGGAGAGACGGTCAGACAGACAGACGGACATCGCTAAATTGACTCCGGCGGTGATGCTGATCAAGAATATATATACTTTTCCATACCGGACACGCCTCCTTATGGGCGTTACAAACGTTGTGACAAAGTTAGTATACCCTGCCACAGTGAGTGTGGGGGTATAAAAATTTAAAGCCAAAGCTGAATGTGTATTTTTGGCCGATAACAGCCGATGCCGAAGCCGAAGCAGATTAATCGGTAGGGCTCTTGTTAAGTGTATATAATTATTTGCAATTCAAAACGATTTTACAAGAACCCTATACAAAAACCATCTTAAGTCGTAATAAAAAAGTATCTTATCTATACTTAAGAATACAGCAAGACACAATACTTTGAGGGAAAAAATATCTTATGTAGACTTAAGATGTTATGCATTCAGAAGTTTTCATTGTTTTTCGAACCAATATTTATAAAAAATCATCTTAAGTAGGCTTAAGAATACAAAACAAACAATAATTGTATTTAGAATAATATCTTATATCGAGATAAGATGTTTTTCTCATAAAATTATTTCTGTGACTTAAGATGTTTTCGCAATTTCAAAATTTTACTAATATGAACATATAAATTATGTTATTTGAAAAAACCCGACTTTTCGTTTTTTCCCAAAATTTTCTTGAAATTTATACGGTATTTGGGGAACCATCATAAAATATATCAAAGTTAATTTTTGTGGAGTGAGTTATCAGTTATCAACGCCACTACTTTCTCTAAATAAAAAATTTGCCATTTTCGCTTTTTATTCCACTTTATTGGTACTAAAATACAATTTCTTGTTGTTTCGTTTAGCAAATAAAATATTAGATAATTTTACATACAAAATATACATGAATTCCTCGTCGTTTCTTTCCCGTCAAACATTTCCTTTCAACACAGGCAAAAGAAATTTTTGAAAATGGTAAATTGTAAATAGTAAAAACAGAATCACAAGAGCAAAACGTTTTCCGTTCTCTTTCACAAATATAATTAATTTAATTAAATTGATACCAAAAAGACGTAAATGAGAATGAGAAAAGTATTTTGAAAAAAAAATGAATGGGAATGCTTTCTTCAGCGTATATTTACTCGCATCATAAATATATATCTATATATATAAAAGAGACGTGTATGTTTGTCACCAGTAGACGCGAAAACTACAGCACCGATTCTCACCAAAATTTATATATGTGATCTAGGGGTCGTGAGTTGTGACATAGGATAGGTTTTAACACGCCCACTTTTACCGCCCACAAGTTAGTAAAAACTGCTATATCTCAGACGTTTTTGATCACAAGAAAATTAAATTTGCCATGAACATACTATAAGACCCCAGCCCTAATCTGGGCTACAAATAGTCGGGATTAGACAATGGGGCGTGGCACCGCCATACAAGTCAATATTTGAAAATGCTGTAATAGCGCTCCCACACAATGTTTTCCAACGAAATTTGGCAAATGGCTTCATGGTTTCAACTCTAAGCTAAATGCAACATATCGGCGTAATTGGACAAAGGGGCGTGGCACCGCCCATACAATTCAATACTTCAAAGTGGCATACTTGGGCTCCCATTGAATATTCTTAAACGGGAAATGGTTATATGCCTTCAATGCAACATATTGGAATTGGACAGCGGGTCGTGGCAATTTCAATATTTTAAAAAATTTTATACTTGGGCTGCCAATGAACATTTTTCAATGGGACATGGTTATATGCTTTCAATTCTAAGTTCAATGTTACAAAAGGTCGGAATTGGACAGCGGAGCGTGGCACTTTTCTTACAATTCAATATTTCAAAATGCTACACTTGGGCTTGCAATAAAAATATTTGATAATTGTTTTCATTCATTTATTAGGACCAAAGGCAAAAACAACTTTTTTAGGGCCAGCAAAGCGGACCGGGCCCTGCTAGTATAAGATAAAACCAACCGATTGGCACAAATAGAAAAGCCTACGACTAAAATTACAAATTACAGTACAATTTCCACAGAAAAACTTTCAAATAATTTTCATAAAAAAATATAGAGTACAAATCAATTTAAACAAGCTTAAAAGGTAGCGCTAGGGGTATTTTACATAAAGCCTTCGTTTAGAAAAAAATAATGTTGCAACGTTGCGTCCACCTCCGAATCCGTCGCGTCCTCTCTCACCATAACTCCAACGCTTTTTAGATATTCGACGGCCGTGAGCTCCTTCGTGATTGCCATTGTTTTTAATTAACCGCACTCAATGACTCTTTAACATTTTTTAATTCTTTAACCAGTTTTCTGAAAGCCCTTTTCTACTAAAAAAAGTGCGATCGTGCGGATATGGCTTCAGTGTGTGTGGGAGTTGTGTGGGTGTAAAAATTGTTCCGTCATAAATTCCTTTATACATTTTCTTTTTACCTTTTCGTACTTCATGTCATTGCACATTTATTTGCCATTTCAAGAAGTTTCATTAAATACATATTTTTAAAATATTTTAATTTATATATAAAAAATAAATTTAATTATATACATAAAAAAATTTTACAATGAGTAACAATAATAATGTGTGTATGCGGCCAGAATGGTGGTTTCCCGTTGATTTCCTTCCCCGAGGAAGGACAGCTCCGGAATTCGTGGATGGCAGCTGTCGGCGTGGAGCGTATCATCCCGTACATCGATAAGGTTTGCGTCCGTCATGTCTATCTATCTATTTCATCTATCTATTACTTCGCTTACTGAACAAATGTAATTACCAAAACACATAAATGCGTGGAAAGTAACGCAAAGTTTTTTTTTTTTGCAGGAAATACTATACGGAGTACCATGCCGGAAGTTGCTCAAGGTCCTATGAGAGTAGTCATAGTTTCGACAAAGACACTCTGCTAATGTTTGGCAGCCTTGTTAAAAATTTCAGCGAAATAAAAAAACTTTGTTCCATACATTTTGATTTTATGAATTTGGATAAAGAAGCCATTCAATATTGCAGAGACCGTGATCTCTGGGTTGGAATAGAGTCATTGGGAGGAAATTATAGGGAACCGCTACCTGCCAAGCATATAATGGTAGTTTTTGGCCAGGGTTTAGTGGAAAATTGGTGCCATTTACTGGGCTACTTCCTATGCAACTCCCCAGTGGGAGGCAACAAGTTGCAGGAACTTATTGAAAGAGCGGTGGAAATTTCTATAGCTGCGGGCTTGTCACCCTTATATGTTTGCGCCGACCAATCAATCATTTTTGGAACTGGAAGTTCGAGATTCGGTACATCCATACATGCAAATTGGATACTATTAACTTTCGAAAACAAAGCAACTAGTTGCAATAGAAGAATACGGACAAGACAGAATTGTTTGTATCCTTAATGCAAAAGCAATGCCGGAAAAATCTCGATTTTTACTTAAGTCGACTTAAGATGTTTTCGCTAACGGGTAGAGATTTATTTATTTCATATTTTTTTAATCAACATGTAAACAGTTGCTAACATTTTTTGTAAATATCGTTTTAATTTTTTACAATAACTATTTAAGGTACTTTATGTTCTCAAAACTAGAGAGGATAGTTCACTCTCTAGTTTTCGGTTATGTCGAAGCTAAAATACCCCCACAAATTTGGTCTCAGAACCCCATTTTGACCCATTTATAACCTTGTCTGAAATCCGTTTTGTTAAAATTTCCCATCAAATAGAAGAAAAAAAGTTCACCCATTTTGACGCAATTTATATGGTTTTTGGAAAAAACTTGGAAAATTTTCCCTTTATTTCGTAGTTTTATATGACAGCCCTTTTTGTCCGATTTAGCTGATTCTTCAACTTGATCTCAGTTCGAAAAAAAAACGTAAACCCAAAATGTCTCAAAAAAAACATTCCAACCGCTATCGTGACAGACAGACGGGGATATGGCTAAATGGGTTTTCGATGCTGATCATGAAGATATATACTTATCCATACCGGACACGCGTCCTTATGGGCGTTACAAACGGTGTGACACAGCTAATATTCCCTGTGTGGGGTATAAAAACTAAAAATATAAGTAGAAATTGCTTTGAAAATGCGATTAGATATGGAAATTCGGTAAATATAAAATTTTCTAATATTGGGCCATCTATAAACTTTTTAAAACCTAAACTGAAATCTTTTAAATCGCTCCAACTAACCGAAACATTTTCAAAATCTAGGAGCGAAACCGATTGCCAAGTGGGAGTGAAACCGAAACGTTTATTCGATTCGGTTGCCAACCCTGATATTTTGTATGAATTTCAGGAATGTTTTTAAAAAAGGTAAAAATACATCGAAAATTAAAGATATGAATTCGGTCTTTTGGCATAACTCCAAAACCCCGAATTTCTAGTTGTATCTTTATTGTAGGGAATAAGCGAAATGTTGTTTTTCGACCATCTGTGACCAACAGCAACTGCAGAAAACAGGCACAACATTGCGAATGGATTTAAAAGAAAACTTTATTCATAAAACTTTTTTACAAAATTTTTTCATAGATTACAAAATTGTTTGTATAAAATCCAACATGATTACCGTGTTAAATTTTGATGCTCCATCAAGCAAACATAGCTTCCGTTATGGATATTTGGAGCATGGAGCAAAATCTTGCAGGCTAGTGTGATACAAACTACTTACAAACTAACGTAAATTGGATGTTTGTCAGCTTCTTTTACCACCGTCCACGACCACCACCGCCGCCACCACCACCGCCGCGGCCTCTACTGAATCCACCGCCGCCACCACCACCACCGCCTCGGCCTCTGAATCCTCCGCCGCCACCACCACCACCACCACCACGGCCTCTGAATCCTCCGCCGCCACCACCACCACCACCTCGGCCTCTGAACCCGCCGCCACCACCTCGACCGCCTCCAACACCGCCACTTGGACCGCCTTTTCTTTTAGGTCCCTTCGCTTGTGGCGCTTTGGGCAGAAATCTGGAGATTGGCAGCAGTTTACCAGGGTCAATGAACAGCTTCTGTTGCGTCTTGAAGCTATTGGCATTCAGGTTGTCGGACAGTTTAATCGATACCGAATAGTCACGTACAGTTCCAAAGATCTCATCAATTTTGCCGATTTGTTCCTTGTTCTCCAAATAGATGGGCGCATTGAAATATGGGACGTCATCTATTTCCACCTTGCATACGAGAGCGTCTTCACAGGGGTAGCTGAAGTGACCAAGGGGTATGACTCGCTCTGGTGGGCCCTGGTCGAAGTTGCCACGACCACCACCGAAACCACGGCCGCCACCGCCGCCTCCACGACCACCGCCGCCGCCACGGCCACGTCCGCCACGGAAACCTACAAATTAAGACAAAAATAATAAATATTTGCAATCAGTTTTGCAATACAACAACTATAATACAAAAACAACAACTTGTTGTAATGTTGTTCTAATATTTCTGTTTGAGAAATATCCAAGAAAAAATAGATAGCACCACAACCCGATGAACACACCTTTCCAAATGTCACCATACGGCGGCATACGTCAGTTCAGAAAATACCAAAAAGCATGCATTCTTACGGGGGAAAATCTGAACTTTACAAATAATTATCTCGGAAACTAGAAGTGTCCAAGGCAAAATGTTTGCAAATTTCCTTTTAGGGCATCAAAGTACATTATACAAAAAAACGTACAGTGTCTGGGCCGTGTGCTTCTTGTGAAAATGTATTTTTATTTGGTTTAACCAACACGCGTTTTTTGCTTACCACCACCACCGCCGCCACCAAAGCCGCCGCCGCCACCGCCTCCTCCATAGCCACCGCCGCCACCACGTCCTCTACCGTACGACATTTCTTTTATTTAAGAAGAAATAATATAATTAATATAAGCGATTGCTGTCTTCAATTTGACGCACGATTTTCAACAATTTTTTGATGTTGTTAAACACGTGCGTTCACTAAAATGTACTCTACGAATACCGTGTATTCGATACTCGCTACTAGACTTTGAAGGAGTGTTGCCACTTTGTAGGAAACTACCTTCAACTTAGACATTTTATCCGACAGTCACACCTGACAGTTTTGTCTTTACAGTGTGCTGTGTGCCAAAAGGAAACTTTAGTAACGAAAAATTGAATTTCTACTACCCATTTTGACAAACCATATAAATACCAATATTATTTACTATTTTATGAAAAACCATTGCTCTTAAGGTGCATTTAGATCTCACAAACTCGCGAACAAAATGCCATTCATGCGGTCGGTGTAAACGGCCGGCCTGCGATCTTGGGTTCGCAATCATTGGCTCGTTCAAAATGTTCCGGCAAACTCTGCCTTCCATAATATGTTGCAGGAACCAAATATTGAATGGCCAACATTCGCCATCCAGAGAACATGTGCGCCATCCAATATTTGGTTTCTGCAACATATTATTCCGATATGTGTTCGGGAACATACATTCAGGCAGTGTAAACGGTTGCGATTAGTTTTTTTTTCGCAATAAGACTTCGCAACTAAAGTTGCGTTCGTGCGATCAAAATGCACCTTTAGGTGAAAAAAGTAATTGGGGAAATGATTGCTTCATACTCGTGCAAAAATTTTTACGAGACTTCAAGTTTCGTCCAAACTTTTTTCGGATGATTGCGAATCCAGCTTCTTTTTGCTAGTTGACGGTGGCTGATCTAACGAATTTGGGTCACTTGGCTCACCTTCTTTGAAAGTGGGGTCAGCTACAGAATCATCCGACGAAAAATCCAGTATCATGTGAGAAAAATTTAACAATATTTTAAGTTTAAAAAATGATTTTAAATGCAATCTTGTGAATGGAAAAAAGACTTCGAAAAATTGAATGGACTATCATGCTTTTAAAAAAGATAAAGATTTCAATCTTTTACTCTGCAGTTAAAAAGCATTCTTCATTTATGCAGTCTTCATTTATTCATAATTGAATGTGACTTCTAGGAAATGCAGTTAAAAAGATTGCATTCTTTTACAGCTCCGGTTGTTTCACGTGAAAATTTTTAATTTTATATGAGAAGAAATAGGTATGCCCTTTTCATTGAATTCAGATTATCAGATTATTGAACAAATAGTACAAAAATTAGAATTCAACAATTTTAAAATGTACTAAATTTAAAATTTATTCGCACTCTGTGCCCTTTTGAGAAATTTGGAATCGTGGCCAATCTTCTTAATATATAAAAACGTTGGTGCGTATGTATGAGTGAACATCACGACTAAACCACTGAACGTATCCAAACCATACAAATACCATACGTTTATTTGTGAGCTCCGGAAGGTTTATGTACTACTTTGAACTTGATTGGTCAAGGAAGCGTGGTACAATTCATACTATTTAAGTATTACTTCAAAATACATCTGGGATAATTTCCAGCACACATAGTGTTATGCTTCTTATTCCAAAAGTGCAATTCAATGAGTAAAATTGGACAATGGTCAAGCATTTGACAAAAAAAAAACTAACGAAACAAACTAATTTTTATTAAAAAAATAATTTCTACAAATGAGAACTTCAAATCAGGCGTCACACAATTACAAATCGCTGCCATAATTTGTAAAGGCCCCAACACGCATTTTTCAAATTGTTCAGGAGAAGCAAAAAACGTTTCAAAGGGGTAAATTTCGGATATTTTTTTCAATATTTTGGAATTTTGGAATTTTTGACATTCGCGCTTCTTCAGTGCAATCTGTTTGATGCAAGGAATGAATAATTCTGTGTTGTATCATGACTTTTTTCCCCTTATAGAGGCGTCTTGGATTAACAAAAATTGCCGAAAGAGTGCTGATGAGGATTTTGTGGCTAAAATCCGAAACAGCTGTACACTCTGCCAAGGCTGGTTTTTACTTGTTGTTGTAACAACCCATTTTGCCAAATAATTTTTTGGTAAAAATGAGCTATAGCCCAAAAATAAATCTATATATATAAAAGAGACGTGTATGTTTGTCACCAGTAGACGCGAAAACTACAGCACCGATTCTCTCCAAAATTTATATATGTGTTCTAGGGGTCGAAAAAACCTACGGCAATGCCAAAATAACACGGCTTCTCCTTGAGTATTACATATTCGCAATTCCATAATTTGCCCTAATCTCCCAGTGCACATTTTACGCCCTCTTTCACAGTACTTCATTTCCACTTAAATGCATTTGCCATTTACATTCCAAATAACTACAGAAAAATGTCTATTTTGAATGGAAATTAAATTATATACACACTGCCGCGAAATTTCCCCAAAAATTTTTTCGTGCTGAAAATTTTCACAAAAACAAAAAAAATGCATATTATTCTAGAGCGCACTATCGTATTTTCAAGAAAAAGTACCACGACACCAACGAAATTTTGCATTCATGTGTGGCGACCTTACCGCCGCCGAGGTACTTTCTCGAAAATTCTTCCAGCAAAGATATTGGAATAAAAAAATTTGTTTGCGCTGAAAAATTTCAAAGCTACAACTAAAAATGTGTATCATTTATAAATTTTCTTTAAAAAAACGCAGTATCGCATATAAAAGCAACATTTTTGTTCAAGTTCCGTACCGGCTGCGGAATTTCGCGTTGGCTTATGGGGACTTAAATGCAGGCAAACCGCCATTAATATTACGAGAAGACGTCCATTGCGAATGAAAATTAAATTAAACTTGACTTAAATGCACACACTGCAATTGGCCTTTTCGGCAAATAAGCACTGCAAAATTGTCCCAACAAGTTATAGAAATCACTTTCTTCCCACAAGAAAAATTTACAAAAACACAACAGAACGTCTCTCAATGTGGCAACACTCCTCACAGACGGGGCGCTCCACCAGTGCAGCCAACTTTAGGCAAACTTCCCTTCCTAAGGGAATTTTTGGTTTAATTTTGTCTAAAAGGGATAAAGGTAGAACACTGCTTAGCAACACAGTGACAGACGTATAACAAAAATAGAATTAGAGATAGACTTCTGTTTTGTGCGCCGAAGTGAGAGGTTACAAATTTTTAGCAATTGGAAAAAAATTTTTAAATCTCAATTAATCTAACATTTATATATATATCAAATATTGCAAGGCAATAATTGCGTGCCTATTGGCAAGTTTATACTTTTGGTCTTTTTAGTTTTTATATTTGTTTGACATGGTGTATCCGAGCGGTCGCCGTATTGGCTGCGCGGAAAATGGTGGTAAAGATGAGGTTATGGTTCCTCGTGCACGTTTTTATGCAAGAGGAGCTCCGGCTTCTTCATACACCGTCATTATCCAGTCGCGGAAAAATGAAAAATTGAACATTCCCGATGTGGGAAAAAAACTTTATTCTAAATACAAAGATTTAGATATTTTCTATGCAACAAAAAATAAAATAAGAGTTGTCTCCAACAATTTGAACGTAGCCAACGAGATTGCTGCCGACGTTGAACTTACGGAAAAGTTCAATACTTTCATTCCGTCTGAGTTGTGCGAAGTAAAGGGTGTTGTCCCTATATCCATTTCCTATTCTGAACAGGAAATTTTTGAGCTTGGCTTTGCCAAAAATTTAGCTAAGTTTGGTGTAGTGCCAGAGTTTTGCAGGTTAGTCGAAGTAAAAAGGTTTTCGCGACAAGACTTGTCCGATTCTAATAAGCGCCATTTTATTGATTCGGTTTTGGTCTGTTTCTCGGGTAATGTGCTTCCATCACATGTGTCGATTGGTGTAAATTATCCGGTAAATCCGTTCCGGGAACATGTTGTGCAGTGCAGGAAGTGTTGGCGTTTTAGCCACTCAGATCGCGTTTGTACGCGAGTCAAGCTGCTATGCCGCAATTGTGGATCCGTTCACGACGATGTTGGTGTCTGCAATTTGCCGCCTAAGTGCGTGAATTGCAATGGCAACCATATTTCGTCTTCCCGGGATTGTCCTATTTACAAAAAATTATTTAGTGCGAAATCTGAAAAAGCGAACAAACTAAAACCCACACCATTATCGTTCGGTACCCCTACGTACGCGGACCCAAATTCAGTGCAGTTGAATTTCAACAATTTTCCACCACCGTCATTTAATTTACCGCTGTCTCGAGCAGTAGCATCAGCTAAAAAGTGTGAGGCGCCGACGAAAAGATTACGCATTGACGAGGCAGAGACTTCAGCCCCTGTCTTGTGTGAGTCTTTCATGGTTTCTGAACCTGTGGTTATAGACGATTCGATCGTTTATAACAATTTAGAATCTATAATAAACAAACAAATCAAAATATGCAAAATTAATGCTGATAGCAATATTAAGCAATTTTTTGAGTCAATTATTAATGTGCTTGAGGATGATAACTCTAAGCAAGAAAAACCGAAACAATTTTTTAAATCCATCTTAACACAATTTGACTCCGATGATGAAAATAGTGCAGTTTAATTGTACTAGTATTCGTAATAAAAAACATCAATTTGAACAGTATCTAACTGATAATAAGGTTTCGGTCGGCTGTTTGTCTGAAACATTTTTAAAACCACATGATACATTTGCTCTCAAAAACTTTGAAGTAGTAAGAGCTGATAGGCTATCATCTTCCTCTCATGGTGGTGGAGTAGCCATTGTAATTGACAAAAACATTTCATTTAAGGAATTAATTTTAAACTCGCCGTCTCAGACTATTGAAGTTTGTGGTGTTGAGTTTTCAACTGCACAAGGACCGTTGTTCGTTTTTTCTTTTTACATACCCCCAAACTCAAATTTTTCAGTGTCTCACCTGAATAGCGTCATAAACAATGTCATTGGTGCCTCTGTAATCATCTGTGGCGACTTCAACTCGCATCACGTATGTTGGGGTGGCCGATCAGATGATTCCAGGGGTAGAAAAATGTTGGAGTTTATTGAGGATAATAACTTCGTATTGCTTAATAGCGGTGAACCCACTTATGTAGGTAGCACCCCTTCTAGTATTGACCTATCTTTCTGTTCTCCGAATGTCAGTCTTGACTCCTCGTGGTCCGTCAAAAATGAAACTTTAGGTAGCACTCACCGTATAATTGAAATTTCTCTTAATGTTCGTCCAACTTTTAAAAGTTTCAGCAAGTTTATAATTCCCAAAGAGATAGATAAGTCGTATCTTAACAAGGTCAACAAAATTCGATGACCCAGAGTCTGACAGTTTTTTTGACACGTTTTCTCAGCTATTTCATGACGCATTTAAATCTAAAACTAGTAAAAAATTAAAAGCACCAAATCCATGGTGGAATTCAGAGTGTAATGGGGCTAGCGCATCTCTTAGACTTGCTGTTAGGAGGTTTAAGTTTTGTCCTTCTAGAGAAAATTATCATAAACACGTAGTGGAAAGGAAACTTTATAAATACACAATCCGCTCTGTGAAGCGTCAGGGGTGGAAAAACTTCTGTGCTTCAATTGATGGCAATATGTCGGTTTCGGAACTTTGGAAAGTGGTTAAGTGCTTTAAGGGAAATTATTTTAGTTGTCTGTCTGGGTTTTCTGAATGTTTGAATCAATTCTGTGATAATTTGTCGGGTCCTGTCGGTCCGCTTAATTTTGTTCAACCAGGTACTAACAATTCTGATCACTTCTTATTGTCCGCTATTTCATTTGCTGAGCTTGACAAAGCCATTATGCATTCAAAAAACAGTGCACCTGGTTTTGACGGCCTCCGCAATCAGCATCTTAAGCTTTTTAATTCAGTAAACAAAGTTAAACTTCTTGAGGGTTTCAATAATGTGTTGGCATCTGGAACTATTCCATTTTGTTGGTTTATGTACAAAATAATGCCGTTAAAAAAAAAGTCTTGTTCTCCAACAGATGCAAATTCCTATAGATCTATAGCACTGGCTTCCACAATTAGAAAAGTTTTTGAGCGCATTTTGTGTTCGCGACTTGAGTGGTTTATCGAGTCACAAAATAAGTATAGTGCATATCAGTCAGGTTTTAGACGCTCCAAATCTACCGCTGATAATGTTGTTGCATTATGGTCAGCAATTAATTTGGCATTTGTCAAAAAAGAATTTGTCGTCGCCGTTTTTATGGATATAAAGGGGGCATTCGACTTTGTCAACATTCGTCTTCTATCAGATAGACTGAGAGCTCTCGAAGTTCCAGATAAGTTTTGTGATTTTGTTTACTGTTTATTTCAATTTAAGGACCTATATGTTCAGTGCGAAGATGGCTATGTGAATAGGCACTCATTTACGGGTGTGCCTCAAGGTTGCGTTTTGAGTCCATTATGCTTTAATTTATATATTGACGAGGTTCTCAGTGACATACCCACGGATGTTCACATTTTGGGTTACGCTGATGATTTAGTCATATTCTGCTCCGATGTAAATGAACATGACGCTAGGAACAAGGCGCAAATTGCATTTTCGTTAATTGATGCAAAATTGTCTTCTTTGCAACTATCTCTTTGAGTTACTAAGACTAAAGCTATGTTATTTTCAAAAAAAGAAATTACAGAAATACAGTTACACCATTGCATATTGGCGGCGAGCCAATTTCGTTTGTCTGCACGTTTAACTTTCTTGGTTTTACTTTTCAAAAAAATCTTAACAATACGCATCATATTGATCGTGTTGTTAAAAACTGTTTTCATTTTGTTAATGTTATTCGATCGCTCTGTGGTGTTACGTGGGGTTCGGATACACTCTGCTTACTTCGTCTGTATTTGGGCTTGGTCCGACCTAAGCTGGAGTATATGTCGGCGTTACTGCTTGACTGCTCTAAAAAGGATATGTTGAAACTACAGCGTGTGCAATGGAAGTGCTTGCGCGTTGCCCTCGGGGCTATGATTTCAACGTACACACTTGGAATGGAACAAATTTCAAATGTTATTCCTCTGCCAGAGCGTTTCCAATTTCTGTCAGACGGCCTAATTAATAAAATTATAGGCTTCGAATCCCATCCGGCACGTCCTTTTTTATACGAATTAATAAATTATAACCGAATTCCATCTTTTGTCAAAAGATTTGCGAATAAAGTAGAATCTACTAAAATCATGAGCTTTTCCACTCATCCAATGTTTGCGTCGCCATATAAATGTTTATTTTTTAAACCTGTTGTTAAATTTCTGCCTGTTAACAAATCGAATTGCACACCGCTTGAGGCGGCCAATAAATACGAAAAGATAATTCATTCTCTTTGGAGAAATTTTGTAAAAATTTTCACTGACGGTTCGAAAACGTCAGATTCGGTTGGCTGTGGAGTCTGGGTTCCGGATCTTAATCTGGAGGCATACTTCCCATTAGGTTCGGCATGCTCAATCTTTTCTGCCGAAGCGTTCGCAATAGTAGAGGCTATTGAGCTTGCGGCCGTGCAGGAGTTCTCAAGAAGTTTTTTGATTGTTTCTGACAGTAAATCAGTTCTGTCAGCGCTTATATCGTATCCAAAAAGCACAACACATCCGTACATTTTTAAAATAAAATCACTTCTTTTTTCTTTGAAATCAAGAGGAATTAATATTCATTTTTTATGGATCCCCAGTCATATGGGCATTGTTGGCAATGATTGTGCCGATCATATTGCGTCTTGTCACCCTAGTGACGGCAGTGCGGACAATCTTTCTTCATTTATCTGTGATTTAAAAGCTACTGACAAAATCTCAGCCATAAAATCGTGGCAATCTCGTTGGAACAATTCGGAATTTGGCAGACATTTGTACTTAATCGCTCCGTTTATTAATAAGGAACCGTGGTTTAAAAATTGCAATTTAAACCGAAATATCATTTCTATGGTAAATAGAATGAAGTTTAATCATACCAGATGTAGAGATCACATATTTAAAATAAATATCATTGATTCTAACCTTTGCTCCTGTGGGGAGGTTCAAACCACAAATCACCTACTTTTTCATTGCATTAACATAAATCAATCACTTCGAAATGATCTCATTAACAAACTAAATGGGTTTGGTATTAATAACCACAATCTAATGTATTTACTCAAGAAAGATAACTGTGATATATATAAGATAGTACATAACTTTATAACAAAAGCAGAAATAAATATATAAATCTTTTCTTTTTTTTCCTCTGAAAGTCGGCGCACATTACAAAGGTCTCTTTTTATACCCCCACACTCACTGTGGCAGGGTATACTCACTTTGTCACAACGTTTGTAACGCCCATAAGGAGGCGTGTCCGGTATGGAAAAGTATATATATTCTTGATCAGTATCACCTCCTGAGTCGATTTCGCGATGTCCGTCTGTCTGTCCGTCTGTCCGTCTGTCCGTCTGTCCGTCCGCACGATAGCGGTCGCAGTTTTGGAGATATCGACTTGAAACTTTGGGTACATGTTTTTCTCGTGAATACTGAGATCAAGTTCGAGAATCAGCCAAATCGGACAAAAACTGGGCGTGGCTCCCATACACCGAAAAAAAAGGTAAAAATTGTTTATTGTTGTATTCGATTGGAAATGTTTAGAAACGTATTTTTGACATGGTCCGAGGTTCCGAAGCCACATATATAAGGGTCTAAATGGGGTCTTGAGACCAATTTTTTTTTTTTTTTGTGGATTTAATTGGAAATTTTTAGAAATGGATTTTGGACATGGTCCGGGCTCCAAAACCACCTATAATTAGCTCAAAATAGGGTCTGGAGACCACATTTTTATATGTTCGAGGTACTTCTTCCTACTGTGTGGCGGTATTTCAACTTCGGTATAGCCGAAGATAGTCCACTCTCTAGTTTTTATTCTCTTTGTTATTTTAATATTATATTTAAGTAACCTATTGTGATAATTGTTTAATTATATGTATTCTATTGTTTTGTTCTCCAAATCAATATTAATATTTTACTGTACTGTCATTTGAATCGTTATGTTATTGAATGTAATAATTGTAATAGTATTCTAAGTGTCTATCGAAAAAATTAAAAAAAAAGAAAAAGAAAAATTAAAAAAAAAAAAAAAAGGAGAAAAAAAAAATTAAAGAAAATATACAAAAGAGGAAAACAACAGAACCAAACCATAAAAAATAAATATTAAAAAAGAGAAATAAATAAATCCCAAAATTTAAAAATTAAATTTCCACAACGTATACCAAGGCTACAAAAAAAACTACGAGTTTGCCGTAGCCTTTCCACTACACTATGTCGTTTCATTGAGAACGACATATTTAAGAAGAAGAAGAAGAAGGGATAAAGGTACTTATTTTTACTTAATTTGAAGGTGCACTTAGACCGCACAACTTTTGTCGCGAACTCCGTTCGTGCAACCGTTTACACTGACTGAATATTCCCTCCCACACCAACATCAGAATCTACAGATTTGTTCGTTTTCAAGCGTTTACACTGCCGGCCCATTTTGTGCGAGCATTCGGCTACGTACCAAAGCTCAAAGATCGTAATCCAGTCGTTTGCACCGGCCGTCATTTAATTTCAATAATCTTCCAAACATACTTTACTGCGCTACATACATACATACAATACGAATCATTCATTCATCAAAACCTATTTCAATACCAATCGCTACATCAATTTTCCTCTCTATAAAATTGTACAAAATTAACTCCACAGTATAAACACCAATTAAACATATATATTTAAAAATTACTTTCATCCAATCATCCATTACATTGCAGACAATGCAACAACAAAAAATTATTTAGGCCCAGCGAAGCGGACCGGGCCCAGCTAGTAATAAATAATTTTGGAATTAAGCTAAAAGATCAATAATAATTATGATTCTAAAAAAAATTATTCAAAAGTAATATTAAAAACCCGTAACCTTTTCAATCGGTTACGACGAATCGGTTTCGGATTCGTTCCCTAAAATGAATCGGTTTCATTCGGTTTCGGCTGCCAACAATATGATTTTTTGTGTCGTGTCTTTCTTGCAGGGAATGAGCGATTTGTAACACCGTTCGACACTAAATAGATTCAGTTAGAGCCGGCTAAAAAAGAGTACCCTTGTCTCCCAGTTTTTCCAGATCAATTCTTAAAACCGTTTAAATCGCATTTATGCATTTTGCATATTTCTCATGTACATAATAAAAAACACGAAAACTTGTTATGCACGTAAATGCAATTTTAACGGTTTTAAAAATGGATCTAGAAAAACTGGGAGACAAGGGTACTCTCTTTTAACCCATTCTAACAGAACCTATCAGTCCCGATCATGGGCGTTACTAAAAGTTAATTTTTGTCGAACGGTGTAATAAGTGCGTCGAAAGTAAATGTACAAAGCTCATCAAATATTTCTGCAAAAATTTCGCTGCCGCACTGTAGACGGAAATTTCACGCCGACTGCGGAATTTCGCGTTCATGTGAAATTCGGAACCATTACGAAGTGTAGAAAACCTAAAAAGTGCTCTAGCCCCCAAACTAGGATATATGAAACTTTAAAGCTACACTTAGTTAAGGATCAAAATTTCACATGCGGCTAGATTTTGATTTACATTAATAATTTCTTGGTTTACAATTCGAAAATTGTTTCGATACATATTTTTTAGTAAGAAAACCATTAAAATTTATTGGCTTACAATTTTAATTGTAAACATACAACAAAAATTTGTTTCGATACATATTTTTTTAGTAAGAAAATGTTTTTCGTTGAATTTGTTTTCTTTTCATTTGAAAACAAAAAAAAAACATATTAAACAAAAAAAAAAAATTTCAAAAATGCAAGATTGCATGTTTAAAAAAAAATAAATATTAGCTTGAGCGCATAACTGACTCAAGCTCTTATTTTCCAAAATTAGTATTACAAATGCAGTAAACTCTGCAAAAAAACTCTGTTTGGCTCTGCTCAAGCAGCGTCTATAAGGCACAACATTCATAACACGATTCTTTCTTTGAATCCCAACGATTCAACTGAAGATGCGCGAATGGTAAATTGCACAAGTTGGTGAAAATTCAAATTTAACCAACAATTTCTGTAAAAGAACCTAAAATTTCTGTACAACAACAATTTTTTCGGTTATTTCAACTATTTTTTTTCAACATTTTTTGTCGGCTAAATCTACTGACGAGCTCGGTAAAAAAATTTACAATTTTCATACATTTTGTAATGCTGTACGTCAACCACTTTTTTCGGTTAATTTTACCGACCTTTTTTTTCTGTGTAGGGGTGTTTGCTTAATTAAAAAAATTATTTATGTTTGAATTTGAACAACTTTTTATTAAAAAAAATATGATTCCCTTGGATTTATGGCAAAAAAATTGGTTTTTCTCAGTTTTGTAATTTTTGAATCCCGAAATTTCTTGATTGCTAAAACATTCTAAAATTGCAAGTCCTAATCAGAATTCATGCGGCTAATATGAATTTTTATACCCCCACACTCACTGTGGCAGGGTATACTCACTTTGTCACAACGTTTGTAACGCCCATAAGGAGGCGTGTCCGGTATGGAAAAGTATATATATTCTTGATCAGTATCACATCCTGAGTCGATTTCACGATGTCCGTCTGTCTGTCCGTCTGTCCGTCCGCACGATAGCGGTCGCAGTTTTGGAGATATCGACTTGAAACTTTGGGTACATGTTTTTCTCGTGAATACTGAGATCAAGTTCGAGAATCAGCCAAATCGGACAAAAACTGGGCGTGGCTCCCATACACCGAAAAAAAAGGTAAACATTTTTTATTGTTGTATTTGATTGGAAATGTTTAGAAACGTATTTTTGACATGGTCCGAGGTTCCGAAGCCACATATATAAGGGTCTAAATGGGGTCTTGAGACCAATTTTTTTTTTGTGGATTTAATTGGAAATTTTTAGAAATGGATTTTGGACATGGTCCGGGCTCCAAAACCACCTATAAATGGCTCAAAATAGGGTCTTGAGACCACATTTTTATATGTTCGAGGTACTTCTTCCTACTGTGTGGGGGTATTTTAACTTCGGTATAGCCGAAGATAGTCCACTCTCTAGTTTTTTCTCTACTTTAAATTATAAGAATTTTGATTTACTTTAAATTATAAGAATTTTGATTTAACAGAAAAATACAAAGACAAAACAATCAATTTACGCGACAAAATAGTACAAATATAAATTAAATGAATTTTATTTTTTTATACCAAATATAAAAAATCGAATACAAATGGAACAATTAAGCAAACCGTAACGCAACGAATGTTCATTCTGTTACGACTTTTGTTTTACTTAAATACAATTTATAAAAAATATAAATACAAATAAAAAATACCACAAAAATATAACACTTTGAAAAATGACATTTCCAATCTTCGTGGAGTTTGGCAACGCTGTCATTTCGTTAGACCTTAAAGGTGCAAAAACTATAAAAAGCCGTAATGCCCTAATTGCGATCAAGTGCAATAATCAGAGTTTCATGTTAAAATAACATGAAGAATTTTTGGTGTATCTAAATGGCAAAATTGACTTTGATATAGTTAATATTTCAGCAGGCATCGTTTCGATATGATAATTTTGGAAATTTACGATAAAATGGTAGGTAAATTACAAAAAAAAAAATAACATAGGCAAAACGACGACCGATCGTTTTAAAAAATGTTACCCACAAAATTGCTTGAATTTTGGTTAATTTAAGAAGATTTTTTATCTGGGTGTACTGGATTTGCTTGAAAATCTCAAAATGCACTGTCATATGTAGGACCTTCATTGTAGGTCTTCCCACAAAATATTGTTTTTCGAAACTTCGGGTCTGAGCTATTCGAAAGTTGGTAACCCTGATCTTTCCTCCAGTTTTAAGGAATTGAGGGATCAAAAACATTCAAACAGTACATGAACAGTTTTTTTCTGAAAAGTACTGTTTTATTCAAAACACTCAAAACAGTAAGCAAAAGTACTGTTTTTACAAAAATGTACATGTATATTAGACCGGTTCAAAAACTTAGGAACTGCCCAATTGGGCCAGTTTGGTTCCTTTGTATATAAAAATTACTTATGTGAAGTTTGGTACCCTTGAATTTTAGAAATTTCTTCTGTCTAAACAAAAAATTTGAACTTTGAAAATATTATATGCATTTACTAAAGGAGCCTTTATGAAAAAACTATACAATTTTTTTTGGAATAGGTTAAAACATATGGAATAAGATACGTCAGATATATTAAAGAAAAAAATTATGTTAAAATCGAAGCTTGCATTCAGCTGCCAGGCAATTTAAAAAAATAAGTAAATTTCGATATGAAGTGCAATTATTGGCAAAATTAACAGTGTTACATTCAAATTAACAGTGTTACATTCAGAGTTCAGTGTTACATTCAAACCGACTGAGAAAAAAATCAAAACGAAACGTTGTCAAAACGTTCCGAACCGTTGTCAATTTCCAGTCAAAACTGAATGTTCTGATTTTGACAACAAAACGTTTCAATTTTTTTGAAACTGCCCATTAATGAACTAAAACGACACATTGATGAATTGAGAAGCAAATGTTGTTGTTTTAAGACTGAAAATTTTTGTTTTGGGACTGAAATGTTTATGATTTCATGAATTGAAAATACAAAAAAGGTTATTGGAAAGGCCTATTTTTAGAATTACATACAGTGACCGACAAAAGTCTACATACGACCCACATTTTCGCGATTCTACGAGTCCAGGATCTTTTTGAAAAAAAGTAATAATGTAGTTTTGTTTGGTAGTCTATTTAATAAATGAATCCAAAAAAAAATTTTACTTTTATACAAAATTATAAAAATATTCACTTAAAACTAAAATAAAGCAATGACAAAAGTGTACATACGATATATAAAATAATAGAAAATACTTAAATTAAGGAACTTTTTTCTAAATATTTTTTGGTTTTAATATTTTGTTGGTCCACCACGAGCATCTATAACTGCCTGCAGTCGTCTCGGCATTGAATTGACCAAATTTTCGGTTTCACTTGGCGTTATATTGCGCCACTCCTCCTTGAGCTTCTCCTTCAGCATTGGTGCACTAGTTATGTGGTGTTTTCGGATTTTTCTTTGTAGTATTTCCCAAACGTGCTCATAAAAATAGCGCGATAAACGTTTCGTTTTGATTTTTTTCTCAGTGTATATAATTCTTTCAAATTCTATATCAATGATTAGATTTCTAAAAAAAAGCTTGGCAATTCTGCCAACGCAAAATATTCAATGGTTTTTGCATAGCGAAAGACAAAATCGCAAACGTCCCGTTATTTGTGTCGCGAAGTGAAAGGGTTGGAGAATAGTTAATGCAATATTTACATATTCTTCTGGAGCACAGGCTGCAAGCAATGTATTGTTCCGTGTCTAACATGACGTCGGAGTATTGCCAGATTTTACTACTGCACTAAGTTTGATCCAACTTTTTGAGCGACTGTTCGCTCAAAAAATGTTCTATATATTGTATGTTATATATTCCACAATTGTGAGAATCTTTTCGAATATCATGAAACACTTCATTGTGATCGGAAATATTTTGGTCAAAATTCGTTGATAATATTTTAAAAAGAGTTGGACACCTTTCATTACAAGTCGTTTCACCTTTTTTTAACATCCTTTAAGGCATCATTGAAAAATGTTTCATTTGTGAAGCAATAATTTTCTATCTGGCATGGGAGACATTTTACATTAGATTTTCTTTCTTTTAGGGCCATATGCATTGTGAAAAGCCCATGTCTAATTTTGTCCCCCTTGCTGTTTTTATTCCACTGCTCAGTTATTGTTCAGTTAAGTCAGTTCCAAAAAATCATTGCAAATTTTTTTTTCTTTTTTCCTTTCTTGTTGCAACAATTCTTCCTGATACGAGTAATTCCATTTGTTGTTATCCAGTCAACGAACTTGGCTTGACTCATTTCAGTTGAGCTTGTTTCGTAGTGACAAATACAGTTGCACTTCTTCATATTGTTTTTCGCTTCCATTTAAATACAGAAATTTAGAAAACAACGGCGATTTCTTCCTCTTCTTTCAATATGCCGTTAACAAATTAACGACGGTTAGTGATGGGCCAAAAAGTACTCAATAACCATTAAAATATGAAATTCTCCCATGCAAATGAAAGTAATCAAGTATCGAATAAAAATATCGAGTACTGAGAAAAAACTATCAGACTCTATTGGATTCCCAAAAGTATTGACTCGACCCATCACTAAATATTAATAACTGTGGGAACGCGTAAAAGCGTATGGCGTATATACGCGCCATACGCGTATACACGCGTATATACATGCCATACGCTTTTACGTCGTGCGCGCCAATTCTCTTCCCATGGAATCGATGCCGATTAATCGGTCGATCACTGCCGATTCGCATGGCAATTTTGGTCTGATGAATTTTGAAAAGCACAAAATCATTGCATACAACAACATCAGGGCCGTAGCCAGACGACAGGGCGACGCCTACACTCTAGGCTATACAAGCAGTATTTTTCAGATATCTAAAAGCCAATTTTTACTTCGTTAGAATTGAAATGAAACAAAGCTCAATACAGAAATTCTCTTATCAAACTGACTATCTCTGCACGACTTTTCAGTCACTTGGAAATTAGTTGTCATATATTTTTTTAATCCAGTTGACTGAATTCCGACAGGAAATTTTTTCATAACTTCATAAGGGTTTTTTCAAAAAAGTATTTCTTCCTTATATTGCAAAACAATAACGCCAATTTTTACACCTACATTCCATATTTCATCAAAATCGATGAGGTGGAGGGTAGTTTTTTCAAAAATCGATTCAATTGACTTTGAACTTACAAAAATTTGAATTTATTTTAGTAATTGTTTCTCATGTTTTATCATAATGTTATGATGGCCAATTGTCATATTGATACTATTTTTGTTAAATTGGTATGATAAACAATAAATTGATATTATCACGTTTTACACTGAATTATAAATTCACAACATCAAACTTGCAATACTACTTATCAATTAATATACCATCCTTCCTCACTCTTCCCATTTGGGTTTTGTCACAGATATTACTCTTCCCATTTGGTTTTTGTCTTGGAAATTAATCTCCCTTTGGTTTTTGTCTCGGATATTAGACTTCCCATCAGTGCTGCCATATATACGGAGAAATCCGTATTTATTCGGGATTGTGTAATTTTCAGCAAAAATACGGATTTTCATACGGATTTCTTGAAAATAAGAATTTTCTGAAAAAAACTGTTAGAGCTTTCGCTTTTTATTCTCCTGAAACCGCTTGTAAAAACCGCTATTAGTTTTTTACATAGGTGTGTTATGAAGCGGTATTTTTTCTCATCCGCATACCGGGCTTTAGTTTAAAGTGCGAAAGTGCGGACAGATTTTTTTTCAGAAAATAAGTATTTCACGAAATCCGTATAAAAATTCGTATGTTTTCCAGCAATTTCACAATTCCGTACAAATACGGATTTTCCGCATATACAGCACTAATATTGAGGTCAAAAACATTTGAAAAACGCGTTAAATGACTTGCAACACTGGCTTCGATCCACCAGCAACTGAAGCCACATCTGTAGTTGGAGCCTTGTCCGTAGTCGGAGCGCCAACTGCCAACTGCAGGTGTAGTCTCAGCCAGCACCACCTTCGCCATTTTATTCCCTCGGGTGCGTGTGACGTCGTTCTGCCAGGCGACGACGTCCAGAAGCCTTTGGAGGCAAACACAATCCTCGTCGGCTAGCTGTAAAAGGGAAATTTTTATTTTCTTGCATTTAAATTAGAAATAAATATTACCTGGACGCCGTGCTCTTGCTCAAACGCGTCCCCCACGGAGATCACTTTCACCCCACAACAAACGTACACATTGTATTTGTTTTTGGCCGTTACCTCAACGCACCACTTGCCGCAGCCTCCGCTGCATTCAATTACTGCAATTTCCTATTTAATTATTTAAAAAATTTATTAAAAATTGAGGGGCTATGGTTTTACAACCAAAACTTACGTTGACAACTGCATTTTCTGTATCAATAAAACTGAGTTCTCCAATTAGCTCCATCTTGTTATTGTTACTTTGAAGAATTCTAAATGCGTTCCGCACGACCACAACTCGGTTTTACCGTTTGAATTTTTGCGTTAATTTTTTTTCGTAAAGTTATAGAAGAATTTTGTAGGTTGCCGTATTTGTGAGAATTTGTAGCAAATGTTTGAATCTTTTGTTTTAAAAATATTTTCAAATTTTGTCTGCAAATTTTAATAGGTTTTAGATTTTATATGACAATTTTTAATTTAAATTTATTAAAGAAAGGTAGGTTTTTTTAACAAATATGTGGCAACTTTTTATGCAATTTTAAGGACAAAGTCCAATTTCGAAACTTCTTTGCGAATATAAGTGTTGAAATTTTTCGGTGTGAATCTAAAACTCATTTTTTTACAAAAATGCCTCGTCATTGCATCTTTAATTGCCCCCGCGATACCCTTGTAACTCTGTTTAGCTTCCCAAGCGACGCAGGGGATGAGCAACGGTGATTGGACAACATCCGGTTAAGGAGATCGAACAATAAGGAGATGGTCTGCGCCAGACATTTTGATGCAGACATAGTCCGCAACAAACGAATACATAGAGGCGGAACTCCCACATTGTTCTTGGGTAAGTTACACTATCATGTTCAGTTATTACACTATCATATTGTGTAATAATACACTATACGAGGGTATAACGAAATACTCGAAGGATGGGTATTTGCAACCTGGTTGGGATGCGGATAAGCTTCCGACTCCAGAAGAAGAGGAGCCAATGTAAGTAAATTAAAAAAAAACAATTTGTTTTCCATTTTTTCCAACAAATACTTGAATTACAGTCATGAGCTACCAGAACTTCCAAATCCAATGGATATGTCAGTGTCAGTGGCCAGTGGACAGTGTTCCCATTGCGCCGTATTGCAGGAGCGGCTTAATGCAGCACTAGCTGAGATTGAGCAGCTAAGGGCTGGACGCAATTGGGACAACGTGGCGATCGACGTGAAGCCAGGGGCGAACCCCTCCCTTATCGATACCTTCACAGACATCGTCGCTCGGCGGTACGAAGGATTCGAGACCTATGTCCGCATCGATTTCGACGAAATCGAGTTGTGGGAGAGTTCCAATTTTGATTTTCAAAATAGTGTCCTTAACGGCTGCTACGACCTAGGTAATTTCATTTTACTTTAATCAGTTTTAAAAAATAGATTAAAATTTCTTCCCTTAGGCGGCCATAATCGAGAGGCAGTGGTCGCGAACCGATGCCTCATCTTCATCGCAAGTAGTATAGTGGGAAACCACAAAATGCTGCTGGGGTACTACCTGTTTCGCGATGGGTTGGAACTTTCGTATATGGAGAGCCTACTGGTCGCAATGATAATGAGAGCGGAATCAATGAACTTGGTGCCTGTTGCTATCATGTGCGACCAAAGTGCAGTTCATTGCCAACTATACAAAGCCTTGAAGCTGCCAGGGTCGGAACCGCCAACATTGAATTTAAACAATGAGCTTTTTGAACCACTCCCGGAAGGACGGATACGCAAACGAATTTTTTTGATGTATGATGTCCATCACTGTTGGCGGAACATACGCCTCAATTTCTTAGCCGGCAACTTCGAAGGCCTTTCCGCAGACGTTCTTCGTATTCTGGTGCGCCATGACAGCGTTAATATTATGCGCTCTTTCAAAAGTTCACCCAGTATTTTTGTAAGAAGATCTGGAACCAGCCAACTTCATGTAAATTCTTCTTAATGTTTGTAACTGTTCACATATATATGAATTTTCTTTATTTGCAGCAATGTGAATTGGAATTGGCAATGGAAGATATTGTAAGGGCAATGGACGTAGCGCGCTCGTCCTGGAACCTTGAAGGTAACTACTGAATAAAAATACGTCTATTGTTCCAACAATAATCCCTTTTTTTTATTTTTTTTTAGGAGAAGATGGTACCATTTTAGAGAACTCTGCTGCAACAGTGGAGTTCCTAAGGGGGTGCTCGTTGATGTGGCAACACGTCAATGAGTCCGTGGCCTTGGATGATGAGGTCACTTCCTCACCACTGCATATGTACGTTGTGTACTTGTTGCTTGCCGTTATGTTAATGCAAGAACGGCCGCAGGCGCCGCTGCATTCAATCACTTCGATTTCCTATTACGAAAATTTATTAAAAAATTGAGCGACTATGGTTTTACAACCAAAACTTACCTTGAGAACTGCATTTTCTGAAGTAATAAGCCTTATTTGCTGCTCCTCAGGTAACACGAAAAATTTTTCGCCGTCCATCACGATCACTTTAAAAGAACAACTCCTTTATTCGGCGGGCCGACAAAATTTCCGGATGCGGCCGATTTTGTGCCCATATTCATTCCTTCCTCTTCTTCGAGAAGAGCGAACACAACAAACGCAACGAAGAGCGGCGCCGAAATACCAAACGCGAAATGAGAGACAAAAACACAAGCGACGAAAAAAGCGGAAATGAAAACAAAACGGTAGACGGCAAATGTATGCGAAGAGAGTCACTGAAGAGACCGCAGAGAGCGCACTTTGGCATAAAAGTAGACCATTCGCCTTCTTTGAGGCGAATGGCATTCTGAATTGCGATTGGTGCCACCCTATTCAGTCTGTTCAATACGTTTCGTTCGAAAGGACGTCTGAGCCGCTAAAGTTGTGAGTTGTGCGCGTTGTGTTTGTGCACCGAGCGACGCAAGCAGCATACGTTGTGAAGCAAAACCAACAACAACATTACTGAAAATTATATGAAAAAAGCCAAGTGAAAAAAAAGTTTCATAAAAATAACAAAAACAACGAGAAATTGTTTACAATTTTTCACTAGAGTGAATATTTTGAAAAAAAACCACGTATGTACAACAATTTCGTGAAATTGTGAAAATCCAAAAGAAAATTTGGCAATTTATGAGGAATTTGTGAAATGGGGAACGAATTTATGAATACTATTGAATGAAAATAATAATTTCAAAAATAAACAAAAATAAAAAAAAAATGTTTTTCCATTGAATAAAAACAAACAAATCAGAGTTGTATTTTAAAGAAGTTAAGATTTTAATAAATCAAAAAAAAAACGGAAAGTGAAAAAAATAAATACGTGGAAAACAAGGAAAAATACTACGCAGCAATTTATGCGAATTTCGAATTTCATATCAAGTGAGTACGAGTATGATTAGCTAAAACGGCGAAGAGGCCGAAGCGGAAGGCACGAGAGCAAGTATAATAAAAATCGTAAAAATCGAAAAATACACAAAATAAAACAACAACAACCACAACACGAAAACAAAGCATAAAAAGAAAGTGTGTGTGCGTTTGTGTAAAGTGTTGTTTGGATGGAAGAACGGAAAGAAAGAAAAGCCGAAAAGTCACAACAAAAAACCGATAAGTGAAAGGAAAATGCGGAAGCTCTTCTGTACAGTCAAAAAACGGGCAGTGAAAAAAGTCTCAATGAGCACACATTCAAAGAGAATATAACGAGAATTTGTGTAGCATAAAAAAGAGAAGAGCACAGAACCGAACTGGCAAATTAATATTGAATTGAGAAATCTTATAAATACGCACAAAAATATTTCAAGAATTTCGAGGAACATTTTTGAAATTGCAAAGTACATAAATACCAAGTGAGCGACGAGAGACTAAACAAAAAGTGAAAGAGCGCCTAATATTTGAAAGGGAAATTTCAATGCAAAAAAGTTACATCGCAATTGTGTGAAAAACCGAGAAAAGTTAACAAATAAGATTATTTCAAAAATAAAAGTTAAGTGCGAAACAAAAGAAAATTGTGGAAAAGTCAAAAAGGTGAACAGTGGTATGAGCTAAAAAGAGTTTCAAGAGAAAAGGAAATTATTATAAAATATTATCAATTGTGTGAAACCGTTATTGATAAAGATACGCAAATTTCCCAGACTTCAAAATCAAAACAATATTGTGAAGAGATCGCACTAATTAAACGAAGAGAAACAGGGAATTTTCCAACAACAAATTTTTAATAAAAAAAAAACATAAACATTAAAATTTTCACAGTGAATATATTGAAATATTAAAGGAAATATGAGAATTTTGTAAGCGAATTTACATTTAAAGAGAGTTTCAAATAAGTACTAAATGATAAATTATAGACGCCAAAAGATCATGAAACATATTTCAAAAGTCCATGGAATACACAAAAGTAATAACAAAAAAATTTGGTAAGTAAAAAATTTTTATTAAATTCATTAAAAACTTCGTAGAAATACGTTTCAAAGAGACTGATTTGAAGAGAAAAAGTTGTGGGAAAAAATCTCGTACATTTGAAATTTGTACGTATTTCGTATTTTGTTTTGTCTACCACATTGTAGCACCGAAAAATACCAATACCAAAAAATATGTAACATAACAAGAAAATGTATACACAACATCGCCACAAATAAGACCAACAACGCCACAGCCAACTAAATAACTTGAAGTGCTGTTGCGCAGTCGCCGCCACCGGACAGTGGGAATATAAACAAAACACACAAAATAAATAAACAGGTAGGCACTTAAAACGAGACTAGAGTAAAAAGCAAAGCAAAGCGAAATGAAATGAAACGTCGCAAGAGCGCCCAGAGTGAGTGAGTCCCCTGTCTCGCTCCTCCTCCGCCATCACAGCACAGCACAACATCCCCACTGAACACAATTTGCCCGCCAAGATTCACACGTCAGCTCTGTGAGCAGTGGAATGGCTCTCGGCAGGCTCTTATGCTGCTGCTGCTGCTTTCCTTCTCGGCCTTCCTTCCTTCCTATTCAATCGCCATCTTTTAAGTATCTACACCCCCTTCTCCAGCACAATCACCCCAAACCATCTTATTCGCTTGTGTCGCCTTCAGATACCAATTTGGTATATCATCTTCTGGGCTAAGGCGATGCTTCTCCCCCCTTTTTTTTTTACTACTACCAAGAATGCTACAACAACAATTACTACTACTACTACTACTTGGACTGCACTCTACTACTACTCTGTGCGCCGGCCGCTCTGTGCAAAAACTCTAAAATGTTATGGCATAAACTTGTATCTATACATTTTCTGGTATCTATACAATATTTCTGCAATATTGCGGTTTGTTATTGCTGCTGCTGCTGTTGTTGTTGCTGTTTGCATTTCTACCTGCAAATCTCTTTTCATTGAGAATTTGTTTGTTTGGGTGTGTGTGCCTTGTTGCTGTTCGACTCGCTTTTACCTGCTTTTTTGATTTTTCGGCATTGTTTGTATTGGGATTTTTATTTCTCAACTGGTGCCCGGGTAGAGTAAAGTTTTTGATTAATTTTTGCACACACACACACACAGAAAAAAACACATTTCTTGTTGTTGTTGGTAGTTGGCTAAATTAAACGTACATTGAACTGGCCATTGGTCTTTGAAGGAGTACTTTTTTTTGTAAATATCCTTCAAATATTTAATTCAAATTCTTGAAAGCTTTTTTTTCTGACAAAGGGGAAATTTTTTTTAAATTTGTGGTTATTTATAATTTAATGTAGTTGTTATACCCGAAAAACCAAATTTCTGTAAAAGGGAAATTTTTATTTTTCAACAAAGTCTTAAAAAAACGTTTTAAAAATAGTTTTGACATATTCTAAATACCCAAAGAAAAAATTTCGCAAAAAGGGAAATTTTTTATTTTTTTTAACAAATACAGTCGGGTTTTTTTGTATAGTGAACTTATATTCAATGAAGTTTCTATGCAATGAAGTGATTTTCTGGTCCCGTTCAATATGAAAAATTTACCCAAAAGGAAAATAAATTTTTTTTTCCAAATCTTCATAAGTGGAAAATTTGTAAAGCTTGTGCACAAAAAAGCATTTGCCTCAGACAGAAATAAAGACAGACAAACAGATCTAAGCAAATATTATATTTAAAGCCTCTCCTAATAATTTTCCAAATATTTTTGATAGCATACTTTTTAAAATATGCATGTAAATGTACAAGGGTTCCTTTTCAAACATAATTTTCCACGAACCCCATGTCAACCCCTTCGTAAAATGTTTCCCTCCAAGTACTTAAACATTGACGCACAGTTTGCTGACACCGTAAATTATTCCAAAGAAGAAACAAAAAATCACTCAGAACAATTAAAATTCACCAAAGTCTCGTCTAGTCTCATCAACGAGTTATTTGCTATTTTCCCTACTCCATTAAAAAAAAACTAGAAAATCTACCCTTTTCCACCACTTTCAACAGCGACAACGAAGCAAAAAAAAAACCGAAACAGCAAGAAGAAAACCCCTAACAAATGTCAAGTAATAAGCATCACAAGAAATTTAACACGTTCTATCAAACGCTCGTTTATTCTTTTAACTGCAATGAAATGACATTTTTAAAAATAATTGCTTTCAATCGTCGCTTCATTCCACCGTTGAGCACATGCAATGTCAACCCAAACCCTAATTCGGCCACGTACATTTCCCTGGAAAAAGAAAGTGGTGCAAAATCACTGTGAAAAGCTTGCCTTGTCGCTATTTAGCACGAAGTTGCATTTGAAACGAGTAACAAATCTAATCGTGCTCTTTGCCTCACATTAAGGAGTTGCAAACAACAGCAACAACAACAAAAAATATAAATGACAATTGAAAATTTTTTCGGAAAATTTAATCCTTAGGCTACTTGCAAAGGTGGCGTTGTCCTCAAATCGCAGAGGCCAGTGACAATTTGAAGTAACTAAGTGACATTTCTAAAAACGATTTAATTTAATTTATTATTTTTCATTAATCTTAATTAATCTTAATTAACCGTAACGGTAAATAGTGACAATTAAATAAATTATCTTTCAAAAAGTGTAAACTTACCACAAGGACATTTTGTAAATACCACTTGTGATGAACTCTTAATAGAACACTAAAAAATTACGGAAACCATAACTACAGGGTGATCCAATAATTGGGGCGTGTGGCGCATGTTAGCCTCGAGCTCGTCCAAAGTGGTTGGCTTGTTTTCGTAGTCTAAGGATTTGACGTAGACCCAGAGAAAATAGACGAGGGGTGTCAAGTTGCATGATCGCAGCGGTGAATCGATGAACGCTTGCCGAAAAAGCTAGTGTTCCAAAAAGTTTCTAAATAACTACTTTTTCTGCCTAATGAAAAAAATTTCCCTACACTAAAAGAAAAAACTGGTTAAAAAATTTTATTTTTAATATTTGCATTTTAAAACCAGTTTTAATTTTTATAGTTAAAACTTAAAATTTCCCTAAAAGGAAATTTTAGGGAATTTTAAAAAAAAATAAATTATGAAAAAGAAAAAGCTAGTGCTCCAAAAAGTTTTTAAATAACTACTTTTACTGCCTACTAAAAAAATTTCCCTACACTTAAAGAAAAAACTGGTTAAAAATTTAATTTTTAAAACCTGTGTTAAAAACAAAAGTTTTCAATTTCAATTGTCTTGCTCTTTTTTTTTTACTTAAAAAAAAGTTTCAAAAAATCCAAGCTCTATTTTGAAAACCAAATCGTTCAATTTTAAAACATGTTCCTCTCAGTGTAGCAATTGTTTTAGATTAAAAAGAAATCGTCAATTATTTGTGATAGAATTTTTCCACCTTTAGGCAAATTATAATTTTGTCTCTGAATCGTACAAACTTTTCGCTAGTCAACTATACCAAGTTGATATCAATTTATTGAAAACCAATCTGGAGTATCATGCGTCCTTGGGGCAATTAATGTTAAACGTTTCTTAATGTTTGTTTACATAACCAATAATGGTTTTCTTGAAAATTCGCGTGATATCATACGAACTACATTTTTCTCTCCGATGCCTTTCTCTCCCCATCGCCTTTTTATGGAATAATAAAATTTCGTACTATCTCGCAACTATTATCTCGACGCACATAACTTATTCGACACTTGAATTTTTCGCTTCCTTTTTGTTACACATTTTGGTTCGCTTTACTTGTCGATATTTGCTTTATTCTATTTTCGGTTCTTTTTTTTTTGTCGAATTTTATTGTTTATGCGAATTTTTGATTTGATTTGAAATTTTAATTTTTCTGTGTGCTCACAATTTTTGAGGTAATTCGTTTTTTTTTTGGTTTCTTTTTTTATGGCGCTACACCAAAGTGAGTATTTTTTTTTTGAATTTCTGTTTGTTCTTTTGATTCGATTGTTGTCTCTATTCTTCCGCATACATTCTTGACTTGTTTTGATTTGTTCAGAGCAGAGTTCTGTATTTTTTTTGTTACTTAATTTAATATTAAAATAAACAAAGTACTACTTTTGTGTTTTCATATTTCTCTACTACTTTGCTCAACTTAAGTATTTATGCAAACATTGCGTTTTTTTTCTACACAGTTTTTTTTTGTATTTTGCGTAAATACGCTCTTGAGTACCATTTATGTTTTGTTTCGGTTTGGGTCTTTATTTCGTTTTGCGACACTCCACACTTCATACCCCACACTCCTTACCCCACACACATGTAGTCATTTCTTATTTTGCGTAAAGTTTTTTTTTTTTTTGCTTATTCCATGCGCAGTTGTTAAATAAAAAAACCAAAGTAAAACAAAACAAAAAAAGAAATAGTATGTATTGTTGAGGCGCGCATGGGCCAGTGTTTTATTGGTAAATACAGCTGGAGAATGCTTAATTGTTCTTCAAGGACTTTCTGTATAGTTAGCGGTGCAAATTTACTTAATTTGGTCAAAGTTTTTTTTTCATTTTGTTTTGTTTAAAAAACAAATACAAT
This sequence comes from Heteromyza rotundicornis, assembly GCA_951394025.1. Lineage (NCBI taxonomy): Eukaryota > Metazoa > Arthropoda > Insecta > Diptera > Heleomyzidae > Heteromyza > Heteromyza rotundicornis. The sequence goes on along the minus strand of OX596012.1, from coordinate 18,684,810 downwards.
TTGAAGTTTTTTGGGCAATGGAAATTTCCGTCTACCAAAGTGGTCAAATATAGTATGAAAATAAGTAGTGTAAAGTAAGTAAGACAAGTTTACTCACATAGACCAAGTAGGTCCAAAGTGTCACCCCGACTCTTGGTTCACTCGAAGTTTTCAGGTCTTCCTTCGGTATATCCGAATATTTTGGTCTGCCAATGCAAAGTATTTCAGCTTCCCCTTCCTTGTATTTTGAACGTTGGGTAAAGCAGAAACGATTCTTAAGGATTTCCTACTCTTTCGGTTCGTTGTAGTTCTGATCCCAGTTGTTGGACACTTGACTCATCCTAAAGGCATGATGTCCCATAGGATAATGACCAGTTACCACTCTTACTGTCAGTCTGTTTTCCTTTGGTGTCTGCTGTAGTTTGGTCAGAATATTTTTTAAGTTTCACTGTGATTAATATTCGTCCATCTGTTTTATGACATTGAGAGCATTTTATAATCTTACTGGGCCCGATGCGCTTCGCTGAGTCTAACCGAAAAATTTCACCGAAGTTGAAAACCGTAGATATGGTAACACTGTTTGGGTGGGGGGAAATTAAGTGGTTGGTGGCAGCGCCGCCTTTGGGAAACAATTCGCAGATGAGTAACCGCAACCAAGTTAATTGTTGATCATATGGTATTTGCTAAAAAAAAAGTTTCTGCAAAAAAACAAGAGAGAAGTATCTGCTCTGAAAGTCGTTCCTATAAAACGCCTTGTGGATTGCTATTACTTGCCTCTGCCTAGAATATACTACGACCGATTGGTAGATGATTTACTAACATTGGGGCTTTTGACGAAAAAAACCTGACCCTTGCTTAGAGTGTTGAGTCATTGAGTCACCTAGCCAACATTCTTTTAAGGGAAATTTAGTAGAAAAGTTTCTGTTAATGTACTTTTTTGGTTATATGTATTCAGTAGTAATTTACAAGGTATTATCTAAGTTACAATTTCCTATAGGCTCACGTAAGGTTGGGTTAATGTGGCTGCCGGTACACTGACCCTCTTAGACCACACTAGGTCCATTGTGATACCACAGGATTAAGATCTCATACTCCTACTCGCCAAATCAATTGTAGTTCATGGTGAACCGAAGTATACTTCCTATGTTGGCAGTCGAGAGATCACACAGACTATCCAGGAAGGCACTTCTACGATTGATTCTTTCAGCAGTTTTTCTTTAGCTAATTACCTCTTCAGTAAAAAATATATTGGTACTAAGTAAGTGTATACGACTTTTGCAGATGTTGTTTTGAGGGCTCCCATTAAATTGTGTAAAAAATCTCATAAATTTTAACCAAATTGTAAAAAACAAAAAAAAAAAATGTCCGTAAAAATGATTTTATTTTTCAAAAATCTAAAACTATGCAAAACTCACATAAATGCGTCCTAATTCAGCCAAACGAGCTATTCTAATCTATTTTCTTATTTACGACTTTTCTCTGACTCGCCACTCGGCAATTTACACCAATTTATAAGCAACTTCAACTGAAGCAGAAACTTCATGGAGCTTTTAAAAATACGCACGCACTGCTACGCGGAAATTAAGCTTTATGAGCACTTAAGACGCACTGAACACAAAGGCAGTTCAGAATCGTAAAAAAAATAATGATAACTACAAAAACAAAAAAACAGCGAAAAAGATTTATAAGCAAAAACAAGGATCACACAAAAGTCGCGCGACAAATACGACGACAACAACTTCCTTGAAAACTTCCAACTGCGGCCTGCCTGCCAGCCTGGGTGGGGTGTGGTGTGGTGGAACGCAACAAAATTAAATACAAACTCGCTAAATGCTATGCTTTGAAAGACAACAAGAACAAAACAAATGGAAAAAGAACAGCAACAACAACAACAACAACAAAATTGTAGCAATTCAATGTCATCAAAATACAAAACCCCAAATATACAATTTTTCTTGGATGAAATTTTTTTTCTGCGTTCTGTGTTTTGAAATTGAAACCAAAACAAAAATGTCAAGCACACACACTTGGTGCTTCGACTCGAACCCAAAAAAAAAATAAAGAAAGACGGAACAGAAAAAAAAACAACTGAAATAAAAAGATCGTAAAATTTTTTTATTACACGCCATCATACATTAAAGGCGCACGCAAAAAAAAAAGGGGGAAAAAAGGGCACAAATTTACACAGTACACATGATAGAGTGGAGTGTAAGTGCGCATTTAGCGAGCGATGTCTTGTGCCCTTTCCGTTCTAAATGTGGTTGGTTGTTGCTGCTATTCTTGGGCTGTTTCTTCCTGTTGTTGTTGTTGTTGTGTTTGGTGGCATTATTATTGTTGTTGTCTATAGTTTTTACGAGCGTATTTTTAAGCGTGCAAGTTCTGTCCCACAGCATTATCATCATAATCATGTATTTTAATGAGCATTTAGAGGCAGCCATGAGCGGTTGGACGGTCAGACGGATGGTTAGTTTTTGTGCTTTGTTGCGTTATTGGGGACACACTCACACATGCACACACACAGCACACACACACACACAAATAAAAGCATGGCCAGTTTCATATTCAAAACAGAGCGGGGGAAGGGGTCTTGAAGTCTTGTTTGTAAACAATATCTGGAATATGTGTATGGAAATTCGATTGATGATGTTTTTGTTGTTGTACATAGATTGGAGTTTGGAAAAATTGTAAAATTTATGAATTAGAATAGTATGTTCACAAGGGGTCTTAAATCTATATAAAAAAGGGTTTGTTCCGATAGGTGATTGATGACTGACATATCAGCACCCAGACCAAACCGCTGAACCCTAGAGCTCTTTTCGTATGCTATGGTGACACCCAAGGCGTCATTTAAGAAGCGATTAGACAATCCACCCTCTGTCATGCCCATCAAAAATATAACTGGAAATTCGAAATGGTTTACTAAAAATGTCATGATTCGAAAAGGTGACCTCGAGTAATACAACAAAATGGCGGATAATTCTTAAAACTAATTTTATACAAGCTACTAAATACGCCCCCTTCCCCTACGAATTTGATGTTATTTATGTTCAAGGAGTTCACGTGGGGGTTCGAGGGAAGGTTCGCGGGTGGATACTTCCACTATTGTTGGCCTGGGGGTTCACGGAGGCTTCACAACTACAAGTAGCTCGTCTTAGATGTTAGCTCATGCTAGTCTGTCTGTCTGTCTATGTCAAACGGGTTGTGAACTCACAGCAAGGAGACATTTTTACCCCATATGCATAGTATAAACATAAAACAGGTATTGGCAAACACTTAACGGAAGTAAAGAGATAGTTAAGTTGTAATCTATCGCACTCCAATTCCATACACTCCTCTCCATATCTGCTTTGCATCTCCGCCTTATTCAACTTACAAAGCTTATTCTTGTTCATTTAATTCAACACTTGAGCATAATTTTCTTCCGGAATATCGACATATTTCCTCAGTATCATAACCATAATCATAAAAAGAAAATTTTCCAATTAAATTTCCGAATTTTAATACCATTCTCCTCGACGAACAATAACCAAATTCATACTTACATTGACTCGTTAAATATTTTACTATCTTAATGAAGTTATGAACAATGAACATTAATGAAGTACGAAGTAAATAAAGTTCTCGTTTTACGACTTAGCCAACAAGGAACTTGTAGGGGAAACTTAAAGCTATAGCTTCTGTTGTACAATGTATAAATTTCTAGTAAATTTTTCTCTACTCTCAAGGCTTTAGTTAAGAGTTCAATTTAAAAGAAATTTTCTAATAAATCCACACAAAAAATAGAAACAACAACAACCTATGGTTACGCATTCATTACAGTTGTCAATAACAATAACAACAACAACAACAGGAACGTATTCATTGCAACTGTCAACACTGAAATAGTCGTAAAAGTCACTCATTTGCAGCGGGGGGGAACAAAAAAAAATGTAAATTACTTTTACTATGGCTAAGTACTTTGGCATCATCAGAAACGTCCAACATGAAAAGTGTGCAAGCGCTCTTAACTATATTCGAGCTAAAGTCTATTTGCCCAACTATCTAATGGAAAAAGTGCGCGTGCGATCTAACAACACAACACAACTCGCCGACCCGACCCTTCTTGGCAAAAGTTCAGCCCTCATTTTTCCACAATTTTCATAGTTCATAAAGTTGTCGTAAAAACTGTTGTATATTTTAATTTTTTACGATTATTTAAGTATCAATTTTGATATTAACAATGTTTGTTGTGTTTTTGGTTGCACACTTTTTACTTTTTACTTTTTACTTCTTCTTCTTGTTATTGTTATTGTTTTTTTTTTTGTCAATGATCTTCATAATTATATTTTATGTTAATGTGAAGGCGATATTTAAATGCAATGGCAGACATCACCGTTTGTTGGCCCCTGGCCCCTACCGATTTGCCATCCATTTTACATTTGGTTACTACGGGTTTTTATGACCCGAACGCTTGCCTCTAGGGCGAACATTATTAATGTTTTTGATAATATGCATTTCTGTGTGCGCTTGTTGGAATTGTGCATTCTCATAAATGCACATAGGGAAATTCATTAGGCGCTTGGGTATTTCGTAATGGTAGAAAATATATTCGTATTGATTTCTTTTGAATTGTAATATTAAACATTAAATTAGTGCCTAATTGCTAATTTAATTTTAATGAAATGGGCTGGTTCAGACCAGAGGCAGCGTCTCGAGGCCATTCGAAAGTTTTTGAATGGCTTTTTTTTATACATTCTTCTTATGAAAGTTTTAAATTAAAAAAAAAATTAGGTAAAAAAGACTGGATGTTTCACAATAGGACGGCTCCATACGTTTGATGTCAAAAGCATAAAATAATTGTCGTAAAAATATTTATTTGGCTCACCTGTTTTTGCAACGTCTGGTATTTGAGATAATATATGCCCAAAATGTTGTGCAATACTAAAAATCGGTCAATGTTATCAAAATTTTGTTTGGATCCCATCAGCCCATAAGTATGCAACAATATTGTTGATACAAATACATGATCAAATTTGATTATTTTTCCTAGCGAATGTGTGACATAATTGTTTATTGAAACCAAGGTCGCAGCTACATTTGGAAGAAATAAGAGCATACATTGTCACCTTTAATTTAAAGCGAATGAAAAACATCACAATCGTAAAATGCGTATAATTTCTTCCAAAAAAAAAAAAAAATCAAGTGAGTAAGTTGGTCAAAGTCGATTTATCTATACCCTACACCTGCTGGCCCATATTGGATCCGCCATCTTGAATTTTGAAATTTCCACATCAAATTCAGCGACCCCAAAAACCCCTAGATACCAAGTTTGGAACTATTTAAGCGGAGTTTAAGTGAAAACAGGATTTTCACTTATATGGTAAGTAGGCGTGGCAGTCGACCTATTCTGCCCATTTTCAATATTAACTCCTTCTAAGGCTTAAAAAGGATAAATCCAAAATTTGGGATCCCATGCTTTTTTCTAGCTCGTTGCCAAAAAAGTTGTAGGAATTTGTGAAAATTGGAATTTGGGACTATTTTTAATGCATAACACGTGCACGACTTGTCGAAAATATTGCAACAAAGTGGAGACTACCAAAACTCTTCCGACCATCATATTTGACCAGATGGCCACTTGCACCATCGGGCACACGAATACTGGGCCCAGAGGATTTTATAAGCATTTTGAATGCATTAAACATGCGCGACTGCCTGAAAATATTGAAACAAAGCTCACGTGATCCAAGGAATTACTTCTCACCGTTGATTTTGGTTGCATCACCTCCTCCGCGATTGGTGGCGTGCACCCCGCGGCCAATGAATTAGGTTAGGTTCGACATCGTATTTTTTTCAAATATGATTATATGACAATATGACTTTATGATTACTTATGAACTGCCTTATAGTTTTCTATACCGGACTCGCCTCCTTCTTGTGGTGTAGGATATAAAAATATTGGGTTAACATAACCCAAAATAAATACAAGGTTTACACGTTTACGGGGATTTACAGGTTTAAATGAACCCCATTACTATGTATGAAACATCCATTATTACATTATTCGACAAATTTACATTTCGAAAGAAGTGCTGGGATGAGACAAGTCAATTTAAACCAATTCGATGTCTCTAATAATCACAAATCTGAAGTGCGTTTTCCTCTGCTACAGCAAATTTTCAATGTTCGAATTTTTTCAAACATTTTCGAATTTTTTTCCATACTTTTTTTAAATACATATTTTTTTTTACAATTTTTTAGATTGTATTTTTATTTAAAAAAAATATTTAGGAACTTGAAATTATTTTTGGCCTGCAATCATTTTAAAAGTTTTTCTCCGTCAATAATGACGAATGTTCCACGAATTTAATCACAATAATTTTTTGTGGTCGAAATAATTTTTTCTAATAAAAAACTAATCTAAACAATTTGTAAAAAAAATAAATAAATTAAAAAAAAAAAAAATATTTGAAAATCTTTTTTTAAAAAATTTTAAAATCTGTGAAAATATGTTATGTGAGAAATTTTTACAGTAAGTGCCTCCCGCACCAATGCAATCACGAAAGGACTCTCACATTTTCTGCCTTAAAGCTACTGCTTCTTACTGAAATTCGTAAAGTACCTAGGGCCCATGCCCAACAATACCTAACGTCACAGACAATAACATTCCGAATAATACCTTTCCTCCCTGCCAATGACAAGTAACTATTTCAATTAAATTCGAAAAAAAAAATAAGAAAAACAAATTTTGCTCATTTTCCTAAGAAAATCACTTAATCCGCTACAAATCCATGGCAAACAAACGAACTCACAGCGGCGGCGACGACGACGGTGACTGACGGCGGCCACTGCCTGAGTCTAGTAAAAACATGTTCATGACCAATTCCAACTTTCCTCGGCTCTCTACTGATTTTGTTTTCCTGAAAGGATACAAGCCAAGCAGCAGGCTCTAACGTTGCATGCTTGGTGTTTCGTTTGTTACTTTTGTTTAGTTGTTGTTGGTGTATCCTTTAAGCAAACACTCAAAATGCATTTCCCGGAACGCACCTGGTGTTCCGTTTTTCATCTGCCTTCATCTGTGCGTTTCGTGCAGCTAGCAGCTACTTCATATATCTTCAACTTGGGCATTAGTGTGTGTATGTTCCTCGTCGCTATTCTAAATATATTTCGTATTTTATTTTTGATCCTTCCCGAAAATGTTGTTTGTGCAAAAGATGTGCGAGTGAGGAGGTACAGTCGAAATACTCAACTGTTGGTGTGCCCGCGTTCTGTTGTGTCGCATGTCCTTCCAGCAGTTTCCGTTACGACTTTTCTCTAGCGGTTAGGCGAAAGGATCTTTTGTTGTCTGTTGTCGTTTTTCTTCAGTTTAGTTTCGATGATTTTCCCTAATTTGTGTCTGCTTCTTCTTCTTCGTCGTCGTCTTATTTTGGTTGTTGGCTTTCGGCATGCCAAATTCCGTTTTCTTTTCTTTCGATTTCGGCTGCAAAGGGATGTCGTCGTCTGTCTGCGATGTGATGTGCTGCCTTGGTCTGCCTATCGAGTCGACATATTTGCTGTTGTTATTGTGCGTGTATATTTTTATACTTTTAAGCGCATTATCAATGAAAACCCGCTTATTGCATTCTAATTTGTTGACGTATTGTGTTGGTACGAATGTTTGTTTCACATTTTTTTGTTGTTTCTTTTTCTGATTTAACATTGCGTATTACAAGCTCTCTGGCTGAGTGAGTAGTAGTCGTCGTCGTCGTCGTCGTCGTCGTCGTTGTCGTTGTCGTTGTTGTCTACGTCGCAGACTGCAGACAGGTTTGAAATTAGCGTGCGGTGTGTTTGGCAGCCGCCCTTCTTTGGGGAGGTACGTGTGTATGAATGTATTTTTATTTTTTTCGCGGTCTTATACTATACTGTCTGCTGCTCTGATCTGAATGTGCTCTGCTGCTCTCCTTTGTTGTTGTCTGTTTGGCTTAAGGGTGATTTATTTGTGAAAAGTAAACATATTATTTACAGTTTTCTTGACTGAGTTTTCTGGAGCAGAAATAAGTTTTAATTGCAAACCAGTTTTTCCCCACCGAAAATGAGAAAACACAAAAAAAAAAGTGAAAAGATTCGAAATATTTTAAGGAATCCTCAGAATTCCTCAAAATCGTTCAACTTGAAGTGGGAATTTTAGAAAAATTTTGCTGATTTTAGATAAATTTTATCAATACTTTTCTTTGCCTATGGCGTATTTGGCTTTAAAATCAATTGGAATTCCATAAAGGAAGCGTTTTTTCTCCTCAATATTTTTCCATTCAAAAATAATAACCAACGTTCCCACATACAGTGGCAAACCAATCAGAAAACGGAGTCGAAATGTGAATGAAAAATTAATACTAAATGAAAAAAAAAAAACAATTCCTAAACGACAATCAAACAAAATTTATTTCACACATTTTCCTCCAACAGCGTAAAGTGGAAAATGCCCAGAAGAAAAGTAGTTGAGTAAATAAATTTAAAAAAAACCAAAAAAAGAAAAACAGAAAAAAAGAATAGGAAAATGCATTTTAAAAACGTTTGAGAGAGATGAACCAACGAACACACACAGGAAGGGATTTGAGAAAAAAAAAGTAAATAAGCATAGAAAAAAAAACCCAAAGATAAGACATATCGCCTACAAAATATTGCCTTTTAAACTGTTTCGAAAACGAGGGCAAAATTCCAGGAATTCTGAAAAGAAGTGGAAAAATGAAAATCCTCCAAATGGAAATTTTGTGGTTGTTGTTCTTTTTTTGGTAATATTATCTGGACTGCACTTTTATGTTGTGGGATTTTTATTTGTTTTTTTTTTGAGTATTTTTTTTATTATTTTTGTTTGTGTGTTTTTTTGTTGTTATTTGTTTTGGTTTTTCGACTTTTTCCCACTATCTGCATTTAGTTTTGGAAATATACAAGAACAAAAAAAAAAAATGCAGCCTTTGAACATAGCCGCCCATGGCCAGCGTCGTCATTGTCAGCGTCGCCATCATCATCAGCGACCATTCATATCAACCATTATCGAATGATGACCCGTACTTGAACCTTTGACCTGAAAGGGAAATTCACATGCAATTGCACACATACACACACGCAGTCAGTAAATAAATTTCCATGGTATTGCATTAAATTTGATGACCACACAATGTATAGATGGATGTGTGTGAAAAAAAATATACAAGTAAAAATTGAAGTGTCGGTAATGTTCACTTTCTGCTTCCACTGACTTGGAATGATCGCACACACACAGAAACTATTAAACGAACTACATTTTCTCCATTTTGCATTTATTTTCTTTTATATTTTAACTTTTATTGTCTTCTTCACTGCCCGTCTTCACTGTTAACCTGCTCAAGTGCCTGTTTATTACTTATAATTTCCTTATTGAATACTTTTAGTGGCTTTCGGTTATTACTTTTATGGACCTTAATACACTTTTTATGCGCCAAGTGGCATTTAGAGAATATAGTTTTGTTCCGTTTATTTCGAAATATCCTTTCAATTTGCCACTCATTAAAGCGTTTTCTTTGCGCCTGTTCGCCTGTTCCGTCAAATGTCCTTGTTAGCACATACTTTTGTTCGTATTTTTGCATTTATTTTTGTCCGCTTTTGTTTTTGCTCATTGATGAAAATGTAAATGGTTTTGGGTTTTGTTTTTTTTTTCACTGGAAAACAAAGCCCCTGAATACAGAGAACACACACAGACAGACAGTTTTCTAGACCAAGAATATTGGCTGACCGGCTACCTTTTATTTAGGACTTTGTTTGCACATACATACCTTCGTCTAGAGCCGGCCATAAAATGTGTGAAAGGTGTGTAGGGTTTGGTGTATTAACTTTAAGGTGGAAAATTCCCATGAAAAACTATGTCAGTTGAAGTGTTTTGGTTTTTTTCGCCTGTCAAAATTGTGCTAAAATGTACAGTTGTGGTCACAGAAATAGTTACAGACATAAAGTAAGGATTCAAACTTTAAGATTTGCTATTGAGAAGTGTATTTATGTATTTGCAATATATGATACAAAATGTCGAGAAAATTGAAATGAAAGCTAACCTAACCTAACCTAACCTAACCTAACCTAACCTAACCTAACCTAACCTAACCTAACCTAACCTAACCTAACCTAACCTAACCTAACCTAACCTAACCTAACCTAACCTAACCTAACCTAACCTAACCTAACCTAACCTAACCTAACCTAACCTAACCTAACCTAACCTAACCTAACCTAACCTAACCTAACCTAACCTAACCTAACCTAACCTAACCTAACCTAACCTAACCTAACCTAACCTAACCTAACCTAACCTAACCTAACCTAACCTAACCTAACCTAACCTAACCTAACCTAACCTAACCTAACCTAACCTAACCTAACCTAACCTAACCTAACCTAACCTAACCTAACCTAACCTAACCTAACCTAACCTAACCTAACCTAACCTAACCTAACCTAACCTAACCTAACCTAACCTAACCTAACCTAACCCAACCTAACCTAACCTAACCTAACCTAACCTAAGCTAAGCCAAGGTCTCACGATTGCCGCAGTGTGAGAATCTGGCTCCCATTGTTAGAGACCCTTTTTTTTGCGGGCATTTTCCTACCTTTTTTAAAACCACATGGAAAGAAGAAAAGCTTCCAGCCAAATTGATTTCAGGGCATACTGACCAAGCTGCCAGTAAAGGGTGATCTGTCTGTCTGTAAAAACTTTGGAAATAACGCCCAAAAGCATCATCACAGAAGTCACTTTAAACGGAATACAACCATATCGTGACACTACGAATTGTTCTCAAACAATTGAACTAATGGCCGCCATTCCTCCATTTGAGTTTCGTTGACTTCTCCACTGCATTCGATAGTATGTATTATATGAAGATCCTTATCAAAATAATCCGAGCGTATTGCAAAGGGCTTACGTGCCACGTAAGCCACGTAAGTCCAAAACCAGTATCAAGCAAGAATCCATGATGTCTCCGTTGCTCTTCCATGCTATGGCTCGTCCTTACTGCACTACACTGCCTCCACTTATGAGGTCACTTAGAGTTGCTAGTGTATACTAATGCCATACACTGACAAAAATCTATCGACGGAGTCACAGCAACATTCAATGTCTACGAGTGTCATCCTTCAACTATGTTGGTAGTACTCTTTACAGGCAGCAGACGGCGAACGTGAGGGCAAATACTCGAGTTCTAAGGGGCTTGGAAATATCGTGGTTCACCAACCGACTGGACCGAAATAAATTGAAATCCTTTGTCTCCACTCCTGCTGGAGTTACAGGAATCACAGGCGAAGGCGGGAAAATGGAGTCTTTTCTGTACAGGATTTTTCTACCCTCAAAAAGTTCCATTAAGTTTTCTTTTCATTGCATTTACATGCTTTACGCACTTCAGCGCACTCATACAGACGGGCATTCAGCCACGCACAGACACGCACTCAGACACGCACTCTGAAGTATTTCAGACTGCAAAGGGCAATGGAAATTCTTGAGTCTACAAGCAAAACAGCAACTGAAAACAAAAAGAAGGGAAGAAATTCGTACGCACGCGGGAAATGTGCAAAGGCAAACGAAAGAGTTCAATATTCAGGTCAGCAGACGACATCGCATCGCATCCAGACAGACAGACAACTGACAGACAGTCAAGTCATGGATTTTCTAGCCAGACAAACAGAGACTTTTGTATCGTACCTCGCTCTCTACGCTTAGACATGCAAAATAATCGTGTGCATGTTCATTTTTACTTTCGGTCTTCCTGTGTTTTTGTTTTTGTTTTTGTTGTGTGTATGTGCATTTGCTGTGTGCGCGGCGGGCTCGCCACTTTTTCGGGGTTACTTGAAGATGGATGGGCGCATTATTTCATTTATTATGCGCCAAAGAGACAAGCAACAACCACAAAAGGCAACTGACTACACTCGAATTGAAGAAAATTGTAACGAATTCACGAAACGATACGAAATCGAAGGAAATATCGCGCAGCTGAATGTAAAAACCAAAAAAAAAAAAAAAATACATGAAACTCAGGGAAAAAAAATACAAAAATTATGCACGAAAAACAAAAGTTGGGAAAAAGCAGAAGGTAGTTCAATGCTCTGCGTGTACACGCGGTTTTCAAAAAATGGGCGGCTTTCCGTTGAGCTTCCACTTATTGTTATTGTTTTGTTGTTGTTATTGAAAATTGAACTGACACGCAAAACTTTGTCAAAGGCATGAAACCCTTTTTGGTTTAATTTTTTTTTCTTTCAAAGTTTTTTTTTTTTTGGTCTTTTCAGTTACTTTCGAAATATGTATGTTGAAGCGGGGAGATTGTAATGGACGATAGTAAAAAAAACTGCAGCTAGGAGGAGGTACACTTTCGAGTGTGCCCTCTGAAGTGAAGAGGAGGGTATGAGAGATTTGCATAAATGAAAGTACTTCAAAATGTAAATTCAAAATTTACTTGGGCACAAATTTTTTATTTTATTTTCAACAATTGGAGAATTTTTTCTACTAAATTAAAAGGAAATTTGTGTGAAAATTTCGTCAACATTTCCCTTTAAAGAGTATTCCTTTTGTATTATCTCATCAGCATCTCTCACATGCACTCATGTGTATTATCCCTCGTCTACACTATAATTTTTCCACAGCAAAACGATTGCCTCGGTCTGGTCTGTCTTGCATCATTAAAACACACTTGCATCCATAGTTGCACAAACAACAAACACAAATTTTTACAATTACAACAACATGTTTACAACTGCTTTTACACCTACCATACCCCACCCCTGCCCTTCGCACCGCAACATTGGTTCATTCATATTTTTGAAAATTCCACAACTGCAATCAAGGAGTGTAGCGAAAGAAGGCGGTGCAGCGTGCGTAAAAGCTTAATTATAGTATAGAAAACTACATACTGAGGGGGGGGGGGGGGGGGGGGGGATAGTGAACGTACTATTTTGAAATACTACACTTGTAGCTAGAAATGAGATATGCCTAAACATGTTCCCTCATCGTATATAATATGTATGTATTTACGGTAGCCAAATTAAGCTTATATTATGTAGTTGTGTGGTTTTTTCATTGGTTGCCCGGTCACCATTTTTGCGGCTCGGCACTTGTATTTGGCATGTTTGTTTATTTGTTTTATTGTTGTTGTTGTTCTATTATAATACATTTTTTGGTTGTGGTTATTTAAAAAAAAAATTATTTTTTTTTGGCTAAAAGTGAGCGGCTGCGGTTTTTTTTTATATTTTTTGGAAATACAAAATTTTGTTGTATATATTTTTTTCTATAGCTTTTTTTTGTGGTTATTTTCGTTGAGTCTAAAGAGCAAGATACTTTTCATGTATTCACTGATTTTTACTCAAAGTTCATTCGTCTCTCTTTGGTCTCGTCTCTCTTTCATAAAGCAAACTGTTATAATAAATTTGTGCTACCAGATGTACTCGATTTTTCGGCATGGAAAGAAAACAATGCCCACTTGAGTAGAGATGGAAAAATACAGTACCGAACAAAAATAAACTGTGCGGTAGTGTATTTTTTTCCATTGGGAAATTATTTGCAAATTTCCAAATTCCAAACTTGAACGAATTTCCGGAACGGGCAACTTCAGTTCCTTTATGTTTTAATATTTGGAAAAAGCGGATTATTTTGGTCTGAAAAATATGATTCCAGCTCTCAAGTAAAATTTTTTCTTGAGGTACAGATAGTAATAAAAAGGATAACACGAAAATTGTCATTTTCGTGAACAACAATTTACATAAACATGGTAGCGAAGTACATTCTAATCAATTGGAACCAAAATTAAGTAAATAAAGGCAATTAATTTCAGAGATATAACCTAGGCTTACATCTGGAACCCATACAGTACTTCAATACTTCGACGTAAGCCTTGGGTTCCAACTCTAAGGACTTCAATTTTCAAGCGAAAAAATTGGAAATTTTTGTTTTGGCAGTTGCCAGGTTTTTCGTCAGCGACTGATTTCGTTGCCTCCCGATCATGTTATATTTCATCGTTCTATGTACAAAAGCGTTCGTTTTGCTTTGTCATCTGTCAAAAGTTACTGTTCATTACTTTTTTACCGCCCGGTATATAGTTAAATTTAGCTTGGAGTCTAACCTTAACGTTTAGACTATTCTATCGATCGCACGAATTTCCTGTCTGATCGAGTGTCGTCGATCAAGTACGATTCGTTGTAGAGATAGCATTTACACTGACTGAGCAACGAATTTTCGTTCCACCAGTCTGAACGCGGTGTAAAGATTCTCACCAAACTCTGTTTGAGTTGAAATGATCCACTGTGTCTCTGAACGCCGCATTTGTTTGAATTCAGAGGTGCAATCGCGTATCTCGATATCGAACGAAAACGCCAGTCTTGCTATAATTTGTTTTCGTTCGTTTAGGTTTTTATGTTAGGTCCGAACACTATTGAAATACATTCGAAACCATTTTGAGTCCATGTATCGAGATACACAATTGAACCTTAGCTATAACTACATCTGGTAGTTAAAACAAGTCAGTTGCTAAACAGGCACTTAAAGTGTCCTCACGACCGGTTAATTGAAGTCGATTGAACTGAATGCCATGATGACAGATTATCCTGAAGTATTAGTGTAAAAGTTTAGTAAATATTTTTTGTGAAAGTTTCTATACAGAATTCAGCTATTTCACAACAAGTCCTGACATTTCATACTTTGTTCCCCTCTTTATCAACATTATGCCATCTTTACCACTTACGAAAATTGTTGATCTAGCCTGACTAGGCTAATTTGCCCCGGCAACTTACTCCATTTCATTAGTTTCAACTAATTTGTAAAATTGAAAAATCGAAGGAAAAAATAACAAATAAATAAATAAACCAAAATTAGGCGATGATGCGTATTTTTTACTGTGGTGACTCGTCACAATTCGCCTTGAAGGCAGTATTTTGAAACTTAATTTTTTTTTATTATTTGGCGCATATCTTCTACGCACACCAGAGCATAGTTTAGATAAGATTTTTTTTGTTGCGCGTGTTTAGTGTTTAGAAAGGCTACTAAAGTGGCATAAAAAAAAACTCATAACAACAACAACAAGAATGCTTGTTTTTTTTTATCAGCAGCTAAACTATTTTTTTTGATTACGCATAATTTTAAAATAAATTCGACGAGCAGCTCTTCACTAATTGAATGATTTGCTTGAAGTGAAGGCGAGGTGGGCTCTTTTTAAAATAAATTGCGTGTGCTTCTCTCTTGAATCGTAGCCACTCTTACATTCGCTCTTTACCACGCTCGCCGAATCTGTGCCTTTACTAAACCCAAAACACACCGTTAAAGCAATTTAAAATGTTGTTGTTTTTCACTTTGCTTTTATGTTGTAGTTTTTATTTTTGTTGTTTTCAGTTTTGATATTTTGATTCCGGCATTCCGCTTCACATTGTCGTTTGTTTTTCTTGTTTTCGCCGTTTCGTTCATTCGCACCGCCTTTCGCATTTTAATGTACAGAAAAATCAAGAATGTCGTCGTGCTGTGCTGTGTGACGTTGCGGCAAATTCGCGGCGAGGCGACATTGGCGTGCATTTCGTGTTTTTGTGCTTCCCCTTCTTCTTTTTTTCTCGTTTGTGTTCTTGTTCTTCTTCTGTACAGAGTGCCTTCCCGCGTTTATCTCTTTTTGGTTTTCGCTTTTCGCTCGTCTGTACTCCGTCTCATTTGTTATTATTTTAATGTATTCATTCATAATCGTGTTTTTGCTGTTGCGCTGTTTTTGTTGCTGGATGGCTTTCCATCCGTCCGTCCGTTCATTTGTTCTGCGTACTAGCACTAGTAGACAGGGTTGCCGTATGAGGCGGTATGACCACGAATTTGCTCCATGACTCTTATTTGTGTGTATTTATTATCATAAAATATTCAGTTAATAAAGAAAAAGCCCAAAATGCAACCATGCTTGATTTTATAACCTATTTGTGATTTTTCGTTTGAAGAAGTGTAACGGTTTCAACCTCGTGCAAACTTAATCAAGATAGACTTATGAACTTTAGCGAAAAATGGTTTGGGTTTGTCCCAATATTAGGTACGAAAAATGTCTGGCAACCCTGCTCGTAGTTTCCGCCCTTATCGCTATTCTCGTGTGATTGCTTATCGCCGCTCTTTCGCTAGTGTTTTTGTCGTCGTTTCGCTTTGTGGCGATGATGCGCCGCTGTGCTCTTTCTCACAGCACATGCTCTGTTCGTTTTGGGGCTATTGGAATTTCGTGCTGGTTCTGCTGCGTCTTTGGTGGTTCTTCTTCTTCTCGTTCGTGTTTTCTAGTACGTTCGTCGTCGTTCCTTGTCGCTCCCAGTGTCCAGTGTTGTTTTTGTACACATTTTTCTTCGCTTCTGTTTTGTTGTTTTTTTCTTCAGACTGTATCGGTTCTTTGTTCTGTTTTCGTTCGTTTTCGGGGTCAACGTCATCTTGAGGGTTGTTTTCATTTCAGTTGTCGTTTTATTTTATTTTTCATCTATCAGTTCATTTCAACGTCGCTCGGTCGACGTTGTCGTGTTTTTTTTGGGCCATCGTTTTTGTTGTTGTTGGTTTCATTTTTGGGGCGAGTGGGGGGGGGGGCTATATGTATCTCCTCCCTGACGTCTTCGCTGTCTTTTTCGTGTTTTGTTATGCCGTGTCTGTTCCCCTCATACTGTCGTATACAGTGAACCGCATGCCTCGTGCTTCCCTTGACGCCCTCCTTTTTATCCAGAAACTCATCTTTCTGTACATTAGTTTGGGTTTTATGTTTTGTTTTCTTTCTCTTTCTTGTTTTATGCATTTTTAATTCGTTTTGTATTTCGATATTTTGTTCCGGGAAAATGTTTTGTTTGCTGGCTGTGGGCGTGGTACTGCTGCCGAGGAGCGGGGAGGATACTCTACAAACATGAGAGTATTCGTTTCATGGCGTTTAATTTTTGTTGACCAGTTTTGGTCCTTATGCTTTTCATTTGCTTTTCCCATCGCTTTATTCCCATTTAGTTAATGGATTTTGATATTTTACCGCCAAAATATTTCCACAATTTGTTATGTTCGTTAAACTTAAGTGCATTTCAATTTTCGGTGGTCGTATTTATGTTATGTATGCTATACAACTTTTCATTTTCCCGTTGATATTTTTCCTAACGAAAAAGTACAGTTGTCCTGAAAGGAACAAAGCCAGTGTTGCCATATTTTCATATGGGAACATTCGAATAGCAAAATTGTGTAACGATAACAGTGTAGAAGCGGAAGAAGGTGTGTTTGGAAATATTTACAATTAGAGACGGTTTTGTTATGTACCAAAAATGGGCGTGGCAGTTCAAAATAATCTCTCTTGAAACCACTAATGGACCTACAGAAAGCTTTCATTCCACATATATATTCTATAAGATCATGGATAAAGACATTCAAGTTGCATTTTTTATTTTCCAAAATGGGCGTGGCACTTTAATCGGTGTAGTTAAAGATATATTATGACGAAAAAAAAATCCTTAAAGTCAATTGCAACCATTTCTTTCGGTACTTCGAAAACAAATGTACCTTATTCTTGACCCAAATTTCCATACTTAAAAATTCGTCTCATACTTTTGATATTCACAAGGTTGCTCTACTAAAAATCCACTACTTTCTAGTTGTCGGTACCGTACATCCTAAGCAAATACCAAGAAAATATCTCATTGCCAATTTTTAAGCACTTCTTCACACTTATCACACCGACATATTCCAATGCTGACAATCAACTGCAGTCAAGCAAACAAAAAAAAAAAATAGGAGAAAAAAAAAATCAAAAATTTTCTATTGTGTGAAATGACACATAAATTAGTTCAATTGCAGCTCTGCATGAGAAGTGGTCACAGCCAGCTATTGGATTGAATTATTGCTGTACACACGCCATGAAAAAGTAATAAAAATTATACTAATTCTTAACTGCCATAATACTATTTTCATACTAATATACGAAATTGCTCAATTCCGTCTGCATTTCTTGCAAGGCAAACAACAACAACAACAACAACGAACCAAACAACAAAAACTGAAACTAGGCCATCACGCTGCAATGATTACAGTGCAGCAATAAAAGTAGTAGACTACTATATTTGATACTACCACATTTAAGGGTGGCTGACTGGCTGGCTGACTGACTGAGTGGCCTCCGTCTGACTCACCCCTCCTCTAAGTGCCACCGAGTGTCACCGACTGCGACTGAGGAATCAATAGAAAATGTCGCAATCTAACAATTGACAAGACAAATTGCCGCTGCTGGCTGCCTGGGCTCGGTTGACATACTCTGTAATTTATCAAAAAACAAAAAAAAAAGCAAAAAAACAAATAATAATAAATAAAAGGAAAACTGTGGGCACTAAAGGATGTCGTAACGGATTAAAAGTGACAGCGAAAGTTCATTTGAATTAGTAGCCAAAGGTGTAGAATTTAAATTTTAATGGCACGGCCTTTCGCCTTTTTTGTCGAAATTGTATACTTTTAAATTGGAGCAAAGGAACCTGCCCTCAAGATGACTTCCAATTTAGTTGCTCTATTAACCCTCTTTGTGTGTTCATCTTTCCACAACTCTATTATTTGATATGTACTTACTCTCATTGCATTTGCTTTTCACTACTGTCTGTCACAATTTTACTTAGTACTTATGAATTTAGCTGGCGCATTTTTGCGCTTCAATGCGATCGTAAAAAGTTTATTACCCAATCCAGAATTGCAGCGTACAATTTTTTTACGACTAGTGCCCTTCTGTAGTAATGCCAACAGTGTAAATGTAGGTCAAAGTTACTACTAAGTAGTAACAGGAGTAAGTAAGTAGTAGAAAGCAGTAGCTAGTAAAGATCTGAATTCTGTTTGGGTTACCATATTTTTAAAAAAATTTTTTTTTTTTTTGGTTTTTTCTCATTGAAGTTTGTGGCGTTTTGACCTTACACAAAATTTAGCAACTATTTCCCACTCAAGCGTGATGGTCATACATTTCGTATTTGTAAAAACTAGTAAAACTATGACAGTTGCAGTTAATGTCTAATTCAAAAAAAACACACTGTGTTTTTGTTGTTCACAATTGAGTAATTGGTTTGACGGCATTTTTATTAGTTTTTTTGTTTGTCCAATTTTACTACTAATTTTACAATTAAAATATTAATCAATTTTATTATGACTTTTTTTTAAATAATTGGTCATCACTGAACAGTGAATTAAAATAAAAATTACTTTCAAATACGGAAGTGAAGGTTTCGTTTTTCTTTTATGAAATTGTCTGGGGTATGGGGTAAGAAAGTTGTAGATGAGTTGGGTCCATCTTCCTTCTTTTTCCGTGCAACAATTTACGTCCATAAATTATCACATACCATTTATTTCCTCCAAATTCGATATCACCGACTATTTTATAGAAATTGTGTAACAATGTTATAAAACATGATTTTTCACTTGTATGGGATGCCAGACGTATAGCTTTTTTGCACTTGTACACTATACCTCAACCCAAGTGTCCAAAAATACTACATAGGGTTGAGGTAATGTACAAATGTAGAAAAGTTTGTAAGTGTCAGATAATAAATACATTTTGTTGTTGCAGTCATTTATACTGAATTGCGAATAACCCCCCGCCCTCCCTACTCTTCTCTCATAAGATGCAGGGTGTATAAAAATGTTACTGTTCGCTAGTTGTATGCACAGCTTTTCTATGACCATTAATACGCATCATCTATTAATATACACTGATAGAAAAATCCGTTTAAATTTCCAATTTATAGTTTACATTGTACAATACATTGCCGTATTACATAAAATTTAGCTTGATTTTAATGTAGAAATTTCATTGCACCAATGTATATTTTTGTATTAAAAATGTATATTTACATTAAAAAATCTTTCCCTCAATGAGATATATGCAATTATTCCTGTGCCTGCTATTAGCATATTTGGCTCGATGGATGCATGAGAATGATAGTTCGAGACCAAATCGGCTTAAACGAAAAAAATTACTCATCGTTAGCTATGCAACCTTTTTTTTTTTATTTTAAGTATGTACTAAATTGTAGAATTAAACACATTGGCGCAATGTATTTTTACATTAATATTAGCTTTTCTATCAGTGTACTGTATAAATACATAATACATTGTATAAATGACGGTAGACACGTGCAACTTGCACACAATATTGATTATTCTGAAATGACAAAGTGAAATAATATTTCAACCGCATTATGTATGTTAATAATTGCAGTGAATAATAAGCAGAATGTATGGCAGTAATTAAATATCAAAATTGTTCACCTGTTCTGTTTCAAACACCTATAAAATCGTTTGTCCCGCTATACACTGAGTGGCTGGTCTATCTAGGACGCCCATTGCCACTGCCACGCCCACAAAAATACAAATGGTGCACTGCCCGACTTGTGTGCCTCGTATCCGAATAGAACAAATTATGGTTGATTGGAGAGCAGGAAGGGGCATAATATCATTTGCCGTATTAACTCCAAGCTTCGACTACATAAAGCTTTTCCGAGTCAATAATTTAGAAAAAAATTATCATGTTTCTAAATGTGCAATGCTTAAGACCACTAAAAAGATTACCCCCAAATGCAAGCAGCTCTGTTACAACTGCTATTAAATCATAAACAGCAACAAAAACCATAAAATGGAAGACGACAAGTGGCGCCAAAAAACTTACGACGCGACTCGAATTACCTTCGTTGATGAAAAGAAATGTGCAAAAAATAAGCTTAAAATCGGAAGAAAAACGTAGCATTTAAGTTGCGGTTGCTTGTGATACTGTACTGCCGCATCGAATTGCATTTGCCTAGACGCGACGCGGTGCAGAATAGAACAGAAACACCAACAGCCAGAGAGACATAGGTAATTGTGCGGCGAACTGCAAATAATTACAAACTGGCCGCTGCTGCCACCCTGCGCGTTCACTCGGCGACCCCCCGCTGGAGCATGCCAACAACATGTGATTTGGAATTTACGACAGACCATTTTCATAATATTTACATTTATAATACTTTGTTTTTTTTTTTTAATTTTTTTGGAATTTCAAGTTGAAGTGCAAGTACATACTACACCAGTTCATACGCCTAACCACCACCCGTTCGTCATACGGTCGGTTAGTTGGTAAGCTTACGTACAAAAAAAAATATTTCGAAGCGAAAAAGTGCTGCGGACTCTAGCTTATGATTACGTTGCGCGAAAACAAATCTAAGAAAACGACAACAACAAAAGCAACGCAAGCACAACACTCAACTGACGTCATAAAATTCACGTGCCGCACTAAATTAACGCATTAGCGTAGTGGAGAGAAGTAAAAATAAAAGCTCTAGTGTGTGCTGTGTTGTTGTTGTTTTTTTTTTCTTTGTGGCGAAAGCGTAGCGATCTTTTGAGTAGCACAAGATTTCAACTTTATGATTGGTAAATAGCTAAGCTGGCCATATTATATTAATGACGTATTTAGTGTGCCCCAAAAATTTAAAAAAAAAAAGGAAAAAAATATCTACAAATATTTACACACGTTGCCACCTGATTGGGAAGTAAATTATGTTGAAACATAAAATAAGAAATGGAAAAAGTTTAACTATTTATATTTTGAAATTGGCAGGATCCTTAAGGGTTGATAGAAAAAACTTAGCAAGAGGAGATTTACCGGTCGACAAAGGTCAATAAAAGGTTGACAAAAGTCAAAAAATACTGTATCTTGTTTGATTATTGGTTCACCAAAAACTGACAAAGACTCGTGAATGAAACAATGGTCGCCAAGCTTTGACATCGAAGTGGTTCCATTAGAAGAAAGGGAAAATAATTTAATTGAACAGAGTTGGCCTGAGCTGAAAAAGAGGGCGTGTCACATTAGACCAGAAAGGAATTGATGGTGGAATAGCGATAAATAGATTATCGATAACTTCTCATAACTGTTAAATCCTCCACACTACTTTAACTGACGAAACTCTAATTTTCGGATTTGGTTTACTCTTTCGCTAGCCTAACCTATATTTGTTCACGCATTAAACTTAATTCGCTTAGCTCGATAGAACTGCTTAACTCCATTATAAACCGTCTGGGAAATATTACGTCAAGGCCATACTATATTATGACACTTCCATTTCTGTAAAAATGTTAACAAAACTGTAAACTTTACATGTAGCTAACATTTTGTGTGTAGATATTTATCCACAACTCGTTCTTAGTTGTGTATAAAAAAAAAACATTTGCTTAAAAGCGCACTTAGCTGTTACCATTGAAAAATGATCGAATATGTGGCATCTCTAAACGTCAAAAATACCCAAACAAGAAAAATGCTGGGAAAATTCGAGTTAGTGTTGTGAACTTTTCGATCAGTGTAGATAATTGTGGATGGAAGTTTTATTTGCCAGTCAACGGTAATGGAATAGACAACAGAAATAAAACAGGCCTAGGGAGTCGTGGTGCTAATTAGTCTATGTTAGGGATTTGCTTTCCCAAAGAATGTCATTTCGACCAATATCGGTATTATACTATACTGTGGCACCACTGTCGCATAGCTGGTTGTGCACGAGCTGAACTAGAAGAGCATAAATACAAGTAGATTAAATTATATATTTGATAGAATGGCAAGAAGTATGAACAACACTAACAAAAATAATAATAAACAACCGACAAAGGCATAAAATTGGAAAAACAACAACCGCGTGACTTATTTGTTTAGTTCTTTGTATTCCATTATTTTTATTGTTCTTCACTATTAATACGAAATGAATAATTTCACTAATATGCGGTGGTTTTTTTTGTTTTATTTCAAAAATATGTATTTCATTTCATGCAGTTTTATGAATGTTAAGTAGAACGAATATTTGATAATTAGATTTGATTTGAGATCAGTTTGTTGATCGCTTTGAGCTATGTTTGCTGTATGAATGTATTAATCTCGAAATGTCATATTCTCTTTGGAACAACAATTAATCTTATCTGTTCTTCTAATAATCTACGAGAGGAAAAACCCTAACTGACTCATCATTCACTGATTCTTTGTTTACCCCATTCATTCCACTGTCCGGAAGACTGAGAAGATAGCTGTGAAAGTTTGTGGGGTTTCGCAGTGGCTTAAATTTAGCACGAATTGGAGTAGAGTTGTGTAACTGAAAATATTACATGAGGAGGAAATGAGTTTTAACTTCGATGCTGACAAGCAAAATTGAGACAGGATCCCTCAAAGGGTTTAGTATTTGAATATTGCCTTCACACCTAAGTCGTATTCGAGCTTCATTCAATGCATGCAAATGATTGTTGAGATTCTAAGAATGATTGATCCCACGACAAGAATATGATTGAATACTGAAAATCTCAAAACTTTAGGACAGTGCTCTGCACTGCATAGCCTCGCGAGGCCGACAATAATCATATTTTTCACACATACACGAAAACTGTTTAGGCAAATCCGAACTCACGCACACAAAAAACTATGTGCTTATGCTTTGATCAAACTGCTTTCGCGTGCGTGTGAATTGTCGACCGTGTCTGTGTGAAAAATACGATTACTGTCGTACAGTAGTGGTGAAGTGAAGTGGTAAGTTTAAAGCAGAAAGCCTGTCAGTGGAATTAATTGTAATTGACTTTGCCATTACATATTCGAAAACATTCATAAAATTCCTCTCAATTTCTATTTAATTTTTGTTCAATTACATGAATTGCTCCAATTCCACTTACACAAATACCAAATACACTCACTGCCACACACATGAATTAAGTATTTATTTATTTTTGTCTCTCTTAATTACATATTATTACTACTGCCTCTTAGTGTCGTGTCCTCGTTGAAGTATGTAGTGGTTTTTGTTGTTATGAATTCACTGATTTCGTTTCGCACTGAGAGTGAAATTTTACGCGCATTACTTATAATTACAGAGTATCTCACACAATCGAGTATCTCTATCTCACGAAAGACATTTGAAGATTTTTGTTTTGTGGTATTGCCTTTTATGCTTTGTTATACACGCACACAAGAAAAAGACTTTTGAAAATTAGAAAAAATATACCAATATACAAACAGATACGCTAAATAAAATCGAACACAACAAAATCAATAAATTTAAAATCGGTAACAAAACGCGCGTGCGAGATCACTACGTGAGAGGAGAATGGGGAGCACTACATAATACCAGCCGCTGTGAGCGACAGAGAGAAGTGTGGAATCGGGGTACGGACTTTACTCCAATTGGTATAGATTTGTAAAAATATAGAATGCTGTAGACATATTTCATTGACAAGGAACAACACTGAGCCGCATTGACATCTTGACATTTAAGCTTTATTCTGTCAAATGCAGTTGTCCACTTTCTAAGCTTGTCTGTAAAAGGGTAAAAATTTGTTAAGCGAAATTGTATCGTCACGTAGCACACGTAACGTAGGATTCTAATGGTAGAGACCCATAGAATCCGTTGACTCCGTTGCTCCAAAGTACACAACTGAGAGTAACCTAACGACAGAGTGTACGCCATTGGGTAAAGGCTGGAAAATATAGAATACTTCACTACATCAAGCCTTAAGGCTGGAACCCAATGAATACTTCACTACATCAGTCACCAGTGCTACCAAATCACTGCAAAACGTTCAGCTCACAAAAAGACGGACAAATTTTATATTTTGACGGATTGACAGAGTGAAGTAGTCCAGGGGTCTTAGCGTTCACCTCTCTCCGCCAAATAATTAAATACTTTACTGCAACGCAGGCAACGGATTGTGTGGGCCAACGCCATAATGCAAGTAGCTTACGCCTCGACTGTGTCAATATTTCGTTTTTCCTGGTCATCTACTCCGAAATCAGATTTTGGCAGTCCGAACCCTAGTAGTTAAAAGCAGACATACCTTCGCCACCTCAAATATGTCTTAATTATTTTGTGGATACAAAAGAAGGAAAACAAAAACAATAAAAATACTCTGTTTTTTTTTTTTGCTTTTTTCAAATCAATTAAAACTTGTTTGACTCTCATAAATTACTCCACTATACGCTCGCTTGTGGAGCTCTCTCTGCGACGGGCTTGGAGCTGCGGTAGAGTTGCCAACGCTTTTAGAGTTTAGTTGGCCAGCCACCCCATTTATGTTGTTATTGTACTTTGATCATAGCTCCCCATTTTGCTATACTCTCGCGCGGAGCGAGTGCTCGTGTGTCGCATTTGTCGTTCACAGTTTGCTATGGTTGTTGTTGTTCTTCTTGTGGTGGCTGTTGCTGTTGTTGTTGCTTTTCGTTTCTTCGTTCGTTCGCACGATCGTTTGTTGTTTTGGTTTTGTTTTTTTATTTTTTTGTTTTTCGTCTTGATATTGTTGTTGTTTTAATTTTTGTAGTTGTTGTGATTTTTCATGCGGGGGGACTTGAGTATATCCCGCTCCAAATGAATGAATTTAGTCGTTACTTTACTTTCGTCGTGTATTGAAATGTGCGAGCTTCGTTCGTATGTGCGCTTTGCTCTTTTATAAAAAAAATTGTTTTTTTTCTTGCCTTCATTCTTTAAAAGCATTTGATTACTGTGTGAAGATACTAATTTTTTTCTTGATCGTTTGATTTACGATACAAATTTAATTCAACGCTGAAATATTAAAAAAAAAATAATTCAAAACAACTTGGCTCTTTTGACATAAGAAGTGCGGTCAAGCTTTAAACGAAACCAATTCACTGAAAGTGGTATAAATGCAAATTTGAAATGGTCTAATTTTGTGACGTCACAGTGTTACTTTTGATGCGAAATGATATTCAATAAAAAAACAACCAAAAAGGTTTCAAGAATAAATTTTGTCTGGCTTAATAGTGGGTTTTGTTCAAAATAATTTTCCCAAATAAATATAAAAAAAAAGTGTTTACAAAATCGCACACTCACACACACACACACCTAAGAAAAGCCGCTCACCACCCGGCACCTCTGATACGAAAAACTCCCACAGTGCACCACCTCGATCCGCGGGACTCGCCGCTTGTTTGCTCGCTCGTCCATTTTGCAGGCCGCTCGCTCGTGCGTTCTCAATGCTGCCGCTTCATACACATAGGCCTTAAAAGTTTTATTTTTTTCGGTTCAGTCAAGGTTTATTTTCGATTTCGATTTCAATTTAATTTGAATTTTTGTGCTTTTTTGTTTGCAATTTAAAATTCTTGCATTACGCGAGTATTTGGGTGTTTTCTTTGCGTAAATTATAAAATTGGAATCAAATAAAATGTTGGTGTTTTGATTTGGGCGAAAATTGCTCAAAGATGCAGAAAATATAAATAAATTCGAATGCTGAATCATTTGTGTGTGAGCTGCAAATAAAACAAAAACACAAGAAAAAACCAAATGAAAAGGTAAAAATTAGTTGAAAAAAATATTTTTAATTAGTTCATGTCAAAATAAAAGAGAGTAGTTATTTTGATATGAAAGCTACTTCGACGTACGTCACAGTTTTCAATATTTTGTTACGTTAATTGCTGTCAGTTGTTTATGACGGATGAAGTATTGCCAGGACAGCGGACTTTACTATGTTTGCAACTACTCATTCGACAATCTTGAGGATTTTCATGTTTAATTCGTAGACAGTGTATTTACCAGGGTTCACGCTTCGAGCTACAATGAATGTAATTTACATTAAGGGGCAGTAGATTAAAAAAAAAAGCTAGAGATTAATTTTATGCGCATAGTAGAGAAAATCATGTCATAGTTACTACATTAAAGTATAGAGATTATGTCAAAAAGCTTGTCGTAATCTATTTACACAATGAGATTAACAGGCAATTGACAGGTAAAAAAGATCAATACAACATTTCATTTGCTGATTTGTTTTGCTCTTTTCTTTCTTTTTGTGTTGGTGAATAAGAACACAGAGTTGCACAGGAAAATTCGCACGAATATTTTTGTATGAAAAATCGCAAATTTTCGTACGATATAATAGCGATAAGCTCGAAGATGAAGATAATAGCGTCGATGTAAACGTGGTATTAGGGTAGTAGATTGAAAGAAATAAATAGTTGTAGTGGAAGCTTATCCAAATGAGAAGCAAACAACAAAAGTTTAAAAGCGAAAAGTAGTAGAAAATACTTTGAAAGTAGTACAAAGTACACAATTTAGAGTACCAATAACAATGAAAAAATACATTGAGGGATAATAGTGGAAATTTTTAATTCCACAGGAGTGTATGTAGTAGATCTACTACTCCGATAGTAGTAGAAGTTTTCAACTAGCAATAATCACAACTCGATAGAACCTCATTGGTTACGATATAGTAGTTCTACTCCGATGGTAGTAGATTTACTCCGATAGTAGTAGATTTACTCCGATAGTAGTAGATCAACTCTGCTAGTAGTATTTCTACTCCGATAGTACTACTTCGATAGATTTACTCCGATAGTAGTAGATCTACTCTGCTAGTAGTATTTATACTCCGATAGTACTACTTCGATAGTAGTAGATCTACTCCGATAGTAGTAGATCTACTCCGATAGTAGTAGTTCTGATTGTTGTATACCTACTTAAATAGTAGTAGATCTACTCCGATAGTAGTATTTCTACTCCGATAGTAGTATTTCTACTCCGATAGTACTACTTCGATAGTAGCAGATCTACTCCGATAGTAGTATTTCTACTCCGATAGTAGTAGATCTACCCCGATAGTAGTAGAATTCGAACCCTAGTATGCACCTACTGGCAACACAAAGAAGCTGTCTTGGTTTTATACTTGACGATTCTCCGTTATCAGTTGTGGAATTAGGAATGTGTTGAAACTGACACATTATCAGGATCTGCCTTAAAGGTTTATTTTTTTTATTTTCAATTACACTCCTTTTTCTAAAATTCATTCTAAAATTTATAAAATCAAATACTTAGAAAAAAATTTTTATTCTTAAATGCTTGGGTGGTCCATCTAATAAAATCTATTTTCGGCATTCACCTTAATGAATTAATCAAAATTTCAACAAAAAAAAATTCAGTCTTCCAAAAATATTCCGCAAATAAATGCGAAAATTGAAATCTTTCCAAAATACAATTCCACAATTTTTATTTCTTCTTATCGCCCAAGTTGTCGTCGTCGAGCACACCTCATAAAAAACAGCTACAACAACAACAACAGCCACAACTGAAAAAAGTCTAATTTAAGCAAATTAGCGATAATTAAATTGCTTCTTTGATTCTTTTGTCACTTGTCCAAGCCCTGAGCACATTTTGCCAAAATATGTTTGTATATTTCTGCTCTGTTCTGTTGTTATTTAATTCTATATAATTTCCAGCATATAAACAAACAGAATCATTTAAAAAATAATATAAAAATTAATCTTTAGGCAAAAACAAAAAATGTCGGTCAAAGCATTTTTTCATTGTCAGCTGTCAAACGAGGCTGAATCGGCATCTGTATAGAAAAAATATGATATTTTTATATAAATTTTTTTAATATTTAATTAATTTTTATAAACTATCTTCTAATATTATTATTATTTGCTAAACTCACTTCACTCAAAAGAACCGGCTGGGGCGGGGCGTAGCGGCATTGTCGGGGGGGCACAACGCACAAATATAATTTTAGCATCGGCATTTTACGTGTATCTTAGGCGTATTTAGATTTAGATTTTTTTCGCGCACGATTTGCTGTTTTTTTTATTGTTTTATTTTTTTTCTTTTTTGTTGAGGTGTTGTTTATACTTAAATAAAGCAAAAACAAAACAAAAAAAATTAAATAGCACAAAAAATACCCAAAAAAAAAAATGAAATAAAAAAAAAATTTGTATACTTATTCGCATAAGCAAACAATACGACGAAGGTCTTTTGCGGTTCTCTTGCTCAGGCTGGTGGCGAATTGTGAATCGAGTCTGCTCTCCTGTGTTGAGACTGTGTTTTTTTCTTAAGATTTAAAAAGCGCTTTTTTCTTTGATTTTTCGGGTCGTTTTTTGAGCTTAACAATGTTGATACTAAACACTGTAAACTGCATAAACAAGAAACGGATGATTTCTATTTGAATTTGAAATTTTTAAAGAAAAACAAAACGAATTTTGTGTACATATGCCGTGGGGGGTTTACAATAGAAAAAAACATTTTTCGATCTTACTTCATCACAAATTGGAAGAAAGAATTCGCTAGATATACTGATATTGAAATCAAATGCGAGAGAGAGAAAGAGGCAATAGAGAGTGAGAGAGGAGGTGTCAAAAATGTACTGATATCGAAGAGCAGTCAAAAAGTAGATGAGGTAATCTAATCTCGTCAAGCAGGAGTCCCATTTGTGCTACAAGCGGTTGGAAGTTTCTCATCATTATCAATCTTGACGTGCCTCCGCATCCTTTGGGGTTGGCTATAAAACACACATCACATTTTTTTTGTTTTTGATTGCACCCCTTTTTCATGTAATGCCATGTACCACTGCGTTACGTAACATTTGATATTATTAAATTTCGAGTTATGTCTAATTAAAACTATCTAGAATGAAATAAAAACCTCTAAAAATATGAAAGATGTAGTGCATAATTTAAAACAAGTTCTATAAAGTTTAAAATATTTACAATAACTGCAAATGAATAAGAAATATAAAAGTGTTACGTAACAGGTTCATTGAACTCCACTTCCTGGGCTATATTTTTTGTGTCATAAACCCCTTCTACCCTTAATACGGAGTTACGTGGTTCATGGATAAACCCTTTCATACCATTCAGCTCTTAGAGGGTGTCCCAAACAGTTAGAGCTTGTAGCGTAAACTGCCTTACTTTTCTGCAAATGTTTAACCCAGCACTGTATACTTTTATATATGTATTTTAAATTATTAATTGTAACTAATGGATTTTTCTTTTCTCCTTTCAGCCACTCTTAAAATGTGAAAAAAAAATATTGAAGAAATTGAAGAATTTCTTTTCTCGTATATTTTACAATTTATGCATGGAAAAAATTATTACCCCGAAGTGTGGCAATTATACGAAAAAGTGATTTTATACATCAGCCTACAATTGCAATTGTAGAAGAAGAAGACAAGTGAAGTTGCCATCAATGGTAACAAAAGAAATTATTAAATTCAACAATATTCGATTGTTGAAAATCTTATAAGCGAAAAGAGCTGTACAATTGTTTTTCCAAGAAAAGCGAAAAAAAATCTTGACAAATTTTCTATTTGGGATTATGCAAGCATAAAGACATAAAAATGGGATAATTGCTGAGAAAAAGGTGAGTTGGAATTGAAATGGTTTACTCATTGTCGTTTTTTGACAATTACATTGTCGCGTTTTTATCATTCCATTGCTATTAATTGACAATTCCAATGTGGGTTTTTGATAATTACAAGGGGATTTTTTGACAATTTCATTGTTGTTTTTGACAATGCCATTGTCATTGCTATTGTATTTATATACATTTTGTTGGGCTACTTTGGAGAAGGACTGTCTTGAAAAGGAACCCTTTTATTTGAGCAATCTGAGAGCCTCTCTAGATTCCCTCAATTATTTGGCGAAGCATTTCAGAATGATCTGACTCAAATCTACACTATAAATATTTCATAAAAACATAGTCAAATTTAACAATTATTTGATGACTTTACAATTGACTTGCACAATTATGAAATGAAAGTCAATTGTAAAGTCTACAAGAATTGTTAAATTTGACAATGCTTCTTCTTAATCAATTTAAACCCTTCCACTGGCCAGTTAGAGTACATCAACCTCACCTAAAGCAACCACAATTCATCATCAAACTGTTAAATTACGAAGCGAAATAAAAAATAGACGCCAACTTTAGATCAATTAAGATAATCGCCTCGAGCCACAAACAATTGAAATTCTTTTTTTTATGCTAAATTTAATAAGCATGCAATAGTACATTAAAAATACATTAATTCATTTACAAAAAAGGAAAGGCCAACTAATTACCAAGCAATGCACTGGAGAATACAGGATAGGACTAATAAAACTGAAATGAATAGAAGTCAAACATAAATCAATTTGCCCGGCCATTTGCGGCAACCATCAAAAGGGCCAACCGACTGACTGCCCAACCGACCGTTCGTTCGCTTTGCAATAACTTAATAAATAATAATGATTATTTAAGTTATTTCAACTTTTTTTTTTACAATTTTTATTTTTTATTTACAACCAGACAATAACAATAAATAAAACAATTTAAGCGCCTTCCAATGAAATAAAGAAAAAGGAATTTTACAATAATAAATTATGAGAATCATAACAACAACAAAAACTCCCAGCAGTCAGAATTGAAATAAAATAAAATAAAAAAGGGAAAATAAAAGAATAAAAATAATGAAGGAAATAAGTGCAACGAAGATGAAGGCTCACCAAGAAAAGGGGGAACCAAATAATAACAATAATAAAAGTAACTTAACCGCCAAAGACACATGCACAATCCAAGGCTCGCCACGCCACGCCACGCCATACCACACCACAAACTTACATTACATACCTACTTACATACCAACGAATTCCCCCGTCATAACACACCCGGCCAGACAAGTTACCAGACCTCTCAGGGCAACGCAAAACCACATCAAAAACCAAAATCAAACAAGTATGGTGCGAAAAGAGTCTGAGGCTGTTGCAACGAAGCTGAATGGACGCTACCACTTGCGGCGATAGGTAATTTGTAAAGGCTAAAAGATGTTTGGGCACCTTACTCCATTAAATACTGTACATTCCCATAGGTTAAGAATAAATTCTCCGGTAATTTATTGTCAATCTCCAAGTTGCCGGCCGTGTTGATAATCTCAAGCATTTCACAACACGTGTGTAGGGTATGACTAGACCTGACACTGAGCCCAGACCAGACACTTATTAAACTCTAATGACACAATGCAATCCAATCCAGTCCAGTCCAGTACAGAGCAATTCGCTGCTGTATGTACATATGCAACTCAAATTGCAAACTCATGATAAATTTTGCACCGAAAAGAAAATGAGAACCTCAACAAAAAAATTCACAAATAAAATAATTAACATCAAGCATGCAGCGAATTTTTTAATAAGCAATGATAGAATTATATTTTCCATGATTACAATTTATATAAATATGTGTGTTTCGTTGCAAAAAATATAATATAATTTGTTTATGGAAAGTTCAAATTGGCTAAGTGATCTTCATTACGTGGTGAGAAAAAAATTATAGTTGCGGCAGAAATAATGTTCCTGGAGAATGCAATTATCACTGTGGTAATCGGAAAATCCTCTAAAGCGCGAAGTATATTACCAAGTGTCGGTCAGCTGTTTTTGACGTCTTGTTTTCAACAAATTTAGTGAATAGTAGATTTCGACAACTACTGCGATAATATTAATTAGATTGTTCATAACAATTATTGAAATAATACCGGATTACAAAATTGTAAAAAAAAAACTATCACACAGAGTTGTTTGCAAATATGTACACAGAAAAAAACCCATTGTAGAAATAACTCCGATCGTGCTTATTTCTACGTTAAAGCAACTTCATTAAAATAACGGTAAATTGAATTTGATAAACGTCAAACTAAAGTAGTTAACTTTAAAATAAAATTGACAATCTCAAATTGCATCACTTCAAAATAAAAATTGTAAAATTTTGAAATAAAAATGCACGACCTCAAATTTAACTCAACAACTTCAAAATGAGTTCGCTCCATTTTGAAATGAAATTTTCCAGTTTAAAGGGAAGTTGTTCGTACTTGTTTTGAGCATATTCTACTTTACCAGACTATCATGAACGTTACAAGCTTGATTTGAGGTGGTTTATTTTCGATGCCAATATGAAGTGAACAACCTCAAATTGAGATTAAATCACCTCAGAATAAAAATTTTCAATTTTAAAATAAAAATGCACCACCTCAAATTGAAGTTGAAATTTTTAAAGTAAACAGAAAACAACTTCAGAACGAAATTTTCCAGTTCAAAGTGAGGTTGTTCGTACTTGTTTTTAAAATTGTCAACTTTACCAAACTGTCATGACGGTTTCTGCTTGATTTGAGGTGGTTATTTTTGTTTTTATGTGGTTTTTTCTGGGTGTACTGCATGGTATTGAATTTAAAGTATTTGAAAATATTTGGTGAGTGAGTAGCCGCACAACACTACAAGCTAGGCGAAGAAAATAAAACAGAAAAACTGCATCACGTTTGCTCCCCAATCATTTGAGGTCGCCTCATGGCATAGGTCACAGCTTTTTGCTGAGACCGTTTTACTGTAGCTGGAACATGAGGATTTTTCCAAAGAATTTTCAAGCTTTTGCACCAAAC
The DNA here is from genome assembly GCA_951394025.1 of Heteromyza rotundicornis. Taxonomy (NCBI): domain Eukaryota; kingdom Metazoa; phylum Arthropoda; class Insecta; order Diptera; family Heleomyzidae; genus Heteromyza; species Heteromyza rotundicornis. The sequence continues at coordinate 18,651,714 of OX596012.1, read as the reverse complement.
CATTAGGATATTTATTATCTAGGTAGGAATAGGAACATCCATACAGATAGAAGAACCGTCTAGTAGGTTACCGAAGCTGTTTTCATGCATACATATATTGGCGCTACAACCCTCGAGTGTTTTGGCCGAGCTTCTTAATGCAATTATCATGGGCAAGTGTATATGATAATTGTGGACCTACAGTTTATTGCCGGTTCCGACCGGCGGGACTCCCAAAGAAGAAGCTGTTCATGGCAAAGTTACTCTCGCAAGATTGCCAGAATTTGGCAAGAGAGTCGCGGTCTACACAGAAAAACAGAAAACAAATTTCTGCCTTGCCCCAGGTGGGAGTCGAACCCGATAACTTCCGATCGTGAAGCAGAGGTCTTAACCACTGCACCACGGCCGCCGGTGTTTTCTAATAGGCTTAATAATGGCACGTGAATCACATCACTAGGCAGTGCATACACTTTTGTTATTTAGTGAAAACGTCAGATCACTTGAGGCAATTCTCTTCTGAAATATTTTTGTTTCCATTAATTCAATCACTTTCCCATCTCTACAGAGTAATGATCATATTATTTCAACTAAAAGGTGATTTCTTTATTCTGATCACACTTCAATTATTTTTATTCTCAGAGTGTTGTACAAGCTTTTGAGCCCTACTGTAAGTAGAAAAATGTTAGGTTAGGCTGTTCGATGTCAGAAGGGGGTGTGTCTGTCTCGCACCTCACAAAACAGAGAGTCTCGTTGAATGTGAATTCCTTTCGAAGGTATACGATGATTGATGTGCAGTGCTCACTTAATTACCTATACACTGTAATTAATTTAAACAAATTTTCCTATTTAATTACTTTAATCAGGTGCATGGCATGTGAGAGTATGCAACATGGAAGGGGTTTTCATGGGTCCAATCTTAATAAGTAAGATTTTCCCTAATTGATGCCTTTGTTTGTCTGTCTTTAAAATTTATATTTTTTTTTTATTAAGTAGTTCTTTATGGATAGATGGACAGTAGTCACCTTGCATTCGTACTCATCATGGCAAGCAATCATTTAGTGTGTGTAAAGTGGTGATGACAAAGCTACCTGGTTACGAAACAACTGTTGCCATTTCCTTTGCAGTTAGCACTTTTTCACTTTCTGTGTTTTGTACCCACTTAAAGACCGCGCGACTCACGGTAATCACATCGCATCCATTTCAACTGCAGCCAGCCAACAACAACATCTATCACTATAAATTCTACACGTGCAATTAGTGTACAAATATTACTATGCAGTTTGCATCAGCATGAAACACGTAAAACGCGCCGCCGCGCCACCCGCCATGATCGGGCCTGGCACAACCAACGGACAGACTACTGACTGACTGACTAACCACCGTGTTCTATCTTTAATTGCACTTGCTGCAATCGCTTCTGCTGCTTCGGCCGATGTTATTCTGTGTGCCGCTTGCATTTCAGCTTCTTCTGTCTAATTAAATTTATATTATTATTTTAGTGGTGTAATTATTAATTTAAGTAGCAACTTTTAGAAAAAAATTACACACATGCTACATTTAACACTCAATTCACTTTTTTTTTTTTATATGGCGACGAAATGGAAACGATTCAACGAACCTTGTGGACTCAAGTCGTTTTGTTTTTTATTATTGTTCATTGTTGTTGCAGTAGATACACAAACACACACACACTCTTACCTTACCTTAACGTGATTGTGATTTTTTTTAAATGATAAACACGAGGCAACGGCAGCAGCACTAGTTAAAGAAGCGATTGCACTACAATTCTAAGGAAATCAAAGTAACGCTAAGGAACCAGCTAAAAATAAAGTACAAAAAGCGCCAGACATTGTTTTTGCTAATGGAATTTAATGAATTAATTTTGTAATATCATATTTAATGCGCGGCTGCTATTCCTATACCCTACACCTTGTGAGGTATGGGTATATTCGCGTTGGTCGGAAGTTACTTATGCCAATAAGGAGACGTGGTCGGTATACTTGATCAGTATCACCTCTTGAGTTTATTTAGCCCTGATCGTTTGTCTGTCCTATCATCGAAATAGTATTAATTTCGGCATAGGAAAGTTCTTGTCTCCACAAAGTGTAGAGTGTATGCATATAAGTCGTCTTTGACCGACCGAAACTTACTCACTTGTTTTATACTTACATTAAGTAAGAACAAAGGCTATATGATTTTTAATTTGAAACTCATTACGTTTAATTATAGCTCCCTTTAAGTAGTTAGAGAGTCTACCTACATTCATCATTTTGATTCATGTGCTATCAAAAAGGTTGAACAATTTATTCTTGCTGTTGTCTTGGCTTTTGCTAATAATACACATGGATATGCAACAGCCAAGTCATTCCAATAATTTTATGAGATGATATCGCTAATTAGATACCAGTTTCTGGTTTTACGAAAACCTTTAATCATCACCGTATCCTTTATATCCATAGATTATTATCACATGCTTATCGCAAACCCTACTTTAACTGGTTTATAATGTAAAGTTTCCCCCGCTTCGAGTGTAACAAACACTTAACAACGAAAAGGTGTAAATGAAACGTCAGCATGTCAACTAACTAACATAAAATTTATGAATTTCATAATTTTTTTAATTTAATTTATTTTGTAGTAGTTTTTTTTCGTGTTTTTTTGTGCTGCTGCAGTAATTATTTTCTTGTCTAGGCAATATTTGTACTTCAAAAAGTATGTTGAAAACGTACGCAATCAACACACAGCACACTATTGTTACGTAATAAAGGCTAGGTTCTAGCTATCAAGTAATGGCTTTAGTAAAATTTTACGTTGTTCCTTGAGATGAAACTAGTAATTGAATACTCACTTTTGACAGATGATAAATTTTCCATTTTCCCGCTGAAACAATTTCTTTTTTGTTTTTAAAACTTTTGCTTTAATTTTGTATGTATGGCAAAAAACAGAAATCCGACGAAACAGGACGGCGGTATATACAGCACTGTTAACACTATTAACAGTACTGTTAGCGGTCCTATGTTAAAAAAGAGTGGTCTTTCTACACGTCTATGTTATCTGATTTTATCAATTACTTTTGCAGACACAAGTGGGAACTCTTAAAAAATAGGTACACAAAAAATAGCTAAGAAGTTGTCCAGAAACCAAGTAATTAGGGAAGGGTTTAGTAAAATGTCTAATTGACGTTTCATCGAGAAGGGGCTAATCAATATGTTACTTAACATTTTTATATTTCTTATTCGCAGTTATTGTGTTCACGGATTTATTGTCGTTTTTCAATGGTCCACTAAATAATTGACTCAGTCCCGTCTGGAGGGAAATATTTAATACTAGCTGGGCCCGACCCGGTTTGCTGGTCCTAAACAACTTTTATAGTTGCATTGTTAAACTTATCCCATAAGCAAATTTTTTCCCCTGAAACCGAAAGGTAAACATTTCACCGAAGTTGAAACCCGCAGATATGAAACCCTCAGATATAGTAGGTGACAGCGCCACCTTTGGGAAACAATTCGCAGATGAGCACATGGTATTTGCTACAAAAAAAAAAGTGTCGACGTATTTTCGAACTTGTGGGCGTGTCAAAACCTATCCCACAACACGACTCACAATGCATAGAACAGATATATAAATTTTGGTGAAAATCGGTGCAGTAGTTTTAGCGTCTACTCGCGACAAACATACACGTCTCTTTCATATATATATAGATTTGAGGCGTCTTTTTTTTGATGTGATGAATTTGAACATGTAAAAAGTAACAAATAACGACTAAACAATTGAAAAAGCAAAATAATAAGCACAAATATTTAAAAAAAATTTTTTATTAAAAAAAAAACATTGTTGAAAAATTTAAAATTAATTTTTGTAAAAAACAAAAGCTTTACTGCGTTTAGGTTTTAATATTTTCCACCAAATGTTAGATTTTTTAAATTGAAAATTTGTAGACATTGCAATTCAAAGTGCAGAAAGGTGATACCACATATAAGTTGTAACTTCTCAGGTTCTGGACTCGTTCTTGTCGCTGTGTTGCTAATGATTGACGTCAATTAAAGCACAAAAATGTTGGAAACAACGAAAATACTAGCACTCATTGTCGCATAAACATATGAATGAATGCTAATTTCGAAGACAGCATTCATTTCTTTTATTTGAGCTTCTCATACGAGTGTTTCTAAACTGCTTCTTGCTCATAAATAGTTATATTGTCCGCGACTAACGTCATCAATATGCATGATAAAAAGAAATACCAAAAATGAGACATTTAAAGCTGAATTAATAACAAAAAGAAAAACAAAAAATCTGAAAAAATCAAATCAAGTTGAGATGCGTTCACATTTCTGAAAAGTTTTTTTTACTTGTGTTAATTAAATTAAAATTTATTTATTTATTATAATTTGCTGACGATGTTTAATGTATGAATTTATTTTTGGCATATTTTTCGGTCTAGACTTGAGATTTAAATTGAGTGAATGAAATTGAATAAGACACAAGACATCCATCCATGGCTCATGGCGGTGGACTTGTTATTTTCCTTAATTAACTTTAATATCATCAAATCATCAATTCTCTGGCAACTAACCATACGTTCTTTGACTGAAGAGCCCTTCTTTTTTTTTTAATGTTTCAATACGTAATTGACATTTTCTCACATAACTTTACTTTCCAACTTTTACGAGTCTATCGGCCTCTCTGGCTGCGTGTCACGATCAATGAATTCTCCATAAAATTCATTGACAGAACGCTGAAGCCCATAGAATTCAATCGATGGATTGATCGTTAAAAATGTCCAAACTATAATAACAACAACAAAAAAAAAACATGCACATGTCGGAACTTTACACCACTGTCCGTACGAACACAAACCCTATGTGTAAATTAAATTTCGAAATAAACACGAAAATGGATCAGCACTTTTTCTCCCAACTGCTAACGAATTTTTCACACGATTTTTGTTTATTACCGCTCCTGACAAGAGTTACACAAAAAAAAATCCCCCCAAAAAAAAAACAAAATCAAATCAAATAACAAAAATATATTTTACCTAAGTTTACCTTGTTTGTTGTTGCCATACGGTGCTCTACTCTTCGTGATATTATCGGTCAATGGCTTAAGTTTTTCAAAAATACTTTATTTTCTCCGCTTGCCTTGAGTACACAAAATCACCACATAATACCCGTAAAGCCAAAAAAATTAGAGAAGAAAACAAAACGTTTGATTTATTTTAATTTTTTAGTTTTAATAATCTTCACGTGCACTGACATTCATTGGGTTTCATTCAATAATAATATTATTTTTAAAATCTATACCTGCCCCTCCCCCCTCACACACCCCCTCATTATTCAATAATTACTTTCGAAGGAGGTCATTGAATTTTGTGAAATAATTGAAGCGTGTGATCGTGTTTGCTGGAATTATAAACGAGCGAAACGATATTTTTTCTGTGTTTTTTTCTGTTTGTTTGTATATTTGTTATTAATTAAATAATAAATATTATAAAAATCACATGTGAATGAATTGTGACTGCTTGTGTTTGTCAGCCAGTCAGTGAGCCAGCCATGCAGTGACTATAACAACGACAAACACGTTTACTTCGTAATTGTTTTGCTTTTTTTTTTCTTTTTATTTATTTTCAATTTTATTTCTGTAGACAAACAACAAAATTATTATTTAAAATCAAACAAAAAGGCATCAAGTGCTTTTAATTGATTGCAGGTAATTGTTAAAATGAGCTTGCCAAATCGATTATATGACGCGTTCACGATTCGAGACTTGTCTGAATTTATGTGGTGAATTTTTAAATTGACAATATTTTGACATTTTGAAGTGAAGAGAGAATAATACTGAATAGTGGCTAATTAAAGTCTCTTCAGGAGGTAATAAAGCTAATTGCATAACAGCAAAATGATATTAATGGTTGGCAAAGAAGCTTTTCGTTGTAATCGCAATTGTGAGTACTTGGGGTAACAGTAAAGTAGTAGTAATCGGCAATTTGATTCTCGGCATAGCCGCTCTACCCGAGATCTTATGGCGCTCATCACCGAAAAGTGGAACCAAGTAAGGTTCTCGCTCTTGATATTTCTAAGCGGACGTTCAATTCGTGTTGCAATGGACGGGATTGCCTCCAATGAATATTCCATAAACGCTGGTGTTCCGCAGGGTTCGGTCCAATCTCCCTTCCTCTTCCCGGTTTTTATCAATGACCTTCTGTCATTGGCAGCAAATCCGTTTGCAGAGGACAACTGCCATATTCATACTCGTTCCACAAACGCCACACCTCTTTGGAGATTGAAAGTAAAAGGCAAACTATGAATGACACTCGAGAATGACCCACAAGCAATCTCTGAGTGGAGTGTAGGTAACCGTGTCGATTTTAACCCTGCCTAAACCCAATGCTGCCTGTTAACCCACAAAGGATTATCGGATATTCCTAGCCTCGCGAGGCTATGCACACATTCCAAGGTCGCTTTTGATGTTCTGGGCATGTCAATCCAGTGAAATCTCCAACGGATGAGAACGTTCACATATTTGATGTGTCGAAAGGACCAGCCAAGTGCTTAGGCTTCCTGAAGCGGTGCAGGAATTACTTCACTCCAGCCGATCTCCGATCCAACTATACCACTCATGTCCGGCATAAAATTACGTAAAATTCGCATATATGATCAGCGACGCGCGGTTAAGCTTATTGGTGGCAGTTGTGTATCAAGCACTATTGACTCCGTGGAGCATTGTCGTAGCGTGGGATGTGTGACGCTATTATACAGTTATTTCATTGGTAGATTTTTCCTCTAATTCCATCAGTCTTAAGAACTGCTTGTTTGCCCAGAGAGGCCCACCCGTTTCTTTATTGCGACGATATTTTAACGCACTACCGTAATAGTTTGTTCTATAGTCGCTGAATCCGAACAATCTCCCCGCGAGGGTTTTGCCCACCAACTGCAGCACTGCCAAATTAAAATCAAACATTCTCCGACATTATCCACTCTTTCCTCCTTCCCACTAATTTATTATTCTTTCTGTGGGCATACCCTGTGTGTTGGTTTATATATACAAAAAATTTAGAAAAGGTGGCATTATCTAAAATCTCCTGGGCAGGATAAGACTAAAAAGTGCTTTTAACACATAACATAGCTTAAATACACATTAGCAAAGACGGGTACAATTGCTAGGTAAATTTAAAACTTTACCTAATAGACTTACAGTTGGACAGACCTGCACTCACAAAGTATATTTTACCTTTAGGGGCTCGATCCAATTACGTAGACGATGCTTTCTTCGAACAATGTGATATCGCTGATAGCTTAGCCAATAACTTCTGAGCTTTTCTTATGGAAACCAGATTCAGGTATGAGTTCAATAGCCGAATATAGTCGCAGTGACTGGGAGACTTGATCCCTACTCTATCATTCATCTATTCAAGATACTCTCATTTCGTCTATGAATTTTCTTGTTGGCCATAGAACCGTGTAATCAGAATGCAAATATTTTTCTTCAATCATATGGGAATTTACATGATTTCACACTTATTCATGCCACCTTCATTGTGGCCACTTTCTCAGCTCAATTTCACACAAACAAAGGAAACTTTTAATTATAAATGTTTGCTAATACAATTCAAACAAGCAATGCCCCCCCCTCAAAGTACATACAACCAAAAATGAAATTTAAACAATTTCCTCAAATAGTTATGTAGCAGAAGGAGCGGGGGGCGAGCAGCAGCACCGGTACGCAGGCACAAGTACAAGCACACGCTCCACTTACGTTCAAAGACCAACCAATCAAACGGTACCGAAAATCGAAGACTTCTCGCAAAAATTTAGGTCAATGATAAAATGTTGAGAAAAAAAGCAACAACAATCAAAAAAATCAGCAAAAATATAACAAAAATAATGTATTATTTGTAGCGTGTGTCGATTATTTTTGCAATCGAAAATATAGATATTTTCTTCTTCTTTTTATTTTTATTTTCATTTCATTTCATTTCATTTCATTTCTATAATTTTTTGTATTTATTCGCTGCAAACATTTGCTTTATTGGTATTTGTTTATACAACTAAATAAACGTAAGCGGCCGGCAATACATTGTTGCGTATTGTGTGCGGTGCGCGGTTGAGGTGAGAATAGTTGGCCCAAGTTGCTGCCGTTGAGTGAATGCGATGCCAATATGGTGTTGTGCGTGTGCTCGTATTTGTTTTCCGTAAACAATTTTAAGAAAATCTTAAAAATAGCTTCAAATGTTGCTGTTTTTTTTGTTGTTGTTGTTTTTTTTATCTGTACAAACTAAAGTGTCAATTATGGAATGATTTTTTGTTTTGTGGTGAGGCGAGTTGCGAGTTGCCTCACAACGTTTGGCGTGGTGAAATGACGTTGGCTGTTTAAAAATAGATTTTGCGAATTTATTTTAGACTTTTAGCACATATGTACAGCCTTAATTGATTTGAGTGCTAAAGTTGAAGTGAAGAAGAAATTAAGTATGTATTTTTGTTTCTATTTTGAGGGGGCACCAATAAAACTACAATCAAAAGGAAGCGATAATTAAACGATAGTAGTGATGATGTGGCGGTAAGAGTGCATTGGCAGGCTGTAAGGGGAATTGATGGAAGTGGAATGAAAAAAACATTGTTTTTAATTTAATCTACATTTGGAAGTAAATAAATTTCCTGCATTCAATTGGTTCTAATTTGCGCGAAATTCAAGTAATTTTCTAAGAAATAATTAAAAAACAAAATTTTGTTGCCTTGGTTGGGAAAGCATTTGAAAGTATCAGAATTAAATTAATCACTTCGGAAAATAATGCTAAAACACAATTCTTACTATTTGTTCAACTCTAATTGGTTTTATTAACCAAAAGCTTTGCAAAATTCATCAAAAATTCAATCAAAATACACTTCCGTACATTTAAATTAAACCGATGTGTCACAATGTTGCAATGGATGGAATGGGGGTTATGCAATTTTTAGAACATTTTTTTTATGATTCAAATTGCTTGTAATAAGTTTTCAAGACTGATTTTTCTCATTTAATTCAGGTCAACTGGTAAATATTTTACGAAATGTCTGTAAATTGCACTAAACTATTCCCGAAGTCAGATTGGTGTTATTAATGCAACAACAGCTAAGGTGCCGTCCCACAATAGCCCATTTCTAGTTCAGAAAATTTTAAAACCATTTTTTAATTAATCGAAAAGCAATTGTACACGCTGAGAACTGTTGGCCGGAATTTTGTATTTTACCCACAATATTGATCCATTATTAAAAAAAATCATAATTAAATTGATATTAGTCATAATTACCAAGGCTGAGTTAAAAGCCTAATCAGTGATCATGACTAAAAATTTTAAATTATGTTTTTTTAATTCATGGATTTATATTATGACTATAATACATAATTCCTGCAAACAGTTCTCTCTGTGTAGTAACTCTAAATTTTATTGCCATTTTGCTATGAAGTTTTAGTTGAAAAATAAGTTTTTTCGACTTTCTTGATTTAGGGTTGTTTTTTTTTCTGTGTGTATTTCTTTATTAAAAGTTTAAATTTTAAACGAAATTTACCATTAATTAAAATTTTTTGTTTCCGTTTTAATGAAAAATAAACTCTAATAAAAAAATATAAAAAATTTTTTTTTTTAATTTTTAACGAATGTTACGATTGATTGAAAAATAAACATCAACTCTTAAGAAATAAATTTTATAATATCTTTTAAAATTAAAAATATTTTTCTTAATTTCCTAAAAATTTCATTTATTTTTTTTTTTTACTATGTATTTTATTTTTTTAAAATAGTTTTTTTTTATACAAATTTTAGTACAATTTTTATTTAAAAAAACCGATTTTCACAAAAATTTATATATGTGTTCTATGGGTCGTGAGTCGTGTTGTGGGATAGGTTCTGACACGTCCACTTTTACCGGCCGCAATTTAGAAAATACGTCTTTCTCTTAAATTTTTGCAGAAACTTTTTTTATGGCAAATACCATATGATCAACAACTAACTTGGTTGCTTGGCTCATCTGCGAATTGTTTCCCAAAGGTGGTGCTGCCACCTACCACTTAATTTCTCCCCACCCAAACAATGTCACCATATCTGCGGGTTTCAACTTCGGTGAAATGTTTACCTTTCGGTTTCAGGGAAAAAATTTAACAATGCAAAGTTGGTTAGGTCCATAAAAGCGGGTCGGGCCCAGCTAGTTAATTATAATAATCGAATATCTATAAAATAGGTTGAATTATTTGATTTTTAATTTTAATTTTTTTCAATGAAATTTTAATAATTTTACTAAACTTTCTTCTGGTTCTAATTGTTTTTTGTATATAAATTTTCTATTCTTTTAAATATTTTTGCCTTTTATTGATTTTTTTAAAATTTGTTTAACCTTTATTAAATTTTTTTTCCTACAACTTTTAGTTAAATTTTAAATTATCAAATAATTTTAATATAAGTTTTAAATTCCAATTAATGCAAACTAAAAACACGTTTCGCACTAACCCCCCATATTATTCCCTGCTTTGCAACTGTCCAGCTACACATTTCACAACAACAACAAAAATTGCAACCTTTCAAAAGTTTTGAGTTCATTAACTGCAAAAAATGAAATTAAAAAAATAAACTCACCAAATTAGCACATTCATTAAAACTAAAACTAAAAACAGTCAAAATAAATCAACAACAACAACAACAAGCACAAACAAAAACCCGACCAAGAGAGCGACTACCTTGCCCACTACCGCCAGTCATGCTGAAATGCAGCTGTCTAAATTGCAAATGAGCAAAGAACCAACCACACAATCCAAGCCATTAATTTCATTTAACACTCCTGCGGTGTGGTCAATAACCCAGACACAAACAACCAACAAACGTACGGAACGCACGCTTCACTCTGTGCTCGGTTTTGTTTTTTGTTTTTTTTTTGTTGATGATGAGACCAGACTGTGTGTTGCAGCAGACATCCTGTCACATATTCAAGCGATGAACGAACCCAAACAAAAACAACCAACAATAGCAACACCACAGCAGCAGCAGCAACAACAAGAACAACAAAGCCAAGAGTGACAGTTAATGATCGCATGTTAAGCATCAACTCACGAATTAGCCGAGTTCTTTTCAAAAGGTGCTTGTCGTTGTTGTTGTTGTCTGCAGGCCAAACCGCAACAAAGTAAATATTATTAAATTGTAACAAACACCCAACGGACGCTAATGTGCCAAAAATACCAAAGAAATATTGAACGGAAAAAACAAAAATTTAAATTCCTTTTCGTGCAATTTTCGTTTCTTCCCACAGTGGGACACTCAATTTTGGAATTTTTAAAAACGTTTTTTCGTTCACCGAAAGTTGATTCTTTTTGTAATTAATTCGTGCCACTACCCATAAAATGATATGCTAATTTACAATTCTATAAAATAAGAGAGCAGGAGGCGGCAACCATAACCGCAAACCAAGAATTAAAAAAAAAATACAACTACAAACTACAGTAGACATTTGAAAATTAAAAGTGACAGTGATAGAATAGAGTCTGCTGCTCTAAAATGTCAATGGAACACATGCAACCAACACTTACTCACGTTCAGGGGAGTTGCTTGCTTCCTCCCCACTGGCACCTCGGTGCAGCAGTTTAGTTATTACCACACAATCAGCTGTTAACTGAAGTGTAAAATGTCATGTTTTATGCGTTGTTACTTTACGCGAGTTTCTAAAAAAAAACAAAACCAACAACTATTTTACACAACGACAACAACTCACATAGGAAACAAAAAAATGTCTCGTACCAAGTGATTTTTCACTCATGTTCAAGTAATTATGTCAGAGTTCATTAAATTGTCGTAAAAAACGGTAGTAAAAATTTCGGCTAAAGCGGAAATACTGATGTGGCAATGTCAGAATTGACAGCCCAAATTTAGTTCATCACCGTGTGCGTACAGTTGCGTAGTTACTTTTTTGTTGTTTCTGTTTTGTTTTATTTTGTTTCATTTTACTTGTACATAAATTCGAATTTGATGGGAAACAATTCCTTGATGTGATGTGACAGCTGTAAAATTTTGACAACTGTCGTTTTACAGCGTTTCGGCCGCTTCCCGTTAACAACGGGGCCAGCCTAATTTACAAGTATGCAATTAAATCATTATGACAGTCGTAAATTAATTGATAGTAATGAGCAATCTAAATGGTCATCTGGTTGAGTCAATGGAAACTTATACTCAAGGGGGGGTTTTTCGAAAAAGGGGAGGGGGTTTTTTTTAGGTTGATTACTGAAGCAAAAGTTAAGCCAAAGTAGTTACTTTGAAATGTAAACTAAATGTAAATGTACTTACATTTTTATAAAACGTACTTTTTAATGTCGCCCATGTACTTGGAGTCCAAATAGCCTGGAAAGTTTTGCTTCAAATTTATGCAATGGTTTTTGGTAACTGGACACTGCACTGTTGACGAGAATGAAGAAACAGGGAGCTGCTTTAGAACAGAGATGACCGCGACATTGCTCGCGAACTGTTACGTAGCTACAACCATGCTGCACTAGAAACATTTTTGTTAACATCATTACTGCCGTGTGTACATGAGTGATGAGACGGGAAAGCCATTTCAATTAGGGATGTGACGGAGCATACGCATGGCATCCGCAATATAGTGTCAAATTGAAAATTGGGCATATGCATTCGTATCTCCAACATCTCCTCCTCGACATTCGCACTTGTAATGTATATGTGATGCGTATACGTATACATATATGTGAAGAGATAATGGAGTTAAGGATACACACATGTGCCCACTTTAAATTTTGATTGAATTTTAGCGGATGTCTTCAACCCTTGAAAAACAACATCGCTGACTGGGCATATGAAGAGCAAACCAATTGCTAACGTGAGGACAAACACAAGGCAACTCCTACTCTTAAAAAGATAAAACTTTGAAACATGGTAGGGATCCTCAACATTCAGGAGTCACCACCTATTCAAAATAAGGTTGATTGATACCTATGGAACTGGAAACCTTAGAGCATTACCTAGACATCTATTCAGACTGTGGCAGCAATTTATGTACGACTTTTCTCAGAGACTTTTCCTAGAGTCAAAGAAAAATTTATTGGAAAAAAATCCAATTTGTTTTGAAGATTTCGGGAGGATTAGGAAGATCCGGGACTCTGGAAGTTCATAATGTATTTACTTTGGGGTTTTATTAACTAAGTTTTCTCTTTAAAATGTTCAGCAAAGTTCACTAAAAATTAAAATGTTGAGTTCGATTCAAGTCCGGGAAGTTTAACTCTCGTCAACTAATGACAAAAAGCGAGAGTATAATTTGCCTTGAAGAAACTTCACTTGCCGTTCGGAACCGGTACTAAACTGTAAAGCCTATGCAACTCAGAGAAACGATTTCGTGAGAAACTTCCCTGTGAGAAGATGCAGCCAGAAGTTTGCCCAAGATTCCTCGAGGGTCGTAGTGCCAACTATGAATTTATAATTTGAATTTGATTCATAAAGTTAATATTTTCGGTAGAAATTTGGTGTTATCTCTTTTTTAAAGTACGAATTTTCTATTAAATTCAAATGTTCATTAAATTGTATCTTAAAGTACATATTTACAGAAAAGCTGCTTAAAGTAATAACTACACTTTCTCTTGTATGTCCTTGTTAATTTAATAAATGTGTTAAATATCTGACATGAAAGCTTCATCAAATTAAAAGGAAATCTTGTAAAAGTATTTTCTAAAAATAGCCCACCCACAAACCATTGCGCAAAGCAAAGAAGGATAAGACGAACATGACACTTTTGACGTAATAGAAAAAGGACGCTGTTGCTCCTTGGAAAAGATGTGAATTGTTGCTCTAGTCGCTGCTCCTGTTGTTGTCTTACTGTTAAGTGTCATTTGTGTGAAATTTAAATAAACTCATCGCAGGCCGCCAACACAGTCGCACACACACACACACACACACAGCACACCGCCCTCAACTTGTCCGCTGTGTGGCATTAAAAATCGAACGGAAGTCACGGTGAAAAGAAAACTTCAACACTGCTTGATAGCCGGAAGGAAAGAAGAGCGCACACACGTCATCGTAATCATCATATTACTACGGCAAACAAAACATCTCACTGCTGCGCTTACTGTGTGGTGTCGGTGCGATGGGCCGAGTTTGAGGACGAACATCGACGGACGACATACAAACGACGGCCAGAAACAAACAAACAAACAAACAAACGAACGTACGAACGAGCTAGCGAGCGAGCGAACACTGCAGCAAATACTCATGGCGTGGCAAAAGATTTTTGCTATGTGTGATGTCGTCATATCTGTGCTGTCTGATGTTACTTGCGCCAACAACATGACAGTAAGCCGCGTAGCGCAACACGGGCGGGCACGTAGGTTGTTGTTGCTGCTGCTGGCGCGTTGACAGACAGTAGTAGGTGTTGCTGTTACTGTGGGTACTGGTACCGATCGTTCCAAGTGTCCCTGTGACAACTATGCGCTTGTAGGTTTTTTTTTTGCTCTTTGCTTTTTATACACACTTTTTTTCCCTGCTGACGAAAGTCGACAAAATTACACAGAATTGTATAGGAGAAGAAGAAGAAGAACGACAACGCGTTTATTTTTAGTAGCAACAACAACAACAACAACGGCGACACTCACACACATTTCACTGATTGAAAATGATAACATGCGAGATGAAAGATAATAATAAGGCCTTTTGGGGGATGGCTAGTGAGGGCAAATGAAAGTGAAGTGAAGTGAAGTAATGCGGGGCAGCGTGCAGTCGGTGTAGTGAAAGGAAGAAAGGCGAAGAAGAAGAAGTTACTGGCAAAGTTGAAAAGCGAACGTTGAAATTAATTTTAACGCAAATGGTTTCCATATGTTGCGCAAAAAACACATTTGAGCTTATGTTGAAAGTAGCACTTGCTTTTGTGTTTTTTCTTTCTATTTCCTCTTTGGTCCATTACGAAAAGTGTTTAAAAGTATGTTACGTACATTGTCAACGTAATTTTAAGTATGCTCCTACGTTTAATATTAAAATAAAACTTTGGAAACATTTTTTTTTAATGTTTTTATGAGTTTTTCTTTCTCTTAACACAAGGACTCCGTTGAAAAGATCTTCGGATGAAAAGTTTTTCTTGAAAATAATAATTCCTAAATTCCAATGAGTATTCATGGAACGTCGAATCGTTTCAAGCGTGAAGTTAAACGTACAGCATATAAAACAAATTCGTGCATGGCCTTCCGTCAAAGTCATACGTGGGGTTACTCAATTGTTGGATGAATTGTCATCTATTCCATTAAGAGATCGAAAGAAAGTAAGAATATTGTCAAAATTACTATTGAATGATCGATTTTTTGGTGTAGTTTGAACTCCAACCAATTAAACTGCACTGAACACATTGGCAGATATCTGAAGGTAAATTCTACTTTGTCCACAAACTTGTGCTCTAATCAAAGCAGTTTCGATTGGTTATTCGTGTAATTATAGCAGACAACAGGTTCCGTGAGCCGCTGGCGTTTGAGCTAGGAACCACTTACTAAGAGTTTAAAGCTGTCAAAAAAGTTTTTAAAAATATCAAGTGTGCAATTAAACATTGTAACAAAGTTAAACTGTTCATTGGTGTTGACCCTAGCATCAACCGAGAGTTAACTAAAAATTAAGTTCCATTGAAAACTACAACTTTGCAAGACAACTCGCTCGAATGAATAACTGACGGAACTGACTAATTTTCAATTAATTTGACGAACAAACGTATCTCCTATACATTTTCCCATTGGTTACGCCATACGAAGCAAGACAAAAGTCTTATATTCGAAAACAATTGGCAATGAATTGGTCACAGCAGGCCACGAAACTGTTATGGCGGCCGTGGCGCAGTTGGGGTTAAGGGGTTCCCCTCTTCTGTATCGGAAGGTATCGGGTTCAAAAGTTACTGAAAACATTTTTTCTGTAAGACCGCCACCTCTCGTAAGCATCGAGAGTATAATTTTCCAAGGAATGCTTCAGTTTCCATTCGCCGTTCAGATCCGGCATTAAACTGTAGGTCCCTGCAATTATCAAACTCTTGCCCAGCGAGAAGCATGTGGTATCACAATGGACCTGATTTGGTCTAGGTGTGTCGGTGTTCCGGCAGCCACCGAACCTAACCTAAGCACCCCTTTATTGAAAGGAAAACCGATTAGTAGAATTCACACATGCGTTCTTATTTTGACACTTTGTTAGTGGGAAAATTGTCAGACCAATCAGTTCGCTTCTTCGATGCTCGTTAGTCCGATACACCGAGAAAAAAGATAGCAGTAGAAATGACAGTCGTTCACTGTTATTATGTTCACTGTTATACAGTTATTCTGTTGTTTTAAAGTAATTTTGTTTGATTTAACAGTTTTTGCTGTAGAATTAAACTTTTTTCCAACTTCTCGAACTGTTAAAAAAAACTGTCAATTCAGAACACTATTGAAAAAATAAAAAAATTACCAGTCAGCGAGATTTGAACCCAGGCATCCCGGGTAGTAACATGGCCTTTCAACCAACTAGTCCAAATGTCAACAGATTTAAAAACCATCAAAATGATGTGCAGAGTGTGTAACAGACAGTTTAACAGATAGGAGATAGGTTTTCTGTTCTTCTGATACAAACAGTGTTGCCAGGTTTTCGGTAAATTCGTCTCCATTTTGTTAAACTGCAACTAAACCATTTTCCCGGTTTTACTTATGTATGTATTTATTAAAGTTTTCCCACATTTTCATGAATTCCTTGCCCATTTCTCATTTTGATGGGATATTTCCCGGGAAACCAAGGAAAGTTCCTTCAGCTGGCAACTCTGGTTACTCTGATAGTAGAGAACAGAACCTGTTCAACAGATTTAAGTTATTAATTTATTGCCATGCCCGCATGAATGGCATCATTGGCGCGATGGATAAGATGTCGGACTATCAACCAGAAGCACGCAGGTTCAAGCCTTGACCAGGGCGATTTTGGAGTTGAGAAGAAACGTTCATAAAAGTGAAACTTATGGAACTGAAAGAAAAATTTAAAGAAAAAAAATAAAAATTACAGTGAAAATTCTTCTTTTTTTTTTAAATTAAAAAAAAAAGCGATGGCCGTACCGGGATTTGAACCCGGAGGTCCCGGGTGGCAGTCGGACATCTTCCCACTAGGCTACGGTTATCAACAGCGGATCAACTGTCAATTTAACAGGTTTGACTATCGGATGGTTTTTAACCGCGAAAACTGTTAAATTTACCTACTTTTTCGTTGATTATACAGTTTTTTTTCTCTCGGTGTAGTTCGATAATCCGGTGTGAGTACTACTATTGATGGTAGATGTGTTAACTTGACACTGTCTCGTTGACCATCTCGCTTGTTTTGAATGACCTGAAGATAAGACTAAGGAAATCTCAAAACACTAGCATTGATCACCTCCAATTCTAATTGAAGTTACCCTCTCCTAAACTAAAATACTTAGGATTGCATTGAATCACGAAGGTATGGATAAATACATATTAGAGCGCGTTTACATTGCCCGAACGTACGAACGAATCTTCGTTGTTCATGTAGTATAAACGAATCGTACTGGATTCGGACAAAAAGATCCAAAGGCGTCCGATAAAACCAAAAAAACGTTCGTGCGTCCAATTTAACAAAATTTTTTCTTACTTTATATTGCTGGTGCCTCACCCAGTTTTCCAATGTAATCCTTACGTAGCCTATTGCGTAACATAACATTTCGGTATTCTGTTTGAATATTGCCACCTTGTAAACTAAAGACCCTCTTAAATACACATAAGACCTCATATTCTTATAGCTTATTTAGGTCTTGTCTTGCTAGTTTCCCTATCCATTTTCCTTCAATCCGATAAGTACGCGAACCTGACATTGCAGTTCGTAGATTTCCCTTAATCTTACTTGAAAGTCAAAGAAAATCTTCTCACGTTAAAGGCAAGCATCCACTTTTGATACTCATGAAACAATGTAGATCATCATAACCTCCCCTCCGGCCTGCTTAGCAAAATACTATTTTTAAAATCCATTAACATTTCCAAATTTCATATTTGTATTGGAAACTGGGGCCCACTGATCAGCAACCCCCCCCACAAAAACAAAAGAAACCAGAAATTCTTTGCAATAACTCAACTTCCTTCTCATGTAATGTGATCTTTTCCTCACCAGCACACACACACACACACACACACACTTTCTTCGACCCACATTTGTTTCCGTTACTCAACTAAATTTCCCCCACCAAAGAAAAGAAAAAAAAAACCTAATATTGCAAGCACAACAACTCACACATCCCCCCTTCGGAGAAACGAAAGAAATCTTTGCAGAGGTGTTTTAATTACAAAAATGTCGGAAGTGCCGCAATGTCCGTGTGTTGAGAAATTCCCGCATTCCAAACAAATTAAAACATTTCAACCCAAGCGCACAAACAAACACAGTCACGCACACATATTTGCTTTAAATACAATCTTTACTGGGGGGGATTAGAAATAGATTTCTGAAATTCAATTCAATTTAATTTTGACGAACTGTCGACAGGCGGCATGACGCCGCCGACCCACGAAGTCAATAAGTATTCCCAAAAAAAAAAAAAAAAAAAAAAAAATCAAAAAGCAGCAACAACACAACAACTAAAACAAGAACAAGAAAAGTAAGGCAAATGGTATTAAACACGCTCAAGGGATTTTCGGCACAACACAATGATGACGACGATGCCGCCTAAATGGAACATGGGCGCGTCTCTTTTTCACTTTAATGGAAATTTATTAGAAATCCACCACAGCTGCAACAGTTGCAGTTTGTTAGACGTCCGCTCGTTGGTTGTTGTTGTTGTTTTTGTTGTTATTTTTAGAATCCATCACGGAACTAAAAGCGTATAAAAACGCAGCAATAAGCAGAAAGCGGCAATTAGTTTTTGAAAAACATTCCAAAATGATTCCGGATGCAAGCCGGAACTATTAATGAGGGGGAACAAACACACAAATACACACACACGCTGTTGGCTTGTGTGCGCTAGGCCTCTAAGTGTGAAATGTCAGTCTAGCGAGTGGCGAACTCTGTTCGAATGTATTTCCAAACTGATCGGAAAATTGTTTTGTGAATTGGAGTGAATGATGTGATGTTGCTCTGTGAGGGGGATCAAATGTTATTTCTATGGAAAAATGTGAAAATTAATTGACAAAAGTGAAAATAAATTAGAAATTTTTGTTGCTTTTGTTGCGGCCAGTGAGTATGGCTGCGGAGGAGGAAGTGATATTTATGTTATGGGAAAAATGTGTTATTTTTCACAGTTTTTGTATATGTAGGGGAAGGAGAGTTTTCATAAATCTGAGAATCAATTCAGAAGAATTCAAAGAAAATGTGGTTTGGATTTTTCGAGATTTCAATTGGGTTGGATGGACTTATATCGTTTCTATAAGGACCACAAGAAATATTTTTTTAGAATTCTTTCATGCATAAGCTTCACTCCAGTTTGCTCCAATGGACCTAGAATCAGCAGCGAACAGTCTTCTCCAAGTATGGGCTTATCTGTCCTTTCTCCTCAGTCCTTGTAGACTTCAGTCAATAGCTGTCCTGGTCTGTATCATGGTCTGTCCACATCCATGCTGCGTTCCTTGTTTCTCTTCCGTATACAAGTAAGGATTTTACATTCAAGTTAAAAAGTTGGATTTTCATCCTGTTTTGCTTTCTCTAGGCGACTTCTGGCGCTTCTGACTTTGTCACTGAAGCAGCCGGCTATCGGGAACAGTCAGACAGAACAGTCATCTCCATCTAAGCTGGAATTGTGTAGGTTGAATTTCAGCCCGCTGCTGGTGTTGATTCTCATTGCTTTTGTGGTTCCAATGTTGATTTTAAGGCCTACCTTAGCAGACATTTGATGGACTGCTTGTAGTTTCAGCAACATATCGATTAAAGCAATGCGCTAAAAGGCAGATGTCATCAGCGTAATATAGGCCTTCTAAGTGAAGGCCCCATGTCATTCCTCTTTCAGCGTACCTTGCTTTGTTCATTACCACGTCTACCATAATGCGGAGGTAGTACGCATCCTTGGCTTACACCATTCTTTACTTCGATACTGTGGCTTTTCCCTGCAACATTCTACTGCTGGCGTTTGAGTTAACGGACTTGACCAAACTTAAAATAGTTTCTGGACTTTGCGATTCGAGAGATAAAATCTTGTTTCTTCTTGCATTGCTACAAAATTTCCACATTCCAAAGGTTCCTTGTATGTTTTTCGTATGGAATCTTCTCAACGCTCATTCACCATTAATCGATTTTGTAAATCTATGCAAGGGACAAATTGCAAATTGTTGCTTATCATTGGCCAGCAATCAGCTGTAAAATTCCAAAGAATTCTCCAACCATTTGAGTTTACAGAATTTCCATATTCACCACAGCATCACAGCATCACAAACGCAAACATTACCACCTCCGCGTGCTACGTTTTGTGGATTTTATTAATTAAAGATTCCTTTCTTTTGCCACAGCCCCCAAGTCAGTTCAGTTCAGTTCGGTTAGACTAAATACAGAGCGGCATGCTTGAAATTCCAATGAAACGCTCGTCACTGGCTCGAGAGTGGAAAAACAAGAAACCGGCTTGCAAAACACACCACACCACTTTCAATAAACTCTTAACTTAACAGAACAACATAAAAAAAATTATTTATAAAAACAACAACAACAACTAAATGAAAAGAAAGGAAAAAAAAATTTAATTCAAATGTGCGATTGGAAAAATTCTTCTTGGCTTCCCGCTTGGGCCTGCGATGGTGTGTATGTGTGTAAGTGTCGTCGTCGGTCGTGTCGCCTAACTAGTTTTATGACCGCCACAAAAAACCACAACAACACCAAATAAATCTTTAAAATTCTTACAAGTTTGTGGATCAGAAATAAAATATATAACCGGTGAAGGAGCTAAAAAAAAAAAGAGCACCAAACCAAGCTCATAGAATGAAGGCAACATATTCACCACGGATGGAGTTGATGCTGCAATGCAAGCATGCATTTTGGTTGGTTTTTCTCTTATTATTTGTTTGTTGTTTTTTTTCAGTTTCTCGAACCAAGTTAAAATGCGCGCGCGCACATTCTCAAATGTTTGTTAAGAATAGTTTCTTGTTGTTGTTGCTGTTGTTGTTGTGCTTGGTGCTGTTAGCCTTCGACTTGAACTTGGCTGCCGTTGCTATCGTTGTGAATGCTGTTTGTTGTTGTTGTTTATATTGTTTTGGCATAAATCTTCGGGCAAACAATGCTGCCTTACTACTTCCTTTTTGGTATTGAATTCTCTCGTCCTCTCTCTCTCTCTCTCTCTGTCTCTCTCTCTCTCTTTCACTCACTCACTCTCTACTGGATTCTACTGTTAACTTGGAGGAGCTTCTTTCTACGTTTTGTTCTGCGGTTTTGTATATTTGTTTTTTATGCGGTTTTGTGGCTCATACTCTGGTTGGTGCTGTTGTTGTTGGCGTTGTTGCTGATGTTATTGTTTGAGGTTGTCCGCAAACAATTTCACATTTTTCATGGTTTAACAATTTTCTCACACATAAACTTCGGTTTCGGTTCGAATTGGTTTGATTTAACGAGCGCCGCACCGCACCACATTACAGGCCAGTTAGTTGTTTGGCTGTATGTGGTGAGAGTGAGGAGGGGTTGAGAAAATAAAAGAGGTAGCTCGCTGACCGTGGCCAACTTCGTAGTTGTTTTGAGTGCTTAGATTGGAATTTTGTAATGGAGCGGAAAATATTTTAAGCCCCGTTTGAGTGAGTGTTTGCCCGGAACTATGTGGTTGACTTTTTTATTTTTAAATTTTTTATTATTCAATCGAGAAGTATGCACATTTTAAGGTCAATAAGTAGTAAAGGGTGTTTGGGTATACCTACAGGGCAGTGATTATGGATAATGTCTTAAGGATTTAACCACTGTCATTGGAATATTCTAACTTTGAAGCGAATTTACTATGTCCATACTTTAATTATGCGAATTTATTTCAGATTCATGAAGTCCTTTATAAAATCCCTAAATTAATTTTAGACTTCATAAAATCTTGATTGAATTTTTACAATTAATTTCTAATTTACTATGTTCATGGTTGAATTCTAAAAATTCATTTCAATTTTACTAAGACCGTGGTAGATTTTTAAAACTAAATACATAATAGATTTACTGTGTTCATGGTAAAATTTAAAAATTACTATGTGCTTAGTCGGACTCTCAAGGGTTTTTTTTTAGAATTACCATTTGAATTAATCAAAATTCAAAATTCATTTAAGATTTACTGTGTTCATGGTAAACTCTAATAATTAATTTCAGGTTTACTATGTCCATGGTAAAATTCTCCAAATTTATTTCAAATCTACTATGTTCATGGTTGAATTCTCTTAATTAATATTCAATTTACTGTGTTCTTAATATAATCTAATGGTAAATTTTCTGTTTTACTATGTACTTAGGCGAATTTCCAAAACTTTGTTCATGTTGACTTTTATAAATTCTTTTCACACTAACTCCTCAACTGGCACCTTAAATGACTCCTTTCGCTACTCCCAATTAACAATTCGTAGACAAAATTGAACAAAGCTTCTTTAAGAGCTACCAGCTCAACTTAAAGTCTATCACAATGGGCCTAAGAATGCCGACAGCTGCCTAAATCGAAACTAAACTAATTTAAAAAATGTTCCCATAAGACCATTCACTAAAGTTATAAATACTAAATATTTCAAATAAAATAAATGTTAATATCCAGAGTTTATTCTTACCGCTTGATCAGCAAAAATGTATACGACATCCATCTAAAATGATCTGCCATTATTCACTAATTTCTATTAAACTTTCATTCAAGTTTACTTTTTGTATAGAAGACAAAAATTTCAATAACTCACATTCTTTCTCATCATGCACAAATACTAAAAACGAAAAGAAGAAAAAAAACAAACCAGAAATTTCTCAAAGACGAAAATTCCCAACCAGAATAACCCGGAGCCACCGCATACAACAACAAACAACTCCGAAAAAAACCAACAACAATTTAAAGCGCGAAAAAGTTGTGAATTCAAAACTCATGATTTTGTTTTACAACGTTTGAAAATGAGGAAAATTTTTTCTTACCATCACGAATATGATCATGCGCCATGGCTTGATTGCCCCAACCACGACGACTACGACGACGACGACAACAACAGCAGCAACAACAGCCTCAACAACGTGGTATTGATGATGATAATGATGTTTTTTTTTCTTTCTTCATTCGATTCAGTGTAACAGCAACATAAGAGAATTGTTTCTGTTGCTGCTGGTGGTGCTGGTGGTGGTGGTGGTGGTGAGCGCAATCCAAGCGTTCATGGAGACGTTTGGTGCGGTAGCAAACGCGGTGGATTGGAATGCGGCCAGATTACCATTGACCGCTACAGAGGCAAACTGACTCTGGTTCGGTCTCGGGCTCTCGGAGGCTGTGTTGTTTATTGTTGTTAAGCGTACTTTACTGAACTTGTTTAATTGTTGTTGATATTCGAATGTTAACAAAATTTGGCCGCTGCTGTTTTTCTATTTTTTTTTCCTTTTTGAAGCCAACGAATTACTATTTCGTAGTACCTTTTATTACATTTCAAAAGTTATTCATTCTTTTGGCAATATATTTTTTGTGTGTAAATTTTCTGCTTTCTGGTATTCTTTTTTTCAGGATTTATTATGTTCATAGTTAGATTTACGAAATTTATTTCACATTTATTGTGTCTCATTGAACTTTAGCAAGATCCTATTTATGGTCGAATTTTTTAATACAATTTTTTATTGGGTGTGTTTACTTTAAAATTTATGTAATTAATTTATTTGAGATTTACTATGTTCATAGTTGAATTTTCTAAATTATTTTTATATTTACTATGTCCGTGGTTGAATTTTGTAAGTTTTGGATTGAGCTATATCAAGATTAATGTCAAATATTCTCTAAATGTTCGTAGTTTAATTTTCTAAAATGATTTACTATGTTCATGGTCGAATCCTCTAAGAAAACATTTTAGATTCAACATTTTACATAGTTGAATTTTATGTTATCATGTCTACAAAATAATAAATCAATTTAAGATTTACTTTGCCTTTAGTTGAATTTTATTCATTTACTCTTCACATTTACCATGTCAACAGTTAAGTTTACTTATAATTCTAAATCAAAATGGGAAAATAGGAATCCAAGCGTTCCTTTAAGCTTACAATGTTTCTAGTTGATTTTCATTAAAATTTAATTCGATTACATCCTTTTCGGATTTACTCACTTCTCTCCGACTTAGGCAACCTTTTCAAACTTGTTTTGGATACCGTCAACCTCAACCCAGTTTCCTAGCAACTTCCTCTTCAAAGTGGTTCTATCTAAAAATAGCATGCCATAAACTACCAGCAGCAACAACAACATCAAGCCGGATACACAAAAACTTGAACTCTGCCTAGTTTAACGTTTAGTATAGATTAACATTTTTTTCGTGAAATTTTTGCACAAGACCAACGCTAAAGCCGTGAATTATCCTGCCAATATAAATTACAAGCTCACATACACAACATAATCAAACAGAAATCATCATCTTCATTAACAATTTTAGCTATTAGATCAAATTGTGGCCAATATACGCTACTCCAGCAATCGCATAAGACCCCGAAATCCCAAAGAGCTCAGTCACTCACCGACAGACAGCCAGCCAGCCAGCCAGAAATGCGCGCATGCGCCGTAAAAGTCTTTCCACACCACCAACACCGCGCGCTCTGAAAACGTATTGTAAACAGCATCCAATGGAGGTTGGGGCACTAAAATTAAATACAACAACTACAAAAATAACCTGAAGCAAATACGAACAAAAAAAAAACACAACCACAACAACGAAAAATGTAGCAACACACAACAACAAACAGCAAAACGACGAAGGGCTTAAGTGGAGTTGCCACATTCCATTGCAGATGAAGAGAAGCAAAAAAAAACCTAAAAATCAACAAACAGAACAACAACCTCACAGCATCAGCATGGACAAAAAAAAAAACACCATCACAACAACAGCAACAACAACAACAACAACGACTCAAACAAAAACAAGCCAAAGATGATAAACAACTTTTGAGACATACTAAATACTCAGCCTCAGTTTCAGTCTCAGCCAGATTGGTTTCTTCTGGCTTGGCATTTCTTGAGCGCACGTTTAGGGTCTACCAGCGGTTGGCAAATAACACGACCATAACCACCACCACCACTACTACTACCGCTCACAGCTCGCAGTTAGTCGCTTTCTTGGCTTTGGTTGAGCTTTGCATCTTGGCGCGTTTATTTCACCACATTTCTTCGGCCCATGCAAGCGCATTCGCATACGAATGCCACCACATGGCTGGAAATTGACATTGGTAGTGCCAATGTCTGTCTGTTTGTCTGTCTGTCTGTTTGTTTGTTTGTTTGTTTGGTTAGCAGCAGCAATGTTGATTCGTTTTCCTCCATTGTATTTATCACCTTTTCTCATCTACTTCGGTCCTCGGCGGCTTGTGTGTAATTCTTCTCCTGCCTTTTCTAAAGTGATAAACAAGCGCGAAATTTAAATTATAGCCCAAAAGTTTGTAGCATTGCCATTGAAATCACGTCTGTCCTGCGTGTGTGTGTGTGTGTGTGAGTGTTGTGTGTGTTTGCCTTGCATTAAGTCCAAATGATCATTTCGCTTTGACTGATCATTTGCGGTTTTACTGTTTAGCAGCGGCTGGCAATATCTTGCAGTAAATTCATTAGCAAATTTTTTAGTATTGTAAAGTATTTTAAATGCCCTAGCCTCGGGGGGAATTTTTTCAATTTTTATTTCTATGCTAAATTATCATATACTAGCTTATAGCCACATCTTCGCTCGCAATAATTTTGTATTTTCACGTGTTTTTTTTAAGTGATTGAAAGAGGAAACAAAATTCCACAGTCATACCTTTGCCCATTCAAAATTTCAATAGGCCATGAGTTCAGGCGCTTTAATAATTTGTGGGAGTGGCAATGAGAGGAGACGGGGCTTAGTCAGCCCTCTACCTATTCATGGTCCAACACTACATACAAAATTTCAGTGAAATTGGCAAAACAGTGAATGAATTATAACATTATTAAATACTATTTGCCACGCCCACCACGAACGTCTATGTCCCCATTATAAACACAGCTAATGAAATACACAACAATTTGATATGTGTTTCATTAAAACCGGTCAAGTACTTCTTGAGTTATTAGGGAACAAACATACAAATCCACATACTCTCGAAGAGTTTTATGTAATAGTAAAGATTACCCCATTGGATTTTTTTCTGAATGAATGATAGAAATTTTTCAAACATTTTGCATAGCTAAAATGTTTAGTTTTTACACACAGTACAACTTTGGGTATAACCCATTACTCACAACCAAACTTGTTGATTTCCTCTTCCTCGAAAATACTTTCTCACACAAATTTTGCGGTACATTTTCATGTTTGTAGTTATGCTAATCGACGTTAATGGTCGGAAATCCCGGGAATATTAAATTACATTGCGAAAATTCAATAAAATGTGGAAATATAAATAACCAATCAACATTAACCATAAAATCGCACACAACTCACAACTCACACCATTGCCATTCCTTGCCGAAACCAAAGCCAGATATAAATTTGGCCTCAACAAAAAAACGAAAATTGTCTCTAAATGGGAAAATGTAAATATTTACTTACATGCGTTGAAATACATAATCGAATTGTTTAGAAAAATCAATGAAAAATTTAATATTTGGATTTTTTTTTATTTATTCACAAAAGGGAACTTTTTTAGGCCAACGTCCATTTTCCCATACGATTTTACAAACAAAAATTGACAAAATAAAAACAAAGCTGCGTACATTTGGAAAAACGCTTCTTCGCTTCCTCTTGAACTCACACTCACAGTCCCAGAGTGTGGTTAACTCTTTGAATGGCGCTCGACTTTGAGCACGTCATTGATTAGCATCGTTTTCATACACACACAAACTCTGAGCGCCTGAAGCCATACACAAACAATAAGTTTGCGCGTGGCCAGCCAGGCTTGAAAATGGCAACAAATAAAACAAAATCCCCCCAAAAAAAAATACAAACCAAAATGTTACTTTTTCCGCTTTTTAGAGTTATTATTTTTTTTTTTGTATTTTCCTTTTATTGTTGATTTTATTTAAGTCTTTACTCTGGTTTTCGAATCGTGTTTTTGGTGAGCTGTTATTTTTACTTCTTTCATTTTCTTTGGTTTTTAATTTTTCAATTTTTAGCGGCCTCGCGACCATATGATTTCATTTCATTCCAATTCACTTCATTTCAATCTCTGCTCTCTCTTCGGTTTGGCATCTCTGGTCGCGTAGCAATGACCTTTTGCATTTAGCCTAAGATTTAAGTCGTTCCCGAGCGTGCTTTATGATCATCATGTGAAAGTTAAAGCAGCAAAAACGAAAGGAGGGGTATTTGGGGTATTTGTGGTTTATGAATATTTCTCCTTTTTTGTGTGGGTTTTTTTTTTCTGATTTGGCTAATAGTGCCGGTGGGGGCCACATTGAATTGCTGGGAAATGCGGTTAGGTGTTAAAGTCCAGAAGAATTTTTATCATGAACATATTGCTCACTCTTTTTTGTGTGCTTTTTTTTGGTTCTATGGTTAAGTCTATTTTTACTTTGACCAAAGCCTGCGTTGCCGGATAGATAAAGTCTCACCTGCAGGCTATACTTTTTTTTCTAGGTTACCGTAAAGGTGGGATCTGTTTGTTTACAGTTTTCATGCTGTATTAGAAATTATGAATGGGTACGTAACTGTAAAAATGTTTTTCACTGGAAACACATATTCCCCAAAGGCACATTGTAATGAATTTTTATTGTTGTTTACATTTATTACTTACACACGTAGAACATTTCAAGTTCTAAGAATTAAATTTCTCTGGGGGCAGTTTGAAACCATTTTTGTTTTTCTTTTTTTCTTTTTTGCTATTTTGATCTGAAAAAAGCTTTAAAATTTCTGTATGTGGTATGACGTTATTTACACTGTCATCTCTTGGGGCCATTAGGCTTCGCTTTTGTTTACTTAACCCTTAGTAAACATTATAAAAAAACAAAAAAAAAAGGAAAAAAAATCGAAAAATATTTAAAAATCTGCATTTTTTTGACAGTGTGCTCTGACCATTACATGACTTACAGAGAAAAAAAAATTAAAAAGAAAAAAAAAGAGCAGAATGTTGTTTTATGCTCAGTAGTTTCATATAATAATTTCGCCAGAATAGCGGAGGTGCCCTGCTGTTGGACACATGATCAGACCAGAAGATGAACGCTGGATATAGCACCGAATCATTTTTACACCGGGAGAAAAAAATAACAGTTTCACCGTTAAAAACCATCCGACAGTCGAAAAACTGTTAAATTTACAGCGAAAACTGTTAAAATAAAACCGAAAACTGATCATTGTAAAAGTTTTTGCTGCCAATTTAACAGTTTTTCGACTGTCGGATGGTTTTTAGCTGTTTTCTTAACAGTTTTTACTCTCGGTGTACCGTATATCAAACCTCCTCCAGAAAATAACTTCTTACAATAAATATACAAATGAAAAAAATTCTATAAAATAAATTTGAAATACACCGGAAAAATCTGGTCTTAGGAGGCAAAACCGATTTAATTTATTTTTATTTACATATTACCTTGTCCTAGTTTTTACTTTCTAATACTGATGTGTTATCTTAAATTTCAAACTTGTACTGCCATTTGATTCAGGTGTCCAAGAGATGGGCAGACATTTTTGGTTTCGTTTTTTGGAGCCTTCTCTTTCAGGAATTGGATAGTCACACATTATATAATAGTTAGCTTCTGTCCTAAGCTTTCAATCAAGCTATTGAACTCCGTAAAATTTTGTTTAAAAAAAGCTATAAAAAAATTCCAGAAAATGTTTCTTTGAACTCTCATGTATGATGGTAAGAAAGAATCTCGCCATATGACACTTAATCTAAAATATAAATGTTGACTTTATTTTCCAAACTATTCCTTATGGACTCTGTTAAATCGTTAAAAAAATGTTTTTTTCATTTAAAATTTTATGATTAAAAAAATGCATTTCAAGTGTTAATTTCCCACAATTTGCTGACCGCGAGTTGTTCCTTCTGTTCCGTGATCTTACCCATGCCAATAGCGAATAAATAAACGAAAACAAAATATGGAAAAACCCCAAAGGAAATACCAAACAGGAACTGCAAGTGATTGCAAACCAAAAAAAAAAAGAACAAAAATACAACAACAACATTTAAAAAAAAATGTGTGGGAATGTGGGATGTACATTTTTTACATACTCGTACATGCAGATAAGCAGTACACGCTTACGTACACAGTGAAAAGTGTGTAGGGCTACACATGCTTTCGTGCTTTTTTGTTGTTGTTGTTGTACTTATAACTCCCCCTTTAGCCCCTAGACTTCAAGATGTCTCCACTGAACAACAAATGTTCGTCATATCATTTTTTTTTAAAACATTTTTTCTTTTGCTTTTTTTTATTGTTGTTGTATTTATTTGTTTTTGGCGACTTGTTGTCGTCATTTTGGCGGCATGGACAAAAAATTGTTATTGTCAATGATTGTGCACTTAACAGCGAGAGTAACAACAGCAACAACAACATATATATAAATGTTGTCAATTGTAGGTACTTTATTTTACGCGCCGCACTTACTATCGCGCTGAGCTCTCCTTGTCGTCATCTTTGCAGCTTGTGTCATTGAGGGCAACACTTGGAAATGTTGCATGCTGTAATTTTTAAAATTTTTTTTATTTTCAATCTTTCTCATTTGAATTTGGAAACGAATAATGTGTGTCAATGACTTAAGTTTTTTATTTGTAGAATATTTACTAATATTGCTATGGCAAATGAAAAATCTGTCTTTGGTGTGGGTGTGATTTCTAATACTGTTAGTGGGAAAAAAAGCAAAGAAAAAATTCAAATTAAAAAAACTCAAAATTTAATTTCCATTTCCTGTGTAGATACTCTCGTATTACGTCCACTCCCACATGCGAGGTTTTTTGTAAATCATTATTTTTGCTTAATAATATCGCACACAATCGTAATGAGAAATCAACTTTCGATTAATGTCTGGTATCGTAAATCTGCCAACAACAGCAACAGCGACAACGAACAAGGCTTAAAACAAATGAAAAATTTATGCGCCACTTAACTTCCGATATATACGCTGGCTCGTTGGTAGAGTATTAATTTCTTATGGGTGGAAGGGTACTCGGAAACTTAGCCAAGGAAAAATCCAGTTTCATCGAGACGATAATCGGTTGACTCTTTCTTTGAACTTGTATATTTTTTTTCTCTTTTAAGTAATTTTTTTTTTTGGCTTAAACCGCAGACGGAAAGTAAAAACCGAACCTTGGTGGTATTTTCATATTGCGTGCAAAAGTATAGACAGAGTACCCAAGTCATGGTGCATATACCAACAACAACAGAAAACAATAAATGTAAGTAGGCGTTCCACGCTGCGCTTTTGATATGCACTTTTATATGCACAATTAATTTCATTTCATTTCCTTTTTTTCGATTCGTTTTTCTTTTGTTTTTATTTCTGGCTACGTAAAGCGTAAAGACACTGAAAATGAATAATAAAACGTAGCCCGAGAATGGTAATGGTGGAATTTGGAATCACAATGGCTTAGGGGACACGAGGTGTGGGAGTAGCAAACAGCTTCATTTTTGCTTCGGTGGCGTCGTTGGTGGAAATTTCAGTGGCCAAGTCAATTCAGTGTCTGTTGGTGCACTTTGCACATTCTTCGTGTACTGCGCCTTCTCTCCTGTCCTACTCACTTCTTCGGGATGGTTACAAAAAATGAAGTGACTTCAAGGAGCGTGGCTATAAATGACTTTGGCAGCTATTTTTTTTATATTTTATTTTATATTGTTGCTCGTTGCTCGTTGCTGCTGATATAACATGTCAAACCGCCTGGGCTCATAGTTAGTCGTGGTGGTAGGGTAAGTGGCTTCGTCGAAGGTGATGTCTGCTGCTGTTGCTGATTTTCGGTGAATTTTCCTTTGTCTTGTGTGCATTATCGTGAGGTAACTGTTGCCATGTGTTGATAAATATCAGGACGACTCACACTCAGTCATGTTTTAGGAGAATGTGTCTTAAGAGGCGTTTCATTAAACTGATTCAATTTAATTCCACTAACTAGTTGCCGACTTCATAACTTTTAAATAATTACTCTTTTTGTTTTGTTGTTTCTCAAAAGGAATGAGTTGCAATATTTTCACGTAGTTCTATTTAGTTTTAAAAAATGCATTTGCAAGTAAACTATTCATTTTGAAAGAAGCGTCCACCATTTGGGGCTGACACAGCCCACATCAAAAACAGTTTAGCTGACAGTTGATTTGTTTGCATTCATCAAATTAATATTTACTGATAAAAATGTTCAAAGAATTGACTTAATGATCGCAACAAAAATTCACAAAAAACTAATGTTTTTGAACATTTTTTGAAAGCTTCTCCTTGCGACCAATCTTTTTCCCTAGGCAAATATTTTCCTCCATTGAACTATGTTGAAAGAGCAAACGATAAATGGCTGTACTCTATCGTTATTATTAAACAAAAATAATAATTACAATAAAAAGTTTCCATGTAGGGGAAAGTGGTGTACCTCGAATCGATTGCACCTTGGACCAAGTGCTATTTCCTTTTTTTCGGTTGAACATTCAAAAAGCGGTTCTTCTAAAATATCTTTTCAGTTTTTATTGTTCAAATGTAATTTAAAAAGTTTTTTGTTTGATAAAGAAAAAGGACAATAAAAATTAACAATTAAAAAAATATTAACAGAATTTCACATACGCTAAAAATTTAAAATCCAGCTCAAAAAATTTATAAAAATTAATATAAAATTAAAACCAAATAAAATAAAAAAAAATTAAAAAAATTTTTTTAATTAAGAAAATATTTCTATTTTTTTTAATACTAAACAGTTTTTATTGGATTTTAATTTAATTATTTTTTGCTCATGCTCATAAAATAAATAAAAATTTATTTAAAAAAAATTATTTTTTTATTTTTTTTTATTATTCATTATTAAGAAAATATTTATATTTTTTTTAACACTAAACGGTTTTTATTGAATTTTAATTTAATTATTTTTTGCTCATGCCATATTTAGACAAAAACCGTTTTGTTTGAAATTACCCTTCCAAATAAAATAACATACTTTTGAGTGTTTTTTTATTTTATAGCCTACATTTTAGGGCTTTATAATTACTTTAAACCAGGGTTCTCACGTTTGCCTCAGAAAGACAGATCTGAACCAATCTATTAAGAATATTGTGTGAAAAAACTTGGATTAAAAATGCAAATAAATTTTAGCACCTTTACAAAATAATGGTTTTGAAATTTTACTTATAAAAATTAAAAAAAATGTATTTGTAAAAAACAAAATTTTTTAAAATTTTAATTTAAGTTTTTTTTAACATAAAAAACTTTTTAAAAAATTTTAGTTTTTAACAAAAAGTGTGAAAATGCATATTTTATATTGCTAAAAGTACATTACTTTTTACTTAAAGATTAAAATTAAAAAAAAAAAAGTGTCACCCTTTTTTTTTTGTTAATAAAAAATTTTAATATTATTTATTTTTAATAATTTTTATTACTCCAACCTAACCTACTTACTATTTTTTAAAAACAAATTTGTGGATAAATTTATAAATAAAAGATCCTTGTTTCATGCATATGCCACTTCTATTAGTATATCCAGTTTGAAACAAAATGTGGTCAGTCGTGTTCTGTGATCTGGTATTCTGTAATCAAAAATGAGCTTACAAGTAAATAACAATAAAGCCATTTCAACTTTGATAAATTCCTCATTTGGTGTGGGAATTCCTTAATTGTATAAAGCACCCACAATGAATCATGAAATCATGTGAACTTTTAGATTTTCACTCGGCCCAAAAGTTTACTTTTACTTAGTCATTTCACAGATTTCTGAAAACTACAACAAAAACGCCACAAATTAAGCAAATATTAAAAAACCCAAATTACATTCACCGAACGTACTGCGGCCAATGTACGCAAGTCTTTCGCATGTACACGAATGTCATGCGTACGTATACGTTACGTACATTTCAGCGCGTCATCATAATTTCCTGTTTTTGCACAATTACAATTAAAACGGGGCACAAAATACTTGTAGTAGTTGTTGTTGTAGTTGCTGTTGTTGTTTTTATTCATTTTTATTTATTCTGCGATAAAATTCTAAATCAAATTAGTCACACAAGCTCCACGAGTTTGCAGTAGTCGAAAGTACTTTGCCCCCTTTTGGGGATTTTTCTTCAAATCGCAAGAAGTAAAAAACCATCGTCAATAAAACGAAATAAATGCTGTTAGATTTAATACAAAGAGAAAACCGAATAATTCTCCAAGAAGACAAAATCATAAATTGGCCTTTTTTTCTTGCTTTGTCGGTTGGTGCTTTCTGATGCTGTGTTGTGCGCTTCTCTTTTTGTTAACCAATTAACGGCCTTGTGAAATATTTTTGTTAAAATGCTATTTTTTTTCTTTCTTCGGGAGACTTATTTGTCATTGTTAATATTTAATTCCAAGAAAAATGAGAAAATCCCTCTTAATACCCACGGTGCGGCGTTCAATTAATCAAAGCGCATTTTTTGTTGTTGTTGTGTGTATTTTTTGCTTTCCTTTTTTTTTTCTTTCATTGTGTCTTCGTTTTTATTCATACCTGTTGCTGGTGGTGTTGTTGTTATTGAAGTTGTTGTTGTAATTGTTGGCGTTGTCATGCACGTGACAATGGTCAAGCGACGCGACGACACACAATCGAACCTATACACTTTCGCGTACGTACTTTAGTTACTTACTTAGAATGGTTGAGGTGGAAAACAAACGAAAGGTAACATTGAATGGGTGGTTGGCGTTGGCAGGCGTCTTAACCTGTTAATGACTAGAGACAAAAAAAACATTGAAATTTTGAAGAAACTTTTTTAACATAAAATATCGGAGTTTTCCCAGTTTTTACCAAGCGACAGTTCGCCTTTACTGTACCATATTTTAACTTCGCCTTTACTGTACCATATTTTAACTTTGAGCCTTTCATATGTAGTCCAAATGTCACAGATATTTTCTATAATTACATAATACTAAATAATCTTTTTTCTTTATGATTTCAGGTATGTGACCGATCGGAATTTAACAAAATGTTTCAAAAGGTATTTTCATTAATGTTACTCAAAACCTAATCATTTTGAAATTACTTAAAGCGACCCCTTGACACACAGCGTATGAACGTATCTTACAATTGTAATATGTAGTTTGGACCATATCCTGTCCCAGTATATTCTTATTTCATTCGCTCACATGAGCGATGTAAAGTTGCTGTTGCGTGTTTATTTGATCCTTTTGCACTAACCAGAAAAAGCGGTTGGGAATCTTGGAATGTGATTCCCTATATTCGCTATTTCTTTAATTTCAGAGTCACATACGGGAGGAACCATGATAAATACACTCGGACAAATTTCTACCTACCCCCAGTTGGTGCAGCATCTATATTCAGTCGATGCAACATCTACTCTCTGTGCGACTGCAAATATAAAACTAATTTAAATATATTGGTATTAGCTATTGTAACAAGTGATGTTACGATATCAGAAAATATATCGATGGTCATACGTTGACACCTCGTAACTGAAAATTTTTGACGTAGATAACTCAAAGAAAAAAAATCTGTTACGAGGTATCAACTAGTGACCATCGATATGTTGTGTCAACAGAATATATATGTTGCAACAACTGACAGTAGATGTTGGAACAACTGGTAGCATTCAGATAGGAACAAATTATCCGTTTCTATATAGGGTGACATGGAGTTAAGTGGGAAACGTTTAGATTTGACTTAATAAAGAGCCAATTCTTTTGATGGCCCTATTCCATGAAGTGGTTCGTGATCTAACTTTATGCATTAAGGGAATTCATTCTATTCTTTATCCAAGTGAACTATAGTTGGCAATAACAGGTATTTCATAGCCCGGCTCTGGCAACAAATCATGGTAAAAGCTTAGAATTTGTTCGTAAGGAAGCTTGATATGAACAAGGAATTCAGTCTATTTGGACCTTTAATTGACAATTTGTCATATAATTTTTTTTTATTAATTTTTATTGCATAAGTACTGAAATGCGAATTATGACAATGGTCTCAGCTCAACTCAGATTTGTGACCTAGTTCAGTATCTATGTATTTGCATAGTTTGCAATAGTTACTTCTGACAACTTGAACTCTTATTAAAAATCGCCTAAGACCCCTTCTTAAGTACTGAAAATCCCCTAAGAATCAATCACTATTAAAATTTAACATTTGAAAAAATGACCTCACTAAAGGGTTAAGGCTTACTTTGTCAACTTTGTAAACAATTTCCATCACTTCATAATTGTTTTTTTTTGTCATATCATTTTATGTGATTTTTAACAACACAGAAAAGCGTAAACGTTTTTAAGCATATAATGCGATCACATTTACGCAAATACCTTTTGGATTTTGTGTTTTTTTTTTTTGTATAGAAAAACTCTAACATTCTTGAACAAATGACGAACTCGACGAGTGTCGCGTCGCGTATGACTTTTATCATCGAACATGATAAAAGGCACTCACTCGACTCGAATCAAATGTGAAATGTTGCATGATAGAAATTTTATAATTTCAAATAATAACAAATCGCTCGAAAGGTGTCAGTTATTTGTTTGCATTTATTTTATTAGTACGATTATTTTGTGTTATTTTGTGATACAATTTTTTATTTAATTTTTTTCCATTTGGGCCGATAACCTTTTTTACACCTGTTCAAAATCCAGTGCAATAATTTGTATTTAATTTTCATAGTCATATATTAGCACACATGGAAATAAATCAACCACAAATAACAAACGGTGGGCGCCAGTTCGTGGCTGTGTCTTTTTTCTTTTATTTTTCAGTTGCTGGGCTTTTTAAATTTGTTTTTTTTTGTATTTTTTTTTCCATTTTGTACTTTTTGCATTTACGACGAAGCACTTGACACTTGTCATAATATTTGCAAATACGGTGTTTTCTTTCTTTTGTTCGTTCTCTTTTTTTTTTTTATTATTATTGTTTTGCAAACATTATGTGACGTCATCTGATTGTGTGAGATTGCTTTGTTGTTTTAAGTGATAATGAAAAATGAAACATTTTTTTTTTTATAATTGTAAATTTTTGAAACTGGCGCCAGTTTGAATATTTCACAATAATTGCTGTTTTGATAAGAGGAGTCGAGCCGTTATTATATTTAGTTTACAATTTAGTTACAATTTGTACTGCACTTGATATTATGGTGAAATCATTAAATGAAAGAAAAAACCACGTTAAGTTAATGTCATCAAACAGGAAGCAATAGAGACGACTAGTAGTAGGTATTATTGCATAAAACAAAAATATGTAAGAAGTTGAAGTGAGTCAACGATATTTTAATCGAGATTTATAAGATTTTAAGATTGCAAGTTGAATGGAAACTATTATGAATGGAATGTTGGTATCGTTTAACACAAAATACTTGCGAATTCAATCAGCAAATATTTTTGTTTGTTCCTTAGAATAAGGTAATCAAATATTTGGTTAAAAATACTTTTAAATTTATCTAAATTTACTCCTTTGAATGGTTTAGCACAGTGATGACCACGCACAATTACCACTTTGAGTGAAAATTACCCAGACAAATCGACATATTTTTAATAGAGACTTTCTAAATATTGTAGGAATAGGCTCCCATGATTAGAATAAATGAGCTTTTAAGAGGACACAAATTCAATATTTATAAAATTGGACCACCATAATGTAGATCGCGTCTGCTACGGTTGGGGTTGATGGAATATTTTCAGTTTAGAATGGAATAACGAGTTACAAGGCCAAAATTTGGTATTTCTGTTGGCTTTCGGAAAAAGAGTAAAAAGTGGGGTTGAAGGAGGGAAAAAGGGACAAAAAATTTAAAAAGTAAAATAGATATGAAAAAAATATAAAAAAGGGTAAAAAAAGTTATTAAGATATGAATGTGAAGGACCGCAGTGTACGTACTATACTAATTTATAAACTTCATTGTTTATGGATTGTCCATAAAAACTATTAAAATTTGCGTCGCAATGGTAAAAAGAAAACTTTTTCGTTCGAATTTTGAGAAACCCAAGGCGCCATTTTAAAGGATTGATATTTGTCGGTTTTCCTATACAAGGTATACCTTCATATAAAAACAAGACATTTTGTAAATGTCCAAAAAGTGCCCGACTATGCGGATAATGTGTCAGTAATAAAAAAATACGCCATTATAGCTATTATTAGCAAAAAAAAATACTAAATAAAAACGAATTATATCTCTTACTAGTTGAATACCCCGGCGTTGCTCGGACTTATACTTAAAGTAGTGAAAGTACCCTCCCGTAAACCTTTCCGTGAACCCCCAAAACACCAGAGCATAATATAGAAATTTGCAGAACTCTAGGTTCAGCGGTTTGGGCTGGGCGGTGATGAGTCAGTATATCATTTCATGAATCGGGACAAACACTTTTATATTTTTAATTGCGTGACGCCTGATTTGAAATTGTCATTTCTAGAAATTATTTTTTAATCAAAATTTGTTTGTTTCGTTGTGTTTCATTTTTTGTCAAATGCTTGACCATTGTCCAATTTTACTCATTGAATTTGGAATAAGAAGCATAATACCATGTCTGCTGGAAAGTATGTCAGATATATTTTGAAGTAATACTTAAATTGCATGAGTGGTACCACGCTCTTTTGACCAATCAAGTCCAAAGTAGTACGTAAACCTTCCGAAGCTCACAAATAAACGTATGGTGTTTGTATGGTTCTGATACGTTCAGTGGTTTAGCCGTGATGTTCACTCATACATACTAACCAACGTTTTTATATATTAAGATAATATTATTCTTTAATATTAATCATTGGACAAAATAATTGGACAAAAGAAACCAAATCTGTCTAAAAAAAAAAACAGGAAGAACAATAGCAATTTGATCACATCCATATCGTAAATTTCTTCAAAACCAACGACATAGATACTAATAATGCATAAAATACTTTAAAATGGCAATAATCAATGAAATCTATCAAAAAAATTATGAAAAAGCTGGTGCCAATTTAGCCGACACAAAAGTGCCAAATTACCCGACAGTGGGTAAAGTTATTGATTTTAAAAAAACATATATTATGTTGTGGTTTTCGTTGGAGTAATCAATATCGCTGCAAAGTAAATTCAAAAACCTTTCCAACAAGCTCTTAATGACTACAATCGAACAACTCCATCATAGTTTTTCGAATTTTTTTACCTAGTAAGGATCTCTAAAATTTAAAGTTAAAAAAGTCCTTAATTTCGCTAACTCAGCAAACCTATCCATTTCTATTGAAAAACCTCATGCCCGAGAAAAAAGTGGTCTTTTGTCGCACAGTGTAATTGAAATAATATCGAATTAATGGTTTTTCCCCATTAATTCAATTATTTGAATAGTAATGTATCATATTGCTCAAAGAAGAACGATGGCAGAAGTTTTTGCTCGAAAAGCTGAATACTTTTATAGTAAATACACATGTATTTGTCTTGAACGAGATCGTTGGCGGCAAACGAAAGTAATTTAATGGAACAATTTTTCATTTCATATGAAAGCGAAACCCGCTCCTTTCAAATGCAGGCTGGTTTCTAAGAAATATTTTTCGTCATTTAGCAAACAAAGTTAATTTGTTAAAAGCATTCAACATTAGCAGCAAACTAAATACAGTATATGAGAGTACCTGAACTTCTATTGAAATTTTACTAAAGTACATTAAAAATTCTTAAAAATTTCGTTTTAATTTCCGTTTAATTTATTTAAACTTACAAATGCGCTTCATTCCACTTTAGACTGTTTCAAATTTCTCCAAAACTTCCTTTGAAATGTAATAAAGTTCCTTGAAAAAATGCATACAAATTTCATTTGAAATGTAAACAAATTTATTTCGTTTTGGATTCTGCTTCAGCCACTTGTTGCGCTTTACATCCTTCGGAGGGTATACAGTTCATCACATACATATGTAACAGGTAAATTGAACCTGCCCACACTTGTTCGGCTGTATGTACGTCCTTCATTGCATACACCAACTTCGCCGTCTTACTTCATCCATGTGCTTTCCTGGCAAACAGAATCCACAATTCTTGAAAATAAAAAAACAAATTATTTGAATTGCTAAACGTTTATTACAAAGAAAGGAAGAAAAAAAAAACCGAAAAACATTGACGTCAAAGTGTCAAAAGAACGTGCCTACAAACATTTTGCTAGACTCTTGAAAGCTTTTGGGCACGAAAAAGAAATTATTTAATTTTACATTTTCAGCTTTTATTTCTTTTTGTTTGTTTATGCCGCCTGCAAAATACCACAAACAACAAAAACAACCACAAAACCTAGGGAAAAAAGAAATATTTTTACACGGTTTGGTTGGCTTTGCTTTGCTTTGGTTTCAAGTTTGCGATTTTTTCAGAATTATAATTTTTTTTTATTAGAATTTCCTGGAAATGCGGCTGAGTTTATTTTTGGCCATTTTACAGGGAAATCTGGCTATTGTGTACACGCACGTGTGTGTATGATTGCATACGCTTCATTCTTTAATCACCGAATTTGTCATTCATTACATTTTGATGTGCTAAGATGAGAAAATCCTAAGATGAAGCGGCCATGGCAACTAAAGTTGAATTTATGATTCACTTTTATGGTAAAAAGATGTATGCATTGCTCACTGCCACATCCCTCCGAACATCAGAACCCGCCCTCTGAAAACGTATAGCTCACAAAAGGCGTGGCATTTACTTTAAAGGTATTTGAACTTTGGCAAGGTCGTTACTTACCTGTTTTTTTTTATTACCAATTTTTATTTTTTTTGTTGTCTTCATCATCTGTTTTTATTTGCCTCGAATTACCGCACACAAATATGGCGTCATTCTGGCTCTGAGGATTGAACAACAACCTGTTGCGGCACATCGTTTTTGAACAACACTCACACATGAGCAGTTGACGAGAAAAGATGAAAAAACAACAACAAGAGCGAATTCGTAAGAAATCAAAAGCGTGAAATCATTAAGATTCTTCTTTTCTTTCATTTACTTATTTCGATCTTTTCCGTCCATCAATATTATTGTCAATTTAATTTTTATTGTTTATTAATTTATTACGCATAATTTAGGCAGTTTCAATTTACGTTTTTTTTGCCTTACTGGAAATTTTTTAGTCATTTTAAAATTGTTTTGTGGCTTTTTTTGACTTTAATGAATTTACATTCTTTGGCTTTTGTTGTACCGACTTTATTTACTTTTGAGATCGTACCTGGTTTTAAAGTTTTTTTTTTGGATTTTGTTTAAGAAAAGTGACGCATTCACAGTGAAGACTTACATAAATCAGTTAAATGGAGATCGTTTTGAAAAATTTCAAGTCGGATGTATTGCAATAAAATAAATTATAAGTTGTGGTGCACAAGATTTCAATCAGTCCTTCAGTTAATTTTTTAATTTTTTCATTACATATACTATAGTCGCTTAATCGAACCCTAGTATATATATTTGAAAAGTGACACAATGTAACTGTGAAATCTTTTAAAATAATTTATTTATTTCTTATTATTTAAAACTATTTGCGGTTTTAAATTCCATTTGATTTCCCGCTAAACCAACCACAAATTTAATACTAAATAAGCTAATTTATTGATATTTATATTCATTCCAAATTCTAGCAAAATTGTATTAAAATAAAAAGAACTCATAACCGCAAAATGAAATTAGTAAATTCTTGAAATTCATAGAAATCCGATGAAGTCATGCCAAAGGCACCTCTTAAAATTTTTAAATATTTTTTTATTATAAGAAACATTGTATGACAAATATCAACTGTTCATGGCACCCATGAGAAGATTCTATATGGTCTGAAAGTTATATTTAAAATAGCAAACCCATGTTTGCCCATTTTTCTAT
The DNA here is from genome assembly GCA_951394025.1 of Heteromyza rotundicornis. Lineage (NCBI taxonomy): Eukaryota > Metazoa > Arthropoda > Insecta > Diptera > Heleomyzidae > Heteromyza > Heteromyza rotundicornis. The sequence goes on along the minus strand of OX596012.1, from coordinate 18,610,792 downwards.
TTTAAAATTTTTAGTTTCAAAAAAAAATGTCTTGCAATAATATTACTCATACGCCCAGTTTTACTATATACATCATAAATTCTAAATGTTTTATCTTATCCTATTGTCAGCTCAGAAGGAAAACTTACTAAGTACGTAATGGGACTCAAAATTGTACTCATTCACTTTGAGCTGGAGAAAGTCTTCATATGGGCACTTGTAGTAAAAGGTCAATCGTGAATGAAAAATTCAATAGGCGTGATCATTTGTTTTAACCTTCAATAATGCAGTAAAAATAATATTGAAATAAAGTAAATAAGGTAAAAATTATATCGAAATAAAGTATGAGAATATAATTCGCTCATCGCTACTTTGTTCCTAAAATAAAATGACAGCAAAAATAAATTCTCCTTCAACGCTGTTTTTGTCAAATTTCCTCTTAAGGCACTTGTCTAACTTGTGAGAAATGCAATAAAAATTATCTTACAACAACAAGAAAATCCCAAAAATTTTAAAATGCCAAAACGAACATTTTTGTATTTATATGTCAATTAGGCAAATACGTTATTGCCCTTAATATGTTAAATATTCTGAATTCGACTTTTCGTTTTATATTTTCTTGAATAAAAAAGCGTCCGCAGCCACAGAATTGCCCATATGTACTTAGTGAGTTTTACTTCTAAGCCGGAAATATTTGGATTCAGCAGACAATTGAGACGCGCTGTTCCATAGTGGATTAAGTCCGTGTTTTTCTAAAACTGAGTTTTATATGAATTCAAACTCCCTAAGCAGTTTTTTTATTCGGTGTTAAAAACTTAAATCATAAGCTAAAAATTTAAGCAACAGCAGGTGAAAATCTTTAATGACTTGTCTGAATACAGCCAATTTGTACTAGACCCTTCTCAAAAATGTTGTTTCGTGGACATAATTGCATTTTATATATTTTTTACAAAAAGATTATAAATAGAGAAATGTTTGCTCAACATGGCGTATGAGTGTTTTTTTTTGTGCTGAGTAATAAAAAAACACTCATACGTCCTGGTGTACAAATATTTTTTTTGTGTTAATACAGTACAGTTTAAGTTGAAAATAAATCTAAACGATTTGATCTTAAGGAATGTCTATATACGGTTTTTAGTTTTAGACCTACTTTTGGCGGTTTAGTTGAATTAATAGAAAACTTGGGTAATGCCACTTGTGTATGCTTTCTCTCATAGATATTTAACCTTTTTAAAAGTAATTTTTGTACTATTAAAAATAAATAAAAAATGTTCCAAAAAAAATTTATAAAAAAAAACTAAAAAATTTTAAACTAATTACATAAATAGAGAAGCAATCATATCCACCAATTGTGATTAAAATATCTCATTTGAATGTCATAAAAAGTTTACCAACTCCTCTTACAAATTTTTCGTAGAAGAGTTTATTCCCTGCAGGTCAGATAGTAAACATTCAGGGCCAATAAGGTTATTTTTTTTTTAATATTTGAATCAATTTTATTTTGGAGATTTTCTAACATTTCAACAAAAAGCCACCTCCTACTATATTTGCTAACAAAACAAAAGCAACTATTTTTTGGTTTCGTTTAATTGTAATTAATTGCTTATCTTGATAATCTGCTCCAAAAATCGCATTTACCATTTTTACACCATTTTGCCTAATTGACTGACATCAGTTTTAGAAAATAACCCCCACACGGACACACACTCACACTTAAAGTCACACTCAACTCCATGCCAATGCCATAAACAGAATTTCTATGCCATACTATTTGCCAACCTACAAGCAATTACGCATCCACTACGAAAAAGGCAACACACTTAAAATTAATCAAGAGAAAAAAAAAGAAACAAACAAACACAAAAAAAAATCATAATAATCACAATAAAAATAATAATAATTTTTTAATGAATGAAAACGTAAAACTATGCCAGAAATGTTTGCAGCCAGTCGCAAGCAAAAAAGAAGAAAAAGTGTAAACAAACGAAACAAAACAAACTAAAAACAACAACAATAACAACACACAAACAAACAGAACTGCAATTATGGACACAAACCACATAACCCAGTAAGCCATAAATGGACACAGGCGACCAAATTAATTTAGTGCTAAAATCGTTAAGCACTGCCAAATTAAATAATTAATACAACAACAACAAAAACATCAAAAATAAATAGAATTGAATAGCTTAAATAGTTGACACCCAAAGAAAAAATTATCAAGTTTTGATAGATTTGATAGATAGTTTATCAAAATTATATTTGGAAATTTTAAGAATTTATTGCAATAAAGAGATTAATCGTTCTGAAAGAAGAATGTTTCTATTTTTTTTGGGAATTTTTACTAATTACTCAGATGACCTAGACTAGCTTGGCATTGTCGGTTATATAATATAGAAATTTATAGATATTGCATCACCTTTAATGAACACTGGTTTAACGAAACAAAAAAAAAGTACTAGAAAATAGATATCATAACGAATTTACAAATAAATAATTCGTCAGTAGTACATATTCTACAACTTGAGGTAAGGACATAAGGAAACTGGTTTCAATTTGGTGATGGCCCCGAAAAATGTCTGCCCACCTGTTGGACACTTAAAAAGACTTTGCTATTAAAATTCGAAAATGAAGTTAACTCAACTTTTTAGAACGTTTATTAAATATTTATTCAAAGGAACTATATATACTTAATATATATAAAAAAAATATATATTAAATTAAATGCTTCCGTTTCTTTAAAATCCTATTCTTTAACAGAGTCACAATGTTTGCCCGTAAAGTAAATACCACGCATATTAGCACATCTCTAATGAACGGCTCGATTGCACGTGTTGCATTCAATTGAACTGTTGCTGGTAATTTTTCAAGGCATTTTTCAAGCAAATTATGCAAAAGTCGGCGTCCTCCTCTGACGTTTGCAACAATACCGATGGTTACTCTTTGCCTCATGTTGCTGGTGTATTTGTGTGGTTCACGTGAGCTGTGTTTCAATATTTTCAACCAGTCGCGCATGTTTAATGCATTCAAAATGCTTTCGAAACACTCTGGGCCCGGCATCCGTGTGTCCCTTAGTGAAAGCGTTCATCTGGCCAAAGTTGGCGGTCGGAAGAGTTTTGATGGTCGCCATGATGTTTGCTGCGTTATATGCATTAACAATAGTCCCAAAATCAAATTTTCACAAGTTTTTGGCAACAATTTCCAAATGAGAGGATTAATGAGGTTGCCCAGGTTGCAGGAGTTGTATTGGTCGTAAAATTTTTTTGTATGGAAAAAGGCAACAACATTTTTATGACTATTGTATTGTACAACAAAATGACTTTATAATCAATATGTGACCTTTGTGAACTCTCTTAGTGAGATTTGACAATTTGTGATGCTACGATCATTGTGGTTCTCACGTAAGAACTATCAGCGTCCAACAGCTGGGCAGGCTCCCCTATTAGCAGGAGTTATTTTACTTCATAATATAATTGCTCGTTTGATATCCGCTTTATCTTGAAAGCGACTTTCTCAAGAATTTTCACGAAAATGTAAAGTATAAAATTTTAAATTTTGTGTTCATTTAAGTTTTGTGTGTTTAGAAAGATTTTTTTTACATTTTACCTCTTTTACTCAGGGCCTCATAAAAACGCTGACTATTTTCGCAACTATGTTTTTTCACAGTGTTTATATTAGTCAGTGCTTGAGAACAAAGGCAAATTCACCACACACACACGCACACACCAAAGCAGCAACACCAACAATCAAATGCCAAACAAAAAAAGGCATATTTAAAAACTAACCAACAACAAATGTACAATTTCCGGTGTAAACAAAGAAACAACCACAGCAAAAAATTTCCAAACAAAAATGACTACTATTTCCGCCTACGACAAGAAAACGAACCAGGCGGCGGCGGCGGTGGCGGCGACGTTGGCGGTAGTCCATAGTAGTAGTTGCAAGCACTAGCACCAGCAGCAGTTGTTGTAAATTGTATAGTAAACGAACGCATATGTTTGGTTTGCCTATTTTTGGTTTGGTTATCGGCCACAATATCAACAGAAAATTTCAAATACAAACACAAAAACGACAGCAACAACGACAGCACCAACCACTTGCAGCAACTACCACAGTAATGACTAATTTTATGTAAATTAAGTGCAAAAATTGAATACTTCCTTCACATCTAGCCCACTGTATGATGTGTAGTATAGTAAAGTAGTAGGCATGATATGAAATACAACAACAACAACAAATAAACAAACAGATAAAAAGTCAACAGCAACAACAACAACTAAAGAAGAATAAAAAAATGAAGAAGTAGTTATGAATGAACTCCCACCATTATAATTGATGTATACGATTAGCTGGCAACAACAACAACAACAATAACAACCACCACCGACATATGGTGGGTGTCAAATTAAAATAGCAAAAATATCACAACAACAACATAGAAACAAAAGAGCGTAGTAGTAACACCAAGGCACCCACGTTTACAGGCACTTCTTTTTTTTCTGATTTCATTTTCATTTTATTTCCACAAAAGCAAATTCCGCCGGCCGGCATTTCATTACAACAACACACGTCAGTAGAAAAAAACAACAAAAAAATGGAAAAACGTCAGCCAGCTCTCCAGTCAGTTAGTCAGTATTCAATAGAGTAGACTTGAGTAGCGGTGCGGCGTCCCACGGCCTTAAACAGTACGACCATGTCTGTCTGCTGGCTGTCGATTTCATTGCGAGCGAGTAGCAAGCAGCTCGCTTATGTCATGGAAAAATTTTGTCATACTTATTTCCATTTTTTTTTTCTTTCTTAATTTTTTCTTTTTTTTTTTTGCAGTTGCTCATTTTGTGTGTTACAGAAAAGGAATTTCTACTTCCGAACCGGACGTTTTTATGTAAATGAAATGAAATGTGCGTACGAAATGCCTTCCGTTGGCTTGAGTATGGATTTGGCTGGGTGTGTGGCTGTGTGGGTCCGTTCACCAACGACTCTGTCGTCGACATTGAAAATTGCGTGCGTGTGAAAATGTGTTTTTGCGATTGGGTTGTTGTTGCCTTTGTAGACCTTCCTATCGTGTTACTGACAGCAGACCGGAAGGATATGCGCTCGATGTGTCGCAATTTTTCCGAAATGAAATTTTCCAATATATGCCAGCAGGACTTCTAATGCGGTATGTGTGAGGAATTTAAACTGTTGCAAATTTCAAATGAAACTTCTCCCGCCTCACTTAAATATTTCATTTCGTGAGTTTATGCATAAGTGGGTTTTACCAAATTGTCATTCCTCCCTCTTTTTTTTTTTGTATAAGTTATTAATCATGGCGGTCAGGCCATCAATTGACAAATGTCTATTGTGAAATTTTTGGAATTTCCTTCTTAGGAATATGCGAAAATATTTATTTAAATTTCCTTTAGAGAAATTCCCTCACACAATTCATAATGTCAACAAATGACACAAAGTCGGTTATGGTAAGGAAGTCGTGGCCAACCCACTGCCAAACGTCTTTTTGTAGTTTCTAATGTCACACACACTTCCGGCCAAGTATTTCATAAGCAACTTAACCAAAACAGTGTGGAGTCGAGAGTGGAGGAGACTCTTTGACTTGCACTTTAGTGTCAAACTATAAAAATCTGTCAATGAATAAAAATGTTTTTTTTTTTGGTCTGAAATTTTACAGCCTCGTTTTTATGTGTTCAAATTTTTTATTTACAAACTCTTCATATTAGGAAGACTGGGTGAAAACACGCGCAACGCTTCTCTTTTATTCACTTAACTATACTAAGCGGAAAAAAATTAAAAACATAAAAAATTTTAAGTAGAATTCTTTGGATTACTGGCATTCTATACTAACACCCTTCAGTTTGATATTACTAAATACTGTTTTATGTTGCAATTTTTATAGGCTCTAATAAATGATAAAATCTACACAAAACTAAGCACTATGATCCCCCGGAAAATTAATGCTTAAAATGAGTGGGGTCTCCGACCTTCGCCAGACCCCATTTAACCGTAATCCTACGTTGGAAAAAATTGAATAATCCTACTTGGCTGAAGTTTTTTACACCTACACTGAGAAAAAATATTAACCTTTGTCAATTTCCAGCCAAAAGTGAATGTTCCGATTTTGACAAAAAAACTTAAAAAGGCTTTTTTAAACTGCCCATTGATGAATTGAAATAAGACTGAAATTCTGTTGTTTCACGACTGAAATTATAAAGTTTTGTGACTGAAATGTTAACCACCATTTTTTAAATCAATTTTTATCGATAAATATGTTGTTAATTTTTTTTATTATTTATGCGGTTTAGTTCAATAAAAATTTCTCTACAAAAAATTTTGCCCATTCTATCAACAGTTTTACATACAAATCCGATTTTTGAGCTTGTCTTGAATTGTTCTTGCACAATCTCATAAAATTCATTCTGTGGAATTGGAATTATTGCTAAAAAAAAAACTACAATCGTACACTGAGAGGAAAATGTTTTAAAATTGAACGATTTGGTTTTTAAAATAGAGATTTGTACAGATTTGTTTAATTTCAAAACACGTGCGCTAAAAACAAGTTTTAAAACGTAGTTTTTCAATTTTAAAACAATGTACTAAAATCTTTTTTTGAATGGAATTGTTTTAAAATTTGATAAATTTGCTTTCAAATTGGGGTTTAGCACAAAGTTTTAAAATTGAATGACTGCATTTTAAAATTTGTTTTGAACGCACGTGTTTTAAAATTAAACAAATTGGTTTTATGCTCTATTTTAAAAACCAATGCACTAAATTTTTCTTTCAGTGTACATAAAACTAGAGAGTGCACTATCTTCGGCAATACCGAAGCTGATATACCCCCACACAGTAGAAGTTTAGAAATATCTCAACATAAAAAATTTGTTCTTAAGACCACATTTTGACCTATTTATATGCAGGCTTGGGAGCTCGGACCATGTTAAAAATCCATTTCCAAATATTTCCAATCGAATACAGCAATAAAAAAGACTTGGAAAAGGTTGACCTTTTTTTTCGTTACATGGGAGCCACGCCCAGTTTTTGTCCGATTTAGCTGATTCTCGAACTTGATCTCAGTATTCCCTAGAAACATGTACCCAAAGTTTCAAGTCGATATCTCCAAAACTGCGACCGCTATCGTGCGGACAGATAGACGGATAGACGGACATGGCTAAATCGACTCCAGCAGGGATGCTGACCAAGAATATATATACTTTATAAAAATCCACGTTCTGAGCAGTGTTGATTTTTTCAAAGCGATACCCGTTTAAATCATAGCCGTGTAGCTTTGGATTTTTTTTCCTCAGTGTATGTAGTTTGTATGGAAATTTTTATATTTCATATAAAAAATATGTTTTCCTTTAATTTAAAAATAATAAAGATTTAAAAAACATGAATGCACACATATTGCAAATGCAGCAAGCATACTTCGATTTCTTGTACTTTTCGTGAATGCACCTGCCCCCTTTCTTTACTTTCTCCGGAATGGCACAGTCATGTCTTCCTCGTTTTGGCGCTGATCCAGGCTGCCAATTAGGGTACTCGGAAAGCAAAAGGAAATATTTGATTGAGTAATTAATTTGAAAAAATAATATATACTTGCCATACTGCGTATTATAGATCACGAATGCATTCAAAGTGGGTATGTCCAGCATATTGCTGAAAACAACCAATATTGCTTCCAGCTAAATCCTTGTCAACTGTGTCAACGATTATAATTCCTCGAAGCTTTTTTCCTTCAGTACCAACTTCAGCCGAGTCATGAAAAGTGCACAACAACACTGTGCATTTATCTTTGATTCGTACATACGAAACAAGGGTGGTATCGTTGGGGAATGCAAACGTAGATTGAGAAAGTGTCCCAACCATAGTCAATTGTTTTTGCAGCAATTTTTGGCCCAATTCGTTAGGCGAGAATATATTGTCCACCGTTACATTGTGACCTTTCAAGCCCACGACCAAATCCATAACAACTCTTCGACCTTCATTTTTTGTTCTGGAACTTGCTTTTTCCCTTGTATGGTTGGATTTTCCACACATAGCGTGTTATTGCCCATACGAGTTCCAAACCAAATCTCTCAGGAAACCATGATCCATTCAAATGCCAGTCTACTAACCTCTCTTGACTGTTGGATTGATCTTGTTTGGCTTAGATCACATAATTATTTAGTGGTCCCGATCGATGAAAGAAAGCTATTAATTCAAAACCAAATTCTCTCTTTCAATCTCTTCTTCGTGTCTCACTGGCCTTCTGCAAGACCTTCGTATGAATGCAAAAGTGGCAGGCCTAACAAGAACACTCATTTGTGGAATTTTATATTTTTTAAATTGCAGAGCCATGACCTCCATTGCAATAACAAATACTAAGAAGTTTTTATGCTCTCACTACTCTTCAGGCAAGTCGTTGAAATTATACTGAAATGGTTTGTTTTGGTTTTTGCCATAAAAATGAAGTTGACATCTGCTGGCGTGTTTTTTTTTTATGTTGATACGCTCGAGCTGCTTCCGTAGTATTTCAGCTGTTTCAGTTGTATGCCGTTTTGGCAAAGCTTTCTGACTGCACTTCTGTTATAGAAAGATGTCAGAAGTAAAGCTAAATGCTGGGTGAAGAAAAACAATCGCCAAGAACATTAAAGAATTGCAATTTTATGAGCCACTTTTAAGTGTTTGAAGGATCTTCAGTTTGTGTTTTTGTATTTGTTTTTGTTTTTTTTTATTAAGTTGTTGCTTAGTAGCCATCGTTGCGGCTGGTTCTAATGACTTGAGGACTCGATACTAATTCCCTTATGTGTTTTTTTTTGTTGTTTGCCTAGCAGGTGGCTTGATTCGGTAATCGTATAATTTAAGTACTGCCCGGGTTAATCAAATGTGAAGAAATAAAATGTTTTTATTGATGAAGCCTTTCGGTCGAGTTTTATAATTAATTGCTTAACTATAAATTAAGGCGTTGAGTGTGTCGTAATAAAGTTAATTCCTTGTAAAGTGTCTTTTTTATGATTGGGTTTTTTTTTTTCAATTTGCCATTAAAGACATTTGCTGAGTGAGGAAAGGAAAATACTTACAGAATGGATAAAGCGCCTAGAGATCGATATAAATTAAAGGCAATATAGCCAATGCTTATTCGTTGGCTCTTGAATCAAGCGTTCTTTATATTATGTTAGGGTTTAACGGATATTTTCAAGTTTTGGCTAAAGTTTCATTATGTGAGACATTCGATCTCATGCGATAAGTGAAGCAATTCCATTTTGGCACATTATCCATTCAGTTATCAAATCGATTAAATCCACTTCTCTGAATTCTCATAATGGTCATATTGGTCTCTGTAATCTCCTCGGTTAAAAACTTGAACAGCCTTTATAAACTTTTACGGGGTCTTCAGGTAATGTGACATAATGATATGAAAAATTTAAAAAAGTAGATTTCAGCGATTTGATAACTGAATGGATAATGTGTCAAAATCAGGGACGTAACCAGGAAAAAAATTTCGGGGGGGTTTTTTCATAAAATTTTTTTTTCATATACTGAATAAAAAACTAGAAAATACAAACCAAATTAAAATCAATAACAGATCGCTTTTTTTCAAAATCTACTGAATTTTCATCAAAAAAGTAGAATTAAAAAAAAATTTTTGAAAAAACCCGTTGGGGAGTTTATGATAAAAGGATTTATTCTAAAATCGACGTATTGTGTTCATATATTTCGGGTGGTTTCGGCACCCAAAGCCCTCCAAACCCCACTCCCCTTCATGGGTACGACCCTGCGAATATTTTTTTTTTTCTCGCATGCAATAAAAATTATTCTTATATACAAGTACAATATATTTTTCAACTGCTGCGTAATATAATCAGTTAGGCAATTAACCTGCCTTAACCCTTGAAGAATATAATAAATAAGAAAGCGCCTGAAGAAGCATTTAAAGTTCACAATGCCTTCACAAAAAAAAGTTGTTTACTTCATAAAAATAACTTCTCAAATTTCGCTTTCATCAGTCAAAAAAAAAAACATACAAAAATAAACAATAAACATTCAAACCAAAATTAGGTCAACATACACAAAAAACACCACAACAACAACAACAACGAGCCATAAAAGCAAACCATCCGCACCAACGGCTAAAAGCTGACATGCAAGACAACAACACCAAACTGCACATGCGACGGGCCTCATTTATTACACATGCAGAATTTTTTAGCTTCCAAAACGTAAAACCCGAACAAAAATAAATAATAATTTGCCAAAAAAACAAAAAAAAAAACAACAAAAAAATAAAACAGAAAACCACACTACAACAACGGCAACCAAAAAATTTGGGTCAATGTTACACCGACAATGCATTTGCGGCAAAAATCGAAGAAAAAAATCACCAAAAAGCAAAACACAAACAATTCTGCGAAAAAATTACAAAAAAAAACATTTATGTGTATTCAAAAAAAAAGTTATTAAAAAAAAAGGAAAAAAGTTTCGCGTCTAAAAAAAGAACTTACGTTCCACCAACAGACCAGCAATTGTCCAAAACTGTGCATCCGTGCGTGAAGTGGAGATTTGCTTTGGTTTTGGCATTTCGAGTTTATTGTTTTTCGCACTATTTACGTTTAGTATGCGAAATCAGCAGCAACTTTACGACAAAACGTACGAAAAATCCCCGTCTACGGTTTTACGAGTTCTGAAAATGCATTCAAAACAACACGAACTGTGCGAAATTTTTCGCCAAAGTTAACGACTTTTTGTGTGTTTTTTTCTTCTGTTTTTTTTTCGCAAATGTATTTTTTTTTTTAAGACAATTAATTCTGACATTGCACTTGCCAGCCAACAGTTGCATGTGTGCTTAACACTCCCCTTGGCCTTCTGTCCGTCAAGTCATCTCCATTCATTCACTCAGTCAGTCACTCACTCACTCACTCACTCACTCATTCATCCTTTCAACTTCCCGCTGTGGTCCATCAGTAAAATCGATGTTTTTGCTTTTATGACGTGGATGATCTTTTCTTGTATTTTCATATGTATTTTTTTTTTGTTTGTTTCTTTTATTTTTATTTAAGTATCTTCGAGCTGGTGGTGGCAGCAATTCATTATTTTTATGCTATAATTAAAAAATCATATGCATGAAAAAGGTATAAAAGTTTAATAGATTCTTTATTATTATTTTTTTTGCATAACATGCAATAAACGAGTTGTTTTCTTGGTATTGTTTTGCCGCACAAGCGGGTAATTAGCAGTTGCAAAAGTATGTGTTAATAATAAACGGAGTTTCGCCTGGGTGCTGGATAAAGGTAGGGTAGAAGGGGGAGGATTCGCCACTAGGACGCATATGCCACCCCCATTTTTTTTTAAAAACTAAAAACTTTTTGAAATTGACAGTATAGGTAGTTTGTGCAGATATCGATAAAGTTTCTTCCCTAATCGTGATCACGGCAAAACGTGTTTGTTTGTTTTTAGGGGTGCTGCGAACATTTTTTTGGGTAAGCAAATTCGGTGATAATAAATTTAGTTTTTGCATTAGGAAATTAATACTTTGTGGTATTATTGTCTTGATGTTAATGCATGGAATAAAAGCTCGACTTGATTCAATTTCTTAAAAGTAAAAAAAGAAAAAAGAATTTGTGTGATTGGGAACAGCTGGGGCACATTCGCCGAATCGCACATGGGGCACATACGTCAGTGAATTTAATATATCAAAACCAACCAAAAAAAATTTTAAAGAAGAATAAATGATTTAAGCTCATCAATTAATTTAGAAAAATCGTTTGGAAAGTTTTTTTTTGAAAAGGTACTGGAAAGTTTTTAGATATATGATTTCAGACGCTAAAATATTAAAGTTAATAAATGTAAGTTTCAAACTGTAAAAAATTTGTAAGAAACAATAATTCGTTAATTTTTTAAAAATCTTTGAAAAAAAACGTAGCAAAAGCTCCTCCTTCTACCCTACTGCTGACAGCGTAGCCACTGTTAGATACACTGCGGGTTTTAATTCTACTTGAATGCAGAAGTTCTTCTTTTTAGGTCCTAAAAGAAATTAGTATTGAAAATGGGCGCAATCGGTCAACTGCCACGCCTACCTCCCATACAAGACAAAATCGTGTTTTATATTATCGCGAACCAAATTTCGCTGAAATAGTGCTGAACTTAGAATAGAGGTGTTTTGATGGATATTCAAATTTTATTTCGATGAGGGAGTTCACAAATTAGAATTTGTCGAGAAATGTAATTTAATTTTAGGAATTTCATTAAAGGCTGTTTGAAGACTACAACATTCAGCGTTTCCCTTCATTCAAAATCCCCTTGAAAATCAGCAATCAATTGACAGTCATGACAGTCATATAAAAGCATATTTGAAAAATTACAATCTTTTATATTACAAATGTCGAACATAACCTAATTCGTTGGCACCAAGGTCCACACCACCAACCGCTGAGGTGGTGATGCGGCCCAAATTCACGTGAGCTTTTCAAAAAGTCGCGCACGTTTAATGCATTCAAAATGCTTCCGAAATCCTCTGGGCATCCGTGTGTTCGTTAGTGAAAATGGTCATCTGGTTTTCGGTCGAAAGAGTTTTGATGGTCGCCACGATGTTTGCTGCAATATTTGCAGCAAGTCACGCACGTTTTACGCATTAAATAAACCCAAAATCAAATTTTCACAAATTCACACAACATTTTTGACAACAACTTTGAAATGAGAGAAATAATGTATAGAGAATCAAAAAACATAGGTTGCACCATGGCTGAAGAAAATAAGGTTGATCCACTTCATACAAAATGACATAAATAAGGATTCTGACGTTTCCTTTAATGTTCCAAAAGCTACCACATTGTTAAACATTTTCTAAGAAACGTGGTGGAGTTGCCAGATATTTTTTATAACTTATCGGCATTTTACTCTTTCGAAGTTTTTTTTTAGTGTTCCTAGCATAAAATAATTTTCAATAGTCAGATTTTACAAATGCAACATCGTTTCATGTCGCCAATTGGCAAAATTAGAACTAATTGCCACATCTGGCAGCCCTTTTCTTGAGATTTTTTAAAAATATATCTGGTAGCACAATCCTTATTTATGTCAGATGGTTAAGATGGCGGATAGTGTCAAAAGCGGCACTACCTTGTTTTCTTCTACCATGGGTTGCACATCGTAAAATATTTGGATCGTAAAATATTTTGGTTTGAAAAAAAGCAACAAAATTTTTATGAATATTGTATAAATTTACAATAATATGACCTATGACTAAGAAATTCTAGATGTCCAGTTTTTAAAAAAATGCAAAATAAATTAGAATTCATTGAGTGTGGAAATTCAATTCATCATACGTATTTATACATTTTTGTATTTCAAAAACTGACAGAACTGCATAGGCCACGGATGAGTCATATTTGGGTAGTCAATTAAGTGATAGCCAACACGGAAGCAGACTGGAGCCAAAGCAAACCAACGATCGTAGTGTAAAACCCCTTTATTTTTTGGTTGTTGCACTTTTTTTTTTATAATTTTTTTAATTCCATGAATTTGTAATTTTTTTTAATTTTGTTTCAATGTCATTAGGTCCTGTCTAAGACTTAGCGCACTAACACTGTTAAAGAAGAAACTTTCAAATTATATCGAATTAAATTAAATTATTTTTATTTCATAGGCAAACAAAATTTTCAATTTCAATATCAGAAGCTTCCACCATAACTACTCCTGCCATTCCACTCTCTTACACACTTCAACACCTGTCATTATGTTCGCATTAAAGTGAAAATTAGCAACGTTTAAGCAATTTAAATTTGCCATTAGACTGCAAGAATAGAAAAATCTAAGCCCAAACACACTTGCCCACACACAGACATAAGGGCAACCACAAGAAGTCGCTCTCAAGCTCTTAGCAGCTTTATGCAAATTGTTTAATACTAAAATTGTAATTGCATAGTAAAAAAAAATATATATATTGTATACCAGTCCATTAAAGAAAAAAAAAAGTGTAAGCAAGTGCAAATAATACTGCACCGCATAAACTGCATGCAACAGAAAGGAAAAGGAAAAAAATGAAGAAAAATCCAAGCCAACACTAATGCTTTTGAGAATCACTAAAAACAACAACAAACATACAAACTGGCAGTGGCTTTGGTTGTAACTTTGATGACTTTGCTAGTGTGGCTTTACGAATGCGCGTTTGTTGGCGGCGCGACGGCAAATTAAATGGCTGCCGACATGCCCGACAAATGACGCCATGTGCGCGCTTCCGTAGAGCAGAAAAACAACATTGTTGGGTGGTGCTGGTGCTGGTGCTGCTGGTCGGTGGTGTCGAGGTAACAAAAACAAAACAAAAACAAAGCAAAAAAACAGCAACAACAACTCAAGTTCTTCCCGCAGTCGCTGCTGTAGTACAAGCACAAAACACCGTGCTAACTTGCGAAAGGGCTGAGTTTTTAAGGAGTGTCAGCGGTGTGAGTGGTATGCCATTAATAGAAATGGGCCGCTCACTCAGCTGCTATAAATAAAATCAAATGCAGAAAATCGCAATCATTTCTTCAGTTGCAATAAAGTGCTTCTTCTTCTTCTTCTTCTTCTTCCTCCTCTTCTATGATTTCGCTGTTGGCTTTGAACAACATAAATAAACCATAAATTATGCCCGACAAACAGCTGATAACTTTTAAAAGTAAACGATACCCAGCAAAGATATAAGCAAATTACAGCAACTCTAAGTAATACTAAAACGGCCTTTCTTAACAACAACAACAACAGAAAAAAAACAGATTTTTTTGCACTCTACTTCAGTTACGTTTAACAGCGTGCCAATGTGCATGTTCAATTTGCAATTTTTTTTTTTATTATTGTTTTTGTTGTTGTCTACCTTTTAAATACGTTCCATTCCCTCTTTCTTTTATTTTAAAGTGAAACATGCTAGCCTCATTGCCTCCCCCCTCCCCCCACCCCCTCTGCTTTGGTGCATTTATGCTAATTACAAGTGCAGTCAGTCTACTGCTTTTGGCCGTCGCCGCCGTTAGCGTCAGTGTTGGCGGCTCAGTTCAAAAATATATTGTACGTATGCGCAAACAATTTGCAACTTTTTTCTTCAAGTATACTTACTATGTATGTAGTAAATCGAAGAAAAAAAGCGCAAAAAATGTATTCGCTTTTTTTGCATTTAAAATACTTTTACTAATATTATTTGCTGTAGACTGTGCTGTGCTCCCCGCTTTGCATAGAATTGCCATAATTTGCAGTTTTAAAACTGAAGTTTCCCACTAACTGACAGCTAGTATGGCTTGGGCAAAATGAAGCTGTTTTGTTGTAATTTATTGTGAAATTGTCAGTTCGGTGTACAAGTTAAATTAGTAGGAGAAGTTGTAGTTGTAGCTGTAGTAGTCTCTGTCTGCTTGAGGGAAAGTAGCGAGTGAGGTGAAAAGGGTGACGTTGTGTGTTGGAAATAACGCATTGTGTGCGATTTACATGTAATTTACACCTTTTAAGTTTTGTGCAAAATGACAGCTGCCTTACGCGTACCGGGGCCCCGGCTGGCCGCATTTAGCGTGAAAGAAAAATTAGTTGTTGATTTAGTTTCCGAGTTTAGTAATTGCTGTTGTTTGCCATTCATTTCACTTATGGAGGGGCGAGCATTTGTGCATTTACGCATTTGTCTTCTTCTTAATATAGTGAAAATTACATACGCACATTTGAGGTGGGGGCACAGTGGCAGACAGTCATTATATTTATCAACATAAACATCAACAATAATTATTCAAATTTTGTAATTCCTAAGATATTGGACCTTTTTAGTAGCATGAGAGTTTTACGAATAAAAACTGCATTTGTTCTAAATCCATACAATTTGAAAACTTAAGGAAATTATTAAATTATAGTTTTTTCATTTATGAACTTTAATCATGCATTATGATTTGTAGTCACAAGCTATGTGATTTCATACATAAATTATGCATAGGAATTGTGAAAGGTTTTTGAAGCGGTGAGAAAATTAGTCACAAACTGAACGTTCCACGCTTTTTTAATAATATTAGCGATATCCGAATCGGTCGAATACTTAGGACTCTAGAAAACAATGGTTCGGGACAGGGAAAATAAACAAATTAATAAACTAAAAATGTGCAAATAAAAATAGAAAAAATATTTTTCTAAAAATATATTTAATTGGAAATATAAATTGAAATTATGAGTATGAACAATTAATTTATGTTCAGCTAATCATAAAATTATAAAATATTAATAATAATTAATGATTATTGTTTGCTTAATTTATTCCACTTAAGCATTAATTATGTTATAAGTGAGATAATTTATGTTTGAATAGGAATAAATTAAGCAAACATAAATCATAAATTATGAATTTACCTTTTAACAGTATTTAAGACTAGGAACTCAAGATTTATCACTACTCAATTTCGTGATTAATTTTTGCATAATTCATTCCTATAACGCATGGTTTCAGCAAACATTTTCCTCTGTGTACTTATAAATGAAATCTTCTGAACTTCTTAGGAACCATCAAAGATAAAGAAATTGATTAATTGATTGATTTACCAGAAAGAAATTCTAAGATGTAAAGAAATTCTGTCCGCTCAATGGTCCCCCCCCCCACAAATGCTAAAACTGGCCTTGGTGAACCGACTTTGGTGGAATTTGGCGTTGGAAGGATCACTTGAGGGTAGTTCGACCACTGTGGGTACAATTTCTAGCATCGCCGGATTGTTAGGCAATAATTAAATTTCAATTAGTTGAATACAAATGGAAAAATCGCATGCAAGCTAAATTTTATTAAATTTGTATGAAATTATTAAAAAGTCCTCAAGTAATAAATGTTAAAGCAATAAAAGAAAAATATTTGTTAATATTTTTCCAAAAAAATATTGCATACAAGAAAAAAACATTTAGAAAGTTGTAGTTTAGCCAATTAAAAATATTTGTTCATAACATGCTATGAAAATAAATTCAGTATTCAAAAACTGCTGCATGCTAGGCAAAACCGAATTGAAAGCATGAAAATATTAAAGATAAGTTCAGCAAACTCCTTAAGAAAATAAAATGTCAACAAAGAGACTCCATAATCCACTCATGGGAGGGCAAAGGCTTCAAAGTGATTATGTTCTGTTCTGTTCTGATACATGTCGAAGATAGGGGAGGTGTTGGAGAAACCAGCCTTTTTACGCGTCACATAATCATAAATTCGCCTTGAAATCATAATAAAGTGTGTTGAACTGTTTGGTTTCTGTTTTGTTTTTGTTGTGTGCGTTTGTGTGTGTGTGTGGCGACTTCATTCAACCAAAATCAGAAAGTGTATAATGTAGAACTGCTGCTGCTGCACACAATAACAAGAATCAAAAAAAATATATGTTGTTATTGAAAGCAATAAACAAGCAAAATTGTACAAATAAATACACATTAAAATAATCATCATCGGCACCACCACAACCACCACCACCACCAACCATTCTCGACTTGACTCAATTCGAGCTGAACCGAGTCTCAGCGAAACGGCCAGCTACTCTCGAAGTAGACCTCAAAAACGAGAAACAAACAAGAAATTTTTGCGATCATTTAAAAAAAAAAACTTGGACACAAAAATCAAGCCCCAATATACAACAACAACAACAACAGCAACAACACACATCACATACATAATTTAAAATAACGCAAAGAAACACAAAAACCAAACCGAAAAGGCGACAACAAGAACAAAAGCAACAGCAGCGAAAATCTTATCTCGGTAACCATAAATTTTGACGGGCCATATTGGATTTTGAATTGAATTGTATTGAACTGGAGTGGTGTGTGGAGTGCAGAGTGGCCTGCCGTGCCGTGGAGTAGCGGCGCGCAGCATATGTGACAAACAGCCGCTGTGTAGAGTGCGAATCTTAGATTGGATGCTTTCGGCGGGACATCGCCGATATGGCGCGTCGTCATTGTCATCATTGTCGCCGCGGCCACCGTCGTTGTTAACATATGAGCGTATAAATTTTGACAAATCAAATTAAAATTGTCAAATTATACACATTTTGCTCATGTCTTCTTCGTTGTTCTTGTCATCTCATTTTTGGTTACTTGTCTTCATTGTTGTTGCCTGTCTCGCTCTTTGTCTGGCAATTGTCAAATGTTTCAATATTTATTTTGGCAAATGTCAGCATTTGTACCAACAACTTTAATACATTCTCAATTGGCCAATGCCAAAATCCTGTCAATTTTTGATTTGTTTTCGTACTCGCATGTAGGTACTTACATTTATATATATGGTGCTTTTGACAGTCGTCGAAACTGTCAAATATGTCGCGCAAATTTGGCAAATGTCATCATCCATATTCCTTCTAATTTGGCAGTATTTTTTTTTTTTTGGAATTTTCGATTTGGGGCAAAAACCACATGTCACCGCAACATGTTCAATTGAAAGGCGGTCATATGAAAAATAAATTTGAAAAAAAAAACGCTCAAGCATTAAACTTGTCAAATTGTCAGCTAATTGGTAGTAAATTTAAAGTTTATTTCGGTTCAATTGAATCATGGAAAATAATCAGAATTGTTGTGGAGTAGAAAAGATTCTCTAGAAAATTGCATGCAATTTTTTTCCTATGTTAGTGTCTACAGAAATTTGTATATGAAAAATTTTCCTTAATTTTTTTGTCAATATTATAAATTTTATTTCAACTGTTTTTGTGATTATTAAGTACTAATAAATTTTGCGTTTTCTTCTACTTTCAGGTATGTACTGGAACTCCTCAATCACAATGTGTGAAAGGTATTTTTTTATTCTTTTATTATTAGTCCTTAATTGTAATTTGTTATGAACCTTTGGACTCTGAGGAAATATGCATTTGCAATTCCTTTCAATTGAACATACATAAGGCAATAAACATAATATTTCTATCACTAAAAAAATTCCATTTGTAGTATATTAAAGTAAACCTTATCGTCTTATAATACGGATGTAGTTTTGCGAATGTAGGTGCGGTTGGCTTTTTGTTGCACCCATGCTAAAATACTAGACATATATTCTGAAAGCTGGTTTTTTTTAGATCAATTTGAATTTTCATACTTGCCACACAAGTCTGTGTCCCTGGGTAAATTGTGTAGGTATAGAAAAGTATAAATATTCTTGGTCAGCATCTCCTCCTGAGTTGATCAAGTGATGTCCGTCTGTCTGTCTGTAATTTCGTTTAAGGAATCATTAGAAATAAAAAAACAATTTCCAAAAATGTATCACTACGCAATTAGGGGACGATGTATGTGAAATTACAGCTCTCTAGGTCCAATAGCCTGTGGAAAGTGATGGCAAGCATACGGACAGATAAACAATTCTTATTCATAAATACCTACGTTGAATATAAGAACAAAATCAGTATTTATGATTGAGAACTTTTAAAGTAAACTTTTTTTGTATTTACATTAATGTCTGCAATAATAAAAAAAAGTTTAAATAAAAAGAATTTTTACTGCTGTGTCTGGAAAGTTTTGTTGCAACGCTGTTCACCTGCATTGTTGAGCACTGTTGAGAAGTCATCAGCAAACGCAGTGCACAATATTGAGGAGTAGAAATTAAGTTGAATTGAATTCACTTGCAATTTAGCATTCGCTATAAATGCTTTAATGAATTGAAAATTCGAATTTTTATTTATTTAATTTGTATGTTGAAAGTTACCCAAAGTTACTCTCTTCAAATAAATTTAAAAATATTTTGAATTTTTTTTAAAAAACGAAATTTTTTTTCTAAAAAAAACTTATTTTTAACAAATAACTTTAACTTCTGGGTACTTTTTCATAGGTTAAACAGATTACTTGGTTGTATGTTTAAGGTTTTCAGACTAACGTAGTTAATATTTTGATAATTGCACACCTAGGCGTATGAGTAATGTATATTAATCTGAGCCGTTATGGTGTGATTGGACCGCGTTGTGTCCTTTTAAATAAAACTTAAGCAATCAAAATATGTACTTATTTAAAATCTCAACAAGTTAGCCATACTTACGTTCCATATAACCTCCAAGTCATTTTGTTACTTTCGGTCAAATCAGCAATTTTTCGTAGTTCACACACTGCATCATAAACAAATAACATAATCTTTCATCTCAGTTGTTACCAATTGCTTGTCTTCATCTAATATTGAAATGACTAATTTCTTTCAGCAAAAATACAATGTAAACAAATAAAATGTTTCCCCCCGTCTAATCGCATGAGCGAAATATTCTAAATGAATCGTGTACAGAGAAAACATTAAAATTCTGTCACCGAAACGAAATACAAACATGAAAACCAAAAGAAAAAAACCAAACAATTTCAATCAAAACTAAAATCATACACCACTCACTTTTACATACCCGATGCCTCAATCTTCAGTAGCGAACTTCCTCTTTTTAGACTCTGCCCTCCATACCCCCCCACAAAATGACGAAATGTGTTGACTAAATATTTTCGTAACTTAATACTTTCTGTCTGTGTCTAAGAATATGTATTTTTGTCTAATACATTAATAGGTATTTATGCATATTTTCGAATCGCCACCAAAATTATACAAACATTCTAAAATGTGGCCAAGTTAATTCGGTTGACAATAATGTTTTCGCAAATTGTATCAAATGACGTCTATGGTTTCCAATACGGCCCACAATTAACATATTTATGTGCCAATAAAATTTACCATTTATGTGAATTTTTAACGATTCTGATTGGAATAGAAGCGCGCACAGTGGACAGATAGCAGCGAACGGACAGGTTATATTGTCTATGTTCAGATTCATTATTATTCTTCTTGATGGTGATGATGGTGATGATGACGATCATCGTCAGCGACCAACAGGTGAATTAATATTATTTTTGCCCAGTCATAGTGTGCCCAACTGAAACTTGATGTTTCCTCCAAACGGCTCCTGGTAATATGAAATATTTTTCAACTGTTGCTTTGGGCTTGTAATGAATTCAACAAAATAAATAAAAATCCATTAAACATTTTGCACATTGCAAAAAATTGTAGAAAAAAAAATAAAAACAACAACAAAAAAACGAGGAGAATTTCACTTTATTTCGAAAATAGCAGCGCCGTCGAGCAAACACACAAATAAAATAATATAAATGAAAATTTAGTTCATGTGATAGTCGCGACGACGACGACGCTGGTGATCTTCCCTCCTATGTTGTTGATCTGTAAGATTGCACATTTATTTATTCTTTTTTCGTTTAACTTTATTTTATTTAACGTCGCGCCGCCTCAGCCGATTGCAGTTGTTGTTTTGATTGTTGTGTTTTGATGACGACGATATAAAAGTATACGAAACGGAGACGATACTGTGGAGTACACGACAATCACACACGCACACTCACACACACACACACAGTCATTTACAACCACAATTTCAAATATATTTTCAAAATCCAAATTTCAATTAAGACGACACAATTTTTGTCATTGGCTGAGTTGCTGCGGCCGCTGCTCGGTGCGTCTTCGCATTTTGCGTTAACTCAACTCATTGCGCGGCAACTCGTCTCCGCGCATTTTTTGGCTTGTTGTGTACTGCGGCCGCTGATGCAATGAGACGCCGCTTCGTTGTGTGTTGTGTTTATACTAACTCAGCCACAGCCACGGCGCTGAATGTTTGTTTAGATTCTTAAATGTCTAAAGATGAAAATTCTATTTAAAAAACAAATTGGCAAATGCGAAAAGTTCTATTTTCGAAACTGGGGTCGTCTCGCCGATTTAAGTACTAGCCGGATGGAAAGTTTGTTGTAAAACAAATATTAATGAGAGGAGAAAACTGTGAGCCTTTCGGTGCAATTTACGTGGGCACATGAAACTTTAATTTAATGCCGGATCTGTACACAGTGAAACGTGTCATGGTAGATTATACCAGGAAAGGGTCTCGTATCGTTGTATTGTCGTGAAAATATACGATAGTTGTTGAAATGTTGTTGCTGTTTTGCATACGAAAAAATAGGATAATACAACTTTGCAACCTGTGGTTCTATTACTCTCGTATTGATTCTTCTTATTTGAAATGTAATTGGGGGAAATTCTTAAAATTTCTTTTAGA
The DNA here is from genome assembly GCA_951394025.1 of Heteromyza rotundicornis. NCBI lineage: Eukaryota > Metazoa > Arthropoda > Insecta > Diptera > Heleomyzidae > Heteromyza > Heteromyza rotundicornis. The sequence continues at coordinate 18,588,827 of OX596012.1, read as the reverse complement.
TGCTATTTTAAATTAATATTGCAACAAATATCGTGGAGACCACTAAAAATCTTCCAACCGTCAACTTTGGCTAGATGGCCACTTGCACCATCGAGCACACGGATGCCGGGCCCTGGGGTTTCCGGAAGCATTTTGAATGCATTAAACGTGCGCAACTTGTTGAAAATATTGAAACAAAGCTCACGTGAGCCACACAATTTCTTCCGACCCTTGATTTGGACCGCATCACCATCTCCGCGAATGATGGCACGCATCCCGTGGCAAACGAATTTAGGTTTGGTTGAACATTTGCAATATGATAATGGGTGTGCTCACAACCGTTGTATTATTTTCAAATACGATAATACGATGACATGAGACTTTGTGAATTCCCTTATTGTTTGATAAAAGGTAACGGCTTTTATGTTGTCCCTGACACTCTTCGATCATTTAGGTTCTTATCAAGCTGTCCGTTGCAATGATCATGATCTGTCCTCTCCTTAAGTGGACCTTGAAAGAATGTAATTGCACATATATTATATATGGCTTGAGAGACTCAAGTCGGCCTTTTGATTTTCAAAAAAGGGGTTAGGCCGTTAAAAAATAGGCGAGGCAGATATATTAGGCTCTCCTGAAACCACCAGTGGATCTAGGAAGCTGCAACTGCACATATAAATTCTGTGAAACCACACCGAGAAAAAAGATGGCAGTAGAAATGACAGTCGTTCACTGTTTTTATGTTTTCAACAGAATAACTGTTGTTTTAAAGTAATTTTGTTTGATTTAACAGTTTTTGCTGTAGAATTAAACTTTTTTCCAGCTTCTCGAACTGTTAAAAAAAACTATCAATTCAGAACACTATTGAAAAAATAAAAAAATTAGCAGTCAGCGAGATTTGAACCCAGGCATCCCGGGTAGTAACATGGCCTTTCAACCAACTAGTCCAAATGTCAACAGATTTAAAAACCATCAAAATGATGTTATGAACCGCAGAGTGTGTAACAGACAGTTTAACAGATAGGAGATAGGTTTTCTGTTCTTCTGATACAAACAGTGTTGCCAGGTTTTCGGTAAATTCGTCTCCATTTTGTTAAACTGCAACTAAACCATTTTCCCGGTTTTACTTATGTATGTATTTATTAAAGTTTTCCCACATTTTCATGAATTCCTTGCCCATTTCTCATTTTGATGGGATATTTCCCGGGAAACCAAGGAAAGTTCCTTCAGCTGGCAACTCTGGTTACTCTGATAGTAGAGAACAGAACCTGTTCAACAGATTTAAGTTATTAATTTATTGCCATGCCCGCATGAATGGCATCATTGGCGCGATTCTTCTTTTTTTTAAATTAAAAAAAAAAAGCGATGGCCGTACCGGGATTTGAACCCGGAGTTCCCGGGTGGCAGTCGGACATCTTCCCACTAGGCTACGGTTATCAACAGCGGATCAACTGTCAATTTAACAGGTTTGACTATCGGATGGTTTTTAACCGCGAAAACTGTTAAATTTACCTACTTTTTCGTTGATTATACAGTTTTTTTTCTCTCGGTGCATGGGCTGCGGAAATTTAAAATGGTAGCGTGTTAGTTTAAGGTGGACTTAGGAATGAAGGCTCTCCTTCAGGCATCAGGGGACCTAAAAAGCTGTAATTGCACATATATATTCGGTGAGAGTATGGCAGAAAAATCTCTCTGCAAATGCAAATCGATGCTATTTTAAAGCAAATTTTCCGATTCGGAAAGATATTTATTTAGTTTTGTTCTAGCATTACGCTAAAAATACGCATTTGCATAAAAATCCCCACCCTACACTCAGAAAAAAACCACCTAAAAAAAAGAATTTCAAAATCGTTTATTTTGAAGTGGTGCAATATCAATTTCAGATTGTCAATTTTATTTCCAAGTTGACGACTTTAGTTTGACGTATTTAACTTTATGTTGAGTAAGATCTTACTTATTGGAAATAGGATTTTTTTCTAAGTGTAGTTATATGCTTTATATAGTCTTCATAACTCTTCCATAAATGTTTCATATATCCTTCACATATCCTTCAAACATTTGTCCTTTTCTTTAGCTTACAATATTTTCGACGTGAAAAAAATTCCCTCTTTTGGGTGTTTCATCAACAGCTTCGCACGAGTGCAAACCAAGTTACAGCCTCAATGTCCATTTAAAGATGACTTCATGTAATAAATTATTTTAATGAGCACTTTCACAATTGCTCAGACCCGCAAACAATCCATATCCAACTAAAAATTAAGCACCATTACAATCTTAACGTCTATCGTCTCGCCGTGACACTTTTGTCACAAACGCACCATCAACATACAACAACAACAACTGCTACGACAAATACGCATTTTCCTACAATTTTTTTCAAACACACACACAAAATGCAAATAGTATAAAAATAGTAGCAACAGCAAATGGCAATTGTTGCCTGTTTGGTTGTTGTTGTTGTTGTTCATGTGCCATAAAGTGTGATCGATGTGATTTCTCAACTGCTACTGTTGCCATTGCTAAGGTAGCGGGCGCGTTGCAATGCGATGCGATGCTGTGGGGTGCTGCTGCAGCTTTGCAATTTCAACCGATGTCAACACACGAACACCAACCAACCAACCGACCGACCGACCGACCGGCAGAGCAGATCAGATCAGTTCCTCCTCTATTGCTGTCGTCCGCCCTGTATTTATAGCAAAAGTGTAAAACTCTAAAAATTTACATTTCGCATGCACACAAAATCAAAACAACAACATTTTTCCCATCTATTTTTAATATGACAAAAAATACTGCGAATTCTTTATAAGTGAATTCGAATTGGTTGTTGTTTTCCACTATGCATGCATGCATGCATTTTCAATTTTCTTTTTTTGGGGCGGTTGCATCTGTTCGGTGTGGCTCTGCTGCGACTCGGGCTGCAGACTGGCTGCATGGTCGCTGTCAGACAGTTGGACAGCAGGAACAACAACAAAAAGTGCCAAAAATAAAATAACCAAATCTGAAATATTTAGTTAGTTGATAGTGTTGTTGTGGTTGCTGTTGTTGTTGTTGTTGTTGTTGTTGCCACTATTCGGATGCTCTGCTGACAGTTTATTTATATCGCATGTACCACGGGGTGGTGGAGCACTGATGTGGTGTATCGCCAAAACGAAAACAACCGCTGAAATCACGCGGATATGCCAAAACTGCTGTTTGCCACTCGTTTTTGGTTGTACTTTTTTTTTTGGTTTTTTGTTCGTTAGTCGCGTGAGTTTCGCTAATTTTGATTTGTTTTTGTGTTTAGCGCAAATTTTTTCATTGTTGACATTTTTGCCGTTCAACGTTCAGTTGAGGTGATAAATGATGAATTGATACACACACATACACTTACACACTCGGAGACCGTATGGCAAATCGACTCATTATTATTAACTTACCAACATCAACAACAATCAAATTTACGGTGTATTGCAATTTCCTAATTCTTTTTACTAAAAGAGTAAAATCAACACCTTTTTTTATGAGTTGTCATTAGTGTTGCAATTTACGAGATTTTGAAAAATATTATAACAACTACGGAACAAAAAAACCAAAGAAAGGGTTTTTTTTAGATTAACACTTACTCCTTTCTTGCATTCATTTAAAAATCAAATTTTTTTTCGATTTCCTTGGATTATATTTTTTTTGTTATAAAACCTCATTAGTTTTGAAAACTTATACCCTTGGACAATTGTATAAAAAATGTCTCCACAAACATGTACTGTGAGAGAGATAAATTGACAAACAGATCAGGACAAATGTATATATATATATACAAGAAACGTGTATGTTTGTCGCGTGTGGACGCGAAATCCAGAGCACCGATTCTCACCAAAATTTATATATGTGTTCTATGGGTCGTGAGTCGTGTTGTACGCACACTTTTAACGCCCACAAGTTAGAAAATACGTATTTCTCTCACATTTTTGCAGAAACTTTTTTATTATAGCAAATACCATGTGATGATCAACAAATAACTTCGTTGCGGTTGATCTGCGAATTGTTTCCCAATTGCCTCCCGACCCAATTACCTTATCTGCGGGATTCAACTTCGGTGAAATTTTTACATTTCGGTTTCATGGAAAAATTTGCTTATGGGATAAGTTTAACAATGCCACTATAAACGTTGTTGAGGCCCAGCAAAGCGGGTCGGGCCCAGCTAGTTCTTATTAAAATACAATAACAGTACTACATTGAATTTATGTGGCTTGCCATTATTGCCGGAAGCCTTAGAGCCAGTTGACATTAACCTAGAACATTTTTATTCTTTTTGATGTGGTGGTCAGGGTCCCCTGATGATTCCCCAAAAATTTTGGCTCTAGCGATAATCGATAATGAGCTCGACCATTTTAAAAAGACCTCTAAAAAAAGTATTTTGTATTAAAAAACTTTTCGTTATGATAATTTTAGCCAAAAAATTTAAAAAAAAAAAATATATATAAATATAAATAAATTTTAAAATGTATTAAAAAAAATAAATTTAAAAAAAATCGACTAAAATACAGAAAATAAATTTTGTTTAAATAAATTTCAGCAATTTTGATTTAAAATTAATGTCATTACAGATTATGAAATGGCCAAAACCCTCAATTAAAGTTGCCAAAATTTATTTTTTTCATTTAAATCCGTTTAAGGGTTATTTGTATTTAAAAAAAGGTTTTTCTCTTTTACCCTTTTTTTTTTTTGTTATTTTTTACCTTTACGTCCTTTTTTTACCTTTTTAACTTTACTATTTTTACGAACGTAAACCTAAATACCAAATTTGGTCCTTGTAGCTTGAAGAATACGCAAGTTATTCCCTTCTAAACTTAAAAAGCTTCATCCCCCTCCCCTAAAATTTCCTCGTCAATTTGACTATTTTCGTAGATTTTTTTCAAGAATGTTTAGCTTACGAAATGTTATCACTGCATTACACTGTTCGACAGCCAAAATAATTTTTATAGTGGCTTAAGGGTAAATTGGGGTCACTGATCACGAATCCGGGGTCCATTTTTCTCCGCTACATCTAGAATTCTTGGAATCGGCATCACTGACCTCAAAAATGCAAAAAATACAAAAATAAAATCTGCAAATGCAGACATGTTCTTTCTTTTTTGTCAAAAAAAATTCAACAATTTTAATGTTTTCTTTGATTTTTGTTTGTTTTCAAAGTTCTGTTTTTTGAAAAATTTTATGAAAACACAACCGTATTTTTCTCTCTTTTTTCCCTTTATTCAAATTTAAAAGACAAACTGACCTAACCTAGAAAAACGGCCAATGCTATTAAAATCAGTGTACTCCAATGTGCTTTACGAACCCGAAGCGCAGTCTGTTCAAAAATAATGTTCGAACATAACAACAATTGGCGCCCCGCTTTACGGGACTCGGAAAGCTGTATATGACAACCCTACTTTTTATAAAGCTTTTCCCATTTAAACTGTCTTAGACCTTCTCAGTTAACCCACTTCTTTTCATTGTATGATTGAGTCTCGGCAACAAACCAGTCCTCCTCCCTTTACCGATTTAACTGCATGCAATGTCCTTTTTTTCGCTATCATAAATAAACTTCTGACTTTCGAACAATTAATAAAAGTGATAAGAAGTAATACTTGGCAGTCCTTCAGCTGCACTCCGAAAGTCCGCCTTTCCTTTTTGTTTTTCCCCTGAAATTCCTGAAAAATTCATATCGCCTCTCTCATCAAAAAGTGATTCCCACCACCAGCGTCATTTCTTGCAGTGTCATCAGCCCACTTGAAAGTAAAATATGTGCCAGTTTTTGTTTACTGGTGCAAAAAGCGCTGGTAATCTGCCAATAAGTTGCATATTTTACCACAAAGAAGCCGATTCGAGCGGCGCACACACACCCAGCACCGAAATGGTGAAAACCACTTTTTTTTTTTTTGTAATTTTAAAATACATTTAATTTTTTGCTCGACTAATCATGCTAAATGCCTTCTGCTTAAGCCGTAAGTTAATAATGTTATCGCGCCATAGTCAAAGAGTGCAACAATGTTGCAGAACAGCAGACAGCAGTCCAACACAATATTGCAACTTGGCATTTAAAAGGAAACAACAAAGGCAAAGGCAAATACTACGACGAAATTCACAAAAAAAAAAGGGTATTTTCCGTTTGTTTGTCGGCACCGGCTCTCCAACATCGCTCACACTCATGCGTTAATCGTATGCTAATAAAGTAGCATGCAACATTGTTGTTAAGTGTGGTGTGAAAGAGATTGTGCCCGGCTCTGTTTTCGGTGTGTGTTTGTTTGTTTGTTTATTTCGGTTATTGTTGCTTTTTAGGTAATTAGCGCAAAATATGTGTATTTGTAAAGCAAAAGTAAATCTGTATTTTGGTGGTTCTTGTTTTTTTTTGCTTCGAAAGCCGTAAAAATGCGCTAATGATCGTAATACGCAGCAACAACTAACAACAACAAGCTAAACGAGACGAGACAGGCAACCAGCAATAATACAACAACAATAGCCAAAACGACCGAACGGTACGCAAAAACTACATTTATTATTTTTTGACATTTCGGTACGGATTTTTTGACAGCCTTCTTGACTTTGCCGGGTTTGGACTTGGGCTTGGGTTTTTTTTGTTCCATTCACTCTGTTAATGGACAAGGACTTGTATGGTGGGATTATACAAGACCTTATTGAGTGTCGAGGCGGAAAAAAGTTTTACAAAAAGATATGTATATAAATATATAACATACAAAGATATGTTGCATTTGGCAAGTGTACAGTTATAGCCACACTTCGTTTAAGAAAACTGCAACAAAGTGGCGAATTGTAAATGCATCATTTCATGGGCACGGCATCGCAGCCTGATTCTCACTAGAGATGTTGCCGCAGCAATACTCTCCACATTCGTAGTCTTGAGTTTCGTCGAGGCGTAATCTTTTAGAGAAATGTGAAATTGAAATAGCAATTCTGAGTCAAATGCAAGTCAAAGTGATGGAAAGCTATTAGAGAAAAAGTATGATCTCAAAGCTCTCTCACGTCATCCACCATTCCCATTATTAATTCATAGCCATCAATTGAAAAATATTCATCGCTTTGGAATTTATATGCGGGTATTGGATGATGATGATGACTCGAGAGTCACAATAATATCACAACAACATCACGATCATAAACTATTTCTGGGTTGATTATTAATAAACGGTTTTCCAAAGACAAAAACAACAACTACAAATCGCAAAAAAAAACAAAACAAAACATAAAATACACACAAACCACCCACAATAATTTCCTATGAATTCGAATTGTTTTCACAATTTTTTTTATTACTTTTCTGTTGAATTTTTTTTTAATTGACAGCCGCAAAGTTAAGTGTTGTGTCAATACGTTATGATAATATGTAGTACACTTCTATAAAATGTATTTTTTTTTTAGTTCAAAAAAATGTATTTTTAGTTTAGAAAAATTTTACTTTTTTTAAATTTAAATTTTATTTTTAGTTTGTTTTTAGTTTAACAATATTGTATTTTACCCCTTTTTTTTGCCCAATTTTTTATATATATTTTTTTATTGTTATTTTGTACTAACATTTTTCATTTGGCGCATGTGTTGTAGTTGTTTTTAATTTTGCGCGTTGTGATTTTATCTACTATGGCACTGCTATTTTAAGCCCAATGATCGCATTTGTATCGATGATGATGGCGGTGCGGTGTCTGTGCGTTCATGTCACTCGTACTGTGTGAGTGGCGCGTATTAGCGCACATTTAAATTAAAATTGCCTTAAGCCCTTTTAAAAAACACCGAATAGAAAAAAATATTTTTATTTACATTGTAATTTGCTTTAACTTGGTTCAATTGTAATTCCGAAAGAAACGGTTGCTCCAGATGTCCTGAAACTTAAACGTAAACGCAGAACGTTTGAAAGACAGACAGAATTGGCATACAGTGGGTCAAAAATTTGTATGTACACCCCTTTCATTTTGTGCAGTGGCTCACAAATACTTTTTTACCATTGATACACTTGAACCCGCTTAACTGAAACACGAATTTGTCAGACATTTCGGATAACTGAAAAATATTTCACTTAAGCGAATTTGGCATAACAGAAAAATATTTCACTAAAACGAAGTACAGCTTAATCCAAAGTGATCAGTTTTTACCCAAAATGTTTTCTTATAAATGGGATAGCAACGATGACAAAGTCAGGATTTCATAAAAATTTCAATCAAAATTAGATTTTTAAGGCGTGTTTCATTTATGCGGAGTTTAATTGGTATAAATTATTGATTTGGGAATGAAATTTTGGTTTATTAAACCGGGGTTTTCAGTAAAGCGGGTTACAGTAAAGCAAAATACTTTGAATCAAGAAGTGAAAAAAAATCATGTGGGATTCCATTTTTGTTTCGCTTAAACGGCCTCGACTGTATCGGTTTCAATGGAAACGTCTATTCAATTCATTTCGAATGAGTACAAGAACCCCTTAATCCACCTCGAGAAAATCCTGTAAAAAAATGACCTACTTTTCGAACTTTTTTCCCGAATATTTTTTGGGATGCGCTTTTTATTGCCATGAAATTGCCATGAATTTTAAGAATTTTTTTAAAATTAAATTTTGGGCTAAAAATTACAAAGTCAAGTTTGACTTTGATTAACAAAGATTTCCTAAAACTGGATCAACAAAAAACTTGACCGAAATAATTCAAATATGGGAGTGAAAATATACTCATACCGGACCAAAAGCCATATATCTCAAAAATCTGATTCAAATTTTTTTCACTTATGTTCACACAATTGCGATTTATTTTTAGTTTATCTTCTTTTTTTGTTAATAATAATAACTCAAATTAAAGCTAAATAAAAGCCCTGTCATGTATTGTTAGTATGAATTACATGGCTTAAAAACATTGTTGCATGAATCTCTGGAATGCGCGTGGGTTTGTAATGAAATTCTGGTTGACTGTGAACGTCGAGAGGATAGGGAATTGACATACTTTATTTAAAGGTACAAGTGTGATAAGAGTGAGTGTCCTAGTGGGTGAAGAATGGTGAAGAATTTCTTTGTTAATGTGGAATTAAAAGTTCATTCGTTTACATTTACGAAAGTTCACAGATTCCAAGTATCGTCATTGGAAAAGACAGTTAACCTTCTGGCCTTTACGTTAGTTATGTAATTGACAGGTTTTCCATTGAGTTTTAAACTTGGATTTCGGTTGTCCCTAAAAATTCAAAACCCCTAAGAATAAAAATTTAATAAAAAATTTACACTGTCAACACTTTTTTTTGGAGAAACCTACAAAAAGTTTGCCTCCTTAATGATTTTATTTTGTTGAGTTTTGTGACCTCTTCCGGGTGTATTTGAAATTTCCATAGGTCTATTTTGTATCGTGGTAAACTTACTTTCCTAAATCTTTGATGCAAGTGATTTAAAATTAAAATCCCAAGTTGGGCACTTCGATTTCCGATTTTATTTTTCGAGTATTTCAATTCGGATATTTCGTACTCAACCACTTTAAGTTAACTAATCCCTCTAATCTCCACTTTGAAGTCTTCAAATGTTGTGTACTTTTGCGCTGAAAGCGTGAGTTTTATGATCCGTTTTGATTACTTTGGCATTTGTTGTATATCACAACAGCCCCAAAGCAATAGTAGTTCAAGAATAAAGAAAAAACCGTACAAGAACAAGAACAAGAAGAAGAAGAAGCAGCCGAAGAAGATCAACAACAAGCTCAACTCGTAATAATTCCAGCAGAGGAGGTGGAAGGCAGGAAACAAGAGGAATGCAAATACTAATCATAATAATAAAAAAAAAATACGAGCAACACAAGTTGAGCGCATGTTTTTGTACTCCATTAAATGAGTAGAAAAATAACACACAAAAAAAACAGCACTTGTGTAAATTTAACCTTGAAATAGATTTTTAACCTTTTTGTTATTTTTGTTTTTGTTATTTTTTCATTCGCTTTTTTTTCTTTCCGCACACATAACATCGTTCTATGTTTATTTGTTAGAACGAACGATCAATCCATGTGCTCTTCCGGACTTTCTCATTTTGCGCAGACTCGCTCCAACTGAAAAATTGGGGGGCAGGGGGATGTATGGCTCTCACTCTCTTAGTTTCTTCTCTTTCGCTTGGAAGCTTCGCTCTTTGATATCTGAAGCTTATAAATTGGTTTTGAGTTTGTTATTTTATTGTTTTTAAAGGTTTTTCTGATCATGTTTTGATTGAATTTATTTCATTTTTTTGTTGTATTTTGCCTGTTTACTATTACTAAGAAGAGATTATTAGTCTAAGAGAAAAAATATCACAATTTCATCAAAGTTCTTAAAGTTTTCTCCGCGAGTGCGTAAAATATGAGCGCAACAACCAGAGTAAAATTTTATGAAATGTTATTCGTTCCAGTTCCAGAAACTACTAATGAAAAGAAATACAAATTACTATAAAAACTATTTGTGGGTGGTCTGAGGTTAGAATGGGTTAGTAAATACTAATCGGTCGCTGAATGAGGTGTCGCTGATTTTTTGTACTTAACCAAGTATTGACTGAAACTATATCGGTCAGGAGTTAACATCAATCGAAACTGTAAGGGAATAATCTCTTTTAAAGAAGACAAGCATCGAAAGTTGTAGCAAAATTTGTCAGCACTTACTGTTGATGTCACTCAACCATTCTTAGCCAAAGTAAGCTGCAAAAAACTAACTCCGGCAACCTGAAACTAAGCAACCAACCACAGACAGGCAGGGTCATATAAACCGTGTTTAAATGGTTTCAACGAATTCGATAGACGGTAAACGGATCAATTACTTTGGTTGCGAAATAGTCAGGTGAGACACCAAGTTTTAAACTAGGACCATTGAGGGAATAATGGTAACGATGTTTTTAAATTAAAAAAGAATTTACCGGTTATTATGGGTAGAAAAAAAGAACATACAACCAGAGTTGTGTTTGGACTTGGTGAGTAGACTTACGATAGGAGGTTAATGAGTTTGTCTCAAAACCGGATAGAAAGAAGAAAAAAAAAAAAACTTTCTCATGGCACCACCTTTGGTCAAGCAAGAAGAAATTTCACTTTGTCGTTCGGAACCGTCATTAATGTGTAGGAGACCCCCTGCAATTCACAGAAACGATATCGTGCATGTGAACTACAGAAGCGAAATTTTCTCTGTGGTAAGTTGCAACTAGATTACTCGGGGGTCGTAGTAACATAAAGAAAACTCTTTAATAACACTTTTTGACAGACAAAATATTTGTGGATTCTTTACAGTGGCTTAAGGGTAAATCAAATCACAAATTTGGATTCGTCAAAATTTAAAAAAAAATAAATTCTTGGTAGTACCACTGTTAAAACTCTAGAATTATTCCAAAAGTTTTCAGTTGTCGAACAGTGTAATCCAATAAATACTTAACCCATTTTTGGCCAAAGCGGTCAAATGGTCGACGTAAATTTAAAAAGTTCTAGTGACGAAACTAATGGACCGATTTCAGATCTGTTTTCTGTAAATGATGGTTTGGTTCTTTGATGGTTTGTCCCATTTTAGACACTTTTTGAAAAATTTTAAAAATTCCAAAAAATTTCGTAAAATTTCTGAATTGTAATTTGTTGTAATATGAAAAAGTTCAAACTACAACTTTACATGAAAAATTTTAAATAATAGAAAAAAATTATTTAAAATATGATAGTAATAAATCGACTAAAAAATCTTTTAAAAAATTCTCAGAATTCAGGAAAGTAATTTATAATACAAATTTCTTTTGCAAAGTAGTTGTTTTTTTGCCTAATCAACTTTTTTGCAAAAATGTGTGTATAACCCCCTCAAAACATTCAAAGCCGTGTATTAGGGGCCAAAAATGGGTTAAAAAGCATGTATAGTGTTGCAACTAGACATATTTCTAAAACACTGACTAACTCCTCGCAGTTAAAATTTGTGAACTTTAACTCCAACCTTAAAGCACAACCATACTATCAAAACTCTTGAAAATGAAAAACAAGTTTTCAAATTTTTTTGTATGGAAATGGGTTTTTATTTCCTCATTTTTCAATAACTTTCATCACGATTCCCACAAACCACTGCTACCTGTCCGATGCAGCTTCTTCTCTGGAACCCAAAAATGCCAAAAACTCGATTTTCATGGAAATGGCCATAGTATGGTTGTGCTTTAAGGTATCGATATATAGCTCCTTATGTATTTCTTATTCAGTTCTGCCCCTTTTGGTTCGGTGTTTTTCCAGCCTTATGCATAAAATTTTGTTGTTGTTCCGTTTATTAGGTCAGTTTGGGCCAAATTCATAGCGGTAAGTTGGCTAAGAATTGAATCAGCTATTACATAGTTAATGTGAACCAAGCCGTGTAAATTCGGCCCTTCGCAGTTCAGCTCGCAACTTCAGCACATTTTATTGCAATAGTTTTGACTAAATTTACCCGAAATTATAACCGGTTGCATACATATTACATAGCGAAGCTTTTGTGGTTGCTTCAAAAGCTTCGGCGAACATTATTATTCTATTTTTAGTTTTGATCTTTGCATGGATCTAAATTTGAATTGCCTTGAGAGTCTTTCAAACTGCTTACACGTTTTGCAATTAATTTCGAAATCACTTGAAACGATCTTCTTCTTTCTATCTTGCCTCGTGTAATAAACACAAATATGCAAAAATGAACCAAAGTTCAACGCACGAACGTTGGCACCTAATTATGTTTATTTTTAAGTAATTTTTCAACTACTTAACGAAGTGCTATTTTTAGATTTTTTTAAACGAATTTCGTGTCATATAATTGCGTACTTAGAAAACAAACAAAAAAATAAGAGAACTTGAGAAATTCGAAAAAGATCATAATTAACCTTGTTGTTGTCTTTTCGAAAGAAACCCGCCACATAAAAAAGTGTGTTTTGCAACTGCCTACAAGAAGTTCTTTTTAAGTTTTTACGACTTCATGTGGTTGTTTTGTAGTTTTTTATTGTTGTTGTTGTTGTTGTTATACGAGCAATATAAAAACTTATACGACCAATAGAACAACATTCCAAACACGTTCATAAAAACCACGAAAAACCACAGAAATTAAATTTAAACAACAAAAATAACGACAACCAACAACACAAAAAATGTCACTCGTAAAAAGAAAGAACAAACAACACGAAGGCTGAGGGAAAAAAACAGTAATTAAAAACGAAATTCCCTTTTTTTTTTTGGTTCATTCTTTCTTTCACACAAAACATACTACACAACAAACACGAGAAATAAATTTTCATTTATCTATAAAAGCTATAAACTGATTTTGTTTTCGTGGTTTTGTGTCGGTTAGGAAATACAAGTAGTAAAATTTTTTATTGTGTGATACAAAATTTTAGCATTCATTTTTAATTTTCTTTTTTATTTGATTTTTTTTTTGTATTCAATTTTCTTAATTTGCCACACAAAAAAGACAACCTTCCTGCCCACTTTAAATGCCTGTAAATCAACACCTTCCGTATTAAAAGCAATTAAATGCTCGTAAAAAGAACAGAGCAAAACGTAATACAGCGCGTAAACCCCCCCCGCCCCCTCCCCTCAAAAATTGGCAGCCATTCACAAAACATAAGCGCGCACATGCACCAGAAACACACTAAAAACGCAGTCTCAACTTTTTGATAGCACTCACGTGATCATTTTTCGTTTTATTGCCTTTTAATAGCGGCAAACAATTTTCGTTGTTTGGAAACAAACCAATTCCAAAAGAACGGAAGACAGTCCGACTGCAAGCCACACAAATCCCAAGTCGAATTGTGAGGCCAACAAAGCATTTAAGTGTATTTTTGGTTTAATAAGTGGCGCTCGACTCGCACGCTTGTGCTGAGGGTGCGATAGCTAAAATAGTGACGATATGCGAACCTAAAACGATAGCAAGACTGTCGTTTGAGTGACTACGTTCGATAGTGTATTTGAATGAAGTACCCCAGCTAAAACGACCGCTCATTCGATATCGAATTACACAAATGCATCCCTGGTCTGGCTCTTGCATGCACGCGCGGTTGCATTTTTTTAGTGCTGTGAGATTTTTTTACGACTTCAGTTTTACGATTATTGCATGAGAACGAACGAATGACCGCACGCACGTATCACTTGCACTCAGCACTACACTGCAAATAAAATGTTGGTAATTAAGAATTTTTTTCACACCAATATGAAACTAAATAGCAAATTGGAAGAGAGATTGTGCTGTCCCTAGAAAACCATTTCTAGTCTCAAATCTAGTCTGTGATATTTTCATCCATAATGAGTAATTGCATTTCTCTCCATCTCAGTTAAGTTGCATTCACATTTTGACTTTCAACCAACCATTTCGTTGAGTGTAATGAATATGAAAATTTTCAGTGGCACACCACCACCATCAGCAGCACTCACTCATCATATCTCATTTTTGATGATAATTGTCGATAATGAATGTCAAAGGAATTGCTCTGTAGCACGCTTAAAATTATGAATCGAGGCAAATAAAGTCAAGTGAAGTGCGAGTGCGAGTACAAGTGCCCCAGCCTGCCTCAGGCCCATCCGTACGCCAGCCTGACAAATCTCTGCAAACATTTTGCGCTTTTATGCATTTTTATGAGCGCTCTTAAACGATTGTGCGAGCATTTGTGTTTATGCCATAAACTGAATATACTTAATATTGTATGATGAAATATTTTTCGAGTTGCTGCGGTTTTATTTCATTTTTTTAATTAACTTGAATTTGTTTGCTTTATTACTGAAATCGGTGCTTAAATTAAATTAAATGAAGAAAGCTAAGAGGTCATAAAGGGATTTTCAATGGAAATTATCAGCTTTAGTTCGCTTCAGGATATCTCTAGTTGATATTGAACACATTTGATAAACTTTCTTCTCAAAACCAATTGAAAGTTCTTAGGCGTTTTCAGTATTTACTATATCTAATTTTTTATGATCAATACTAACTTATTTTTTTTCTTTCTCATTTCAGGTATGTGCTTGAACTTAACTATATGTTTTTTAAAGGTATTTGCTTTATTATACTCAAATTCTTAAATATAAATCGATAGAAACTGATCTTTACTCCTTGCGATTCTGATTCAAAATGTATGTCGCCAGTGTCCAATAATATTTGAAGTTATTTTTCTCTTGACAAGATTTTTCATATCAATATCGTCTGTGATTTCCCATAAGGTGTGGTTTAGCCAGAGGGGCTTGCATCACGTACAAGAAAAGTTATGTATATGATAGGTTCGATGTAATTTTTGATGTGCTACAGCATCGACAAATATCCTCTGAAACGTACATGATGAAAGTCTTAGATTTTCCTCATTCTCATCCCTGAGTCAGTGTTGCCCAGCTTAGTCAGTTCAACCCTGAGTCTTCAAAGACAATTGCCAGAAATTTCAAGAAAATGTATAAACTTTAGAAAACTTTTAAGAAAACATTATCGCATGCGATAAAAATTAATATTTACATGCGATACTAAATCCTTTTAGGAAAAATAATTTTTATAAGATCTCATGAAAATACATAATACATAAAAGAAAAAATATATGATGCTAGACAAATTATCGCATGTGATAAAAATTTATATCTCATTCTCTTAACCATAAATTCATAACACTTAAAATAATTATAATATAAAAAATGTATTTGTAAAAAAATCGCATGCAATAAAAATGCATTTTTTAAAATAAAAGTTTGTAGAAAATCAAATATTAAAAAAAGTGAAGTATTGACATGAAATTTTTCATCGAAACGCCAACATTTCAATAACACATATACTCACTAAAACCAATCAAGCCCGCATAACAACTCAGCTCATAAATGAATTGTCAATTAAATTGTCATAAAATCAAAAATGAAAAAAAAATCAATTTTAAGGGGTGAGTAAAAGTCATATCCATCTTTCGACGCCCAAATCGAGTCAAGTAATAAAATTAACGATTTTTTACGCAAACAGCATATTTATCAATATGTTTTGCCCAAATTACAATCGAAACACACTGTGTGTGTGTGTGTATGTGGTGTAGTGTAGGTAAATATTTTGATTATAATTCGGACATAAAAATGCCATAAAAATCGTAATTTGGCAAAGCATTTTGCATAAACGATATCAATGAGGGGGAATAACGAAACGATTCTTACGTACTTGTATGCCTGTCGATAGCGGAAATTGATTCTCTTTCAGTGAACTGAGAGGTATATAAAAATAAATACTATTAGTGAAATTCTTGATTGCTGATTTTTATGACTTTTATGATAATCAGTATTTTACGAGCCAAGAAGTTCGTACGATTTATGACAAATAACAATAAATACAAAATTTATATAGAAAAAAATAAACATAAGCTCTCAAATGAATGAAATTAACTCACTAAAAGGTTTTCATAAGTATTCAAAAATATTTTTACTGCATTGCGGATACTTTTTGGAGGGGTTCAGTTTCATTAAAAGGAAATATATATATAAGCATATTTGCTGACATTCAGTCGATAGCGGTGAATATTTTAAAAGAATAAAAATTGTATGGGAAGTTTAGATGAATAAAAGTTTCCACTGAGGCTCGTACCAATGGATTTAATATAAAATGTTGTATATGATTAAATCGATGCAAAACTAATTTTGAAGCATTTTAATAAATAAAAATCAATAATAAACTGAAAAGAATTCTTAACAAAAAAAATCGCATGCTAGAAAAAAATATATCATGCGATAAAAAATTTGGTTAATCGTTTTAACTTACAAAAAATACTTATTGCACACAACACGTACATATGTAACCGAAAATCTTTCTACTTCTGCCCACTTCCAAATTCCAGTTCCAAAAATCTTTTCCATCAAAGTGCAATAACTTCTGTAGAGCAGCGCCTCCTCCTCATTAACAAATAATAATACTTCATATTTTTGACCGCTTATCGCTCAGCCGCCTATACTGAAATTGTTTATAATTTATGATTCCATTTGCCAAATAAAACATATCTCTAAAGCTCTCCGCCATTGGTACACACAAAAGCCTCCGACAACAAAGATGCATTCGTCCAACTGAAGAACACTCGACGAATCGAAACGAATCAAAATTAATCCAAAATTAATTTGTCGAAGGGAAACTCCAACCTGTCTGGCGCCTTTTTAATGACAGATCTCAGTTCAGCCGATGTCAAAATATTGTTGTTGTTTTTTTGTTGGGTGGGCATACAACATTTTTCGCGCAGCCAGCTGCAGAACGAGTGATAAGCCCCGAAACATATTTCGTGTGTTTCGTGCAGCTTGAATTTGTTTCAATTAAAATTTCAACACACTCAAAGATGAGCAAATAAATAACGAAACACCGAATCCCAAGCAAATATTCAAGTGTTTTCTTAGTGATAAAAAAGAATCCGACCGACCTGCACACAAACAGTAACAACAACCATACCAACAATAACAAGCATCGAATTGCATCTAGCTTAGCAAGCCAGTCTGTCTTGGCGCCATTGATAAACTCAGCGTTAACCTTTTGTTTAAACTTTTTTTTTCGCTTTAGCTTGAATTAATTTATTTATTCGACCACAACACAAAGTATTCGATTTTGACAATTTCTCGCTTTTCCTTTAACGCGACGACGACTGTAACTACTTGAGTATGACTTACCTAATGCAAAATTGACTACAAATTAAATAAAAAAAATTCCATTTCATTTGAAATGAAAACTTCTCCTATGGGTCTGCCACAACATTATTATTTGATAAGCGCACACTAAAGGCAAGCAAGTGTAGCCAAGCAATGAAGATGATGATGATGACGACGACCATAGTGTGATGAAGGCAACGGGGGGAGGCGGTCTACTATTTTTCCACTATATAGAAAGAAAAAAAAAGTTTATTATGATTTGTATTTAGATTTTATTATTTTGTTTATTTGCAATTTAAGTGGGAGGCGCTGCTCCGACACGATGTTAGTCAGTCATTCGCACCGCGCACTACTTATTAAAGTAGTCATCCGAGTAGTCCGAAGTGACAGAGGCCTATTGATGTGGTTGGCGTGGTGTGGCGTGGTGTGGTGTGGTGGTGGTGATTGTGGTGATGTTGACCGCCGAGTGCTCGCAGCCACAGTTGTTGTGATTATTTTTCATTTGTATTCTTATATTAATAAAATACACAAATATCCGGTGATAAAATGTCAGATGATTGAGTTCACAAGATCTTTTCTTTGACTAGTGTTGTTGTTGTTGTTGTTGTTGTAGTGAACGATGTTGGTTTATGAATTCTGCCACTTGTTTAAACAGATTTTTCTCTTGTATTTATTTTTGTTATGGTTTTTGTTGACTTGATAGTTACACTTTTGGGTAAATAACTAGTGAATAATTGTAGCATGCGAGTACAAGAGAATATTTCAGTCGATAGGGAAATTACTATGAAAGTTTTTAATAAATTATATACATATTTGATTATGAAATTGGAAAATAATTTAAGAAAAAAAATTGCATGTTATAAAATATGTCAAGTTAGAAAAAATTTAAATCAAATTCAAATTTAAATATGATAAGATCTACATGAAAATGGTTTTTTAAAATAAATTTTAACAATGGTCTAAAGTTGCTTTAAAATTATAGAAAAATATAGCATGAGATAAAATTTTAAATATTTAGTTTTTAAAGTACTATTTTTGTGAGAAGTCGTTTAAAAATTAGTACAATTTGTATAAAAATTTATGGAAATAATAAATAATTTCTAGCATGCGAGAGTACTACCTGCATTGGTGAAAAGTACAGTTTTATTACCAGATCGATAGGCACTATGGCAATTTTTGAGACTTGCTATTACTATTTATGATCGTTATAATGGTAGGTACAAAAAAAAAAAGTGTTCTACAAAAATATTATCGCATGTGATAAAATTGTTCAGTTGTAATCTGTTATTGTATTTTTGAAGTCAAGTCTTTAGAAATTAATATTTTCCGAAACTATAACATTTTTATAGCATGCGAGTTCAGACATTTATTTCAACAATATGCTTATATGTAAGAAATCAAACAAAATTTTACAAAATATTCTCTGTGTCAAGTCAACTCTAATATTTCCTTCTTCTGAAGCAGGGCTTGCCCCACCTACATACTCCGTTGATATCCGCATCGAAAATTGTAATTTGTGCTGCCGCCATCTTTATGCCATACATCACTTTCCACTTCGAATAATTCACACTTCTCCACACATAAATAAATATATCACATGCTTATTTATTGTCTCGCCGCTTATAAACAATGGTCGGTAGAGTGGAGCACAACCACCTCCCCCAGACAACATCAGCAGCCCGGCACACAAAGAAAAGTCAAGAACAAAAAAGAAAATTGTTGAAAATTATAAACTAAATGCCTGCCGCTGCTAATTATGTCTTAGAATTATTATTGAAATAAATTACGTTTTCATTGATGTGACACATTCGCCGCAGAGGCAGGAACGAGCCACACAAACGGTGGTTAATAATTTCATTATTAAAGAGATTTCCTATGGATTGACGACAGCGTCGGTTTCCCTCATGATCGCTTTCAGCGATTGTATGAAATGCGCCAATGACTATGGGCGATATTCTTTATTTCTTCCTTTCATACTATGTAGCATGCGTAATTACAGTTATGAATGATGTGCTGCTACGATTGTGCAGTCGAGTGACAAATTTTAATAGACTTTGCTTTATTTTCTTGTGAGAAGGGAGACTATTTTTTTGTTTGTTTGTTTTTTTTTTTTTCGTTGCTTGCCCGTATTTGAGCTAATAAAATTGTTAAACTTTTTGGCGGTGAAGAAACAAACAAACATTTTAACTACCACTTAGGAAGGGGCGATGAAAAATGTTGCTGTCAATTACAATTTGAAATGATTTATGAGAATAGTGTTTTGGTTGGAAAATTTACTTTGAATGGAACCTTTTTAGTTGAAAATTATTATAATAGAAATTTAAATATGTATACTGGAAGCAATAATATTTTATTAATAACTGAAAATTAAATATGTATTTTTTATAGCATGCAATAAATTTTTTGTTAAATTCGTTAAATGTGCAATAAAATTAAAACTACTTTTATTTTTGAAACTTATGGCATGCTATAAATTGTCTTAGCCATCTGGATGGTAGACTTGTATATACAGAAATAATGTCTTAACCTTTTAAGGTGGTAAAAACTGTACAAAATTCTCATTCAGTTAATCACTTTGGCTACATTGTCCATAAACAATTTGCATGTACTTATTTCGATTTTATGTACTACCTTTCACTACTACCAAAACTACAACAAAAAGAAAAAGCGTCTGCAACACCAACACCACTACATATCTTTAACTTACAGGCAGTTGATAAAGCTATCTGCTGTCGCTGACAAAAATTGCAGTTAATACAACTAATAAGCCGTAACGTCATTCCACCAGACTGGTCATAAAATGACACTAGACCGTATAGCATTTGCTTTTCGCTATCGTCTGTTGGTGTTGCTTGTAGTTGTTGTGGCTGTTGTTGTTGTTGTTTTGTCTGATGTCTGATTCCCTGAGTGCGTAGGATTGGGCAATAAAAAAATATGATTTATATGATATTTTTTGCGCGCTTTCTGATATAATTGCATATTGTTGCATTTCTTTTTTGTTCTGTTTTTATTTTCTGTTGGCATAACAATCGACTACTACATTTTTGCAATTTACTTCCGTGTCCAGGAAAACATTTTTTTTAGTAAAAATAAAGATTGCTCTTTTGTATTATGTTTTTTTTTTGACAAAGATTCGTGAAATGTGATGACAAAAAATATCAAGGGTCTTTACAATGGAGTCTTTTTTTGAAAATGATTTTTAAGGTAGCTAAATTGCATTAGTTCTAAAACAAATACTTTAAAAAATTAAGCGAATTCCTTAAAAAAAAATGTATATTGCATGCGATAATATTTTCAAAGTTTTAAATCTCGTAACTTTGACATTTTTTAATTGTCTGGAAATTTTAAAAGTAAGATTTATTACTAAATATACATTTTTCTCTATATATATTTAATGCTAGAATAGATCCCATGAGATAAAATTTTTCAACTGAGCTGAATTAAATTTATTCAAATATAAGGTTTTTTTAAAAATATAACTTTACCCTTAGGTTGAAAATATATACCATGCTAGATAAAAACCGCGTTCGACAAAGTTGACTTTTAAAGTCAATGGAATTTATTTCTTTAAAAGCTAAAAATAAAGTTTAAAAAATAAAAAATTGCATGTGAGTAATTAAATTATAACATACTAGTTTAATACCCCGGCGTTGCTCGGACTTATACTTGAAGTAGTGAAAGTACCCTCCCGTAAACCTTTCCGTGAACCCCCAGGACATATAAAATTGCAGAACTCTATGTTCAGCGGTTTGCGCTGGGCTGTGATGAGTCAGTCTATCACCAATCATTCAATCAATCGGGACAGACCCTTTTAATTTGAAGTTCTCATTTGTACAAATTATTTTTTTAATCAAATCAAAATTTGTTTGTTTCGTTTAGTTTTTTTTATATATTAAGATTTAAGTTTGAATATATAAAAGTCATAATTTTAATTAAGACTAAAATTTAATTTCTTTACGATAGCAGCTATCGCATGCTATACGCTATTTGTTCATTTCTCTTTTTAAAGTAAATATTGCAGTCTTTTTCAAATCTTACGACATCTTCTTACAATAAATGTCCTTCACCTCTCGTCTCTTCCTACTATGTACGAGAATTCTGAAGTTTGGCGGGCGTTTTCCTTATTATCCTATTCTCTTTTGCTGTGAATTTTCGCAACCCAAACATCAGTCAGGGCCACAAAAAAAAATCCATATTTCGAAGTCGTTGTCGTTGTCGTCGTCGTCTACTACCAAAAAAAAAAAAAACATACTCAAGTACCTACAAGAGACAACCACACCACCACTACTACTACTACTACTACATACTATAGTACGCGCCACTAAGAAATTTTGAGTTTCTGTTTTGATAAAACGTTTTTCGTATTTGTTTTTTTTTTTCATCCGCTTTTTTCATTGTTCCTCCTTTTTTCGGTATACTACTTACTACCTATCGCCTTTTTGCAAACTTGCTGCATTGCCTCCTTTTGGGTTTTTTTCCCTCATTTTTCGTTTGTATTGAAACTTTTGCAAACTTGATTTCCCCAAATGCGAGACAAATGCTGAAACAATAACAACAACAAAAAGAGCACAAACACAAATTCAAAAGGCATCCCAAACAGACTTTAATTTTATATAAAACGAAATGTTTTTTTTTTGTTAAGGTTGTTTTGGTGTAGGTACAGCAATAGTACTACGTTAGGTAGACTTGCGACGTCTGCGTCAGTTGCAGCAACGCCACAAAAATGCTCAAGAAGTGGGACTAAAAAGCACAGCCCTTACCAAGATGTCATTGACCTTGTGTAGAGCGAAAGAGGGCGACAGCGAGCGCGCGAGAGAGAAATACAGATGAAGAGAGTTCGTAATAAGGACATGAGGTAGAGACGAAAGGAGTCCAAATGCTTAGATGGTGCTGCGAGGGTTGTTGCTGCAAAAATTTGGAGGTAGGAGTTGGTGGCCCAACACCACCACCCACCGGTGGATAAAAGCACAAAAGGCTTTGTGGAGTGGTGCGCGTAAAAAATGTGTTGTTGGTGAGCAGATGAGAGGTGCAAGAGGTTAGATCAGTCGTGGCGCACGAAGGGTGGCAAATTCGCATGCCTGCATTTTTACGTTATTTTTTTTTCTTTTACTACGTTCGGTGCATTTGTACTTAGTCTTACTCGTATTTTTTATTTTAGAGAAATACACGCTTTTCCATAAAGCGTGTTTTTGCATTGCCTTTTTTGGAAATTTCTGCTTGTTGGCAACTCTGTACTTGAAGTTTTTGGCGTGGCGCATTTTTTGCAGTTTCCTTTTTTTTTGTGTTTTCGTTTTTTTTGTTGTGGTTGTTGTTTTATTTCTGTTTGTGTTTGGGTTCGTTCGAATCTTTTTTTTTTTGGGCAAATTTCTTTCTTTATTTGTTGCAGCGCTTTGCTGTTAACGGTTTTTATTGTTGTTGTGTCTGCGCGTTGTAAATTTGGCGTGTCGTCGCCGACGGCTGTGGCCGTGTTGATGGCGGTGGCATAAAATGTGCAATTTAGCCGCTGTCAGTATTTCCGTGAGTGTGTGAGTGTGTGCGTGTGCGCTTCATTGTATTCTAGGCGCTCATGAAGACGAATAGGAAGCAATGCATTCTACCCTGTGCACTCTGCACAAAATGGAGTACCAACGAATTGCTTATTGCAAACATATAGAAACAACAAAACATTTGCCGCCTAAAAGTATATTTTATAAATTTTTCATGCAATTACCTTTTATATCCTTTTTCAATTCTGTCTGCAAGGTTTCCTTTTTTTTTGTTTTCGTTTGGAATAATTCTTGTGGAATTTCTAAGAATTATTTTGCGGCAATTTCAATATTCCCTAAATTAGCCTCTTCGCCAGTGCAAAAATTCGAGACGTCGGCAATACTTCATACAGACTCAGACGCACACACATACACACTCACATTCACACACACACTCATGCTCGAGACGACCAAATCAAAAGCACCCAAAAATTCTGCTGGTGCTTGCTTCTTCCTTTAATTTATTTTCAAAACACATTTTTTCTCATTTTTGTGTTGTTGTTGTTGTGGAATTTTTTTTTTTTTTGTTTCTGGTTCGTCTTTTTGGTCAATGCTCGATGGCCAGGCGGACAGACAGTCGTCGACTGACGGTCAATGACTTGTTTATATACATTTTGTGCATTATTATTATATTTCGGTGTTTTGTGCTGATGTTGTTGTTGCTGTTGTTTGTAGTTATTGTTGCTGATGTTTTTATAGTAGTATTCGCAAGTTTTTCTAAAATGACTCAATGTGCCGACAGTTTTTTTTATTTTATTTTCTTTTTTGTTGGCATTGTGGCTGTTGTCGTTGGTGCGGCTGCTAATGGCCGCCGCTTCTGCTGATGACGCTGCGTTATTTTTTTTTTGTATTGTTTTTGATTGAAAACATTTTTTTCTGCTCGTCTTGCATTGATATGCTTCGTTTAATATTTTTCAATTAAACGCTGAGTTAGTGGAAAAATCTAATTAGGTTAAAGTTATTAAATTTAATATTAACATTTTGTATATTTGTGTAGGTAAACTATAAGCTTCTACCCAATAAGCAATATTATATGAGCGCTGAGGAATTCCAGTGTCAGCTTTTTCAGTAGTTATGAATTTTGAATGATAGCGGCGCAGCAAAAAGATAAAACATGGAGTTATGAAATGTGATGAAATTCAGACCTCAAATCCAGTAACATTATTTCTTTGATATTGACATTGTGTATACAAAACCTAGCAATACCAGATAACCGGACAGCTGACAAAGTTAAATTAAAATGATTCACATATTGTCATAAATCGGAATCATATTACATCTCATGCCTTTCAACGCCACCTTAGTGGATGGGGAAACATGGTATATAATTAATATTAAACGAATCGAAAGAGTTATAATGCTTGATGGGTTAGAAATTGTAGCACTTCTCACGGCTTCAATATTGAACTTCATTAGATCATTGGGTGGTGTGAATAAAAAAAAGCAAATGCTTTTTGCATATAAAAAAAAATTTTTTGTATATAATATAGATATGTCCCTGAAAATAGACAAAAGCCTAATTTGACTCTAATTTTCCAGCAAGTTGCACTAATTTACCTTTCTAGCAATACTGGTGAAAATATATGTCAAGCGAGTTCATATTATTCTGAATTCCACAGATATAATTTGACAAAGACTATCGATTGCCTGGTTATTCCTGTCGCTATTTTGCATGTAGAACAGAACACTCGATTTGTATATTTTCGAAAGCTACAAGTATAAGCAAATCGTACTCACTTTTTTCCTCTTTCTTCGCACAAAAATTCGAAACAAAATTATGTTTTTCATACATCAAAGTTGAAACCGAAGTAGTTTCGCCTCCTTGCACAACCAAGTACAAGAAAATAAGTAGTTTCATAGCCAAAATAGCATTCATGCTTTTGTGTTTTTCTCCTTGCGTACCTCCAATTTTTCTCGTCTAGTTTGAGTTTTAATGGAAAACTAATGTTTGGCACTACTACCAAATGTAACATTTTTACACTCAACTTTTTTTTTTGTTTCTTTTTCGCCCATTATTTTTGCCAAATGCATTTTCATATCCTGTCGACTCGAAGAGAACAAACGATAACAAAAAAACCAACAACAACAACAACCAATGTTTTTATGAAATTTTCAACTAACAAGTAAGTTTAGAAAAAAAAAATGGGCAAAAGGGAAAAATGTGTAACTGATGATACTTGTTAGCCTAATGGAAATGACATATGCAGCAACTAAATCCATATACTACACTTTTTTATGAGCCACTTACTACTGCTACTATTGCAGCAAACGTAACAACAACAAAAAATGGTAGAACTTTTGCTCCACACACATAACTGCACAACGAAAACGAGGAGGGGAGTGAAAGAGAGCAGTGTAATTGCATTGGCGCCAAGCTGAGATTTGTTATAGTAAATGTGTAAATTTTTAGCAAAAAAAAAAGGTTTTATTTTGAATTTTTTTTTTTTAGTTTTTTTTATTATTTTAAATTGTTTAATTGGCATAATTTTTAGTTGGTTTCTGATTCAGGGCAAAAACCAAAATTAATTAAAATTAATATTATTTTCGAAATTGTGTTTTTTTACATACTAACCATTTTGTTGTTGTATTTTCATATTAGTTGAATTTTTTCTAATTTTTAAATAAATTTAAATTGTTTATTTTTACCGCATTTTATTTATAGACTAAAGTTTACTTTCCTTACATTACAATTTCAATACCAGACAGTCAACAAGAATTTTGTTTGTTTTTGTTGCTTTTTATTACATTCCGATTACTTTTCTTGAGTGTATATTGGAATTTTTGTCGCGTCGCTTCGATGTCTGGGATTTTTTTTGATGCTTTTTTTTGAGTTTTTTTTTCATTTGCTTGCATGTGTGTGTGTGTTTATTAGGAAATTTAGCTCAAAGGAAGCTTAAAAGGAAATAAATAAAATGTTATTGGGAAAAGGGATCGGATGAGAAGAGCGGTTCAAAGATATGAAGGAGATATGGATAATGTTGATGTTTGAGGCATGAGAATAAGCTTGACTGCAACCACCACTGTATTGCTTAATTCGAAGGGAGACCAGAAAGCCCGAGAAGGCCTCAGACACTAACAAGATGTGAAAATACTTTTTCTATAAATCATTCAGTTGGGTGTAGAGGCAAATTTTGTTTTCATTTGTGTTATGACATTATCCACAGATCTTAGGTCAGTCTAAGTCTGCAGTACTTTCTTTTCAATCTGATAAAACAGTCTTCTGTCTAATAGCATCACATCATATAAATCATAAAATAATACAAAATATTTTCCACTTCATTAAATATTAAAAATGATGTACTTATTACCTTATCTCCTCATCTATTGACAAATGCATTTTCTTTATAATTTTGTTTTCTTTCCATTTCTTGTCAAAATCACCAACTATAAAATTTTAATTGCACAATTAACAAGCAAAAGAGGAGCAAAACAACTAACAGCCAATATAATTTTCATCATCCATGACATGTGTTAATGCATTTACAACATGTTTTTCCAAGTATGTACATTGATGACATTTGACCGCTCACATCAACATTTGAAATGAAATTAATACAAAAATCCATTTAAAATAATTTTATGCTTTCATTAAGTATTAAGGCACAAAAGAAAAATAATGTCTCCCTCTCATTTGTAGATTAAAATTTGTAATTTGGTTATTTCATTTTAATGTGCAGTCAGCCAATCGATGGCGCCTTCCTACACGACACAGCACCAAATTGATGCCGGAAAGCATCATGCTGTGACCGGAGAGCGCAGCGCGCGTTTCTGATTCTTTGAACCTTATTTGGGTGAACAATATTTTAATGCGTACTATGTTTATTAAATATTTGTCAAGGCATGGAAAATAATTGCTTCCATTGTTTGCATTAATATTTTTCATTTTTCAAAATGACATATTTTTTGTGTTGTATTGAATTAATTGACAGTTTACATATGATGGGGTCAAAGAAGAGTTGTTATGGAAGTTGTTGTTTTTTTTTCCTTTTTTCAATATTCATATGACGAATTTTTTAATTTCATTCAGACAAAAATAATTAAATTTACATACACGTAATAACAAAATAATGGAGGTATTCACTAGAGCAGAGAGGCTTCCGCTTCTGCATTTTACATACCTTAATTACTTAATTACTTACATTTGAGACATTACTATACCAGATCAGAAATTAGAGGTCGGTCTCTAGCCAACATCGAACAAGTTTTTCCTTTAATATTTTGAATTTTTAATAACTGCGTGGAAGGAAACAACGAAACCAACTTCATTATTCGTTCAAAAAAATTTTATTTTGAGATAATCGCACTTAAAAAAATATGGTTTCACTTTGAATTGATCAGATCGACTTAACACCTTTTCAGCTTAAATATATTTTCGAAACACAATAGTTGTTTTTCCAGCTTAGAAGTTATACCGTTATAAGTGAAGTGATCCAAAGTTCCAGATTTGACAAAGCATTTAGTTTAAAGAGATCTTTTAATGTGCAGGATTCTACTAAACAATAGAAGCTGATGTCCGTTTCAAAGTTAGGTCAGGTTAGGGGGGCGGCTAGTAGCCTTGCATAGACCACAATGGGTCCATAGCAATACCACAAAGCTCTCTTATCTTTTACGTGAAGATTGTAGACCTTCTTCCATGCCTTCTGCATCTAGCCCGAACGTGCCGGACTTTATTGCGAAGGTTTTTAAACTTTTAAGTACAGTGGGGGCTACTTCTGCTAGCGTGTTGAACGTTGCTCTAACAAGAATCTTCCATCTGCTTCTGGTTAAAGCCGGACAGTTACAGAGTAAGTGTTCCTGAGTTTCTTCCTCATCATGCTCATTGCAGTTGTGGCACCAATCTTTGGATATGAGCTGCATACGTCTTGCATGGTGGCCGATGAGACAGTGACCTGTAGTTATTCCAATTGTGAGTCTACATTCCATCCGAGTTAGAGACAGAATACAGTTAAACTGCGCCCTGTCGTACAAGGGCCAGAAGGTTTTTGTAGTCTTGCTGTGAGTGATATGATTCCATCTGCTACCAGTTGCTAAGAGATCGTAATTATACTGTTTATTGTAGAAGAATTTTATTGGAGAATTTATATAAATAACGGCTCCGTTTCAAGTAAGACGCCCTGTTTAGCCAGCTCGTCTGCCTTTTCATTGCCTTCTATATCCCTGTGCCCTGGGACCCACCAGAGCTGTACATAGTTATTCGTAGCTAAATCTATAAGTGTACATATTGTAGCATTTCTTCACCGTCAGTTTCAAAAACGCGTATGTTTTTCCGGATGCTGCGTGATCTGTCTTGGTGAATCAATTTTTTGGGTGACTGGACTGGTGGCATGCCAGTAGGAAAACAAGATGCTATCTTTGATAGGTAGCAAATTGATGTTGTAGTGCAGGTGGTCCTCGCTGACCCTCAGAAGACCCCCCCGTGTAGATTCTCCTGGCAGAATTTTGCAGATTTGTAGATTCTTTCAATTGGTGTAACTGAGCTGTGGACTCCTGATTGGAGCTGCATATTTAGCCACAGATCGCCCTACGGCTTTGTATGTCTCCTTGTTAATGCCCCACGAACTGTTGGCATGAGAACGGGTTATAATATTTTTGTGAAATTCGCAGGTTTTACCAAAATCTGAGCTATCATTGAGCAACAGCATTATTCTGAAGTGATCATTATTGTTTCGATCGAAGATTTCGCCCTTTTTGTTAACGTGACAAGCACCAAGTTTGGCAGACAGACCCAAAAGGTTTATACTTTGGATACAACCCTGTCCAACTCTCCGGCGTATCTAAAGCTGCTCTGAAAAACCTGTGAAAGAAGCATGTATGTAGCTTTTGTGCTACTAGGGGTTAATACTGGGGTTTTCTATCACAATCCGGAAGTCAATAAGATTTACCAAATACACGAATTTGTACAACATTTGACTTTCGAATGGAGATAAAAAGTTTCCCCCTTGTTTTAAAAATAAGTTTTTTTCCAGTATTTCCCTGACTATTACAAGAACCGTCTGTAGGCTTTGGGCTTCGTTTCAACGTTAAGTCGGATTGGATGCAAGAGTTTACTGGGGATTATCCATGTTTAAATGAAATCCCTTAATGAAGAAATAATTTCCTGAAATTTCCAAATTTGTTCCCATTTGCTATGTGATCAATCAACATTTTGGAACCACTGAATTACGGTCTCATACCGGACGCGCGATTGAAAGCATTTTTCTTAAACACACAAAATATACAACCGGAAAGTCACAAATTTTGTTGAACTTTTCTTCGGGTAGGAGAAGAAGGGGGGGGAGCTTGTTTTGTTGTTATCAAAGATCAATCAAATATGTTCAGGTGTTAATCAATAAATCAATACAATAAATTTTTCATTCATCTGCTCCAAATTCGATTCGATTCAACAAAAAAAAAACACAAAAAACGAACACCAAAAACTTCCTATCCGCCTGCATTCATTCACAAACGAAAGAACACACAGCACTCAAATAGTAGTAAATAACATACAGTGTGTGTATGTTTGTTTGTTTGGACCCCCAAAAATTCCACTTAAACGCAAACAATTTATGAAAGAATATACAACGCATGGACGGACCGACGAACCGACTGTGTTAGTCCACAATCAACTGTCATTATCAAGTGTCAAATAATGAAACTTGCATTCCACGCACCACCGCCACACAAAAAAATAAAAACCAAAAAAAAAAAGTGAGAACAAATACAGGAAAAAAAAACGAATAATATTTGCTTAAAATCTAAAAAAGCAGATAAGCAAACATGCACTTCCCCAATGAAGCGAAGGGGGGGGGGGGGGCGGAGGTGAGAGG
Source organism: Heteromyza rotundicornis (assembly GCA_951394025.1). Lineage (NCBI taxonomy): Eukaryota > Metazoa > Arthropoda > Insecta > Diptera > Heleomyzidae > Heteromyza > Heteromyza rotundicornis. Next base: position 18,558,983 of record OX596012.1, on the reverse strand, counting down.
GCCAAACGAATGACAGAGGCTAAGACATGCGGACCGGAGGATTGGGCAAAGTGTTGAAGTCAAAATGCGATCATAAATTTTTTGTTTCTTTCGAAAACGTGTTGGAATTCCAAAAGCAAATATTTTTGTGTGTTTTTTTTTTTGGATTATTTAAATTTTCAGTGGTTAGGCCCTAAGTTTTCCGTTGTCGTTTAGTTTAGCTTCGTTTTATTTCTTTAATTTTTTTTTTAGTAGGGCACACATGCCGCCCATTAGTTACTCTTTGCAGCGCGCTTTAAATTAGTTGAGTAAATAAAGTCAAATAAAAATGAAATAGCTTTTAACGATCATTAAGTGGGATTAACTTACCAGCGTTTTACAGGGTGTTTGGCACAGTGTATTGGTTTGCAGATTTATGAAATTTAATTTGTTTAGATGCTCCAACACGTTATTTGTTAAATGGAAAATTCAAACTTAACCCTTTACCGCCTCACGTCCACATTTGTTCACTCGGAAAATGTTTGGTGTGATATTTTCACCAATTGGAATATACTAAAATCTTACTAAAATCAGGAAAAAATTTTATAAAAATTGTTCAATAGGACACAATACCATTGAAATAATAGTAAAAACAAATTGAATTAATGGGACAACTGCTTAAAATTCGTATTTGATAGTATTCATGCATTTCATAGTATCCCATTGACATATTTTTTATAGAATTTTTTCGCCAAATAAATTTAAACGGTTAGAGTAAGCATAATTGCTTTTTCATTTTTCTATGTGTATTAGAGTGGTTCTTATTTTTAGATGTTTCGAAGTTGAACAAGTGCACCCCCGCCGTTTCTTCCTTTATGGGAGAGGACCAAACTGTGAAATTTTCAGAAAAAAATGTCGGTTTTTAGGGGTGCGTGTAAAGCCCCAAAGTTTGGAAAAATAATAAAAATGTGTTTAAGAACCAGAAAAACTAAAAAAAAAAACCAGAAAAAATTTTTTTTTTTAAATCAAAAATATTCGGGCTCTTAGTGCCCCCAATTGCCCCTCCTTTTTTGGTATGGCGCTTAGTACTCGATATGGTACTCAAACGAAAGGTATTGATCTAGAGACTACAAATATGTAAAAAGTTTTCATTTTTATTAACCCTATAAAGGCCAGATTCAAAGTACAAGTACATTTTTAAGATTAAATTTTTATTTGGCCCTCTAAACATTTCCACATTAACTTACATTGGTACCATTTCAAGAATGAATTTTTATCAGAGGCAAATTTACTAAAGTCGTCTCTTTTCGATCAATAGTTCTTCCAAAAACTATTGATCGAAGAGATAAAATGATTAAGAGCTTTTTTGTGGAGAATCGAAGAAAGAAACTGCATCAATAACAAAATTGTAATTAAAAAAAATAACAAGAAAAATACTTTAACAAAAGTTTGTGAAAAAAACAAATTTTTTGTCTTTGATGATAAATGAAAACTATTTATGTTGGTCAGATAATTTTTTGTTCTAGAACGTTTTAATTTCCTTTTCAAACTCCTTTCCAAAACGCCCAAGGGCAGCTTTCTAGCTGCAGTAGTCCAATATTAAAGAACTAAAACGTGAGGACATCTCTAAATATATTTTTTTTTGTCAGTAGATCCTAACACCACCCCATATATTTTTTTTATACCCACCCAAAGAATTACCTGCTTCATTATTTGCAATGAAATACCGGATATACTGTATTACAATTTTGAGTCTGAAAGGTTTAAAATGGGCTAAGGCCTTTTCATGGTTTTGTCTGCAATAAAAGGTTTCACATCATAATTTTTCTCATTCGATACAATCAATCCCATAGAAATGCGAAAGATCTCTTTCTGTTACACTACACTGCTACTTTAATAGCCCTGCAACTCCGTATCTACTCCATATTAATTACAAGCATACCAAAGAAATCTTTTCACCTCCCTACCCAGTACCAGTCTCACCAACATTATCTGAGGTATGCGCCGGATAACGTCACATTTATGCGCCATCTTCTTGCCTTTCAATTCAGTGTAATTTGACATTCTATTTGACATTTGAAACCAGCAGTCATTTTCATACAAAATAGACTTAAGTCACATTAGCCGTCTAACAGCCGAACCAAGTCGAGCAAAATGAAAGCAAACATACAAGCATACAAACAAACAAACGAACGAACAAACGAACGAACGAACAAACAACTGTCAAATGACTTAAGGGCTTTTTCCATTGTCTTTCCTCATTTCATACTTGTAGGCATGCATAGTTTTGACATCTCGAAGCTCATTTTTCATTTGTCAAAAAAAAAAAAAGAAAAAAAACCAAAACTTAAAAAAAAACACATAAAAGTATTTTTAAGGTCAGGAATTCAATAAAAGAAAAATCAAACACAAATATACGAAAGAAAAAACCACAACAACAAACAAACAAACCAACTGAAAAAATGCCAAGTATTTAGGTCAATTTTTGAGTCACACAACTACAACATTTGAGTGTTGTTGGGTAAAAGCGGTTGTTGTTCGTTGCGTGTCTGTTGTTTGGGACAGTACACAGTACAACTACAGTACAGTACCCCAATACCGTTAAGTTTCATTGCACTTTTCTACTGCATGCATTCCTGGTAACTTTTTTTGGGGCATTATCAATACTTGCCATCAATTTTGTCATATTTTTCCTCAACTCCAAGCCGAACTCATTCTCATTTCAGCGGCAATCACAAAATCCAAAAAATGTCTTTTACCAAATTCCAAGAAAGAAATTTTTAGTCTTAATTTGAAAGCAAAACAATAAAATTAATGCTTTAATTTGTATTTTTTTTTCTTCATTTCGGTTGTGTTGGGCCACTGCATTGAACTTTATTTCTCGAAAATATACACCAAAACAACGGCAACAACAACAAAAAATATAAACTGAATTGAAAAACGAAAACAACAACATGGACGACAACGACAAAAATCAAAATACATACATACTGCATACTGCATACTGTGTGTGCGCTTCGAGTCTGAAACAAATCGAAAATCTTACGATCACGCACTGATCGCATTCAAGCGTGTCTGTCCATCCGTCTGTAAATATTTTCGTCTGTCTGTCCGTCCGTCCATATTTGTTTGTCTGCCCTTCTGTTGGTGTGCTAGTATATTTGTGTGTGTGTATGTGTGTGCCTTTAATTTACAATCATTTTACAATGATAACCTCATAAGAATGCAGTAAATAACAGGCATACCAAGTGTTAAGTATATGGCGGCAACAATGGCGGCCCTCGTCCGTCCGTCCATTCGTTCGTCCGTCCATCCGTCCGTATGTCTGTCTGTCTTTCTGTCGCTTCTTCTACACTGCACTGACGGCGGCATGTTGCAGCATAACAAAGCGATCAAAGTCAATAAAGAAAGTTCATTCTCGATTTTTATTGCTTTAGTTTTGTTTTTTTTTTTCCCTTCCTTTCATTTTTGATTGTGGCATAAACGGAGGGGAAAATTTTGTTTTTATTAATGTACGGGAAAGAAAGAATTTTAAATTCGAAACAAACTAAATTAAACAAAACAACTCTATAGAAATTAACGGAATTTTTTAATGAAAAAATACAACAACAACAACAACAAATTTCAAAAACTGAAAGTGAAATATTTGGTTGGAAGGGCCACAGTTTCCATATTAGCCTTAACACATTTGTGCACTAAGCTATCTTGGGAGTCTCGTTGATATGATGAGTAGTAAATTTATGTTATGGTATGATAATATGATTATTATGGATATTTATTGGTCTCCTTTGGAATTCTAAAATGTTAGTTAAGGGATTGTGGCGAGTTGCGTCCAAACAAATAAAAAAAATTAATTTCCAAATTAGTACAATACAAATTTAGAAAAAACCCAATTGTGTATTTCTGTCGGTAGTACCAGTGGGGGTCATATATATATATATATAACCGCAAAAAGTAACCAACTGCAACTGATTCGAAATGTACTTATGCTCGTTTCATTCCATAACAGTGATATTTTCCTTTCCTGACGCATTTGAAGAGACAATTGATTCCGAAAGATATAAATCTAAGTCTGCTTTTTTTCTAACTATGTAGTTCGAAAAAAATGTGTAATAAATAAGTTTACATGTGGTTCAATTGAAACTGATCCAAATGGTATGCTAAATGGAGCCAATTGTGTAAATTGTGGTCCAATAGTAGTGTAAGAGTAGATCAGTTTCAATGAGTTAGCTTTTGGAGTAGTTTCCTTCAGTATAGGTACTTGAGGGATCAGATTCAATCAAATGCTATAATCAAAGGAGACCATTAACTTGCTCCAATGAAAAGCAAAGATAATTGAAATTAGGTTTTTGTGTAAGCGGTTGGAGTAGTATTTGAACCAATTTCAATCACAAGACTAGTTCGATTCTGAAGAGCTCTAATTCACTTTTTCCTAAAACTTTTCTAAACAAAAGACCCACGAGGCGGAAATCTACACTGTATTTTGATAATTTCTCTTTCAGTCAACCGCACTTACACCCAGAGGTATTTTCAGATTAAGTTGACCTGAAAAAATTTGATCGCCAAACAACAACAATTCCAAAAATACTGTTAATTGCTTCATGTTAATAACAACCAGAGATATCGTGTTAAAAAATATTTTTTTTCTGGGTGTAAGAACCCATCCCACTTAAGTACTCTCTTCCAGTGGGATTTGAAGTTTTTCTATGAAAATGTATAGAAATTTACCAAGTGCTTGTCCTCAAATATCTTCCTCTCTTCTAGTCACATTTTTAGAATATTTTTAGTTTATCCCTTTTGAACCTATTTTTTTACCATGTTGGCCCTTTTTTCTTTAATTTTTTTGGTCTTTTTCACTATTACCTTTTTTATCCTCATTTTCTTTAAACTTACCGTATTTTTGAAATAATTTCCTTTTATTTATTTATTATTTTTTTTTATTTTTGTTTCTATTTTTTAACTTTTTGCCCTTCTTTTTTGACTTATTTTTCCGTGAAACTGGTGGGTGGTTTACTGTTTTTTGTATCAAATCAAAATTAATGCTCTATTGGACAAAAAAAGCTCACATCGCAATGCGATGAGAATTCCCATACAAGTTTTTGAAACATTCTACTATTCGTAAGGGTCGTCGGCATGTCAATTGTGATAGCTAGTCGCTTGAAGGGTGTTGTGATAAATTATATTTTAGAGAGAGCTCTGCAAGAGTCTACATTTCAAATACTATGACTCTCGTCGGTGCTCTAACCGGAATTCCTTCTTCTTTTTATAACCCTTATATTAACTTGCTTTGGGCGGACTATATATATATATCCTCAAATCTGCGGCGAGCTTTTTCATACACTTCCACATGAGCTAGAGAGCTGAAATTTGGAACACTGATAGAACTCTGGTGACAATGCATTCTATTAAATTTTGGGGTCCATCAGAGGCGTAGGGGGCCGTGGGGGGACTCAAACTTTTTTTTTTTTTTTTTAAATCGAAATTGCAGAAATTAATTTAAAGAAAATTTATTTTTTGCTTTTTAGTCGGTTAAAGGGTTATATTTTAAAAAACTTGTTTTTTACTCTTTTTTTATTTATTTCTTTTTTCAAAAAAACTTTGCACAAATTCCTTTTATTTTCCTTTAAGATCTAAAACTTTTATGGCCTGGCTGAGAAAAGTCACTTACAATTATTTAACCAATTTCACAACATCCATGAATATTTACTGCCAACCATAAATTTTTCCATAAATTTTCACAAATCAATCTTATAAAAATTGAAATCAATTCAATAACAAATATACGCTTAATCAGCAGATCAAATATCGAAGCTAATGTCGGCAATGATCAAAACATCACCACCACCATGCCATGCCACCAGCAAGCACCAGCACCAATCAGTACTCACATGAGCGACGGCCAAAGAAAACAAATATTGAAAATAACAATAACAACAACAACAACAACAACAACCTCAAATGTCAAAATCTTTATAAATACTAAAAGAAAGATTGTAGAAAGCAAAGCGGAGCAGAGCTGCATAAAGTATAAAGTACAATAATATTGTCTGTGCTCTCAGCGTTTGTGCCACGATGAAGGCGAATGGGCGGTGGAAAAAGAAGCGCCCATCCAGGCATGATAAAGCACAAAATACGATGGCCATGCATAGTGTTGAGTCGATACAGTTACGATATGCCACCATCAAAACGACGACTACAACAACCTAAACAACAACAACCACTGCAACGAATCAACAGTTGGTGTAACGCAAGTAAAATGCAACTGTCAATAATTTTCTATTGACACAAACACTTGTCAAAAGCGTCAGTCAAAACAATTTTTTTCTTTTTATTTTTATTAAAAAGAAAAAAAAAAAAGGGAAAAAATTATCATTTCTGTAATGACGATCATATCGACGTTGATGACGATCTGCTTGCGCTTTTTCTCTCTACAGCTCATGATGCATTCTTGTTCCGTGGAAGCGTTGAAGTATTTGTTTGGTTTGCTTTTTGCATTGCCTGACTGACGGACGGACGAGCGGGGCAGACTGGATGCATGAGTAAAGTCTTAAAAATAAAACCTTACAAATGTTTTATCAATGAGTAAAGCAAGCAAAGTGGTGTTATTCGAAATGAAATATTTTTATGAATATTATACATTTGTTGTTTTGAATATTTCTGCGTGGTGGTTGTTGTTGTTGCTGCTGCTGTTGTTGGTGTTGGTGTTATTCAAAAGTGAACTTTGGATTTGAAGTGAGCATATGATATTGTGTTGTTGTTATTGCTATTGATATTATTGCAGTTTGACAAGAATTGCAAATCTGTATAAAGTATTGGAAAACATTTTGTTTCTTTTTGTCATATTTTACAAAAGAAACAATGAAATAATTTGCTTTGTTTTTACAAACTTTAGTTGTAAAAAAATTTATTGCATTTTTTTTTCCTCTATATATATCACTTTTTAACGCTTTAGTGCCTCTGAGTAACCATTTTTCAAATTCAAGTTTTATTGTATTAATATTACTCATTCGCCCTCAGAGTAAAATAAAACACTCATACGTCACGTTGTGCAAACATTTCTTTCTTTTAAGTAGAAAAGTTTAATACGTAGGTAGGTACTCCCATGTTAGTCTTCCGTATCCATGTATGTGAAAACACAATTTATAGGAGCCTATTAGTGATGTGGTGACTGACTCATCAACGCACAGTCCAAATCGCCTAGTCCGAACCGCTGAACCTAAAGCGCCGAACCTATACTCTGGCGACACCCTATGCGTCATTTAAGAAGCGAGAAGCGAACTAAATATAAAACTGAAAATTTGGATTGGTTTACTAAAAATGTCGGCCGTGGTGCAGAGGAAGGTATCGGGTTCGACTCCCACCTGAGGCAAGGCAGAAATTTGTTTTCGGTTTTTCTGTGCAGACCGCCACTCTCTCGCCAAGTTCTGGCAATCTTGCGAGAGTAACTTGCCATGAAAAAGCTTCTTCTTTGGGAGTCCGCCGTTCGGAACCGGCATTAAACTTGTAGGTCCACAATTATCATATACACTTGCCCATGATATCTGCTTTAAGAAGCTCGGCCCAAACCCCTCGAGGGTTGTAGTGCCAAATATGTTACTAAAAATGACCTAACTTCGAACCTATTGGACCGATTTCGCTGACAGTTGGTGATTGGGAGATGAGACCTCTCCCATCAAATTGCCCACCAAATTGCGAATTCCACATGGAAGATAAAATATAGTAGCCGAATTTCCAAAATCTCATTTTACAGTCAAGCCCGCTCAAGTGAAACCCGCTAAAGCGAAAAATCCGCTTAAGTGAAAATTTAATCCCCATGATTTTTGTTGCCTTTATCCGAATTAGCTTAAGTGAAAAACCCGCATCATATACATCATATACACTTGCCCATGATAATTGCATTAAGAAGCTCGGCCAAAACCTTCGAGGGTTGTAGCGCCAATAGATGTATGTATGTATGAAAAAACCGCATAACTGAAACAAAATGTTAAGAGGGTTCGACTGTACTTAGTACATGGGGGTTATTGATGTCGCTGATATCTGGTCGGGGAGTTCAGGGGAAGGCTAGTGGGAAGGTACTTCCACTACTGTAAGTAGATGTCTGAACAACTCCGATTTTTTGGGCTAGTACCTATCTACCTCAGTATTTATGACTAAGAATTTTAAAATTATGGCTTTTGTATTTATGGATCAATATTGTGAGTATTCCTGCAAATAGTTCTGTGTAGTTTTGTGAGAAAGAGAAGGGGTTGTATTGACTTTGGTCGAAATTGTGTAATGTCCATAAGGAGGCATAGTGAATGTAGAAAGGTACAGTCGAACTTCTCTATAGTGAACTTTTATATAATGACGTTTCTATATAATGAAGTGATTTGCTGGTCCCGTGCGAAATCATTACAAGGAAGTTCGACTGTGACTTTATATTCCTGATCATGGTCATGTGCTGAATTGAGATGGATATGAACTATTCTGAAATTATCTTACTTATTTTGTCAATTTTGATCTAATTTATTTTCTCCATTTATTTGCCCCTAATATAAGTCTACAAGTAGAAAATGTTACCCTTTGATAGCCCAAGTACACAGGCGGACTGATGTGTTTTTGTATTAAACGCACTACATATGTATTTTTCCAATTTCAACTTTAAAACTTCAAAAGGACTTTTCGAGTGACAAAAATAAAGTACAACATCTCCTCCTCTTTACACCACACAGACACAACAACAACAGCAAAAAAGAAAAACAGAAGAATGCATTCTGTCTAGATTTCAAAGAATTTCCGGCAAATGACAATTTTTTATTCTAGTTGTTGTTGTTTTGGGGAGAGCAAAACAAACAGGCATATGAAAATATGCGCGCGCTCCGATTGCATTGTGAGATGAGAAGGAGAAGCCAACAGCAGCAGCAGCAGCCACGATCACAACAACATCACTCGTTTCCGCCGTGGCCGTTGTAGACGTCGTTGTTGTTGTTGTTGCTGTTGTCGTTGTCGTTGTTGCAGTCTGGTCGCCCGTGATTACTGTTGATCATTTCATCGTCGTCGTTGTTGATCGTCTCTGTGTTTATTTGCAGTCGCATGCAGTGTTGTTGTGACGTTCGTTCGTTCTTTCGCTCGTTCGTTGGCTCATTCGCGTTTATTGAATCGTTCGTTGGGTTCGGCCAGATCGGTCGCTCGTTTATTCGTTCGTCCGTGAGCTTTACAAACGTTTCCCCAATGATCGTGTGTTGTTGATATTATTATTATTGCTGTTATGCTGCTGCTGCTGTTGTTGTTGTTGTTATTTTTGACTTTTGTTTTCGTCTTGTGGTTATTCGAAATTTTTTCATTCATGATTTGAACGTTCATTCATTCACATTCGTGCGTGCGTGCCGCAGCGGTTGTTGTTCGTTCGCTTTGGCGTTTTTAGTTGTTTTTTTCTTTCGTTGGCGGTTGCGTGCGTGCGTTCTGCTTTCTCGTTTGATATAGTTTGTGCGTTCAATCGTTTAGTTCTTTCGTGTAAAGTTTTTTTTTTTGTGGTTAAATTTTCTTAAATGTTTCACAAATAAATAATAAAAAAAAATATAAAAAGTTTTGAAATTTGGAAAAAAAAAATACAATTTTTGTTGTAATTTAAAAACGACTGTGTGTGTGTATGTGTGTGCACTTCAGCTGTCAATTGTGTACCTACGAAAATTTTGACATACAATTTAGAGTTGTTATTGTTGTAACGGAAATAGTTTTCGTTTCTAAATGGCGGCGTTAATGGCGCTCGCGACGGATTTGAAAAATTATGATTTGGCCCTCACGTTGTCGCCTGGGGGCTGATTGTGTGTTAATCACGGAAATGGTTTTTAAACTAAATTTCGAAAGATGATAAAGTGAAGAAAAGATAAATTGAGCGAAAAAAGTGGCCAGTGTTACAAAATTTGGAAAACAAAAATTTTACGTAAAAAAAAAGGTGAAGACATTTTGAAAAAATTGTATTTCATTTAATTACCCCAAAAAAACGTATTTATGTGTGAAGTGCCTTGAAATGTGTTTTTTTTTTGAAATGCCAACCGTGTGTAACAACAAGTTCAGTGTAAAAGCTTAAGAAATATTTTCGGTTTATCTCTTATGGATATCTGGCTCTCTCTCCACGCCTCACTTGTCTCGTCTTCATCTGCACCACTGAACATATTTAAGGTAAACAAAATCGCTATGATTTGCGTATTTCTATTTTAAAACTCATCGAATGCCCTCTCCAATGTATTTCCCATTTTATTTTTACATTCAACTCTACTATTTTCGTTGTGGTTGTTGTATTTTTCTCTTCATCTGTCTACTGCTTGAATATTCTATAAATATTTATTGTATTCGGTTCGATTCGGTTGTGTTTTTACTATGTTTGCGCTTGAATTTACTACGCTCAACTGCAATTCAACACGCACGACGCCCCAACCCCTGTGTGTGTGATCAGATCGGCTCGGCACTTATTTGAAATTCTTTGTTTACATGCGCCGATTCGCATAAAAATGGCTACAACGATAGCAACAACAACAGCAAAGCACAATAGGGCGCAAAAAATAAGACAACAAAATAATTACAATTTTCAACAATTTACAACAAAATGTAATACGATGATGTTGAGTTCTGTTTTGATATTTATTTTCCCTTCAGTTTTTCGCATTGTTTTGTTTTTATTCCTCATTTATTTGTTTTGTTTTTTTTTTGTTTTCCTTATTTTTGTTGTAGTCTTGTTCTTGTTCTTCTTCTTTCTGTTATGGTTGTTGTTTTTCAATTGTAAATATTTATTTACAAAAGTATTTTGCGTCTTTCGGAATGAATGAGAGATATTTTCTGTGTGTGTTGTAAGTTGCTTGATGTATTGTTGTTATTGCGCATTTAAGAATGTTACATGCCATGCCACACACAGAAAACAAAAAGAAACGAAGCAAAAATAAAAAAAAATTTGTGCTGTAAAATGTAATAAAAATAGGAGCAGACACATTTTAAAATTCTACTACGCAATTTGTAATTAGTGCGGTAAATGGGCAACAAATGGCTAGGTGCGGTGCGGTGCGGCTCGCCGGGCACAAGCATTGTAATGGATTGTGGTGAAATTCGCTCATGAGTTTGAGTTGAACATTACATTTCATATAATATCGTTAATGTTCAGTTTGTTGTTGTTTATTATCGAGCATAGTAGTGAGCGGCCGACGAAATTGTTCAAAATTCTTTGAGTACTGCAAAAGATTTGAAAACAAAACACATTTAAGTTCGGTTGTCAGTGAGGGTAGTGCAGGTGAAAAGTGGAAAAAGTCCTCCAGTTGTAGGCGGTATATGTTGCACATTCAGAGTTCATCACAGATACAAAGTTCTGCCCTATTGGATACTAAACTTACCAAAAAAATGGTAAAACTTTACAAAAGAAAACAATTATAAGACAGTGCAAATATCATATTCGCTCTTTCACGACAGTGTAAAGACCCTTAATGGCAAACCATTACAATAAATGCAATAAACTTTGTCCTTTCCTTAACCGACATGCAAAATGCGCTTAAGAAATGCTTTAAGAAAGTTCCCTCATATAATTACTATTGAATAAGTTTTACTTAATAACATATGCCTGACTGAATATGTCCTTTTTCGCAAACAAAGACAATTTTGATTTTTTTTTCTGTTCTTCCGTAACTATGGCGTGCAACAACAATTTTAATGAAGTCATTAATTATTATTTTTATTTCAAATATTCTGTGTGTTGCATTTTTCCCCGTAATTTGAATTTTTGCACTCCAATTTATGTGCATGAAAAGTATGAATAATATCGATAGCTAGAAACTGAAAAACAAGTTTTCAAATTGGTATTTTTTGTATGGAAGTAGATTTTGATTTTCTCATTTTTTTCAATTACTTTTATTACGATTCCCACAAACCACTATAGCCTATCTGATGCAGCTTCTTCTCACGATTTTCATGAAAAGGGACATAGGATGATTGTTCTTTAAGGTATCGATATATATCTCTGGTATACACAGAGTTGTCTTATTGCAATGCGTTGAAGAAAAAGTACTTGAGAAGTGGATCCAAACTGTAGTAACCTCACACAGGAAAAAAATCCTATAACAAATGAGTCAATGAGAAGCAAATACTACAACTCAGTTTTCCTATTAATTTAATTAAATTCTACTATTATTTCCCTAGTACTGTGTCCTATTGACTCATTTTTAAAGGTTTTTTTTTAGTGCAAGTATTTTTTTCAGCTGTACCTAGCCTTTTTTCGTTTATCGTTTTCTTGTGAGAAGGATACACATTTCTTAACTAAATAAATTGGTAGAGTAATTCCGGAAAACCATAAAGCCCAAACTCCAAACTGTTGAGCATCATGGACGCGACTTCGAAAAGCATTTAACACCGAAGTGTCGAGTCCGAGTTGTGAAGTCCGAGCTTAAGCAATACTTGCAAAGAAATACAAATTTTATATTTATTTGATGAGAACTGCAAAGCACTCTCCTTTTTTGTTTCGGGTACAGCTAACTCACCAGCTTCTTGATCCAAGGCCCGCCTCTCTAAAATATTTCAAATCCTATATGCTTAGAAGTATATATGCAATGCCGAGTCGCCAGTTTGTTAGGAAAACTAATACAAATACTAGTACTAATTGCACTAGTGAGGAGTTACTAGGAGAACTGGTAAGATTACTAATTCGAAATTCCGGTACTGGAGTCACTTTAAAAGACTAGTACAAAAACTAATCATATTGCTCTAATTTTCTATGTGCACAAAAGACTAGTTAAAAGACCATGTTAATCCGACCAGTCTGCGCCATGTAAAAGAGATTACGAACTAGAAATTTAAATACTTAAAAACTAGTCCGATTTTTTGCTGGGACGTTCCATACAAATCTATCTGAGGGAAAATCATTGGAGGTGAAAACCGGCCCCGAGATTTAGCAGTCAGCAATTTTAAAGCTAAACTATACTCCTTTGTTTGGGATGGAGTTTCCTCGCCCCTTTAGAGAGGAAGATAGTGCATGGGTTGCAGAATTGCTGACTCGACTCTCAGGAGTTGTGAAGTCACTCTTTTGGAATCGGATAATGGGGGGACAGTATTGAACTTTCCAGGAGCTGATGCTCCAGTCAGCATTGACTTCTTGCAACAGTACACAACCTAAGACCCGCAACAGGACGATGAAGCAAGTCTCCGTGGGTAAGAGTACTTCATTACACAGTGAAAACTTTGCTTGTGGGACACATTTTTTTGAATGAAATTAAATGTTTAGTTACTCTAGTGTGAAGCCATCCCGGGCAGATAGGTTTGGAAAAGAAACTATTTCAAAATTATTTCCAATTTGTTTTTCGATTTCCTGGTTCGATAGTACCGGGAAAAATTTTATCACAGCTCTACTATCATTACAAATTTATCAAATACGGAAAGTATTCGTATTTGCCACCTGATAACGAACCAACCACACCTAACAAATTGGGTCATGAACTTTTCCCAAAAAACAACAACAAAGATATACGAAATACCTAACCAAAAGTTGCTTATCTGCCTCTATACACTGGCAATTTTCAATAGAAAATAGAAAGAAAAAAAACACCAACGGAAATAAATGGGAAAATGCCTGAAATTCTTTATACACTAATCTGTGACAAATCTAGTACAAATGCAACTGATAGTGTCACTTTTACGTAAGATAACTGCTATTGCAGCACTGACTGACTGAATGGCTGGTGGGGCGGGGGAGGTGAAATGTGGAGGAGTGTCGAGTCAATTCACTCTATGTGCACTACTCCGCCTGCCTGCCTGCCTGCCTTCTCTATTTATTAATGGACTTTCCAGTTTTTCGTGTAACTTTTGTTTCATTTGTTTTCGTTTCGCTGAGGAGAAGGGGATGGTATGTTGTGAAATGTTCATGAATGAAATACTGTTTTTTTTTTTGTTGCATTTTTATGAATGAAATTTTTGTGCCACTTATTCGTTTTTTTGTTATATATATTTGCCCCACAATTGTTGACACAATTTTTTGTTGTTTTTTTTATTAATATTTTTATTTTATTTTTTTTTTTTTGAAATTGTGGTAATTTTTTGTAGCTTGCGAAATAAATGACTTTTCAAGTGCTTCGTTCTTTTTTTAAATTAAGTTTCGTTTTTTTGGAATTTTTTGTTTGTGTATTTTTTTATTTACTTATTGTATTTACTTGTGGTGGGACTTAATGCACAAAGTGCGATAATAATTTATATTTGGACTCTTGAATGGCGAGTATTTTGTAATAAATTATTAATAATTTTCGGTAGGAGCACATTTTTAACGGATGTCAATCAATGAAAGTGTTTTGAAAGACTTTAAGTAGTAATTTATTTCACGTAGAATTTCGTTAAATTCTAATAAATCAGTTTGATCAATGGGAAATTGTGCGGGCATAAATTCTTCAAAACCATTTCAATTAAAAAAAAAAAGTTCTTTGAAACTCTTTAAAAATAATTTTAGGAAGTGGAAAATAAAAAAATTGTAGTTTTATAATTATTGTGCTTATTAAAGATAAATAATCTAGAAGAATTTAAGTTTCATTTTCACAATTGTTTTTTCGAACCAGTGCTACACTGAGAATGATTTAAAATTAAGCGAAAATGTTTTAAAGCTTAAGCTTTGTACGGAATTGTACGAAACATGTGCGCTACAAACAAATTTTTAAAACATTTTTTCAAAATAAAAATTTTGTTTTTGGTTCTGTATACATATTCTTTTATACATTTTTTGTACTAAAAGTATACTTTTGAATTCTTTAATAAAACGCCCTAAAACTATACTTTGATTTTTTGAAATAGAAAAGAACAACAGTATTATTAATTTCAAACGACTAACGAAAGAGCAAGACAATTGAAATTGAAAACATTTAGTTTAAAAATGAAACATAAATGTATTGCCGAAAAAACTATGTTTTAAAATCCGAATTTAAAAAAAATTTTAATTTTAAAACATGGTTTTTCTTTCAGTGTACTATTTGTCTTACCAAAACCTGTAATCATGAACAAAAAAATCTTTTTGTTTTCAAAAAAAAATGTATCTTCTGTTGAAGTGACTCCAAAATTTTGTGTTTTTTTGTAAGTTTAAAATAGTAGTGGAAATAGTTCTTTATTTAAAATAGTGGTAGAATTTAGAGACCGACCGTATTTCGACTTTTCGGCTAAAAAAACGGTTTCAAATTCGGCGAGAAAAAAAAAATCGTTTTCGGATTTTTAAATTTATACTCCTCTACTTCGGTAGTACATTTTTCTACACCTTCAAGGTTATTTGCTACTATTTACTATTGCAAGAAATAAACACTTCAAAAGGAAATTTCGTACATTGAAAATCTACTACTCTTTTTACTAATCTGGCTCGAATTTCATCTGCTCCCCTTTCATGAAGTCTTCTACCTTGACAGGGATTCCCGCTTCTCCTCGTATAATTTCAACTCCCCTAGGCAGGAAGTCATATGTACTCCCCTTTCTTGAAATCTACTACTATCGTAGTACCACTCTACGCAATAAATCATATCTACTCAACTCCTCTAAAATCAAATTTCTACTACTTCCATCGTGGTAAAAAGTGAGAACCCTGGTGGTGATTATCCAGCTGAGGACGTACAGTGGGTCAAAATTCCTTTCGAATGAGTACAAGGATATCTTAAGTACACTTCGAGAAAATCCTGATAAAAACTTTTTACCTGGGGGCAATGCATATTTTTTTGTGATGAGTTTTGGACTAAAAATTAGAAAATTTTTTTAAACACTACAAATTTACCAAAAACTCAATTATTCAAAAGAATCTCAAAAATTCAGGGGGAAAAGTTAGCTTATTTGTTGTTAGTATAATTGCAAAAATTTTATAAATTTTTTTATAGCTACGTAAAAAACATTTCCAAATTCAAATTTAAGAAACTGGTACGAATTTTACCCACCTTCTTACTCTTACTTGTATAAGACTCAAAAGACTGGGACTTTGAGACAGAAGATCATGTACATTTTCTCTTTCCTTCTAGACTTTTACTTCTACAAAATCTATTATCCTTCCAAGGCGTATCATGAAGGAGCCTAAGAAGATCTCCAAGTTGTTCCCCCAAAACCAAAAATACATTCCATCTGTGCCTCTGTGCTGTTCAGTGCATTCTCAAATGCTCTTTTAACCACTAATTAGTGGCAAGCGTCTGTAGTTTCTCTGACATTCTGGTTGAAACTAGTAACAATCAGTTAAAACTGGAACTATCTGCTAATTATGGTCGCTGTTTCGTTGTATCTTTTGCCATTCGACAGTATCAAATAATTAATGAGTATGAAATATATATAAAAAAAGAAATACATATTGAAACCTGACACGTGCAGAAAAATCATGATATATGCAAATAAGAAGAAAACAAAACCAATAACTTAGGCAATCAAATATAATTCATCAACAGTTACACGAACTTTCACGAACTCACACAACAGCGGTGGAATTTTGTAAACAAAAAAATAAACAAATTTGTAACAACATTTCTCACCAGCCAGCGAAGAACCACAAGGAACAACAAACAACACACAAATAAAGAGAAATTCCAAGAATTTCAAACACAAACCGAAACAAAAAAAAAAATAAATAAAAAATTCAATAAAATTAGAAAAATTTAAATTATCATTTCTTTTTTGATTATACTGCTGCGCAATAATAGCAACAACAAGAACCACAACAAGAGGCAAATAATAATAAAACAAAATACAACTACTACATACAATTCCACCAGCAGCAGCAGCAGCGGCGGGCTACAACAACACCAACAGCACCAAGTTTAGTAATAATACATATTTTGCGCATTTAAATTTATATGCTGCTCATACATACCAGAGTACAAAAGCTTTTCGTATGCCTCTTCTCGCCGTCATAGTAGATACAATATTTTGCACTCATACAAAACGAAAAAAAAAAAAAAACACCTCTACCAAAACTGCCCCTTCCCTCCCCCAAAATAGACCCCTACCACTTACAACTACTACTAATACTACGACTACTATTTGTTTCTCTATACAACAAACTATCTCTGTGAATTGTCAATCTCTTCTTCTTCTTCTCCTTGTTTTATCAACTAATTCCATTCCATTCCGTTTCGTTTCCTATGTTTTCTTGTATTTAAAATATATAATTTGGTTTCGCTATTAAAATGCGTAGGTTTTCGCGTTTATATTCTTTCTTGTTCATCTTCTTTGCCTCCTTTTGTTTTTTGATACTTCTCTCTTTTTTTTGTCCGCCCCATAATCAGGAACTCTCTTAATTTCCGATTGCTCTGTGTGGAGGTTCCTCTTAGATGCTCTCCTATTTAAAGATAACTGCTTTTGTTTTTTTTTCCTTTCTACAATGCGTGCTCTTTCTCCTAAAAGTTTGGAAATTCTCTGAAAAAAAAAAAAAAAAAAAAAACGAAGAACTGAACTTTTGCATAGGGATTCCTTTTGCAAAAGCGTGTACTGCTAGGGGAGGGTGGTAGGCGCGAGGGGGGTTGCATTTATGCTGTGCGAAGTTTCGAGACATTTCATAGTAGTTTTTTCCTCAATTTTGTGTTTTTGTTTTGGTATCTTTGGAGTCTCCCAAATTTGTTTTCCCTACTACATTTCACAACTGCCTGGCCTTTGTGAAATGATAACTGTGAGAAGTCAGTTCACTGTACTTTGTTTTTTTTTTTTTTTTTTTTTTGGGGCACACACTTTTTTATTTTGTATTGAGATAGGGTGGCATTAGCGAGGGTGATGATGTTGTTGGTGGTTCTACTCTCCTTTGACCTCCCCTCCGCTCTTTCGGTGCCTTTTTTTTTTGTTCTTTCTTACTTTCATTTCACATCAGTCAGAATTACGTAGTAGAAATTTTGTTACGCGCTTGCGCATTTTCCTTTTGCGTAGTTTTTGTACTTTTGTATTTTTTTTTGTTGCTTTCATTTGTGTGTGTCTGTTGTTGGTTTTTTTTTCCTTCATTTTACTAGTAGATTTAGTCGATATATTTGTGTGTTTGTAAGTATGTTTGCATGTGTGTGTGTATGTATGTCTGTACTACCTAAATGAATTGGCAATAAATGCGGAGCCTACTACTATATTTGTGTATTGCGTAGTAGCGTACTTTGTTCCCATTTTGTAAATATCTATCTATACGTGTGTCAGTTTCTCTATGCATGTTTGTATGTGTGGATGTGTGCGTTTGTGTTCGCTTTTAATTATTTCATCACAATGAAGTTTTATTAAATCAGCTGGAGATGCTGTATTGGTTTTACAATTTCTGTATGCCACAAAATGTCAGTTCAGTGCACTTTCAGTGCTTAGGTATGGGAAAATGGGGAAAAGCGTAGCAAAATCATTTTCTTTTTTCTGAAATAGCTGATTCACTAATGTTTGGTATATAAATTTGGCTTTGTCTTTGCTTTAAAACAGAGTTGAAACCACTTTATATTTTCAAACATAATATCGAAAGTTTTACAGTGTAATGTATTGAATAAAAATCGTAAGAAAAACTTTAAAAAGTAGTAAAATATATTTGTAAAAAGTATGTTATTGTCTACTATGAAATTAAGAGAGCCCATGACGCAAACATGTTTTCTTATTATTGGCTTCTATCAAGCTTCCTTCAAAGTTAACTCAGATCGTAAGTTTTATAATGAAATCTGACTAGGGTAACTCTGCTTTCTTTAAAGTATATGAGCCGCTCATAAACACAATGGATAAGCCATATAAAATATAGGCATGAACAACTGCAGAGCCATACACCATCTGTTGCTATGATTTTTAGACCAAATAAATTAGGTTCTGTCCAAAAAAGTAACTAAATCTACAATTGCCGAGATCATGTGTAAACCGTAGAATGAGGGTTACACTGTTATATAGTTCGATCGTAGGGACTGCAGAACAATAGTGAATGTACCCATGGTGACGACTCAAGCTTTTAAGTCAAAACTGACGGACATTGACTGGTGCAGGAAATGTTAAGAAGATGACAACAGCGTAAGCTTAGAGAATCTCCGTTGTTTCTGTCCCGCGCTCTTGAAAACTTAAAATACTTAGGAACCTTAGCATTTGGGGGACGTGCAGAAGTTTACAGGCTTAGCTTGAACTCTCTTATAAGGTTTTCTAACAACACTTGCATGGTAAATGATCAGCTAAATACTAAAATATTTAAATTATATCAAATACTTTTGCCTAAGTAACTATGAAAGCATTTAAATCTTATTAAGGTACTTAAAGTATTTGAATTCAAGTAGTTATTAAAAGTATTTGGTACGTTTTTGGATTGTTTTCTCAATGCCCGTTTAGCACTTTATTCGACACTTTTATGGGCAAACCGGTTTCTAAACCGCTAACCGCACATTGAGAAAACGGCCCTTACACTGTTACACAGAGCTTTACTGTTATTTAAATTGAAATTAATGATTTAATGTGAAAGTGTGAATTACAGTTGAAAGTGTCAGTTAAACTATAACAAATAACACAAAATAATATTGGAATTCTTGAGTTATTCATACTACAGAAACATTAAGATGAACTGAAGAATGGTTTAACTTTAAGGACCGGTCAATACCAAAAAAATATGTGTACTTAATTTGATTTTTGTAGAAGAAATTTCCAAATGTTGAATTTATCAATTGAATAACTAACTATCACAGGTTTATCTAACTAATGGAAAACTGTCCCTAAAATATATTTTCCGTGTCAACAACATCCGTTTTAAATGAGTTTTTCCATTTCATTGACCATCACTTTGGTTGGCGCGACAACTTTTTAAATTTAACCCCATTGAAGTGACAGCAACAATACCCAAAATGGCAATTGTAATTAAGAGCAAACCTTCAAACTTCTGTTCTGAACATATTCGAAAATACGAGTAATGTGTAGGTACAACAGACATATTTATGCAGTAAAAGCTAAATTTGAAATGGTTTCGGTCATTCTTTTACCATTTTAAGGCTTTTCACTTGAAGATCCTTTGTACATGCGTATATTAAATATTATCAAACCGGTGAGGCACCTTATAATTTGTAAAATTTGAAAGCAAATTCAGTAACTTCTTTTCAATTCTATTCAAACTTTCCGTTGGGTCTGCTTGTTTGACTGACGCAATCATGCGGCAAGCCTTAACCAAGTTAAGCGATCAAACTTCAATGGCTTTATGCGATCAAGTGCATTATGCTGTTGACATGGCCACCCTCGTAGATTGCATCAGTCTATAATGTTGACTTCATTTTTGCACCGCACCGCGCATCATACATACATAAAAACAACGAATGACTTGACTTTGCTGCTGCACTTGTCACGCATTTGCTGTAGTCGGTCGGCTCAATGTACTCTGTGCACAGACTTTTGCAACGGCCGCAATTTTAGCTAGGTGCGAAACAATGCCACCTCCCAAGACACACACAGGCACACAAAAAAAAACACGAAACAAAAACATCCGACTGAGTGCCAGACTAAAGTATTGAGGAAAGTGTGTCACTCAGTTGTTGTTGTTGGTTGCTGTTGTTGCTGTTGCCGTCGCTGTTGGTGCATTTAAAAACAACAACGACTCAGAAACCCTCAGCCCAAAGAAAATACCCTAACGGTTGCAAAATATGTATATGGTGAATGGAATGTAGGTTGCCATTGACGTCTACCTCTCTGTGCTGGTTTTTTTTTTGTTTTTTTTTTTGTGTTACTTAAGCATTTGTGTGAGCATGTGTAAGTGTGGCTAAGTGTGATGAAAATGTTGCAAGCCCAAGTTGTCAACACACACATTTTTTTCGTTGGCGCTATTGGTTGTTGTTCAATGCAACAGCAAACACCGCACAATGCCGCCATCTGTTGTTAATTTCTAAGTGAAGTAAATTGCATAAATGACAGCAACAACATAATTTGGGGGCCCTAAGAAAACTTAAATGCAATGCGCATCTCCTCGGGCTTAATAAACCAGAAAAATGTAAAAAAAAAAAATGGGAAAAATTAAAACGAACAAAAAAAAATCACACAAGCAACTTGACCTGCCCTCGACATCCTGTTTTTCGCATATTTTTGCTGCTAAGCTGCACTTGCTGTTCTTGTTGTTGTTGTTTATTTCTTGCATGTTGTTTGTTGTCGTTCAAAATTTAAAGCATGCAGCAATTACAAAATGTAAATTGCCATATTTCTGAGCTGTAACACAGAGGCAGCCCGAGACAACGACGACAACGCACACGCGCATATGAACTCTCATACAGTGGCATGTATGTAAATTGTGCGTAATGTTGCTGTTGTTGATGTGGTTGTTGTTGTTGCTGTTATTGGTGTAGCTGTTTTGTTTTATAAGGAAAATATCATTGACAGCCGTTTTATGCGATATTAAAAATGATTGATGACATTGTTATTGAGATGGCGACAAGAGCGTCCGACCAACCGACTGGGGGCGCCTCTACAAACTCAGAGACAACAACAAAAAAGCACCACATTAAAAACGCAGCAGAAGCAACGAAATATATGAAATGCATTTATGGTAGTGCGACAGTGATAGCATAAAATTTATGAACAACACAACCAATGGAATTTTTCAACGATTAGCATATATAAGTATTTTTTTTATTCGTCTGCGATCAAGTGTATGTATATTGTATTTGCTTTCCGAAGTGTATACAAAAAAATACGCATTTATGTTCTTGAATGTTGTTTACAATATATTTCATTGTCAATAATTCACTGACAGTTGTTTGAATGGGGCCATTTTTGCAATTTTGCTCAGAGGACAATTTGCAAAAACAAATTAACAGACATTTTAAAAATTGGAAAAAAATACATAAAAATGCTTTGATTTTTTTTGGGAACAATATTTTAAGTGAAACACGTTTCAGAATAAGAAAAATCTTGTCATGTCAAAATTGGGTAATTTGTTCGTTTTTCATATCAAATTAACATTTTTTTTTTAAATTGATATGAAAAACAACAAATTGATATTATCACATTTTGCATTGCACTACCAAATTCACAACGTTCAAGCTACAGCAACACAGCAATTAATATCCTAGGATAAGGAGAAATCTGCACATTAACGCTAATTCCATCGAGAGACACACTGGCTGCACACCAAACGGAGTAGATGTGGGACAAAGAAACCATAAAGGCGGTACATCAACACTCTGTGGATGCAGCTATTATACAGTACCAGCACAACAGAGTCTTCGGTGTTGTGCTCAAGTGGCAGTTGAGGAATTAGGAACACCCTGCCACAGCTTCGTTCCGGTTGGAGTAAGGTCATAAACTACCTGTCACGGATAATTCCAGAAGTTCAGGATAAGTGACTAGAATGTGATGGACAACCGCATGACACGGTGCACCAATGGACGACTTTGCACGACCCCCTTTTTTAATAAACTGCCTTTTTGGGATTGCGTGCAACGTTATAAGATGATAAAGATTATGCGGCTACAACAAAAACAATTAATAGTTGACTGAAATTGGAAGACTTGGAACTCTGCCATTGATATGGGAACATTTTTTTTTTGGAATACAAATTTGCATGGCAGAAAAAAGGGATAAAAATTAAGATAAAAAAAAAGTGCATCTTCTCATATTAATTTACATTGGATTCATATCAAAATGATAAAACAACCGTATCCAATTAGATATGTTTCCAGTCGTCCTAAAATTGTAAACGGAAATTGGAGATTTTATGGTGCTCATTCGTATTTTTTGATTGGTTGCTAACGAAAAGGAAAATACCCCAGTTAAACTTCTACTCTAGACACCAGTATTTATTAAAAAATTCACAAAATTAGTTAAGGGGTTTTCCACGTGATCTTGGTTCATTGTTTCTTGAATCTTCTGTGAGGTTCCAGCCAATCATTTCTTGAATAATTTCATGATGTCCTGTTCGAATAGCCTGATCTTAACAGCTTGCACTGAAGAACAAATGCCCTCGAAAGATTTTCTTTGTTCAAATTTCGAATGGAAAATTTCAAAAATTTCCGATGTATGGAAGCGACCTCTATACACTCAGAAAACTACACATTCCAAAAACAAAGAAAAAGTTTCCTCAAAAAAATTTCTCTCGTTTGAATTTATTTTCCTTGAAATGAGTAAAAATTTTCTCATTACTTGCAACCATGGTGATCAATATGAAGATACCTTTTTCTTCAATGTTGGGAAATTTGAAAAACATTACAAAATTTGTGAGAAAACGAATTCTGAAGTGGTTTATACTTTGATATACATATTAATGTATACAAAAACTGCCAAATAAAAGTATGTAATACATATAAAAATGTATGACATATATAATATATATATAATTATGGACCTAGTACATTTTAGTAGTATACTACTATAGTAGTAGAATTAGTAGTAGTAGTAAAATTAGTAGTAGTACTAGTTATTCTTCCTTTCATAGATTTTTTTCTCTAAAACAAAGAAAAAAGTTTCCTTAAATTAAAGAAATTTCTTCACTCAAATGATTAACATTTTCTATGGCGAAAAATCAATCCCATTTTTCCTCAATTTGATAGCCGTTTTTCCTCAATCGAGGTAAGTATTTCTCTGGGTGTACTGAACATTTTTATAATTCTTACAAAGGGTTCTACGATACACTGTTCATTTATTTTTGTGTTCTCTGTGCGATGAGTTTCTTCTACTAACTTGAGAGTTGTGGGGTGTCACATTTTGTACTGTGCCAACTTAAGCTAAAGTTCATTGTTTAGCGAGATTCAAGTCACCTCCTCCATTTTGATTGAAATATTCTGCGAGTATTGGTAGTGAGTGCGGTTTTGAATAATTTCAACATAAATGAATTAAAATTTTTTTATTAATCAATTTGATTATGATATAAAAAAAACCTGAAATTTTACTGGTTTTACTATTTATTTGTTGTGGTGTTTTGTATGCAAGCTTTTTACAAAATTCCATTTGGAAAAAAAATCCATTAAAACTTAAAATAAAAAAATATTTATATCTTTAAAATGCAATTAAGTGAAATTCCTGCTGTACGAATGTTATCTCAAACTCAGAGAAAAAAAAGCCAGCAAACCACCCAAGTTTTCCCTCAATAAATAATTGTAGGCATAGAAAGATACAAACACTCTGCACACACAGTCACACACACACTCGCAAATTCTATTCATTCACATGCTGCATGTCATTATGACGTACGACGATATTTACAATTTACAATTTTGCACAACATTCACCTTCACAAACCAACCAACCAACCAGCCAAGCAGCCAGTCAGCCGAATGCAACTCAAGCACTCCATGCGACAGCACAGCATTTGAGGTTTTTACGTCAAAACAGTTTTACTACGTCGCATTCGTAAACAATTTTGCCCAGCCACCAAAACAGACAACGTACATACGATATACAACAAATAAATAGAAGAAGAAGAAAAAAATAGAAAACACTATACAATTGAGAATACAACTACTATATGCAGTAAGTACCTTTTGGCTACTAATACTACGTACGTACGTTACGTATTTGGTACTTGTGATATTTCGTTGTTTTTCATTCATTCATAGTTTCATTGTTTTTTTTCAAATATTTTTTTTTTCATTTTGTGTAAGTCGTTGTTGCCGTTTGTTGCGCTTTGTTTTGCCTCCAAAGCGAATGCCATGCAAAAATCATTCATTTCAAGCCACACGCTGGCTGAATGTGACGTCTGGAAGCGAGACAAAACAAGCGAGTGGAGTGAGTGAATTAGTGGCGCACGGAACGGACGGATCTGGGCGGAGGGTGGGAGGTGCCATTCCATCGTGACGTCTGACGTGTTGCTGTCATTCGCAATGTGGTTGTTGTCGTTGTTGGCATACTTCTAGCTTTGAAGTTGACAATTTGCTATATAATTTTTGTTTTTTTTGTTTCGTTACTTCATTGTGTTGCAAAAGTTTGCCATTGCAGTTGGGATCTACGGCCTGCAGTGCAGTTGTGCTCGTATTGAAATTAAATGCGGTTATGGCAAAGTTTTTCTGAAGTGACAATTGAAAATTGTTGCATAAAGTCTGTTGTTGTGTGGCGCTGGAAGTGCTGGTACCGTCGTAGTAGCTGGAAAATTTTAACTGCGAAAGTAGAGCAAAAGTTCCATGTCACTTGAGGGCACTGGCGGAGTGTGCAAGTAAGTATGCACAAATATGGGAAGTACATTTATTGAAATGCATAAAAATTGTGAAATTATTGTGAATTCATTTGCATATGTGCACATGTTTCATGTATGATTGAAAATTCGCAAGTACCCCAACTACTTATTCAGTCAAATGAATCTTGAGACTTGGGGGGTGTTTCGCAAATACTTGAACCACTCAAAAAATTCGTTCGCAAAAGTTTTAAGTGATGAAAATAACTTTCAAATCCGAGAAACTCTAGCGTATACTTGAGACCTGAACTGTGAAGAATTCTTTCGAGGAAATAAATTTATTTCAAAAATTCTAGAAAAAATACTTCATTTCAAACTGGAGGAATTCACTAGAAGTCTACAAAATGTCTTTTAAAATGTCTTTTAACACATTCGCGGACAAGACGGCATATACCGTCAACAATTTTTAAAATCATTAAATCATAATTAAATCATTCAAGTCATAACTGGGTGGGACATGACGGTAAAAGCAGTCAAGACGGGAATTCCCCAAGTGTCTTGTGTTACCAATTTTAAATGCATTTTTTTTTAATTCAAATAATTTAATTTGTTTCCCCTGTGTCCCACAAAGTGACCATGCAAAAATAATCTGTCCGCAAATCTGTTAAGCGCGCACAGGAACGTGTTCCTATCCACTTTCGATATTTCAAATTCCATACAAATGTAAATTTCAAAAGCGGAAAACGTTCGTAAACCGCGCCTGTGTGCTCAAGCCTTAAATTCTTCAAAAGTTTTGCATTTGAAAATGTAATCCTTGGAGTAAACCTAATTGGAAGCGCTTGGCTGTAATGTGGACGTTTGAGTTAACCAGAACCAATTCTTGTGTTATGAGAAAGATAGCGAGCACATCTGCTCCGATACTCCTTAATAGCTACAGCTTAAATCTCTCCAATCATGATCAGAAAATATATTGAAATTCAATCTTCTTCTTTAGGGCTGCGACGGTCTTAGTTTCACCTTGACTGATCCAATTTTCTGCCCCTAGGCATCTCTGTCAACTATGTGAAATTTTTTGTAAGGAATAGGAGAAGCTCAATTAAAATTGCTTGAAATGAAAAATTTCTTTCAAAGAAAGGGAAAATCTTACTAGAATTCCATAAAAAAATAGAAGTGGAAAGCTCACTAAGGATTTGCCGTAGTGGGCAGTAAAATTCATTACAATTGAACGGGTGGCATTATGAAGGCGGTGACATGTCTTCTTTGTCGCTTCTGAATCTCCGAAACTATCAACAATACTTATATTTGCGAGAGATTCTGGGCAAGAGGTGACTTTAGTCATTTTAATTTTGTGTCAAAAAGTCCATTTTCCATCACCCCTTCAATTTGTTGTTGTAATTATTCACATTCAGTGGAGCTTGAATATGACTATACTAATCATTCATTTACTAAGAACTACCTAAAATATTAAATTCAATTCCATTAAAATCGTTAAAGGTTCCTATTCTGACAAATTGTAAATATCCACTGGCTAAAAATATATAGTTTTTTTATAAAAGCTTTTGCTTTTCAAACGTTAAAGCGGTACCCCAAAAACCAAACAAAAAATTTCGTGCTTCATATTTTATGACAACTTTTGGAGAAATCAAGTTTTTGGCGAACCTAAACGGAAAAGAAACGATCTGGTCCCAGTCAAACAAGTCAAATGCACTACAGGGCGTATGAAGGACCATTATGATTACGAAATTTCAATAGTTCATTTAAGTTGTGTTACAGGCCTTAGAACAGCAGAACTTGGATACCAATGATTAAGAGCACAAATGTGTTAAGTACATATATGAGTGAAAATGAGTTCATTTCAATTTGAAAACTTTCAGCCAAAAAAAAAATTTTGTAGAAAAAAAAATTTTTTTAAGTTTTTTCTAAACGTAAAATATTCTGTAGGATTTGAAAATCCCCTTTGAACTTGAAAAACTCGTTCAATTCGAAATAAAAACCTCAAATTTTTGAGAATTCTTTATTATTTATGAGCATAATTAATTTATTTAACCATATTCTAATTTCCCGATGTTTTTCTCATTTCAGCTGGTTTTATTCAAATGCCACCCGATCTAGAAAATGACGCCTTTATATGTAACCTAAAAACAACAAACAAACAAGTAAAAAAAAGTGGCAAAAAAATCAAACAAGTGGCTAGCCCAAAAAAAAAGGCCAATGTTAAATGAAACGAAAAAAAGTTCATAATTGCAAGTAGACGGAAAAAGAAAATTGAATAAAAAATACAAAGAAAACTAACAATGGAGATCAATACTATCCATCGATTGGCTAGCCAATGTTACTTCATTAATACAACAACAACAACAACAGCATCAACCACAGTGACAGGACGAACGAATTATTTTATGAAAAGGAAACGAAAAAGTCAAAGTAGCGGCATGGCTGCGACCGCTTCGAAAGCACTCGAAACGGTCAATGAGCTGAATTCGAGACGAATAATGCGTGAAACATCACAACACTACCAAGAAGAAGCAGAGCAACTGTCAAATTTGACAATTGCAAATGATGCGACAGGGGGCAACAACACGAGCAGCAACAGCGGCAGCGTGTGTTTAATATGTCGACAGCATATGACGGAATGTTGTTTGAAATGTTGCCAACATTTTACAAAAGCAACAAGAAAAATTAGCACTGATAACAATAAAAGTAGAAATAGTTTAAATAACAACAAGAACAACAACAACAACAATGACAGTCGAACTGTAACAAATGACAAGTGTCATTATAGTGAAAGTGTAACGACGGCAGCAGCAACAACAACAACAACAGCTGGTGGCAATTGTCGTTGTTGCTGGCCACAAAGTTCCTGCGCAACATCATCCACAATATCAAGATCCTCATCACGGGGAGACACAACAGCAGCAGCAGCAGCAGCAACGACGACATCACAACAACTACCAACAACAGAATTAAGTTGTAGCAGCAACAGCGTTGACATTAACCAATTCAGTCGCTGTCAGTGCAACTGTAAAAGTTTGAAAACATCAACAACGAAAGAAACCACATCACCAGCAGTCAAACTAATGGAGTCGTCCTCATCATCATCATCATCACGAGCAACTGCATCATCACTGACAACATCATCAACGCCCGCCCCAAATAATGTCTTTGAGCTGCTGCCTTCTGCAACAACACCATCATCAGCAAATTCATCACCAAATGGCAAAGTCTCCAATTCACACACCCCCAACACCTCCTCCGCCACCACCACCACCACCACCATCCGCTCATCTGCCGCCTCCGGTACAAATGACAACAACCAAATAACAAACAAAAGTGCAAACAATAACCACAAGCAAACGTCGTCTGTGCGCGTTTTATTACGAAATGCAATAAGAACGTTTCAACTTTTACTCGTAATCATACAAATGCAATTGATGCAAACCATTTACAATAAACTTAATAATAATCCACATCAAAATACAAATACTAATTACAATTACAATAATTTAAATAAAAGACAACAACGTCCTCCATTGCCAAGACTGAAATTTCGTCGTAATTCCTACTGTAATAATGCCACAACAAATAATAGTTCTAATACAAATAATGTAAATGCATCACATAATACTACGCCACCACTACAAGCACATCATCATCAACAGCCGCAGCCGCAGCCAACGCATCACCGTGTACAATTGCCGCCTCATTTACGTTACTTCAAAATGCCAAATTTATCACATTTATATATGATTTTAATAGTTTTATCGTTCCTATCGCTATTTCTGCCATCGACACATGCCCAAACATCGTTGGTGTTGCCATCGTCAGCGTCATCGTCCGGTGGTACTATACCCATAGCCACATCATCACAAGTCAGATTATCACGCAATGAAACTGGTGAGTACCTTTAATGGTTCTTTAATGATTACTACATTTTTTGGTTAGAGATTATCATGCTTACTAGCACCAAAAAAAAAACAGTTTACATAAGAAGAATACATTTAATTGACATTTTGTTCAAGTTAAAATTTAAAACTTTTTTCAATCGATTTATGATTAGTTGAATTAGATTTTACTTTCGAAAGAGGAGACCTTGTCACAGCGGCCACATTAGGCATATGACAGACCTCTACTATACCCATTGTAAATAAATAATTTTTTGACCCTACAGTGTCCTGTTAACAATCCTGTAACCACCCTGATTGATATTCTGTTTAGCGAGACCAATAGCTGTGTTCGTATTTGAGAAGTAGCGTGCAAGATTGGTTTTGCTTGTCTGTTACCGCAGATATACCTCAAGTAATGTGATATTTTCTCTTTAAGCCAACGTTGAACTTTATCGAATGTGTGGTAAAAGTACTGGCCGATCCTTCTCTGGCAAATTCACCTCCTTTTTTGTTTCTCTCCTAACCACTGTGCCTTGGTACCCAAATGAGATAGACTCTACGCTGATTAGTAGTTGGTGACAGTCACAAACAAGTTTGGATCTGATTTCATATGCACCCACAGAAATCTTCTTCTTCTTAAGTTCTTTTGCTTCCTGTGGGGCATAGGATCCACAGAAATACTATCACAAAAACTTTCAATAAATAATAAAAGTAAAAAAGAATTCACAAACAAATTTGGGCCTCCTAGGTCAAAACTAACAGTAAGAAAAATTGGATTTTTTTAAAATCATTTTTAAAAATTTGGAGTAAAGCTTAAAATAATGGGAATTTAGTAGAAATGGTAGAGAATTCTTCAACGAATAAATCCATCTAAGTAGCTATTTTTTAAGAACTCCCCAAATCCGTCAGGTGATGGGCAAAGGATTTTCTAGTTGATGGTAAAAACCACCTGTGAAGCTTTGAACTTTAAATGTAAATTGTTGGCGCAGCAATTTGGGCTACATTTCTAAAAGGTAGAATCCTTCCGTAAGCCTCCTACCCCTATATTTGAAATTTCATACAGTTTACCAGGACTCCTTTTAACATAGACATCAGAGCACGTAGTAGGCTTCTAAATATATATTTAAAATTCAGTAATCCACCCAGAAAATGTCCAAGGATGTACTTTG
This sequence comes from Heteromyza rotundicornis, assembly GCA_951394025.1. Classification (NCBI taxonomy): domain Eukaryota; kingdom Metazoa; phylum Arthropoda; class Insecta; order Diptera; family Heleomyzidae; genus Heteromyza; species Heteromyza rotundicornis. Next base: position 18,528,966 of record OX596012.1, on the reverse strand, counting down.
TGGCAGCTGTAACCCCGTGCCACGCATTTTGAGGCGAGATTCACTCAATATTCGATGATTACTAAGTTAAATTTTAATCATATTTTTTGTTTTGTGGGCCTCTTATGTCCCATTGGAAATTCCATCAATTACACAATTTTACATTCAAGATTCAAGAAAATCAGTAAGACCCTTTAGATATGATGTGGGCTAGAAAATCGTATCGTAAAAAATTAGTTTTAGTTTTCGGTGTCGCAAAAATAAGAACAAAAAAATGAAAAACTTCGGCCATTTTTTGGAAAAACCGAAACCGAAGCCAAATGTGCATTTTTGGCCGAAGCCGATTAATCGGTCGGGCTCTAATTTGTAGATTGCGGAATGGTTGCCACATTTTTTAACATTTGCATTAGTTTCTTAGTTTTTTTTTGCACAAGTTTTGTCTTTCAAATGAGGCAAAATTTCTCTGGGTGTGCATTCAGTGAAAATAGTGCCGCTTTGTTGTCGGAGTGTAGGTAAATATTTTTGCTGGCAGCAGTTCTCTTTACATATGCTCTGAGGCATATTTCGATTGCATGCAATTCCGCCTGAAAAACATAGTTTCAATCCACATATTTGCATATAAAGATTCTTCGGCCTAATATCAAGAACTCCTACCTCAACCTCTTCGTTTGTCTTGGAGCCGTATGTGTACCAGCAAAGATGATCTCCTGAAACTTAAGTCTTCCCTGTTCCCAGCTATTTCTATCTAGGAATATTACTTTGAAGTTGTGGTTCAAATTATATGTTTGGGTAGACCGAGATCACCAATAGATACCCTGAGTTTCTCATCCTGTGCAATCTCTTTTACGAGAGGCAATCAGAAGGTGTCGTAACTAATATTTGATATTATTTCGCTTAAGACCTGAGGGAATCAGTGGTTTTAAAAAGTTGTTCTGGAGAAATGTACACTAAGAATGGAGCAACATTCAAAGACCATGGACTTACAAATGGTATAGACTCTAGATCGTATTTCCATTGGATGAAGCACAAAATGACTTCAGCTTTAATAGTTTCTCTATACCGGAATATCTCTCAAATATGAGTAATGTCAGTGACCAAATTATTTTGACCAACTCCAGCCATTGTTGCCATAAATTTCAATTCTATTTAAACGTTCTTACATAATTAAGCAATGTCACGTAATAACAACTTGTTTATTTCGATTTATTGAATTTATTCTAACCGCCAACAACAAAAAAGAAATCCAAACTACTCAACTAACACGAGCAGCCTACACCAGTAACAACAAGTACAACAACTTGAGAAAAAAAATAGTAAAAAAAAAACCTAAAACTTATGTTTTAATCAAAACGCAAATCTCTTGTCTGGTGTTGTATTGTGCGTATTATGGTGGTTTCTCGTTGCCTCCATTAAATTGTCTACATTGAAAATAAATAAATTTATAAGAATTATTGACAAATATTGACAGCTGATAATATTAATAATAAAGACCGCACCGCTGTCGCACACACTTGATTAGGCCGCGACATGTAGTCCAATCAAATGAGCAGCAGGCGGTCCATAAATATTAATCTACTACTTTACTACCACAGTAGATTGTGGCGGAGTGGAGTATCGCCTAGTAAGAACGAATGAAATAAAGCGGTAGGAGGACAGTGGTTGTGGTGTGGTGTGGTGTGGTGGGGGAAGAGAAGATTACAGTATTTATTCACACACGCATAAATATAGTAATGTGCGTATGTATTCATATAAATTATTATTTCCTTTGTACATATATTGCATAAAAAATGTTTCGTGTATATATGAGCAAAAAAAGCAAATGGCCGCTTTTGTTTTTCAGAAAACTTTATTATCAAGAACAACAACAAACATGAAATAGCCGCATTTCAAGCAACAACAAAATTTAAATGAAACAACAACAAATGTGAAAGCAAAAAAAACAAGGCAAATATTAAAACAATCCCAACCAATCAGCGGCCGCGACATATCAGGCCGATTGAGGCTTGTTTGTTTTGCAATTTTAACAAATTCAAACAAATGAAAAAAATAAGAAAAATAGAAAAAAAAACTTAGCATGTAAAAAATTGTAGGCGTTTAAAAAAATAGCGATTTTTTTCAAATTAAATTAAAAATTACAAAATTTAAAAAAAATATATTCTTAAGTACTATATATACTAACTATTTTTTTTATTTTTTTTTAAATTAAAGTTTTAAAAAAATTTTTAAATTTAAAAAAAAAATAAAATTTGAGAAAAAATTTATAAAAGAAATTATTTTAACGAAATAAAGCTGCAAGTGGTATGTGAATGAAGGACGGTATGTAACAACAAGTGATAAAGTGGTTTCAGTCGACCAAAGCGACCTTATATACATCAACTGCACCATATTGGATACACCACCTTGTATTTTGAAATTTTAACAACAAATGTGAAATTAGCAACCCCAAAAGAAAATTCGTTCACCATATTGGATCCGCCATCTTCCGACTAAAATGAATTTACCCATACCTCTTGAGGTATACCCTACGTTTTATTACAAAATTGAAGATGTTAGGTTCGCCTCTGACCCTCACTTATAACCCAATTTACGTATTCAAGATGTTCGTCGTAGATTCGTTTTTACACTTTGATTTAATATTTCAAAATGGTGTGCTGCTTCATGATTTCAATTTAATAAATATCCAAACCATTATTTTCTGATTGAGAAAATAGTCATAGTCAACAGAAATGAACTAGACCCATCTACCCTTTCAAAAGGAAACTGATTTTTTTTTGTTTGCGTTTTTAATATATTTAATAATTTTCTAACAAATGCTGTACGTTCTAATAGTAGATTTCGTCCTCTAATCGCTAAATTATCATAAGTGGTCCTTTTTTCGAAAATTGTTTTTTTTATTCCAAATGAATCTTAAGCTGTGCTGTATCTTTCCATATACTTAGAATGTACAAATGTAAATGAAAAAGTAAACAAACAAACAAATTTACATCTAAAATTTATATTGTTTTCATAAAAAAGTCCTGCGACATAAAATACTAAAAATTAAATACAGAAAACCGTATCCTGTTTAATTTAAAAAATACGACAATTTGGGAACGATTTCGTGTACCAACGCCCTGTGTAGAACAAACTGAAATTTTATAAAATAGCAGAATACTCATTTCATTTATATTGAAATGATTTTTTCAATTTATTGTCAATAAGCAAAAACGTTTAAAGTGTTTAAAAAATTGTTAAGATATAAAAAAAAAACTTATAAAAATTTGTGAGTTTTTGTGTAAGATCATTTTGTCAAAAAGCAACAAATCAACGGGGCATGTCTTATGGACCATGATGAGAAGGTGGTAGACCCACAACATCCTTGCCGTATATATCAAGTAAATCGCTAAAAAAAAATTATCTCTGATGAGAAGTCTTTTTATTTAATTAAAAAAATTTAAATTTATAAAAAAATATTATTGGAAGAAAAAATATTTTTAAAATAGAATTCTAAATTTTTTATAATAATTTAATCTTTTAAAAAAAGAAAAGAATTTTTAAATTCTTTAAAATTTTATTAATAAATTTTTTATTATATATTTCTTGAAAGTTTTTAAATTAATTTTTTATTTTAATTGCTATGAAAGGTAATAAAACATTTTTTTATTGTTAATTTCTATGAAATTTATTTAATAAATTTTTTATTGTTAATTTCTGTAAAATTTATATAATAAATTTTTTATTATTAATTTCTACAAAAATTATTTAATAAATCTGTTATTATTTAATTCTACGAAATTTATGCAATAAAATTATATTTAATTTTTTGATTAGCAAAAAAAGAACAAACTGAAATAAAGTATTTTGTACACTAAAATTTCATGTCATTCAATCATCACTTAAACAAAAATTCCATTCAACAGCTTCTTGAATTTAAATCAATGGCTGCAGGGCTATTATTTGCAAGAAAACATCGTATTTTTTTCTACGTTCATACACCACATGCAAAAATTGCTGCAAAAAAATGGAACATCCTACTTAAACATAAAAACAAACAAAGAAAAAACAATGTTCACCAATGAGTCAAAATGTTTAATTTTGCACTTGAAAACGAGGTGCCTTCTCTTTGCCGTTTGCCGTTTATTTTTCAGACGAAACTTTGCCGTGTCTATTTTGTGTGCGCTCTTCCTAGTGTCACTAGCCACTGTCGCCCATCGCCCCCACGCATAGTCACATTTCACTGCCATGCCGCGAGGAAGGAGTCATTGACCAAATAATTATTTTGACATTTGCAAATTATTCTTAAATATATTTCTTCAAAATGGTACACGCCATTTAACAAAAATTGTTTTTAAAGAAATTAACCAAATAATGACGTTGCGGAAGCATAAATGAAATGTTTTTGCAAGCATTTGTCAATGTCAGAATGTTTTTCTCCCGAACAACTTCAATACAATTTCGCATGAAAAATGAAAATGTTCACCGCTAAATTATTTTTCCATTTTTTTTCTCATTTATTAATTTAAATTTTCGCAAATATATAAATCATATTTAAAAAAATATCTATAAAAAAAAGTGAAAAATTACAGTGAATTGGCAAAAATAAAATAGTCCCACGCAACAAGAATACAAGTGTGGGGAAAGGTGAAAAAAAGCCAATTTGAGTTTTCAAGTGTCAAACATGAATTGGACGGTATTGACAGCATTGCAATTTTGACGAAATGTCACGCCTGACCGCCTGATATTTTTTGATTCGGTAACATTTTAATTAATTCGCCATAAAATTGGGATTTATTTTTAACGATTTGCGCGAAATTCCTTTGATAACATAAACAGAGAAAATATGTTTTTGATGTTTTAAGCATTTAAGCTATTGTGACAGTTGACAAGCGCTATTAATATCAAAAATTATAACATAGAGTCGTAAAAACAGTTTTACGATATTGAGGATTTTCTAAAACAAAATAACATCAAGTTCTTATGGTTAAATAATAATTTTTTTTTTGTTTCTTTTTGTTGGCTTAAAATTGTTTTCTTCTAACGAAATTCAGTTCAAAGTGATTTATCAAAAACGTTTGAAAAAGCGTAAACAACCAAGTTGGGGTCATAAATTTCCATTTGAAGATTTCATTTTAATTCATTAAAATTTGAAAATTTGTTTATTTAAATTGACAGACACTAAGAGAAATGAAAGTTTTTCAATTTGATACAAATGTTTTTTCTTAAATCTTATGAGTCATAGAATGCCAGCAATACCCTTAACAATGTGGCTTTAAGGAAGAACAAAAAGTACATTAAATATTCAACATATTTTTGCTTATTGGGATAGGCAGATCCTAAATGTTCGTAATAATAATAGTAATAATTTGGCACAACAGCATATCATTGCCGAATCCGAACGGCGAGACTCTCAAATAAAATAAGGTTTTTCATGGCAAGTTGCTCTCGCCACTTTGCTATTGCTTGGCGAGAGTGTGGCGGTCTAAAGTGTAGACTCAGCATAGAAAAATGTCTACTTGCACCATACGATGCCATCAATGCTTAGTTAACTACATATTCAATCAGCTGATGGTTAACCAAGGAATGTTGAGGTTAAATATGAAATGGTACATTTTCTCAATAAATAATTAAGTAAAGACTTTGAATTGTGGTCTTGAGTCTTCGAGTGCTTGGAGACGTTATTGTGGCACTCCATTCTCATTCCTATACAAATAGCAACTACCACAGCTGTCAGATTCGATTACACTGTGCGGCAAGGCAAGAAATGTTGGGGTTCTGACGGTTAGGCGTGATAGAGGGACGAAAAAAAATATACGTGTAACGGTGTCACATCACGTCTCAAATTTGTTTTAAAAGATATACAATTTTATGGATTTGCTTAAACATTTTAACAGTTTTCTGTTACAAATTAACAGTTAACTGTTAAAAATTTGCAGTACAATTTGAAAACCCAGTTACACTTATATTTTTTGTTCGTCCCTCTATCACGACCAATTGTCAGAACCAAAAAATGGTTCTTGTCGCATATTGTTATCAAAAGAGGATGATTCACGTTTCCGTCGGAGCTGAACTTTACCGAACATATGTCCAGCTGCCTTGTCTTATCAAGCTCAAGTGCAATTTAAATCAAATTTGGACTGCGATTTTCATACAACAACAAATTTTTGGTGCCAGCAGGTAGTTACTCATATGCGCATTTCGTTCCCACTAAGGAACTCATCGGTGAGCTTTCCTGGTACAATACTATTGCTAGCCTTAATTTGATTTAACTGCACTTCATTTTCTCTTAATTTTAAACAATTATTTCTTTTAGTGTACAAATTAATTGACATGCAAAAATTCCATTTAATTTAATTTACGATTCATTCATTTATCAAAACAAAAATAAATCCCAAAAAAAAAACGTCCAACAACATGAAAACGCATTCAATGAAATATTTACCATTGATTAATTAATTTAATCTTTCGAAAAATCAAATAAAAAATTGTAATTTATGCATAATTAGTATTTAGGCGAACACACACGATCACTAGCAAATATTTGTTGAAATTAGTATAAAAAAAAAGAAAAAATCTTTGGAATTTCTCTAAATGAAAGTAAATTCCAATGAAACTAGCAGGTTCCATTAACTATGGAAGTGGAGAAGAGACTTCCTTTTAGTGTCTCAAACAAGTTTCAATTCAATGTTTAATTTGATTTGATTAAATTATAATTTTTTTATTGTACACTTTTTTCTTCTCACAAGTTCAAGTCATATCCCATGCGATAATTCAATCTGACATTAACATAATTTCAAATGAAACAATTTTTTGACATTTCGTTTGACGTATTTCGCATTTTAACATAAATAATTTTGACTTAATAGGCAAATTGTTGCCATTTCCATATGCTTGAGTTTTGCTTTTGTTCTTGTTGTTTGTTGTTTGTACTTTTTCAAATGCTGTGCGTATTTTCTGTAACGTCACACACATACACGTGCATATCGAATTACCGACTGGCGCCATTTATTTGAAATTATTTTATACCATTTCGCTTATGTTGTTAGGTTTCTCACCATTTTTTTCCCAGTCGTCTTCTATTTTTTGCTTTTTTTTTGCGCTCGAAACAAAAGCGTCTTCACACAAAAGTACAAAAGTGTCACCAGTCGCACAAAACACCTCCCAAGTATAAAATACAACTACAACGAGTGCTCGGCCTGCCTGCCTGCCTGCTTGCTTGCGTGCCTTCGTTTCCTCTTTCCACCCACCGTGTATATGGTCACTTTGGGCGCCATTGACGTTCACAGCATAGTTGCGTTCAATCAACAATAGCAGCAACAAGGGCAACAACAACAACAACGACAGAAAGCAAACAATACAATAACAAAAAGCATTAAACGCCTCTCCAAACGCCAATGGTGGCCTAAAGCGGTGACGATGACGGCGGCAGTGCTGGCGGCGCTACATAATCCGATGCCACAACAATAGTTTCCACACCGAACGACAACTACGGTTGACGGCAGCTATATGGTACCGTTGTCGGTGCTGGCGTTGGCGGTTGGTGTGGTCTACAAAGATTTTCGCACTTTTTAGTGCTTCGGCTTTAGTTGTTATTGTTTCTTGTGCTGTTGTTGTATTTTTCTTTACTTTTTTTTTCTTTCCGTTCACACATAAGTACGTTTTGACGCATAATCACAACTGTCACACCGTGCGGTGACATAATGACAATTGCCTTTGTGACATTTACTGTTGCACCATTGCCACATTTATTTGCCTCTCCATTCCTTAAACACTGAACTGAAGCCACACGTAACGAACTTGGTGGTTCCGTCTTTATGGGCTGAATGTGTGTGGTGTTTGTTGTCCATGTTCAGGGAAGTTCATGTGTTCATGGAAGTTTTTCAAATTTATTTCAATTATTTACTTAAACGTGTTTAGACTTCAGCTGCATAGAACAGTGAAGAATTGTTCCTTGTTAGTGGGCAATTGAAACTTTTGCCTGCCCCCTCAGATATATTTATCTTTAAATTGAACAAAGAGACTGTCAAATTAAATACGAATTTAAATATACTAACAAAAACTATTTAAAATAAAATTAACAAAAAATTTCTTAAAGATTGTTACCCCCTTCTCCAATACTTAAATACACCCCTCGTCCCTTCTTATCAACGCCCACTTTAAACGGAAAATCTTTTTCGTGTGTTATTTTTAAAAACATCACAAAAGTCATGTGAGTTCTACACTCAAAGGAAAGCAATTCAACAATTACATTTTTCCATTGTCTGCATTTATTCTTTTAAAAATTTCTTATTTTCCAAACAAACCCGAATCACTCTAATATTAAATCCAGGATACTGTGAGGGGATTGAAAGATTAGGTTAGCGCTACTAGAAGTTAACAGTTCTTAATTCGTGGTCTGCAGTACGAAGTATTTCAGTTGAGAATGTTGCAGAGTAGTTACACTTCTGCCCACACAACCACCTTAACTTGGAACCGATGACAGCCAATAAATTTGGTTATAGCTTGCAATTGCCTGAACTGAAAAGTTCGTTTCATACAAAAGCAACCCCCGTTTCTTTCAAGTACAGCTAATTTTATTTTTATCAGCAAAATGACCTTGTTTAGGATAAACGAAATGTATTTTTTAGAAACCAGCCTGTATTTGAACGGTTTTCTGTTGTATGAAACGAACAATTTTTGAATCAAATTAATTTCGTTTGCTGTTCACTATTTCGATCAAGGCAAACGTAAGTGCATTTGCGCTAAAAGTATTCAACGTTTTCTGCAAACAAAATAATTTTTTTGAATTAACCATTCGGTTGAGCCCATTGGGGAAATGTGTGGACAGAATGAAAATCTCTAGCGTATATCTGTGTATCCTCTGCAGTTTGACCTCATACAAATGTGGAACTTGATAAAAGTGGATCTTAGGTGAAGGCTCTGACTCTCCAGTTGAGTTTTTATGAATTAAAGCTTTTAAGTGGTGACAACCTTGATGCTCAGTTGAATTTAAAATTTCATATTTTTAACGTTCCATGTAAGTGATGTGGTATATGTACCTTTAGTCTAACAGATACGTTTTGAAATCCGCAGAAAATTTTCTTTCCCATTTCTCCCAGTGTGTGTTTTTCTTTTTATTTTCTTCTTTTGTTTTTTGTATTTTCTAAATTATTTTATTTACTTTTCATATTTTGTACGCACTCGTCTGGGTTCTACTCTCTTTTGATTTTGACGATATCTCGTCGCTCACGGCTCGGACATTTCACCTCCTCCGCCTACTCCTGCGCCTGCTGATTTTGAAATTTATGTGACAGTTGGCCGCTGTGAAGATGACAAATATAAAACTCGATTGATAAGTGTTTGACAACTGTGTTTGTCTTTATTTGATTTTAATGGACAGTGGCATTTGGGCGTTTGTTGTTTTTCTTGCGTTTCGCTTGTTGGCGGGTCGATGTTTGACTTTTTTTTTTTTACTTTTTTTTCGTCTCGCTTGTGATGTGGATGTTGTTTTTCATTTCTAGTTCAACAATTTGTGTTGTTGTTGTTGGTTTTTTGTCTTTCTTTTCGGTCGGCCTGTGTGTATTAAATTTATGCTTTTGTTGATAAACTATTTTTAAAGAATTAATGAAAGAAAAAAAACCACACCGAGCACACACTAAACAAATTCATAAAAATAAATTATTGAAAGATTAACATAAATTTAGCGTAATGAGGCGGAATCGGTGTGTTAAAGAGGTATTTCGGATTTAAATATTAAATTTGGAAGATTTACTTTAAAGCAACATTATTTATGAGTTTTAAAAAATCGAAATTAATTTCATTAGAGAATGGAGCTTTTTTTCCTTTGTCTACAAAATTTCACACCTTGTCAGATTAGCTTTGACTGGAGAGAATACATACAAATGTGCATTGTTACTGGTCGTTTATACATACACACATATGTGGTATCAATCAAATCAGATCAAATAGAACCTGATCGCCTGATTGTATTTATGAAATTTTTGAAATTTTCTTAAACAATCCTGTGCCATTTGCTCTATCAAGACTTCAATGGCAGCATAGACAACGCATCGCATTGCCACTTGTTTACATTTTCGCATAAATAAATCAATTTTCACCATAAAAATAACAAACAATTCAATCAAAAACAACATTCCAATTATCTGGTATTCTACTCTACACCAAGTCATACATACATACAAGCATGCATGCGGGCATACATTCATGCCATCCATCCAACCATGCAGCGTGCAACAATGCCAGCCAACAACTTTGTAACTCAATTGATGCGAAGAAGACGTGCGCGCAAATACAAGTTAACTGTACAAAACTGTCATTCAAATATCAATGTAAAAAGGCGACAACAATCACAACTAAGCAAAAAAAATGTTGGTCAAATATAAAAAAAAAAATTATTAATTCTGATTTCAAATGTAAAAAAAAACAAACAAATTTTTTAACTAACATTTTTTTATTAGTTTTTTCCATAAAAAATAAAAAAAAATATTTTTTGTTTTAAACATTTTATTTCTAACTAATTTTTTTTAAATTTTTTTACTTTAAAATTTTTTGTTAAATTTACAACACATTTGTTTACAACACATAAAGTTTAATAGAAATCAAAAATAAGTTTACAAAATTTTAAGTAAAATTTGCTTATTATTAAAATTTTAAATAAAATTTTTTTTTCGAAAAAAAAAATTTTTTTCTAAATTTAATTTTATTTTTTTTACACAAATTATTTTTCTTAAAGTAACTAACATTTTTCTGAAGTGCACGTACAAAATATTAGTACTAACAATATTATTGTTATTACGAGCAGCGAACAAGCAGTATAGTCAGAATAACATTGCATGTTGCTGTAATATTGCCAGTTTGCTGGTTGCATGCGAGCGGCAATTGACAATAACAAAACACAACAACAACCGAAAGCGTCAAAATAGCAATTTTACATACATAGATACATATGCATGCAAGAGTATGTCTGTAGTGTAGTCATATTGTGTGGCATGGAACACTTTGTTATTGTGGTGGTAATGCTATTGCACCTATTTGCTAATATGGCCAACCCCTTCTACTACTCCGCCTCTGTGTGTTTCCCTATGGCATGCTTCATTTGTTGCTGCTCTCCTTGTTGTCATTGTCGTAGAGGTTCTACTGCTGCTGACGGTTTGATGGAGGTGGTCTGGTGTGGCGCCAGTGAAACGACGTGTGGAAATGTGCGTCAATGAGTGGAGTGGCAATGCGAAATGACAGGCAGCAGGCCGGCAGACAAACTGCACACATACACATTGAATGAATTGTGTGGGCGATGTTTGGGTGGGGTTGCTTTACATTCAATCGATGGGTGGGGAGGGGAGAGTTGACTGGCTGTCGTTTGTCGATGTAGAAGCTTCTTCCACCAAAAAAGAACACAACAACTTATTCACTGCACATCCACCACAAACAATTGGGACTTTTTGCCTTAACAATTCAATTGCTTGTTGTATTCCAGGGAAATTGCACTTCACTCAAGCCATGCTGATGCGTTGCGCGTCTATACACCCTTTGCAATTTTGTTATTTTTGATATTTTCGCAAACAAATTTTGAATTCTTTCCTTGTTTTCGATGTTATTATTCTTTCTGCTTACAGCCCATGCTTCACAGAATTATATGGAAAATTTTCCAATTTCATCAATATGAATGAATGCAAATTGCGCTTGCACTTGATTGCGTACAAAACGCTCGCAATAAAGTACTTGAGGGGGAATAGTTCTGTCTTTTCCAAAAAAATATTACAAGATATTACTATGGCACATGTGTACATTCCAGAAAGTTTACCATAGGCTGTAAAAGTAGTGCCAAAATTGCAGTGAGTAACACTAGGCAACAATTGTTACTCACTGCGTATGAGTAATTTTCACAAATTGCTTTTTTTTTTAAATTTGTACGAATTGAATTAGAATAACGGCGAGATAAGTGTTATAATATACAGGGTGTAACAGTCGAGATGGTCCAAAAGCTATACATATTTTGGACCGTTATTCCCATTCAATTCGTATAGGGGTCCAACGTTAAATTAAATAATTTTGGGAAGTTTTGGGGGAAACCAATATTTTGTTTACTTTTATTCTTCTTGTTTCGAGGCGTACATCTTTATTTATTAAAATTTTAATCATTTTTAAAATGAAAAAAAATTTTGTTGGAAAAAGTTTTTTAATTAATCTTAGGAGCTTTTCTGTCGGATTTTGAAATTTTTGATTTTTTTTTAAGACACTTTTGAAAAAACTCGATCGAAGTTTTTTTGACACCTCAGACCTACGTGGCGTATGAGTGACTTTCATTTAAAACGATTTTTATACCCTACACCTCATGAGGTATGGGTATATTCACTTTGGTCTGATGTTTGTAACACCAAGAAGGAGACGTATCCGGTACTATATATATTCTTGATCAGCGTCACCTCCTGAGTTGATTCAGCCATATCCGTCTGTCCGTCTGTCAGTCCGTCCTCTTTTCTTGTAAACACGATTGCAGGAGCTAGAAGAAAGATAGAGGGCCCAAATTTTGGATTTATCATTTTTTGCCCTCGAAGGAGGTATTGAAAATAGACGTAATCGGTCGTCTGATACGTCTACCTCCCATATAAGTGAAAATCGTGTTTTGTAAAATATGTAACCTAATTCTGCTGAAATAGTTCCAAACTTGGTTTAAAGGGGGGTCTGATTTCGAATTTGAGGTCGAAGTGTCAAAATGCAAGATGGTGGATCCAAAATAACCCAGCAGGTGTAGGGTATATATAAGTCGGCTTACTCACGAAACTTACTCACTTGTTTCAATTAATTTAGAATAACGATGAGACACGAGTATTTTATTTTTAGCTCTAACTTAAGAATATATGGGAAACTTTCTTGGGTGTAGCCGAAAGTAGAATTGTGTCGAACGGAGTTATATTTAATGAAAATTTATTCCATGGCAAGTCATTTGGACGTGTCAAAATCCTTTTCAAGAATTTCATTTTTCACATTGACTAAAAGGAACCTGGCTTCTAGTAGTAATGTACATCAGCATGTGCAAATGCACCTTCTTCTGTGTAGTCATCAATGGCGTACGAATTCATGGTTGTTGAATTAGTTTCTGTGGCTGATTTCGGTTGCAAATGCAATGGCCTTTTTTTTGTGTTTCTGTTTTGCTTCTGCTTTTTGGAATACCTCAAATATACCCACATAGGTAGGTTTCCTCTCTCAAGTACTTTAGTTAGTTCTCGAGCATAGCTTTCATGCCAATTAAATTCCTTGTAAAATTGCCTCAATAAATCATTTAGACTCGTTAAATTGTCTTTCGGAAATGCCAATGCAAATGTAACAGTAAATCAAAATAAATATGGCGTACATTACCATCATCGCCCCATTCAACGGGAATCAAGTGTCAATGACGCCATCTGGTGTGTGTGCTTTTTGGCGCATTTCGCGCGCGCGCGCGCATTTAAATTTGTTAAACGTTTGTTAAATGCAATTAATGGGCCACAGTTGGTATGCAGTGCGAAATGTATGCACTGGTTTAAGTTCAGCTTTATGCCGCACATTTTTCGTATTCGTTATTATAATTACTGCCACTATTTTTGTTGCTGTTGTCATTATTTCACTTGAACGAATTCGCCAGCACCGAGCGGCGCATTATCATGCGTTTGGCATTTCCTGCTTGAACAAGTGAGGCGCCTACTGCAAATCACATACACACCAACGAGCACACACTCATCGGTGCACGCACACGGTACACTCACCGGCTGTCAATATGGCGGCGGGCGGCGCGCCGCGGCGCTTGCTTACTTGCGATAGGAGTTAAGTTGTTTTTGTCGTGCAATCATCATATTTCCCGGCAATTCGCAATTTCAGTGGAATTTGTTGTTTTCAAACGAAAAATAAGCGGTGTAAAATTGCACTTGCTTGTAATTCCCCCCATAAACAACACACACACACATGCACACATGCACACTGTATAAAGAAATTATCTATTTCAGGTGAAATAGGTAAATCAAGTAAGGTTTACATTTCAATTGAAGTTTCAAGAAACCATAAAATTTTAGAAAACAAAACACATCACCCCGACCCCCTCCCTCTCAAACGGAAATACTTTAATACTTGAACGTTATTTTTGTTGACGTTTCAGCGGCACACTTTTGCAAAAAAATATAGAAAAAAAATACGCTTGCGTTTGAGCTATTCTGGGAAACTGTCAAAATTATTATTGTGATAATATTCGAGTGGTAAATTAGTGGTAAAAACCAATCGGCGCCATTCGTTTATACGATTTAATCGATATCGTAAAGAATGTACGCGATTTTGAAAATACATACACTCTGACTGGCTGAATACAAAGTCGACATCGAAATAGAAGCAATTGAAAGTGTATTGAGTCAGTCACATGGGGGTTAAAAAAGAAAGATTTCAACGGACGATTTCAACAACAAATAAGTTATAAAAGCAATGGCTTGACTCAAAGTCGAAATTCTTAATTGCAGACAATATATTATTTTATAAGCTTCAGGAATACAACAACAATTAAAAACTAGAGAGTGGACTATCTTCGGCTATACCGAAGTTGAAATACCCCCACACAGTAGATAGAAGTACCTCGAACATAAAAAAATGTGGTCTCAAGACCCTATTTTGAGCCAATTATAGGTGGTTTTGGAGCCCGAACCATGTCCAAAATTCATTGCTAAAAATTTCCAATCAAATCCGAAAAAAAAAAAAATTGGTCTCAGGACCCCATTTAGACCCTTATATATGTGGCTTCGGAACCTCGGACCATGTCAAAAATACGTTTCTAAACATTTCCAATGGAATACAACAATAAAAAAGACTTGAAAAATGTTTACCTTTTTTTTCGGTGTATGGGAGCCACGCCCAGTTTTTGTCCGATTTGGCTGATTCTCGAACTTGATCTCAGTATTCAAGTCGATATCTCCAAAACTGCGACCGCTATCGTGCGGACGGACAGACGGACAGACGGACAGACGGACAGACGGACGGACAGACAGACGGACATCGCTAAATCGACTCAGGAGGTGATACTGATCAAGAATATATATACTTTTCCATACCGGACACGCCTCCTTATGGGCGTTACAAACGTTGTGACAAAGTTAGTATACCCTGCCACACTCACTGTGGGGGTATAATGACACATATGGTAGAAATAAAAAAATGTATTGAACAGCTTTAATAATAAAATACAAAAAAATCACAACAACTACATGAAACTAATTACACAATTTAAATTAAAAAAAGTCAACATTTTTGAAATATTTGTTTTAGAAAAAAATTCTCTTGAAAAATCTTTAAAAATCTGCTTTTGGGCTCAATGCATACAAGTTTCACAAAAGAAACACTTTTAAAATCGATGCGCATAACTTAATATAGAAGAGCCATTTTTTAATAATTAGCACACAACTAAATTTTAGAAATTTAATTAAGAATATTTTTAAAAAATTTTGGAAAATACCACAAATTACCTTTTGACAAATGCAAAAATTATGGTGCTACCTCTAGATTTCTCAGAATCGACACCTCAAAAAACCAAAAAAAAAAAAATCAGTTTTTTGCAAAATTAATTTAAAAATAAAAAATTAAAAATTTTTTTTAAATTCCATTTTTTGACAAAAAAAATTATTTTTTACAAAATTTTTTTATTTAGTAAAATTTTTAGATTTTAAATGAGTTTTTCATAATTTATGTATTCATTTTGGAAAAATGAGTACAGCAACTAAGCAAAAACTCAGTCTGGCAGAGTGTACAGCTGTTTCGGATCCACTAGAGAATTGCTTCTCCTTTGCATCACCCCAACTCACTGAAGCAGCGAATGGAAAAATGCATCAAACTGAATCTAGCTTTGTGACTGCACTGATTTTGGTGACTGCACTATTTTTATTTTTGGTTGAAAGTAAAATATTTATTACTAAATAAATTGTTCTGTTGTATTCAAATATATTTACACAGTGGCAAATATAAATATTGAATTGTATGGGCATGACAAATTTCACTATCTTGTAGGCGGTAAAAGTGGGCTTGACCTAGCTACGAACACGACAAAAAATCCTTAGAGCACGTATATAGGTTTTGGTGAAAATCGATGCAGTAGTTTTCGCGTCTACTGGTTACAAACACATACGTTCAGATCCATAGTATATTATTGCCATAGAACAAAATTCTGAGAAATAGAGTGATAAAGTTATACTGAGGAAAAAGCTATAAAGCTATATTGAGGGATAAAGCTATACCCACATGGAAGTCATTGGAGATTTTCGTCTTCTATTACTCGAATTTTTAGCTTAAGATTTTAAAGTTTTGGTACAGAATTTTTTAATTTTGGAAAACCATAAGAGATCAACTCATTAATAAATTAAAATGGAAAAGCATGTATCAACAATAGAAATAATTGAAATTTCATTGAAACTTCTTAATCGCTGACATTTCTACACGTTTCTCCAAATCACAACAGCGAAGTCTGGTCTTGAGGCACACCACACCACAGTAACTGTCACTTTTATTGTGTGTCTATGGGCGTATAGGCATGATTAATTGTCAAACTAAATATTTTCCATATACTTTTTTTATTGTTTTTACACACTTCTTGGCAATGTCAAATGACATATTTACTATGCTTATGCAATTCTTTGACAATTTACAATTGTCATTTGGCATGCATGATGCATGGCGCACTGCAAATAAGAATGACAACTACTGGAAATGTTTCAACTGTTGTGTTGTGGTTGTTGTTGTTGGTGTTGTTGTTGGTATTGTCCATGAATGTGAATGGTGGGGAAGAAGGTGTGTGTATGTTTTATGGAAATAATAATATTAAAATCACGCATAACTCTACAAAAAATAAACAATATTTGACATTAGGTGGTTTTTCTTTTCTTTTTATTGTTTTTTTTTAAGTTGGCAACAAAAAAAAAGATTTGTCAAAATGACAATTTGATTGATTGATGCGAAAAATGGAGACAGGCAAACGTCACTGTTGGCATTGTTTATGACATTTCATGCATAATTTTTAATTTGAATTGTCGTTTTAATTGTTGGCTTTGTGTGTTTGTTGTTCTGTAGTTTTTCTTGTTGTTGTTGTTGCTTTTTTCTTGTTGTCATTCGACTGAGTGTGTGTTGTATTTGTGTATCAAATGCGTGGGAACATGTGCTGTTAAATATTGTTTATCGACATTTGAGCGACGACGCTGATGACGACGATGACGCCGTCCACGAAGAAAACGTGGGCGTATCAAATTGGCTTTGGAATGCGTTGCCGGTAAATATCGTAAATGTTTTTACCGTCGGTTGTCGTAGTTGTTGTTGTTGCTGTTGTCAGTAGCTGTGAAATAGAAATAAAAATACAAATAACAGTTAAGTTGGTTTTATTTTTTTTGACATTTCATGTTCGTTGCCCAAGAATGGACAAGCAACAGGCTTTGACTTTCGCATTTAACCATTTTTTGGGGTGTGTTCAGTGCAACACTGTATTAATACTTTTGAATTGTTTTTTTCGGTTTTTCGAAGTTTGAATGTAAACCAGAGCAACTCAAGTTGGCAGACAGTTGGAGCTCACATTTGCTCTCATATGTGTATGAGTGCACCTATTCGCAGTTATGATAGCAGAATTCCAATTCAATTCAGCCACAGTTTCTAACCAAATTTGCCATAGCCAAAAAGAAAATTCGTCTCCTTCCCCAACTAATACAAAATTTGGTTTTTGTTAATATTTTCTAAATTACCCCCCTCCCCAAGCCCATCACGTTGACATTTTAATTAGATTTTCCATTGCATGACGTTTGCTCACATAAATTCACACTCGCGTACCTCAAAGTGGAAGGAAAGGAAAAAAAAACAAACAAACAACAACAAAAATAAAACAATTGTCAATAATTTTAAAATTGCAAACACGCGCCTTCACTTGGTCGTTCGGGCACCCCCCTTCTGTTCGGCTAAGGCTATATGCCTCTCTCACTCTCAGCCAACAGTAGACGCACACGCTACTCGGTTTCGCCATGTGTCAAACTGCACTTACAACGCGGCGCATAAAATATGTTTGCTTTTTAATTGAATCATTAACTCGTCGTTGTTTAAATATTCAACAACATTTCAACCAGGCCGCCGCAAATGCCGCCGCCACTAACAAAATGCAATAAATTACCGAGCGCGATTGGAAAAAGTTTACGGCAGCAGCTCCGAAATGAGCTGTACGGAGTCTAAATGAGCTGGTGGATATTAAAAAATTATTTTATATATTTTTAACACGCGTCTTCATAATAATAATAGCAACAGCTTTCGTTACTGCTGAAAGGGAGTTATGTCTAATATGGCCATTTTCTCATAGGATGACACTGTGTTCAAATTTTTGTATTTTCCCAAGCAGTTCGGTTTTTGAGTACCCCTTCACCATATCCTAATTCTAACGGCTGAAAGTGATTATGGGAAAAGGTTTTCCTTGTAGGCCAGTTTTAGGCCAGCCTATAATTATGAAGTTAACCAAACAAAAAAAAAAATACATTAAAATTGTTACAACGAAATTGTAGATTGAAAGTTACAATGAAATAGCAATTTTTTTTAAAATAGACATCACCGGCAATTTTTTTTTTTTCAACAATGTTGATGGATTATTGGAAGGGATGAACAACAACCACATATTTTCAGACATGAGAGACAGTTAGAGATAGAAGAACGAATAAAGTTGAGACAAGTGAACCTCGGCAAGCTCTCTTCCTCTCATCGCACTCCTCGATTGCGCCCGACCACCAACAATTACTTTTTACATCACAAACTTTAAGTGGCATGTTTAAGTCACCACAAATTCCAAAGTAAATTGGAAAAGGGTGAAAGCACTTGGACCATGGCTGAACAATGCGATTCGAACATACCTAGCATGCTTCCACTACACTACAAAGTAAACGATTTTACTTATCTCTTTACTCTAGAAAAAAATACCATTTAATTGTCAAAACATTGTCATTTTTGACCATAAAATGTCTTAAATTCCAAATTTTGTTATTTTGACTATTAATTAACAAAAAGTATGCCAATTTGATAACGTAAAAGGACCAGTCACTCATTCACACTGCACCTATTGAAAAAAAAAGTAATAATACAACAAAAACACAGTCAAGTTAATTCTGTAAACAGCCAATAGAAGTGGTTAAACCCAACGCCTTGGAATGAAAAGACAGACAGACAAACAACATTGGAACAATTTAAAAAATATATAAATAACATAAATATGTAGACGAACGCAACAACGGAAATTCCACAAATGCCAAAGCAATGACGAAATAATTACATTTTATACGAAAGAGTCATAAAGTCAAAAAAAAAAAAAAATAAAAAATCAACAACAACACTCAAAGCACATACGCACAAGCCCCAACTACTATGTCTGTCCGTCTGTTTGTCTGCCTCCATTTAGACTCTAAAAGAATAAATGGCACATTCCGGCTGCGGCTGCGGCTGCCAAGTTGAAGTTGTAGTACGTTTCAAGTTGTGTGTGGAAGTTTTATGCAAACACACACCATTTGGAGAGGAAAAGTAGAGACAATGACGCTTAGACGGACGGACATAACACGAATAGTAGATAGACAGAAGTAAGCTGCCAGTGTTGCCAATCGTATCCAACACTGCAAGCCACAATTTAAGTGAACATACCACCCGAGTCAGCGGAGCTGCTGCTGCTGCGGCGGCTGCCACTGCCACTGCTGTTGTATTGGTTTGGTTTGGTTTGCCGTCATGTTGAAATGCAGCCGTTTTCTTACCAGACAATAATGATTGGTAATAGTTGTTATTGTTGTTGTTAACTTAAGACTTGCTAAATGTATTTTATTAGCAGTTAGTTTTTCATGCGGTTTGTGGTTAGACTTTTCCACCTCTCTTGTCTCATACAAGAAATGAAAATAGTTTTTCCGTCCTTATGACTTCATTTATGGTTGGTTTTCTGCAATTTCTTTTCTTTTAATTTGATTATTTGTATATAATTGCGAGAAAAAAATTGGTTTTTGCCTTTGCTTTTGCTTGGCTTAACTATACAATTTAATTGTAATTTTAATTATTTGATTTTTCACTCATGGTTGGCATTTTGCAAACTTGAATTGAATTGTTGTCTTGTAGGTATTCTATTTTAACAATTTAATTCAGTGTGGAAAAAATTGTTATGAAATTATGAAATATTTGTGGTTGTTTTACAATTATACCAGAACTTATAATATTGGTAAATTCAATATTAGAATTGACAATAAAAATCGATTAATTGTAAAAAATGTACAATTGATAAATAAAACTCTGAAATTTATAATTAAAACAGTAATATTGTTGACCTGACAATTTTCATTGTTGAATTGACAGTTTTCATTGTTGAATTG
Organism: Heteromyza rotundicornis; assembly: GCA_951394025.1. Taxonomy (NCBI): domain Eukaryota; kingdom Metazoa; phylum Arthropoda; class Insecta; order Diptera; family Heleomyzidae; genus Heteromyza; species Heteromyza rotundicornis. Next base: position 18,508,651 of record OX596012.1, on the reverse strand, counting down.
ACAGTTTTCATTGTTAAATTGACAATATTCCGTGTTAAATTGACAAAGTAAATTGTAAAATTGACAATGTAAATTGTAAAATTGACAATTTGTCTGGTTAAATTGTCAATTTTCATTGTAAAATTGAATAATGTACAATTGATAAATAAAATTCGACAATTTTAAAGTTCAACATTTTAAATGGTATTATTGTAAAATTTACAATTGTTATTGTAAAATTTACAATTTTTATTGTAAAATTTACAATTGTTATTGTAAAAATTACAATTGTTTTTGTAAAATTTACAATTGTTTTTGTAAAATTTACAATATTAATTGTAGACTTGGTAGCTTTTACATTAAAATCGACCATTAATGAAATATTTTTCTCTTTGATATGATCCTCATCGAAAAAAGCCAAACACAGCCATGACCGGTTGTAAAAATTTCCTACTGACCCTTGGTGTGTTTACTTGCAACATTGTTGCAATCTGCCGTGTTTTTCATTTTTTGTTGAATTTTTATTTACTATGTGTGGAGTAATGTAATGCATTTTTTTTCCGGACGCTTTTGGCTGAAATGATTTGTATCAAAATTAAGAAAAAGATACCAACAATAACAACAACAACAACAATAGCCAAGGCAAAGCAGTAGAGGCCGCAATATATATATTTTTTCCTCCGTCTCAGTTGGTCTTTCGTTTAATATTGGCGAATTCTGTGAATGTAAACTGCATTAAAATGCCATTTAATCATTTGGAAGATTTATTTATTTATTTGCTTGAAAGAGGGAACACATATGCACGTATTTGAGCGGCCGTACACAGTCAGAGCGAAGAAATGTTCGCTGGCATGAAATAGCGCCAAATGAGGTCGTCGGGCTTTTGTCTGCATTTCGCGTGACATACGGAAAAAGGATGAATTATTGAATTCTTGAAATTCTTGAAAGTAGCACAGCACAACAGCACACATGCCAACGGCAACATTGATGCACATTGAAAAGACATTTAAATTAAAATAAACTGCAGTAAATAAAATAAAAAGAAAAAGAAAATAGTTCACTACACTGAGAAAAAAAATCCAAAAACTGCATGGTTATGATTTAAAACAGCGGGTATCGCTTTGAAAAAATTAACACTGCTCGGTTCTAAAAATAGAACAGTGTCTATATTTGAATGTGGATTTTTTATGTACGATTGTACTTTCTTAGGTAAATTCCATGGCTAAAGGAAATAAGGTTGATCCACATCAGACAAAATGACAGAAATAAGGATTCTGACGTTTAATTTAGTGTTCACAAAATTGACACATTATTTGAAAATTTCTAAGAAACGTGTTGGCGTTGTTAAATATTTTTCATAACTTACTCCTTCCAAGTTTTTTTTTAAGTTTTGCTAGTAACATTTCAGGGTCAGATTTTACAAATGTAACATCGTTTCATGTTGCCATTGCATAAATTCGTCACAAAATCGCCAAATCTGGCAGCACATTTCTTGGAATTTTTTAAATAGATCTGGTAGTACAATCCTTATTTATGTCAGATGGCGGAAAGTGTCAGAAGCGGCACTACCTTATATTCTTCTACCATAGGTATAATACCAATTCTACAGAATGACTAGTATTAAAATTGTATAAGAAAAATCAAAGACAAGTTCGAAAATAGGATTTGTATGAAAAACTATTGATGGAATTGGTAAAATTATTTATTTTTAAAAAATAAATAACATATTTTTCGATAAAATTTTATTTAAAAAAAATAGTAGGGGAACAAAAACGTCATTAACATTTCAGTCACATAACATTACAATTTCAGGTTCAATTCATCAGTAGACAAAATCGGAATATTCAGTTTTGGCTGGAAATTGACAACGTTTTGATTTTTTGCTCAGTGTACTTGCTTAAGCTGAAAAGGCTGAATAAAAAAATGTATAAAATTGTAAAAAAAATTAAAATTTTTTTTTTTGGTTTAAAATACATAATTCATAATCGCCCTTTCGAATATTCCCTCGTCTAATTGCTGGACGTGTTTTAATGAATGGTGTTATTTCAAGTAGAGCTTCCTCCGGTAATTACTTTATTCTATCAAAGGCGGCATCGTTTAAAACTTTTCCTAACCGGCACCCAATGCAAACTGTGGCGTCTTTCTTTCGCATATTAAAAATTCCAATGAATTCCAAAAAAAAAAAATCATCATGCACCAAAAGGCTACAACTACAATAACAATAACAAAATAAAAAGTAGTAAAGCCTGCAGATAGTATAAAATGATGAGGAAAAGCACCAGCTCATCATCGACAACAACAACAACTTGCACATGTTCAACAAGTATTTTTTGTGTTTACAATATCACGTGAGACGAGTCGCCTCGTCAGAACAGCATTCCCAATGCGTCCAAAACGTCAAATGCAAACCACAACAAGAAAGAGGAGAAAAGCAAAAAAAATAAATACCAGAACCACAACAACATTTACCAATTCAAGTTAGCAGTTGAAGTCAACAGTCAACACGAACTCATGCAACAATGTTGCACGATGAAGACGAAGTATTTCATCTTTATTTTGATCATCATCAAGTGGCGTGGAGAGTACAACAACCCAAAACAAACATCAGCACACCAGCACGCGGTTCGAGGAGATTGCAGCAGATACTCATACAATGCCGAGACGTTTAACAAAGGCGGGAACTTCAACAACAACAACAACAGAACTCTCGAAAATGACTCGCAGCTCCTCCGATTTGGCTTAAGAAGTTGTGCCGCATTTCAGGAAATTAAGAAGAAAATTAAAAAAAAAGACCCACAGTTCCTTTGGCCCCAGCAATGGTTTTGATTAACGACATTTTCAATAAGCATCAGAAATGAACAACAACAACAACAACCACAATCAAGATGGCTTTTTAAATTAAAAATGTACACAGCAAGAAATTGGCATGGACATTTCTATAAAGGAATCGGAGTTTCGAAGGAGTGCAAAATTTACTCATCAGTTATTGCAATAAACAGCATTTAGGATGTCTGTCCGCTTCTTCCAGAACCCCCCAGTGGAGCTAGACAGCTGAAATTTCTCATACATTTCCCATGCACTCATGACTTGAGACTCTTGGGGGCGTGGCAGTTCAGAAATATTGTCTTGGCTGATATAAGTAGTAGCTCTCCGGAAGCCACCAGTGGACCTAGGAAGCTGCAATTGAAATTTGTGATTTTACCAAAAGGGGGGCGTGGTAATTTGAAACGTGGGCGTATTAGTTAAAGCTGAACTGTGGAAAATATGTCCCCCTGAAGCCACCAGTTGGCCTAGGAAGCTGCAATTGCACGCACATGTATATTCTGTGAGACCATGGCTACAGCTTACATTTTTTTTCCTAAGACGGGGCGTGGCAGTATAAAATATGACTATGTCAATTTCAGTATGCTCTCCTGCAGTCATTAGTGAACCTAGGAAATTGTAATTCAAAGTATATTCTGTGAATCGCAAAAGATTCTTGATTAGGTTTTTGATTTTGAAAGAAGGCGTGACAGTTCATAAAATGGTCGTACAAAAATAATTTAAAGGGACTCCAAGGGAGGTCGATGACAGGGGGCATGGTTACATACAATTTTATGACCATAATTCAATTATTATTGAAACATAACCATAACTAGTTGGTCACTCAAAGGGTTCCGAAAACCACTTTTTGGTTAAACGAATGAAAAGTAATTTTGTGGCTTGTATACTGAAAAGAGAGCATTGTGTAACCGGAAATAGCTCCCCTCACATGTCATACATTTTGAGGATATTTTGAAAACATAGCTTAAAATTCTTGCCATTCCTTCGGTGTACTGCAAATGCCAAACTGCACAACACTGCGAATAACAAATTAAGTGAGTGAGAAAATTTCTTAAGATTGGCAATGACTTGATGGATGCACACACACACACACGCACACACCAACTGAACTAAAAAAAAATCAAAGATCGTAGAGGATGTCAGTCAAACAACAAACAGCACTGAGATAAATGTAAAGATATACTTGTGCAAGTATGTATATTGGGAACATTAGCAAAACCTTCAACCTGAACGAAAGGAGTCAGTCATCTTCATACTGATGGCTGAAGGGGAGTGAGGTGGCAAGGAATATAAATACTCCATACAATTGCCGACAGCACGCAGGCCAAGATGTTGTTGATGATGCTTCACTGCACGGTTGTCATTTTTCAAAAAAAACATTTTTTTTTTTTGTTTAAATACAAAATTGGCGAGCAATTGCCACTTTGCGTATTTATTTGCAAGAGTTGTTAATGTCGTTAGCACAGCAGACAATAAAACAAAAACGAGATTTGTCTTCATAATCGCTAAGAGGGGGGGGGTCTACAAGTAGAAGTCACCGCAACTGCTGCAACAATGTACAACCATGACTTGCACACAGCCGTGCGGTTTTTTTTTTTTATTGCTTTCTTGCAACAATGTTGCAAATGATGTAAACAAAAGATGCACACCATCAGCCACACGCCAAGCATTTTATTTACGTGAGTGTGTGTGTATGCCTTTGGCAAGTTTCATGCTTCTTTAGAGGAATAATTTGCAAGGCGGGAAACTGTACCTGTGTACCACGGCTTTCGAAGACAAGTTATGGATTTTGTTTATAAATTATACAAAAATTCCACTTTTAAATTAGTTTCGTGGAGAATGAGAATGGTATTCAGAAAAATTGTATATTTTCATTATTAGACATTTTGTGAGTGTGTTGGTTTTTTTTGGAGCCCTCATGCATGGGGTGGTGCATGCAATGGACAACAGAGGTTATCGAAGTGAATTAAATTTTTTTTTACGGGCAGGTGGTGGTACTGCTAAAAAGTTCTTTTGTGGTCCGTTGATTAGCTGTGGCCAGGAGATACTTTCAATTTGAACGAATTGCCCACAATTCCTTTTCACTCCACTTTCTGTCATCTATTTCCGTAATTTTTCCACAAACCCGCCCATACACCAGTCACCTTGTGAAATTATTATTTCAACAATTTAATTGTGGTGTTGTCCACTTGTCAGGAATTAACTTGTCAAGTGCCTTATAAAATCGCCAATTCGCCAATTCGCCAATGATAAAGTAAACGCCCTTACCATTACCCGAACCATGCGGCCTAGGCAGTCTGTATTTGCCGCAAGTTGAATACACCCTGGCACTGCCACACTTTAAATGCACGTCAAACTGTCATACCGCTGACATTTCATCACAGTGCAACAATGTATAGTTTTCATGTTGCAGAAAATCGTACACCCCACACACAAGCAAGCTAATTGTAGACTAAAATTTTCTTCTTTTGAAATTTTTGTTTTTTTTAATTTCTATTTTTGTGCAAATTACCCGCTTAAGCTATATAGTCTTGCCCGAAGGGGTAAAGTCACACATATTTAATTTGCATGTGTTGACGTCTACGTAAAAAAGCAAAAGTTACACCACACCAACTGTCAAAACAAACGTCAGCAGTGAGCTGCCGCATCGCGCTTCATTTTGACAACATCAACTTCAACTACCAAACCACACATATGCGAACATTTTGGGGGCGTGTGACATGTGTCATATGCATTTTTAAAAAATTGTTTAGTCTATTCCATAAGGGCAAATTTGCACTTGTTTTTATGTGCAATGCAATGACCTCTAGCAAGGCGGGAAGGGAAGGACAATTAAAGAGGGAAATTTTGTATTTTTAATTCAACAAAAAGCACCAAAAAAAAATTTAAAACAACAACAAACTTCATTTTTATATTTAGTGGGTTTTCTATATTCGTACACTTTTGAGTGGGTGAGTCATTCTCACATTCACCAAACACACACATCCAATGCATAGCCCCGAAATGGTTCATTTTGACACCTAAGACAAGGCACCCATTCAATGCGGCTAGTGACCGATGATTCGCACTCGGTTGTACTTTTATTTGTTTTTATTTTTTTCTACGGGACTGCGTATGACTATTGCATACGTTATGAATTTCAAATGTTTTCCCCTGCTTTTTTTTTTTTGGTTTGGTTTGGGTCTTTCCTTCCTATTATTTTGGGTGTTTGGAAATTATGCCAAATATGCTTTCAAAGCACGTTTAAAATGTTTTGCATTTAAAAACACATGTCGTAAATTTGTGAATTCTCGAGAAAAGACAAAATGCCATATCATAAAAATGTATGTCTTGGCGAGCACCTAAAGTACACTGGTAATGAATTTAATTTATTTTTATTTTATTTTATTTTATTTTATTTTATTTTATTTTACTTTATTTTATTTTATTTTTTTTCTAAAATCACCACAACTTGCTATTCAGTTCTAGCCAAAAGAAAGTAACTGGCGAAATACAAGTTTAGAGCAAGTCTATCACTCTTGGGAAACGAAACAGTTAAAAATCATTTTTCTTTTCAAAATCAATAAAAAATGTTTATTTGAATTATATAGGGTAAGCTGGGGTAACTGTGACACCTTTTTCGCAAAGTCTTATTACTTCGAAACTTGTGGACCGATTCTCAAAAGTAGTGAGAACACACCAAAAAGCTCAAAGTCAATTGTACTCCCATTGTCCCAGCTATCCCAGTTCACCCTATCCTGTCAAAAAAAAAAAGGGAAAAAAAATTTCAATGTTCGAATTTTATTTGAATATTTTTTAAACGTTTTCGAGTTTTAAAATAAATATTTATTTATTAATTATTTAAATATTAAATATTTATTTATTAACAAAACACTTAAAACAATTTTTTATCATTTTCGAAAAAAATTCAAAAATGTTCGAAAAAAATTTTAAAATGGAAATTTTTTGAATAAAAACATAATTGTATTAACAACAACTTTTTCGATTGTTTGAACTATTTTATGTCGAATTTTGAAGATTTATTTTAGCAATTTTTTCGGTTAATCCAACTTACCAACAACGGTTAATAAAATCAGGTTTTTCATACATTTTGAAAAGTTGTTAACAATTTTTTTCGGTTAATTTTACTAACTTTATTTTTTCTGTGCAATCGGTTCCAAAAATATGTCACAGTGTTATTTAAAATAATTTTCTGTTAAATGTGTCTTTGCATCGACTGTAGCGTATTCAAGTAATTCGACAACATATTCTTTTCATATGTATAAAGTTACTCACTCAAGTGTGCTTTAGTACCTATTGTAATGTAAATGTAAATAATAACAACAACAAAAATTTCAACAAAAAAATGGGCCCATTGTTGTCAGTTGAGGTGAAGCATAATTATTGGTAAATAATTTAAATTGGACGATGGATTTATTTTTAGACATTTTATTGCTGTTGTGTCTTTCATTCTGATATTATTGAACAATGAATGAATTTCGGAATGTGGGGAATTTCGTTTGGTTTTTCTAAATCATTTTTATTGTTGTTTTTTTTAAGTAAGTACAGAATGAATTTCGAAAGGAAGTGGCCAATTACGTGCCTGTTATGACAATTTAAAATTTTCGCGCAACGCGTGAAAACAATTTTTTTTCGGCCAGTTCATTAAAAAATTCAAATATAGAAATTGTCCACACGCTTACTCACACACACAAACAACCAAACACAGTAATGATATTTTGCAAAGAAGAAACTTTGTAATTCTTTGAAATTGGTTTACTTGCAACATTGTTGCATTTGGGACATACATAGAACTCGAGAGCATCAATTGAAGGCAACCAGATAGCAAATGTGATCTGTCATGTTGTAAAACATCAACTAACAACAACAAACATGGATGAAGCCCTAAAGTTGTCATCATTATCTTCAAAGACATTTGACACATTTTGCCATTTCCCTATGCCACTGTCACTTGTCGTCAGTGTCAACGCGGCTTGAAGAAATACATTGTCAAATTGCCACCGACAACACTCACTGCAAGGCTGGAAATTTTGTAAATAATCATCACATTTGGAATTTTCTTGGAATGTCAAAGTGTCGTGATGGAAAAAATTGTTGTCTTTTCTCTCAGGATGCTATGAATGAAGCAAGAGAAATTGCATCTCCTTGACTCTTGGAAAATATAAAATAATTTTTTATGTTGTGCCAAAAAGCGTTCTTAAATAAAGTCTAGGTTATTTACTCAACATGTCCTTTAAGGAACCTGACAAGGATCCTTTCTGTTCTAACTTAAGTCCTGTAGGAACACCTGTGTTTCTTTCTGTAAATCATTTTAAAATGTTTCCCATTAAAAACACATTCGCACACCCTGTACGAAGTGTGCAATTTCCACTCGCCACATACAACCCACATTGCATGTTTATTTATGTGCAAAAAACGAATTTTCTTTTTGATTATTTGGTATTTATTACTGCTGCTGTTGTTGTTGTTGTTGTTAGTGCTATTGGTGGTGGTGATGGTGGTGGTTGTTGTGGTTTTTTTTTTTGGCAAATAATGATAGCGATCAGACATAAAATCAAATTATAGCAGACTTATGTTGTATGCTATAAAAGCAACAACGGCAAAAATGCACCAAAGTCGTCATCATATTGGGCCCACACCAGCAGCAGCTTATGGGCGAAAAAGAGTAGTGTGTGTGTGTGTGTGTGAGTTAGTGTGGCTAGCATCCGACACAATGAAAATAACATGGCGGCGGCGGCGGTGGCCACAACCTCCATCGTCGTCGTCGTCGCTTCAAAAAAGGGGAAAATCCCGCTGCCTTGGGCTAACCAACAACAATAATAACAACAACAACACCAAAATAAAAACAACAAAAGAGGCCGGCAAAATAAATTGCATTGGCGAAAACAAGCCAATATGCATATACGTATATGTGTGCGTGACTCAGTGAATGGGTATGTGTATTATGCTGCACACATACTTAATGCATTTTTAATTTGTTTATTTACGTTTTTTTTTTTGTTTTCTTCTTCTTTATGTTGTTTTTCTCTTGAATTGTTCGCATAATTATACGGCTAAATTGATAATGGCGCATTTTATAAATATTATAATAAAAATGCAATTAAAAAACCTAATGGAGATTAATGAATTTGATTTGAATTATTTTGTATGTTTTCTAATTGCTTTGAAATGAAAAATTGGATTCTTCAAATAAAAATTTTCTTCTTTTTTTAATATAAACTAGAGAGTGGACTATCTTCGGCTATACCGAAGCTGAAATACCCCCACACAGTAGGAAGAAGTACCTTGAACATAAAAAATTGTGGTCTCAAGACCCTATTTTGAGCCAATTATAGGTGGTTTTGGAGCCCGGACCATGTCCAAAATCCATTTCTAAAAATTTCCAATTAAATCCACAAAAAAAAAAAAAAAATTGGTCTCAAGACCCCATTTAGACCCTTATATATGTGGCTGCGGAACCTCGGACCATGTCAAAAATACGTTTCTAAACATTTCCAATCGAATACAACAATAAAAAATTTTTACCTTTTTTTTCGGTGTATGGGAGCCACGCCCAGTTTTTGTCCGATTTGGCTGATTCTCGAACTTGATCTCAGTATTCACGAGAAAAACATGTAAAAAAAGTTTCAAGTCGATATCTCCAAAACTGCGACCGCTATCGTGCGGACGGACAGACGGACAGACGGACAGACGGACAGACGGACAGACGGACGGACAGACAGACGGACATCGCTAAATCGACTCAGGAGGTGATACTGATCAAGAATATATATACTTTTCCATACCGGACACGCCTCCTTATGGGCGTTACAAACGTTGTGACAAAGTTAGTATACCCTGCCACAGTGAGTGTGGGGGTATAAAAATAGTAAAGTACCTGGCAGGAAATTTATGAACGGTTTCTTGTAAGAGACATTTTTTTTTTTTGCGTTTCCCCACAATTTATATCCCAAAGGCATCACACACTAAATATGGACTAAATGTCATCTTTCCACCATATTAATCGTAAGCAAAACGAGCAAGAGTGACCATTCAAAATTAGCATAAATTTAAGTCATGAATTGCATATTTAAATATGTTTTTATGGCGGATTATGTCAAAAATTAACGAATTACTGTTTATTTTACAGAAAAAAAACAGGAAGAATCGAATTAATAAAAATTTATAACGGAAACAATAAATTTTATTTATAAAAAAAATAACAAATTGCACTTTGCATACTCATACGCTGAAATGACAATTTATTTCATTCACCGTTTATTTTTAAATCTCTTTTATGTATTTTTACTAAATCAGCCTTCCTTCGTCTTCTTCTTCCAGTTTGCAAATCGATGGACATCCGCAATACGCCCAGTCAATTTAGTCAATTGGAGAACTGCACCGTCATCGAGGGTTTCCTGCTAATGACTTTGGTGAATACCCACAACCAAGCCGAATTCACTCAGGTATTCCCGCTGCTGACCGAAGTCACCGAATTTATTATGGTCTACCGCGTGCACAATCTACGTTCGCTGTCGCAAATCTTTCCGAACTTAAGTATTATACGCGGTGGCAATTTATTTGAGGGCTACGCCCTGGTCGTCTATTCCAATCCGCATTTGGAGGACTTTGGCCTGACCAAGTTGACAACGATATCGCGCGGTGGTGTGCGTATTGAGAATAATTTATCGCTATGCTTTGTGAAGACGATTGACTGGACGCAAATTGTCTCGAATACCACCGATATCATTATGGATGTGAGTGCTTGGCGAATATATTATGTGGCAAGGAACTTTTCTAAATCCAATATTTGCCTCTTTTTTGTAGAACAATCGCGCTGATCAGGAGTGCCCTCAGTGTCCAGGCGATACGAAAACGCATGCACAGGAAGGCGCTACGGAAAATGGTGTGTGCAAGGAGTACCATGGACATCGCCATTGCTGGAATAGTAAATCCTGTCAGAAGAGTAAGTTCAATGAAAATCCATCATCAGCGACAGGCCATGATTCATTTTGTTGCTTTTGTTTTTTTTACAGTTTGTCCCGAGCGTTGCCGCAATAATTGCGTGGACGAGAACACCTGCTGCAATGAGTCCTGCCTCGGTGGTTGCTCTCCGGATAATTTGAATGAGTGTTCGAGCTGTCGCCATTTCTCGATTTACAACAACACGTGCACGGACAAATGTCCTGCCAATTATTATAGTGTAAGTTTGTTTTTGTATTTGAGGATCAGTGTTCCGTGCTACCGAAAGGAGTACCTAAGCAGAAATGCCTCAAATTGAGTTCTTATTTTTATATTTTGTGCACATTATCTTCCACAGTACCTCGATCGTCGTTGTCTCACTGCCGAATCGTGCGCTCGCATCGGCACTAAGTTCGAAAATAACAAACAAGAGACTCTGGTGGCTTACAAGGGCGTTTGTACGACACGTTGTCCCGACAAATACAACAAAATCGATTCGACCTGTCAATTGTGCGGCGACAAGTGCCTGAAGAAGTGCGTTGGCGGTGTAATCGATAGCGTGGCACGTGCCAAGGAATATCATGGCTGTACTCACATCATCAAAGAAGGTCTCACCATTAGCATTAAGAGGGGGGCACGTAAGTCAAGACGCCAAGCTGAGAATGTGTGAAATGAATTTACTAACTGGGACCATGCATATTTCAGGTCATTTAATGGAGGACTTGGAGTTTGGCTTGTCATCGATCGAAGTGATCAGTACGTTTTTGAAAGTTCAAGGCACATTTGGCATTAATTCGCTGCAATTTTTCAAGAATCTGAAGAAAATTGAAGGCGACACGTTGTGTGAAGACAAGTAAGCATCAAGTTGGTTATTTTGCATATCATCGATGTCTTTACGATGTGTGTTATCGTTTAGCGATACATGTGCTATCGATTACTATAAAAGTTGTTATCGATTATTATTATACAATATATGGTATCGATTATTACAATATACGTTATCGATTATAGCCATATGGTCTCGTTTATGTCATATCGATTATCACAATGTGTTAACGATTATCGATTTTAACAATATATCGATTAGCCGAATATATATTATCCATCGTAATCGATATCACATTGTAATCGATTTTTGCTGTAATTGTTATCGATTATTTTCTATAAATCGATGAATTATCGATTAATTTTCAAAAAATTTCATTTCAGATTCGCTTTGTATGTGCTCGAAAATAACGAATTGGAAAAACTCTGGGAACCCAATCAGACTGTCCGCATTGAAAGCGGTCGCGTCTTCTTCCATTTCAATCCGAAACTTTGCTACGTCGAAATCGAAGCTTTGCAGCCCATGATGAAGAATAACGCCACCTTCGATAAGAACGAGGTGGCCACCGATTCGAATGGTTCTAAGGGGTCATGTGAGTGATAAACTAATTTTTTATGTACCCTCCCTTATCCGAAATGCCCACTTTGTCTGACATGCATACTTATATGGCTGTGTCTCGCCTACCACCCCTTTCAGGTAATACGGAATTCCTGAATGCCACCATTTATAAGTCTGGTGCCCGCATGGCTGTTCTCGATATTATGAATCCACTGAAGTTCGAAGATGAACGCACCTTCATCGGTTATCAATATTTCTATATTGAAGATAAAAATCAGAATGTGCCCAAACATGGCTTTCGGCCTTGCGAAGATGGGTAAGTGATTTGGCTGTTCGCTATCATTTGGGGGTATTAATCTGTCATTGGGCCTTTACAGTTGGGTGGCCAGCGAACCCACGAAGGAGACGCGTTATCTGATTACCAATTTGGAACCCTACACCCAATATGCTTACTATGTCAAGACAATGACCATTTCATCGGATCCACGTAATGCCCAGAGTCCGATTCAGTGGTTCACAACGAAGCCAGCCCAACCGGAAATAGTGCGGAAGCTGCGTGCATATGCAAATTCTAGTTCGGAAATTGTAAGTTACACGTGGTGTTTGTGTTTACCTGTAAATCATGTTCCTCCTGTTAGATTGTAAATTGGCTCCCACCCAAGACCGCCAACGGCAAATTAGTGAAGTACAATGTTCGTGCCATACTCGATAAACGCAACCAACTGGAATCGCGCAACTACTGCAAAGATCGTAGGTTCCATTTCGTCCTTAGCTTATGGTCAATTCGTAATTGTTTGTTGTATTCCCATTTGAATAGCTCTGAAAGAGGCGGGTCGAATCGATGGCAATTTCTATCTGTCTAAAGTGCCCGTCACCGAGAAGCCCCAAGTTACCGATTGCAAATGCACCAAGGATGGGACTTACGATGATGAAAAAACCGATGCCAGCCGACACGAGGGCATATCATTTGAGAATGCCGTACAGAATTTCGTTTATGTGAAGTAAGTTGAGAAATCGTTCGTCTTACATGCCAACCCCTCTAACTAACCAACCTTCGAACTCCAGGCAAACAAATGCAACGCGCTCTTCGTCCAAATCTGATGGTGGTGCAGCCCCGTCTTCTGCCACCGATGCGGACAGCAAGAGACGTCGTCGTCGTGAAACCGAATTCGATACTGACGGTGAGAGTTTTCTTATACGTCACATGCGTTCGTTGCCCTATGAAACCACCACAATTGAGCCGACCGAAATCGCCAGCAATGTCACCGCCAACGAGACACGCATGGACGAAACCGGAATGTACTACTTGGAATATTCTTTCGAGGTTAATGCGTCCACCACCGAGTTTGTCTTCAAACGGTTGAAGCACTTCTCCATGTATATGCTGGGCATAGAGGCGTGTCGCGAGCCCGCCGAAGGTGCCCCGGACAAGGAATGCAGCAATGTAATGCAGATAGATGTTAGAACTTCGAAATTGAGTAAGTGCTTGCAAACTTGTGCCGCTAATTTGACTTTGGTCTATCTACAATGTCCGTGAATTTCCTTGTCCTTCCAGTCAATGTCGACAAGGTGGAAAATCTCTCGGTTAGCCTGGAGAGTAATAACACCTCGCGCAGCAACATACGCTTGCGCTGGGACCCTCCAATGCAGCCGAATGGCGCCGTCGTCTCCTATACGATTATATATGGCTTACTCGCGCAGGATGCCGTCGAAGAGAAGAAATGCATCACCGAACTGGACTATCGGAATATGACGAATGGCTATGTCCTGACGGATTTGTCGACCGGAAATTACAGTATTAGAGTGAGAGCCAACTCATTGGCGGGAGAGGGTGTCGAATCGGAGGCCGTGTCCATCTACATTCCAGTAAGTACCTAAGGAAATTTAATAAGAGTCTCTGAATATTTTTAATTTTCGGTTGCAACTTTCCCCTCTAGCCCACAACAATTTCGACAATGGCCATTGTTTTCATTTGTGTTGGTGTGATTCTCTTCATATCAACGATTGTCTTTGGCATATTCTATGCGCGCAAGAAATGGATGGCCACACCGTCCGACTTGAAGATGTTCCCCACAGTCAATCCCTACTACATCAGCCTACAGTATATTCCTGACGATTGGGAAGTGCCACGTGAGCGTGTCCTTCAATTAAGTCCGCTGGGTCAGGGCTCCTTTGGCATGGTCTACGAGGGCATATTGAAAGGCTGCCACGATGACACCCCCTGCGCCATTAAGACGGTCAATGAGAATGCCACCGATCGCGAGCGCATGAATTTCCTCAACGAGGCAAGTGTGATGAAGCAGTTCGACACTTATCACGTGGTTAGGCTGCTTGGTGTGTGTTCACGGGGCCAGCCTGCCTTGGTGGTGATGGAACTGATGAAGAATGGCGATTTGAAGTCGTACTTACGCGCCCATCGCCCGGACGAGAGGGAGCCTGTTCCCTTTGGTTTACCACATGGTCTTATACTGCAGCCGCCTCCCCTAAGTCGTATCTATCAGGTGAGTGAGAAGGTGGTGGTGCTGTTAGCAAGGATGTAATTACTAATTTTGGAAATTTTTTTCCTTCAACTAGATGGCCATTGAAATTGCTGACGGCATGGCCTATCTGGCTGCCAAGAAGTTTGTGCATCGCGATTTGGCGGCACGCAATTGCATGGTGGCGGAAGATTTGACTGTGAAAATTGGCGACTTTGGCATGACACGTGATATCTATGAGACGGACTACTATCGCAAGGGTACCAAAGGTAAGTTGAGGAACAAACGGAAAGAGTCAGTCACTCACCTGCCCCCAAACCTAACCTTTTACATTTGTCTGCTTTATAGGATTATTGCCCGTACGTTGGATGCCTCCGGAGAGTTTACGTGATGGTGTCTATTCCAGCGCCAGTGATGTGTTCAGTTATGGAGTTGTGCTTTGGGAAATGTCTACCCTGGCCTCACAGCCTTATCAGGTAAACAACAAAATTCACAAAATTTCCAAAGACTTTGTCTAATTTCAGTGTAATTTTTACTAATTTGATGAATGTTTTACCTCACAGGGTTACTCCAACGATCAAGTGTTGCGTTATGTCATCGACGGTGGCGTCATGGTGCGTCCTGAAAACTGCCCGGACAAGCTTTATCGTCTGATGGAAAAGTGCTGGCTTCATCGGCCTTCGGCGCGTCCCTCCTTTATGGACATTATACGCTTCCTGATGGACACAGCCGATCCGCATTTCCGTGATGTTGCATTCTTCCACTCAGAAGAGGGCAAGATCGTGCGCAGTAAGGAAAAGTCTGGTTAGTACCATGCACCAAAGTTCACATTCCACTCTTGGACATTCTCATTTTCTGTATAAAAGCACGCAATCAATGTTGAATTTGTCCACTTGGTACTTTTTCAGAAAACATGCGACATTCTGGCGACGTCTTCAATGATAATGACAACGACATGGACGATGTGACCACACCATTGCGCGTGGGCGAATACAACGAATACAAAATGAACATGGACAATAATTCGTCAGTGGAAAATTATGGCGATAGCCCCATGGTCATCGACGATGATCATCCTCACTCGCCGTATAGGTGAGAACAAGAACAAAGCAAACAACCTACTCAGTTTTAGGTAATTTTTAGGCTATTAACAGGACGGGTTTCTTACAAAGAACTATAACTTCGATATCTTTGAGTTATCCATATAACCCTTGTCCCCTGCCCTTGTTTAATGTTTTGATTTCCGCTTTAATTTCTTACACACTGGACTTACAGAGATTGTGGGTGAATGCTTGCAATTTCTTTAAGTCGTTTTGTTTTCAAATTGTTCAAATCAAAATTCGAAAATCAAGCAAACAAGCGTTTTGTTATAGCCAACAAAAAAATTACGTAAAATTGTGAATATTGCCCAAATTGTGTTCATATGATTTACTTACTTCTTGAGTTCTATACTTTTTAACTTTTATGATTTTGTGTGTTTTCATTGAAATGAAATTGCAATCATCTCGATTTTGTCATTCACCGTTAACCTCTTTCCACTGCAGCCTCGGTTCCGCCATTATCGTGAGCAGCACTCCCGACGGCCAATCGAAAAATAGCTTCAATCTCTCACAAATGTCGCACAACAATCCCACTCTGAGCTCCGCACCCTCAACGTCGGCGGGTGTCATCAGTGGCACCGCCCACTTGCAGCATCCGCACCAGCCGCGTCAATTGCACCAGCCCTTCCACGGGCGCTATCAGCTTCATTCGCAGAATCACGGGGACGATGCCGCGGCCTATGTCCAACCCGATTTCGATCCAAATGACTTCCAGGAGGATGAAGAAGTGGCAGCCAAGAGCGCCGAAACTGACGAACGTGGCTATGAAATCTACGATCCCAGTCCGAACTATCGCCAGCATGCACCCTTCGGTGCGTCCGAGCATGAGGAAGAGGAGGACCTGGAGACCCTTGGTTCGGGGCGAGCGGGCAAATTGAGTGGCGGTCAGAGTCTACTGCCGCGTCAGAAGGGACGCCAACGTGTGCCCACTATTATGCCCATGTCCAGTTCAATGCCCGATGAGGTGATCAGTGCGCCAATAACATCGCTGCATCCCTCCACAGCATCGGCGGCCTCATCGAATGCCTCGTCAACCACGACGGCCGGCAAATATCCCAGTCTGAAGAAAGCCGTGGCCGACACCGTACAAAACGTGGGCAACAGTCTGATGCCTATGCGCCTGCGCAACATCAATCGACGCTTCTTCAATCACAAGCGCTCGGGCAGCAATGCCAGCCACAAGAGCACCAGCTCCAATCCGAATACCTCGTCGAACAGCAATACCAATCTGACAGGTGGCGGACGTGGCAAAAGCATGAGTGGCCAGAACTTGGGCACCATCGAAAGCGGCGGCAGTGGTAGCGCTGGCAGCTACGTTGCAGCACCACGTTTCTTCACGCCCTCGTCGGCCAGCACAAGCGATAATCCCAACTACAAGTTGCTCGATGAGTCGGCGAATGCATCGGGCATCTCAGCGGCCGCAGTGGCCGAAGCCGAGAATGCAACGACCCCGCCCTCAAAGAAAACCACCAAGGCCAAGACTGGATTCTCGGAGAGCACAAATCCCAACTATCAACTGCTCGAATCGTTAAATACGTCCGATATGCTGCAACGGCAGCCCTCGATTCCATCGCTGGTCGGCTCGAGTGAGAATCCCAATTACATCATGATGAGCGCCTTGCCGCCAGCGCCAGTGGCACATGTCAGCGAAAACCCCAACTATCATGGCATGGATCCAGGTCATGGCAGGGATGCGCCCATAATGTGGGATACTCAGGCCGAACTGGGACGCACACGTTTCAATAGCTCGGCCACATCATGCTCCTCCTCATCGTCGTCTTCGCATGCGGGCGCCACGAGAGAACACGACGTCGTTCGGCCATTCGGACTCGCTCACATGACCAGTCGCAGCCAAAGCCCCACAAAAAAGATCAAACACACAAAGACGACGCCCTGCCATACGACGACGGCCAATTCGCCGGCGATAGCAGCGGCCGGTGCTGCGGTGGTGCCGCCCACAGCGACTGCCTTATCGCTAAAAGAGAAGTGGCTAAGACAGTCGCAAGCGGAGAAAACACAGCCGCCTCCGAATGGCTTCATCGGTCGAGAATTTGGCAATCGGGACCGCGACCGACAGGGTAGCGAATAAGTAGGACTGCTCAGAGATGCAGAAGCGAAGCAGAAGAACCACTGAGGAACACCACATTCTCGGCATTGTAAATTTATACACTCACAAACACACACACACATACATACGCATATACTTTTAATTTTTATAAAATTAATTATAATTATAAAATTAACATAGTCCTAAGTAATTGTAAGCATAAAAAAATGATTATTATCAAAGAAAAAAAATACATATGTAAAAATGAGACAGACAAATATACACGGTAAACAATTTGCGAAACAACATATACGCCGAAATGATGTAATGAACATAGAAGCGCTGACACGAAGTCTATTCTTTAAAGCTTGTTTTGATATTTTTAGCCCTTCTTTCCACCTGTTGTCACATCCAGCATTCAGTCAGTGTGGGCGGCCGACCCCAACAACCCGCAGAGTATATTGAGACTGGCTTCATACAGCTCGCCTTAACGTTTCCAGTAACATTTTTTATACGAAATTATCAAATAAAACCCCTTTTTCAAAAACTAAAATAGTGTGTAGCTCTTTTGGACAAGAAAAATTAAAAATATTCTCTAATGAAAAATTCAAAAAAATAAATAAATAAATAAATTTGAGTATAAATATTTTTGGGAAATCAATTCAAAATTAACGCTTGCAAAAATTATAATAAACGCCTAAAATTACCAAAAAAAAAAAATTCAAAACAAAAAATTACAAAATTTAATCCAAAAAAAAAATGTTTGCAATTTTTGGCAGTAAAATTTGAAAGATTTTCGGAAAAGTTTCACAATTAATTGAAATTTGATTGTTAGTTACTTGGTTTTGTGTTTCGTTTAATGTAATAACAACAACAAAAAATCCAATTTTGGCTTGTAAAAAGTTAGTTTAAATTTTTTTAAAAAATAACGGTAAAAAATTATAGATCATATTTTGATTAATTTAAAAATTTTAGCACAATACATTGAACATATTCGGAGATTTCTTTAAACTTTATTGTTTGTAAATAAAGTAAAAATGTAAATAACAAATTTTTAAAATTAAAAAAAACTATTTCTGAATTGATTTCATTTCAATTCAGAAAACGTTTCAAATAAATTAAATTAATTCCGTAATTTACGTAAAAAAAGGCATTACGAATGCGTATAGCTAAAGGTTTTCTTTATTGACTAAATAAATACTACAACAACAAAAAAACTGTAATTTTTGGCAAAAAATTTCAAAATTAATATTATTTAGCTCTTAAGCTTACACACAATATTCTAAGCTTTTACAAAATTATTAAACAAAAAAAAACTATTCAAAAATTAAATAAATTTTAACAAATGTAAAATTTAATAATGGAAAGTAACTAAATTTAAAAAGAAAAATGCAGACACAAAAAAATGTTTATAAGCAATTGAAATTGTGAAATTATGGCAAATTGAAAATATGTTGAATTTCGGATATCTTAGAGAGGGCAACATGAACGAAAAGAAAAGCAAAAGAACTATATATAAAAAAAATATTATTAAAAATTGTAAAGAATAATAATAATAATAACGCATAGCCTACACATAAAGCAGAGAAGCCAATTGTCTCCCACTTGGGCAAATGCTGTTTTTGAATGCGCAATTGAACGGTTCAAATTAGTCTCTAAACACCTGAAATAAAACTAGGGAACATTTCCAATTCCAATTGAAACTTATTGGGCTCGAAGGGCCCTCAGGTGGCTCCAGCGCTGCCACACAATATACAAGAGATTACAAAATAGTTATAAATTGAAGAATATAGCATAAATTAAGTAAAAGTTTTGCGTGAAAGCATTTTACAGATTGATATTAAAGTCAGAAATATTCAAGGTTTGAGAAGTTGTTCGCGGGTCACGAATCAAATGGACGAAACTTGAAGCAAAAACAGCATTTGCCAAAAGGAGAACTTAATTACAACCCACACCCACACACACACACACAAACACACACACAACCACACACATTACCAAATTAGTCTTTTTAGTTTTTTATTTAATTAAATTATTTTTGTTATTTATAAAGCATAATTTTTAAGAATTATTTTATAAAAAAAGCAAAGCAAAGCAAATTTTTTTTTCCAAAACTACCAAAAAAAAAACAACTACTGAAGCGTACGAAACAGCCACACACATTCAAACACATAAACTGACATAAGAAAAAGATTCACTCAACCACAACCCCCCTCCCCCCCCATACACCATAAGCCCCCTTTACCCACTACACTGGTAGAAATTGTAAACACCCACAACCACAACCAACAGGCAACAACAGCAAACACAAATATACAAACAAAACAAAAAGTACAAAACAATATCTAAAATATATAATATTAGATTAGACTAAATTAATGATAAACGGTAATACATACATACATACATAGGCAATAGTTTAAACAACAACAACAACAACAACCACAACAACAACCGAAATAAAAAACGACAATTAAAATTTAATTTAAAAACAAAAGGACAAGATTTTTATGTACCACCAAATACATATACTATATACGTAACGTACGAACCAACAACTACTCAATTCAACTGAAGTGCAAAATAGCAACAACAAAAAAAACAGCAAAAAGCAAACAAAAATAGTTAAATTTTTTGTTAATTTTTTTAAAAATTTAAATAAATTTAGTTACAATTACGAAAAGAAAAGAAAAGAAAAACACACGAAATTGATTTTAGAAGTTGACATGAGAGAACTTTTGAAAAATAGTAAACATTTAAAGGTTTTTTTTTCCAAAGCCACAATAAATACGAAGAGGGGGATTCACAGGGTCTCATATAAAGTCATATGAGGGCAAATAAGTAAAATATATATTTTGGACGTCCTATCTAGACTTTCGAGAAAAAGAAGGGAAATCAAAGTTTTTCAAATTATTAGGCCACAAGAAAGCAAAAAAAAATTAAATTAAAATTTTATGACTTGTTATGATACCTTATGAATACCCCTAGTAAAATTTCCCTCAAGAAAATAAAAACCCTCACTCATATAATAACAATTGTACACAAACAGACTCACTTCTACTTAGCCACAATCAATTCAACTAATTGCACTTGCAACATTTTTCGAATTACGCAAATTTGTTTAGTGAATTTTCTTTATTTTTGAAATCTACGAGTTTCTTTCGAGAATTATTTAATCAAATGTTGGACAAGGGAATTTAGGAATTTCAGAGTTTGTCTTTGAATTTTCCCACATTTAAATCAATTGCAATATATAACAAAGCATAAAAACACAATAGCAAATTTTAAAGTAAATAAACATAAAATAAATCTAAAAATTATTTAAATTTCCTCGAGAATAGCAAAAAAAAAAACGTACTCAGCCAACTTGTAAAAATATAAAATAGAGCAAATTACATAAAAAATAACAAAAAATTTAAGAAAAGCATGAACAGCTTATAGCAAAATATTTATCAACAAACAGTGCCCATCACAGGGAAATTCTTGCACAGATCGGACTTGAACGTTTTGCTAGAGTTGAGATTTTTGTTCCCCTGAATACAGAACTAAGCTTCCGAAACCTATTCAATTCTCACACTCTCTCTCTTTCTCTTTCTCAATCCATGAATGAGTAAGCTCAGTTTGTAGCTCACAGGTCTCATTCCACGAAACACCACACTCAAAAGCAGGCCATAAATTGGGATCTTACGTGAACATTTGAAACGATTGTAATGTTCTCCCACCCATCGAACTTCCGACTACTGTGAGAATTTGTCGAATTCCCCTCAACTGAACTTTTCATTTTATTTCAAATCAAAAATATTGAAAATATCTAAAGATATTTAAAAGTTTGGTTATGTTCAAGTTCAATCAATCAATCAATCAATCGTTCGATCGGAAGTAAATTGAAAACAAAACCATGTTCCATACAACCTTTTTAACACCAGCAGAAACAGCATTTTCAAAAATCTACTTTTCGTTTCGAAATTAAAATCACATTTGATGAGTATTTCAAGTACATTGTTGGTTTATTTCCATACTGTTTTTAATTTTATTTTCACTTAACTATAATTTTACACGAAAAAAAATGAAAATACCACAAAAATAAACTTAAACGAAATCGAAATCGAAAAGAAATAGCTTAACTGAATTTTGAAATGCGAAAGTTTCATTTAGCATTTTTATTACAAAAATAAAACAAAATAAAACAAAACAAAAGAGAAATGAACGAAGAACGTTTATTATGCAAACAATAGATATTTTTACACTAAAAAGACTGAAATATATAGTTCCTTTGTTTTTATGTAAAAAAAATTATTAAATAAAATAAAAAACTACTGCGTAAAAACATAATTGGAATTATTATTATTATATTATATTATTATTATGTATAATTATTACTATTATTAACTAATTGTAAACTAAAATACATTTTATAAAATACTTAGCATTAATACAACATAAACTCTAAAATACAACAAAAAGAAAACAAAACAAAAAACTAAACAAATACATCAATTCAACCATTAAGCTTGAAGTTATATTCAATAAACAAACATTAGCTCTTAGCTTGAATATATAAATTGTAAAAAATACCTTCTAATTTTATTTTATTTTAGTTTTTTTTTTTCTTTTTGTTTTCTATGTTATTATTATATACATAATTTTTTCTAATTCTAAGCTCTAATTAAGAACTAAAATAATTATTATAATCATGTTTATGCACATGATCCATAAGTAAACTAATTTATATTTCAATTTAATATTCTACCAATAATTTATATACATAATATTTACTTTAGTATATACATACATACATGCATAAAGAAACAATAAAAATATTGCGAAAAAAAAATACTAAAGAAAAAATTTATTAAGTAAAAGTAAATTTAAAAAAAAAATAAACTAAAAAATATAAACAAAAACTTCAATAAAAACGCATAAAATTTATTTGAAAAAAAAAACGCAAATTGTGTTTTATTCCAAAAAAAAAAAATTGGTTGGCGAAGGTAAGGATTTTAATAAATTCCAAGCAGTTTATAAGGTTCCAAACTATCGAATTCACTAACACTAGGGAACCCCCACTAGTGAACGCTAATCTACTTTCTTTGTCTGGCGACTGGCGAATTGAACAGGGCGATGATGTCCATTTCTCAACTATATATCCAAAAAAATAAAATTTTTTAATTTCAAAATTTTTTTTTTAATTAAAAAAATTATTCTTTGCAAACC
This sequence comes from Heteromyza rotundicornis, assembly GCA_951394025.1. Taxonomy (NCBI): domain Eukaryota; kingdom Metazoa; phylum Arthropoda; class Insecta; order Diptera; family Heleomyzidae; genus Heteromyza; species Heteromyza rotundicornis. The sequence continues at coordinate 18,485,689 of OX596012.1, read as the reverse complement.
CAACGCATCTGCGGATTTTTATTGTATTTTTTAGGTCAACTATGTCAATTCCAAGAAATCTAGATATAGCGAACCAAATCGTACCCCGGATCCGTGAGCAGAAACCCTTAAGCCCCTATCAATAAAAACCACAGAATGATTTTGACAGTCGAATAGTTGATATGTCTATGTTCTCTGGTGTTATTAATGGTACTTATTCTGTTAAATTTTTTTTGGTTAAACTGTTTATGTAAAGCCTAGTCTGCCCGGCTAAAGTTTTCCCAAATATATCTTCCTCTAATTGCGAATTGGCTACGTTTTTTATTCCAAATGATTCCTTACCATGTGCTGCATCTTTCCACATACTTAGAATTAGAGACCGACCGAAATTCGGTTTCGGTTACGGTATTTCGGCTTTTCGGCCAAAAAAAGCGGCCGTGTTTCGGATTCGGCCGAAAATAAAATATTTCGATATTTCCGCCGAAAATTTCGGTTTGATACGAAAAATGTAACAATATACTTGATAGACAAATCCTTATGCATTTTGGCACGCTGAATACGAAAATAATAATACGCACCAAAAATTTAATTTTTGTGTATTTTCATTATTTTTTTTTGGATTAGGCGTGGCAAAATACATAAGGAACAACCAAGTGGATAAAAGCGGTATGTAACACAAATTTAAGTATTGATCATAGTTTTGAAGAATCAGAAGCGACAAAGAAGACAAATCCCCAATTTGTATTGAAAAAAGAAAAATAAAAACCTTTGAAACTTATTTTCTTGAAAGAATTTGTATGTTACATACAGCCCTCATCCAGTCACCGCTTCACAGCGTTCTCACTCTTCTCCTATCGGAGCAGATGTACTACTCTCGCGATGATTTTTAAATTTCTACTCCTCTACAACTATTGTAAGAAATCTTCTCCTCAAAATATTTTGTGAGTTTCATACAATGCAATAATACTACCATGGCAGAAATTTCTACTACTATGTAGAATCTCTACTACTCTACGCAGAAATCCTAATCTACTCCCCTCTCTTAAAATCTGCTACCTTGACAGTAATGTCTACTGCACTTGTAGAATTTCTACTACTCTACGTAATAAAATAAAATCTACTCCCCTTTCTTGAAATCTACTCCCCTAAAATCGAATATCTACAACTCTCGCCGTAGCAAAAAGTGACAATCCTGCCCCTTCAATTGATTTCCACGCATTTGATAGTTTGCTTCTAAATTCATCTATTCCATGATCTGAACTTAAAATGATTGACTTCAGCCTACTGACACGCTTAATTATGTATAATCTTATTACATTTAAATTCACAATTTGTTTTTTCGGTTTCGGCCGAAATTGAAAAAATTAAAATTCGGCCATTTCGGTTTCGGCCGAAAAAAAAATAAAAAATTTCGGCTATTTCGGTTTTGGCTGAAATTAAAAAAAGGTATTTCGGTCGGTCTCTACTTAGAATATTTCATATTAGGTTAAAGCGAAGTAAAAATGTAAATCATTACTTGTAATCGTACTCTCAAAATGTTGTAATCATTACAATTACTAAAAAAATTTCAAGTACGATTACTGTAATCGAACTTAAAAAGTAATCGTTATCGTACACGTACAGCTCTGGAATGGACGCATATAAAAATCATGATTTAGCGAAATTGCCAAATGTTCTGTAGAATTATTCTCTGTTAGTAACAGTTTTATTAGAGGACGAACGTTTCTGTTTTAATATTTGCAGTGTGGCATAATTAAGTCACACTAAGCACTTTGTCCCGCTGTCCCCGAGCAATAGATGGGGACATTCAAATGTCCCGCTTTCAGAAATATGTCCCGATTTTGTTACACTCTAAAGGAATTGAATAGACTATTTCGATAGCTTAAAGCACAATCATCCTATGTTCGAAAACCGATTTTTTGGCATTTTTGGATTCCTGAGAAGAAACTGCGTCAGATAGGCTATAGTGGTTTGTGGGAATTGTAATAAAAGTAATTTAAAAACCAGGAAAAAAACTCATTTCCATACAAAAAATACCAATGAGCAAACTGGTTTTTCATTTTTTAGAGTATCAACAGAGAATTTTAATTATATTAATTAATTAACATTCTCTGGTATCGATTTCATATTTAAAAATTTACCTACTTTTCCAAATATTATCATATGAGTTATAGAACTTTTTTTTGAAAAATAACGCTCTTGAATTTTCACATCGATGGGATGTTGGCTTCCTCGTCCTCTTGACTTTTTTTAGTTTCTGTGCGAGACTTCTTCACTTTTTCTTTTTATTCACTTGATACCAAAAAGCAACAAAACGTTATTGAAAATGTGATGCCACATAGAGCAATACTTGACAGATGTTCGATTTTCTTCTATACATGAACAACATTTCCACGAATTGTGATTCCCCGCATTGCCCCATTTACCCCTTCGTCAAAATTAAAATTCATTGAATACCAGAGAATCCTCGTTGGGGTATTTCCATTCCACTTGGAAAATCCAATGCCTGTCATCCGAAAATGTCTTCCGCACTGTGAAATCGAATGGCTGTAGAAATAATTCCGTGCCTAATTGCAATCAGTACAAAATTTTTCTATTCGTAAAATATGAAATAAGTTGTTTTCTTTTGAATTTTATCTTTTATTTAATTTAAATAATAATATTTTGTATAACTTAAATTTAAACATAATCATTTTTAGCATTTTTATTTATTTTTTTTTTTTAATTTTTTTGTTATCAATTTTACATTTGCTTTTTCTTTTTATTAATTTTAGTTAAATACGTAGGACTATAGTTAATTTAAAATTGTTAAATATTGCAACGTTAGACATAAGCGATATAATTGTGTTTTTGTGGTTGTTTTTGTTTTCAGTTAATTTTTTTTTGTTTTTTTTTTTATAAATATTTGTATTTTGTTTTGAATTAGTTAACATGCGTTTTTAAATGTAAATATACAACTTTAAAAACTACTTTCTTCGCGCTATATTGGAAAGTATCAACAAAAACAGAGAAATGAGCAGCGGCGGCGGCGGCGCGCTTAATTTACAAAATGAATTAAACGAAATTTCATTCAAGTTGAAATGGTTAAGAGTTTAGACGAGTTTCGAACGGTATTTTTTTTTTTGTTTGCCTTAAATCTAAGAACTTGTGTAATTTTCGAAAATTTACAAATGTAAAGTCAAAGTGGCTGTTGTCTTTTTCGTATGTGAACATGTGAACAGTTGAGAGTACGGTTAATTGAGGATAATTTGATTAAATGTTGAATATGAATTTCGCATTTATGAACAGATTATGGTCGAAATTTGTTAAACTACAAAAATATATATATATAAAATTTAAAATTAGTTAAAAAAATAAAACAAAAGCGAGCACAATGATAGTAAAAGTTAGATTTGTTTCGTTTTTTCTTTTTTTTTTTAGTGTTTTTTTGTTCTTTTTTTTTTGTATATATATAAAAGGTTTGAAATTTTGCGCTATGCATATTTAACAATTTACATTAAAAAAATTATATATTAAAACTTGATAACAACTAACAACGGCATTTTCGATTCTAAGCTAATTGATTAAATTAAAAAAAAATTAGAAAAAAAAAATAATAATTTAGATTGGTAAAAAAAATTAGTGGTTATGAAAGTAAAACTGAAAAAATTGTGATCGCTTTATCTGTCTTCGGTCTCTTAGAACTTTTTCGAATCTCATAAGTTTTGCAAGAACGACAGCAATTTTGTTTCGTAGTTTTTATTCGATTCTAAATTACGCAACGAGTGCCGCTCATCGGGGAATACGTGCAAATCGTATGGCTTGTTCGCTTTGTTGAGCGCCGTAACCAGCTGAGATGTGTGATAGAAGTGAACGTTCTCATCGATGAGGCCGTGTATGAGCAAAAGGCGATTATCTCTGTGAATTGGAGAGAGAGAGAGGAGTAGATTTTGTAAGTTTAATTCGCATCCAATTAGGCCAAACATTTTATGACCCGAAAATTGACAAAACTTACTCTTCCGGAAATGAGTGAATATAGTTAAGCACTGAGCCCGCTGTGTAGCCGCGTTTATTGTGCTGCGGCAAGTCCATATATCGTTCCGTATAGCCCGTATCATAATACTCCCAATTTGTTACTGGCGCACCAGCAATGGCAACTTTGAAAATATCCGGATACTGCACTAAGCCCATAAGACTAAGATAGCCGCCTGGAAAAAACAAATATTTGAAAAAAACGAATAGAAATCCCTCTTAATATTACAAATCCACCTGAATGATAAGAGCGATTTACTTGAAACATTTTTCGTTAGGTTATATACAGTAAACCGCCTCACGTTGTGTGGATGAAAAAAAGTGGCCCGGGTCAACCCCCCTGGAAATGTACTTTGGTGTATTTTTAAATGATTCTCAAAATATTTCGGCTCTAGCAACTGCGATCCTTGTGCTGTACATTATTTTGTTCGAGGCGGTTTAATATACATGTTCCTGTGAACTGTACCTAGTACCTATGTTCCTAGGAATAAAACTATGCCTCAATTTCCTTCATTCATATCTACAATGCGTATTGTATATTTTTATATAACTCATGTAGCTTATGTACGAGTAAAATAATCAAACTTTCGTCCATTTTATTTAAATTTTTTCATTTAATAAATGTCTGCAAGCTTACTCATCAAATCGTTTAATATTTCTATGTAGTTTGTTTATATTTCCAATACATTTCATTCATTTTTTCATTCAAAATTTTTTGGATGAAAAATTATGGTCCTTGCAAAAACTAAGCCATTCACAAAGGAAATATTCATGATAGAATATTTTTTTAAAGAAATAAAAGTTGTTGGCTTTTTGTTCCACAATATAGAATATTTTTGTAAAAATAGCTCATGAAAATCGTGGTATTAATCATGTGGGATCCCAGGATCCCGGGATTGGCATAAATAAGAAACTTTTTGAAACATAATTTTAGGAAACTCAAAACCTCTATTGAAAGCTAACGACAATACTGCCGTGCTTACTCCGCTTTTTGTCTTCACTATACAACTCTTCGTGAGTATGTGGGAACACCCTTATAACTTTTTATATAGAAACTATAAAACTGATTACTTTTGGTCATTCTGATGAGAGGCTTGAGGAGTGTTACCATATTTACAGATTTATCTTTTTTACAGATTTTTTGAGCTCTGTCTGATTTTAAGATTTTCCTCCAAAACTACAGATTTTTTACAAATTTAACAGATTTTTAAGATTTTTACAAAATAAATTCAAATATACTCTGTTTTTTCTTAAAATGTGTTCTTATCTCGACAATAAATATATTTTGGAGTAACTGAAGATCTTTATGCACACAATTGCAAGAGAAAATACATTTTGATATATTTTTTTTGTATTTCAAACTTTTGGTTTTCAATTATTTTTGTAATTGATAAATGTATTGCAGGAAAATGTAATTGAGGAACAGGCAGAAATAATTACATTTTGCTGTAATCATTACCAAAATTGAAACTGAAAATTTCAATACTTTGCATAACATGCAGAACAAAAGTGACCGATCCACTTTTCGGCAAATAATTTTCCGTTAAATAAATTTACGTGATTGAGTAAAATTCGGCGAATTACAAACCCTCCGATGGGAATTCAGAGTAGTGACCATTGGGCCACTAAATATTATATTTGGTAAGAGGATCTTTCTTGGATTGCCTCAATAGAAATTGGTTATAGTGGTCAAGCATGCACTATTTTGAGACCAAATTCACAAAGCCATGTGGACTTAATTTACTTTAGGAAATTGGTAGTATCGGTGACCATTCACGGTTTGAAGCCAAAATTGACAAATCAATGTCAATTTTGAGCTGTTGACCAGCATTTGGTTGAAAATATTGTCGAAGGTACAGTTAGGACCTGGTCAAGAGCTGTTGACCACCATTTGGTTCAACATGATGTCGAAGACACTTCTTGATTCTGACCGAGAGCTGTTGACCATCATATTTTGAAAATATTTCCAACTATATTTTCATGTGTAATTGACTTTTTTTTTGGATCAAATATTTTTTTTGTAATAAATACATTAAATTGTAATAATTACTGTTTTTCTAAAAAATATTTTCTGTTCAATTAATTTTCATCAATTTCTGTGTAAACTCTAAAAAAAGTCAATTACTTCTTTTTTATTTGTAATTTTCAAAAAAAAAATTTCAATTGCTGTATGAAAAAATTTCAAGAAAATGGTTTCAAATATATGGAAATATAATTGACAAAAAGTCAATTTCCATTATTTCATATTCGTAATTGATCATTTCTCAATTGCAATTATAAGTATTTGCAATTAAAAAAAAATACAATTACAATTACAAGTAATTGAAATTAAATTTTCTTTCAATTGCAATTACTTGTAATCCAAGGTCATAACGCCCAAAAACTAAAATGTCATAACGCCCAAATCATGGCGTAACGCCCAAATTCAAGAATTTAAAATGACAAAAAGCCCAAACGTTATGTCAGAAAGTCCAAATGAAAAACATTGGAACGAATTTAGTTTACGGCCTAAAGACTTATTTTTTGCAAAATTTGTACTTGAAAAAAAAATGGTTTCTTTTGGTTTCAAAGTTATAGAAGGTCACAGTTTGAAAAATTGTATTTCAAATGTACGATATCTTCGGAGTTTCTGAATGCATTTGAACGTATTGGTGACAGTGGAAAGGTATTTCGATTCCCTTTCATTACCCTCCGCACTTTTCACAATTTTCGAGTTACCATAATCAACAGTTATGTTTCATGTTTCATCAAATCATAACATTGAAAAAGCTAGTAAAAAATATGAAATGCAAATTTACCATAAGACCAACCATGTATGGCTATTCTGTTCATATCGATGTAGCCCAATTGGTCTGCCAGAAAGGTATTTCGATTCCCTTTCATTACCCTCCGCACTTTTCACAATTTTCGAGTTACCATAATCAACGGTTATGTTTCATGTTTCACCAAATCATAACATTGAAAAAGCTAGTAAAAAATATGAAATGCGAACGTACCATAAGACCAACCATGTATGGCTATTCTGTTCATATCGATGTAGCCCAATTGGTCTGCCAGAATACGCAACGCATCCACTTGATCGGTGAGCTCCACCTGACCCATGCGACACCGTATGTGGCTCTCGAATTTCAAACCGCGATGACGTGAGCCACGCGAATCAATGCAAATAACGCAATAACCCTGGGCAGCCAGCATGTGCATGCGCAATTGGTGTTTGCCCTGAAGGTAAAAATTTAAATTTTTTATATAAATTTGTCACTGCTTTTAATTGCACTCAGACATACCTTAAATGTATTATTAACCGTTTGCACCTCTGGTCCGCCATAAACATTCAGCACGGTCGGGTATTTCACACCCAGATGGAAATTGTGTGGCTTAAAGACCATCGCATAGACAATTTCGCCTGATGGCAGCTGTGGTCGAAATATTTGCGGGCAATATTGTGGCTCGGGTTTGCCGCCCTCGTGCAGATAGCCCATGAGGGTCATTTGAATGCCATTGACACCGCCACTCTGACATGTCTGAGCCACACGCATCACCTTGCAGGAGGGCAGACGTTGTATGTTGCAATAGACTTGCAGCATCAATTGACAAGACTGCAGCAAATTAAAGAAAACATAATTTGATAAGAATTTTATTGCAAATAACCAATTTACTACTCTCACCTCATCGAATTCCACCAAATATGAATAGCCCGGTTCCGTGAGCAAGCGTATGTGTTCGGGCCTTTGCAGACTAACCACATATAAATGTTTTTCCAGCGGGGTATCTCTTAAGCCTAAAAAGTAAACCAATTGCTGGGCATTGTCCACCCACAAATTGCGTCCAAGAACTTCCCAATCGCCAGATGTGAGGGCTACCTAAAAAATCAAACAGAAATTTAATTTTTCTCTATCATAACACACAAGTGTAGCAAAGTACCTTATTTATGATACGCGGATGCAATGTGACGCCTTCAATGAATTGATCCGGGTGACCATCCATATTCACCGATGACGTTGAGTTTGTGCGATTGCTTGTTTCGTAGGGATTCGTGGGCGCAGATGAATCTTTGCAGCCGTTTAACCCTAACGAGCTCAGACTGGACGTTACTAGATACAAGTGCCGAAAGCCAGTCTCTTCAGAGGCCCACAAAAAGGTGACAGTTGTTTCGGTAATTTCCAGGAAATACAGTAAATCGTGCACATTTATCCAAGATTCCGACATTTGGGAATAGATCACCTGCAAAATTTAATTTTTATTGCTTTTTTTTTGTATTTTTTTGAATTTCAAATAAATAAAATTTTTAAATGGTTTAAATCAGTGCCCCACGGGTTTTCGGGTACCCGGGTTAACCGGGTAACTCGACAACCGGGTAACTCGACAAATACTATCGAGAAATTACTTGTTGAAATTTCACCTAATTTTCAAACTTTTTTCCTGGGGGCCTAACAATTTCTTTTGGATAGCCAAAATGTTACGCTGGTCAAAACAAAAAAAATGTTTAGTAAAAGAAATTTTGTGATAAAAAATTCTCTTGAATTTTGCCAATTTTTTAAAATTTATACAGTGTGTCAAAAAAGTTTACCCCTTCCTTTTTGTGCAGAGCCTCTCTGAAGCCATTTGTACTTAACGGATTAAGGTGTCGAAGTTACTCATTCGAAAGGTATTGGGTATTGATTAGACCTTTCCATTGATACCAATATCGATAATAAAAATGGCTTCAGAGAGGCACTGCAGAAAAAGAAAGGGGTGTATGTAAACTTTTTTGACACACTGTATCGTTTTTCGAGCGTTTAAATTTGTATTTAATATGTATTAAATTTGCAAATATTGAAAACGGATAACGCTCGGAAAACGGGAGTCTCTTAAAAAAATGCTAAAAATTTGAATAGAAAGCGAAATTTTGTGTATGTATCTTTTTATTTATATTAATAAAATTAATAACAAAAACACCCTAAACATTATCCGATCGGTCTAAAATTTTTTTGAAAATGTTTTTAGAGAAAAAAAATGCAGCAATTTGAAATCGAAGTAAAAAATGTGTTCACTACCCGAAAGTGGTTTTCCTTTTTCCCCAGTATGTTTGTGATTCCACAACGTATTTTTATTTATTTTATTTTTGTAGAAGGTTTCCGTAGAAGGCACAAAAAAAGGGGGATTTTGAACATTGTGGCAGGGTATACTAACTTTGACACAACGTTTGTAACGTTAATAAGGGGGCGTGTCCGGTATGGAAAAATATATATATTCTTGATCAGCATCACCGCCGGAGTCAATTTAGCCATGCCCGTCTGTCTGTCCGTCAGCACGTGCGCAGTTTTGGAGATATCGACTTGAAACTTTGGGTACATGTTTTGTTCGTGAATTGAGATCAAGTTCGAGAATCAGCCAAATCGGACAAAAACTGGGCGTGGCTCCCATACACCGAAAAAAAAGGTTAACATTTTTCAAGTCTTTTTTATTGCTGCATTCTATTGGAAATGTTTAGAAACGTTTTTTTAACATGGTCCGAGGTTCCGAAACCATATATATAAGAGTCAAAATGGGGTATTGAGACCAATTTTTTTTTTGGTCGATTGGATTGGAAATTTTTAGAAACGGATTTTGAACATGGTCCTGGCTCCAAAACTATTTATTGGTGGCTCAAAATGGGGTCTTGAGACCACATAATTTTATGTTCGAGGTACTTCTTCCTACTGTGTGGGGGTATTTCAGCTTCGGTATAGCCGAAGACAGTCCACTCTCTAGTTTTTTGCTCATTTTGGCTACGGGCGTGACTCCTAACCTTTTTTACAATTGGATTTTTTTTAAATTAATCTAAAAGATATTTTTAAATAAATAAATTGGTTTACCTGCAATGGAGAAACTGCTCTGCAATAAGGACTCTTCCAACTGTGATCTGCCGAGCCGGATGGCGATGAAGCAGAACTACTATAGGTTTCACAGAAATTATCCACAGGTATGAGCGCCAAATCTAAGCGTTGCTGTTTGCGATTCATGCCCTCCATCCAAACGCTGTAGGAAAATAAAAAATTTACTTTTGTCATTCTGTCTGTTATTGTGGTCAACTCACTAATTCGAGTCTGGTGTCCAGCCAACGCGCACAATATACTCCATCCAGGGCAACACCACCGACAGCGAATAGGGTAAGTCCTTAATGCACACCTCGCTAATCTGCAGCGATTCGTTGAGTATGAATTGCACCATTTTCAATTTGGACTTGGCATTGGGGGTGCCGGCGCGTGGAAAGCGATACTCTTCCATTTCGCCGGGTATCGCCTGTGACGAGGGGAATGTATATAGACAAACATCTGACTCGTCCACCTCTTCGTAGGCGATGCGATAGATGCCATCTGCAAAGGAGTGCAAAACCGCATAGTTTCAAAATGGAAATAAAATAAAAAGTGTCGCTTTCAAAGTCATACCGTCCGATTGTGGCTGCCACCAGTAGCCCTGGTAGCGACTGAATTCCTCTTGCATTACATACGATGGCACGCCCGCGCTCAACGGATCATCGGTGAAGGAGCGACGTCCGTCGTGAGCAAAAGTCAAACGTTCCTCATGGCCGCTGAGCGTGTGTGTAACCCAAATGTCGCAGCCGCTTATGTACGCAATTAGATCGGAATTCTGCGGGCATATTTGCGGATCCAAGGCGGCCCACTGCGGGCATGTACGCAGTTGTGTGGGAAATAGCGGGCTGGTCTGCAATATAAACACGAAAATACAAAAATAAATACAAACAATGCGAAGGTTGTTTGGAAATGCCACAACTTGGGCCAAATCGTATATTTGCCATTCAAAGATAATTCAAATTCAGAATCTATTTTTATAAAAAAAAAACAAACCCCCCCCCCCTCTAGTGTGAGTATAATTCAATAAACGCAGATAAGCATTTAATAACATGTTTGCATAAATATTTCACAAGCAGACAGAAAATAAGACAATCGAACGGTCAAGTGATCGAACGTAAAGAGGCGAACAGGCGAACGGACGGACAGGTTTGACAGCAGCACAGATGCGAGAAAAGTAAATAATACCTTATCTGCCTGGGAGATACAATGAAAAAATTAATGTAAAAATAAAAGGTTAAAAAAACAACAACAACAAGAAGACAAACTACTCAACTTTCTTATGTGTTTTTAATTCACATCCATTGCCTGGCAATTTATACAAAAATGCAGTTTTTATACTTAGTATGAATAAGCAAAATAGTAATTAGTTTACAGACAGACACAATAAAGTGATTAGCAATTGTGATTTGAAATTGTGAAGTATTTTGCTTAGTCATGCTTGAGACAAATGAAATGAATAGAAGAGAAGAGAGATAAGATATTTAAATAAAATAGAAATACGATATTTCAAGAAAAGATGAAAAACCGCAAATGCTAATACTAGAAGCGTCATTAGTGTGTTTTAAAATTAAAATTTTATTGTCTTTTTTTGTTAACACAAAAGTTTTTTTGAATATTCTTTTGTGTTGTTTGGCGTCGTGGACTTTAGTATTTATGCTTGGGCATTTTATATATTGACTAAGCAGCAAAGTCAAAATATCTCATTTGAAACAATAGGAAAAAAAAATGGACAGAAATTTCAAAAGAAAAAGATCAGCTGATACGAAAGCTAAATATGAACTTGATGGAATTAATTAGACTAAGATTGGATTATGTTCTAAAAGCGTTCGTTCAATATGAACATTAGAGTGGTTCTTATCGATGTGTTCCACAAAAAAAAACTACGGCCGATTTAATTAGAGGCTGTCAAAGACAAAAAGTCCATGCGTCACATGTAAAATCCTGAAAAATTATACATTTTCAGACCTCATGAAAATATCATACTTTTGTCCAACATTGTAATAAATTGGCAGCAGTCGAAACTAAGTCGATACACTGATCCCAGTCGATTATGAATCGAACAATCTCTAGATTGGATGTCCCATCTTCTTTTTATTCCTGTACATTTCACTTTAGTATATTCTGAAGAATTGCAGGAACGGGTTTTTCCTTTTTTTTTTCAACAATGCACGGGTGAATCTGTGCAAACAATCTAGTATTTTTAGGAATTTCCAAAATATAAATTCCACTAAAACAGGTATTTTATGGGTGAAAAAGTTCTGCGAATATACATAAATTCCAGTAGATTTCTCAGATTCTGAAAAATCAAAATTTAGTCACCCTTCGAATTAATGGTGTTTTCTTTTATGAATTGGGTTCAAGTGAATTTGCTAAAGTGAAAGGAAAGCAACTTGCATAATATTGCATAATATTGCATATTTGTATGTGGTGTGTGTAGCTTTAATATTATCCATTTTACTTTGCCACACCTGTTCTGCTCTAAAGAACTAGCTGATGGAGCCCGACTTCACTCGGGAAACATTTTAAAATGACAATGTATGCAGATTAGAAAGTCATTTGAATATTTAACCACAACCTAGAACCGTACGATTGAGTGAACAAGTTAATTTAAATTAAATTCAATAAATTAATTCAATAAGTCTCAGATAAAGGCATTTTAACTTCAGAAGCTTCTCTGTCATATGATTTTGTTTTGAGGTACTATAAAATCTATTCACACTGGAATATAGAAGCAAATGCTGTGTTGTGAACCATAATAGGCCTAACGTATACACTTTTGGGAGTTCACAATATTACTCTGATACGTCCAGTAGTTAAGCCGTGAACAAACCCACGTTTTTATATATTCATGGCTATCATGAATAATACGGAATTTTTTTCTCTTTTCGCTTTCTCCTATAGTGCACTGTTTGTCTAACCAATCGTTCATATGCTCAAACTATAAGGAACAGAACAAATGTTCACCGGAATTGCCTTTAAGATAGTTGTGAAAAATGACACTAGCTCAAATACTAGTACATTAACCAGTCCACTGCTAATTCCTTATGTATAGATAAACTTTGGCTATATTTGTCACGTAACTTTCAGACGTTTGGCATTGAAATAATACCGAATTATAAATCTTACCGAACCTGTCGTCAAAACAATATAATTTCACTGCTTTTTTTCTTTGGTATTGCAAGCCCAGATCAATTGGTCCAGTTGTTATTGGCATGCCTACGGAATCATACAATTCAAATGAAAAGACAGAAGAATGATTTCTCCATTTGATCCAATCTGCGTAACGTGTAATCACACTGTATCCAGTTGACATTATTCAACTTGTTAACTACATCGGCGACTACTCCAATGGTGATATTTTGGAGTAATTTATTCATAATTTTTCGCAAGGAAACTCTTAGATAGGTAAGAGTTTGTATGAATAAGCTTAACTTCGACTTGAAGAACCCGAATTTCAGTGGTATCGGGTCCCATTTACGGTAAAATTCGTCAAAAACAGTCAATTTAAAGTCAAATTCTGTCAATTTAGTCAAAAACAGTTTTTTCAAGGTTGGTCTACGCAAGGTATGAACACTGTAAATTGACTCCGATTTCGTATGGTCCAAATCGTATGGAGAACATTTTTTATTCGCTTTAGATCCACAATCCCCCTCAAATCGTTTCATATTGAGAAAAAAATTCACAAAAAAATTTGGGCATCCTACATTGATTTTAACGGACCTCCAAACTCCTTCAGGTAACAAAAAAAGTGCACCAAAAAAACGTTTTTTTTAATTTTTTGGATTTTTTGAAGGAGTTGGGATGTTTGTAAAAAAAAAACGCCTTTTGCTTGGATTTCTTCATTGAAGAATTCTCTATCTACTAAATTGCTAATTTTTAAAGCTTTACTCTGAATTTTGAAAAATTATTTTCCACAAACTGCATATTATTATTCACTAAACTGCATAATAGAATTTTGACTTTTTGGGCATCGCATGCTAATATGAACGTCAACTTAAATCCGAGTCTGTAATACTGAGTGACCGAGCAGCAAGTGAAAAAGTTTTAGTGGAACAACTTTTACAGGAACGTACACAACAAATACAAATGATTTCCTAAAGTAAGGAATGTTGTCTGACATCGTTAACAGGAGTTCGATGAGATTTCGAAAGCTAGGTATAGATACAAGATGGAGTAGTCCTAGACTAATCCGATTTTACCCTCTCTAAATCAGATTAGTACCCATTGTGAAGCCCATTTATAATGAAAATAAAATTGAAGATGGCAAATACCGTCAAACCCCATGCCACAGTGGCTACAAATTACAATTTCACACACAATTTTTTTAAATCTCACTCGACAAGATTTTACAGCAATTCAAACTTTTTACAAAGAATCTCATACAATTTCAAAATTATCGAAAAAATGATATAAATGATATAAATACAAAATTTGTACTTATACCCGGCACCCGGAGTATTATTTCTTTTGAACCACAAATCGCCTTTGCGAATCGGAAATACTTGTGCATAATTACTGAAATGTTTCATTTAATTGTGTGTCATTTGTTCTGTGCACTTGAAAAGTAATGCGAATTGTATTATCGAATGTGTGGGGAAATTACAATTCCGATAACATACGCAAGTGATTTGTGTGTTGTTGTTGTTATTTTTCTTCTAAATCGCAAATAGAATGAGTCGCAAAAAACCGAAATTGTCATCAACATCATATATATTTCAGGTCAGTTCCTGAGTAAGATAAGAAATTTTGATAAACTACATATACAAATGAGAATAGAAATGACTGTGTAATTGGCAAATACAATACAGAAATTTAAGGAATTATAAATGAACTATCGTTTCGGCAATTAATTCAAATAATTAGAATTTTCCAGATTGATTTGCTTTTGATGATGTGTAGATTTGAAATATTGAATTGAATGGAATTCAATGAATGGAGTTTTTCAGATTAATTAAAATTCCAATGAAATTGTTTCATATCCAAAATCGCTTTCACAATCGAATTTGGGTTAATAATATGCCACGTGATTATTTAAATTAGATTGAATACGAGATGGGAAGAAAATTGCTTGTCTTGAGACATATTTGGACACAATGAAGACATTGTGTCCAAATATGATAATGATATAATTCCATATCATTAAGTACTGATATGGAAGACTGATCGACAAGAAATCGAAGAATGGGACCAGTGGAAAATATACCTAAATATTAAAATATTAAATCTTTGAATGTTCAACTTACATTGTAGCCCGTATCGAGGCATTGATACAAATCGCTGAAACAGGGAAAGACAATTTTGCCGCTCGGCTTGTGCAACTCGTACGAGGTGATGCCCCACGTCGACTGACGTTTGCGTTCTTGCAGCAGTTGAAATTCCCGCGACCAGACACCTCCGCCGGCCGCAGCTGCAGCTACACTCGAAATGGGCTGCTGTAATACTATGTTCCAGTGAAGTCTTCAGAGAGATTACAAAATACAATTAAATTCCATGAAAGCTTCAGTGGAGCGCAGACAGACCCACCTTTTACTGTGATAGCCGCCGCCCAGAAAACCAGAACCAGCCGTTGGCGACGAAGCCTGCGACGATGGCGGTGAACCAACACGCCCACCCAGCAGTCCGCCAACACCACCACCACCATCGTGCGTCGTTTCTTGTGCCATCGTCGAGGACAAGTCGTCGACGGACTGCAGATTGATGTCCGCATACAGTAGGGTTGTCTCCCATGCATTCGGCGGTGTACTGAGGAAATAGCAGCGCACCCGGCCGTCGGACAGCGTGCGAAATTGTATATTCGTGGGCACCATACTGGACAGATTGGCCAGCTGTTTGCGCATATCATTTACGGTGGCCTTAATTTCGGACCATGACTTCTTGGGCGTTGGCGCCGGCACATGTCCGTCGTCGTCATCGTCATCATCATCGTCGTCGTCATCGTCACAGTCGTCGTCGTCTTCCAGGTCATCGGGATGAGGGGGCGTGCCGCTCGTGGGCGAGCTCAGATGATTCGAAATGGCAGAGGCGGCCGCCACAACAACGGCCGCTGCCTCGGCCGTGGTAGCCGTAGCCGCAGCAGCTGCCGCAGTTATGGGCGATGTCAGCGAATTGAAGGCCAGCCCAATGGACGAATAGAACGCATTGGCCGTATTGCCCAGCGAACCAATGCTACTGAGGCTAGCAATGGAGCCGCCCACGCCTACGATGTTGCCGGTCGCAGCGCCACCCAGGCCTGGGCCCGCTGAATGCGTAGAGCTGGGTGTGCTGGCTGCGCTCTGACTACGATCGCCGGAGACACGCGATGCAAAGCCATCGAGGAGATTCACAAAGGATGAGGTGGAACTAATGCGTTCCGGTGGCGGCGACTGTGATTGCGGCAGCACGGACGACACCTGTGCGTTTGCATTCGGACCAACAGCGACGGCCGCAGAGGTGCTGGACGGAGCAGACTGCAAGCGATTTCGCTGCTGTGTCAGTGTTGTGTCCATTTTTGCGGTTGGCTTTTGCTTTGAACGGGAGTGGTGGCGGCGGCGTGGAATCGTGGATGACGTAGAATTCTCACTGGCAATGGGCAATATCTAGAGATCTGTTGATGTGTACAAATTGGTTACATATTTCACAGCTCCAATTCTCATCAAAATCAATTACCTCTTCCTTCGTTGCGTTTCGTTTCCCTTGTACCCTGCTAAGTTCAATGTTTTCCAATTTGCATTCTACGCATTTTTTTGCAAAATTTATTTTTTGTTGATTTGGAAAATGTGTTTAGTTTTGATGTTTGGTTTGTGCTTGTTTTTCGTCGCAATTATTTGTATTTATTCCCACTTTGATTTTTATGGCATCCAATTGGAATTTTAATTGATTATTTTTTACTTCCTAATTTGTTGATTTATTGAAATTTCACTTGCACCGACTTATGCTCGAATTTAGTTCACTTTTTTAGTTGTGCATACTTCCAATGCCGTTTTATTCAATTCTTCATTCAGCACAACTTAAATTTTGACCCAAAAACTATTTCTTTTATTTGTATTTTTTTTTTGCTTTACTTTTTTCAATTTTTGCTACATACGCCCAAAAATGTTGCGACTTTTCTTTATATTCTTCACAGCTCAAATGGAGACTACGTATTTGGGCAATATTTCAGTATATCCAATGCGATATTTCAATATATCCAATAATAATTTTTGCTATATTTTTCTGTGGCGGATTTTATTTCCTTCTTTGTCCCGAATTTGTTTTTCGGTCTCTTTTTTTGCCCGTGTAATTGTGGTGTTTCAATTTTATTTTTCTGCGTGCGTGATTTTTTTCTTCTTTTGCTTTTTGAGTTGTTTTGTTGTTGTAAATGACAGTTGCTCTTGTTCTTCTCCCACAGCCAATAAGTGAAAGCTAAAAAACTCGTTCAACTTTTTCACTGGCAATTTTTAGGATGGCGAATTTCATTTCTCACATTTTATGCAATTTGCTCACTTTGTTTATTAATCTTAAATTAGATTTCTACCACTTTTTGTGAATTTCAATTGGATTTTCAATTTTCAATAGGGATGTAAACAATCTTCCACAACTTTAACTCGTATTGAAGATTAATCTACTGCAAAAGAGTTGACAGTTTCTTTTCAGTGTACTCTTGACAGCTCAATTCTAGGGATGCAAAAATCGAAATTGTTAAACCGAGTGAGAATATCGGGTTTTTTTTTTAAACGATATAACAGGCGATTTCTCAAGAGTTTTAAAATTAAAATTGATTTGACGAAAGAAGGGGAAAGGAAAACATACAAGTACTATTATGTAACATTGGTATGATTCCAATGGGAAAAAATTTGTATATTTCTTCATTTAAATTTCATATTTTGTCATGATATTTTGTCAAACAAAATTTTAATTACTTGGGAAATTGTTTTTTTGTATAGAAAATCATATACACAAATCGCATAAAAAAACCCAACGATTTCGATTTGTAAACTATTGTATACATTTTTACAAATGCCAAATATAAAATGTCAACTGTTTAATTATTTCAGTTTAGTTTGAAAACGATTTTATTTCGGTAAAAATAAAAAGTGAATGAAAAGTGGCCGAGTTAAGTTTATAAATATGTATTTAGTGCATTCAATTCAATTTATCGATCAACTCATATATTCATCATATAAACACATCATCGGATAGTTTCTTCAGATATTGCACTATATAAAAATATGTAATACGCATTGCAGAAACTTTTATCATTACATGAAATCCATTATTGTGTATTTCTTATAAATTTAATATTTGTAGTAAATTAAAAATTTCCAGAAACAAAATGTATGCATTATTAAATACAATCACTTTGGCTGGGCTTGCCGAAATTTTCTATTAGAATTTTGTATCCAAATGTAAATATCTAAAGGCCCATATTCATATTCAAATTAAGTTCTTAACCTGAGTACTCTACTTAGTATAGTTGAGATAATACACTGAATTGGCAGCTACTAAGATACTAAGGCTTAGTATCAGCTACATTCGAGTATGAATATGCGCCATTTTTTTAAATTAATTTTTTGATCTGGTATTTCATACAGGAAAAGAAAAACCGAATAGTCAAAAACCGGTTGTTTTTAATAACTTCCATCCCGAATCAATTCGCTTCAAAGTCCCTACCAGGGATGGGTTTTTCGATACAATTGTACTTTTTCAATACAATTTCATTAAAAAAAAGTACATAAGTACTACAGAGACATTTTCGATACAATTATACTATTTTTATCTTATTGATATATAATTACATTTTTTAAGAATATAATAAAATTTGTAGTCAGGCATGATTTTTTTTCGATTATTTCCATAATGTGATATTGATAAAATCGAAGAAATAAACACGGAATCAGAGTTTTAGCCGAATATGAAGAATTTAAACGTCTTAAAGCTTTTCTACATGCGAATTTCGGGTACAAGTGAAAAGTATTAAGGGGATTCATATGAAGTGGGAAACCCCTCGGAAACGGTGCAGTTGTGCCAATGTGCAAGTCCGCGTTTTCGAGAGTTTTCCCCTTTTAAATGAATACCCTTATTGAAAATCAACTCAATTTATCGAATTTTCTTTATTAAATTATAATTTCTCATTCTCGTTTGAGGAAAAATTGGATTGGTTTTGAAACATATAAAAGTTTACTCAGTTGAAAGACGAAATTCTATAATTTAAAGAAAATTTATTAAATTTAAGGAAAATTTACCAAAAATAATATTTTCCAAAAAATATTTTTTCCTTTTTTTATTTATTTAGATTTAGTTTGCTGTCTTTTTAAAATATTAAGAATTTAGTAAATAAAAGATATGCAATACATTTGCAACGCTTGTATTGTTGTAATTTTTCCGCTGTCCTAAACTTTATCAAAATTTTGAATTTTTTTCAATTCTATTTCTGATGAATTGGAATTGGTAGTGGATTTTTCAGTTCCTCAAGAATTTAAATGTTTTTGATTCCATCGGCAATGTATTTTTTAGTTCAATTGAAAAAATTCAATTTCATTTCCGAGGAATTGCAATTTTGTCAATTTCATTTCCGAGGAATTGCAAATTTGTCAATTTCATTTCCGAGGAATTGCAATTTTCTCAATTCCAATCCTAAGGAATTGAAAAATCAATTACCAATTCCAATTACTTGTAATTATAATTTCGGTATTTAGGTGTTAGGAGAAAAATGGAAATTTTTACATTTTCATAAATTTTCTTTATTTTTTTTTAGAAATATGTAAATACAATCTAAAATATACATACGTATACGTATACATACGTATATTTCCAATTACAATTTTACCAATTATATCTCACGTGATAGAAATTGAAGTACTTTCAGCCATAAACTTCATTCTATTGCCTAATAGTGAAATCCGGAAATGTGTAATCATCAAGTGACTTTACCTCGCTGAAAACAGTTTTATCAATTCGACTTGTAGGACTGCCAGTCTTTTCCAACCACAATTTCCTTAAATAAAAAATACAATGGCAATGTATTATTTGTCATTCACATACATATTTCACATTTCGCTATACATCTGCGCCACAGCTTCATCTGCTCCTTCGATTTGGCCCTTTACCGTATCATAAGAGGTATTCATACACCATCCTCGCACTCCCAGAGATTTAGCTTGCTTCGCAGTGTACTACAAACAAATTTAAATAAATTATAAATAGATTCAGCTTCTGATTGCCAATTTAAAGATGTTCAAGGGCCAGCTTGTTTTCCTTACCATACGAAAGCTGACGCCTGCCAAAGCACCATGACCGATATGTTAAATAATAGAAAATTGTATTTATTATCGAAATAACGATTCAAATGTAACAAACCTTGGACGATGCCAAAGACTTCAAAGGCACACGCAAATATGTTTGGCATTATTTGAGGTTTTTTGTATATTCGCAATTATGTATTTTGACTCTTTGAACTTGTCAATGTTTGTTGAGCCGAACGTCTGAAACATATGCTTTTTGTTTTGGTTTATGTTTTTTGTATTTTGCTTTCAGGAGCATGCGTGATAGTGTTTCACTACAGCTGAGACGTTAAGCGTATAAACTACATAAATACTATTTATTCAAGTGTTAAAAGACTGCAAACAGAAATGTCATAGATGGGAATTTATCACAATTTTGCGGTTATGATTCTGTATATGACTACTTGTGAATTGCCTTAAAGTATTTTGTTCTCATTTATTGAAGCTTAAAATAAGGGCTCAAATAAATGTAACTTACGTTTTGATAGATACGCATGGAATTGCGTAGGGTAAGTGAATAAATGCGTTATGTAACAAAAGTTGTACGTTACTGCAAAACGGTTTTGATGTGCAAAAACTAGTGTTCAACCAAATATAAATCAGGGATTGTTCATAAACCACATAATGCATTTTCATTGTTACTCCCTCCCTACATTTTTGCTCCCTCCCGACAAATACAGCACCCCATATGCGTTACGTAACAATCGCGACTATGTAGACTATTATTTGAGAAATAACCGGTTCAAAATAGCAACTATTTTTCACGATTTATATACATTTCTTAGAGCCAATTTTCTATATCGGCTGTATGGTGAAAGTACATTCACTGATATATCCTTATCCTAACTATTTATAAAATTTAAAGGCTAATTCGGGTAGGAGCAAAAACTGGCCAACAGATTTTCATAATATTTTTTTAAAAGATCCTATTTGTGCCAAGGAAGCACAAGTAAAGTAAATTGTTTGTAAAAAAAGTAAATTGTTTGTATTGTTTTACGTTTGAAACGCCACGGGTGACTGCTTGTACTATATAAAATCTGTGGCGAAAAGCAGTAATCACTTAAGTCGAAAAACACAGTTTCGAGATATTCACCATTTTGTAAAAATATTGATATGGAGTTGTTCTAAATATGTTTCAGAAAAGTCTTAAACACTTTTTTCTAGATTTTTTTTTTAAATCATGTAAGACAAAATTCATGCGTAAGTGGACTTAAGTGATTATTGCTTGAAAATTCGCGTTGGCTGTGGAATGTCGCGATCATCTTATACGATCTTATGACAGATTTCGCATTTCGTCAAAAATTTTATAGTGTAAACTGGCACATAGAATTAAATCCAAGTAACCAGTAACCAGTTTCGAAATCTAACATTCGTACATCACTATGCGAGATGAATGACAATTTAATTTTTGAATAAACTGCGTCTGGACTTTTCTTCAGTTTTGTTTTCGCTTTTATTAGACGACAGTCGTAAATAGAAAAATAAAAACAATAATCGGAAAATTAAATTATTCTTAAAACGCCAACCAAGCTTTTCGAAATGCATACGATTTTCGCTGGCATTCACTTGCAGAATAAGCCTAACGAATTCCTGCCGCTGGCGGGTATCGATTTCGGGAAAAATGTTCTTTATTTGAAAAAGCAGATAGCAGGAAAACTTGAGTACGATGCCACCAACTTGGGTGAGTAGTATTGTGGGGGAAGTAGCAGGCGGCAGCAGAATTGCAAAAATGATTTTCTTTGTTGTACAACAGAACTGATTTATAATGGGAACGCCTTGAACGACAGTGCCAAACTAGCCGCCGCCGTACGCCCGAATGGCACAGTTCATTGCTTCCAGAAGACAAAGAAATACGCCCAGTATCAGTCGGCAGCGGATACCAACAGCGAAGCGTCTATAGCACGAGTGCAGGAATTGTTCAATGTGATTGCGCACATCCAAATCAATGTCAATTCGCGCGTTACGATTCTGCAAAAAATTCTGGCCGAATTCCCCGAGTTCAGGCGAAATCTGGGAGCGCAAGCTTTGATCAGGGATTCGGTACTGTTCAACACCTTGCATCAACCGGAAGTGATTAAGAATATAGCCGAGCATTATCCGATTATTTGCGAGGCAGCTCCCTACATTGTGGACACAATTAAAAAGGAACTAACCAGAAATACATCCACATCGACATGTAAGCTTCAATATGACGGTACAGATACAATTTGAACTAATAAACTACCAATTTTCACAGTTTCCGAGCCCGCCACCGATTCGACCAACTCCTCGGAGGAAGAGAACTCGCTGGGAGCGACCAGTAGCAATGAGCGCACATCGGCCGCTTCGGAGGCCTCCAGCAGCGGCACCAATCAATCGGAAAATGCACGCATACGCATGATAAGTCGCCAGCAGCTGCAGGCTGCCCTCGCTCAAATCAGCTTCGGTTCGGTCAATTCACTGTCCAATATTGCCCTACGCAATTCGGACCCAGCAGGTCCCGCCGTGGCGGCCGCCACTCCGGGCTCGACTGCGCCACTCTCGAATTCGGCCAGCGGTGAACGCATCTCATCGGAGCTATTCCGCAGCGCTTTAAATTCGCTCACTCAACGTGCCCCACCCCCGTCTGCCACCGCGACAACTGCCACTGAACACATGGATACGGTCGATCCTCTGCTGGGCGATGAGAGCTCGCCGAATCTTCTCAATGACTCACTGGACGATGGCATTGATGGCGACGTGCCGGCCTGCTATCGTACACATCAGTACGTCGAGCAGCTGCGCACAATGGCCCAGATGGGATTCGTCAACTACGAGGAGAATCTAACCTATTTGAATATAACCAATGGCAACATCGAGAATGCCATCAACCTGCTGATGGGCTCTATGAATTAAGATATTAGAAGACTACACGAGTGTGTGCTTCATTGAAAATCAATTCGATTTATTCGATGTGAGAATAATAAAATCACAAGCAAACACAAGTTCGTTATATATGAAGCATTTCAATTTATTTGGTTATAATTAACATAAAATTGTTTATCGTAGGCGAGATGTATACAAAATACAAAGCTTTATTTACTAGTTTATCATATCAGTTTTCAGTGGAATAAGTTGACAAAATTTGCAAGAATACGTTGGTTGGTTTTTTCTTCTGTTTCCAATAGTAGCATTTTTGCACATTTTACACTTGGAAAGTTCATCTTGTTTTTCTTTGAGAAAATAATAACACATTTAAAATGGAAAAAACCTATTTTTTTTGTTTGTCTGTTGACTATGAAATTAAATATTCTAATGCCTTTTCTTTGTTATTGTCAAATTTCACCAGGGCCTCAGAAATTTGCGTTTCCTCGAAGCCCAGATCCATCAATTCGCTAAGCGGTATTAAGTGTTCAATTATCTGGAAAATAGAGAGAGAGAAAAATCTATTAAAATAATTTTAACTTTTCATTGAATACTTGTATATTTTGGGGTCACATCGTTTGTAACGTTCCAAAGATGCCATCGCAGGTATACATGCTGATTCCAGAAAGGGACAATTGTCACAAGGATAGAATATTTTCACTTTCAAGTATGCAGAATGTTCATGATAGAAAAATATTTTTTTAACATTACGCACATTAGTCCACTCATTCTGTGATTTGCTTCATACAAAAATTAAAAAAATTAGCGTACGCGATTTTTTTTTCCTGAACTTATTCAGGGGCTTGTCTTAAACTTAATTCCAAAATGGCGGGACTCTAGAGTTAGTGCTTCAGCTGCTATAAGGAGAAACGCGTTTCCACGTATATCTCGTAAACGGTGCATCCTACAGAAAATCGTCTGGTATCAATTTGAAGAGAATTCCACTTTTAGACTTTAGGGTTTTTGTAAACCCGATAGCTTTTATTATATAACGTGTCAAAGTTGTGTAAATCTGGTTTTCATGTTATATCTTGTAAACGGTGGGATACACGTTGGCCAGACTTATTCTCTACAATTTTTAGCTACAACATTTTGATGTGGGTTAATTGGTTTAAAAGTTATAGCTCGGAAAATATGTAATTTTTACAGGATACGTGGGTGGTATGAAAAGTTCTTGATCAGCATCGAAAACTGTTATCACTAGAAAGCGAATTTAGATGCAAATGCATATTTTAGTGTAACGTCAAAAATGATTTCGAATAATAAAAAAAAACCGGTTAACCGAACGTCCGATTAGTAACCGTTTGTACGAATACTATTCGGTTAATGATATTCGATTAGTTGCTCAGCTTCGACTATTCGAATACCCGTTTAATTTCGGTCAACCGAATAAGCGTTCAAATTGAAATCCAAATTGAAAGTTTTAACTGTCAAAACGAAAATTGCAAATGAAATTTAACTTTCTAAGCATCGCACATTGCATATAATTTCTGTTTTGAGCATGTCGTTGAAGATTTTGTTTTTTAAATTCATAATATTCGACTAACCTAATATCAACGGGTTACCGACTAGTCGACAGTGAACGACTAGTCGAATAATTCTAACCGAATAGTAATAGTCGAAAAGTTTGGTATCCGGTTTATTCGTGTATTCGAATAACAAGAGCCCTGATTACGATATGACCACAATATGTTTTGCATATTTTTGCATATTTTGCATATGTTTTGTATATCTGCATATTTTGTATATGTTTTGCATATTTTTTGCATATGCTAGAATCAGCTATTGGCCTCAACTCGTATTCGAATAATGTCTAACCAACAGCTCTTGACCAGGCCCGAAATGTGTCTCCGACAACATTTATGACCAAGTGATGATCAACGGCTCACTTAGGTTCTGTTAAAAATCTGTTGACCTTGGTCAAAAATGTTGTCGGGGACACCTTTAGCTACTGGCCAAGAGCTGTTGATTAGACATAAGAGTCCTTATGCTAGCTAGCACCTGTAATCCCTCAACCTGATTCACCCAAAAAAGTCCAAAGATGGACAGCTGTAATCCTCCGTAACATGAATCCCCCAATTACTTTCGTTATTACACGAGTCTGGAAGGATATTGCCATGTTTTTCGAATATTTTTTTTTATATAAAAAATCTGCATATTTGTGCATATTTTTTGCATATTTCCTGCATATTTCTTGCATATGATCTTGCATATAAATCTAGTCTCTAGTTATCACAAATTTTTGTTTACAAGTTTTTTTTACAACATTTAGATGTTTGATAACTGATTTTGGACTAGGGCCAAGGTTCCAAAACCGCCTGTAAATGGGTCAAAATAGGGTCTTGAAGCACTAAATGTTTAATGTCGGAGGTTTTTCTAAATGGGCCATATTGCATGGGGGTATTTCATATAGATATTCGGTTTATTTCAGCTGGTCAAGATCCAAGTAGGTATTAATCCGCCCTGTTAGCCAGCCAGTTCATGATCTGACCAGAGTTCTCTTCCCACTAGTTTAAACTAAAATGTTACCTTCTTATCATCAGCTCCGAACATTTGCGTTATTTTCGACACACGCTCTAGCGGGAAACCCATTGAACTTATATTTCTAGCTAATTTCTGTGCTGAAGCTTCCAGTCCATCGAAGCACTGAGGAGTGGCGGCCTTCACGGGCGTTTTCTGTGGTGTTATAGCTGGCCAAGATAAGAAAACCTCAATTAATTAAAAATATTTTAAATTACACAATTGTACGCTTACCTTGTGCCTCCGATGGCTGCTCTTTGCCATCATCTAAATTGATGCTGTAGTTTCTCGAGCGTCGCATTTCCGAATTGCGCACTTCATCTCGCAGTTCTCGCAGAATGTCTGGAACACTTTTTGATTTCAATTTCAGTTCAGCCTCTGACAATAGTACCCGCTGAGGTACGGCTTGTGGCCCATTGAAATCATTTGCCGTTGAGTGATTTGGGCTGAGATAACGATTGGCATTGTGGCCGACGAAATGTATGTCCTGCGGCGAGTTGGTGGCGTTGATAAAGTTGCCCGTGCCATTAACGCCGCCGCCATTGCAATGGCTTGAGTACAAATAATTCTGATTGTTGTAAGCGGTGTGATGCAAGTTGTAATTCGTGTATTGTGGCTGCTGTTCGAGGCCGTTAAATTGCAGTGCGCCGTTGTAAGGTATGTAAGCGAGTGGTTGTGTTTGTTGATTGGAGAAGGGTGCGTATGTGGACGCTGAGTAGGCATAGCTATTGCCAATAGTGTGGGGGTGAGACTGTGCCGCTGTCGTGGCATTTGGAATGTTTTCGTTTTCATTTTGCGGTTGCCAACTGAAATCATTGAAATCCACCTTCTCCAAGGCGGCCTTAGTGTTCTCAATAATTGACAGATTCGCGGCATTCAGCTGATTATTCTCCTCTGTGTTCTTCAACTGGTCGGTCGCATTTGAATTTTCCTCTTCTGTGTGGCCCTGTGCCGCTGGGGTTTCTCTATGTTCTTTGGCTTGCTGCAGTTCGTCGATTGTTTGCTTCTCCTTGTTGGCCTTGAGCTGCGTATTGTGCAGCACTTGCGCCAGAATGTCTAAATCGTTGATGGTCTTCAGTTCGATATTGTCAAAAGGCGAGGAGGTGTCATCTTCAAAGTCTTTGTAGTTAAATGCATTCGAGAATTTGGAGGCATTCAGCAAATTGCCTGCATGCCAACTGGCTAGACTATCAGCCCCAGCAGGCAGAATTGTGGGCTGCAGTATGTTGTGAAAACTGCACGTTTGCTGTGTGGGCACTGCCGTGATTGGCTGTTCTGCATCTTCTGCCGTGCTTTGCAGTTGCTCTCCATCGGCAGGGCCGTTTTCCACCTCCTCGTCACTTGCAATCGACAGATCCTCGGCGCTGGGGTATGTAACCGCACCGAGAGCCTGCTTTTGCTGCGCCTCAATATCACGTATTTGCTGTTGCTCGCGGTTCTCTTTGCGTTCACGACGTTGCTCCCGTTCCTGGTGACGCATGCGGCGCCATTCGGGTATCTTGGCGAGCACTTTTCGTTCCAATTGAAAGTCGTAGGAAAATTGTGGTGCCTCCAGGTAGTGCTGAGACGCCAGCAACAGCTTGTTGGCTACCGACTGAGGCAAGTGGTACAATAGTGGAGGCGCTTTGTAGTTCTCCGCTATTTTGACGGGCACATTGTCCATTGTTATTAGGAGGGAATTGGGAAGGAATAACGATACACAATACTTGAGAAACAAGCAACTGGGCTTGAATTTAAGTTGGAAGTGACCAGAAGTAGTCCTCCTGTCCCAAGCGCAGTTTCACCTTCAATCTTTAAGAGAAAAATATGAGTAGGTTTTATAAGGTCACTCTGGGATCAGTCTTGCGATAATCGTGACCATTTGAGTATGAGTCATATTCCATACTTACATGTTTGCAATGATGAAAATGGTTCCTGTCTATGTCCAGCTCCAACAATTGTTGTGCCAATCGCTTCTTATTTGAGATCCAGGTATGAAAAGTCCTAATATCAACATTGAGATGGCGCTGCTTTGTAATCAGCCTCATCCATAAACCTTACAAGTTGTAAATAGTATTTATTTTTTTTATAAATTAAATTCTCCAAGTCATTCATTGCTTACAATTGACAAAAGACAATCGATTTCGGACAATTCACAATTCGCTCTATAATTGCAAGTACTTTCGGTGATTAGTTTTTACTTTGTTTGTTATTTTTTCATTAGTCTGCTGATATATATTCCTAATTGTTCCAGTAATTGTATGTTAATTTATGTACAAAATTTTGTAATGTTTGCAAAAAAAATTGAGAAGTTTGCAGTTCAGCTGATCCAAAGGGAACTAAATAGAATATGGAACTTAACAAATAACAGCCCCGTTGAATAAGTAGGAACGAGTGAAATAGAGATGAGCGATATATTCGTACAGGTGATTAAATCATCGTGATCGCTGACAACTGCAGTAATCAATTGTTCTTTCAGTAAAAGTTCTTTGGCTGAAAGAACCAGTAATGTATCGTTACAGTGATACATTTGATATTTTACGTTCTGGCAAATTCGTTGTCTCTTTTTTCCAAGTTTGTATAGTCGTTCACAGCGATTAGTTTCGTTTGGAATATTTCCAGGATTGGCATTCGGCTAAAAATGTTACTACAGCCGAGCCCGCTTAAGTAAAACCCGTTTAAGTGAAACAAAAATTTAATCCCCATGATTTTTTTTCACTTTGTCATACAAATTATTTCGTTTTACTGAAACCCGCTAACTGAAAACCCCGGTTAAATGAAACAAAATTTCATTCCCAAACCAATAATTTATACCAATTTAACTTCGCATTAAAAATTAAATTTTAATTGAAATTTTTTATGAAATCCTGGCTTTGGGTTTGGCACTATTCCATTTATCAGAAAACAATTTGTGTAAAAACTGATTATTTTGACTTAAACCGTACTTCGTTTTAGTGAAATATTTTTCTGTTATTTAAAATTTGCATTTTGTTCGCGAGTTCGTGCGATCTAAATGCACCTTAAGATATAACCGTGCTGATTTGGTTATATCTAAAGGTACAGGTGTTAATTTTTTAAATTAACAGCAAATACTGTTAGCGGTGCAATTAAAATAAGATTGGTCCTTCTCTTTGAATCGAGTGATCAATTTGTGTGCCAATTCCGGCATTTCCTATGAAATTATTTGAAACTTGGAATGTCGCTCATCTCTAATATGATTGCTTTCCACATCACTACATGGTAATTAGAATAAAGGATAAGGAAAGAGTTTGACTTTGACCATAAAAATAATACAAATCAAATCGAGTTACTATAGTGGAGGGAATTGATAAGCAAAGCAATGAGCTTGCCACTTGATGACGACGACGAATGGAGTAATGAACAGGACGAGGAGGATGATGGTAGTGATTTTGGCATGGCGGATGAGGAGGAGGAGGGGAACAACGACCAGCAAATCATAGCTTCATCAGGCAGCATTTCTGGAATCATGGAGGAGATCACCAGCCTTTTGCAAGGACAGAGCGAAGTCAGTTTTGCTAATGGACTGACGCTGAACAAGGAAATGCAGAGGCGTCTCCACGAAGTTCGCGAACGCATTCAATCATTGCTAAGGACCATCCAGGAGCGCTTGAAAGTGAACGAAAAACGTCTCCATGATGATGTCATGCGAAAGAAACGCAACGGCGGAATAGGAATGCGCGGAGCCTATCTAAATGGCGGGACATTCTACTTTAAAGGCAACATGTTCTTCAAGGATCTGAATTGTCGCAATTGTCCAAACAATCCGGACTATGAGTACCGCAAGAATACGGAGCAGGAAATGTTTCCCATGGACTTTGAGTTGCGCTCCCGGCATATCTGGTCGCTGGTTGATAAAGTGAGCATCGTTCAAGCGATTAAGGAGCAGGTGAGAATCACATTAGACTAGCTTCATTTCACGTTCAATAATTACTTTTCCTCCGCAGGCAATTGATCATATAAACGATCAGAAGAAACGCAGGAAAACAAGGCTAGAACCAAACAAAACAACAGAAAGTATAAAGAAAAAAGTTTCGCTGCATTCGGGCAAGTTGGTGCATTTGTTAAGTGAGGTGGACGACAAATTCCGTATTGATTGGGAGCAAATAGCCGTCCACAATGTGCGCCATCGCCACACACCAGCCACCTGTGAGGCCATGTGGAATGTATACCTTCAGCCAGCCTTGAAACGCAATGCCTGGTCAGAGGATGAGAACCGGCAACTCCTGGAGGCGGCCAAGGCGCATAACTTTCAAGATTGGGAGGCCATTGCGGCGGCTGTGGGCAAACGGTCGGACTATCAGTGCTTTGTGCAATACTGGACTTCGATTTGCTTCCAGCAGCGGAAAAGTACGGTGAAGTGGACCAAAGAGAAGGACCAAAGACTGCTCAAGGTGATTGAGAAGAACACTGCCAATGGCATGATCAATTGGAATGGAGTGTGCGCCCACTTTCCGCATAGGCCAAAGACTGCCATTCAGGCACGCTACATGTACAGCCTCAATCCGCAGATCAGCCACGGTAAGGCAGTCTGCTCGATGATTCCCAAATACTTCATTAATCCTTTTCGTTTTTTCAGATCCGTTTACGCCCGCAGAAGATCTCCTTCTGCTTGCCGCTGTTCAAGAGTATGGCACGCGATTCGCCACATATCCTCGCACTCTATTCCCGAATCGTTCCATAACTCAGTTGCGCTCGCGTTACTACATCACACTGCAGAACCGGCACAAGCTGCAGCCCTGGTCGAGCGAGGATGACAAGAAGCTGATGGAATTCATTGCTCAATATGGCACATCGGCGTGGCAGCAATGCGCCACCAGCTTGGGCAATCACACACGCATCAGCTGTCGCACCCGCTTCATTACAATACAGAGTTTCTTCGCGAGGAACCCGAATGCGGCCATCGAGGACTTGCCGCGCAGAACCGTCCGTTTCGTGGACGGTATAATTACGGCGGAAAACTGGAGCGAGAAAATGGCCGAACTGCGCGAGAATCCCAATGCGAACTTCAAAAGGGAAAAACGCAAACGAATTCGTATGGCGCCCAAATCAACTGAAGCGAAGCCGAAGGTCAAGAGGAATAAAAAGAATCCAGCAACACCGAAAATCAAACGCAAAAAAGTGAAAAAGGAACCGAAACCAAAAGAGCCCAAAAAACCCAAGAAACCACCCAAAGTATCCGTTCCCAAAACACGTAGAAAATCGCTTTACGTTGAGCGTCTGCGGCAGGTGGGCATCAAGCTGTATCATTTCTTCAAATACTCGTACAACTTTCGCCTGGGCGAGGATCCCTGCACAAAGTGGCCGAGCACTTTCGCCTCGCTGCGTATACTCATGAACGCCCTGGACTTTAATATGCCCCCAGTACCTTTCATTCATGATGACAACTTGCCGGTAATTGTGCGTCATAAAATCAAGGAGCTATTGACTAGCAACGACGCCCTTCAACTGTGTCCCACTGGCTATCGACTGCCGCCCAGTTGGTCGACTGCAATGGCATTTCGAACACTGTGTGTGCGGGCAGCTCAAGTGGAAGCCGACAATGTGAAGACACAAGAGCGACGGGAGGTGACGGAAAAGAGCGATGCCGTTCAATTGTTTCGTCAACGCTTGCATTCGTTATTATACAAAACGGCTCTGCTCAGTCGTCTGAGTCCACACTCGATTGCAAACAGACACGGTTGCATGGAGTCACTGCCTTTAGTAATGGAAACGAACGCCAATGTTTACTGTGGTGGGCTCGTTCATGTCACACAAAAGGCGGAAAATCTCAAACAAGAATTTCAGCCTGAAATCTCGCACGAACCTCATTTGATTGCAAATAATCACTTGTCCCTTGGAGAAATCACAATGGCATTAGTGCCATCTGAAAAGCTGTTTACCGACGAAAAAAGTGTGGCATTGCAACAGATCAATGCCATTAATGAGCGAAAACTCAAACGTCGCAGACCACAGGAGGAGCCCACAAAGGAGAAGCATCCGCGTTTGGTATGTTCTGATGGACACGACAATTCAACAGACGATCCGCACATAGAGTCAATTAAGACTGAAATTGAAATGTAGAGTCTAAGTGACGACACGTAGGCGCGTTTTCCGAGCGTTTTCCTCCTTTGATATTTTACTAATTTGAATTGCGAAAGCGGAAAACTTTCGAAAAACGCCTAGGGTCTCACACTATCATAAAAATGTCGTTTCTAGTTTATCTTTTTGATATGTAAGGTGGGTCAAAAATGTTAATGTAAACAAACCACTTAAGGAAGTTTTGCAAGATTTTTTTCAAAATTTGCGTTTTTGGTAAATTTGTATGAAAGTAATCCCGTTTTTAGAAATTACACTGAACTGGGCATGCCGAAATTTAACAGTTTTTATATGAAAATGTAAATAAACAAAGCATGGAGTTGCCAACTTGAATGTTTCTTGTATGGATTTTCGGTGATAAATTTTCCATCCCGTTTTCACTACCACAGTTCTTAGCTAACAAGTCAGATTTTTCGTCATGAGCATGATAGTGTAAATAGGCTCATAAAAATTCGAAATGTTGGGAAATTTTTAAAAAGAATTTTCTCAAAGTGTTTTCAGCGGATTAATGTAAAAAAATTAGGTGGTGTACGTACACATTTTTGACCTGCTGTATATCAAAGTGAAAAAAATCAAAGTGAGGAGGTGCCCATTTTTTTAAGACTTTATCTATTTTTTTTATTACAGTTTTATGCACTCTTGCCAAACTTTTCTTCAAAAACTTAATAGTGCAAAAGGGGCACTAAACAAATTTGTGGTCACTTTGAATTGAACAAATAAGTTTTTATTAGTTTTTTTAGACAAAAGTCGGACATTTTTCATATTTGTCAAAAGTCAGTTATAAGAATTCGACCACAAAAATGAAAAGTAGACCAAAATCCAGGACGAAAAAAATCCAATTTTAAGAACCCAACAAAGTTAAAAAATTCAATTGAATTACTTTTACGAACATTTTCTTTGGGGAAATATGCAGGGAAATGTACAGGGCGATTTCTGAATTCGAGTAAATTTGAATCCATGTGAAAATAATTTTTTTTTTCGATACCTACAAACCAGTAGACTGAAACGCACCTGTAATTCAGTTAGGTAAGAGCGAAAGGAAGCTGCGTATAGCTACGTCGCTCATGCCGCTTTGTACCGCAGTAGACAGAAACGCACTAGTAAATTCACTTAAGTAAGATTGCAATATCACACACAAAAATGAGGTTGTGCAGCGGGAAGGTAATTGACACCTTTATAGGACAAGCCCATGTTAAATGCGACAGTAGTAGGCATTTCTTGGAGATTGTAACTGTCTTCTAAGATGTAGTGATACACCAGTTTTGTCCTAGTTCTTCATGCTGCAGGGCCGGCTGTAGGAAATATCACCCAATGAACAATCGCCCAAAAATTCAAAAGGAAAAATCGCTTAAAAACTAAAATAAAAAAATCATTCACAAATTTGAAAAAATCAACCAAAAATTTTCCATAAAAAAAAAAGTTTTTTTTTTTTTTTGGGCAAAATTTCCTTTTTAGTTTTTTATTATGAAAAATCGCTCGCAAGTAAAAATTGTATTTAATTACTTGTGTTCATTCATAATAATAAAATAGTTAGTCATATACACGAATTGGCGAAACAATTTGACTGATTGCGCCCAAGATATCCGCTTTTTAATTACTTGCATTCGGCAATTCCATAAACAAATTTTGTTGGGACATTTTGAATTTTTATGCGATTTTTCCAAATTTGTGGGTGATTTTTCATTTTAGGTTTTTGGGCGATTTTGCCTTTTTTCTACCCTACACCTCATGAGGTATGGGTATATTCACTTTGGTCTGATGTTTGTAATACCAAGAAGGAGACGTGTCCGGTATGGGAAAGTATATATATTCACAGTATGAAATTTTGTATATGTATGTTTCGAGGTCGCTGATTTCGAATTTTCAAAATTCAAGATGGCGGATCCAATATGGCCCAGTAGGTTCATATTTTTGGCCTGCTATCACTTTTTGTTGATAATTTTTCTGTCAAAAAAAAATTTTTTCTAAAAAAAAAATTAATTTAAAAAATTTGTAAAAAAATATTTAAAAAAAAAATGTTTTCATTACGAAAAAAATTTTTTATTGAAAATTTATTTTTGCAAAACATAACTTAATTTTAATTTTTTTATATCTTGAATATTAAAAAAACAATAACAAATTGAGACCCCATAGCAAAAGGATTTCGGATTTCTGTATTCGATTGGAAATGTTTAGGAATGGATTTTGGTCCGAGGTTTAAAAAATACCTATAAATGGCGTCTTGAGAAAACATTTTTTTATGTCCGAGGACATATTGTTTGGGTGGTACTTTAGCTTGCCGAAGATAGTTTATACTCAATTTTTTTTTATGAGCGACTTTTCATTTTTTAGACATTATTTTTTGAAAATACCCCAAAACAATTTTGTTTCTTTGCTGACTTCTAATTTGTTGGTTGATTTTTTAACGTCCAATTGGGTATGGAGAGGATCTGGTTTACAACAATATTGAAGATATTGAAGGGTGCGGCTATCAATAAGAATGTGGACAATACAGATTTATTATGTTTTTGCATAAACATAGATTATGTTAAATGAGAATAGCAGTGAAAGAAGCAAATAAATTTTAAAAAACCCAAATTTCACTAATAATTTCTTTTTTTGATTTAAAAAAAACCAGATCAAGGAGGAAATGGAGTTTGTGATGGTTGAAGCGGAAATTTGAATAAAAGCCAAGCCATTGAAAAAGAAATATTTTGCAAGCGGAAGAGAATAATGTTGCGAATGAGTAAAAACGTGCATATGCGTCCGCAACAACCCTACTGTAAATACACAACAAAAAGTCGATGAAATCTCATTTGTGCATTGAAATGAAAATTTGTTTTGTAAACTTTTCATATTTATGACGATTTATTATTTCGTTAGATATACATAGACATTCTCAATATATATATTTATAGTGATTTGAATTCATTCATCGTTCCAGTATATTATTATTATTATTATTTAGTATATAATTCATAATCTGTTTACATAATAGAATTTAATTTTATATATGCGCAACCATTGGTATCTTCATTTTATATAATATAAATTGGATTCTTCTTATACGGTTAAAATGGTTAAAAACAAAAGAAGTACATGTTAATAGATATGTTAAAAATACGAATACAAATAAAAACAAAATGAAAATGTAATATATGTGAAACTAAAAGTACATTTAAATTTACAAACTGCAGTATTTCGGGAAGAAGTGAATGCTTGTGAACAGAACAATTGCATTAAATTTAAGAATTTTATATTTGCAACTTAGAGTTTCGCCAAGTGAATAAAGAAATTCCGCACAACAATCACATCACACGTTTCTCGTCTCATTGCATTTATTGGAAATTGCTGAAATCCGTTTTCAGCTTAATCGTGGGCTTCTGCGGCTTGGCGGAGGCGCCATTGCGATTCTGCATGTCGTTGGCCTTGTTGGCCAGGTTAATTGACTGCTGCTGGTTTCGTATGGCCGTTTCCAGTTTTCCGCGCAGCTCCAGCGACTGGCCCATCAGTGCCTTGAATTCTTGCGGATACTTTGGACCGATCTTCATCAGCCACTGCAGCGACTGTTCGTGCAGTTGGCGCTGGTATTTCGGCAGAGTGCGCAATTTGGTTGGCTCCGCCAAGTAGTTGATCAGCACGGGCACGAGCAAGGTGAGCATTTGAATTCCTAGAGGGAAGAATAATTTGTAGAGAATTTTTTTGAAATCGAATGTTGACCAACATTTTATTTTGAATAAAATAAAGTACAAAATTGTGCATAGTAGTGCATCCACTTTGAGTGTGCCTATAAAAAACATGGGATATAAACATGCAGAAACAGTTAAATCGTTTGTCTAAGAACTGGACGGATTCTTTGATATTTGCTTACTTTTTTAATTGAAATTTTACGAAATTTCTATTTACCAATTCGAAATGATACGTGTTAGAAAAAACGAATAAAGGCGAACTGGAATTGTGGACTGAGTTCAATTTTCATTTAACAGTTTTTATGTGAATTGGATAAATTAAATATTAACAAACAATTTAATTAGATATTAAATTTAAATAAAAAAAACTGAACTTTTGGAACAACAACTCCTATTCAACCCAAAGAAAGTTATTTTAAGATCGTAGTTAAAAATGTTCACTTAGTCTGCTATACTACCCGAACGTACGAACGAATCAAAAATAATTCCAGTTGAAACAAAACGGAAAAAAATGATCCATGATTTTTTTTAAATTGAAATTAGCAAATTTGGATTTTTTTTTGCATTTTTTTATACCCAACACTTCATGAGATATGGGTACATTCACTTTGGTCTGATGTTTGTAACACCAAGAAGGAGACGTGTCCGGTATGGAAAAGTATATATATTCTTGATCAGCGTCACCTCCTGAGTTGATTTAGCCCTATCCGTCTCTCCGTCCTCTTTTCTTGTAAACACTATTGCAGGAGCTAGAAGAAAGCTAGGGATCCCAAATTTTGTATTTATCCTTCTTAGGCCCAAGAAGGAGTTGGTATTGAAAATGGGCGGAATCGGTCGACTGCCACGCCTACCTTCCATATAAGTGAAAATTGTGTTTTTACCGTAATTTTAAGATTTCATCAAAACAGTATGAAATTTTGTATAGGGGGGTTTTTGGGGTCGCAGATTTCGAATTTGATATCGCATTTTCAAAATTCAAGATGGCGGATCCAATATGACCCAGTAGGTGTAGGGTATATATAAGTCGGCTTGCCCGACTGAAACTTACTCACTTGTTAAAAATTTCTCTTACAGGTCTATTCTAACAGTGGTTACAAGCTTGATCCGGTGACAAAAGTTACAAAAGTTGTTACCTGCTAATGAGGAGGTAACAAGCAGGTAACAACCTCATTGACAAGTAACAAAAATTGGAACTTTTGTCACCGGAACAAGCTTGTTACCAAGGCGGTTATAAGGTTACAGCGCCAGAATAACCCAGATTTTCGAAATAACAAGGATAAAACTTTTGTGAAGTGTTCTATTTACTTATTTTCTTTTGTAAAGGATCATGAATGCTGTCTCAAGTTTGGCTTTATTTAGACTTTTGAATTGAGGAGTTTTTATACTAAAGGATTCAGAATAAAAAGAACATTTCTGAACAAACTAGAGGTTGCCCGAAAAAACCGATGGCAGAAAATTATTCTAAATTTGATCTGTGCGTTCTTTTATGCAATCAGCCCAAAAACATTCCGATCCGACCATTTTTATCCGACTAGTGAAATATTTGTCAATCAGTTTCTTCGTCCCAGCTGGCTGTAGGAAATATCGCCCAATGAAAAATCGCCCAAAAACAAAAATGAAAAATCGCCCAAAAATTTTTCATACAAAATTGGCGGTTTTTCCAAATTTTTTGGCGAAATTTCCTTTTTGGTTTTTGGGCGATATTTCATAATGAAAAATCGCCCAAAAACTAAAAAGGAAATTTCGCCCAAAAATTTAAAAGGAAAAATCACCCAAAAAAAAGGAAAAATCACCCAAAAACTGAAATGGAAAAATCACCCAAAAATTTGGAAAAATCGCCCAAAACAAAAATTAAAAATCGCCCAAAAATTATAAAGGTAAAATCGCAACAACCTTATGGAAAGAGTTCAGCAACATTGAAACTGTTAAAAACACGGCACATATCAATCCAAACTTAAAAAATTTTAACAAAAAATCGCGCGATTTTTTCTTAAAATTTGGAAAAATCGCCCAAAAATTTTTTATATAATATTTTTGGGCTATTTTTCATTTTTATTTTTGAGCGATTTTTCCAAATTTTTGGGTGATTTTTCCATTTCAGTTTTTGGGCGATTTTTCCTTTTTTTTTTGGGTGATTTTTCCTTTTTAATTTTTGGGCGATTTTTCATTTTTGTTTTTGGGCGATTTTTCATTGGGCGATATTTCCTACAGCCGTCCCAGCTCATCGATTTCCAAAATTTCTGGGTAAAAAAGATTATTTTTTCGGGTGATGAAATAGGGAACCAATAGTTTCGGCTTTTTCATCATCATAAAAAATAGTTTTGGGTAATTCCGAATTTAAATTTCGAAAGCGGAAAACGGTCGAAAAACGCGCCTGTATGCCCACTGCGCAGGCCATTACATTGAACAACATCAAGTCATCATTATACCCCCACACTCACTGTGGCAGGGTATACTAACTTTGTCACAACGTTTGTAACGCCCAGAAGGAGGCGTGTCCGGTATGGAAAAGTATATATATTCTTGATCAGCATTACCGCCGGAGTCGATTTAGCGATGTCCGTCTGTCTGTCCGTCCGTCCGTCTGTCCGTCCGCACGATAGCGGTCGCAGTTTTAGAGATATCGACTTGAAACTTTGGGTACATGTTTTTCTCTTCAATACTGAGATCAAGTTCGAGAATCAGCCAAATCGGACAAAAACTGGGCGTGGCTCCCATACACCGAAAAAAAAGGTCAACATTTTTCAAGTCTTTTTTATTGCTGCATTCTATTGGAAATGCTTAGAAACGTATTTTTAACATGGTCCGAGGTTCCGAAACCACATATATAAGGGTCAAAATGGGGTCTTGAGACCAAGTTTTTTTTTTGGTCGATTTGATTGGAAATTTTTAGAAACGGATTTTGGACATTGTCCGGGCTCCAAAACTATTTATATGTGGCTCAAAATGGGGTCTTGAGACCACATAATTTTATGTTCAATGTACTTCTTCCTACTGTGTGGGGTTATTTCAGCTTCGGTATAGCCGAAGATAGTCCACTCTCTAATTTTTTAATTGTAAACAGGTTAATGTTCGCCTTAGAATTTTTCTCTTTCGTATAATTTCGTCTAGCTCCAAAATGTTCATCGAATCAGCTTGAATATGACTGTACAAAGTGTGCTCTTGGATAATGGAAATGTGCGAATATTAAAACAGAATGAGGAGTTAAAGGGTAAAATGATCCAAGTAAACTTAATTTCAAATTCGAAATGTACACCAAACAATTAAAACGAAAGTGAGTGAGAGCAAAAGCGTCTGAAAGTCGAAAACATCACAAAGTGTAGGTTTCAGACGGTTTTGCACTCACTTTCGTTTTACATAATAGAGAGTTTTTAACATACTTGATATCGACCAAAATGGTCAACTTCGGCTTACTATACGAATTATTGTTTTTCAAATTAAAGAATTAAATAAAGGAAAGAGTTGGAAATTCACCACTTGAATCACTTTTCCTTTCAAGGCCTCAAATATTTATTTATAAAAAAGCAAGCATGCAACTTTTCTAAGGATTACGCTAGGGTACCGAGTGAGTGTGCACCGTGAGTGAGACGAACGATAACCGAACTAAAAGAAAAAGACAAACTATTTACACAACATCTAAAGCCAAAACAAGGGCGCTTAATTGGTGGTGAGGTGGTGCATTCGATATTTAATCACGTGATAATGCAAGCAACAATAAATTTCGAGCTGTATTGCCTTTTTAGAGATGGTAATTACCTTGCATCAAGTTTCCTATGTTAAACAAAATTACAACAAAATTCGGGATGGATTTTATTATTTTTTTTTGGAGGGGTTGTGTATAATTTTGGAATGCGTTGTTTTGCGAGTTGAGAGAAAGAAAGAGAGAAAAACGTAAATATATGATATCAATAAATAAATTTTGATTATGTGTGAATGTGTGTTTGGACAAACGACATGGTTCGATAAGGCGGGGAGGATTCAAAGAAAGTTTATAAAAAACGTTTTGTTTGGGGGGTAAAAGAGAAAAAAATGATTGTTTTTAAATTGAAAGAGAAAAGGAACAAACTATATTGAAACGCTAGTCGCACAGATGTCTGGAGTGAGTGGCTACTTACGATTTTGTGGCTCAGCCAACTCGATCAAAGTCTCCACGGTGATGATGCTCTCCAGTAGGATTTGCATTTCCATTTCGGTACGTGGCTGTTTGGCCGACTCCATGTACAGGCCCTCGATGATGCGCGGCGCCAGAGCATGTATGTAGGGTGTGGACACTTTCAGGTCGGCCTTGGAGAAAATCGAACGTGTCGTTTGGATGCACTTCAATTTGACCGACAAATTCTCCGATTGCATGCACTGCCGGAAGTGGTTTATGCAAGGATATTGCAGTGAGGGGGCCGACACCACCGACGAGGGGGTGTGCAGTATAAAGACGGCAATTGCCAACAGCATGGTCACCTCATCCACTTTGCGTTCATCCTCATCGCCGGCCGTCTTCGTCAGATCTATGATTGTGGCCAGTGAACTTTGCAGATGCTGCAGCCAATCTGCGGAAATGGCCTCATGCTTGGCCCACTTGTCCACGCATACGGATTTCAGGCAATGCAGTGCGGTCTGCACGGCCCCAGTGTTGGCCAATATGGTCGAGTCGATGGACGACTTGTTGGCGATTTCCTTGATAATCGATGTGGTCATGAAGAGAATTGTTGGAAGTATGGTTAGGGCGCCCATGGGGGAGCAGAGCGATGTGAGTTCTTCCACACACTGCAGGCCACTGGCCACTAGCATGCCATTGTCTTCGCCCAGTACCGAGAAGAATGACTGGGAGGAACTGCTTTTGGCAGCCAACTCTTGCCGGAATTGTATGGTGCTGAGCTTGCTGGCGGCACTCGGATTCATTGTGGGTATTTGACGCACAAATACACACAAACACACTTCCAAGACAGCATACACGTGCGAAGTGCCTGGCACAATTTCGCCCGATTCGCCCGCTTCACCCAAGTTGTCGATTTCCGTTTGTAGACTCGAGTGTTCAGTGGTGTTGGTGTTGTCGTTGTTGTTCTTGTTCTGCTCCTCGATGTAGGAGTCCTTCTTTGTTTGCAAATCATCTTTGGCCGCATGTATCGACTGCTTGAGGATCTCCACACAGAGGAGCTGCACCAGCAGTTCATCGCGCGTCAGTATCTGACGATGCAGCACATTACACAATTCGATGGTCAGAGTCTTATCCTTGACCAACTGCTGGCGAGCCCATTGCGAGTCGAAAATTGTGTACAATGACTGCAGACAACTGATGACGTTCTTGGGCTTCTCCGAGGTGCGTGTGCTGCACAAAGCCTCCATGCAAATGCCGAAAATCATGTGGAAGCGATCAGCCGACAGAGAGCCATGCGATATATTATTATTGGCTTCGAAAGTGGACTTGTCCGACGATTCGGCGGCCGGTGAATTCGTTTCCAAATGCAAAGCGAATCCTTCATCTTTCAGCCACAGCGAGGCGGCATACAAAATGGGCGGCCAGGATGTCAAGTAATGCGGTTTGCTCGAGTTGATGGTATCTGTGGTGTAGAAGGCGCCACCATCGTGCGGCAGCTGACTTTGGAACTCGGCAGGCAACAACAGCAGAGCATGATCCTTCATGGCAGCCAACCAGTGTGTGGACAAATTGCCCAGCTCTGGCTTAACCAAGGTGAGCAGACTTTCGCCGCGACTCTCAAAGTCACCGAAGTCTCCGCCGCCAGCGGCCTCAGAGCCATCCAAATCGAGGCCACTAGTAAATGGCGAAATGATATTTGTGGATGTGAGCTTTTTCTGCAGCAGTGAAGCGGGTGCCGTGCCATTGCCTATCATGGCCACGATGTACACTTCGGCCCATGCCTTGAGAATGCTGAGCTTCTCCAGTGTGGCCATGGATTCGTTGTACAGCTGGGTGCTGTTGGTTTTGGTATGCAACTTGTCCAGCGATGAGACTAGCAATTGATGTACGCGCCGCAGATCGTTCAGATCGCGTGCCACTCCCGAACCAATCCAGGCAGAGCAAACCTCACAGGCTGCTGCTGTGACGTGTGAGGGAGTGTCTGGCGAGAAGGCTGGCCGCAAAGCAGCACCAACCTAATTTTTGGAGGAAAAGAAGATTATACATTAGCTTAAGGTAACTAGCAACACGCGCAGATGCTGATTCCATCAAATCACATGTCCTCCTCACCTGAGCTTGAAATTGTTCCAACAGCAAATGCCCGGGGAATTCGGGTTCAGGAACACCCGCAAAACGATCAATGATCTCCTGCAAAGTGCGCAGGCCCTCCAAACGCAGCTGATCCGAATCGGATGTGGCCGCCATGAAGGACATGCGTATCAACTCGGACAAATGCAGGATTAAATAATCGCCACGTGATTTGATCATTTGCATCTCCTTGGCCTGAATCAAGTCGAAGTGTATGGGATTGGCCGCCTCGCAAGTGGAGATGATCTTGCGCACACACAGCGCCGCAAAAACACGCGTGGGCCAACGTGGCTGGACGGCAGGATGCGTTGAGGTATTCTCCTCGGCATGGTATTCGGTGACGTCATCATCGTCATCCTCATCGTCGTCATCATCGTCGTGGTCGTTTTTGTCCGCATTGTCTCCTAAGGCGGTAGACTTGTTGGAAGATTCGGTCTTCGCTGTGGCATTCTCATCCTGCAGAGATGCTCCTTCGACGGCCACTGTTAGGACATTCTTGCAGAGGCTCAACCACGAGGTTAGATTATCGGAAGCCAACATTTGCAGCATTGAAGTGAGCGTATCGTGTATGTTCTTCAGCATCTCGGCATCGCTTTCGGTGTCCAGCATGGCAAACAACACACCGGGAAGTCCAAACTCGGTGATTATCAAGTCGGGGCACTGTTCCGGAGTAATTAGTAGAGCCAGATCGCAGACTTCTTTGGCCTCGCGCTGAGCCAACTGGCGCAGACAGGAGACAGCAGCCTTGCGCAACATCAAATAGTTGCTGGACAAGGTTTTGACCAGCGTGGGCACCAGCGACGACAGATTGACATACTTCGGGGCGAACAAGTGCAATTGCTGAAGGCAGCCAGTGGCTTCGGCTTGCACCAGCGGATCGGAGTGGGCTTGCATAATAGCGGCAGCGCACAAGAACGATGAGCGCATGGCACACACAGCACTAGCGTTGCCCTTTGAAGGAGAAAAAGATTAAATCAGAATTGCTTTGGAAAGGGAAGACTTCGCCCTCCACCAACACTCACCTGCAATTCGGGTCCAACAGTAGTTATCAGAGCATTCAGTAAACGTCCCACGCACTGATGCACATCGACATTCGAGTGTGGCACTGTGAGCACCAGCTTCAGGCACAGAGTCAGCGTGGCCTCAACATAACCGCGGAACATGGGCCCACCAGAGTCGGCAATCAAAGCGGAAGCATACAGCGACCACACTTGCACAACGGGCGACGAAGTATCCTGAGCCAAGGCCAGCAAAATCGAGACGCTCGTATTCAAGTGCTGCGAAGAGCCCATGCCGCCCACATACCGATGCAAACAGCCCAGGGCCAGCGAGTGGCCAGTACGTGTGACCACATCTCGGGCGGACTTGAGCTTGTCAAAGCTGTTCTGAGCTAGCTCAGCGGTAAAACGCGAATCGCCCACAACCTGTGCCATACGGCCCAGAGCCTCGCCTGCAGCACAGCGCAGCGTAGAGTTGGTGCTCACCAGGGCAGCCACAATCAAATTGGTGGCGCTCTTCTTCACATTCTCCTCACCAATACCGCACTTGCTGTCGGTGAGACCTTTGAGGCCGCTTAGTAGGGCGGTGAAAATATTCATTTGCACTGCCTCCTGACGGCTACTCTTGGCCTGCTTAATGCATTCGCCAAAGTGTTCCAGCATCTGCAGGCGGTGTTTGTTGGCCACTTTCGGGAAGATCAAACCGAACAGAGTGACGGACATATCAATGACGGCCACACCCAGTGGCAGTGGACCGGGACATTGTTCGGTCTTGTTGACTTGAGTGTTCAAGGCGGAGGCTATGGCAGCAGAGCCTACAACGCCTATTATGGGTGGACGATAGAGACAACATGGATCGTGTTCGAGGGCACCGGAGCCAGCGGCGCTATTGGGCTGAAGCTACAAGGAAAGAGGGGGAAGTAAAGAGAATATTTATTCGCACAAAATAAACAGAAACAAATTGCCAAGTGAAGAGTTCAAGAATTTAAGTGGACGAACATTCGATAAGAAATTCTTGTGGCTTAAACAAGATTTATGAATGATGGCCATAAAATCGATGAACTCCCAGCCAAGTGAAATAAATTAAAATTCAACAAAAGCCATAGACTATAAAAAATAAAGACAGCAACGTACAAACGAACGCGTGCATGCAAGGCTTCGGCATTTATGCAATAAAAAAAAAAACACAATACGAAATTATAAAAGAATACTTGTGTGCCAAAGGATTCGAGGCAAAGGCGAAGGCAGGCAGCACTG
This sequence comes from Heteromyza rotundicornis, assembly GCA_951394025.1. Taxonomy (NCBI): domain Eukaryota; kingdom Metazoa; phylum Arthropoda; class Insecta; order Diptera; family Heleomyzidae; genus Heteromyza; species Heteromyza rotundicornis. Next base: position 18,442,006 of record OX596012.1, on the reverse strand, counting down.
CACTTGTGCTGGCAAAACAAAGGAACACAACATCAAAAAGAAAAAAAAATAGGCTACGAAGAATACACACGAACAACACACTTACATGCTCGCCATCGGATCTACGATTTGGTTCCATCTTGAATTGGTTTGATTTGTTTGTTGGTTGTTTGGTTTGGTTTGGTATGGAATGTTTTTTTTTTTGGGTTGCAAAATAAAAGACGTAAAATTCGATGTTTTGCGATACGACGACGAAAGAGAAAAATATACAAAGGAAGAAATGCATATAAATGTAAGGTTAGTAATATTCTCAACGATTGTCCTTGGCACATGAACTATGGAAAAGTTCCTAGGTTCCAAATGTTAGTAGGATGTTTTTTTGCTTAAATGTGAGAGCTCGTACAAGGACAGGACTATACTTGGCAACGAATCAATATTCATAGTATTTAACTTAACTGCTTTCAAATCAACAAACAGTATTTAAAGTTCAATTCAATAACAAATGAATTTTGATTCGTTACACGGTAAATAAATTCAACCAAACAGGGAACACGACGAGAAACTAAGTTGTAAGTAGCAAAGGCTTAAATTCAAATCGTATACGGGGGGCTGTATGAATTAATCAACATTAACACGTTACTTTGCTTTCAATGATCAATGAAATGAAATCTTACCTGATCCTCGATGGTACGATGGTCAGTTTCCTGCAACCAAGTGCCCAAAATAATCGAATCATCGCCGTGGCACAAGGCGCGCAACAGCGAATTTGTGGTATTTGCAGGGTTCTCCGACAGGGTAAACTCCGACACCAACATGCGCAGCAAGTGGGTGTACGAGGATTCCAAAGCATTGGGCGGCAACAGGGACAGGGTCTCGTACAAGCGTAGACGCACCATGGCAGCAGGAGCCTTCAACTGCGTGCCATAACTCTTAAGAACGGGCGATAAGCTAAGTAAATTCGAAAGTGAGGTTAAATTAGATTTCCAAAAAAAAAAGGAATTGAATGAAGCAAACTTACTTCACCAGCATGGCCAAAGCGCTCTCAATTGGCGTCAACAATCGTCGCGTTATATCCTCTGTGACCAGCTCGGGACAATTCAGCAGGAAACTGTGCATCACTGACAAAGCACCGGCACGCCCCTCCAACGTCACCTGCCAGGTGAACGCATCGCCACGCGCCTTCTCCGATTCGAGCTCCTTGTTCGAACGCGGGAAGGAGTTACGCCACAGCAATAACATGCGTGGCAGTAGACCCTTCACCACAGACGAGCCCAATGTCATAATGGCGCCAATGAGTAGCCAGCCCGCCTGCGTGCGATTCAATGACATGCGGCTATTTTGAGAGGCCGAGCGTAGCAGTTCCTCTGCCGAATTGAACACCACTTTGCCCTTGGTGTGCGGTATGCCCAGTGGCGAGTAACGCACACTACCCAAAATGGCCGCCAGTGCAGAGCTGTAGCCGCTTATGGCCTCCGGCGACGAGCGCATCTGTTCGATGGCCTCAACGAAGCGATCGATCAGCGGCGTAATCTGACTGGGCACAGCCACACAAAAGCAACGCAGACACCAAGCGGCCGCCAAACGGGCCGCAGCACAGGGATGCACGAGGACGGCGCACGTGGCATCGATCGAATTGAGCGAATGATCGCTGAGTAGATTTTGGACGGTAGTACCCAGGCCGAGTACAAGCGAGCCGAGCTCTTGCAAAGCGCACACCAGCAAATGCTGACTGAATAGGGTCTCCTGATTCGAGTCCTTGGCATTCTCCGGATTGAAGTCAATTGAGTTCATTTGCTTGGCCACAATGTGTATGAGCTCCTTGCAGGCCGAGGTCTGAGCCTTCTCGCCCAGCATTTTGCCAATTATTGAACGTAATATGAAATTGATGCACTTACGCGAATAGACAGCGTCAACGTGCGAAGAGGCAGCCTTCGGATTGGCCACCAAGTCCAGCACGTGCACCAGAAATGTGCTCAGGTTGCGCTCTAGCCAAACGCTGCCCATGAATTGCACAAACACCACATACGAATGGGTAACGCCAACGCGCACCTCTCGATTGACGCCCGAACTGCCCTTGATAATTTCGCCCGTGCCCTTTAGGAACGAGACGCCGCCACGCAAGAAGCCCGACATGAGTATGCCCAGTGCTTCGTCTAGCGACACCGAACGCGGTTGATTCTTCGTTTGAATGGGCTGAGCGCCGGGTTTCTTGGCACCCTCGGGCGGCGTTTGGGTGAAGGCCAACAGAGTGCCCAGTAGCTTGGCCACAGCGCAACGAACTTCATAATTGCTGCCATCGAACGCACGAAAGCAGAGAGTGGCCAGACTTTCCAGCTCCGTTTGATAGAGGAATGGAGCATGATTGATCATCTCGAGGATGCATTTTGCGGCGGCAACACGTACGGCCATAACGCGATCGGTTAGACAATGCTTCGTGGCTTTGTAGATGTCCTTGTGGACGTTGGAGATGGCAGTGCCCATGCCAGCGCAGACCTAAAATCGAACACACAAATTGTAGGTGACATGGAAAGTCATGATCATTTGGAACAAACCTTCTCCAAGGTAACCATAATTTCAATGCGTGTCTGCGATTCAGCATTGCGTAAAGTGCGTATAAGTATTTGCACTGTTTCCTCGTACGAGCGACCCATCATGCGTCCAAGTTTCTCATACATAGAACCCAGTACACAAATTGCAGCACTAAAAAATGGACACACACACAAGCAAAAGTGATTCATAAAAATGAGACGAAATTTTAATTTTATTTGCTACTCACAGCTTTGTGGGCAAATAACTGGGCGAGTCATCTTTATTCTTGAGTATATCATTGCAAGCATTCACCGTCTCGAAGAGCACAAATGTATCGCCCACCGAGAAGAGTGTGGCCAGGCAACTGGCAATCAGTTTGCGTGTTGGTGGCCCGGGTGATCCTTGTATATTCTCGGTCAGCTGTTGGACTAGCTTCTTCTGACATCCCTTGATATCGGATTTTTGTGCTGTGGGTAGGATTTTCTCCAGGTAGCGCAACCATTCGAACACAAATACGGGACGTTTCGGTTCGGGCAGCTGCTTGAGAGCTTCCTCATTTAGCAGCAGACTGTGTGAGAGCTCCATTTCGTCGATGTATGATTCGTCGGTGACTTCGACGCTGCTTTCGTCAACGATGTTAGCGTCTTGATCTTCGTGGCGTATAAACGATCTGAAATGTGAATTAAAAATGGAAAGAATGAGTTGCCGCCATGTGATCTAGACGATTTAAGTTCAAGATGGTGATTGTGTCATTTGTGGCACTCGGTTAGAGCTGAATATCATATGTTAATTAAGAATGCGATTACTCATATTTTTTACGTCGAATTTAGAGTAAATGACCCGCATATGACCCAAATTTCTACTAATATCCTTAAATTCGAATTAAGGACACGATATACACATTTCTCTAATCTTGAATCGACTTCCATTCAATTCATGTTTCGTATTCAATTTGTTTTCGACATGTTCATGCATAATTACAAGCTCTTCAAAATAGAATCATGTCACTCACTAAATAATGCAGATAATTTCATGTTAAAACACACACACATGCAAGCAAACACATGCGCCCATAAAGGACCACCACCCCTTTGTTGTGTGTGAATGTGTTTCCTTAACAAAATGCTGACCTTTGATAATAGAGGCACCACCTCCATTTGTGTTTAAGAGCAGCAGAGGGGTGTGCACATAAACACAAACTATAATGGAATCATAATACTTGAATGGCAATGCAATACAAAAGAAGAACGAGATTGTGTGCAATGCGAGCTAAATTCAAAATTGTCCATTCAAAGCATGTGAAAAGGATGATGTCCCAAAGAAATACTAGAATGATCACACGAGATTAAGGTGAACTTAACTTTAATAGATGAGAAAGTTTAAAGGAAAACTAAACTTTTCCACAAGATTAAATTATATAAAGCCTTTATTGCATGAGAGTTTCAAAAAGTGGTGGCTTCCATGCGTTGCATTGCAAATTCGTTCGATGTGCTCTGGGTTGAGTTAATAATTTGCATGCACAACCCCATCTGAACGAGCGACCGCGCCAACTAGTGGAACACTGAACACTAAATAGTGGAACACTAAATGCTTCGTATACTTATGCCTGAAAAATAAGTTCACATGTTTGACCACCCTCGGAGTATTGGAAAGCTTCTCTTTTACTATAGTTAAGTACTAAGATTTTTCATATTAAATTTGGCTAATGCGTAATATATTTAGGGCAAGTTTAAGAATTTTAATCGACGTGGGTTTATTTTAAGTCAATATAAATAAAAACTTGTTTGACTTATAGAAAAAATGTGTATTAGTTTGTTGGACGATTAGGTTATGACATCTCAGTTGTAAAAAGAAGTGGTGAAAAGGACTTTAGGTTAGAATGTGAGTGAGTTGCTTCGAAGTTTTTAAAACTTTTTAGAATTAAAATTTATTGGTGAGAGTCAGCAGTTTTCTTAGAAGAACTCGACTATCGAATTGTAGAACGTTTCGGAGCATGTAGAATTTTCCTTGTTGTTTCTGGAGTAGTATTCAGCTGATGGTTGGACGGTTCTAGGACGATGCCATCTGTAGAGGATACATACGCTCATACGTAAAATCAAAATATAAATTTTCTTAGTCAATGGGTTTTTTAAGCACTTCGTGAATTCAAGTTTTAAGTCAACGTATGAACTTTATCCACCTATTAAACTGAACGTCACATTGAAGATGATAAAAGATTAATAGCAATGCTACAACAACAACTATTCTTAGATTCCTAAGAATTTATCGGGTGTACGCCCCGGAACTACACGATGCCATCAAAAAAGCATCGTCCAAGGACCAATTCAAATTCAACAATTCATGATAGGGCAAAAACCATTAGCGGCCTAACATCGTTCTGGAAGAACCCGCTACACTGATCGCCACTGAAGATCTGATTTTGGGAAACAAGAATGACACTATCGCAACTCCTATGCGGCTGGAGTACTATTCTGAATAATTACACAACCCAACAAGATTTTGCTCCATAAACCAAACTTAACTTTTATTAAAGGATTTTTAACGCTGAACAAGATGGTGTCAGAATTTTCCCATCACGTCAGGTTTTTGAGGAATTCAGGATCAAAGAGTCAAAAAATGGCAGATTTCGAAATATTAATTAAGCTATTACGAGATTTTGGATTTTTGCTCAAAGTTTCTACTTATTTAATCGTTTAGTGGTGCTTTAAAATGAGCAATAGGTTGTAAATTTGCGATGTCAAAGTCAAATGAAAAAAGTACTAAAATTTTGTATTACATAGTTTTTCTTTAGGCTCTAATTAAAATACTGAACGAGATAGAGCAATTCTTCGGACACCATCTTTTTCAGCATCAAAACATTTTTAAGGATCAATAGGTAACTTAGAGAATAAATATACTCCAAAAAAATTAATGGTATAAAACCATTCATTGTTTTGAAGGTAAATGTTAGCACTAAGCGATGTCGTAAACAGGTTTGCTTAGTAAAGTTTAGCCTATTTTGGCCCATTTGACCATTTTTTGACTCTTAGATATTGAATTTCTCAAAAACCTGACGTGATGGAAAAATTCTGTAGTGGCCGTAGCTCCATGAGCAGAAAATGTGACTTACTTTCGGGAGGTGTCAAGTTCAATTCCAGCCCGGACGAAAAACCAAAACGTTTCTTTTTGTTGTCAGGCAATGACAAACTTACGAGAGTATAATTTGCCGTGAAGAAAACATATCTTGCCGTTTGGAGCCGGCACTTAACTGTAGGGCCCCTGCAATTCACAGAAACGATTTCTTGTTTGTGAATTACAGAAATGAGATAATTAAACAATTGGTAGATGTCGTGAAAACCATGTTACAGAATGTCTTTTCTGGGGGGATTTTTGAAATCACCGCACTGTTTTACATAAGAGACCACTCAGATAGCTAGTCCAAGCTACACTATCCGACAAAGTTTACAATGAATCTAATCTCTATAATATTCCGAAAGTATTTCTGAAAGCTAATCCTGCTAATGCGTTAATATTTATGTCTAAAGTAATAAAATATTTTCAATTTGTTAATTAAACACAAATGGTGTCCATTTACCTTCTCGCCTCCGTAATGACTTTTCGCAGAAATTGCGGCGTTCGAGCAAAATTTAAATTTTCCATTTTCTCTAGAGCACACACACACAATTAATATGATTCGGTATTTCCGAAATTCACTTATAAATTTCCACAACTTTATATTTTTCGCTAATATTCTTTAGCGAAGTACTGATGAAATGCATTTTTCATTTATTCTTGCTTTTTTTTTTGCTACTTTCGTATTCTTCTTGCAGTAATCTGGATTCTTTTTTATTTTACTTTATTTTGTTTGTGTGGTTTTGCTCCCCAAAGAAATCAATAATTAACGAGCAAACGTATGGGGCCAGGCAAGCCGATGGTGAGCCAAACACAACAACAACAACAAACAATTCTGGAATTTATATTCCAAAAAGATTGCGATTTATTGCTTTAATCTGAAAAGCTTCAATTTAATGGGTAGCACAACACATCACACACAAACACTGGGCTATAATAATAATTGTTGTTCTGTTAAAAATTTCACATAAAATTTTTCACATTTTCCGCACACACGCACACGACGACGATGAACGATGCGATGCGGCAGCGTTCGCTTGAATTGACGAACTGAAACGTCTTCTTTTGGAAAATTTGTAAAGCTTGAGCAGGTCTCGTTGCCGTATCCGTTGAAGAACTGCAAGGAAATGACGCGATAGCGTTGAAGACGACAACGCAAACGACGACGATGATTCTCTGACGATGTCCAAACGAGCATTGACGACGATGTGTGGTGCGGCAAAATAAGTGCTGGAGGCGCACATTCTCCATATTCTCATATGAGCGCCGCACAAACTATTTCATTCAGCGGCTTGTGTATGTGTTTAGGGGGGGAGGTGGTGGGGGGGGGGTCGAATTAGTATGAAACAGCGGTGGAAGCTCGTTGAGCATAGTACACTTTTGCCGGGTTCGGGTATTTTATTGCAATCTTTCTTCGTTCTTCCATGGACTTGTTTGTTTCTTTTTTTTTTTATTGTATCTGCGGCATGGCTGCAGAATATGCGAATGGATGGAGGAAAAAAATAAAACGAAAACAAAGTAATCACATCTTCGGTGAAGCTGACAGTGGAACAAAGTAGATAAACTGGAGACTATACAAAATTTGCCTTCTGAAAATCGAAAACATTCCACTCGAGTGAAAGTCCCCTCTCAACTAAACTGACCTTCTACTAGCCATTCGAATGGAAGTCAAAGTGTCAGGTTTTTTAAAAAAGCGGTTCCAATTTTTATTCAAAAGAATTGATGCCAATCTGAACGGTAATACTGAGGAAGTATCTCAAGAAGGGCTTAGAGATTTCTTTAAAAATATTTCAAATCTTCTTTTTGGTGTTAATTTGCCTGCAAATTACATCTCATCATTTCTGATTACATATTTAAGCATGTAATTTATTCCACAGTTGCGAGCAAAAAGCAATCCCATCAAGAAGAAAGCAATTGTCTTGGCGGTGCTTTCGCATACGAGACTTTCTTACTGACTTCAGCATACTTTCCAACATACATTGTTCAGCTTGAGTTTTTGCATTGAGATGGGAATTATTCTTTTGTATATTGCAAACACAAACCAAAGTGAGTAGAGTGTAGGCCACACAAATCATGATGCTTGACATGTACACCATCATCGCCATCACCATCAACGTTATCATCATCAGCGACAGCAACAGTATAACAACAAGAGGAACCTTATGGCCAACACACTGAACACACATCGAGCAAACAATATCGCAAGCCTTTGTTGCGAATGGAGTGAACCAGTTAAAAAAAATATAAAAAAGTACAAAAAGAAAAGGAAAACAAAACGAAAAGAAAAGCATTGTGCGAAAAATTGTAACAAAAGCTTAAGAACATCTTGAGCTTAGAAAAGTTTTGAGAAGAGTGAAAAGAAGTTTAAGGGAATAATACGAAGGTACTCACTCAGCAACGATGAACATGTTGCAGAGGAAATAAATGAAAGAAAATAGAAAATTTTAAACAAAGAAAATAAAACAAAACAAAGAAAATAAAAACGGAGTCAAAAGTGTGAAAAGCATTCGAAAAGCCTCAAGAGCGTTCCCTCATTCCAAAGTTTATGCGGCAAGCGAGCTTTTACATGAGCCATGAGCTATGCCATCAACAGCTGTAAATTTGGGTTGGATTGTGCTAGTTTTTAGTGGGGTAGGTAGGGGTGAGTGGGCCGCAATAGAGAAGCTTTTCATTCCTTACCCAAGTAGAGTATGGTTGAAAGGTGGGTCTGGAGATTGTTACATACAAACAGAATTCACTCTTATGCCGGAGAAGGATTCTTAAACAAAAATCCTGTTGATTTAATGTAATAAAAGCTGCTTATATAATATTCCAAATAGGGCTCCTTTGAAAATGTGTTTCAAGTGTGAGATGACAAAGAAACATGGTTTACTGTGAGAATATTTGATTTTTTTTGTCAGAAAAGTACAAAGGAAATTCGAATGTACTGTGAGTGCAAATTAGTTTATGAACTAATAAAATGTTTGCAGGGGAGTGGCTTTCTAATTTGTGAAATGGAAAAGCCTTTTGGTAACACAGAATAAATGCGAAAAATGAAAATGTTGAAATTTACTATTTTTCAATGTCGAATCGCCAACCGGTGGATAGCGGCAGCCCTGGTGGGATTATGATTCAATGTGGGAAAAATGTAAGATTTTTTGTTTATTTTTTGCGTTCTGCTTAAACGAATGAATTGGTTTCGGTGGCATCGCAGCATATGTGTGCTTTCGTTTTAATTGCCTCGATGGCGCTGGTGTGTGTTGGAGCATCTCTCTTTGTTAAATAATTCAAATTAGCATGCATGTACGATTTCATTGAGGGAAATTTCAATCATTTGTTATTTAAACAGAAAAAGTACACATACAAATTAAAAATAAGTGAGTAAGTTACAGTCGATCAAAGGCCTTGGTACCTACAAAATTCTAATGAAGGAACATGAAAAATAATAATTTTATCAAAAAACTAGACGAAAATGCCTCACTGTATCACACATGAACCACATCGTTTGACACTGACACTGACCACATTAAATTGCTTAAATTACTTTCAATTATTTGCAATAGACTTTATCAAATTTTAAACTGAAAAGCTAAACGAAAAGTAAAATATTTTGTTTAAATTTTATTAAAAAAAAACATATTTTATTCGTAATATAACCTTTCCAATTAACCTTTCACTTTTAACCCTAATCGTGAAATATAGAAAAACAATCGCAGACATTAGAATCGCTTCATCAATGACGAATGACGCATGAATCATGGCAAAAACGGCATGGCTGGTATATATTTGAGAGCCTTGACAGTGGCACTTTTCGGATTACCCAGATCTTTCACAATGCCCTGTATGCGCGACACAACGTCGCTGCGCTGAATGTCACGACGATCCAGCATGCGCTTGAACAGAGTATAGAGCTGGCGCTCGGCCGAGGCACTCGACAGTTCGTGCAGATCTTTGAGCAGCTCCTCCGAATATCCCTCATATTTGCTAAGATTGGCTGCCTTGGCATCACGTTTCAGCAGATCGTAAACTAGTAAAAATTCCACATAAGGCTTAGTGGGCGGTACACGCTTCTTGCCCGCCGTCGACGTGGTAGACCAACGATCCATGGCCGAATCCGGATCGAAAGCAGCACGCCCATAATTGTCGTCGTAGAGGCGTAGGAAATTATCCAAAGACTCCACATCGTTGGTGAAGTCATCGTGTTCGATTTCGGTTTGTATGTCGCGTATGAGTGCGAGCGTTAGCTGATCGAAGCCCTCGTGATTCTGGCCAATATCATCGAAGAGCGCATAACCTTCACGCTTTGCGGGCAGAGCGTTGAAGCGGGGCGATTGAGGAGGTGCAAACAGGCCTGGCCTGTGTGGAGGCGTGGCCGGGGCAGCAGGTCGTTCAGTGGTGGTGGCCTGTTGCCACCAATTCGGGGGCTGCCACCAGCTCGAAGTAGTGCTGCTGTTGCTGGCTGGAGGGCGTTTGGTGGTTGTTGTTGTGGTCGTTGATGTGGATAAATCGTTTAGCTCATCATCGGAAACGCTGAACGGTGGCTCTACGGTAGATGTCGAGATCGGCTCGTATTGCAATCTTGGATGAAGAACGTTTGATTAATTGGAAATTTGTTGTTGTTTAATTTAATAGCATACAGATCGATGTAGTAGGCCAGTGCCTGCATAGAAGCGGGCAGATAACTCGTAAGCAAACTGGCCGCATGCGTTCGTTGCGGTAAGGTCGTCGTCGTGTAGATCAGTAGAAATACGCCGCAATAGAGGCTTTTCGGCGTATACATCGTAATCCAATTCCAAGTTGTGGTAATAACAGTTCAAAAAACGTTTGAGATAATAAACTTTTTTTTTACATAATTTCGAGTTGAATACAAATTGCACACAATCGATTTTTCGACCAAGAGATATTTTCAAGATTTTTAATCCGTAAACGTTGACTTTTTGGCAGTCTCGTCTTGTCTTATTGAAAAGCAGTTTTCGACTGAACGGTAGGTCTGATCTCTTCAGCTTCAGCTGAGCGAGTTAAGAACCTCTTTGGCTGGTTCTTTGTTGGTGACTTGCCTAATGTGTACCTTCTCAAGAAACGGGGTTCAGTTTGAAGTAAAGCGAATTTGGTTTAACTTTTTTTGGGTGCTCTTGGCAGACTGCTACGGTCGGTCTTGTAAACTTGGTAATTATTTTTTAAAACTTTTATGTTTGGTAAAAACTAAAATTATTTTAGTTCCATTTTTTTCGAAATTTATTTAGCTAGAAATACTAAGTAATATTTTTTTGATAAAAATTTTTATTTTCATTATCTAAAAATAAAATTTGTTTGAATTTCGAATTTTTCGAAGTTACATTTTTTTTCGAAGTTTATTTTATTTTTCAAGTTTGAGAATTTGAAATATAAATTTTTAGAATTTTTTAAAATGAAGTGTGGTTATACATTAGAAATGGACATGTTTGTGAATTTTGACTCTCAATCGCCCGTACTTACGATACTAAATGACAAATTCACACACGCTCACGCACGAAAAAATTTTGATTGACCCACACAATACCAAACGACACATGCACAGTAAAATTTTATGTGGTTTTTTGTCGAAAAGTGAAACCGAATTTTAAAAAGTTGGCAAAGTTATTATAATAGATTTTTAGGTTCGAAAAAAAAAAAAAACTAAAGAGTATTTCACACAAATCTATTTATCTAATCTATGCAACAAACAAATTTTTCGAAGTTCGAATTTTTTTCGAAGTTATCAATTACCATCTTCCATATCACAAAGAACCCCCATCAAGTCTTAATATGCCACCACATTTGCATTAGCTACACAAAAAGAATGATGCTCATAAAACAAAAGGTTAATATACTCTCAGCTACTGGTAAGGTGCGTAAAATTTCGGTAATAAAGAACGAAGAAAGAAACCTGCTACCAAAAATCACAAAGAAAAAAAAATAGATTGTCTGAATATTCATAAGAAACGGCATGAAAAAAATACAAGAGATAAAGTTTAAAAGTTACCTGAATTTCTTGAATCATGAATTAAGAAACATACGTAAACATATTAAAATCACACAAATGGAATATTTAGTAAATATTATTTACCAAAAAAAAACAAATTTGAAAAGAGAAGGTGTAGAGCTTCTAACTACCATAATCACCATTAGCGTCGTTAGAGTATCAAATTACGTTTGAATGCGTTAAACCGGTCCGAAAAAATAAGTACATTTAACACCCAAAAGACTAGCCAAAATATCAAAATAAACAGAAATTATCATAAATGCTGAGATTAAAAGGCAAATTAGCGTTAGGCCAAGCACAGCTGGCCAAACAACTTCTTCTTCGGCAATAAATTTCATTTTCTATATTCGCAAGAGGAGATCAGATCTGCCCATGGTGAATTGGTTGCTTAAGATGCGTGCAGACATTTTTTCACTTTTATTTAATAGCTTAAAGACAGAAAAAGACACTCGACTCGGCCAAGCTATTTTGTGTACAGAACTGCGAAGGAATATAGGTCAGTAGAAAATAGTAGAAAAGTGGTGGTAAGGTGACAGAAAAAGAAAGAAAGAAATGTTTAAAGGTAAATGGCAAACGCTAAACTTCGTTGGGAGAGTTTATCTATAATCAGCTGATAGCTTTGTAGATTATTATAATTTGCTCTATTATTTGAATCATTAACTATTCCGAGTTGCATTTACTGCCATTAGCCCCACTTAAGTGTGAGTCACTTGTAACGTTTCACTCCCGGTTTATTGACCTCTTTCACTGCCGCTGAGAGTCAGAAGTGTTTACAAAAGTCTTTGCATTTTTTTTTCGTTTTCAGCAAAGCAAGTTTGAAGGAGGGCAGGAACTTTTTGATTGCTGCTGTTTTCATTTCTTTTTCATTTAACATTTGGTAAACAATTTTGAGGATTTAAAACGAAAACTGATTTCGCCAGAATGGGCAAAACTTGTTCAAAGTTGTTGACTTTGGCACAAGTCCAGTGAATACATTTTCGAGTATAAAAAACGCTCTTAAGTACTCTTCTTGGTATTTGAACATTTGTACATTTCTCTTATTTTAAATATATATTAAATTCATTGTTTATAAAATTTTTCTCAATTTTTTTTATTTTTTGATGATCAGGGCTTATTTATGGTATATGGACGATAAAACAGGCGAAATATGGACGAAAAATAAGAAATATTCACGATAGATTTTATGTATTTTTTCGATGTATTTATTCACATGTTAATTCGTTAATTATTTGTAATAAGTAGGGGAGAGTGCCCACCTGCTGGCACCCAAAGGTCTTCAAGCCATAACTTTCGTTTGAAACATAATTTTGCGGAGCTCTCGGTTCCATTTGAAAGCTGAGTTCAATAGCTAACAAAAATTTCAAACGGATCTTTAAAATTTCGAAAACGATTTTGGTAGTCGATCTAGCAAAAGTCTTTAAAATCGACTTTCCAAAAAAGGTGCCCAGCTACTGGCAACCATTTACAATTCGCTGAAAAAAATCGAAAATTAAGCATATACACAAGTTTATTAATTTTTATGTGTTTTTTATTCTTTCTGTGGACCACACTGACCATTGCAATGATGGATTTAAATTTTTTATAAGAATTTGTCGAAAATTTGGAAGAAAATTAAAAAAAAAATACGGAAATATGGATAAAAAATTTAAACAAATGCGAAAATATGGATGAAAAATAAAAATGTGGAAAATATGGATTTATTCCTGAAAATGTTTAAAATATGGATTTAAATATCGTCCACTTTTATTATTCGTTTCCTGGAAGTAGCTATATTTCTTCAAAAATGACTTTGGGTTTGCATCATACATAGCAGTATCGCACAGTGTGGACTTTTTGTTTTTAAGACTAGAGAGTGGACTATATTCGGCTATGCCGAAGCTGAAATACCCCCACACAGTAGGAAGAAGTACCTCGAACATAAAAAAATGTGGTCTCCAGACCCTATTTTGAGCCAATTATATGTGGTTTTGGAGCCCGGACCATGTCCAAAATCCGTTTCTAAAAAATTGCAATCAAATCGACAAAAAAAAAATTCGTCTCAAGACCCCATTTTGACCCTTATATATGTGGCTTCAGAACCTCAGACCATGTCAAAAATATGTTTCTAAACATTTCCAATCGAATGCAGCAATAAAAAAGACTTGAAAAATGTTTTCGGTGTATGGGAGCCACGCCCAGTTTTTGTCCGATTTGGCTGGTTCTCGAACTTGAAGAGAAAAACATGTACCCAAAGTTTCATGTCGATATCTCCAAAACTGCGACCGCTATTGTGCGGACGGACAGACGGACATACAGACGGACATGGCTAAATTGACTCCGGCGGTGATGCTGATCAAGAATATATATACTTTTCCATACCGGACACGCCCCCTTATGGGCGTTACAAACGTTGTGTCAAAGTTAGTATATCCTGCCACAGTGAGTGTGGGGTTATAAAAAGCCAGTTTGAGGTTGGTTGAAATACTTCTACTAAGTTAACTCCTAAATGTTTTTGTGGTTTGTTTTATAGTATGGCCGGAATTGTCAAACAGAAATTTCTTAAAGTTTTCAAAAAAAGTGAAATTTGTGTTTTGAAAAATTATTCAAAACCTGGAATATAGGATACATATGCGTGTTTCTTTAAGTGGGTATTTGTTTAATCCCCTACCAAATCCAAATCGTATCTTAAAAATTAAAAAAAAAAAAAAAATTATCTGATTTGAAATATAGATTTTTCTTTCTTGGCGAACCATTCAGGTGCAATTTTAAATAACAACAAAAACAATCCACAACAACTAAACAACTACAAAAACTATAAAACTAGGTGACTAGGTCGATGTTGGGGGGTCGAAAAAAACACCTTATCTAATCTAATATTGAAGAAATGCCGAAAAACGCGTTCTTGAAAAAAATGTGTCGTTCTAACGCTACTTTTACGAAAATTCTGATTATTGTACGAAATTCGGTTACTTAAAATTTGGTATTTGGACTATAAGAACGGGTTACATGAGTAGTTTTGTATGACCACCGCTTCAAAATGGTCATCGGTCGATATCTTGTATGACAGAACATCTTTTGGCTACTTTTTTTTTGGAATCAGTGGCATATTTTAGAAAAGAATTGGGTATTGGCAGTTGTCTAGTGTAATAGATATGAGTTGGAGTATTCTGAAAGCACGTAGATATATATTTTATTTAGCATTAAGTCAAGTGGCATATTATGCCATCTTGATAAAAACTATTTTGTTTTCGTACAAAATTGGATTTAGTTAGTTACTTTTCCTTGAACGGCGACGTATGGCTATTGACTGGCACACTTATATGTAAATGGTTACTCTACTGCACTTGGGGATAGTTTATTGAAAAGGCAAAACTGCATCGCATGAGTCACAATCAAGTTTTTGTCATTTTCAATTTTCGTACCAAGGTGAACTTTAATTTTCAACACATAAAAAATGTTTTTAAAGTTAACATGCAACAGAATGAAATTGCATTGATGATATACAATAATTGAAAGACCAACTGACAAATTTAATACTCAATTTCACATGCAGCATATTTCAATTTATGACCACGTAGCACATTTGTTTACGACAGCAACGTTGATAAGCTAAATACCAAATCAAAACGCATAAAAGCCACACTTGATTAAGAGAGGGGGGAAATGGAAATGTTGCAATATCCAATAAAAAAAAACATTTTTTAAGTGGAGCAAAACTAGAAAATAAAAGAAATACATTTTCAGAACAGGGCCAACCAACAAATGAACACTGAAATAAAAGAATTAAAAATAGACACGGCACTCGGCATGGAGAAGCACATAAATACAATGTGACAAATGACGGAAGTTAAGTGACAACAATAGTGGAAAGTACAAATGTATGCAATGTAGGAAAGGAACACCTTCAACAAAGCCAAACTGTGCAATGTGGAAAGGGAAAAACATTGCGGGGTGTAATTTAAGATTGTTGTAATGAGTAGTATGCAGGGGTGTGTAATATGAATACCGCCCACTGTCCCAGTAAATGCGAGTCATTCTATACACGCCATCCAAAGTAACTACAAATTTTTTAATTGTTATGTGTTTTAAATTGTTTAATGGCTAAAATAGACTTAATTTAAAACAAATTACGGAAAAATTCCTTAAAAACTTTTGAACAAATGCAAACAACTAATTCGCAATTATTGCTTCTGTTAGGCCACCACACACCTTGAAATTGGGGTCATTTGGTTGATTCACAACTCGACAAATAGAAAAACAAATAATTATGTTTGATAGTTTGTTGACTTACCTTTAATATGTATTTGTTTGATATGGAATTGATTTGTTGGAAAAGTGACTAAATTTTCATTTTTTCGCAGCTCCACTTTTGTTTGTAATTTCACTTTCACTCACACTTTCAACACAGCTACAGGCTTTTAATCTTTCACAGTTACCACATAAACTTTAAAAAGCAATTATCTGCTTTTCTTTTAAATTGTATCTTCTATTTTATATTTTTAATTAATAAATTTTAGTGGTTTTCACAAATTTTCTACATTTTCACTGAAAAGTTCGCGAGCTGTCATGCTCAAGTGTTGCCAATCATTTTATGCGAAGATGGATAAACACAAAGATACCGCCTTCCAATAATCCACATTTTGCGCTGACGTCACTAGAAGCTTCTTGTTACTCGGAAAGCTGTTTTTTACGTTTCCCTGACAGTTAACGCTACCAGAAAGATGTTGATTTCGAAAAATTACTTCAAATTATCCTCATTTCAATGACCACAGGACTCGTCACGTATCAAAAGTCTTTATTTGCCGGTGCATATTTTGTTTTCGAGAAAATCGTAAAGCAATAATTTTTTATACGACGATTATTTAAGTTTTTGTTTATTTGAGCACACAAGAGCGACAATACTGTTAAGAATTCACAGTCGAAATAATTACGAAGTAAATTTCTTCCAACACTTGCATTTTTCTGCCAAATTGACAAGAAATATTTTGTGACGTCATACAAAATAACTGTAAATGGCCAAAGGCAGTATCTTGCAATTATTTGTTTATTTATGCTATAAATATAAAATACTGCCTTGCCAACTATTTCCAATAATAAAGCCCTGAAATATGCTTCAGTTTCTTGGAAACAAAAAATATTTGGCAACCCGAATAAAGGGGAACCATAATTTCTTTTTTTTGAATTTATTTAAAAAATTCTTTTTAACTTAGGAAATATTAAAATATTTCTGTTAAAATATCTTAATTGTACCAGTTTACACTATCAACTTCTTGACGCAAAGTGTGATGAAGAGATATGTAGAACTCGGTAGTAAAAACCAGATAGAAAGCTATACAGCGAAATTCCGCTCAAAAACTTAAAAATTTGTATTTGTATGATTTTTTATTTACATTTTAACATAAAATTAGGCAGTTCAAAAATATATTTTTTTTGCTAAAGAATTTGTCATATCAAAAATGAAAATTTCGGTACGCGTTTTTACAGTGTATGAAATGACAAATCAGCTGTTCCGCAACAAATCAGCTGTTTTGAACAGCTGATTTCTGATTTCATTATTGTTAAGTTATTCAATCGTTTGAATTTTTGTGAAATCACAGTAATTTTTCTATAAAACAACGAAATACAACAGTTTGCAGTTATCGACAATTACTCGACAATTCCTGGAACTACACAAAATTAAGATAAATTTGCCAACCACATAATACCAAATAGCTTCGAAAATGTTGAGAAATGTTGAAGAACTGGAGAATGGAAATGAGACGGATTTGATAGTTGTAGTTGATCAAATCTACCAGAAATTTTTCAAAGAGAAGGTGGGCGAATCGAAGAATTTGGAAACTAATAAAGACAACGGCAGCTTCAGCCGTCTCTTGGCTATGCACACAAATCAGGAAGAGGAAGTTGAACAAACTGCCGAAGACATCTGGATTTTCGGTTATGGTTCGCTTGTATGGAAAGCCGACTTCCCCTACATTGACAGGAAACGCGGCTTCATTTGCGGCTATCAGCGTCGTTTCTATCAGCACAGCATCGACCATCGAGGCATACCCTCGAAACCGGGCCGAGTGGTTACACTATTGCCCACAGCCGTTGAATCTGATCGGGTGTATGGCATGGGCTATCGCATAGCGGCCGCACAAAAACAAGAAGTATTACAACATTTGGACTATCGCGAAAAGAACGGCTACGAACGGTGTACACTGAAATTCCACGAATTTCCCGAGACTAGCGGAGCCAACTTTGACATTATCATGTACATTGCCACAAAGGACAATGAATCGTATGCGGGCGCAGTGTGGCAAGTGCCGCTCATTGCCAAACAGATTTTCACCTCGGCCGGACCGAGTGGTCGCAACCGAGAGTACCTCTTCAATTTGGCAAATGCCATGCGTGAATTGTTTCCCGGAGTGGAGGATGATCATTTGTTCGAATTGGAAAGCGAAGTGCTGAGGCGTATTGAAAGTGACGAAATGCAGGCCTTGGAACGAGCACTGAAAAGGGAAATTGCTGTTTTAATTACTACAGAAAAGGCGGCCGTCGCTGGGAATGACTTCGAAATGCTTAGAAAGTGTTGCGAGAAGCCTGGCTGGAAGGAGGCATTGCTGACGAAGGAATTGCTTCCACCAAAAAGTTTATGATGAAATTCCGAATTCTTTTTTGAAATTTAATTATTTGACGTGGAACGATTTTGTACTATAAAATTGATTAGTATTTAAATAAAATGCATTCCGAATTTAGAAAACGAAACTAGGCAAATAGGCTAATGTAACTATCCAATGTATAATTGTTTTTCTTCCCTTAAGGACCTCGTCTCATCGTTTCTTATTTATATGTGGAATTTATATTTGTAAAATAACCTTAACCCTTTACATTCCCTTATGAATAACAACATTTCACCTGCCATAATTTAAGTAATCAGTGTAAATATTGCATTCCTTTAACAATTACATTCGCTCGGACCTAGGACTTCATCCACATTGCACATTCATTCGCAACATATTCCCAGCAGCCTTTGTAAACATGTTAAAGGCGGCCAGTTAAACACGCGCGCGCGCGCTCATCATTATGTTGCCTTAAATAAATCTTGGCCAGCATTTGTGCGGCTTTAAAACGCAATTCATAATCTCGGCAATAAATATTAAACAAAAGGAAAATCAAAAGACTCTGTTGTCGGTCGTTGGTCGGTTTGGTCGCGGCTGCAACTTGTGGCATATATAATTTCATAATATCCCCAACAACAGCAACAAGAAGAAGAAGAGTATTTATAAGAAGGAATTTCATAAAAAAGAGCTTTTTGTTTATGCCCAGCCGCCAAGTGGAAAATTGCGCAATATATCACATTAAATAAGAGACGCAAAGCAAGGAAGACAAAGCGTATGCAACCATTACAACGCAAGAGGTCAGCAAGGGGCACAAAACGGAGAATGTAGAGCATTTCAGTTGGAGCCTAGCTCGATTTTCAATGTAAACGAATATCAGTTTGTTGTAACTCTTGTGTTGTTGTTGGCCCGACTGTCTATCATTGTTGATGACATCATCTATAAAGTCCATTGAAATGCATAAATTGATTGCATTTCATGGACCTAAAAAGGTTGGCGGAACGTGGAACATGGAAAATTGATTCCGCTGATTGATTTGTTGAGAACATGTTGAGTACAATAGCGACAAGCTGACAAAACATTATCGGCACCTGCAATCGTCTTGGGTGGTTTTTGAAGTAGGAGGGAGCAATTATAGCAACATTGTTGCTGAGAATGAGGTTGGTAGAGATTTTAAGCGGATCTTATATGTAAGACTTACATTGTAAGTACATTTGTATGAGAATTGGTAGCTAGTATTTTTTAATTAATTTTGTATTTGTAGAAACTTTTGGTTTTTCTTCCACAGATTTGTTCGTACTTGACAATAAGATAAAATATTGGTATATAGTTGAAGCACCATGTCTTGGCCTAAAGATGGTTCTGAAATTTGTAAAAAAAAATAATACCTTGTCTATAAATTGTATGGAAATTTTTACTAAAAGCCTGTGGGTCCATTATTCTTTTCCTTACTTGAATTTACTGTGGAATTTGGGGTGACTTGAAACTTCGACTATAACTTTTCTACTTTGTGATTGATGGTAATCAGGCTAAATCGAGGAGTGCGGAGACAGAAAGTAAGTATGCTTTGTTCGTTCTTCTGATTCTAACGGCCAATTTCACAGTGCGCATTTAAGTTGGGTTTCATTTAATTTTCATTCACAATAGACGTGTCTCCAAAGTAAATTGGAGTTTAAATGGCCGATTTTCTGCATTTAAGTTGCAATTAAACTTAATTGCGTACTGTGAAATTGGCCCTGATTGTCTCTCCTGTCAAAAAATATGCCGGTGTCCCCGTTTCTCCCTCCCACTACTCTATCATCCCCTTGCCCCCACACTCACTGTGGCAGTATATTTATTCTTGATCAGCATCACCTCCTGAGTAAATTTAGCCATGTTCGTCTGTCTGTCCTTCTTCTACACGATAGCGGTCGTAGTTTTGGAGATATCGACTTTAAATGTTGGGAACATGTTTTTTACTTCAAAAGTAAGAGCAAGTTCAAGAATCAGCCAAATCGGGCAAAAACTAGGGTGGGCTCCCATATAAGACAAAAAAAAGTAAAATTTTCCAACTTTGTTTTTTATTTTTGTTTTCGATGGGAAATGTTTAGAAATGGATTTTAGACATGGTCCAAGCTTCCAAGCCCACATATAAATAGGTCTAAATGAAGTCTTGAGACCAAATTTTTTTTTGTGGATTCGATTTGAATCGGATTTGGACATGGTCCGTGGTTCCTAGCCCACCTATTAGTTAATCAAAATGGGGTCCTGAGACCAATTTTTTCTAAATTCTGTGTGGGGATATTTCACCTCGGCATACCCGAAGATAGTTCACTCTCTAGTTATACCCCCACACTCACTGTGGCAGGGTATACTAACTTTGTCACAACGTTTGTAACGCCCATAAGGAGGCGTGTCCGGTATGGAAAAGTATATATATTCTTGATCAGTATCACCTCCTGAGTCGATTTAGCGATGTCCGTCTGTCTGTCCGTCCGTCTGTCCGTCCGCACGATAGCGGTCGCAGTTTTAGAGATATCGACTTGAAACTTTTTTTTACATGTTTTTCTCGTGAATACTGAGATCAAGTTCGAGAATCAGCCAAATCGGACAAAAACTGGGCGTGGCTCCCATACACCGAAAAAAAAGGTAAAAATTGTTCAAGTCTTTTTTATTGTTGTATTCGATTGGAAATGTTTAGAAACGTATTTTTGACATGGTCCGAGGTTCCGAAGCCACATATATAAGGTCTAAATGGGGTCTTGAGACCAATTTTTTTTTTTTTGTGGATTTAATTGGAAATTTTTAGAAATGGATTTTGGACATGGTCCGAGGTTCCGAAGCCACATATATAAGGGTCTAAATGGGGTCTTGAGACCAATTTTTTTTTTGTTGGATTTAATTGGAAATTTTTAGAAATGGATTTTGGGCTCCAAAACCACCTATAATTGGCTCAAAATAGGGTCTTGAGACCACATTTTTTTATGATCGAGGTACTTCTTCCTACTGTGTGGGGGTATTTCAACTTCGGTATAGCCGAAGATAGTCCACTCTCTAGTTTTTTTATAATTTGGTATCCTCTTCAGGAAATATTTTTTTTGGCAGTAGCAACACTGCATTGAAACGGATGAAGAGGAACCATTTTAGCTCTAATTTGTTTTTGTCCAGATGTATACAGCTATAGCTAGAACCAGGCTCAGGGTGGCAGGAAAATTATTTTCAACTAAAACACTTCGCTGCAAACCAAAACTTTCGGATTGGATGAAGAACACTAACGAAGGACTGCAAATGGTAACACTATGGACTATATTTGGCTACGTGAGGCATATCGCCGCCACTCTAACCTAACCTCAGTACCAGATAAAATTTCTAACCGAAGTGGAAATTTTGAACAAATATTAAAATATTTATAAGAAAAAATTGTATCCAAAAATGTCATATTTATATGAAATTATTCAAAAATCGATGATAATAGTAAAAAAAAGTGTAAAAATTACACTAGAGGATTAACTAATTAGTTTAAACAATTTAATGAATTAATTGAATCACATGACCTGTGTAGCAGAGTACAATTTTTTCCCTCAAGTCATTGTATTGCTAGAAAACATTTGTAGTTTACACTTTTACTCTGTTATACAGGGGCCCGTGAAAATTGCCTCCGCACCACTCAGTGCGAACGAATTGAATTGAAATAGGCGGCATAACGAATAAGCGAACACATGCGATTATCGTTCATACTGTGCAGCCGAAAATGAATTTCCAATCACACGCACCCATACACTCACTCACTCGCACACGCATTTTCAATATCCGATTTCAATGGATGAAGCGCCAAGTGCCGCCACTGCATCTGCGCATCGGCAGTGACTTATTTGACAAGCGACCTTAATTTAGCGCCACAATTTGATTATTTTCCAATATCGAAATGAGAAAATTGATTTTTGCGCACAATGGTGGTGCTTGAGATGCACTGCGATCGATACTTGTGGTGCTGGTGGTGATGGTGATGACGATTTGGATGGGGGCACCCTGCGGCCATAGCTGAGCTGCTCATTTATTTCTGATTTTTTTCCTCAGTTTTTTTTCCGCTGGCAAATTTCAAGCGGCAAACCTCACAAGCAATGGACGCGGTGAGAGAAACGCATTTGGCGCTGTTGTTTTACCACTTAATTTCCAACACAATTGAACGACTACACAACGGAAAAAAAATGCACCATATTGGGCGTGCGACGACGCATGCGCGGCCACTTTGCGGGCAATTAAAGTCGGAATCTATTCGATTTGTTATTTTATTGGCGGCTGCTTTTGTCTTTGAAAGCGAGAGAGCCGAGAAGGGGTTGGTTGGAAATTGTCTTTTTTTTATTTAATTTTGTTCTTTTCCTTTCGTTTCAGTTCGTTGACGTGTGGCGAATGGACATGCATCTCAGTGCAAGTTGTTTACTAAAGAAATTGGAAATAATTCTTGAAACTTTACTGGGAATCTCTTCAAGTGACGTTTTCTTAACGATTCAATAACTTTAATTTCCAATTTAAATGAAATCGAAATTGATTATCTGCGCGTTTGTGTCCGGAGTCTTTTGTTAATTTTGACATTTTGCCGCACTCGCCATAAATTCACATGCACACAACACGATAATGATTGACATTAATCGCTTGTCCTGCGGCTAATTTCACAGCATCACGCTTCCCTAAGCCAAACCCAAATCACCATCGCCATCTCCATGGCCATCATCACCACCATCAGCGCCACAAATGACGCTCGTCAACACTTTGTCGCAAGAGCGATTGCGAAGGCGAGGGCGATGGCGATGACGATGATGCTGCCCAACATTATTAGCAGACGCGGCCGAACAGCCAATCCCACGCCTATAAAAAAAAAACCCGCGACGCGCTCATCGTGAAAATGTCGTATTTTATTATTCTGTTAAAGAAAGCAATAACAACAAAACAATAATAAAGGCAACTCCAAAGCAAATGCTCGCAAATGCAAATTGAATATTAAAAAATATCAACGGACGCTGAGAGGACAGGCAGGCAGCAAACGGCAAATGCCAACTAGCAGAAGAAGAAAATCCAAAACAGAGCGACAGACGTACGACGATGTCTCTGTTGGGTGTCCTAATCCTCCTGCACTTTAATTGCGCATAAAAGTACGCTGCAGACAAAAACAACAACTAAGCAGTCAAGTGAAATAAGAAGAAGAAGAAGAAAATAGAGAGAAAAAAATGTAACGCCTCGCAGGCAATTGGCGCTATTTTTCATTTGCCAATAAATTTTTGCCAGCAATATAACTTTTTTAGTTACAGTTCCACGAGCAGCTCACTACAATAATAACAATAACAACAATAGTGAAAAATAGTGGATACCCACCATGGCTATACGCCCTAAGCGGCGCGCGCCTAACTTGACCACAACGGCCAAGCAGCGGCATGGCATTGGCCCAATCGCTGGCTCGCTGGCTGGTTGACTTGGTTAGCAGTTGGTATCCTTTTGTGCAGCCTTTTGATTTCACAAAATCAATCGATTCGACATTATTATTAATTTTTCATAACTTCTGCGCGCTCATCTGTGTTGTTTGCGGGCAATATGGAAATTTTCTCTAAATGCCGACCAACGAATGCAAACTTTCTGCTTTGATGTGAATTTTGCGCCCTAGTCGAGGGCTTTGTTTTTCATTTTTCGCTATTGAACTGACTAGGGCTATTTGGCCATGCGAAACTAATCTATTAAAATTTGTAACAGAAGAAATTAGGAAAACGCAATCCGCTTTGATGTGGCAACGATGCCGACATTGTATATTAAGCGGTAACGCGTTTTAGATAGGGCTTCAAAAGGGAGACTTTTGGGGTCTTAAGAAATGATTTTCTTTTGAAAAAGACACTAAAAACAATCTTTGTATGCTGCAAATTTTGGAAATAAAATCAACGGCATGCAAATTTATGCCCAAATACAAAATTTGAGGCATACTTTTTGGGGCCAAAAAGCATAAAGTGTCAAATATGTACTTACTGTTTTCTCGACATCTTGAGATTTCGGTACGACATATTCGACTCGATTTCGAAATAATTGGGGAGGTCTCGATGTCTTTGGTGGACCTAGTGGGCTGCAATTTCACATTTTTCACATTCCCTGCAAAAACGACGCAACTCAAAACTCGGTTTTTTAAAGTCATGAATGCCAATTTGATGTTCAGATATTAATCTACATGCTGCCAAAATACAGAGTTCACATCCTTAATAATTTAGTACGAAAATGCGCGATTTTTCATAGAGCCTATTTACACAGTCATTCCCATGACGCATGGGCATGCCGTTTTTAGAATTTACACTGACATGGGCATGACGAAATTTGACAGTTTTTATATGAAAATGAAAATAAACGAAGCATGGAGTTGCCACCTGTTACGTTTTTTGTATGGATTTTCGGTGCAAAATGTTGTATCCCGTTTTCACTACCGCAGTTCTTATTAGCTCTTTGTCAGATTTTTCGTCATGGAACTTTTTTTTCAGTAATTTTATCAAAAATTTATCGATGATTTTTCGATATTTCATCGGTAGTTTTTCGATATTTTATCGATAATTTTTCGATATTTAATCGAAAATTTTTCCATAATTACCGATAACACAGGCCGACATATTTCGAAGTGTTTACTACTTCTATATTCTCATATAGTTTTTATATGTAAATGGACCATTCTAAGCACAATGGCGTTCTCCATTTCGTTTTTCGCCATCACGTCAGGTTTTTTGAGAAACTGCAAAAATGCAGGTACAAAGTTCTTCTATACCATTTTCGACAGATTGAACACCCAACAACTTTTATTACGCAAGTTTTTTCAATGTAAGCTACAATAAAAAAATTATATTGCCTCAAAGTCAAAAAATCGATTTTTTGAGAAAAAAATTTGTACTTTGTGGTCTAAAAAATTTGTACTTTGTGGTCTAAAAAAAAAAAATTAAATTGTATCTTTATATGGCGTTGTTTACTGAGAAATTCTCTACAAGTTTGCCATACACAGTTTTTCCATCAGACGTCCAGATAACGGTCTAGAAATGGTTAATCAATTTCAAATCATGTCGGCCTGTGTAATTTTTCGACATTTTATCGATAATATCCATTTCCACCTTATTCCCCATGTATTTCCAAATTGTTCCACTCCCATTTCGTTACCGACATCATTTCCAATCAAATACAAGAATCAGCGTCCAAATCGTTGACTATTTTGTATAATTTTGTATAATGATTTTACGATATTTCATCGACAATTTTTCGATATTTTTTGAATAATTTTTCGATATTTTATTGATAATTTTTCGATAATTTTTACATATTTTATTGACAAATTCCATATTTATCGATAATTTCCATTTCCCGATCCATTTCAAAATGTTGTTCCATTTCCATTCCGTTTCGTTTCAGTTTCATTCATTAAAAACCCGCTTCCAAATCGGCTCAGTGTTTCTCAAGATAAACGAAAATAATACGAATTTGGCTGTCATTTTGTATGGGAGGTAGGCGTGGTTGTTATCGATTTGGAGTCGATAGCTGAATAGCTACGAGCGATATTAAAATATTTCGATTTATTTGATCTCTTTACCTATCAAATGTCTGCTAATCTCATAGTTTAAACGGGTTTAAGCGGATTGATTAAAAAAATCTCCTCTTCAATTGTTAGAAACACTTAATAGTTTGTACTTAATTGAAATCCCTAAAATACCCACAGAGCAATAACATTGAAATGCCTCACGTCATCCCTACACAATGGCAATGAACTCTTATCGCCGGCGGCATCGATATCAAAACAATTCAAAACGTGCCCCGACCAACTTCCGTTGTATGGAGTGCGACTGATTGGACTCCTTTTATTGACCACAAAACACGTACCGAAATGCATGTCAACTGATTAGGCAATTAGACGCGTGTGTTTGTGTGTTCGGCTCGAATCAAAGTGTGGAAACACGCGCCACAAACAATTTGGAAAAAGGGTTATTTCCGAAAGTAACAAAAATTAAAATAATTACCAATTTAACAGAAAACATAAAAGAAAAGTTAAAGAAGCGACCAGGCATTGGAAGAATAGTGAAATAAGTCAGTCAGGCTTTAATGCAACTTTCAAGTTTGTTGCTTAAGTCTTTTGATTTGCTGCTGCATTGGAATTGTAAAAATTGCCTTTAAAGACCCACGCAAAAGAGTTTCTTAAATTAGAAAAGGAGATTTCCACATTTCCGCACTATAACGAGGCTGAAAATTATTTATTTCGAAAACGCCAACTTCGCATAATTTAAGCATTAATTGAATATACAAAAGATGGCAATTATTTCACACAAACACACACAGACACACACACCAACACACTTGTACCAACTTTCGTTTAACAAAAGTGGCAAAAATTATTGGCAAAAACCACCAAGGCACTTCATCGTCAGCGCCTCATAGTTCAAAAACGCAGAGCAGCGCACCGCCCAAACCCACTGCAACGACGACAAACCGAACGTAAAAGCAGAAGTAGTCGAAGAAGAAGAAGAGTAACACAAATGCAACGCTTTGCGCGTTGTTGCATCTTTGGCTGCAAACTGATTATAATTAAAATATCCTAATAAAATTCACAGCACGTGCTCGCAGCGACATCGATATCATCATTGAAATTAATATTGTGGCCATAAATGAATGTGCGCCTAAGCGAAAAGACAAATATACACGAAGACAGACACACCGATGGACGGACTGAGAAACGAATAAACGTGTGGACAGACGACAGACGATGATGACGACGACGAAGACGACGATGGGCCGGACATTTACGCCACAAGGATACTTGCACTTGTGTCTGCAAAGGAATGACCTCTTTTAAGCAAGCACACAGCTAATTCCAACAGCTTAAGGGCAGACACTGCAACACAACTGCAACAACAACAACAACAACAACAGAGACTGCGACTGACTGCACATGTGCGAAGTGTGCGCCTCTCAAATAATAGCGTTTAAATAAATGAAAATGTTAATACGCACACTTTGGCTTTGGCGCTTGAGGGAGGGCGCGTAAAAGTCGACAGTGCAAATTTAAAATGTTGATGTCGAGTTGGTTTTTCTTTTAGTCGTCGTCGTCGTCGTCGTCGCTGCTGTTGTTGTTGTAGTTGTTTTGGTGCGACTAGTAGAATTGCAATGCAATTAATATTTGCCACATTTGCCGCTGCGAGCCAAATGGAATTTTTCCAAACATTATTATTAAAAATGCAAAGGAAATGCACACAAGAGTCGCTTCGAAATGCTAACGGTTCATAAATGCTGGCATGTTTAATGTCTGCATTTTAATTCTTTTTTGTCAATTCAATAATTTTGCAGCAGACTTCCCACGCTTCCAACGCCTCGCCATATAATGTTTACGGATTGATTTATGCCATTTGGCATTTGGTAAGTAAGCGCCCATCTGCAGACATTTGAATGACAGCTTTTGTGATTTACGCACTCGCGCCGGGCAGACATTTCCAAGTACGCCGAGGAATTTTAGAAATGTTTGGAGAAGTTGTAAGGACAAACAAATTGCACAATTGCACATTGAAACAAATGACTTCAGCAACAAACGCGTAGAGATTTCGAAATTAAGGAGTTAATCACTATAATTTGCAAAAATTCTTAAATCTTCAGATTCCAAGTATTTGTAGAACCTAAAAAAACAAAGTTTGTGCATTACATTCATAACCTTTGTTTAATTTGGAGCAGCTGATTTTAGTAGCGTATTGAGGCTATTGCGTATTGGTTGAACAATTTGGTTGGCTGTTTTCCACTCAAAAACCATCGATCAGGGTTCGGACCGTGCAAATCATATTCCGGAGTAGATGAAAAATTAAAGCGTAGTAGAATCCAAATGTATTGTATTTTTGGTCATATTTTAGCTACATTGAAGTGCAGTCGTCACACGAAAACTTTGTTCGAATACCAGAAATTGGTACCTCGTCAATAATTCCGACACTGACATGGTAAAAACACGGCCAATATTTAATGTCCCACAAATTACGATCGCAAATTCACAATACTGAGACGAAATTTTGACTTCACGGTGTTACTACAATGTTACTTTTACTTTATTTCGGTTTGACAAAAAAATCGTTGCATATTTTAAATCAAATGGAGTGGCGAAGGGGATTTAAAATATTTTCGAAAATCATTGTTAATCTAGTACGATCTTAGTGAGGTCCGAACCCTGCCATCGATACAATTTTAACAATGCTCTGAATACAGTTTTTTTGCTTCTATCGTAAATAGGGGGTGACGATTGGTACACTGAGAAAAAAAAACAAAATGAAACGTTGCCAAAACGTAGCGAACCGTTGTCAATATCCAGCCAAAACTGAATGTTCTGATTTTGACAATAAAATGTTCAAATTTTTTTGAAACTGCATATTGATGAATTAATTTGATGAATCTTAAATAATTTTTCCCCTTCAGCCAAGTTCGAAATCCGAATTTTGAACTTGTCTTTGATTTTTCTTACACAATTTCATAAAATTCATTCTGTAGACCTTAAAAAAAGAGTAAAAAAAAGAGTGAGTAAGTTTCAGTCGGGCAAGCCGACTTATATATACCCTACACTTACTGGGTCATATTGGATCCGCCATCCAAATGCGACATAAAATTCGAAATCAGCGACCCCAAAAACCCCCCTATACAAAATTTCATACTGTTTTGATGAAATCTTAAAATTACGGGAAAAACACGATTTTCACTTATATAGGAGGTAGGCGTGGCAGTGGCGTGGCAGTGGCATTTGCAATACCAACGCCTTCTAGGACCTAAAAAGGATAAATCCAAAATTTGGGATCCCTAGCTTTCTTCTAGCTCCTGCAATCGTGTTTGCAAGAAAAGAGGACGGACAGACGGACAGGGCTAAATCAACTCAGGAAGTGACGCTGATCAAGAATATATATTCTTTTCCATACCGGACACGTACCCATACCTCATGTGGTGTAGGGTATAACAAGTTTTTAAAAATATAACCCTTCAACCGACTGAAAAGCAGAAAATAAATTTCCTTAAAATTTATTTCCGCAATTTCGATTTAAAATTAAGGGTTTTTGGCAACTTCAAAATGTGCAATGATGTTAGGAACAAAGTAGCCTAAAACCCTTAATTTTAAATCAAAATTGCGGAAATAAATTTTCAGCTTTTTAGTCGGCTTAAGTCTTTCTATATTAAGGTGACGATTCGTAGGAAGTCATACTAAAACGTTACGGGATTTCCTTCAACAGGGAATTCTTAATTCCAATTGCATACAGAGATCTTGGTAATTGAAATAAAAGGTGTCAGAACTATTCTCAATCGCTCTGTTTGTACGTCGTATCACTGACTTTAAAGACGGCGATCTTGCAATGATTGCAACTTGTTTCAAGGTAAGCAACGTATCGGCGAAGCAACATCATAAAGTCAGCTACCGGAAACCTTTCAACGATCCAGCAGAGTACGAAAAGATATTAGGCCACTATCCCATGAAGTAATAATTTCGAATTTGATAAGGACATTTTAAGGAGTAAATTCTTTTTTTTTTTTTTTATAATTTATTAGAAAAACAGATTAAAAAAACCCTGAAAAAATGTGTTTCCGAAACAGTCATGGAAAAAATTGTGCATGAAGCAGCCATGCAAAGTGTACGAGAACGCATAGCGTGAAAGATCGATGGAGCGGCCATGAGTCTTTTACGCTAAAGAACTTTTTATCAATTTTTCAAAAAACTATTTCCAAAAGATTTTTGTACAAAACATTATTCGGGGAAATAACTAAATTTGTTTGAAATCTAGTTAAATATGTAGTACGTATCTCTGTGAGATCCTGTATTATTAACCAAAATCTGGAGTTCCTATCTTTAATATCCGCCAAGAAAATGGTGCTATCCCACAAAAAGCAAAACATAGTAAAACAACTCCTATTGATTGCGAAAATTCCAAAAATCATTTATTGTACTCAGACTAATATGTAGAATTAATAATTTAATATTTAATAATTCAATAAATAAAGAATAAGCATAGCTAAGTACGTCCCCCCAAAGAACCTCCTGCACCATCTCAAATTACGCTCACTGCATATTTCTCGCATTGTGTGCAAATTTTTCAAAACGTCAGTCAATAAAAAATATTAATAAACACTTAAGTTCTTATAATTTCAATTAATTTCAATAAACCACGCTTTAACACTTGCCTGTGTGTGCGCCTGTGCGCAGTAAAACGCGCAGGTGCGCCTTGTGAAATTTAACACGCGGTATTTTACCACGCTCAAGCGAATCGAGCGGGACCCCCCGCTGTAACTAATGATCGATAAACAATATTTACGCTTATGACCAGCGCCGAGTAATGGAGAGACTAGTAGGCTGAACATCTTAAAGGCTGGTAGGCTGGATGAAAGATGAAAATATGCGAATTGAAATGGGAAAAAAAAGAAACCTTCTGTAAATTATTACAATTTAGTGGGCAATTTTTTTAAAAAAATCATTCGAAAATAGGCGAGAAATTATTGGAAATTAAAAAATTGTCTCGAATAAATGAATTGCTGTGGCGAACCAGCATAAATAAGTTTGGTTTTGATTGAAAAACGATTGTGACTCATCGCCAAATAGAAAAGTTGAACGAATATCAAACACTTTCCAAGTACACTGACTCTGGGGTTCCCTTCGTTGAAATGACTTTGCATTTAAAGTAGACATTTTCCAAATTTCGGATCTTCAACGTTCTTGCATTGCTTTCCTATCGTTTTTAATCGCCTTACTGTGACGGTTTGGCTGTTGGCGCCTCTACAAAACACACACACAAATGTCAGACCGAGGTATAATTTTAAGTAGCTGCTGCATTGTATGCTGTTTGAGACAAATCAACTGTTGAACTGTTGTTGACTTTTATACAGGGTAGATAAATATTAGGGAGTCCCTAAATTAAAATTTTTTTTTTTAAATGCTTATTCTGAGTTATTATGAAGAAAAGAAACAATTCGATTCTCAGCTTGTCAATAAGCCTTCTGTTTGTGTAGAAATACTTATAAATTCAGGGGAATTGCTCATAGCAATAATTTGTAATTTGTTTTTACATGGCAATAAAATAAACTTTTATATTTTTATGATACAGTGAAAATGTGAAAATGTGGCATGGACGTCTGTCGCTTCTATGCGTATGCCTGCTGGCAGGCAATATTGCATAGAAAATCCATTGACACCACCCTATCTCCCTTCTAGCGCAGGCATACCGGCATGCCTCCACTAGAAGCGAGGATGGAATGTGCAATTTCTTCCCATAGCAGGCGTGCTGACATGTCTCTAGCTGATCGGCCTTGCGAAATTTACTACTGGGATGTTTCAGTTCCGACATATTTCAATTGATTGTTATATGAGAAGACCAATATAAACGATATGGAAGCATTTTGACCGATTCGGAATCAGTATGCTAAATGGGTTAGATTACCGCGTTCGATACTAAAAAATGCTCATGATCGGGACTAATAGATTCAAATAGAGGGGGTTAAAAAAGAGTACCCGTATCTCCCAGTTTTTCTGGACCAATTCTTAAAGCCGTTTAAATCGCATTTTGCATTTTACCTTTGCACATAATAATTCTTCAGAAAATACAGTTTCAATTGGATTTGAAATGTTAAATATGCATTTGATAGGCAGAATTCCCAGTTGTTGGACATGTTTTCGTTTTAAGACATCACTCACCGGAGCTCGATTGAAAGCTAAGGACAATAGCTAATTGTTATGTCATGCGAGATTTTGTAAATTTCTTAAAACAAAATGTTCACAGTCAATTTGGTGAGAGTTAAAAAAAAAAAGTCTGTCCACCTGTTGGACACCTACAACACATCGCTTTCAAAGTTAGAAACTGAAGTTAACACATCAGACAATGAATTCAGTGTCCAACATCTGGGTAGATCCTGTGTCCAACGGCTGGGCAGCTCCCTATTCAGACATGTTGTGGCTCAATCTTCAAAATCAAAATTAACATTTGCAAAAAAAAACGATTTTTAAAAATTTTTCTCGTTTCCTCAATTCTTATGAGTTAACCTCAATGATTCGTCAAAAAGATCATAGTACAAGATGAAACTTGACGCTGCGAACATTGTGTTTCTGACCACGGAACACGACAGAACTGTCACTGTCCAACAGTTGGACAGACTGCCTTACGTATTAGGGTGGAGCGAATTTGTTTTCTAAATTTCGACTTGGACAAAGGTGGAAAAGTTGTGAATCAGTTAAAATTGATGATTGAGGAAAAATACAAAATTATTCATTTTCGACCTCTCTTTGAGTTGTAGGAGGGTTGTTCGATAAGTTTCCGGAATAGGACAGTCCATATGTCCAATGTGGTTCCTGATATTTGTATTGAAAAATTTTACATTTTTTAGCGATACTTTCTTCAAATGACTAAAATTTTTTTCGCCTCTTATGTGTCTAATCGTTATTTGAATTTTGCCATAATTTTTTACGATTTTAAGTGTAACTTAAGTGCAGAGGAGTGTAATGCAATCCTCGTATCAATGATCATTTCATATTTCATTATTGTATACGAAAGTGTTCTATAAATTTAAAATATAAAATCTAAAAAACAACACATGTGCAAATAAATTCTTATTTCAATACAATCAAATTCCTCTCTTGTCATCATACTCACTCTGTATAAATTCGTAAAACTAAATTCTTTCTGAGAGTAAGACATTGCTTTGTGCTGATGGTGGTCTATATTTGGAAGCATTCCCCAAAAAAGCTGCTCTAAATTTGTCCACCAAAAAAAAGTATGCGAAACAGTGTCTTGTTTCTTATCATAAAGTGGCAGTGTTTTGTGCCACCAAAAACGAAAAGGAGACCAAACAAGAGTAACACAAAACTTGTGTCATTTGATGGTGGCATTTAGCATTTAACAGCATTCTTAACAGCGATTAAAAATGCATAAAAATATTTTAAGTGCTTTTTTCGGCGTTTGTGTCTTGCTGGTATTTATTTTGGTGATCGCAGCAGTTGGTATTGCGTTGGCGCCAAGATGGCTTTGTTCGTTATTCAATGATGAAGTGGAGCAGATTTTAAAGTTGAGTCATTCCAAAAATTTTGATTTGCTTTAATTGAGAAGATGTTTGGGAGGAGAATTGAAGAAGATTTGATCGAATTTGTTTCGAACTAATAATGTTAGTTGAAAAATGGCTTCACTTCGGACGAGGGTTTTTTGCTTCAGTCTTTTGATTTTGTGAACGAAGTGTATGAGTGGATATAAGAATGCTTTTAAATGTATGACTTTCCTCTGCCCCGCTCCTTGTCGATTCAGTAGCCGTGACTTATGCCCACTTTAGTTCACTGCATTTCGCTCTTTGCCGCAAACATTTTTTTCAATTATTTCCAACTTTCGACGTGATCGGATCTTTAAGAGATTTCTTTTCCTTTGCGCCTTCAAAATGAAATATGATCGCATGGTTTGGTGAGCTACTGGTTTTCCACCATTTGCCGGTGAATTAGTATTACTTTTTCCTCTGACTGACTCTGGCTTGTGGTGCAGTGCGGATTTCGATCATATTTTAGCCCAACAAAAGTAACGTTGGGAACTCACTTCTACTTGGACTCCAGAGTGGTGAGGAAAATAATTTAAGACACAAGAAAAAAATAAATAAATTTCATTCATAAAAATTGAATTTCCCCAAACAAACAGTAAACTCCAGTAGCAAGTTGCGATCGATTGATTGCGCTCACGAAAATTATAGTAATTTTCAATTAGTTAAACCTAATCGTCGTGGCTGGCTGATAGCTGGTGGTGGGAAAGTGCTGATAAATTCAGTGAATCGACAACTAAATAAACAAAAGGAGCAGCTTTTTCACAGGCCAGAAGAATGTTTAGCAGTTTTTTTGCGTGTGTGTGTGTGTAGATTTGACTTTGTTGCTTAAGTCATTTGTTTGCTGGGTATTAAATTGAAAGAGACAAACTTTTTTTCCTTTACACGTGACTGACTTGAAAACCAAATTTGGCATATAAGAAGTACAACAACATAAAATGACAACAACCACATTTGCTGAATTAACTTGAGGAATTTGGGTAAACCATGTCACTTGTTCACTTCCGTTAGTGAGTTTAGTACAGAAGCTTTGATTTAGTTTTGAATTGAGTTTATGTGCAAGGCAAAGAATTTATATGCAAACAGCTAACATCCTGCTTAACGACATGCCTCTCTTATGTTGCCTGCCACTTCATACACTGAACGAAATGTGAATTTTTGTATAGGAAATGTATGAATTGTATGAAATGTATGAAATGAAATGTATGAAATGTATGAAATGTATAAAATGTATGAAATGTATGGTATGTATGAAATGTATGAAATGTATGAAATGTATGAAATGTATGAAATGTATGAAATGTATGAAATGTATGAAATGTATGAAATGTATGAAATGTATGAAATGTATGAAATGTGTGAAATATATGAAATATATGAAATGTATGAAATGTATGGAATGTATGGAATGTATGAAATGTATGAAATGTATGAAATGTAGGAAATGTATGAATAAATAAATATAATTTTCAACCTTGTAAAATACTTTTTTTTTTCCAGTGTAGCTTACAACAGCAATTCGGGCCGCGGCAACTGGAATGCATGTTCCCAACTTTACTTAACTCAACTCACTCAGCCGTGGTGACAAGCAACAAAGTGGCAAACGCTTTGCCAGTAGCAACAACAACAACAGCAACAACGGTTTTTACGGGTACATATGCCTCATTTTTTTGTGTTTGTTTGTTTATTTCTGCGACTGGTGATTTGGGAGTAAAGCATTACTGAGGTTTATGGACTTGGTTTTTTCGGTTGACTTTTTATGGTATTTCGTTTGATTTCGGCTAATTTGCATTCAACATATAAATTCTTTTTTCAAATTGCACGTTTTTCTTGTAATTACGTCTTAATGGCGTTTGATTGGCGACATTTATTTATTTGGCGACGAGTAAGCGACCAAAAGTAATAAAATTGTTTTCAAAGCGTTGACCTATAAAATATTTCCTTTTTTTGAATAAATTTTAAAATACATTCAAGCACACCAAAATCAAACCAAATTTCAAACCAAAGACTTTGGACACAAACTTCCCTTACTTATGCCTTTTGTCTGACAAAACCTACTAAACTGGAACATCTTTACTCCTCCGAGCTCCCCAATGAATTTCCTTGAAATTTTCTCACCTTCTTCTATTATGTGCCATACCGCCAGCAGACTGGCGTCAATGTCACTGGTGAAAAATTTGTTTTTCATACCAACAAGAAAAATTTGTTGTTTTTTCCTCGTACAAACTGAAAATTTTCTTTTCAGTAAAATCACAACAGTAGCTCGTCGTTTAGCCAGACACTGGTGAAAAGGGTGTTAATGCTGCCAGCGACTATGTGAAATGATATCCACAACAACAACAACAACAAATGAGAAAAACAATATAACAGGAGGACAATGCCAAGCGACGCGACGGCGTCACAGAATCCAAGAAGGGGGAAAAAAAAGTATTTTAAATAAAAATACAAACGCAGAGTTGAATGCTAAAAGAAAAAAGTAACCAAGCACACAAAAGCCGTTTTGAAAAAAGGATTCTCAGAATATTCTCAAAAAATAAATACAAAAAAAAAAGTCAGTAAAACGAAGACGCCTTTGACTCTCATGGCAGTAGCAGTGGAAAATTAAAGTGTGCAATAATTTGTCTTTTGCAGCAACAGCAGCACATTAATTTTCTCTCTGAAGCTGAAGCAAGGGCAAAAGAAGCTCCAACACAAACACAGAAAAAAAACCGAAAAAAATACACGCTGGCATTGTTAACAGTTGAGCGTCTGCCGTTTTTCGTTTAACTTGCATGCAATTTAGCTTTTACAAACTTCTAAACAAATGGCAACACTTACACACAGCTTAAGAGTCGTTCTAGTTGGTGTTGTTGTTGTTTCGGAGTCTTGTAACAGCCAAGTAAGAACAACACTTTAGCGCTATTGTATTGCTCACTGCATTTCGCAGACAACATGTTGCCTCGCTGGCGTTGCGATTTGTAACAAAACAAAAGGAAACGGTTGGGAAACGGCTGATGGCGCCTAATGAAATGATTTCAAATGAACAGTGAAATATGGAACATTTAGTTGGAAAGACTCGACGTATGTCTACTGTAAGTAATTCCTAAAGATTGTACAAACAAACATTGGATTTTTAATGAAATAAAGCTGACTACGTTTCTGCTAAATTTTGGCAGCTAATAAATGGATCGTACTGTGTATGATAAAACAGTAAATGCTAAATGCTAACGAAATATAAAATTCTGCAACTTGACCTAAATTGAAAAAAAAATTGGATTTATTGCACTTTTTAAGACTTCAAAAAAGTTGCACTCATTTGCAGTTAAAAGCACGTGGTACAAAATGCATAAAATGTAACTGTTTTCATCTGCTTCTGCTGAACAAAACTCAATAAACCCTAAACCCTTTTAAATTAATTGTGAGGTTCGTGTTGTTTACTTTGGTCCGGCCGCGAATAAGAAGGCGTAGCCGGTATGAAAAGGTATATTAATATTCTTGATCAGCATCGAAAACTAAACCTACTAGCTATATAGGTATGTCCGTATATCTGTTTGTCTGTCCATTTGTCTGTCTGTCCGTCCCATTTATTGGTAAGCACGATTGCAGGAGCTGGAATTAATCTGGGCGGGCGACACTTTGGATTTATATTTTGTAGGTCCTAGAATGAGTTGGTATTGCAAATGGGCTGAATCGGGTAACTACCACGTTTCGGGGTCGCTGATTTCGGATTTGATATGGAAATTTCTAAATTCAAGATGGCTACTGAAATTTCGAGTTTTCATCGAAAAAGTATGAAATGTGATATCTGGGGGTATTTTGAGTTGCTGATCTCATTGCATTGCATTTACCGTTATTGAAAACGTTGCTAGTTTAATTTTTTGTAAATATTTTAATATAATTTCTTACTATTGATTAAAATAAAAATTAAAAAAAAAACTAGAGAGTGGACTATCTTCGGCTATACCGAAGCTGAAATACCCCCACACAGTAGGAAGAAGTACCTCGAACATAAAAAAAAGGTGGTCTCAAGACCCTATTTTGAGCCAATTATAGGTGGTTTTGGAGCCCTGACCATGTCCAAAATCCATTTCTTTTTTTTTCGGTGTATGGGAGCCACGCCCAGTTTTTATCCGATTTGGCTGATTCACGAATTTGATCTCAGTATTCACGAGAAAAACATGTACCCAAAGTTTCAAGTCGATATCTCCAAAACTGCGACCGCTATCGTGCGGACGGACAGACGGACAGACAGACGGACATCGCTAAATTGACTCCGGCGGTGATGCTGATCAAGAATATATATACTTTTCCATACCGGACACGCCTCCTTATGGGCGTTACAAACGTTGTGACAAAGTGAGTATACCCTGCCACAGTGAGTGTGGGGGGGAATCAGCCAAATCGGACAAAAACTGGGCGTGGCTCCCATACACCGAAAAAAAAGGTCAACATTTTTCAAGTCTTTTTTATTGCTGCATTCGATTGGAAATGTTTAGAAACGTATTTTTGACATGGTCCGAGGTTCCGAAAGCACATATATATGGGTCAAAATGGGGTCTTGAGACCAAGTTTTTTTTTTGGTCGATTTGATTGGAAATTTTTAGAAACGGATTTTGGACATTGTCCGGGCTCTAAAACTATTTATAGATGGCTCCAAATGGGGACCACATAATTTTATGTTCAATGAACTTCTTCCTACTGTGTGGGGGTATTTTAGCTTCGGTATAGCGGAAGATAGTCCACTCTCTAGTTTTTATTGTATTTTCATAGGATTTTTCTGTATACAGTCCCCAAAAAGTGTCAACATTACGAATCCTACCAATTACCGCCCTATTGCAATATGCTCTGCACTCTCCAAATTCGGTTTAATATTTTGAGCGCAACGAATTACTCAATGACCTTCTGTCATAGACAGATTCTGTCATAGACAGAAAATCCGATCCTCTCGTTTGCCGATTGAGAGTATCAAATTATGAATGACACGAGTAAGTATTATCCGAGTGGGGTCGAGTGAACCGGGTCGGTTTGAATGTTACCAAACCCAATGACTGCTAACTCACAAGCGAGTGTTGGATCTTCCTACCCCTCCCCTTCCAATAGACGGTGTAGATATTGCAGAGCGGGTCGCTCTTGATGTTCTTGGTCCTCCAAATTAATATGATCTCCATTGGAACGATCACAACTTTGATGTGTGGAGAGGAGCAGCCAAGAGCTTAGGCTTTTAGAAGCGGTGAAAGAAATCCTTCTGGTATTGATGATACCACCCATATCCGACCTTAAATGGAGCATAATAACCAAGTACCTTGGTTTCGGTACTTGGTTTCGGTACACCTCGATCGCCGACTCACATGGCACATTCAATCCAAAATCACTCAGATTAAATTAAAACAATTGGAATTAAATTGGCTAATTTCAAAAGGGTCAAAGCTAAATCTCACATACAAAGTCCAAATATACAAAAGTATTATAAAACCCATATGGATATATGTAATTGAACTCTGGGGTACAGCCTCTCCTTCCAATATGGAAAAACTCAAGAGAAGCCAATCAAAAATCCTGCGTCAAATTACCAGAGCTCATTGGTATATAGGAAACGCAAACAGCCACAGAGGTTTGAATATTCCTGCAGTAAAAGACGAAATTCCGAAACTTACCTCGAAGTACAAGCACAAGCTTATGTTTCACCCAAACATTCTAGCAAGAAACTTACTACGACCGCCGAATCCCTCACGTCTTACGACAAATACTTATTGCCTAACTAAATGGATATATGGCAATAAAAAAAAATAAAATAACCAAATTAGTTTTAAGCTGAATTTATAAAGCTAAGCTGAATTATTACAATCTATTGAAATATCATTGTTAGACCTAAGTTATCATTGGGTGATTCAACTAAATAAATAATATAAAAAAAATAAAATAAAAAACAAAGTCGAATATTTCAATGGCTACCTACCCCCATTCAGGCATCCATCAATTTTATCAAAGTTTTCATGTGCATATATCAATCCTCGTAACTTGATCTGCCATGCTTGTCAAAACATGAACATGGCATCAATAATTCTTAAAAGTTCGTTGCTTAAGTCTTTGGTTTAATTGCTGTCACAAATAATTTTGCCTGAAGTTAATGTATGTTTATGTTAGCCAAAGAGCACATTAATGTGACAATAATTAACTTAAAAAAATATTAAAAATGCTGTTCTACACTGCAGGAAAATTCATAAATTACTGCAAGCCATTAAAGCAGCCAACTGCCTGCTTTTAATTACCATAATTGGCAGTAAATTAAGTTTTTGCATAAATTGTCATTTAAACTACGTACAAAAGCAACAAACAACGCCTTTTATGTTAATTTCGGTGAGTGCAAAATAAAAATACAAGTTAACAACTTGTATTTTTTATGGCACAAAACGGTTAAGGCCTCTTGGCGGCTTTTTACTACAACAAAATCAAATGAAGCCCACAAACAGTCAACCAATCCAAGTCAAGCTAAACACACATACACAGGCTTTTGATTACGAAGAATTCACTAAACTTACGTTAAAACGTAATGACGTAAGCGCAGAAAATAAACTTGGTTCTCTCGCGCTCTTGGCAGCAACTATAAGTGGGCGTTACCAAACTTTTTGGTTGAACTTAGGCTTGTATGGGTGCAACGGGGCAAGCCTAATATAAACTCGCAAGCACACACACACACACGCACACATTCGATGGCACAAAAGCTGTTTTACTGGATTCTCCGCGGCTATCATATGTTCTGGTGACGACGTTCAAACCTTTTCGTCAATACAACAAATTTCAATTTCTACTCGATCGCAGCCGCTCTGAGCCGCTCCAGTACGTGTTAGCGCACAGCATTTGGTTCCTTACCACTTTTGCTACTACTACGTCGTAACGACTGCTACGTTCGTCGGCTTACCGTCGGTGCATTTGCTACAACTCGTGTTGAGTGCCTGCGTGTGTATGTGTGTGTTCTTGCTTGGCGCTGCTATTGTTGTTGTTTGGGGAGAAAGGGTTCTGCTGGTTTAGTGGTTCTTGGTTCTTGGCTCGAAGGCAGCTTTGGCGCTGCGTTTAGTGTTAAGCGAGACTTAAGCGCATGCGGTCGGTTTGAACAAGTTTTGTGTTGAATAAAAAGAAAAGAACGCGCGCCGTCGCCAACGGATTATCTTTACAACAAAAAAAAAAGTTTTTACGAATTTTCAAGAATTATTCCCTCAACGAATGTGTAAAATCAAACAAAAGTGCTTTTAAAAAGAAAAAAAAAAACGAAATAAACTATTCCAAAGTGCTTGAAGCTTAAACTGAAATCCTCAACCACACAAACTTGAGGGCGTTTTAATTGCTTGCAACCTTTGCCACCAGTGCAAATTTACATTTTTTGAAAATTATCTGCGCTCCCTGTTGGGATTTTAGTGTGGTGTCAAACTGTTGACAGTGGCAATTGCATGTATTTTCATACAATCAATCACTCAGTCACTCCTCCTTCGCACAACACACACAGTCGCTCGTTCGTTCGGTCGGTCGGTCATTATAACAATCACTCAATCAATTAACCACATACTGTGGCAACTGCGCCATCAATCAAATGGCATTTGAAATCACACAAGTGCCTCAAATGAAACAAAACAAAGTAAAAGTGTAAATGTGCAAAAATTATGTTTTTCGCGATTGAATGAAATAATTTTGAGTAAATTTTTAACTAAAAGTGAAGTTTTTTAGCTGTGTTGTGACGAAAGAAACATTTCCCTTGAATCAATTTCAACAGTCTCAAGTGATCCCACACTTCCTTGCAACAATCGCAATTACTGTCACAATTAAGAGCGGATTAAAGTGTTTGCCATTTTGTTGCTTAGTCAATGGCTGTCATAGTGTTCATGCTGATTTGATTATTGGATTATTGTCAATTTTAATTGGATTACGTGCAATTGGCCATTAAGTCTTTGTTTTGACATTTAGGTGAGTATGGGGTGGAAGAAATATGTAGCTAAGAAACAAGTTTGTTGTCTCAATCTAGTGTTTGTGAGAGGCTAGAAAAGATTTCAGTTAACAATTGAATGAAAGTTAATCCGTAGAAAGTGAGGAAGATTTTGTTTTTGAAACGTTTAATAGCGGTACTTATTTTTAATTAGCCAAATCGATAAATATTTATTCTAATAAATTTTTAATTTATTGATTGTTGAATCACATATTTTAATTGTGTCCTATTAGTCACTTATATTCCTTCAAATTACAATACAACATACAAATAATTTTGCTCTTAAAAATTTCTGGAAGATATAACAATTAACTTACAAAATATTGACAATTTGGCTACGACCGTCCCTTGTCTGAATATATTTTATTATTGGGCTGTTAATCTGTTTTTTTTTAATGAAAAAACTTCTTAGAAGAATTTAAAAGAAGTAAAAGGAAACAATTTCGTACCAGTGTTACCATATTGACAGATTCATTTTTTTTTGACATATTTTTGAAAGTCTGTCAGATTTTAAGATTTTTCATCAGAAACTACAGAATTTTCATAAATTTAGATTTTACAGATTTTTTCATAAAATATTTTGTAGTAACTGAAGATCTTTTAATACACAACTTCAACAGAAGGTACCTTCAAATGGTAATTATTTTCTGCCATTGTGACCTTACATTAAAAAATTAGTTTAAGGCTGTTTTGTTTTGAAACAGGAAATGTACAAGATTGTCGGCTTGAAAACTACAAAATTGTCTGATTTGTGTGCTGGAAAGTGCGTTAGCTTTTAGGGTATGTTCTTTTCCTTTAGTTCATTAAATTGAGGAGCATTTTTATAACAAAAGTTACTTTTGGCAAGTGGTTTGTTCTTGAATAGCGCAAATGTTTGCATTCAATAAGTGTTAGTCCCCAGCAAAAAGTGTTTAAAAGTTGTTCAATTTTTAAATATGATTTTCTCGCTTAAGGTGTCCTCGTTCGAACGGTGTTGAATATAATATATATATTAATTGGTCTAGAAATATGAATTGAAAAATGTTTCTTTCTGATTTTTTTGTTCTTGGAGATTAGAGATTTGGGAAAAAAATATGGCAAAAGTTCCGCTCCGGAATTGAAGAACTTTTCAGTCGTTCCTTTCAAAATAATGTTCCGGAGGGTAATGCATTTTTTTTTTCGTTTCACAAATGTTAGATACTTTTTGTACCTACATATAATTAAACGTTTAAAAACTTTGTTTGTTTTTTTTTTACTTTAAATTGTCTAAAACCATTGAAAATCATACGTATGTTTTTCGGATCCACATTTAAAAAAATTACTGGAACGAAATCGGAAAGGAACGATATTTTGAGACTTAAAAATAAAGTTCCGGTCGGAGCAATACGATTTCGTTCCGGATGGAGCAAAATAATAAAGTTTCGGAACGTTGCCGGAACGATTGAGAACAGTTCCTTTTTCGTTTCGTTCCGTACCCCTGAATGGAAGTGAAACCTTAATATGTTTATTAAAAGCGGCCAGAGAAAATATTTTAATTCTGTAACCATTTTTTGAGATTATAATTAAGGACGCATCCATATCGATAAGCCACTAACTCTGTAACCGAGCTATTGTGAACCGCTGGCCAATATACAAGCTAACATTTGCGTAAAAAAGGTTAAAAAAAAATTACTAAACTAAAGTGTCGAGTGCTGCTATAGTGTATACTTCAAATATAGGATTTTTAAAAATTTACGAAAATCGAGAAGTAACTAATTTTATATCAATTTAAAAAGAATATGAT
The DNA here is from genome assembly GCA_951394025.1 of Heteromyza rotundicornis. Lineage (NCBI taxonomy): Eukaryota > Metazoa > Arthropoda > Insecta > Diptera > Heleomyzidae > Heteromyza > Heteromyza rotundicornis. Next base: position 18,399,065 of record OX596012.1, on the reverse strand, counting down.
ATGGTTTAAATGTCATCCATACATACATACATATTTAACCCTTCAACCCTCGAGGGGTTCGGGCCGAGCTTCTTAATGCAATTATCATGGGCAAGTGTATATGATAATTGTGGACCTACAGTTCAATGCCGGTTCCGAACGGCGGGACTTCCAAAGAAGAACCTTTTTCATGGCAAGTTACTCTCGCAAGATTGCCAGTACTTGACGAGAGAGTGGCGGTCAACACAGAAAAACAGAAAACAAATTTCTGCTTTGCCCCAGGTGCGAGTCGCACCCGATACCCTCCGATCGCGAAGCAAAGGTCTTAACCACTGCACCGCGACCGCCACTTTGTTAAATGCTATCCCCTAATCGTTAATTTATCGAAAATCGTTCCTTTGCATGTGCGACATCTTTCCACATACTTAGAATATGCAAATTGTATATGAAACAGCATAAAACTTTGTTGACAATTTCATATAAAATTCATCACCAAAAATATGATAAACTCGCGATTAGGGCACGATGTACTGGAACCTGTATTCAACTCGTTAAAAATAAAAGAACAATTTTACAATTTGAGAATATTTAGAATAAAAAACAACTATAAATGACTCAAGAAAAAATTTCATGCAAAAGTGGAAGGAACTAAAAATATTTTTAAAAAATTATGCATTTCCTTCGATCCCTAGCTGTACATAGGGCATCAACAACTCTTACACTTTATTGTTTTCAGTTTTTAGGGGGTTGCATCCAACTTGTTTTAACATTTATCGTTGTTTATATAAAAATAATACACTTTGAAGACCGGCAATATGTTCGATGGTTTTCTCTACTGAAAGAAAGCTTTTGTAAAACACTAACAGCAAAAACCCGTCGGTTAAGAAATAACAAATGTCTTCTGCTATAAGTTTGGATTTCCGCTCTGCAGTACTTTTCAAACTTAAATCGTAAAGGTCCTAATACGCATTTTTGAAAATCGATGGGTTGTGATTAACCATATTCACCGAAAAATTTAGAGCCATACATCAAAAACCTAATTTTTTTTGCGAATTGATTGGGAATTGTTATAACAAAACATTATTTAATTTGGTTTCGAAACAATTTCCCGATTACGCAAAGATGAACTAATCTTAAAAGACAGCGAATATGTGGGGAAAAATATATTTTCATTCACGAATTGTAAGGTCAACAAAGTGTCAATATCAGCGCGCAAATAATACAATTTTCATAATAATTTATTTCTTTAAGAAGTCAAACAAAATCAATTGATAAAATGTTCATAAAAACGAAAAAAAAATCCACACACTTTTCAAATTGATATCCCCCAAAAATGTCTGTTTGTTTATTTATTTACTACTTGTTATTGAGCTACATAGCACAAAAGTGTACCACTTTGTGATAGTACCACAGCATACCACAAACAACACTCATGAGGCTTCCTCAACCACAGCCACCAGAGAGCCACCGCAGCAGCAGCAGCAGCCAACTTCAGAAACTACTACTCAAGTGTAACTACTTTTCTTTTTCATTTTTTTTTCGGATAATTTATTCAACAAAACGCCACCAAAATCAAAAATCAAATAAGCGTTTGCGGTGGTCCCCTTATGATGGGTAATAGACGGTTAGACAGACCGAGGGACGGACGGACGGGCGGACAGACGTCGACGGCTCCAGCCAAATCATACATAGATCACATAAATGACACTTGAAACGTCAACTCGACCATTGTTGATGAGGTTACTTGACAATGAGATCGAGCTATGAGTGGTGGAGGCACCAGCGGGTGAAGAAGAATTGAATTGAAACGAATTGAAATTAATTAAAATTTAAAAATGAAAACACTTTGTTGCAATATGAAATGAAGGGTGAGACTTCAACGAATATGAGACACACTTCCATAAATATTATAAAGTTTGAAGAATTTATTTATGTTTTTATAATAGAAGAAACTTACTTTGGCCTTTAGTTCATTGGCCAAAGTAATTGAAATCATTCTGGTTTGAAGAATCTTAATCTGTCTTATTGTGAGTATTTCTGGACCGTAGGTTTCATCAGACTATGGGCCAAATTCCAATTTCCAAAAATAGTTTCCCAGTTTACATTCTGCTATAAATTTAGCCCATGCAATTGAATCAGCTCAGCTCATTCAGTTTGCTTAAACATTTAGCATGGTCATGCGCAGACACACAATTCAAACAACAAATCGAAAAGCAAAAAAAAAAAGTTTGAAAAAATCTTTAATTTTACCAAAAAAAAAGAAGAAGAAGGGAAAAATGTACGCTGCAATTGTTGAAGAAATAGAAATAATTTGGTGTGTACTTGTCTTCGTTGATCGAAGAAATTCCCAACAGCATGTGAGAGCAGACTTTGAAATTTGATGCTGCTGCTGCTGATGCTGTTGCCATACATCATCAATCATGGCAACAATTTCTTTCAGATTTCATATAATATTGATCTTCTGCCACGAAAATCGGCCTTAAGTATGCATTGTTTGCTTGGTCAATAGTGTGTCTGAATGGCTGTCTCTAGACCTGCCCTCCTCCGGGCTGTCCCTATCTATCGATCTGTTACAATTACATTTAGATACAGTTGTTGTTGTTGTTTTTTTCCCTCATCCACTTTATTTATTTTTGTTTCTGTTTTGTTTTGCTGGCATATTTTTCAGTTTCGTTTTCAGCGTAGTTTTGAATAGTTTTGATTTTTCTTCACTTGTTTGCGTTTGAACATTTTTTTTTGGTATTTTTTTATCCATTTTACTATTCATCATCATAGTTTGATTTGTGAATTGCTTTGTAGATTACATTTATCGATAAGTTGTTTACAGTTAAGCTGTTTTGTTTCAAATGATTGAAGTCTTTTCTAATTTAGTTTTCGTTTTTTTCCCTGTGTCTGTGTGCTAAAAACAAAAGACTTAAACAAGAAACTGTTTGGAAAAATTTTAATCAATTTCTGTTTGAGACTATTCCCCGTCGGAGAGATTTAATATTTTTGAGTTCCCATCAAGTTATGGAAAAGTAAAGACATTCAAGTTAGTGGACATTACTGCAGACACAATGATTTGGCAAGAAGGAACTGAAATAAAGTATATGTGATATCCCCTGTTCCTTCGAGTCATGTTTCAAAAGACATGGTCAGGCTAATAAAATCGATTCACACAAATTAACTTTACTCATAAATAAGTGCGAAATTGTATTGACCAACACCGAATGCTGACAATGTGTCTGTGATAGATGGACCAGTGTAGCTGGACAAATCTATTCAGAAATACAAATACAATTTTGATTAGGACTACACTTGGTTACCCAGGGTGTCTTACCTCGAACAGTCTGACATCGCTGATAGCTCACACAAGAATGTCTCAGCTTTTCTCATGAACAGAAAGCTCTGAGATGATATTGAGGTCTGTCATATTGAGCTCGATGTAACCAGGAGACTTGAATCTATATACATAAAAGAGACGTGTATGTTTGTCGCGAGTAGCCGCGAAAACTATAGCACCGTTTCTCACCAAAATTTATATATTTGTTCTATGGGTCATGAGTCGTGAGGTGGGATTGGTTTAGACACGCCCACTTTTACCGCCCACAAGTTAGAAAATACGTATTTCTCTCTCATTTTTTTTATCAACAATTAACTTGGTTACGGTTGCGGTTGCTCATCTGCGAAGTGTTTCCCACAGGTGGCGCTTGCACCTACGACTTCATTTCTCCCCACTAAAACAGTTTTGCCATATCTGCGGGTTTCAACATCGGCAAAATTTTTACCTTTCAGTTTCAGGGAAAAATTGGCTTATGGGATAAGTTTAACAATGAAAATATAAAAGTTTTTTAAGCCCAGCAAAGCGGTCGGGCCCAGCTAGTCTTTGATAAAATCGAATGATTTTCAACATAAATCAAATAAATTATTTACCCACAGGAGGAAATGGTTCGGTTCAACGGACAAATACAAACATTTAAAAGCCTTAAACCAGATAGGTTTCAAGAGAATCTATATCCACACATGCGTCATAAATTATGTTTCGGTATGTTTCCGACACACTCAAATACAATGTTGGACAGTTATTAGCATACACATTCTGTTGAGGGAAGTACAGGATTACAGTACAGATTATCCTTTAATTAGCCAGCCCAGCCGTTCACAAAAAGCTTTCTTTCGTAATCCTTCCATCAAGATGCTACAAAGCAAATCGAACAAATTGTTTCTTGGATATTTTCAAGTCGTGTGTTATGTATATCGTACGAAATCGACAAATCAAAAACTACACCAATACTTTTGACAACATCTACACAACATAATGATTTATTTGAAGTTCTCATAGAAAATTTAAAATTTTTTCTGCGAGAGAGTCATATTTTGGCTTGTATCAGCGTTTAAAATAAGACAAATTTTATGACACCCATAATTACATTGTACGCCAAAATACCACGTTTAGGCTCAAGATATTTCAAGTGGAATGGATAGAGTACATCGTCGTCGTTCAGTGAAAAGTTACTAAGTCCCATATAAATCGAATTATCCACTTTCGCACGCACTCGTGCCATTTCTCGACAATTTTTTTGAGAGTTGTTAATGGCGGCTTCCATCTATTATTTAAGCCCAAAATTATAAAGATCGTACAGTTCCCGCGGGTATTGTAACATTTTTATCTTGTGCCAGAGTTGTTCTCGAAAAGAAGCAAATTACACTCTTGATACTTATTCAAACTCAATAGTGCTAAGCTTCCACATCATTTTAAGCCTAAGACTGTTTGTATTCATGGGTTTTTGGGTTTTTTACGTTCATTTTAATCTTTAAAAGAAATTACCTCATTTTGATTTTTTGGACTTAGTAACTTTTCACTGAACGACGACGATATCCAGAATAACAAAATAAATTCGGGGTTTAGCTGGGTTAGCGAAATTGAGGACTTTTTCAACTTTAAAGTTTATGAGATCTTTTTTAGGTAAAACAATTCGAAAAATTGAAATGCAATTGAAAAAAAGTGAAGCCGTTTCTCACCAGAAATTGGAATGATTGGGGTTAGTTTAGGGTGGCGGGTGGCGGCTAAACCACATATGGGTACATAGCAATACCACAATCTCTTATCCTTTACATGAAGACTGTAGACCTTTTCCATGGTCTGTATCTGGCTTGAATGTGCCGGAGTTTTTTTAAACTTTTAAGTTTGCGATTTCGTCGATCTACTTGTGGTTAAATCTTTACATACAATGGACTGCTTCAGTGCAATTTTTCGGTGCCCTTAAAATTGGCATTTGTGATACTGCAAATGCCAATTTGGGTCTATAAACTATCGATTATTTGGTACTTTTACGATATTTTCCATTTCCTCTTCCTTTTTGTTCCATTTTCATTTTGCTGCAGTCCATTTCCATTGCGTCCTTGTTCCACTGCCATTCCGTTCCTGTTTACTGAACGGGCGGATGGTCTTATCACGTTTGAAGCCATATCTCCTAAACGGCTGGCGGTCCCATCCCTTTTTTTTTTATTTTTTTTTTAATTTTTATGCGAAATGGCATTGATTTAATTTTGGCGTTGTACGGTTATTATTGTTGTCTTGTCTCTAAATTTTTTTAAGTTAGATTAATAACAAAATGAAACGTAATAAAACAATGCCTTTGTGGCACATTTTCCCCCATCAAAGCTTAAAATAACCCCTCAATGTCCGTAACATTATCATTACCGTAACATTATCATTTGGAAAGAAAATGGCTTTTTATTCCGATCATTCCTTGCGATTAAGAGCGGCGATGGCAGATAACCTCCAAATTAAAATAAAAATGTAACCCATTTTCCTCTGGTTCGCTATTCAATTAATAAATATATAAGCATCTAATAACCCACAAAGCGACCCACCATGCCTAATGCATTCGAATGCAAATGACAAATAATTCGAGTTCACTTTTCAAGTCTTTTGTTATTGTTCCAAAGCTAAAGTGCCTTAAAGGCTTGGGTTATTAAAAAAAAAAGCAAGCCAAACACAACTTATTTTTGATTATGACAAAATCGCCATTACCGCAAAAAAACTTTAATTGCAAATTGAACAATTGCAACAAGCCAACCAAACATTTATAATATTTTTTTCAAATAATAAAAATTAACATGAGAGATGGTGAGGGGGGAGGGGGGAAGACAAGAATGCAATTTATTGCCAACTACTTGACTTTAAGTACCGCAGACAAACAAGCACCGAAGCAACGACAAGCCAGCAACATTAGAATTTCGTGGTCATTATCTGATTATCGTTATTATATGCCATTATGATTATTTTTATTGTTATTATGATTTGCATTTGCAAGTGCAAGTCTTTTGTGGTCGCCTTTTTTCCAGTTTTGCTTTTCTTTTTTTTTCGGTTGGGTCTTACTTCTTTGTATGCTCGACAAGTGTGCTTTGTGGTTGTGTTGTCTTTGTTGGTTTGTCATTTGGCTGGTATTGTTGGTTTGTGGCAACAATGGCAATTATTAATTTCTGCTGTCGTTTCGGCTTAAGTAGCCTTTGTGTTGTGTGTGGCCATTGGAAGGTTCTTGCTGTTTGACATTGAAAACGAAAATTACTGCTGGGGCAAAGGAGAAACAGTTCAGAAGGATAGCCACCCACAAAGTTCATTTTTTGTTGAGGAGTAAATTGTGAAGATTCTGTACTTTTGCTAGTTTTTTTTTTGGCTCTAAATTTTTATATAAACCTTTGACCGCCAACTGAAATACTTTTGGCAAAGATATCTAATTTCATATTACCTTTTCTCTCTTCCATTTCAGTTTAGTAACATGTTGAAGTAATCCGAATCCATCATGTACACGGACAAACGCTTGGAGAAGTCCGGACTGACCACACCAACGCCTCTTTTGCCCACTCCCCTAAACGACATGCATCACGCACATCATATCACGCATGCCCATCCGCATCATCATCCCCTTCATCCACATCATATACAGCCGCATCCACATACGCATCATGTGTTGCAACAGCAAATGCAACAACATTTGCATCAGCAACAGCAGCAGCAGCAACAACATCCACAGCATGTGGCTGTATCGCCACAGCATTTGTCTCAGCAGCAACAGCCACTACACCATCAGCAACAACAGCAGCAGCAACACCAAATACAGCAGCAACAACAGCCACAACATACGCCGCAGCAGCAGCAGCAGCAGCAGCAACATCATCAACAACAACAGCAGCAGCAACAGCAACATACGCACCAGCAACAGCAGCAGCAACATGTTACCAATCAAAATCAAAATCAACAACAACAACAAGCTCAAACCCAGCAACAACAACAACAGTCGGCAATGTTTACAAGGTGCGTGTCATTTTTTATACCTTTTAAATAAGAATTTTTTTCATGTTTTTGTGTTGTTGTTGTATGCCATAAAAAGCTAAAATCCATTAAGCAAATTTGAATAAGTCAACAGAATCGACTTTTAAAATTTATTGCGAAAATTTGCAAATTATTTCCACGCCGCTGACGTTGGTTTTTGTGCCGTTTTGCCACGCATATATTGTGGGCGTTTTCTGGAAGCTTTTCGGTTTACGTTTGTTTAAAAGGTTAATTCGTTTATTTTTTTTATTATTAATAACTAAAATATTTTAACAATGTGTGAAGAGTGGAGTGTGTTGCTAGTGATCTAGATGAGGGCAGTGTACGAAATTTATTGATTTCCGTTTGGACATTGATCGATTCTTAAGCTTTGAAACAATGTTGGTAAATAAAAAAGAGCTGCACAGGGAAACTCGTACAAATAAATCGAGATAATAGTAATCATAATCGCGCATTTTGCAAGCATTTTTTCGTACGAGATATTATAGATAAGCTGGAAAGTTGAAAACGTAGTTTTAAGTCAACTTGAGTAAAAATATGTTCGCATTGTGGTGCCTATAATGCTGTTTTATCGGTATACTATAATGTTCGTGGTCCTATGGTAAAAAAAAACAGTGGTCCTTCTCTACACGTCAATGTTCTCTACAGTAGCAGTAACTGCAAGAAATTTTTCGCTTTAGATTGCTTGCAGCTTTGCTGTTTTAATAAACACTGAACCTATTTGGAGGCGGTTTTTTTATTTGGTTCGAATGATGTCGGGACGAAATAGGAATGGAACTTGAACGAGATTGAATTTGACCGGAACAAAATAAAATTAAAATAAAAGGGAATTGGAACAAAATTTAGAAATGGATCGGGATTAAAGTGATAATGAATTTTATCGAAAAAATACCAAAAAATTACAAAAAAAAACTATCGATAAAATATCGAAAAATTCTAGAAAAATTATCGATACAATTTAAAAATTTTTATACAATCACCTAAAAATTGTCGAAGAAAATATCGTGCTCGTATGTGCAGGATATTTGATCTTACAACTTTTTTTTTAAATTTCCATAATTTTTTTATTTTTTTTTTTTTACACAACAGGCTTTTTTGTAATAATCAAAAAATTACTTTAACACTTCGCTACATTTCCATTACTCTTTCACGTAATGAAAATACATTGAATAGACGACACATTGGATGCAATTACATAAAAAATGTATTTAAATTTAGCATATTACAATTATCAAAAAGATATTTTTTGTAAAACAATTTTCGTTTTGCTTGGAGTAGGAGTTCTTCGTTCTAATTCACATGGAACGGTTAAAACATTGGTGTCGCCAGTACGAAAATTTGCAAAAATTCAGCTGTCCCCTCTTATACGGCATCCCAACTTAAACATTCCCTTACCATTCCATAAAAATACGCTAAGGTAAATTTCTTTTCTTTAAGCTTTTCAAAAACTGTCTCTCAATAATATGATCGATACGTTCATTCTTAAAGTATTTTAATATTTACATAAAAATATAAAATTTTTTCATGTTATATAAATTTTCTTCAGCGTTACTGGAGTGCTGGAACCCAACCTTGAATGCCAAAATACTAAATTTTAAAACAACAAATTTCCTCAAATTACTATGATCCTAACTACTTCCTCACACAGCTCGTCTATGGAGCATCTTTCGCTTTGATTTATTTTACAAATTACCAAATCGGTACAGTTTCATTGCGGCTTTTGTAAATAATTCAATTCAGTGTTTGCTCTAAACAGAAGCTAACGCATAAATTTGCCAACTTTTTTTATGTTGAGCAAATACAAATGTTTTTGCAAGAATTCAAAACGAAAGGAACAACATTGTTCGAATGTTAGAACATTTGCAAAGTATGCAAATTTTAGCCTAGTTTCGAAGCTTTTAACAGGTCTTGCAAAAATACTAAATGTTTTCGAATTGTCTCAGCTGAGATTGTGTTGGTTTTGGACACTTGCAGAAAAGGTGTTAAAAAACAAGGCTAACATAAAGAGGCAAGTGAAGTGATAATGTAATGGAAAAGAGAATTTTTAGAATTGTGTTTAATGGAAAATATTACTTGGCAAGAAGCTAAAAAATAAATAGCTTCTCACCAAAGGAATGTTTGCCTTTTTTTTCTTCACAAAATATTTCAACATTTTAAAAGTGCTCCCATTTAAGGCGCCTCCTAAGATAACTTCCAACCTCGAAAAAGCTGAAAAAAATATAAAAAAAGAACACTTATCGACTTACGCTCCCTTGCCTCAATAACGAACGATTTGTGGCGGTGTCAAGGTTTCTTGTGCAAACGTTACAGTTTCTTCTTTTTCCCAAAAATCCCCAAGCAAACAAAAACAAAAATTCTGAATTGGCATTTAAAAGTTGACATTATTTGGCAGTCAACAACCGAAAACTGAAAACCAAAAAAAAAAAAGGGTACAAAGCATGCAAATAATGAATGAAGTAACAGAAGTCAGCAGTCATGGCAGTCGCCAGTCTTCGCAGCCAAAACATTTAAACCAAATTTAAAGGCCAACTTAGGCAGGAATCGTATCGAAACGAGAAGAAGTATGTGCAATATGCTGTTCACCAAGATATATATATGTACACCAACAAAAAATATATTGAAAAAAGATTGAACCTCCAAAAAAAAAAAGAGTTGCCAAAGCAAATGTTCTGTCAAGTTTCTTTTTCGTTACTTTTTTTGTGTTGATGGCAAGTTTGTCGCTTAAGTCTTTGGTTTTTTGTTCTGTTTCTTTTTTTGAGGTAGGAACAACGCGCGGGAAAAACTTACTCAGGATGCTGAGTTCAGTTGCCCAGAAAATGAAGTGGGTGCTTTACTTTTGTTGCGACTGCTGCCGTGCAACATTTGCACCGCGCTGCCGCACAATATCAGATTGTGTTTGTTTTATTTTTGTCTGTTCTGCGCGTACATTTTTTCTTCTCTCTCTTTTTTTTTTTAAATTTATTTTACTTTAGTTCTTGTAAAGTTTATCAAGATCTTTGCGAGTTGAACCAAAAAAAAACAAAACAAAAATTTATAAAAAAAAATAAAATAAAATAAAATACGTTAATGAAAACAAAAGCAGCCACCAACAACAACAACAATAACAACAACCACGAGATCCATAAAATAAAGGTTTTTTAAGGAGTGCAAATGTGAGCGCCACAATTAAAATTTGTGGCAAATGAAACAAACGGAGGCTTAGTTTTCTGTATGAAACAAAAAAAAAAACCATTCGAGTTCGAAAAGAGATCAATGCCAACCAACTTGAAGTGTTGATGTTGAACTTTTTAGAGCAGTTGCCATTTTTTTAATTTTTATTTTCCAATACCTTTTCGGTCTATTGTGGCAATTCTAATACACTTTTTTGTCAGAGTGTGTGAGTGAAGTTTGCGTTAATTAATTTTGACTTTTGTTGTGCTTTAATTGCAATTATTTTCATTAACACACCGCCAGAGTTTGAAGCCAAGTTCGTTGTTTCAGTTTTTTGCTGTTGTGGTTTGTTTGTCACTGTACATTGGCTGGCTGAAAACAATTTAACACTCGCTACTGTTTCACTGCTCGTGTGTGGGTGGGGGCATAAATTATTTCGTTTTAGGTATTATTTTGAAAGTCAATAGTGAATAATTAATTGGTGCATGTATGTCATTGCTTTGCTTTCATTTCAAATCTTGAAGTGACTCAAGTCTTCACAGTGTCTTATTTTGCGAAATTGAAAGTTGATAAAAATTAATTTTGATTATTCCTTAGACTAGGGATCATTGCGTGACAAATCGAAAAATTGATTCACTTTTATTATCTTTAATTGATCCTTTTTATGCAGTGAGTAATCTTAAATATTTGAACATTTTGTCAAGAAAATGGCGTCAGCATCAAGCATACAAGATTTTGCAATATTTTAGCGTCTGTATTTTTCGATTCATAGATTATGTTGAGGTATTGGTTTATGAAAACTGCATCCAAACAGCATCTGAATTCATAGATGATATAATAATTGTCGGTATCCACTTTTGTATGGTTTTCTTTTTGCCAAAAAAATGTTAGAAAATTTAGAGATACAGGCTCTTTTTTAATTAGAAGAATATCGACTGATTTCTGCCTCAATCCACTCAAATTTGGGTCAATTTTTAGTTTTTGATGCCAAAACTTGTATTAGTGCCCTTTGCACTCTATGGATTCGCAAAAAACAAAATTTTATAAAACAAAAATCTCGTAATTTGAAGAGAGATTCCTAAAAAACCAAACTGCATATTTCATAAAAAAAATACAATTTTTTTCGAGAAAAATTTGGTTTAATTAAAAAGTTGTGAAGAAAAGCACAATTCCTTGTTTTTGATGCTCAGTTAACACTGTTTATGCATTTTTAGTGTCAGGCTCTTTTCAGTATAAAATTTTGTTGTATGCAATGAAAAGATCACTTGAACAAGCAAACAGGAAAGTAGCAACATAAAAAAAGGAAACAGTCCAAGCATGGCTTGAGTCGTATAGTTTTTTTAAAATTTGCCAGATTTATCATCAGCGATTCATTTAGTTGACTGCCAATTATGTTATTTTCAAACATACTATATATATACTTTCCCATATGCGGACGATTACTACAGAATTGCAAACTTTTCTTTGCAATGAATGTCAACTTCTAAATGTTTGACATTACATTAACAAATCTCAGTCGCTTTCACTAGCCCCTCCCACATATGTGTCAGTTTAGCATTTGAATGAACAACAATAATAGCATTCCGTTAATTCCTTTCATATGCTCCTGTTACAAGTTGCCATCCCAATATCCTTTGTTATTGTAATACATTTTACTCGTGTGTACCTTACGTTGTTGGGCTTTTTTTGGAAATTAATCAACACTAATAACAAGAGTGGTATTATTTTAATTGTTATAAACCAAAGTTTACTACAACTTTACCCCAGGCCGAGGATTTTTATGTACGAGTTGTTTGTGTTTTACTAAATTTAATTTTTATGCACTTTTAGTGTCAGGCTGTTTTTGGTATATAATTTTGTTGTATGCAATGAAAAGATCACTTCTTCGGATTATTTGGCTTGTATGGTAATTTTTTTGTTATTCAATTACGCTCAAGGACGACTTTCTAGCTTTAGTAGTTCAATTCTTACGACTTCAAACCTGATCACCATTTTCGACATACTTTCATCTGTAGATCCTAACTAGGCACATCGCATAAAATTGTTTTCTTGTTTTGAACCCAGGAATCTCCTCTTCATTTTTTGCACAGAAGCGTGGAAGACTAGAGTAGCCCAGAATTTTTTTTCCGATTACACATTGAGACGTTCCCCTAAAATGCTGTCTTGGGTCTAAAAATGATTGTCTCAAAGTTTCATTCCAATCGGATAATTCTAGACCGCCCATTTTTTGATTTAAGGGATAAACCAATTTGAAATTTCTCCATACAAATCTTGGGCTACCCTGTATATAAAATATTGGAAATGGTCCGATTGGGTTTCAAATCATATTGATATAATTAAAAAATCATTAACATTTCATTGCGATTAGATAACTTCTTGGGGCTCTTCAACGCGGTTTAAGTTTTCGAGCCTAGGTAAAAAAAAACACAAACCTAAAAACTTCAACCACATTTCAGAGACCCAAGAACTTATCCAATTAGAATGAAACTTACAGCGTTTTCTATTGAAGTGAAGACGCGTCTTTAAAACAGCCCTAGATTTGAACGAACTCTACCCAGTAGTCAATTTCGCAAGGCCTCTCCGCTAGAGACATGCCTGCACGCCTGCTATGGGAAGAAATTGCACATTCCATCCTCGCTTCTAGTGGAGGCATGCCGGTATGTCTGCGCTAGAAGGGAGATAGGGTGGTGTCAATGGATTTTCTATGCACTATTGCCTGCCAGCAGGCATACGCATGGAAGCGACAGACGTAGGCCTGTTTATTTGTCCCGTTTCATATAAAAAAAGAAGTGAAGGTTAGAAGCGGGGAGGGAAGGCATCCGAACTCCCAAAGTGGCATACTGGTATGCCTGCAGACACCTTCTTTTGACCACTGGGTATTGATCCAGCCTAGTAGGTACTACACATTCGGTAAATATGAAAACATCGTATATCCAAATTAATTCAAATTTTCATGAAAGTCGCTTCCATGGAAGTTTTTTACAACGCTTTTAAGGCGTGAAATATAAGACATTTCGTGTGGATTACTCTTTACATATACTAAAAATTGTTCTCTTTCCTATTTTTGAAAAGAGGATAGTCGAATTCGTGCACCAGAAGCTTGTGGAGTAAGAAACCAGCCGATTTGTAGAGTAATTCTGACAAATATGGAATAATTTAAACTTATTTAGTTTAGTTTTCTTAAATACATCCCAGTAATACTTTCCAGAAGACTCGTACTATATCTTCGAAATATTTTTCCTTCAAAAGGCAAATCATTTTATTAATGAACTCACTTTAAATGCTTCGAATATTAAATCACTTTTATTTTACCCAACAGCTCAAAGCTTACTGCATTTGATCATCTTTATTTTCTGAAGAATTGGTTTTTCCAGATTTAATTTCACAAACCCCGAACAATTCGAAATAATTTCAAAATTCTGATAAGTGGGCTGAAGAGAATGTTTTTCTCATTCGGTTGAAAAAAACACGCAACAACTTTAATTGAAAACTTGTGTGCACTGTGGCATTCTAGTGACACATGAACAGAAAACGATTTTATTCAACTTCACGCCCACTTTTAATCAATTAAGCATTTCCAGCCGAACAAAGTCGAACAGAACAGTGAACAGTGAAAAGGAGAATATACAACAAACAATCATTTCACAGTTAATCTGTTAGGAAAGCAAGTATTTTCCATTACCACACTGGGAGGCAGTGAATTGTCAAATAGATTGTGATATTCTCTCACTTTACTTGCCTGTATGAGCGTATGAGTGTGTGTGCATTCGCATGTAAACGCACCTTTATTTCTATCGAAGATGTCATGTTGTACAATTTATTGACAATTTGTTAAGCACTGACAGTAGCTATTTGTCATAATGATTATAAAGTAGATTTCTGTTGTTAGATTTTCAAAAAAAAAAGAGGTGACAAATTCAGTTGAAAAAAGAATTAGGTGTATGTGGGTACTGACTACTTTTTTTTTAAAAGTAAAATATTTTTTTTTTTACAACCAAAACAAAAAAAAAAGTTTAGTTCCCTTTCGCCTTTAATGGCCTTTATGTAGCAGCAACTTGTAGCCCATATTTATCTGCACTGCCTAATCTCGTTGTCAGCCTCACTGCGTACCTTGTTGTACTTTAGTCGATCGACTGGACGGACGAACGGATGGGCTGTGGACGGACTGAGCGCTGTGCTGCGAAAATAAAACGTTTTAAGCCATTTTTATTTAGTTCCAATTAATTAGTGCTTCAAATGCAATGCCATAAGTTAAACTCCAACTGGCTGCCGCGCTGATGACGGAGAAGCCGAAGATGCTGCTGCTGTGATGTTGATGTTGGCAGTGGTGGCGGCTGATGATGTTGATGCTGCTGCTGCCGTTGCTGCTGGTATGGCACCATTTGCCACACTGCTGTTCGCTGTGTAGCTGTTCGGTGGGGTTCTGTTCAAGTTCCTTCAAAATAATTGCTGTGCGAAGTTGGCTGGCTGACTGGCTGACTGGCAAAAGTAGAAGGTGGTGGGTACAAACATTGTGAATTGCCTTTAAGAGAACGCATTTCGGTGGTCGCCGGCAATTGAGGTGGCTTGAGGTGGAATAAACGTGCCTGTTAGCAGGAATGTGTACACAAATTCAAATCGAAATTTTAGGAATTTTAAAAGTTATTTTGCCAAAAGTAGACAAAATATTTCTAGGATATTTTTAGGAAATGGAATGCTAATATGCTAATGAAAAATGCTACCCAAAAATATTCCATTGAATATCCAAATTAATTGCGAATGCAGCCTCGTACATACATTCTTAAAACGTTTAAAACGTTGCGAAATTGTAGATGCTGCTAGGGTCCTGCCATTCCCACCAATTGGTCACTGCCTGCTTTTAGCTAATTAACAACACTAGTTTTGTCTGCATTGGCATTCGCATTGGTTTCATGAAATGTTTCTGTGCTAATTTATGTTATCGCCGAAAATGTTTTGTTTCCAATATAAACTTATCTGGTGCTGCTGCCTTGTACACGTTGTGTGTTGCTCCTTCTTCGCCCGCTGCAGAAGTGTACGCGTTTGTTTGTCTGTTTGTTTGTTTGTACAACAAATGCGAAGCACCTCGGCTAACATGAGAACTACAAGGAAGCATTTAACACTTCCTACTCGCACTTGTGGTGTGCTGCTGCGCTCAGAGAGTGTTAAGTGTAGAACTTTTAATGGACAGTGGCTTGTTGTTTTGCCAAAGAGACTATGTGGCCTGGGCAGGGAAGCATAGTCAAAATAGCATGTTGCCACCACATTGCCACATTGCTGCTGACTGGTGTCTGTCTTGGAAGTGTTGTTCGCTTTAGTAAATTCACACAGTTTTGAAGAGCACTTGGCAATTCGTGGAAATCCATTCGATGGTTTGTGGGCAACTACCTTAGTAGTGAATGTTAAAGGAAGGCAAAGATGCGACTAGGCCTAGTGCTAAATTTAGTACACTGTGAACAAAGATATACCCTTGAGTAAAAGAATAATGACAAAAACATTTAAATAAACAAACAGTAAATTTTGATTTGAAAATTAAATTTATTGCAAAATTCAAAGTTATTAAATTTATTTGATAAATTCATTCTTTATGGGATTATGCTCTTTGGACATGTGGCGATGATCTGAAACAGCTCTCCACTCTGGGAAACTAAGCTATATTTTATTAAATTATTTACTCTCGTATACTATAGACCGGGAAAATTGTGCGATTCCCTAACATGTGTACTTAATTTTCTCTAAATATACTACCCAAAAATATTTGGAAATTTTTTTTTTTAAATTTTTTTTCTTTTAATTTTTTTTCAATTTATTCGATTTCAAATCAAAGACAGCATTTAAAATCTAAGACCACACAGTGTGGGCCATTTTTTCGTGTAATAAAACAATTTTTGATTTGATCCGATGCCTTCAATTTTCAAATTTTTATTTCATATTTGAATTAGAGACCGACCGAAATTCGGTTTCGGTTTCGGTTTTTCGGCTTTTCGGCCAAAAAAAGCTGTTTCGGCCGTGTTTCGGATTCGGCCGAAAAATAAAATATCGTTTTCGGCCAAATTTCGTTTTCGGCCGAAATTTCTATATTTCCGCCGAAAATTTCGGTTTCATAGAAAAATGTAACAAATAAATAACAAAGATTACACTGATCGACAAAACTGAACTTTTTGTGTGTTAAATATACTTGATAGACAAATTCTTATGTATTTTGCACGTGCTAGAAAAATTTAATTAAATATTTTCGGATTTAGCGTATCAAAATACATAAGGAACAACCAAGTGGATAAAAGCGGTATGTGTAACACAAATTTAAGCATTGATCATAGTTTCGAAGAATCAGAAGCGACAAAGAAGACATGTCCTATCGGAGTAGATCTAATACTCTCGCAATGATTTATAAATTTCTACTCCTCTACTACGGTAGCAGATTTTTCTAATTCCTTCAAGATATTTCCTACTACTATGGTAAGAAATCTACTCCTCAAAATATTATGTGAGTTTCATACAATGCAAAAGTACTCTTCTTTCTACAAATCTGCTTCCCCGACAGAAATTTCTACTACTCTCGTAGAATTTCTAGTACTCTACGCATAAACCCATATCTATTCCCCTCTCTTGAAATCTGCTACCCTGACAGTAATTTCTACTACTCTTGACTTCCACGCATTTGATAATTTGCTTCTAAATTCATCTAATTCATGATCTGAACTTAAAATGATCGATTTCAGCCTACTGATAAGCTTAATTATGTACCACTTTATTACATTAAAACTCACAATTGTTTCTTTTATTTTTTCGGTTTCGGCTTCGGTTTCGGCTTCGGTTTCGGCCGAAATTAAAAAAATTAAAATTCGGCCATTTCGGTTTCGGCCGAAAAAAAATATAAACAATTTCGGCGATTTCGGTTTCGGCCGAAATTAAAAAAAACGATTTCGGTCGGTCTCTAATTTGAATTAAAATGCAACCCAGCTGGTTCTTAAAAATTTCAAATCATCCAAATCCAACTTGAAAATAAGGTTATGTACTGTAAATTGAAATCGTCCAAAATGTTATATAACACTGTTAAAAAACCTAAATTTTTGGTAATGCACATGATCGGGACTAATAGATTCTGTTAGAGGGGGTTAAAAAAGAGTACCAGTGCCTCACAGTTTTTCTGGATCAATTCTTAAAACAGTTTTAATCGCATATTTGCATGTTGCATTTTCCCCAAGGAAAAATTTGTTATTCTTGAGTATTTTCGGGTTTTTAAAAAAGTCGATTTTATTCGATTAAAGGCGTTATTCGTGCCGCAGGTGGTTTCGAAATAAATTTGGCCAAAAATCATTGTTTTTTCGAAAATAGAGCGTTTTTTGAAAGCCTGTTTCCATAGCAAAACAATAAATAACAAACACAAAAAGCCAGTTTCACAACCATTTCGAATCAGTTTGAAAATAAACTTTTTTACTGTATCCATAGTAAATAATAAATAACAAACAAAATAGTCAGTTTCAAAACCATTTCAAACAGACTTTTTTGTTGTTTCCATAGCAATATAATGAATAACAAACAAAATCTACTGCAGCGAAATCGCTGCCTGTGTGAGGCACTTTGCGTTTTCGATGCTAGATTTTTAAAATATCGAAATGGTCCTGAAATTAGATAGCGAATATCGCCTCTGTGTGCGCAGGCCTTAATACAAACATTATTTCAGGAAAACTCAGTACCGTTATATGGTATAGTAAAGTATTAATTTGCACAAAAGAGTTCCTAAAATTTAAATATGCATTTGATAGTGGAAAATATACCTTTAAAAAACATGTAAACTTTTTACGATAGGATGTAAACTCATTTCGATAGACTAGAAACATTGTTTGAAAAAACTCATAACATAGAAACAAAAACGCATGAGAGTTCAATTTTGTGCTGTAAAATTGGTTTATTGTAGAGAAAAATTCACTGTATGGAAATTCGGAAAATTTTATACTGAATAAATCTTGAAAAAATGAAAATATCTGAGTTTTTTTAGTCTAACGAGATCCTATTCAATGAATAATCCTAGTCAAAGAATAATGGAAAAATGCGATTTAAACGGTGATTTTTTTAGTGTCAAACGATGTAATAGAAGTTTAAGGTTATTTTTGTTATTTGTTATTTGTTATTTTAGAAAAAATATATTTTAAAAATCTTGACGACGGGATTGCAAGAAAGAAAGCCCGGGATTGCCAAAACTTTTCGGGATTAAATTCTCTAGCTGGTACATATACTCACTAGCTACTAACTTATCCAATTCAAGAGAAGTAGTTAATAAATTTGGTAAGAATATCCATATGATAATTTTCTAAATAGTACAATTTTTTTAAAACGCCCCTAAAAAAATATTCTGAACCTTTGTCCAGCTAGAATCGAATCTCAGACCAGTGTAGGACGCCTTAAGGTATCACAAGGAAACAAATGGATCCTCGTTTAATCTGTTGCCTTTTTCACGACAGGGTTTCACAAGGTCATATAAATGTCTCTCTAGTAAAATCGTCTGTGTTGATGTCAAAAAATGTATCAACATTTTAACAGGCATTGGAAAGTTTAATTAAATATTCAGTTCTAATTGCATTATTTACTTACATTTCGTATTTCTTTAAAAATTTACACAAAAAGATGAATACATTCCTCACAACTGTTAAATTTTTAGCCCTCTGTATGTTTTTTCTATACTTTTGCAATCTTGTTTTGCTCGTGAAAATGTCACAATTAAATTTCGCTACAAGTCAGCACTGGTAGCACTGGTACACCCCAGCTCGAGGTTCTGTTCAAATTTGATATATTTGCACCCTGAGAATTAATTCATACGCTTTCTCAAAAAGCGTTAATTTTTAATATGTTATTAGGCAAACAACAGTTGTTGCAAGGCAAAAATGTCTCGTGTGATATCCACAAATCAAATTTTTGTACAACATTTAAAATAATTTTTAGTAATTTCCAATTTTTTAAAGTTGAAAGTTTCAACTAGACTAGCTCATAAAGCCATAAGAGATTTTATTAGTCCAGACAATCCAAACCGAAGCCATATCCAAACCGAATGTTACGGTCTGCAGTACATTTGGGAGTCCAGGTTGCGGTTAAATGGAATGACTTGAATTTGTAAGGATTGCGATGTTTTTAAAGAATGCATTTGAAGATAGCTATTTCCCTATTGGCCAAAATATATATTATATACAACAACTAGAGACCCCAACAAAAGCGAGTATCTTGGGAGAACTACAATTAGATCAACGGACAATTGACAGTTAACGAGATTTGTTATTGCATTTAATTTCCTTACTTGTTTTGCTCAATGTTGTTGAGTAAAAACAGAGTCGCACAGGAAAATTTGCGTAAATAGAGATTATAGAGATTATTTTCTAATCGCGCATTTTGAAAGATTTTTTTATATGGATAATCGCACATTTGTATGAGATAATAAAAAAAAAGCTTGAAATGTAAACGTAGTATGACAATTAGTACTCCAGTATCTGTACTAAACCATATTCACAACATTCAGTCTGGTCTTTATAATCTAACAAATATGCGAAAAGTTTGATTTGTGTTCTCCTCACTCGTGTATATGACCACAGTGGCATTTTTCCTACTGTTGCTATCGGGTTTTTTACGCTATTTTAAAATGTTCCCCTAGTTCCTTGTACTTAACTTTAAACTATTTCTCCTCAGTGGAAATCGATGGGAATCGCTCGTGGGTAAGTGCGATGCGGTCTTCTTATTTCCTACATCGCCTGTTCGTCTTTTTAACTTCTCCTTTGCTGCTCTTCGTTTGTTGCTGCTGACCAGCCACGGCGATTTGCAAAATTAAATGCCTGAAAACTCCCTGGAACGTCGTTGCTGCTGCTGATGCAGTTGCTGCACAAAAAACCCAAACTAATTAGGGCGCCAGTAATTTGCAATTGTTTTATAACAGAACGTTTCGTTCTGGTGCAGTATCCGTGCGGAGCGCCTGGCTTTGGTTGGGCTGCCCTTTACTTTGTGTGCGTTTTGGAGATTCTTGGATTTTATTTTGCTGCCTTGCTCCTTTCGTTTTTGGGCATTTTTCGTTGGAACCTCATTTCATTTAGAGGTAATATAATTTGATTATATGGAAAACGATAAAACGCATTTCTGTGGCCGGGCGATTTATGGGAAAATGCCAATTAAAATATCACTGAGAGCTTGCAGCAGCGTTGCTCTGTTGTTCTTATGGAGATGGCAAGAATTTTGATTTAATTGCATTCTTTAAAGACGGTCTGGGAAGATGTTGCGATTCTAGATTAAAAGGGGAAAAGTAAGGCAAATGAGAGAGTTTGGAACGTGAAACTGATTGAGAGAAATGAGGAGAAGGGGAAACACTGTTCGCAGTTTAACTAGGAAGTGGTCACGCTTACGAAAACTATTATTATCAGATTATAAATTTTCTCTTAGGAAATTGTCCCCAAACTAGTTTGTTTCAGAAGACTTATCTTTTCTTTTGAGCAAATTATGCCGCTTTAGGTGTTTTCTTTATGTCTTTCGAATTGTCCCCATTTGTGTGCTGTGTTTATCTCGAAACGCTGCTGTCTTACAAGACTTTCTCCGCATAGTACTCCCCCCGTTAATTAACCGTAAACGTTTGCAAATGTTACTTTGTCCATAATTGAAGTTTTCCTCGACTTCACTCCACTCGCAGCGTTTCTCGCACACGGCACTGTAATTTTGAACGAATCAAATCCGGCAACAGTAACACACAACAGCAGAAGCAACACACAATCATGTTGCACATGCGTTGCATATGCAATACATTTTCCAGCCACTCTCACACACACACACACACTTGTAGCTACATAAAAGCTGCATTGGTTTTCCGCATGACATGGCGGCAAATGGCAGTTCAAAGCGGCAATAAATGTGGCAGAGGCGCACATTTGAGTGTTCGACAAGTTGTAGCGCAACAACGACGCAACAGCGACTGGCAATCACTTAAGACTGGTGGACGACGTCTGTGCAGATGCGTTGCGCATAAATAAATGTTATTAAAAATGATTTACTCACTCGACGTAACATACACAAGGAACCAACTTAAATTCATTTCAAGCTTACACCAAAAAAAAAAAAAGAGCAAAACCAACAACAGCAAATTTTCTCCGTTTTAGAGAAATATTTAAAATTTGCCACATAAATTGCTTACACCACACACACATACACACACAAACATACACAAGCACACACAATTTAAAGAAAATGGGAATAAATCACAAACCAAAAATAATAAGCCCAAAAAATTCTCTTCATAAATGATTTGTAGACATTTGTTGTAACACAATTGCAACGATAAATAAGTACACCGCGGCGCACAGATATTTTCCACAAAATTGTGTAAAATTTTTCGCTGCCATTGGAAGAAATAATAAGCGTTGGAAAAAATTCCGCATTTCGAATTCGGTTGACATTTATCAATGACCTCGCGTACACACAATTGTCAGCACGTCCGCTTCGCATGCTTGCTGTCTGTTTCAACTGTCTGACTGCCTGACCGTTCGTTTGTCCGTCTGTTGTTTTTTCCGCGCGCTGATATACTCTGATTGAGCATAACGAATGCAGCGAGTAAACACAAATCAAATTGAAAAGCGTGTACAAATACGAAAGACTCAAGCCACAAACGTGGCGTGGCGTGTGGAAAATGCTCATGTGGAAAAGCCATTAGAAGTGAATCGAATTATAGAAAAAAAAATAATTTCAATTGAAAATCAGAAGATGAAAAAAAACCACAGCAACAACATTAAAGTAAACATAAACTTTACGCATGTCCAGTCAATTGTTGCAACAAATAAGCGCAACGGCCACAGGCAATTTATTGTATTGGCGGCATTTTAATTTGACAGTAGTGTCAATTTTCGAAAACGCCTCGTAAGTGAGATGTGAGATTGATATGAGAAATGCTTGCTCGAAAATTGCATGGAAAATTTACCAAAATTCGAATGTAGAGGACCAAAAAATAATTACAGAAGTTGTAAAAAAAATGTAACCTAAAAAAGTACTTTTATGCGACCGTCCTGTATAATTTCTTTACTTTGATAATATCGCAAGTGTTGCGATATTTAAATAAATAAAATAAAAAGTTTTCAAAGATTATTTAATATTCTAAGAGATACAGAAACTGTCGTGTGTGTGTTCAATTAATATTCAGAAATTTGTGATTAGTATCAGCGATGAATAATAATATTACCAGATTATAATTTTTTTAGAATAAAATTAGAAAATATTGAACATTTTTGAGCAAAATTATAACAGCAATAACATGAGTCTGTCGAACTTTTAAGATTACATTAAAATGTCGATAAAAATTATAGATGGCACATGTAATTTGAAATCTAAATGGACCAAATTTAATATTAGGAAATGGCTGGAGACACACGAAAGTATCCATTTTTTTCCAGCTAGTCGTAAAGTCGAAAATTATTTTCTAAATTAGAGAATAAGGGTAACATTTTAGCATTTTTAATACAAACAAAATATGCAGGTTGTCTCTCTTGGGGGTGTCGCTTTAGGGCAGAAAACAGGGACTGACCAAAAGTGGTATTATTTCCCGAAAATAAAACAAAAATCAAATTGTTTTTCTTTTATTTTTGTCAAAGCATTTTTAAGTTTTTTGGGTTAGCACAAAATTTGCAGTAATGTACAAAAAAACAACAAGGGGGCTGATCTTCTCCCCTATCATTGGACCATCCAATGGAGCTTTTTCACGGCTCGTTGTGAGAAAATTGCAATCAGTATCGACCCACCATCCCTTTTGCCAAAGCAAATTTGTACTCGTAATACTCGTTCATTTATGTATGTATGCGATTTTTGAAATTTCGTACCACACGCCCATAGAAGATTATCAGAGCAAATGCATCTAAATGTTTAAACAGTTTAAACATTTATATTTCAAAACGTACAAATTTAACACCCTTCACCATTAAAGGGCCTAAAGGCCAAAATCACTCCAACCCTAGGGCATATTGAAAGCCAGAATTATTATTTCCTTCGATATCACAGATATCACTTAATAATAAACTTATAAATGCGGTTTCGTGAAACTTGAAACAAAAATACTAAATCATGTAGGGTAAGCTGGCGTAGCTGTGATACCTTTTTTTACAAAGTCTCATTATTTCGAAACTTTTGGACCGATTCTAAAAAGTTCTAGTGCCCTTTAAAGAGTGATTATTTGATTTATTTTCATTCTGTTCTGGAAACCAAAAATATATATTTTTTAATATTTTCTAAAAAAAGTCGTTTTGTACAATGTGTCATTGTTCAGAATAAAAAATCGATGAAATGTATGGAGCGTCAGTACATTTCATCGCTCTTTTCCTCTGACCATGTCAAATGTGCCTTTACCACGGGGCACTCTCGACTTTTAAAGGAGAGCATTTGACAAGGATATTTTCAACACATAATTTTTGTGAAGGAAATATCGTTCAGTTGTTAATTTTTCAAATACTTGTTTTTTAAAACAGAAACACCAATTAAAATCCAAAAAAAAGTTCTGAAAAAATTAAAAAAATCACATATTCATAATGAAAAAAGCAAAAGTACATAATTGAGCAAGATGAGTTCACAGTTTGCCACAATAAGTATGCAACAACGATCTGGCATTATAAACTAATGTTTGCAACCAATTTCAGCTCTTATCACAAAAAAGAAAAAAATGTATGTAATGGCAATTTTACCCCACTTGCTCTTACGCACCTGTATCGGAAAATGACATCAGCGTCCTCAAAAATCTAAAAACAGGTGTTGCTCATCAGAGGCTTCAGCTACAACTGTCAAACTTTGTGAGGTTCAGGAAAAAAGAGCGTTTCTAACTTCCTCCTTTAAAAGTTTCACAAATTATGGTGAGATCACACCAAAAATCTGAAAGTCAATTGCGCCCCATTGCCACAGCTACCCCAACTTACCCTACTTGTGCGAATGCCCAGTAGTTAGTAGAGAAATATCCTTTGAGTAGTTTTTTTCAAAAGGTTTCCCTCCATACAAATTTTTCTAGATGGGATTTCTCCTTCAGGTTTATAAAAATAATAGCTCAACAAGTTCGCTTCTTAAGTCTTTTGGTTGAAGTAATAAAAAAAATGAATTTAAAATCTGTAATTTTAAGGTATCCCAATCTCAAATTAGTTATTTAACTTAATCTAAAATTAATTTTTTAAAATAATTTTTTAGTGCAAATATTAAAAATTTGATTGCAAATCAATTTATTTTTTCTCAACCATATTTAAGTTTTTTCCTTTGCCAATTTCACAATGCGCGCCAAAACGTCGCGTACATGTCACATAATGTCACACGCTTGTGAGCCCGTGTCACCTACTCACTGACGGTGTCAAAGTTGCATTGCCAGCGCATTGATAGAGCATTCGCGTTTGCGAATATTTTTTCCCTCCGTTTTTTCAGTGTCACTGACGCTATTTTCGTTTATAAGCATTTTGCTAGTTTGCTGCTGCCGCTGCTGCTGCAATGCTTTATGCAATTTCGAAGGTGTGGTTTGAAGTTTTTTCGCTGTTCTGCTAATTTATTTCTTTATTTGCTTAAAAGGTAGTTACGTTTCGTTTGACTGCTGTGTGTTGTTTTGTTTTATAACATTTAATAATTTATTGCATTTCTGATAGCAGATAAACTCTCCGCGCGCACACACACATTAAGGTCACAACGAGCCGTTCGAGAGCTTTGGTTTTCTGTTTCGCTGTTTTTTTTTTACCTTTGCATAGCACATTTAAGTATATATGAAAACGTGGAAGCGGCAGCAACAACAGCTGCTAAGCAGTTGCAATTGCAATTGTACGGCCGCTGCTGTGGCTGCTACATGAGAGGTTTGAGGTTAAATGTTGAGGGTACATTACGTATATAAGCTGTGAAGTTTAAGCTAATTGGTAGAAGGAAAAACAAAATTAAAACTTGATTGAAGCGATTGAAGCCACACAAGGGCAATTCGGTTTTAAATGAATTTAAATTAAAGATTTCTTTTCTTGGGCCTAATTTTATTTTATTGTTCCTTTCTATTGTCGTATTATTTTGTAAATTGAATTTACCAACGCAAACGTAAGCCCACAATTTAGCACTTTTCTTTGCGGGTATTTCTACAAATTGAAATGTAAAACAAAAAAACCCCGTCGCACCAAATGAACTGTTAAGCGAAATATTTAAACAAAACAAACAGAAAAATGCGCTCTAAATATTTAATTACACTAATTAAACGGAGAAAATGTAACACATTCAAATATCATCGACCGACCGAGCGACCGAGCGACTCGTCGCTACACACACTGCTCACCCGTCACTTTGGCCAGCAAAAGAACTTCCAAACCGACTGACTGACCACCACTGGCAGGCTGGCTGGCTGACTGTGTTAACTCTGTCAATTAACACCACTCGAAATGAAGTCCAGCACTCAAGCATCCATTCGAAATGGCAGCCATAAAGAAATTTCATTTTTAACAAAAGTTGAAAAAAAAACAAGGAATTAAAATTACGTTGACCAGACTCCGAAGAGACTCAGCGAGTAGCTAGCCAGACAGTTACCCAAAGTTAACACGCTGCTAAGGTAAATGTTTACACACTTGCAAGTTGCAATGGCAAACGGAAACGGCAGCAGCAAACAGCAACAGATAGTAAAACTCACTGCTGCTGTTGTTGCTAATTTCATTAACACTTTTGACTGCCGCTGCCACTGCTGATGTTTGGTGAAATGTTATTAAAGCACACGAACTGTGTGTGTGTGTGTGTGGGGAAAAGTGCACCAATTTCTGTAAACTGTGTAATTTCTTAAATAAATATTTGCAACGAAAGAACAACAACAACAAAGGACACAGAAAAGTTCAAATTATGTGACTTTTTTCCTCTAAATAAGTAAATAAAAATAAATAAATAAATGCTTTTTTTTGTTGAGTTTTTAATTGAGAAATTCTTGGAATTTTATGCTTGAATAGTTGCATTCATTGCTAGAGGGGCGAAAATTAGAAGCGTGTGCGTGTTGCATATCGGCTGCAAAATGGATAAGTGTTAATAAAATTTGAATTAACACGTGGTGAGAGCGGGTTTTCGGGTATTCAATTTGAAGGGAGAGGTTTGATTAGATTGATTTGAAATATTGACTCTCTAAGAGCAAGTTGGAGAAGACCCGCTTGACTATTTGGAGACCAAGTAGACTTTTTAGAGTGTCCTCCTTGGAGTCTAATTATTAACAATTCCTAGCAGAAGTAGCTCGATACAAGGGGTTACTTGAAATTCATCAAATCAAAATTCCTGAAAAAAAAATTTTCAGACACAAAATTTCCAACGTTTTAAGTTTCCAGTTTATTTTTATTCAAGACAGCATTTTTTAGTCAGGGGCTTCAATTCACAGTTACGTTTTGACCGCCCTCAACTTTGGTCTAAGCACTCGAAACACATTCTTCCTGGAACGCTGATTTTTGTAATACAGATGAATAATTTCTAGACGTTGTGCCACTTCTACGATAGGCTGCCCGTATACGTCCACGGTTGACATGGGCGTTTCGAAGTAGTTAATTCAATGGAAATTAATGGTTGGAATTAATATTGGCGTGGTGGCTTAATAGGAGAGGTTGAGTTTTGTTTGCATATCCCCAGAAGTCCCAGGGAAGGCCGTGTCGTTCAGTAAGAGCGAGGTTTACGATGAAATCTAATGTTATGAGGAAGAGAAGCGGATATAATAGACAACCTTGTTTGACACCTGTTTCGGGTTCAATTGGCTGCGAGACTTGTTTATTGTGAAGTACGAGCTCGGATGATTTTTATGAGCTTGTTTGGTATATTTATCGCTGCTAGGGAGCTCCAGAAACAATCTCTGTATATAATATCGAACGCGGTACGTGGCACTTAAAAAAATGACCAGTGGACCTAGGAAGTTGCACATATACATATTTTTCGAAAGCCATGCGCTTTAAATTTTGGTTCAGGATTTTTGGTTTTGGAAGACCCGCTTGACTATTTGGAGACCAGTCTAATAGTTAAAGTTTAGTGCAAAAAAGGTTCAAAGGGAGCCAAGGGGTTACGATATGGTTTAGGTTAGGTAAGGTTAAGGTTAAGGTGGCTGCCGGAACACCAATACACTTAGACCAAATAAGATCCATTGTCATACCACATGCTTCTTGCTGCAATTATCATGGGCAAATATATGATAACTAGTAAATTTGCCCGTGCCATGCACGGGAAAAAAACACACTAATTTTAAAAAATTAAATGTTTACTAAATATATTTTAGATGCAAAAATATTTTCTATGTTTTCAAAATTTAAATGTAATTTTTTTTTATAGAAATTTGTGAAATATGTAATTTTTTATTAAATTTTGTAAAGAATAGAAATAAATTTTGTTTGATGATGTAATTGTGTAAAGTTGAACTGTTCCATTAAAAAAGAATTAAAAAAAAAGATTAAAAAAAAAAAAAAGAATATCAAGCAATGGATTCAAAAAAAAAATACGACCGGTGACGGGCTTGAACCCAAGACTGCCGCAGACAAAGCGGAAGCTCTACCCAACTGACCACAGCCAGCTATAAAATAAATTGAGCTAATGGCGATGTAGTTCATCAAGCTGTATGGTGAATGTGTATATACACACAAAAATATAGCTTTGATTTACCATTGCCACCTTTAAGGAAATAATATTACCAAAAGGCTAGCGTTGCCACCTAACAATGTTTTCACCTGTTACGGCTAAACATTATTTCCGATTGTCGATCATTTTTATTGCAAAGTGTTTTATTCATTGGATTTTTTCAATTTTTATTTTCGTATTATGTATTTTGACGTACTAAAACCGAATCTGAATCTTTTATTGTTTCAAAAATCAGCTTTCCAAGAAATACATTTTTTTAAGTTTTGATTTCCCCTTTTACAATTTCTTTAGTGACTTCTAAGAAAGGTGTTCATTTTGTAGTATTTTTTTTCGGGAATTTTAATTTATAAATGATTCACATTTTTATTTGTTTTTATGAAATTTCTCACCTTAAGCAAATATATTTTCGCATTTGCAAGAAACATTTTTGAGTAAGTTTCGCTGCGGTTGCGGTACTTCGCGTTGATGTGTGCGGACCTTAATGTTGTACTGGGAATATATGCAGTGTATAGGAAAGTGTATTATGAAAGTGTAATATGAAAATCAAATACACCACCGTAATAGGTGAAAATAGTGATAGGTGGCAAGAATAGTCTTGTGGCAGTGTTATTTTCTTAAAGGTGGCAGCTTTAGGTCGAAGCTATTTTTTTATATGTGAAATGATTTTTTTGTGTGTGTATATACATGAAAGCGTTTTGCATGCGGCTTGATGAAGTTAATCGATATTAGGTAAAGGCATTGTATGAGCATTAGTGGCTCTGGTGAGAAGGCGCTTAGTTCGCTACTTCATCTTACTTACAATCGGAGCGTTGTGGGTTCGATACCTCACCAGGGCGGCTAACATTTATAAGAAAAAATATATGTGTGGATATATTTGTAAGTGGCTCTGGTTGGTTCCTTCTCACGACCGCAGCGTCGTGTGGACAAACCACCAGAATAGCTAACATTAAAAAAAAAAAAGGTTAACAACTTAAAAAAATTTTTTAAGTGGAGTTGTAAATTTTGAATCGGTTAGCGTTAGGGACAGACAGACAGACAGAAAGACAGACAGACAGACAGACCTGGACAAATATATATATTAATTGCAGGGATCTACAGTTTAATGTCGGATCCGAACGGCGGATGGAAAATTTAAGCATTCCTTGGCAAGTTATACTCTCGTAAGTTTTGCCGTTTACGAGAGGTTACGTGGGGGTCTGTACAGAAAAACATGTCCCACACACGCTTTTCCGTGGCCTGGCCCGTGTAAGGGTTCCATTGGCTGTAATTTTTATCGATTTGAACCAACATTTTTTCCATTTGACATAAAAAATATATTTAGTTGATAAAATTATTTTGCTGTATGTATATTGACAAACATTTTATCATTTGGTTAAATGGTTTTCTGTGTGCTTTGTAGCGAAAGAATGTTCTTTTGAATAA
Organism: Heteromyza rotundicornis; assembly: GCA_951394025.1. Classification (NCBI taxonomy): domain Eukaryota; kingdom Metazoa; phylum Arthropoda; class Insecta; order Diptera; family Heleomyzidae; genus Heteromyza; species Heteromyza rotundicornis. The sequence goes on along the minus strand of OX596012.1, from coordinate 18,369,610 downwards.
TTGCAATGTGATAGACAGTTCAAATATTGGACTTATCTATTTTAGGTTCTGCCTAGCTCCCATACATGTGAAAAATCGTGTTTTGTAACGTTTTAACCCAATGGGTGACCGACATTTAAAGATTTCATTGGATTATTATAAAACTTGCTACATGTAAGTTTTTGCCCCCAGTAGGTGTAGAGTATATCTACTGTTAATCGACTTTGACCGACTAAAACTTAATCACTTGTTTTTTTAGATTTTTGGGAATTTTCAGTTTTAAGCATTTTGATTTTAAGGATTTTGTTTTTAAACCTTTCATTTTTGAGGATTTTTTTAAAAAATCTGCAATATTACAAAAATTAGGGGGGTAACGAAGAATATGTTTCAAGCTAATCCAATCAAAACAACGACTGAGATTGTACTTCTTTTTCAAATGAATTTTGTGACAATTTGACTTCTTTCAGTCAGGTTGAGAAATTCCATTTTTAATTTCATTAACATTTTTCAGCACAAAGTTTCACTTTATGTACAAGCCAAGAGAGAAAAAGGAACACAATTACACATTCCCTTGTCACTCCTCTTCAATCAGTTCTTTTGATGTTTTTTGCACTTCTCCCAACTCAAATTAAATCAAAAAGCAACAAACCGACATCCACCGACAGGCGATTGGCGTTTAACACAAACGCATCCCAAGTGACACGCACACTCAACCAGAAGCGTATAAGAATTTCTGTTTTTCTTTCAACTTGACGACAATAAAAATATACAAAAAAAAACAAAAACCAGCCCACCACCACCAGGGGAGTTAGTGGCTCTTATCAACTGGCAGACGCTGTGGGGCGCAACACTTCTTCATTTCTGGGCATCGTGGTATGCGCGTATTGTTGTTTTTTCGTATTGGTCTTTTGTCGTTGTCATGACGTCAGCCAATTAGTTTATTGCTAAGCTTGATGAATTCGTTAAAAGCGCGTCTGCGTGTTCTTGCTGTTGTCGTAGTGTGTTGTATGTAAAGAGCCGCACGGCCACTGCCACATTATTCATCGTTTGTCATGTTTTCGGTGTGGCTGTGTTAGTGTTAAATTTTGTTGCTTTTGCATTGGTGGTGGCCGGTGCCTGGCGTGCGCATACCTCGTCTCGTCTCGCTTCACTCTTCGTGGCTGTTTTTGTGTGGTTATTTTTGCGCATGCGCACGCGCACATGTTCAACGAAGCTTGAACGAGGTGTACGGGAAAAAATCAAGCTCTTAATGTGGACAAATGTTTGCTTTTGTCTTTCTTTTTTTCGTTCGTCTTTTTCATGGTTTTTGATTTTTACGGATTTTTTTACTTTGCAGTTGGCTTTTTTTTTACTTCTTCTGCTTCTTCAGCTCGTAGTGACCAATGGCAAAGCGTTAAAATGTTGTTTAATTAATGCTGGATGGTTTTTTTTTCGACTTAAGTTGTTTATGGTTGGTTGAGGTTTTTGTGAAAATGGCGTTTAGCTTGGGCAGAGTTACAAAATGTAGAATCATTAACGGTACTCGAGAGGCACACACTGGAGGTGTACGTGCGTCATTTGTGGTTGCTACGTCGAGTTTAAGGAAGGAATTACACAAAAACTTTCAAATATTTGCTTTATTGTGGCAATGAAATTATGAGAATGAAAAATTTAAATATTTTTTCCTATGTCATTTGGAAGTTTACCAAAAGAAATGTTTCAATATTAGGTTAGGTTGTGTTAGGTGGCTGCCGGACATACTTAGACCATATTAGGTCCATTGTGATACCACGTGCTTCTTGCTATCATTATGGGCAAGTCATAATGAATATGATAATTGCAGGGACCTAAAGGTTAATGTCAGATCCGAATGGCGAATGGAAATTGAAGCATTCCTTGGCAAGTTATACTCTCGTAAGTTTGCCAATGTTTACGAGAGGTGGCGCTCTTACAGAAAATATGTTTTCTGTAATTTGCCCCCAGTAGGGATTGAACCCGATACCTTCCGATCGTGACACATAAGAGGGGAACCCCTTAACCAATTGTCCACCATTCATTTGAAAGATTTCATCAAAAGAGTTTCAGTCATGAGCAAAAAACCGTCTAAATGGATTTTTCTTCATTTGATGTCCGATCGACGAACGCGATATATCGTTGGCAAGCTATCGACGAGTACTTCACTTAAGCGCTGAAACACTTTTGAGGTAGACTTTCAAATGAGGGGTGGACTTTTCCATATTTTTTTGCGTGGAAGGAATTCCAAATATGTCTGACTGATTCTTTTGAAGTCTTCACATGTTTATAGTCCATTGCAAGCAATGTCAAGCTAATATTAAGAAGTGGGTAAGACAATGTGGTACCTCCATACAACTCAAGAACCATACCTAGGTCGGCATTGAGACTTTTCCAGTGAGCTTTTCATTTATTGTATTTATACACGAGCGAAATCACGGGTAACAAGCTAGTTGTTAATATTTTCAGATATTTGTTCCTATTCTACTGACCAAGTTAGTAATTTGGAAAGTCTTGTAAATATATTGACAGTAAAACATCAATGTCTGTCTGCAGTGTAGACACAATACGACGAATTGGTGTGTGAGTATCAACTATTAATAGTTGCACAGAAGTCTTGAAAGTTCTGCAGTATTCCAACGGTACATATTTTCTCATAATTAAATACTGTTCGCGATTTTAACGACAATGGAAAGATAGTTTTCAACTGTGAAAACAACCAAAACATTGTCGAAAATTGTAACAGACTGAACCACCCTGCCGAAGCTAGCTACGGGTCTGACTAAGGATTCAAGATATTGTGGTATTGCTATGAGTTCAATTGTGGTGTACATAAAGCTCACACTGACCTTCTAGATAGTTGAACAGATGGAAAGATAAAATACATATTGGCACAATATAAATGCCAAATTCTGTTAATTGACATTTACAAATAGTAAATAACACTGTGCTTCAGAATAGCATACCGGCATTAATAACTGAGTTTTGAATTGAAAGATACTGACTTTGCCAAATGCTGCCATCACACACATAAGTGAAGGGACGAGTGGGTGAAGGCGCGTAATAATATATCGAATAAAGCAGTTTCTCATTGAGCTCTTTTCTCATTGCCGCACATTTTCGGCTTCCCTTAGATCTAATAATAAAATATGAATGCAAAAGTCACTCCATCTTTGACTAACTGAAAAACAAGTTCGTTGCTCAAGTCTTTCGTCTTGTGCCCTGTGAAGAAATTTTAAGTGTTATTTTTATATTGGCCGCAAGGCCACTTTCAATTTCCCCTACACGTTGCTACCATTTTAATAACACTAAGTTTAACACAGAAAACCCCCATGAACCGCACAATTACGCATTTACGCGGCCAAACAAATTTACAGCTGCCACACTACTTCACCTGTTTTTATAGCTACAAAAGCAAGATTTACAAAGTATAAAAAAAATAGGCAAAAAAACTAAAACAAAAAAACTCAGAGAGAGAGAAAAACTAAAAGCACACCCACCCTCAAGCAAATGCCCAGCGGCAGGCAAATTAGTTCAACTCGTCTTAAACTAATTGTCAGTGTGCGGCCGCAGCAGCCGCACACTAACAACACTAACAGCAACCAATATTAGCAGCACCCAAAAGCAACACGCATTCATGCGGCAGCAAGTCATGGGAAAATTCGTACGCTGCCGTATAACTTCGATTTGATTTAAAAGTTTCGCACGCAAATTAAGATAATCGAAGGCAACAAAAATGCAACAAAAGGAAAAAAGAAGCAGAACAACAGCATCAGTGGCCGCAGCAGCCACTATCCACTCTACAGTGCCCAGTAGCAACAAATCATAAAATATGAAAAATTGCTTATAGACAGCAGCGCGAGTGTGTTGGCAGTCCATCATTAAATGCAGTTGAAGCCCGAGAAAAAAAAACAATAACTTGAACGGAAAAAAAATGCGATCCATATCACGCACTATGGCAATATAGTAGTGGTAGCCACTGCTGCTGTAGACGTATTTTTTGGTTTTGGGCTAAAATGAAATTTCCGCTTCTTCTGTGTGTGAGCTTAGAAATGAGCGTAAAAATAAACCAAACAAATGAAGGCAACCAATCTGAAAACCAGTAGCCACACAAAAATCAAACAAAAAAGGATAATTTAGTGAGCAGCGCTCGCCGAGCTGTTGCTGTTGTTGTGGTTAGCCCCGGCTTCGTGGTGCTATAAGCGCAACACCCCATGGTTATTGTGCAGCGCTTGGTGGTTTCATTCTTCTGGTTGGTGGAGTTTGCATATCAGCCCGAGTCGGAGTTCCAGCCACACTGATGCTAATCTTCGTGGCGGTTAAAGCTCAGGCTCACATTACTCAGAGCAAGTGACGCTTCGGTCTGCGGCTACCAGGCTTACGCGCGCGAGAATCTCTTCTGTTGTTTTAAAGGATTTTTTTTCTTCTTAATTTAAGTGTTTTTTTTTTTGTTTTTTTTGGTTTCCTAAAATCGATAGCAGCTTAAAGAAATACGAAAAATTAAGCTCTAAATACGCTGAACAGGTTTTCGGCTGGCGCTGACTGTATACGTTTTTTTGCTTTAATTTTTTTTTAAATTTATTTTTTTTTGCTTTTGTATTTATCCTAACGGCCAGCGGGAGTAAATACAATGAAAAACGCTCGATGCGGCATGGGAAATTTAAATTATAGTCTCAACAGCAGCGGCCGCAAAGGCTGTGTGGAAGCGTCAGCAGCTATGGTCGCCATCAGTGCTCGGTGCATCCAGCTCTGTTATTACTCTCGATCACTACTGCTGCTAAATTTGCCTGAGTGTGTGTGTGTAGTGTTGTGGATTTTTTAGTGCGTTGGTGTTGGTTGTTTTTTTTTACTTTGTTGTTATTGCCTTTGTAGCGCGTGTGCTTTATTGCATTTTTGTGAAATGCGGCGAATTCCTGGAATATAAAGTTTAAAGGAATTTTGTTGCATAGCAAAAAAAACAATAAGAAAAAATTGCATGGTGCAGCTTCTTTTTCTGCTTCTTCTTATGGCTCTACACGGGGAAGTGCTCTGCTGAAGGTTAAGTGCGTGTGGATTAAACATAAGAGTTAAGCGAGGAACTTGTTTTTATTCTGATACTGTGCGAGTGGATATTAAGGTCGATTAATGTTTTAATATTATTATTAACTTAAAACAAAAGACTTGAGAAACGAACTTAATTTTTAGAATGTAAAACAGGTTTGGAACGTGTGATGTGGACTAGCTTTGAGATGTTTTTGAAGACTTTTAAATAGTATTTAAATTAAAATATTTTAGTAATTGAACAATTCATTTCAATATCTATACCAGTCCTTACGCAAAGATGGAGAATTGCCTAAGATCCATTTGTTGGTTTTCCGGGGTGGTTTGAAAACCATCTAATGGTTTGACGAATGTGGGCCTATTTAGTATGGACATCACAATGGGTCAACTTTAGCATGGTTGGAGCAGCTCTGCTCCAAGTGTGACATCTGTCCTTTAACCTAACCTAAACTAAGATCCGCTACCTTGTTTGTGTGGCATCTTCGTCTAGATAATTTCTACAGAATACTTTGTGGTAGAGAAGTGGTAGCCTATTAGGTACTGATTTGATAAATTTAATAGTTCTTGGGTTATTACGTCCCATACTCTTATTTGTTTTCTTGTGACTTCGCAAGATATCCCCTACTGAATGGGAAGATGATTGGGATATGAGTTAGTATTAAGAGTGTTCCACCACAATAGGTTCAAAGAACAAAATTAAATACATCTTCGAAAAATGTTCATACGAAATTGAGATATTGCAAAAATGTCAAAAGATATAGGAACTCATTTCATTCCATTTGGGGCTTATTTAATTTTCTCAGTTGGGAGTTATTATACCCCCACACTCACTGTGGCAGGGTATACTAACTTTGTCACAACGTTTGTAACGCCCATAAGGAGGCGTGTCCGGTATGGAAAAGTATATATATTCTTGATCAGTATCACCTCCTGAGTCGATTTAGCGATGTCCGTCTGTCTGTCCGTCCGTCTGTCCGTCTGTCCGTCTGTCCGTCTGTCCGTCTGTCCGTCTGTCCGTCTGTCCGTCTGTCCGTCTGTCCGTCCGCACGATAGCGGTCGCAGTTTTGGAGATATCGACTTGAAACTTTTTTTACATGTTTTTCTCGTAAATACTGAGATCAAGTTCGAGAATCAGCCAAATCGGACAAAAACTGGGCGTGGCTCCCATACACCGAAAAAAAAGGTAAAAATTTTTTAAGTCTTTTTTATTGTTGTATTCCATTGGAAATGTTTAGAAACGTATTTTTGACATGGTCCGAGGTTCCGAAGCCACATATATAAGGGTCTAAATGGGGTCCTGAGACCAATTTTTTTTTTTTTTGGATTTGATTGGAAATTTTTAGAAATGGATTTTGGACATGGTTTGGGCTCCAAAACCACCTATAATTGGCTCAACATAGGGTCTTGAGACCACATTTTTTTATGTTCGAGGTACTTCTTTCTACTGTGTGGGGGTATTTCAACTTCGGTATAGCCGAAGATAGTCCACTCTCTAGTTTTTATTTTGAAAAGCCAAAATTTTGGTAGCAATCTGGTTTTTAATTTGTAAATTGTTTGATTTTATTTAAAACTGAAATTTAAATTCTAAAAAATTATTTTTTAAAACTTCAAAGTCAAAAGTTTAGTAGAATGAAGTTATAGCCTAAAAAAATCCATATTAATTTATAAGTTTCAAAGCTTACTGAGTAAGGTCAAAGCCGACTTATATTACTATATAGGAAATGCTACACTCACTCACTTGTGCTTTCGTGCGAAATTTCGTATGTTGTTCTCATTAAGTTGGGAAAAATTGTAAATAGTCGCTCATTCGAGTCATTGCTTATAGCTCAGGGGAAAGCCTGACCTAACAAACGAATGGAGTCGGGATCGAATCCCAACTCCGAAAACTTTTTCAATGACATTTTTTTCTTTAAATGGGTAAGTTTTGATATAAAAACAAAAAAGAAATTGTACTTCTATGGACCTATTACTCATTATTCTTAAATTTCTTTTCAAATTCGAAACAAAAACTTTTGCAATCACTCTACTGCCTGTGCTACTGGACCTCATTAATTCATTGATTCCAATCTAAATTTAAAATAAAAAAATTTGTATTTAAATAAAAATTAGTTTCAACTCGAACACGGGACCTAAGGTTTATAAGTTCCGCATCAACACGCTATGCCGCTGAGCTATTTTTCGTTATTTAGAAAAAAGTCTTAAATTTTCGGTAAATTAAAATGCAATAATGGAAACGTACTTAAATTGCTGCAAATTTATTTTATTATTTGCTGCAAATCGACTTAAGTTGGAGCAAATGTACTTTATTTGTTTTTTTCGTATAAGTTTTTATTTAATAGTGGTATATTTGCAGTAAACTTGCTCCAAGCACATTAATTCTTTGAGTGTATAATTGATGCACTTTTTCGCCGATTTCGCTGGAATTTGGTGTTGGTGAATAATAAATGGGTTGAGGGGTGGCTGGGAAAATGTACCATTTTTGTAAAGCACCGTAACTAGGGCTCTATTCAAGAGATTTCGCTGGATTTGGGCAGAAGACTTTCGTTCAAAATGTATATTTGCTTGTAACTACCGAAAATTTACATTCCCTAGCATAGTTAAAAAAATATACAATTATTTCAAGTGCATCGTTTACATTTCACAGAAGGCTGTTCAATTTTAAGCCATTCCTTACTAAATATTTCAAAAGTCCTTTAATGCAAAGGAAGTGCATAAAATCAATTTCTGGAATTTCTCATATTTCATAAAATTCTCAACTCCACATCAACCGCCACCAATGCTATGCCAATATAGTACATCATTATTCCGTCTAGCGGCCACCAGTGATGACGGCTACCTCCCCCTCAACCATATACAGCAGCAATTGCAATGGAAACGGGAAACGAAAAATCTGTATCGTGGGAAAGTTGCTAATAAATTTCCCATTATCAGCAAAACTGAGGCAACAAACAAAGAATAAAAATGAAGCAAAACAAAATAAAAAATTGTGGGTACAAAAATTGACGGTTTGCATGCATGCGGTGTGTTTGCCTGTAACCAACAAAATCCATACAAATCCATGGCGCAAAAAAAAAATTACCCAAAACCAAGCTAAAGTGGCGGCCTGAGGGCGCTCCAAACTGATTTTTATGATTTTTCTTGAAGTTTCGAGCATTTCTTCGCTTCCTCTGGTTCCTTTTCTACTACAAATTTCCTTACCACTGACGGATAGCGAAGCCAAGCCAGGCCCTGTGCATATGATTTTTATGATTTTCTTCGATTTTCGTTGTGGTTGTTGTTATTGTATTTTGGCGATATATTTCGTTTCTTTTTTTGCATGGAATTTTTATGTGAAATTCTTGGCAAAAGAAATAAAAGCAAAGTTAAGTACGCTGCTGTTTCTTCTCATTTATTTAATTTTTTTTTATTTTTTTTGCACATTTGATTGGTTTCTGTCTTGAGCAGAGCGTTTGTAATAGAGATCTTTTGGTTGGAAATTATTATTGTTGTTGTGGTAGTTGGGCTGGGTTTCGGGGTATTTTCTGCTGCTGCTGCAGTTGCTGACGTAAGTCGGTAGCCATATTGCTTTATAATTGATACTTTCGTTGGCTCGGTGCATATTCAAGGGAATTCTATGATTTTTATGAATCATAAAAGACAGCGCGCTGCGCCGCAGCAACAGTGGCTATAATAGCAGCTGAGAAAGGAGCTGCTGAAAGCTGTGTTCTGGCAACGGTGATGATGATGCATTTTATGGCATTTTAATTTTAGTGTGTTTTTCAAGTGAAAATGGTTTTGGTTGAGGCGGTGGAAGCGATTCTTTGGCTCGCCATAAATTTGCACTTGACTTGCAAATGGAGAGAATTGCTTCTGGATTAAAGGAAAGTATTTCAAACGGGCGGATGATTGGATTTATAATAGATTTCAGTGAATGATTTCATTTATAAAACTTTTCCCTACAAAAACAAACCTTAACCCTTTCATCGCTTCCGCCCCCACTGACCCCTACGAAGAAATACAAATCAGTTCTAAGCTGATGCCCACAAATCGCACAACATTTTCAACTCCCAAACTCAACAAAGCCAAGGAAACGATACGAACCCAAAAATTGCAGCAAGAAGCATTCGCAAAAGAACTATTGCTTACCCACAGATTTTCACTTGAAGATTGAATTTCCAAGAAATCCGCACAATCGCCAAATCGCACACTCGGAACAACTTAAGTGAGGCAAATGCATTATTTGCTTATCCATCATCAACAGACGAAGCGCCCCGCGCAGGCGCTCAGACAAGTGTTAAGAACGGCTGGAAACTACTGCTGCTGCTGCTCGTAGTTACATCCAAGGTGGTGGCTGTGTGGTTGGCTGTGTGTGGATTGGTGATCTATGCGCTGATGTGCAACAGCAGCATCAATGCAAGTCTGGATTAAGATCTTCTTTACCGAAAAAAACCAAAAACAAAACAACAAAAAAAAACAAGCAGCGCCTTGGCAAGGATCGTGTTTTCGCTTTTAATTAGCAGCAACTACCACAACAACATCAGCAACAACAATTTTACAGCAATCTGCAAAAGATTAACAGCTTCGATAGATGCGCCATCATCGACATGTACTGCAATGTTTGCTGATGTTGTTGTTGGTGTGGTAAGAAATTGTATTTTAGTGAAGTTTGTGGAAAATTTAGCATCCAAGCTATTGGGCGTGGGCGTTGAGTAGAGTAGAGGCAGCAAGAGTCATCTGAGGCCGTTTGGTGCTTTTTATGAGCCTCATTCGACTGACAGTAGCGCCATAGAGGCTGCACAGATTGATCTGAGCCGATAAATTGGCTAAATGATGAGGATATCATCTTGGAAAACGTAAAAGACTCAAGTCAGCTAAATGGAAATCATAATACACTGAAAAAAAACAAAATCAAAGGCACACACCATATTTCTCTGTCTTCCCTCGTATTCTCCAAATCTCCACAATCGTCTACCATTTACAATTTAATTAAGCGATAATGCCATAAATAACACTTTCCCTCTGTCCGGCGGCTTGAACACACACACATTTGCCACTCATATGTTGCAGTTGCATGTTTTCAATGTTGCCAACATTACAAACAAATAAACTGTTTCGTGTTTTTGTATATTTCGTTGTTGTTGTTGTTGATTTTTTTGTTTTATCAGATTGCCTGCAACAAACTATGGCCATTTAAAGTAACAGCAACGGCAACAACAACAGCAACAACAACAACTGCTTGAAAAATGAAAAATACAAAAAAACGCCACAACAACATAATGTTTACTACGCTCAATTGACCATAAAGCATAGAACATTTGCAATGGCAACCTGTGCGAGTGACTGTTGTGTTGCCATTTGGTGATTTTGCATGCAATGCCAACTGCAAACGACGGCCAACTGCAACAGGCACTGCAGCGTAAAAATTCTTGCCCACAAAAGACAAATTTATGATTTATGAATGGATTTTTTTTCTCTTCTAACCACATGAGTGTGCTGGCTCAAACAACCACCAGCAAGAGCAAAAGCAAAACAAACAAACGTACCGAAAATCGTATGAAAAAAGCTCAGCATAAAGGCGCCTTGAAAGCGCACCGGTACCGAACTGAAAGCAAAACAAAAATAAATACTGGCAAACACTGTGACCAGGCGGCTTTGCTCATGCCATTAAAGGAGCGTGCCTGTATTAGTTTTGTAATTCAATGAGTTATTTATGCGTTTCGAGGTACTTTGACCAACTATTGTGTTAGTGTTTTTTTTTTTTGCATGTAAAAAAAAAGTATATGAAGAATTAATTCTGAATGCACACGCCTTCTAAGCGAGTTAGAACATTGATGACCCAATTAAGGTTCTGCGACTCAATGCACTTGTTAAGTATCGGAAAAAAAATAATACGAATTTCAATATCAAATTCACACCCAACGATCCCAAAAACGCCCTAGCTTCTGCAATCGTGTTTACAAGGAATGAGGACGGACAGACGAATAAACGGATAGAGTTAAATCAACTCAGGAGGTGACGCTGATCAAGTATATAGTTTTCCATACCTATTAAGCCTCTTTCTTGGTGTTGCAAACATCAGACTAAAGTGAATATGCCCATGCTACACCTCATGGTATAAAAAATTATCGAAATTTGAAACGTGATAGAGCGGAAAGCTCGAGTTTATTATGATAAGTTTCTCTAATGGATTAAAGCTATCCAATAGATCGATTACTGGGAATTTGCGGTGTATCTAAAAAATCTGTGGAGCACGCGGATCTGAAATAAAAATCAAAAATGGGGAAACCACATTAAAATACAGATTTTTATATTTACCCACGTTATAAACAAAGAACATAGTTAAGGCGTCAATGAATATTACACATTTGTATGTGTAATTAAACTACTTTTGAAGATATTAGCTGCATATTGTATAAAATATGAATTCCACATGTAGAGATAGTAATGTATAGTTGTAAACATTGTGATTAGCGCCAGACAACGTATAGTGAAAACTAGCACGACTGTCGTCCATTGCGATTAATTTGTGCGATTTTTCCTTTTTTTTGGCAAAAAATATTCTCACTCAGGCTTACACACTCACTGAAATGGTGGAATATGTATTACACAGAAAGAAAAAAAAAATAAAATTTTAGAGGCATTTTAAAAATTATGCAATATTTCAAGAAAAAAATTTGAAAAAAGAAAATAAAAATGTGTTTACACAAAAAAAATTCAGATTAAAAACAACAATTGGAAAACAAAAAAAATATCTTGTAAAAATTAGTTTTTGTAATAACATACAGATGGGACGTAAGGGTTTGTCAGCATGGTTAGCCTTCTGATTTTGGACATCAAAATTTTAATCTTTAAGATATAAGCGATGAAAGAAATTTGAATGTATTTTACGCATAATTTATGAGTAGTTTTTTTAATATTGCATTGGTTGGGACAGCATTTGAACGTATGTATCAGAATTAGATTGATTATTTAGCTATTATTCAACGCTTACTTGTTTTATTGCCCAAAAACAATAAAAAAAACTTACAGTAAGTGAATTATCATCGGTCTGACCGAAGCTAAAATACCCCTGCACATGTGAGAACGATACATTCTTAGACCATTTTTTGATAATTTTTCAATATTTTATCAATAATTTTTCGATTGTTTATCGATAATTTCCATTTCCACTTCATTCCCGATCCATTTCCAAATTTTGCTCCAATTCCATTTTGTCCCATTTTCATTACCATTTCCATGCCCGACATCATTTCCAATGAAATACAAGAAACGTGGTTCAAATCCGTTAAGCATTTCCCATTTTATCGTAAATTTTTCGATATTTTTGAAATGGGAATGAAACTGGAACGAAAAGGAAGTGCACCGGAACAAAATGGAATTGGAACAAAATAAATGGTAATTATCGATAAATAATGAACAATTTAAAGTTTGTTTCTTAAGTCTTTTGTTTTGACTAAAAACAAAATCATCTTTTCAAATTTATTTTTTTTTATTTTTTAAATTTATTTTATGAATTTTTTATTAAGAAAATTAATAAAATTTAAAATTAATTTTTAATATTTAATGAAAAATATTCCGTTAAGAATTAAAAAATTTACTCCAACATACATTTCCATTTTCAACGCAAGCCTCAACCAATCTAAGCTTAAAAAAAACCTACGAATAATAAAACAAATGCTCAACGATGATTATTTTAATAGACTTAATAATATAATTACACAGCAAGACAGACGTCGTTTATACGCTCTACAACGTCACAATGCGGCAAACGGCAAACCAATAAATTAAAGTTTTACTAGCCACTTGCATAATCAATAACCAAATCCCCCAACCCAACCACCCTTCCTACACCATTCGATTGTTATACAGCAAATACTGAACGGTCTTGCCTTCTTCTTCTTTCTCCACAGATTCGATGCCAATAAATCAACAAAAGGCGCTTCGAAATTGCGCCGGGATCTAATCAATGCAGAAATTGCAAATTTACGCGATTTGTTGCCGCTGCCGCAATCGACGCGACAGCGTTTGTCGCAGCTGCAACTGATGGCATTGGTGTGTGTGTACGTGCGAAAGGCCAACTATTTCCAGCAAGGTAAGACACTAGAATAGAATAGTGAAAGAGTTACGAACTCCGCCGCCGCCTCAGCACAGGTGGATTCTAATGTTGTGTGGTGGTGCTATGGGCCGCATTAGGTGGCTTTAGTCCACTTATTCACATTTGCATACATTACAATTTAGTGGACAATAACTGTTGTGTTATTGCTGGTCGGGCTGTCATGTTGCTGACGGGGCGGGTATTATCGTATCTTGGCAGAAAATTAGCGTGAGAACTAATCTGCATTCAAGCGGATGTGGGTATTTTTACTTTCAAACTGAAGTTGTTAGGAAATTGATTTAAATAAAATAGAATAAAATGTAAAAAAATTTAAATTATAAGAAATTAAATAAAATTTAATAAAATTAAATAAATTAATTGAAATTAAATAAAATTCAATCAAATGTAATAAAATTAAATTAACAACAAATTAAATAAAATGTAAAAAAAAACACTATTAAATAAATTAAATTAAAATTTAATTAAACAAATTAAACTAAATAACCCTTAATCAAAAGTAATAAAATTATATTAACAAAAAATTAAATAAAATTTAGAAAAAATTTAATAAAATTAATCAAATAAATTAAATTAAATTAATGAAAAAAGTGAAATTTATTAAAATTAAGTAAATAATATATAAAATTAAGAAAAATCAAATGAAATTAAAAAACTAAATAAAGAAAATTAAATTAATAAACCAAAATAAATCAATTAAATTTAAATAAAATTAAAAATTTTTTTTTTTAATTAGTTAAGAAAATCTTTGAAATGTGTTTTTTGTTTTAATTTTTTTAATTTTTTTGAATTAAAAAAATTTTAATTTTAAAAAATACATAAAAAACACTATTGGTCATTGGGCACTTTTCACACCAAAGCCTTTTTTCAAATCTTTTTCTCAGCTAACTTTGTATCCTTTTACAAAGACAAACAAAAATACAACAGCAACAATGCTTATTAGCAGCAACATATTAAAAATCACAAATTGCTGATAACACATACACTCATGCACACAGACCAGCAGCAATTTCCCTTTTTGCCCTGGCACTGGCTACAGCAGTTTTTCATTATTTACCTTAACAGTTGCATTTTTCTTCCTCTTCTTTTGCACAAGCGAAAAGCAAACGAAAAAAAAACACATTTTTTTAAACGAATTTTCTGCGCAGATGCGTTCAATTATTAGGCAAAGCTGCGCATGCTTAGTGCAACAGATAACATGTGCGAACAACAAGCACCAACTGTACAAAAACAACAAGCATAAGGAGCCAGAGACTTGGCAGCAATCTCGGCTTGTAAAAATTTCTAAAAATTATATTTTCCCATCTTGTGCTTTTCTTTGACTTAATGCTTTTTGTTGTTGTTGTGAGGCTGCGCACAATTACAACTGGAGTGGCCGTGGCCTAAGCTTCTGCTGTTGCTGATACTGATGCTGTCAGTGGTGGCGGCGACTGCACTCCGTTGCCGTTTCCTATACGGCTCTGCATTTTGTTTGTTTGTAGGGTCAACGATTTGTGGCACTTCTGCCATGAGCTCGGTGCACACACAAGGCACAAATGTTCTCTATGGTCTCTACTAGAGATTTCTTTACTATGTATTTCTTTTCTTTTCTTTCCCCTTGTACTTTTTTTTTGGTGCCTTTGCGGGTAATTACGAAAATTGTTTTTCAAATTAGTGTGTAGGATATAACTTACAGATACAGTTTGTCTGTTGTATATTTTCGTTGGGATTGTTGTTGTTGTTTTTTTGGTATTTGCAATTTCACATTTGCTTGGATTTTTTATGTTTTTGGTTCCATGCAATATGAACGATTTGGACACTTGGCCAAAAGGAAACATACCAAACAAACAAATAAACAAATGCGATTTGTGTGCCCCTTAAATTGCCAAATTAAACTTTAATAGTGGAAAATTATTTCTTTTGTACAGGAAAGTAGTTGTGAGCGGCAAAGGGGGCAGATGAGCTGAGATTTTTCTTTGCTGATTTGTGAGCGTAGAAAAGTAATTGGCGCAAATTAGCTAAATTCACACAAAAATCAGACAAAATGTTTCTCGTTTTTTCGGAGAATGTTTATGGAAAGAAAGGAAATTACAAGTAATTTGTAGTGGCAAAAAATGCACAACAAAAATGGTTTAGTTCAATGGTTTATGTCCATTCTGAGCAATTTCGAGTTAAAGTTAGCAGTAGCCAAACATATCATATGGCAGTAGCGTTCTCACTTGGTGCCACTACTAATGTAGTAGATATTCGATTTAAGGGGAGGAGTTTTGAAGAAAGTGGAGTAGATAGGATTTCTTGAATAGATAGTAGCATTCTACGAGAGCACATAGTAGAAATTTCTGTTCAGGTAGTAGAAGTTTTGCATCACATACAATTTTGACATTTCTTACAATAGCAAAAGAAAACACTTTGAGGGTATGACAGTAGAGGAGTATGACAGTCATTGAAGTTTTACGTCTGCTGCTGCTCAAACTTTCAGCAAAGATGTCTGTCTTGAGAAATAGGCTTCATATCAAAGTATGAAATCTGTTTGTAATGGCTGTTCGAGCAAAGCATGGTGTATCAGCTGAACATTTTTTTATTGATAGTGCAAAATTCTGAAAATATTTCTCCAGCTTTTATTTTTTTTTACATCTTTTTATCAAAACGCGAAACTAATCGAAAGGCACAAGATGTAAATTTCATAATTTAGCAAAACATTATTTTTTCTAAGATTTTTGGTAAATTCAAATAAAGTTGGAAAAATAAATATAAATTTTGTTGTTAATTTTAACAAATTTTCCTATAAAAAATAAAAATTTAATAAAAAGTAGTTTTTAAAAAAGTTTTTCGTGCTGAAAGTATTAAATTTAATGACAATGTCCTGTAGCCAATCTTGAAACGCATGTGAAATTGAGATGGCACCGTCAGCCTTATAAGAGATATGACTTCGAACGTGAAAAGCTCAACCGGCCTTTCAGTAACAAACAAGCTCAAAAATTGCAATTAATTATTTTGTATCCGAAGGAGGCGTGGTTGGTATAGAAAAGTATATATATTCTTGATTAGTATCACTAAACGAATGGAATGGAATCGGAACAAAATTTAGAATGTTTTCATGCTAAGCTGTTTCTCACTAGAAATTGGAATGGTTGGGGTGGCGGCTGTAAGCCTCACATAGACCACATATGGGAACATAGCCATACCACAATCTCTCTTAACCTTTACATGAAAACTGTAGACCTTTTCCATGGTCTGTATCTAGCTTGAACGAGCCGGAAATTTTTAACTTTTAAGTTTGCTACTTCTTTCAACTACTTCTGGTCAAAGCTGGATAGAAATTGGAATAAAACAATGCCATTGTCGGGTGCCCTTCAAAGTATCATGTTGAGTATATAAACTATCGATTTTTAGGTATTTGACGTAGAATACAAAAATTAACAAAGGAAGGGTAACCAAATTTTCTCATGAACAACTTGATCCGATCTAATTTTTTTCAAATTTTAAAAGAAATCAATGATTCCCATACGCTACATTTGCATTTTACCCGACTTATCGATATGCACTCTGCTTTGCTATCTGCTTTACAGTGTGGGTTAGAGTGAACCTTATTCTGTAACATTCGCATCACGAATTCATGAAAATGCAAGGATATGAAGTCTAAAAGTATGTACACGTTTGCTGCAAAATATAACCATTCTTTGAGTATCGTTAAAGAAATATCACACTTTACAAAGCCAAAGAACATAATCTTCATACGGCATTTTTCAACAATTCCATTTGTTAAGGACATACATTTAAAATTTCTAAAAAACAACAAAAATTTAAGTTTTGAAAACAAATTTTTTAAAATCCTTCATAGAACATTAAAACAGTTTATCTAGAATTTTGTCATTTAATGACCACTCATTTATCAAATTGACGCATTTCACACATTTCAATTCCATTTATATTTTTCTACAAATGCATAAATGCATAAAAACACACTTACACACACATGCCTCCCCAATGTCTGGCTATCGTCAATCTTTCCTCATAGCGCATAGCAATGGTTTTGTGTTGTTGTATAATTCCAGTAATCACCTCATTCATATATAATTGAAAACAAATTTTCAACACAAAATGCGCATCCAAGCAATTAAGGTTTTAAAGCAAGCAGCAATGGAGCTGTAGCAACTGACTGTATAAGTGAAATGAAAAATTACGCGCAGCCACAACCACTTAAAAGCAAGCAATTACACCTGCTAAAGGGGTGGTGAGAGGTGACTAGAGGGTTGGTGCATCATCAAAAATTCAATTCAATATTATTGTGATGTCTTAGGGGGCGCACCCATTAGCGTCAGCACTTACAATCGAAGCATAAAAACGGCATTTATGCTAATGCGCGAAAGCAATTAGTTCGAAGCATTTAGCCTCTCCGAATTGAACTTGTTACAAATTGCTTGGCTGTTGTGGCATTAGATGAATGACACAAGATTCGTTCATGGAGCAAGAACATCTTCTCATAACATCCACCAGCGACAATGGCAACTCCCACGCAATTTGTGTTTGCCTTTATTATTTGGTGTGGCATATCTATCATTGAACTGAAAAAAAGTGTTCCGGCTACAAGAACAGACGATATCGATACTCTTGAAGGGCGCACCTCAACTTTGTGTAAAAGTAGAACTACAAGTACAAGTGGCATGACATGAGAACTTACATTTGTATCGCATGCAATGGCATAATTACTGCAAGACAAGCATTTAAACTATTTCAATAAATAATTCTCAATTGTACAGCCAGTCGCCATTCATAATAATAGCAATTCATGCTGCCACCTACTTGAACTTTCGAATCTACTTCGATTCTGTGTAATTTTCGCTTTGACATTCCAAATTCAAGTTCAAATCCTTGATCATCAAAAATCATACGAAAATCGGTACAGAAATCAAAAGCGGCATCACCGTTAATAATCGCAAATTCGCATAATAGCGGCGCTAATAACCTGGCCGCAGCAAGTAATTTGCACCGCTTACAGAAACGGCGAAACAAAGTATGAACCTCCCACAGCACAGCCCTACCTTTTTGGAATGAATATGACAAC
Source organism: Heteromyza rotundicornis (assembly GCA_951394025.1). Taxonomy (NCBI): domain Eukaryota; kingdom Metazoa; phylum Arthropoda; class Insecta; order Diptera; family Heleomyzidae; genus Heteromyza; species Heteromyza rotundicornis. The sequence continues at coordinate 18,351,464 of OX596012.1, read as the reverse complement.
CGAAACAACAACAACAACAACAGCAACAGCATTTGTTAGTCGGTATGCTGCTTGCAGCTTTGCATTATGTTGATTTTTTTCTGTGTTAAGCACTAATTTTTTTCAAAATCAAAGCAATTTTCTTTGCAAGTGATTTTTCATTCAAATTGAAGTCGTACAAAACCTTTAAGTCAGTTGGACTCTTTGTCGGGTTTCTCGTAGCAATTTTCTTGTAGTTCGATTCAAGTTCAATGCAATTATCAATTCCAAGTTGAATGTTGCCCGTCGGTGGTTGCGGTGATGATGACGCCAATGATGATGATGATGCTATGACAATGACACATTTTCTCTGATTCATTTGTTTATTAGAAATTGTTAATTTGTTGTTGCTATCGGTGCAGTGTCATCGATTGTTTACGCAAACGTATCATTACCGATTTTTAATTGGCTGCAATTTATTTCGCTAGAGTTGTTTGTGTTTTGAAAGAGGAACTACGGCGGAGACCAGCTGCTTGGGAAATTTGCATTTTTTACATTCACATTTATTTCGCAAAAGGTTGTTGTCGGTGCGGATTTTCCCTATTGACAGCAATTTTTTATATGCGATATTAATTGAAGTATGCAGTTTGTGACTTCAGTCTTTTCTTTAGTGTCGATTTATTATTGGAATCCCCTAAGCGTCACTTGGAATGGAAATGTTTAATACTTAATACAAATTCGAATTAAAATGACCATTTTAACAAAACAATTTTAATATAAATGTTCCTTTTTTAAATTGTAAAAAAAATTGTTCAATGAAATTTTATTAAAAAACTAGTAAATTACTTGTGACCTCGCATGTATATACATTACACCCCTCTTTGACCCCACTTGGCCCAACTTAAACTGCAACGCCCATATTATGAACTGCCACGCCCCCTTTCGAAATCAAAAACCCTGACCGGGACTATATATGTTGAATTACAGCTCCCTAGGTATACTACAGGAGAGCTACTATATCTGCCACCCCCATTTTTCTAAGCTCCCCCACCCGCTTTTTGAAAATCAAAAATCTGGTTGTTTGTTACACAAATTATAAATTTTTCAAAACCTAATTTTACATTTGTATATATTAGGGCAATTCACGCAGAATACTTAAATAAATTAACCATCGTATATATTATAACACCTAAACAACCACAGTCCCAAGAAAAACATACATATTCTATCATACATATTAGATCAATTGTTTATGTTTTTTAATTGAAAAATTGTGTTATCCTTTTTTATTACTCATACGCAGTGTAAGTCAATACATTTTTTTTAGTAAAAAGAAGGAGTTCCTTGAATTTTAGTTCAAATATCTTACAGACACTCTTTTATGTCGTAAAAAGGCATGCTACTTCACCTTAAATTAAAGGAAAGTTGAAACCTCCAAAACCTTTCCTTGGGTTACCTTCCCGTGGATTGCCATTACCTTCCCGCACGGGTCTGCTGGAAGGTAATGTCAATCGATCTAGAGCGAAATGGAATTGGAACAACATTATTAAATGAACCGGGAATGAAGGGGAAATTATCGATAAACGTCTAAAAGTTTGCGATAAATTATCAAAAAAATTATCAAAAAAAAAAAAGTAGCGAAAAATTGTCTAAGAACATACCTTACTCGAATGTGGAGAGTATTTTTCTCTTATTTGTTTTTCATTCATTTCCGATTTCGAAAAATTGTCGTCTACGTTCATTTCACGGATAGGGCTCGATAAATTGAATTAATATTGTTTTAAATACAACTTAAAAGAACACTTTTGATACAAAATTTACATAGAATTGAAAAAAAATGCAAATTTTCAAGTATTCATAAATTCTAAATAAACATGCGAACGATTCTTCACACACATACACACACACACTTCAAGCAAATCTTTGAAATTGTTACAGTTAAAAAATAGTTTCTGTAAATGTTGATGACTTCAGTAACAGTAAATATTGTTGTCTTGATAGAGACTTAATGAAGAACACGCGACTGTCACATTATTTGCCAAGACGCCAGCATTATTTGCTTAGAGATATGCTGATGATGTTTAATTTGTTCAAACAATTAGTGGTCAGGCAACACAAATACAAGCAATTATGCTTTCCTGGGCATGTGTGAGCCACCACTCGGGTGTTTAATAAACGTGCTCTACTAATTTATAGATTGAGGTTGGTAGTTCTGCAAGTCATGGCTATTTTTGAAAACGAGAGACTGGAGTGACAAACGTGACAACAGTGACAAACGTGAATCTTCAAAATTTGCCAAATGCCTACTATTTATAAATGTATGTAACGCCAGAGATCATATGAATGAACAGTCGTCCTGTTAATTGTAATACCAAAGATTCTAAATTGTCAAAAGAAAATGTAAACACAAATAAAAAAAATTATGTTTAGAAATGCTAAGCGATTGTTTTTTGTATTAAGATTATCGTAAAAATAAGTCTTGAGACTAAATAAATTGATTGAAAATGGTGTGGGCGGTAAGGAATGATTTGAATGCATTTGTTAATTACCTTAAATGGGTCAGTTTATGAACAAAAAAGGCAAAAATCTAGACTTGTAAGTAACACATGACTTCGCACTACCGTAAGTGGTAAGTGGAAAATAGTTTTTTTATTCCAAACGGTTCCTTAGTATGTACTGCATATTTTCATATTAACATATGCAAAATGTAAATGAAACAGTCAAAAAATTAGCTAGAAGCATTCTCGGTCTAATCATATACATCCAGTTCCCGTCTCACTTATCAACAAATAGTCTGCTAGTACCTCAACATTTGACAATGATACCACAATAATGAGTTCCAATAAGTATCTTATAAAAGCGCACATAACCACACTTCCGTCCCCATCAAAACCATGGAAATGGCTTAAAAAATTTAAATTTTCCAAAGATTAATTGCTGAAATTATCGCTAGAAAAAAACTATAGGGACCTTATCGCCTTATCTCCCACATGTCCCTTCATTAGCCCCTTATATCCCCCGTCAATATCATAGCGAATAAACAAAAACAATTACAATTTTAAATACAATAGTCATACAAAGACCTTTTTAAGTATGAAAATATAGACCCAGTATCTGCCCGATGATTCGTTGGTGCAAAAGGCTGGTACAACGGAAATTAAAAAAATTTTACGAAAATGGGTTTTAAGTGGTTTGATTGTTAAATTTGTACCAAAGTTACACTAAACAACGTCATCAGCTCTCAGGCAAAATAAAGTATCCGAGACCTCGAAATCCCAATGGAGAGAAAAGTATTTCCCAGAATTAGGCAAAGATATCTAGGGAAGTTACAAAGTCACCGAATCCACTATCTAACACCTTGACACTTTCAGAATAAAATTGCAATGTGTTATATTTCATAAAAAAAAACCCAATGAAATGTACTGCTTATTATATTTCATCGCCTTATTATTCTGAACGTGTCGTATCACGCCTACAAAGAAAATATCTATCAACCCTGTTGACTAGAGGACCACTCCAGCAGCATCACTCCTCACAGATTTCCAGTTACATTGTCTGTTTTGTTTTAAGATTTTATAAACTTTTTGTAAGTTCTAATATAGAATTTTTAATTTTTAAACTATCAAAAACTTTTACTTATACAATCTAATGGAAAACTTCATAAAAGTTCCGTACTGAAGTTTTTTGCTTAAGTCTTTCGTTTTTTTTTTCTAATTGAAATCGTTTAATAGCTGCTTAACATTTCCACAAAGTTCAAAGCGTTCATAAATACTCATAATCCTCACTTCATATGGCAATTTCCCAAGCCAAAACGTTTGCCACTCTACCAGCTAGTTATGAGCATGAGGTGAAAACACAAGTTGCTTGAGTGGAGTTTTTTTTTGTTTGCAGCATTTTTTAATATTATTATAATTTAAAACAATTTCCACAAACGCTTCCACAAAAAACGAAGCTTATGTCCTCAATTGTTATTTGAGAGGAAAAACTTTAAGCAAGCCGAAAGGCAAAAAAAAAATACAAAAATAAAAACAGTTACAAAAAATAGAAAAAAATAGAAAAAATTAAAAAAAAAACATATCCAAGTTATGGTGACTTTAGCTCAGCAAGTTGACGGTCGCTTGCTGAGAGCTGTTGTCGTCGTTCATGCTGACAGCGATTGTTTTTTTTTTGTAATTTTTTCTTTCAATATTTTTTGTATTATTATCGAACTGAAGGGGGGTGGGGGTGGCGTATGGAGCATATCAGACGTTATATATTGTTCATTCTTGTTGTAAATCATTTTTGAAAATGGCAAAATGACAGTTCAGATATACAAAGTATTAGAAAGACAAACAAAAAAACTGCAAGGAAACTTTATATTAGTTTAGCTTATTAAGTATATGTTTGGAGCGGCTTGTGGCTGCCATTATTTTTTGCTTAAATGTTTCCATTGCCATTATGCTTTTGATGTTAACGACCAACAATTGGCAGCCAGTTGCTATTGCTTAAACTCATTTTAATGTCATGAGTTATTGCCATGATTGTGGATTTTTTTTTCGTTTAGCTATTAACATATTTTACCATAGCTTAGCATAAAATTAACATGTGTTTTTTTGTTTCGCATCGACTTAATAAGCTTGTAGTTAGCATTTGTGACAAGCGTTTTATTGACGAGTTCTCCCATTTAATTTTTATCGTTTTTGCATTTGCTTTTGTTCTCATTTTGAATTAAAATTTTGTTTTCTTACAGTTTTCAAAAGACATGACATTTCGGTGCATCATGTGCCAACGCCAAATATAGGATTTTCCAAGGTGAGTCATATGCAATGTTTCTATTCAAATACACAAGTGTTCGTTCACAATTCAACAAGCAGGCCCCCTGCCAACGAAGCTTAGTCGGTTTTTCTTTTTGTTAACACTTTACTGCAGCTTGAACCCACCTTGACCCTGTTAACTACTTTTGTTAACTCCTTGGCGTTTAACAAGTCTTGACAGCACATAAAGTATAAACTGCAACTTTTCATCCATCAGTCAGGCCAGCTGAGCAACGAAACGAAAAAAACTACTAACAGCCTTTGAAGCAATACCCCGCCCACAACTACTCCCCTACCCTGGCCCCAAACAGCTAACACATCACATCATAGTTCACCTCCACCTCGGACTTCTTCTTTAAGCCGAAAAATAACACCCAACTGTCCATTCGTGTGGAGAACTTTTTACTTTCGCATGTCGCCGCATTTGATTTAATAATAGTTGTAAGCACCCACCGCCACACCACCTTCACAGCCACACACACACACCCGCAGCACTTGGCTTTTAACAATTTCAGCTTTTACCTCGTATACGAGTTCCTTTGCAGTCCATCATTCACTCTCTTGACTTACAAAACTTAATCTCAATAATCCGCCTCTAAGAATCCATTAAACAACGTAAATCGTTGGCGAAATTATATGAATTTTCTAATCAGTAATTTTCATTGTGCGCAAATGTTCCCTTTCGGTTTGTCTTCGGTCGGTGTGAGTTAGGCCAGCGATCACCAACTGTTCAAATGGCAGGGAATTAAGGGGAGTGCATTCTTACATATATGAGAGTAACTTGATTTTGCAACTTAATTACTGAAACTGGTTGCAGTTCAAAATTGTCAATACAATAAAAAACGAAAGACTTAAGTAATGAACTGAATTTAAGTCGGATTTTGATTTAAAACAGAAGACTCAAGTAACAAACTCGAATTTAGAATATCTACAAATTATCCGTGAAATTCATGGGACAAATGTACCTTAACGTCTAAAGGGTTGAAAAGACCAAATTGTTTTACCGTTTTATGTTAAGGTATAGTGGTTTCGATTTGCCTCACATCTATGTCCAGCTATTGGTCTCGGGGTTTAACGTGAGTAGGTGACATCGCCTTAAAACACGGTGCTGTTAACACTGGTTTGGGTACAAACGTCCACCAACGTTCCTTAGAGTAAACCCTTGCAGGTACCAGACGAAATAGTGTTGTCAGGATACAACTTCCACCCTCTGGTGAGGGTGAAGTCTACCAAAAGCTTCTGTTGATCTATGGGTCACGACTCCCGATTGAGAAATGCAACTCCACATCGAGCATGTTTGGGTGATAACCAACAGCCACCACGTCACCTGTTGGACCGTAACAGTTCTGACGTATTCCGTGGTCACAACCACAGCGTCCGTAGCAAAACAACTACCATCAACAATTCATTCGAATGCAATACGCCGTATATTATACATGTGCTAATATGCGTGCCAGTTACTTCACATGCAAACATTGCAATTCCAATTAAGATACAAATTTTTAAGAAATCGAAGCATAATTTAAATTTAATTCATTTTTATTTATTTCTATGTTTGAAGGAATAAACATTTAATAAACTTTCTAAAACTGACGTGTTCACTTAATCTTCGAACTTTCAGGAGACCAACGGGTGGGCAGACATTTTTTAGAGTCCTCGCCAAATGTACTTAGCTGCATTTTTAATTTTTCCAAAACGGCCTCTTGGGTCTAATGGATATGAAAGGCCCAAAAGCGTGTCCAATGGGGATCCAAAGCGGATTTAAAGAGAGTTGAGAGAGAGGGTTTAAGGAGGTCTATGAGTGAATAGTTTCATTTATCATAATTTTCCATCACGTACAGTGGAATCGAAGTCCATATTTCATGGTTTTTATCTCAAAAGAATTTCTCTTAAAATATGTTTGGAGAGATATATCGGAATTTTTATTCACAATCGACCTACTTACCATTTTTATTAAAATTTAGTTTTTGACATTTTAAAATTTCTGAGAAGAAACGGCATTGGAAGATTATTGTGGCTTGTGAAAGTCTTAATGAAATTAATTGAAATAAAGCAATTTGCAGCTTCACTTATTACACCGTTCAACAAAAATCAACTTTTGGTAATGCACATTAAGGCGGGTCGGACGCCATACAAACAAAAATTGGAAAAGTCCACCCTTCATTTGAAAGCTTACCTCAAAGGAGTTTCAATGCCAAACAAAAATTGTATATTAGGCATGCCAAAATAATCGCTTAAATTGATTTTTCTTCATTTGATGTCAGATCGACTAAAGCGGTATATCATTGGAAAGGTATCGACGAGTACCTACTTCATTTTTCAGGTTAGGTTCTTTTACCGGTTTTTTGCTGAAACTATTTTTAGGTAAGCTTTCAAATGAGGGGTGGACTTCCAATTTTTTTTCGTGACCCACCTTAAGGCACATGATCGGGACTAATAGATTCTGTTAGAGGGGGTTTAAAAAGAGTAAACGTGTCTCCCAGTTTTTCTGGATCAATTCTTACTCTTTTTCAGCTCCCTGTACTCTTCTTTAGCCCCCCTCTAACATCTTGTGCATTTGTTAGTGTTTAACGGTGTTACTTCTCAAGTAAATATTTTGGAGAATAGTTGCTTACTTAAATAAACGTTTGCTATGAAAATAAACTTCTTCTTGAATTAGTTTTATTTTCGTAATAAATTTAAAACTATTGCAAAGCCAAATTTCGAAATTATATTTTCTTATCATGTGTGGGGACATATTTAATAAACATATTAGCGATTTAAGCAAGTCACGTTTGTCACTTGAGTCTTTCGTTTCCAAACATATCTATGACTTGCCGAATTGCTAATCTAAATCTATAAATGAATGGAGCACGTTTATTGAACGCGTGTAGACACATGATTTAAGCAGGCAACTAAATTTAAATCGAATTACCTTTAATAAAAAAAAAACAATTGCAGGGGTGAGTGGGTGAAGAAGTAATGTGGCATTACCAAAGTTCGAGTTAATCAGTAAATGGGTAAACCCTTCACCCCATTGACCCTCCAATTTATTAAATTAAATTTTCATAAAATTTCACATTACAGAACCCCTGCCTTTGAGCTCAACTCCAGCATATCGCATAACACTTGCCTTAATTTCCTGTGTAGCGAGCAAAGCGCATTACAGTCTATTTTAAATCAACTGCATTTGCTTGTTCGCATCTGCTAGCCGTGTATTTTTTTATTCGCTTCATTTTCCCCCAACTTGTCTGCTATGATTACAGAAAATTTCAGTGCCGTACAGCCAAATACAAAAAAAAACGTTTGTTCCCACAAGTTTGTGGCTATTGTGTGCGGATGTGTGTGTGTGTTTGTGTAGAAATTGCTACGCAACATTTGTTGCCAATTGAATTGGACGCACAGACAAACGCACATCAAACGAAAAAGATGTTAACTGGAGAAGGGTACATGGGCTTTTAGGAAAAAAAAACGTTGCAAGTGAAACTAAATTGAAATTTTTCAATAAAAATATTTAAGGAAAATTGCTTTTGAAATACTTGAAAAAGAAAAAAAATAAAATAAATACAAAAATCCAAAACTAATCTGGGTGAAGTTGGGTCAGGTCAGGCATATAAAGCAGCCAAAAGCCAAGGCTAGTGGCATTTGTCTATGGCTTTTAGAGTAAATCCCGTAAATAAATTGTATGAAAATGTGAAAATCACAGCTGCCTGCTGATACGCTGGCCGTCGAAGACCCTTTGCTTGAAGTGAGTAAGCTTGCATGTGATTTTTTTTTTACATAAATTTGTGTGTATCTGTGAGTGTGTTTTGTGTCAGAGTATTGCCAAAAAAGAGCAACACATAAATTGTTTTGCTACGAACTACAAACGGTTTAACACAATTTAAAACGCCACATCGAAACGCCAGCGTGTATGTGCCCGTAGTTTATGTGTTTTAATAACACGGCCCGAGCCGTTCCCTGAATTTCAAACAAATTTCAACACTTCCAGTTGCCGCAGCTTTTTAGGTACGGCGAAAGGAGCCGATCGATGTTCAATGTTCGATGTTTGCTGTTGTTTGGTGTCGCTTTTGCCTGGCAAATGGTCCGAAGTGTGGTGTGGGGCATACCTCTACATGTAAAGCTTAACAATTTTGTATTCTTTTTTTTCGTTGGTTTTTGCCAAAAACAAAATTTGAAGGTTTTTTGTGTAAGTTTTTTGTAGCTGTCAAATGTAATTTATCATCATGCTGAGATCTTTTTCTCAATACTGTTTAATTTTACTTATTTTATTATTCCATTTGAAAAGGTTTCCAAAGTTTGCCGTTGTTGTTGTTGTTATATGGGAGAGTTAGCCCATTTGAAATGCTGACTTTGAGTGGCTTCGATATAATATTGGTTGGATTTGAATTGACTTTCAAAGTAAATCATTTCGTAATTGGTAACTGTTCTACAGCCCAACAATCACATGATTGGAATGGATCAGATAATTTAGCTACCTTAAATCCATCGCCTTTGACTTTTTTAATCTAAACAATTTGAATATTGGATTCAAATAAAGAATTGCAAAATTTGGTTTCGTTCTCAGATAAAAGTTTAAATACATTGAAAAAATTTAAAAAAGAAATGGATTTGGATTGGTCATACACTGAGAAAACCGGCTGATCAGCCATTGACTGGAACCCTCAAGGTCATGGGAGAAGGGGCAGACAAGCCCACACCTGGAGAAGACAACTCGATGCTGAGCTTAGATCCATTGTGAGAGCTGGAGTGAAGTTAAACAAATATCTCAGGATCGAAATAATTTTAAAGTATTTGTTGTGGCCCTATGTTTCTCATAGGTACGATGGAATATTCATATATAGATAATATTATTAGTTAATCACCAAAACATTTGGGTCTCCTAGATCAACTGCCTCGCATTTTCCCATATAAACTGTATGGGAAAAATTTAATTTTTTTAAGATCGGTGACAAAAGAATTCTGCAAAATTCACCTAAAAAAAAATGGTTTGTGCAAACGAAGCGTCCATATTTTTGTCGAATTAAGTTTGGTGTGAATCATACCGCTCTAGACAGAAACTTATACTCTCCAGAAACTCTGAAATCCTAAGCTTAACTCCAATGGCACCCAAGGTATAGTATTGGAATGTACTAGACCACAAATTTTTTCGATTTTCTTTCGGGCCATATCATAAAATGCGTTATTGGACCAGAAAATAATGTTCCCGTAGTTTTATCCAAATCGGAAGCAATTTTTGGTACACAAATAAAATGTTTCCAACTATTTTCCAGATTATCTTTCAAACATTCAAAAACCATCACACAATTGACTGCTCTGCGTCAATATTTATTTTTTAATATCGATTTAAAAACAAAAATTTCAATGTCTTCCATAAAAGTGCTATAGTTAACCGCCTACTTACCCCCCGTCATAAAATGATTAGAACATTTATAGAAGAAGGTATGATAATGGTAGGTACAGAGTATTACATCTTGGACCATTTTTGTTAATCTTTGTGAATGTGTTTTTTATTTCCAGTGGTATTTTCGCCACACAAACCCCCACATCGTTATTGACGCTTTGCCAAAACAATTCAACCAAAAATCTCCCACTAAATTTTTACTTTTGTGTTGCATAGCATCTGCATTGTAATTAACTTAATTTTAAATGTAAAAAGAAATACCTACATATTTTTTATGTTTGGAGTCAACTTGTATAAATAAATAAAAAAAAAATGTCTATTTTTTTGAATTTTTTCTTAAAAACCTTTTAGGCATATTTCTTTTTTTTTTTGCATCTACTTTCTGTTTTTGCATAAAATCAGTTATCCCAATATTTATTGTAATTGCAATCAGATATGATGGACAGCAAAGATTTATCTTCGTTTTACTATTCCCCTTCCTCATAGACTTCCTTTCCATAACTATAAACTGTTGCATCGAAAATTCTTCATTAGCACCTTTCCTTGGCTGACCTTTACCACTGATTTCCTGCAAAATGTGTTTGAAGCTGTGATACTCACTGATACGGCTTGGGCTGGGCCCAATTCAAACCTCATCATTAAAAGTCGAATAAATGGTCACTTAACAATATTTTCTAAATGCCATTTAAAATGCCTAACCATCATCTCCTGCATAAATTCCAAACAACCGTACCGATCAATTGTTGCTGTCCTTCACTCTGACTCGGTGTGTGTGTGTGTGTGTGTATGTGTGTGTGTGTATGTGTGTGACGCAATATCAAGCCCAACGAAGCTGCCATCTACACTTTCAAAGTTTCTTTTGGTTTTGTTTTTGTTATTCTTCTAATGAAATGTCTTCATTGGAAACAACTCTATTAAAATGAAGTGAAGTGCTGCAGTTGAAGTGCAGTGCAGTCTGAGTTCTTAGGAAACCCCAAAAGACTCCGTCACAGTCGCAGTCGCAGTCAGAGACTTAGACTCAGACTAAGTCTATACGACTCCGGTTTATACCACTTGCTGTGTGTGTGCCGCATAAATTCTGCTGATGACTTTTGCCGTTGACTGGCTACGTATGGCATATGCCTGTAGAATGCCTTCTTTTTTCGTATAGATTGATCTATATTCGTGACTGAATTAACTATTTTTCTGTTCACTTTATTATGTGAAGGAACCTAACACAACCCGAAGAGGCAAAAACAGAAGAAGAAGCATCACCAAAAGAAGATGATTTTACAATTGCGAAATGCTCGGAAATGTGGGGAAAAAGTTGAGGGCACAAGTGATGCCAAAAATTGAATCAAAATAAAGAACCTGTTTGGACAAAGACCCAATTTTCCGTTTCTTGGACAAAAAGTTCTCACAGTCTACCTTTTAAGGCATTATTATGTGCTCCTTTTGAGCGTCTGCTTGTCAACTTATGTGCCTAAGCCCTTTAATGTCTGTCTGCAAATGGTTATTAACTCCAGTAGAAGCAGTAAATGCTGCAGGGATTCACACATTTTAAAAGCATATCATTAACAACGCCAAACCGACTAACAAAAATTAAGCATGTCTGAACTTAAATGACATTATTTTGACACTTTTGAGACACACTTATTTCATGGTCATTATAAAGTTTGAAGAAAAAAAATACTTTGTTAACTTAAAAAGGGATTTCATGCAGATTTTCACATTTTATTCGAAAATTATTTACTTTCCATATTTTATTCCAGGCACTCTCAGGGTTTCTCATGATGCTAACACAGAATGGCAAGTTGCTGTACATTTCGGATAATGCTGCCGAGTATTTGGGACACTCAATGGTGAGTATATACTACACAAAAAAAAAGCGAACAAGCAACCAACTAACTTTCAATTGTGATTGAAATCTGTTTTTTTTTTCAACTGACAAAAGTTTCTTGTCTACACAACATTTGCGGTTGACTTTATCAACTGAAATTAAATCTTCATGTTGCAACAAAATGTCTGGAGCCTTGTTTGGATCGCAAACAATTAGATTTGCAATTAATAAACCATAAATCAATCAATTTGGAAAACTTTACAAATAAATTTGCGGGCGACGATTAATTTGGTTTTTTTGGCTTGTGGGAGAAGTTGAAAATACACTTAGAGTAAAGCTTTGTACAACTAAAATTAAAAAAAGGAATTGAATACAACAATTTTTTAAAAATATCAAGGTTTGGAATATCAACGGATTCTGGTAATGCACTGAAAATAATATGTAAAAATAAAATAAAATAAAATAAAAATCATATGAAATTATCAGACGAATTCCAGAATCCTAGAGAAAGTGAAATTTTGGTGTTCCAGAAACCAAGTGATTTTTTTTTCACATTGGTCGGTGAACTTGATCAGCTTATTGCCTCAAAAATTAATAGAAAAGAAAATTGAATTAAGAAGAAGAAAAGGAATGAAAAATCACCAAAAATTGAAATTAAAGACATCGAATCAATAAGGAGGATAAGTCCACTACTTTACCAAAGTGATTTATTATATGAACGTTTTTAACAAAAAGATTGCCCTAAACTTTTATTTGTAAAGCATTCAAATCAATTTGACAACCCGAATTCGGAGCAAAAAAAGCCAGAAGTGGAAAAATCTAAATTTTTTTAGTCTTAACATCGATTTTTGTGTAGAAAAAGATTTATTTATTATTAGGATGGTTTTAGTTACAGTAGTTTATGGCTCCAGTTAAAATGTTCGACACAATAGAATTCCAAACTAATTCCATTTTATATCGACACCTTCAAGCACAACCATCCTATGTGCGTTTTCATGAAAATCGAGTTTTTGGAATTTTTTGATTCCTGAGAAGAAGTTGCATCAGACAGGCTATGGTGGTTTGTGGGAATCGTAATGAAAGTAATTGAAAAATGAGTAAATAAAAATCAATTTCCATACAAAACATACCAATTTGAAAACATGTTTTTAATTTTCTAGAGTTTTAAAAAAATGGACATAGGATCGTTGTGCTTTAAGGTATCGACATGTGATTTTTCTTCGATATATTTTAAAAGAGAGTAAACATTTGTTTTGATATTTCGGATGAAAAGAATGTTAGGATAGGTTAGGGTGGTGGTAGTTAACTTCACTTAGGCCATATATGGGTCCAAAGGGACTCCAGAATTTACATGAAGACAGTAGACCTTCTTCCATGGTTCCGTGGTTGCGACTTCTGCTAGTTTGTTGAACGTAACTCGACAAAGAATCTACCATCGTCTACTAGTTAACACTGGACAAAAGACAAAATATCGTTAAGTCCCATACTAAATTATCGTTTTAAGTGCTACGAGAATTCACAAAAGATCTCTACGAAAAATTCCACTAGGGGTCAAGGACAAAACCTCCAAATGTAAATATAACTTTTTAATAAAAGACCTGGAATAGAAAAACAACCAACAACCAACTTTGATTGCATATCACAGAAGATTAAAGACATTTTTGTAAAGTAAATTTAAAAGAAGAAGGAGTTGCATTTTTGTTTAAGGCTTATTCCAGGAAATAAATGTGTAGCTCCTGTACCGATTACGCAGTCTCGATTCGTACTTATATGCTGGAGTTAGTCAGTTTGATACAATAAAGCAGATCAAATCTGTATACAGGAATGTTATCATTTTGGATGCATTCCCTTGAAGTCACATCCAATCAAGGTCGTAGGCAGTCCGGAAATTAGGGGGGGTTAGATTAATGCTTACAGTACTTACATTTTTCTCTTAACCAATTAAAGCATACAGTTTAGTGGCCGTCAGATTACACCGTCAAATAAAATTGAAAATTTTGATGAGTACCAAGAATCAAAAATAGCTCGTTGTCAGTTTTTCTATTGTGAACATATTGTATTACTCATACGCAGCGTATGCCAATATATATTTTTTTTATCAAACAACAATTATTTTCCCTCGAATTTAAGTCCAATTATTATAAAATTATAAAGTCCACCATCCTCTCCATCGCCTACGCCCTTACATCCAATTATGAACCAATTATAATCTTCGAAATCGAAAAGATTGAATTTCGCACATAACAATGGAAGGGTTGTAATCGAATTATTTATTTGTACCCCATAATATATTTTTTATCAAAGTTGTCCATTTACTTTCTTATCAAAGATTTAATGCAATGCGCACGGGAAGATAATTTCTAACCTCCAACGACACGTAATGCTTAACCAGTGACCAGTTGCAATCCGAGTTGAACGAGATCATAAATTACTCTTAAGCTAATTGGAAAAGCTTTACACTTGAATGCTAGCAATGATCAGTCAAATTGCTATGATTTATTTTTGAGTGTTTCATTGAAAATGTCCTTGTTGCTGACGCCAACAACAAGGAAAACATCAACAAACGGCAACAATTTGAAAGCTTAAATCACATGTCAAACGTTTGTGTTCACATTTAATCTGATGAGTTTTCGAAAAACCCGAACACAGGCACCAAAGTGCTCCCGCCCCCCCTTCTCTTAGCCGAAAAAGGTGAACAATTTACAAGCTACTTAAGCGGAGAGAAAATTAAAAGCTAAAGAAAAAGCCAGCGAGAAAAAATCCCCCAAATAAATCGTACAAACGAAATTGGTACAAAAAAGTGATGCTAATCTTTGACAACTGACGACGGATTTAACATTACAACGCGCATGTCACAGGTTGTTGTTGTTACTGTTGCTGGTATAGTTGCTCTTTTTTCGCTCACTCAGCCGAGTACTGCTAACTTTGCTTGAAACTTGATTAATTTCATTTTCTGGTGTTTTTTGTTGAGTAGCTGCTGCTGCTGCTGCCGATGCTGTTGTCGTTGTTATTGTCGTATTTTTTTTTTATTTGGTGGATGTTGTTGACATGCTTATGTTGTCAGTCTCAGTGATAGCAACAAGCGAGCAGGAGCTGTTCGAAAATTTTTTGGTACACATTCTGTTTTGTGTTTTTTTTTTTTTGAGGTAAAGACCATGTTACAGGGTCTTTAGCAGCAGTTTTGGTTAAATAAAAAATGGAACCTTTCACTTTGTATTAAGTCTAAGCGTTACAGCTGACGTTTGAAAGTGATATTTGTTTGTTGTATTGACTTTTTCTTTATATTGCTTTGTTGTTGTTATATAAATGTTGCAAAATATGGAAAAGGAAAATAAGAAAAATTATTTGCAAAAAATCGTGGTTTTTGTAAACATTTTTCACAAAATGGTAGCCAAAACAAAAGTAAAAGTGGCAGAAGAGTGATACATTTTTAATTTCAAACCAAAAGACATTCAGTCAACGGTAATGTTAAACTAAACAAACAGTTGATTCACTCGTCATTGCCGCCACCTCAGCTACTGTCCGTCATGAGCCACAAATTACCCAACGCCTTTGGCTTCCTTTTAATTAAACAATTTCATTATGTCAAATTGTGAAAAATGTAACACAAAACCCCGCGGAGCCAATAACAATCACCAAGTCCCCAGAGTAATAAATTCGGTGTCGAGAAAAGACAACAACAACCGCTGTCTAACTTCAATTAGTCTCTGAGACAAGACAAGCAGCAGAGAAGCTGCCAAGCATTCGAATTTGCATTTCCATTGCAAACGTTAGCCCAAATGAAACCCATATGTCAAAATATGATATGAAATTAAGCGGGCCGCGCAAAATAAGAGCCCCCATTTAATAGAATTGAAATACTTGCCACACTCGTTGCTGAAATGCGCTCCAAAAAAAAGTGTTCAAATGCGCTCCAAATGGGTGGTGGGTGTGCCACTAATTGCCAGAAGCTATGCCAACAATAATTTATACTTTATACTTCTTTTGGGTGGTTTTTTTTCTAAAGCCATTTCGTTGCTGTTTCCTCTACTCCGCCAAATTTGAATATGAAATTTATTTGAATACAAAATTTTTGGTGGAATTGACTTTTGACACTTCATTATTAGTTGCTAACGCATGCCAGTCTCTTGAGTCGTCGTCGCCGTCGTCGTCGTCGCCATGTGGACTTTGTAACTTAACTTAGCTTAGCATAGCATTACTTTATTTTATTTTAATGGCGTATTTTTATTTCATTTTATTTCTATAGTTGCCGGCTATTTTGGCCAAATGAAGTATTTGATTAATTGCAAATTACTAAGGTGGCTCAGTTGAGTTCAGTTCAGTTGGGTTTTTTCTCTTTTTTCCTTGCAAAGGAATTTTATCTGGGCTATTATTTGACGCTTAGGCGTTGAACTTTGACAGCAGGTATTTCTGAGAGGCGAAACAGCAAACGCGATTGCTGGATAACATTTTACTTTGAATTATGACTTAAACTGAAATAACTCTATTCAGCGTTTATGGAACTAGTACGCAACTACAACTTATTTTTGAGTGGGAGCATTGGCGGGGAAATTAGTTATTAATAATAATATACCATTCCATTCTTAACTCCTTTTCACAACTTCTGTGCCTTTGATAACCTGGGCAGTTGATCTGAATATGAAGACAGTTGACAGGCGACCAATGGGGGCTCTAGTGACAAGAACTTATTCATAGCTGGTTTTGGTAATAGTGCGAAATACTTATTCGGAATAAACATCTTTACGCTGTGTTGCTGCGCCATTTTAGAGTCTGCGTTTATTTTGCAGTGAATTTGATCTTTTTTGAACATCGAGGAAGAAAAAACTCAATAAGAAGACAGAAGAGATTCATTTAAAAACCTAGGGTCATACATTTGTGACTAAACATTAATAGTGGCTCAAGGCTATGTAGTGTTTTCACAAAACTTGTAATTCTAATTCGATTAAATGGAATATTTTTGTTGAAGATATCGCTTTCCCTTAAGAAGGTTTTTTCAACAAAAGTGAAGTAACCCAGTGGTGAACTGTGATCTTGAAAAACTACCTTATTCGGCTCATCCAGAAAAACCCCCTTAATGGTGTTATCATGTAGACCAATACCTACCAGAATCTGTTATCACTTCAGCAATCAGAAATTTGTGTTACACAGCGGCGGCGGCCAATTGATTAACGCTCGCCATGATGACCCAGTCGCCAAATTTGTTCTTCGCCACTTCGAGCGTTGCGTTGCTTGTATGGCATGTAGCGCCTTTTTGCTGGAACTACTGTTTGAATATATCGATGTTGTCGAGCACTGACCACAGAAAGTCGGTTAACATCGCCTATACCGGTAACAGGGTCTCCTTTCCCATTTCGAAAGAAATACGGTCCGATGATACCGCCATAAACCACACCAAACAGTCAATCTTTGTGGATTCATGGTCAAAATGGGCCTCGTCAAAGCGGATGATTTTTTTTTGCCAATATCTGTATCTCAACTAACGGTTGATCCTACAGAGCCGATGTGAACACAGAATCGGCTGTCACGTAACAAAAATTTATCGGTACTAATAGGGTTAACTATGATTTTCTCGAAGTGTACTAAACGGATTAAAGTGACCTTGTAGGCTTTTGAAAGGTATTGATTAGACCATTAAAATGATACTAAGGTTTTTATTGTAAAAATTTGGAAAAGTGCTGAATTTTATTAAAAACTGCACTTCGAATACTTTTTTTGGTGTTACTTTATGTTGTTTTAACCTTTTTCGCTGTAAATTTTTTGTTAATGAATTAAACTCAAGGCGAAAGTTGAATGATTTTTGGACCTCTGGAAGGGTAAAAAATAAAAACTGGAATTCAGGAGGTTTTAATTTTTGTAACTGAATTTTCGAGTTGAAGGAGGCATCGCCGGTAATTTGATGTCGATCGGGCATCAAATGATGAAAAATCAATTTAGGCTGTTTTTGGGCATGCCTAATTTGAAAATTTTTTTGCGTTGGAACTCTTTTGAGGTAAGCTTTCAATTGAGGGGTGGACATTTCCAACATTTTTTCGTGACCCACCTTAATGTACAACCATGCCGGAATTTCGATAATATTTTTATAAATTACCACACGTTCGGGAAACGTAAAACGATGCAAACCTTAGAAAAATATTTTAATATTTTGTCATTGGTAACTTTGACAGCTGCTGGAAAATAACAATAGGAAAAACTATCATTGCTATCTGGTCACCTTTTACTTAACTTAAGAAATTTGCATCATGCTTCCAAAAACAATAATAAACTTTTTTTTTAGTTTATGTTTTTTTAAAATTGAATTGAGCTTTCAAAAATATTTTTCCTTGAACAGCAGTAGATTGTTAAAATGTATCTGATTGTTTCAACATCTGTGGAAATAAGTGAAGTAGCCTAAAATGTGATTTTTTCGCAAACTTCCAGATTCTCTCCTTCATTTCATCCCCTTAAAAGTTATGTTGTTTTTCGACCAAAGGAATTGTGTTCGCATTATTATACAGTTTATTCCGGATACCCGGTATATCACAGACTTGGTACCTGAAAATGGAAATGAAATCTAGAAATAATGGTCGTCATATTGGTGGTTTATCCCCCATTTGCAAAACCTACAACATTTCTCATTTTTTTGCATTTTCTTTTGGAATTAAAAATTTTTTAACATATGAAATGAAACGGTCCATTTGTGATCTGAAGATTTGAACTCTTGAACCGAGTAATTACAGGAAACTTCAGCTTCATTTCAAATCCATTCCCATTCCCATTTCCATTTAATTTCTTTTCCATTCTATTGTCTTCAATTTAGTTAGGTGCCCACTTTTAATTTCGAAAGGTGTGTGAACATTTTCAATTTCATTCAACTCTCAAGCCAACTCCGCTGCCACTACATAAACTCAAAGTCAATCCACTTTAAAAGCTAAACTCCCCTTAAAAGCCCAACTGCAATGTGAGTGTGCACGTCTGTTCATGGGCACCTCATCCAAGGCAACTGTGAAATTTAGCAATTAGCGGTTTTAAAGCATATTCATTTGTCATACTGACAAACAAAAACAAAAAAGTACACCAAAAAAACCTTCAAATAACATACATGAGTCTCACAAAAAGACAGCAGAGAAAAAAAGAGCGCGCCGTTTGAACAAAAGCTTAAAAGGATCACTTAACAGTGGGAATGGCAATGACAGCACCGGCAGCAGTAGCAGTGGCAACAACACAGCCAAATTGGACAGCTGCAAGTTAACCGAATGACAGCGATTGTGCGCTTATATGTTTCAGGCATACATAACTATGTATGTATTCAGTGATGTTTTTTGGTGTACACGTATGTGTGTGTGGTTGTGTTGATGCTTTTATGTCGCTGCTGCAACATGGAAAAATTAGAAAACAGACATTTAGCAAGCAAAGTTAATTAACAAACTGCCAATAATGGCAACAGCAGCCACAGCCAGCCACAGCCGCAAATGGTCAACCTAAATGTGGATGAGCATCATAATTTTCCTTGGCAGTTTTTCCATAGCATTTTGCATATCGCGTTTGTGGCATTTTCAGTTTCGGTTTGGGTATGGGTAGGTGGGTTCAATTCGATTTTCGTTTTCGGTTGATGTGTGGTTGTTGTGGTTGTGGTTAGTGTTTTCGTTGCAATTTTTGCGCCACTAGCGGCTGCAAGTTTAGTAATTGTCATATGCCGCTGTCATATGTCGTGTTCGTATAAATAAATTGGAATTGCTTGTTGCTGGCTGGTTGCTGCTATTGCTGCTACTGTGCTCCTATGTGGCATGGAAAATTGGTCATTGATTAAGACCATAATTGCAAACAAATGAACAACAACTCATGTTAATTTTTGGCTTATCTTGTTTGTATTTTTATTTTTGCTCTTTTCTTGTTTGCTATTTCGCCAATAAATACTGTATTTTAAGCTAATTATTGGAAAACTGCTGTCATGGTGGTGCCTGGGAAAAGGTGAGGAGCGATGAATCAGTTGACGGAAAGCTGATGCTCGTACAAATTGGCAAATTTGTGTCGATTTCATGCAGTCTGTTTTCACTTTTATAGGTAAAGTGTTCAAAACGAAAGACTTAGGCCACGAACTTAGTTGTCTCAATTCCATTGGCTTAGATTTTTAACAAATAATTGTTAATTTTCATGATCTCAGCACCATTACCTCATGAAAAATGAATATTTGTTCACTTTAACAAATTGTTCTTGATGTGTCAACATCGATTTAATAACACAAGATTAATGCGTTGCTATAGTTCGTGCTGGAGGCAGGAGAAACCTTTTTCTGTGTTTACAACTTGTTTGGGTCACCGTCGACACAAACGACACTTCCAACCTGGTCTAGGGAGAATTAATGACAAATGTGGCCGCCGACCGCAGACAGACGAAGAACAAGTGCGAACGCGCAAAAGATAAAATTTGTGTGTAGAACAAATAAAGGAGATCTCGCCGCCGATTGCAAATGCATTAGGCGTATAATAATAAATTGAATGGGTGTTTTTATTTGGCGGTTTTTGTTTTAAATTTAGGAAATGTCATTCAATCAAAATTATATGCAGGAGATTTTTACTAGAAAAATTAATTTTTATAAACTAAAATTATAATTTTATAAAATAAAAATTCTATTTACGAAAAAAATATTTTTTTCGTAATACATTACCGCTGATTACAAATTGAGCTTTTTTGCTACAATAGGTTTTGTATAAAATAAAGGCTTAATATGTACACTGAGAACAATTAAATGTGAACACTTTCAAATAGTCTTTAAAGTATCGCTCCCATTAAGTTCATACACAAAGCAAAATACATTTTTTTTTTAAGTTTTTATATTAAATTAGTGTTTATGCCTCTGATTTTTTCATACAAAAATTTCAACTTTTTTAGGATTAAAATGGGACTTAATTTTGTAGCATTTAAAGAATGAAGTTGATTGAAGAAAATTAATAGATTTTAAGATTTGCGTACAGTAGTAGAATTTCTAGAGTAGTAGACATTACTGTCAGGGTAGTAGATTTCAAGAGGGGAGTAAATATGGTTTTCTGCGTAAAGTAGTAGATATTCTACGATAGTAGTAGACATTTCTGTCGACGTAGTAGATTTGTAGTAGTTTTGCATTGTCTGAAACTCATATAATATTTTGAGTAGATTTCTTACAATAGTAGTAGAAAATATCTTGAGGGAAGTAGAAAAATCTACTACCGTAGTAGAAATTTAAAAATCATCGCGAGAGTAGTACATCTACTTCGATAGGAGTAGAGTGAGAATGCTTGAAGGGGTGAATGGATGAAGGCGGTATGTAACATACAAATTCTTTCAAGAAAATAAGTTTCAAAGTTTTTAATTTTTCTTTTTTATTACAAATTGGGGACTTGTCTGCTTTGTCGCTTCTGATTCTTCGAAACTATTATCAATACTTCAATTTGTATTACAAACCGCTTTTATCCACTTTGTTGTTAGTTATGTATTTTGCCACTCTAAGTCCGAAAATGATAATGAAATTTTTCCAGCACGCATAATTTTTCCGCAAACGCCACAAAAAGTGCCTTTTTCGTGAGTGCTGGAAAAATTGCATTATTATTTTCGCATTCAGCGTGGAAAAATACATAAGAATGTGTCTAACAAGTCTATTTAACGTACAAAAAGTTAAATTTTGTCGAACAGAAATATCAAATTTTCGCTCAAAAACGAAATTTGGCAGAAAACGAAACAGCTTTATTTGGTCGAAAAACCGAAACCGGATTTCGGCCGGTCTCTAGTAAAAACTGTTGATCGGAGAGAAACAATTATTAAAGGCCTGCGCACACCGAGGCGATATTCGCTATGCGCTATGTCTTAACACGTTTTTTTCGAAAAAAATGTTTTGTTTTAATAAAAAAGTTGTGAAAAAACCACAAATTTGTTGTCTTTGATTATAAATTACCGCTATTTGGTTTAATCCGGTTTTTTATTTGTTATTCAACGACCTTTCTAACACGCTTAAGGACAGCTTAGCTTGAGTATTTCTATATTTATGGATTAAAATGTGATAACACCTCCGAATGCCATGTAACGACATACTTTCGCCTGTAGATCCTTGCTGGGGACGGATAGATCCTCCCCCCCCAATTGTTTCCTTGTTTAGATCCCAAGAATCACCCTCTATCAGTATTTACAATTTGTTGCTGGAGCTTGAACTCGACTATACCTACTCATTAATTTTTCGAATCTAAGTTCAACAGACCTGAAAAATGTATTAAAATTTGATTTTAATAGACTTAAATTTAAAATCAATTCCCAAGATAAATAGTTTCAAATACAAATTTTCTTGAAGCGTATAATCTTTTAAAATCATTCTGAAAATTATTTCCAGTTTATATTTAAATTAAAAAAATAAAAAGATTCCATATTTTAATAATACTAAAGTTATGCTTTTCTCTTTTCTTTATTTTTCATTTTGCCACACACAGGAAGATCTGCTCATACACGGCGATTCCGTATACGATATTATTGACAAACAGGATCACGCAACCATACAGGCCGAACTGAATCGCAATGTGCCACCGCAGCCGGGACAGCATACGAGCTCGTCGGCGGCAGCAGCGGCGGCGATAACCAGTCTCGAGGGTGAACATCGCATGTTTCTGTGTCGCATGAATGTCAGCCGTAATGCGCGCAGACAAATGCGATTTGGCGATCAGAAGGTGAGTACAGAATGAGTGGCGGAGTCAGTAGTGATGTGAGTCAATGATGCGAATGAGTGCGAGACTGTCAGAGATTTCAGGGGAGTACAACGAAATTGATGAATGAATCACAGAACAACAATAACAACAGCCACAACATCAATATCAAAATATCAGCATCAGGCAAATGTTGCGTGTGCTAAAGTGTTGCCATAAGCAACACATCAACAACAGAAATGAATAATGCATGAGTTGCTTGCCTGCTGCTAGCTGACTTATGTTTGAGGCAGTTCGCTTGCTTGCTGCTCAAGTGATTTATAAACTGACAAACGATGACAGTTGTTGTGATTGTTATTGTTGTTGTTGTTGTTGTTGTCGGTGGTGGCTGATTGTTTGCTGCAGTTGCTGGTTGAAAACTTTACTCTTTGTTATGTTTATTTGCAATTGGCCAGACCATGCTGCTGACAATTTTCGTTGTTGTACTTGCTTTTCACTTTGCTTTGTTTTTCTTGTACGCTTTATGAGGAAATGTCAAAATTGCGATCGCAGATAATGTCACAAACGGAACGCAATGAAGTTGTGCGCCTGCGCACACAGTAGCTTGTTGGCAACCAAAAAAAAATCATTGCTAACGATGAGCTCGCGCCCGTATTGTGTTGACAACATGTGGGCGGTCGTGGTGGCTGCTTGTGTTAACTTGGCTTGTGTTAGGTTAGAAATAAAAAAATAGAAAACAATAGAAAAAAGTAATAGTGTTAAAGAAAAAATGTTTAAAAAAAAAAATAATTTTTTAAATAATTGAAAAAAAAATTAATTTTAAAATTTTGATTTTGGAATATTAATTTAATTAGGGGATTGTCGGGTAATTTGACACGTCGGGTAATGTGGCAGTAGAGCTTTTCTGATTGGAAGTTCTAAAAACTGTAAATGACGAAAGTTGTTGTTTTACTCAAGTTTTACTTTCTGTAAAAATCGACTCGATCGCACTTGTTTGTGTCAAGTCTTTTTTTATTGCTGTACTCGATTGGAAATGTTTAGAAATTGATTTTTAACATGGTCCGAGATTTTGAAACCACCTAAAAATGCCTCAAAATGGGGTCTTCAGAACAATTTTCCTCGAATGCGAACCTAAGTTCAAAATTTGGACCCTATAGCTTTAAAAAAACGGAAGTTAGTCCATCCCGAATTTTGAAAAGGCTCCATACCTCTCCCCTTTACCTCAAAAAAATTGGCAACAATTGTGTGTAGGTTTGAACAAATTTCACGGTTGCTAAATTCTGTACACTTTTCTTCGCCATTCTTGTGTGCTTCGGCCTTAAATATTGGCCGAAGCCGATGTGGACCGAATGTGGAATTTCAGGGCAAATGTGGCTGAAGCCGTAGCCAAAGTTGAAAATTCAGTACTACACTACCAAAACCCGATTAATCGGTTGAGCCTTTGAAATGTCTTATATCATTTAACTTCTCTTGAAATACAAAAACTAAAGACTGAAGAAACGAACTCATCAGTTGAATTGACTTCCTTCAGATTTCATTTCCTTCTGTGTTTTATATGCACTGCTTCAATTTTGTTGTTGTTTACGTTGTTGCTTAACACCATAGCATTTTCACCCAATTATTTTGACACCCACTTTTTTTTTGTGTTTCACCACAATCTGCTCTGTTCTTGTTACTGTGACAACTGCGGCTGCCCTTGCTGTTGTGGGCTTTACTGTGACTCGTCTGTGTGCTGTTCGTTGCCTTTAGTGTGTTTCAAACTAAGATTAAGTTATCTATGCGACCGCTTCTCCACTTCAATTCACTTCTTTACTTTTTAAATAAGTTGAACAAAAAAAAACGTTTCATTTTAGCATGCCAGTAGTTTTGGTTTTCCTTTTCGTTAACCTCAACTTGACTCGTCTGCTGGATTTACTTGAATGTATATATTTTTTTTTGGAGAGTTGTTGACGCGTCTGCAGTGCATTTCCGCGGAATATGTTGAGTGTTAATTGGTACAACATGTGGTGGACGCTAGACATTCACCTTATATAGGAGAATGGACCACAACTGTAGACGATAATGATGACCATATTGACAATAGGCCAGCATAATCGGAATTTATTTAAATGTTTTCGTTTGTTTTTTTTCGAAAAATGTTCTACTTATTTTTCGTATGCCCACAACCTGTTGGAATAGTAGAAATGCCCTTCGAGAAGCAAAGACTCCACTTGAGAATCAATAAACCAAAAAAGAATGCATATGAGTGGCCAACCGCCCCACCAAATGACCCTCAACTACTTCATAAGTTCAACATAAGTACCAGAGCGGCAGCACTCGAAGTACTACAACGACTGCACGGCTTTCAGCATTTGGCTTGTGTGGTTGTGTGGCTGGCCCCAAACAACAAGTAAGGCACACACAGGGCACTAGCGCCACAAATAAATATGGATGAGTGCAAACAATTTCGAATGAAGTCAAATGGCGCCAAACGAACCGAATATCGATTTGCGTCGCATGGCATTTGCATTTGAAATGGGTGGATTTGTACACTCAAACTGGTCCCATACCTTCTCTCCTATGTGGTCAACAATGTGCCTGCACACACACACAAACACACATTTTAATTGGATAATCGACAATTATTTTTGCATTTCGTGATTTCGCATTTGTGCCCGCATTTGTGACCATTTTGAGATCTTAATAAGCCCAGTGCATATGAGAAATTGTAGCATGTTTCCTTTTCGCTCTCTGGCCCAAAAATGGTGCGCTGGAAGATGGTCGCAAAATAGTTGGCAATTGCCCTTTAATGCCAATATGCTAAATTTATACACATATGCTAATTTAAATGTGGGAAAATGTTGCTCAACATTTGCCATGTTGCCGTGAGTGTGTTGCCAGCAGCAGCAGAGCGACAAAATGTGTCTTTGTTCATTTCACTACGCATAAATCTATGTCAATGCGAATAATTGTGCGCATAAATTGCCCCCAGTTTATGACTCTGTGGAATTACTCACCTGTTGAACATTTTTGATATAATGGCGCTTTTTTTTAGTGGGTATACAATATTATTTGAATGGATTCAATAGTGGTGCACTAGGCACGAGCAGCAAAATGAAACGACCACGCGCACTGACTAAGTGAGTTTCCAAAACGAATGTACAGTGGTTCAGTGTAAGGAATTTTAATCTAGTTGAATAATAATAAATAATCATGTATAAAATGATAACTAAATTTATGTAGGTGGTAGTTATTTTGAACAAATTCCGTTTATCTCACTGAAAACTGCAATACTAGAAAGATAATTGTCACGCCCCACCTCAAATAGAGACTATTCAGAATTTTTCTATTTAAATCGAATTTTCGACATCGATAATGACTTATATTCTTTAAAACAATTATTGTTGACATATCGGGTCACAGATCACCTATATACCGCTTATATGTCACGAGAGATTGTGGCAATTATCTGTTTGTTCTTATATTCAACTAGCTGGGACCGACCGTCTTTGCTGGGCCTAAAAAACTTCTATAGTTGCATTGTTCAACTTATCCCATAACAAACTTTTCTCCCTAAAAGAAAAAATTTCACCAAAGTTCTAGAGGAATTCACAGATATGGTAACACTGTTGGCAGCGCCACCTGTGGGAAACCATTCGCAGATGCGCAACCGCAAGCAAGTTAATTGGTATTTACTATGAGAAAAAAGCTCCTGCAAAAATTTCAGAGAAATATGCAGTTTTTATAACTTGTGGGCGTATCAAAACCTATCCTAGAACACGACTCACGGCCCATAGAACACTTATACAAATTTTGGTGAGAATCTATGTGGTAGTTTAAGAGTCTACTGGTACCAAACATACCCCTCTCTTTAATATACATAAATAGTAGCAGAATAACCGACCTCGTTCGTAGGAAAATGTTAAACACCACAACTTTACATACCAAATCGGGCAAATACAGGGTGACCAACGTTTTTCCGGATAGTTTTTATTATTGCGGACGCTTTCAGATTAATAAAAGAAACTTAACCATATCCTCATTTGGTATGGCTACCCCCCTGCACAAATGCACAACTTCAAACACTTCGTAAAAGTCTTGCATTTTTCCCTTTCTTGCTGCAAAGTTCTGCTCTTTTTAACATGGTCCATTTACTGGAATCCATGGTGCATCGATTATTTATGCCATTCTTGGATAAATTCGATTGGCACCACTGTTGTGTTGCTCTGGCTTGGTGAGCTGGCGCAGAGTATTGCTGTTAAATCCTTTCCCTATCACCGAAGTTCTCCAATGTCCAAAAAGTGACCACTCCAACAAAGACGACTTTAGCTCTACAAAGAAACAAATTTTGTGTACAGTTATTTCTGGTCACCCTGTAAATTCTGAGCTAAGGTGTCGCCCCCGTGGCAAAATAAAATTTGCGCAATTAAGTTCACATAATTGGCTTACGATGGCTCCTGGAGGCAATCGTTTGACCTTACCTTTAACTTCAAATACAATAAAATTGGAGGTGCTACATTCAACGGTCTAATCCCATTCTCACATATACTATATTCACGCCTAGTATCACAGAAATACATTCAAAATTGCATTCCAACCTATCAAGTATACACCCAGAAAAACAAATCGGTTGTGCCAACAGATTTGTGACCAACCGAATGTTAACGTTTATTGGAACATATACTTTCAGCTGTTGCAGCATATGCGTTCGGTTGATACAGCATTAGCTGCCTGCTGTCTGCTGTCGCCTACGTCTGCTCTCTGTTGTCACAGCATCACCTTCTGACTACGCAACATCGGCTTTTAGAACTGCTACCAATATATTTACATTAGTTTTATATTTTGGTGTAGAGAGAGTAGATGATGCGACATCAGGGACGATTGTTGTGACGATAAAGAGTATATGCTGTGACAGCAAAGAGCAGATGTTGTGTAGGACTGAGTGTGGCATCAATAAAGTAGATAGCTATTTTTTTCAGGGTAGTTTAAGTAGTCAAGGTAGTCAATTCAATCCTAAAATAGCTGACGGATATTATAATACAAATATGTATTGGTCTAACAATTAAACAAGTTTTCAGTTACATGGCTCAGTTTCACGCTCAGTTGTCAAATCTGACCGGAATGTGTCAAAATTGTATACCATTCCGTTCAGCTGCTTCACTGTCACCTTTGTACATACTCGCTTGCTCGCTTATTTTAATGAAGATTGCTACGATTTCTTCAAACTACATACTACTTCTAAACTAGCTAATTGCTGCCAGAACTATTTTTGAAATCTCCATTCTTATCTCCAGTTTAACATTCTTGAGCATGCAGTTTTTTATAAACTTCCACCCACTGTAGCATGGTGTACAGAATAAATTAATTTAGGCCATTCGACTTGTAATTTCTATAATAAAACGCTTACAAGCATTTATTTGAATTATTAAGTTGCCGCTACATTGTCTAACACAGCGAACAGTGCTCGTTTGTATTTTCCATTTTTGACCACCTTCAGAGCCAAAGTCAAGTAAAGCCGTTCGGTTACTTTTAACATTTCGAATTTGAATTGCACTTTTTTTTTGCGGGCGTACTATTTGCTTTTGTTTTTTTTCTCTTTTTCCTTACAACTATAAAAATTATTATGCTGTACATAGAAAAGTGCACTACCAAAAGCCAATAAAATTATGCATGGTCATTCGCAGCAGCCTGTATGAAAGTGCATGTGTGTATGTTGTACATTTTGAGCAAACATTTAACAATTTTATTTGTTGAAGTCGTTTTTTTTTACTTTTAATTTGAATTGCATTTTTTTTATTTTTCTAATTTTTTTTTTAAATTTAAAATTTGTTTTATTCATTTCAGGTTGTACTAGTTCAGGGTCATTACTTGTCATTTCTGCCGCTTTGCAGTCGCAACGAGCCCGTCTTTGTGGCCACATGCACGCCCATTGCCATGCCCGAGACACGCGAATGTGTGGTGCAGGGCGCCACCAATGTCTTTACCACCATACACGCGATGGATATGAAAATAGCACACATTGACAAAAAGTAAGTTCGTTTCTCGTGCAATTATTTTGAGTAACTTTTTTGAATGTTGACTGCTTTTTTTTATGGAAATTCGGATTTTATTATAATTTTGCTGTTATTTTTTCTTGTGAATTTTACTTTCAGTGGCGAATTTCATTTGGGTTATAGTAAAAGTGATATTCAGGGCATATCCTGGTATAATTTAGTGCATTCGGATAACTTGCGTGAGGCTCAAAGCAAACATAGACTAAGTGAGTATTCCTTTATATTTGATGGTTTGAAGACTTGATGTACTTGGGTGAATGTGAATAAATTCTAATAAATTTTAATTTTTTTCTTATGTTTACTTTCAGTTACTCAATCCGAACAGGATCGCTCCTGTATTCTCCTCGTTCGGATGCAGCGGCGTCAGGGCGATTTTATTTGGGTACACGTTGTGTTGCAGGTGCGTGATAGTCAAGACACCAACCAGCAGCCCGTTATTGTGTGCACAAATCAAGTATTAAAGTGAGTAAATGAAACAATTTAAATATTAATTTTATTTTTGTTTGCTGGAATCTGTGCCGCTTTCTAAAGAACTACTTATTATGCCCCGTCCAGTACTTGTAGCAACTCGTTAAGTCCTTTCCCAGTAAGAAATTGTAGCATCGAGCCTACTGACAGCAGGACCCTCTCCTCAAATGTGTTTAGAAGTTTTTATGTATTCCTTACGGAACCAACAGTAATCGTAAGAGAATATTTTCAGTAGTGTAAAGCTAAGATCCCACGATTACCCCAATGCGCTGAAATTATACGCAATTTCAAAAAATGGTAAGGGAATCGTTTGAATTCAATTGAGCACAGGCACCAACCAGAGACGCTGATACACCAACCGTATGAGCTAAGGCATTCAATCCCGAAGTGTTTTTGAAAATCCCGGGATTTCGGGATTTGAAATTACAATCCCGGGATCCCGGGATTTGTTCGGGCTTTTCGGGATTTTCCAATTAAATACAATAGTTAATATAAAATTAAAGAACAAATTGTTGCAACAATATTTTAAGTTTAATTCGACAAAGAAAACATATTTAATAAATATTACATTAAACAAAACAAATAATATTTAAATAAATATAGTCAAACAAAAAGTAATTCATTTTAAATTAGATTGATCGAACAAATTATTTTTGCCAGCTCCATTTCATGCTAAAAACGAAAAACTTAAGCCTTATTTTCATTATGTCATAATCAATGGCATCACAAACTGACAACGATTCAGCAAAGTGCTGAATTTGCTGGCCCGTGCCATATGCAAATAAATTTTCCAGCATGTTGGCAAATACCAACGTATATGACAAACGGTGACGTCACCTCATATTCATTTTTCGATATTTTACATCAGTTCGTTAAATTGACAACGAAATGCCAACCTGTTCTGACAACATATGACAACAATTGCCATTATTTTGACATAATGAAAACCACGCATTACTTTCAGTAGTTTTAGTATTATAGCGGGAACAAATACACCAATTGTTGTTTAAAACTATTGAAATTGGTGTCCATTCAAAAGTAAAACACACACAAAACCATTTATCCAATTCGTAAAGTTTTCAATATACGGATAACAAAATAATTTTAACATATATCTTTTTTGTAAAAAAAAAATGGTTTAAATTAAAAAAATTTTATTCAGATCGATAAAAATTGTTTGTTAACGGTTTTTGTCAAAAATGTTGCAAATTTTTGTGTGTTTGTAGCACTCAATCTACAAAAGTGTGTTTTTTTAATTTACCAGTTAGATTGAAAGTAAATGCACGAAAGTATTTTTTTGGGAAAACGTCAAAAATATCTTAAACAATTCATAAAAAAATGCATTTTTGAATCCCGGGATTCCGGACTGAAAATCCCGATTTCCGGGATTGAGAAAACTTCCGGGATCCCGGGATTTCGGGATTCGGGATCCCGGGATTGAATGCCTTAGTATGAGCCGAACAGATTGCCGCATTGTGATCTTAGTTTAAATATTCAAAAACATTTTTGTCCTGTTTAGGTTATCCCAGCATGATCTGCTTACACTGCAAAGTGAACCTATCTTTTGATGTGTAATTTTACACACAACACACATTTTTAAGTGTATATTTATTTTAATAAATAAAAAAACACACATTCAAGATTTTGGCATGTTTTATAAACACGCATGCGTGTTTTTTAAAAGCACTTACAGTATTTATACACGCAAAGTTGTGTGTAAAATGTGTCTACAAGTTTTACACACTTTAGGTGTGTATGAATAACACATTTCACTTTGCAGTGTAGTTTATCTTCTTCTTATATTAGTATAATATAAATAGTCCCTTTTCACGTACCGAATGGTTCTGGGCCTACAAAGGTATATTCTACACCTTTCTTTGTTCGTATGCAATTTCTTTACTTTCCATCCCGCTGTGGCCTGAAACTCAGTAGATACCAATTTTGAGAACAAGCCGTATTTTGTTTATCAAGGCACTCCCACATCAGTTTAGAGCTTACCTTGACTATCGGAATAGTTCGAGTTAGAGATTAAAGTGAGCACACCTATCTATGACACCTATCTATAACACATTATATAAAATCCCATTGTTTGTCTGTCCGAATGTCTGTCCTCACCTTACAGAACCACCCAGCCACTGGTCTGTCTACCAGGTTATCGTTCGTTGGGGTGTTTTGTAATTCACATAGAAACCTTCCCAATCCTTTTTGTTACTGAGCTCTGTTCGGAGTTAGTTGGATGAAGCTAAACTTCGGTGTGTTTTAATATTAAACTTCTTCCAGCTTATGCAACTACCACACCCGACGCTTATTCTAAGTATAGCCCTCTTCGACTGCGTTAGGACGTAGATCTGAAGGTGCGTACATTCTAAGAGAACTTGTAATCATGCTATGGGACAACTGCTCATAGTGCCAGGTGTAAATGCAAATGCTAATCTCTGAATTGTTTAGTTCATTCAGATCCCTTTGCTAACTGGTTCTATCTGTCCAGGCTATCGCTGTTGCTTCAGGAGCAGAAGTTTTGAATCAAAATTTGTATTTACGTCATTAATGCATTCTTTCAATGATTTCATATATTTAAAAAAATGCATTAATTTATATAAAAAATTCCATACCAATTCCATGCCAAGTTCCAAATGCAGATGCCCTTCACAATAACTGAGGTTTCCTTTAGAAGCATTTGCACTAGGCAAAGAACATCACGTCTCCTCCGTCAAATTCACTTCCCGTTCTCACGCAATGAAAATTCACCCACACACACAGTGCAACAGCACAAAACTCGCACGCTCAAACCTTAGTTAATCTAATTATTTTTTTCTTCTTTTTCGCCTTCTTCGTTCTTATTATTTTGAATTTACGCCAACTTCCCACCACAATCGCCACCACAACAAACAAACAGCGAACGTGAAGCCTCCGTAATGATTGCCAACTCGTGGCTCTACCACTACTACTCGGTGCAGTCGAAAATCCAATTCGGGCTGCCATTCGAGGGACCGACACGTGTGCCACCCACAACACCGGCCGCAGCGGCTGCCGCAGCGGTTTACTACCATCATCATCATTCTCACCATCATCATACGGCGGCAGTGACGACGTCACCACTTCCGGCAGCCACAGTGGCGGGCGGTTATCCCACGATGCATCATTCGCATCATCATCCGCACCACCACCATCACCCGCATCATCAGTACCATCATATGACCGCATATGGAGCATATCATACGCCTGGTGGTGGTAGCGGGGGAGGAGGAGGTGGAGGTGGAGGAGGTGGATCGCCCGCTCATCTAGGATCGGGACATCATCACAGTAATGGAACAACAGGAGGAGGTAATAGTGCAGTGGGAGGCGGAGGAACTGGCAGTGGTGTTAGTATGAATGGTCACTCCGTGGCCGCAAGTGGCATGGGCAATCAATACGTCTATCAACATCGTCTGGGCTTAGAGCCGGTGGACTATAGTCAAGTGGGTGGCAGCCCACCAGGCCAGGCTGTGTCGCCGCCTGGCAACGGTCTCAATGTCAACAGTGATATGCGCTGCAGTAGCGCAAATAGCTCGGTCTCCAGTCACACCACCACAGCTACGCCCAATTATGCCTCGCATAATCCCAACCAAAACAACTCCAACTCGCATCACCACCACCACCACCATCATCGTCTGAGTTCGCCACCTGCGAAAAAGCGTGCGGTGGGCAAATTAGAGCCACTGTATCTACCCGACGATCCGCCCGATGATCACACACCGATGACCGAAATAGCCACCCACTATCAACTGCATACACACTCCTCCGCCCTGGGTCCCGCCGAATCGCATGCCTCTGTGGTTTTTGCCACGGTAGTGCCCACACGGCCGCGCCTTCTCAGCAAAGCTTTGCCACCGGATCCGCCCGATTTCATTGACCAATGGAACCCTAGTCCCCCATGGTCGGAGACGGCACAGAAAATCTCACTCGACAGTTCCTCCTCATCGCAACAGGAGTTGAGTCCTTGCATTACCACCACACCGCCCACTCCTACCAGCGCTCCACCCATTGTGGGAGTCGGTGGTGGCGGTGCTGGTGGTATGGGCTCAGGTTGTGGCGGTATGCAGACACTCGGTCCGGCCTTCTCATTCGAATGGATGTCCGATCAACTGGTGCCCATTGTGGATCCTTGTGTTTCGTGTTTAACTCCGGATGGTGTGCCCATGGTTATGCCCCATTCACATCATCATCATCACCCACACACACATCCGCCCTGGAATGCAACAATGCCACCTGTGGACCATCATCACCATCTTTCGCAACATCTGGCCTCGGCGCATGGTCATCGTTTGTTGAGTCTGCCCAGTGCATTGCATGAGACCCATGTAACTACGGGCGATGGCGTTGCAACCAAAAGCGAAGCTCTGGAGGATGGCGAGGAGAAAGGTAATTGGGTATACATTTCTATTTAATATTTCTAAATTTCCTCTACAAATTTAAAATTTCTCAAGTAAAAAGCTATCAGAACTTGATTTTAACTTTAAGAAGTTTGGCACAAAAAGTAATGCGGGAGAGTGTTTTGAAAATGCAAATGTCAAACAGACTGTATTTAATTCTTTGGAAAAAGGATATCCGAAAAATAAAAATCTGAGAAGCAATTTTTGTCTCCAATCATTCATGGGTACGTCCAGTATTTAATTGCTTCACTTAGGAATAAAAAATCGTACGAAGAATAATCATAACACTATCTGTAGAGTACTTAATTATACAGGTACTTGCTTTTTATGAAGCGGTTTTCCGTAGCGCCCCTCTGAGACCTGTCAAGTCGCTTTCGGGCCTACAGGTTAATTCAGGACTAAGAGCAATTAATTACCGTACGAAGTATTCGTTAAAAGCAAGCAAGTAAAAATAAACTGTAACATAAGCATTTTTGCATTAAACCGGTGGGGGTCGGATTTTGCGAGCTCTTATAATAATAACATCATCACAATATACAAAATCAAATTGTTTGCCTGTCCGGATGTCTGTCCTCACCTTCCAGAAGTCCCAGTGGAGCTAGAGATCTAAAATTTTTCCTAAACATAATATGCTGAAATAAATAATTTTTAGGAAAATGAACATGCAGTCCGAATGACTTACGCTGTATCACTCACTATATATAAAATCCTATTGTTTGTCTGTCCGGATATCCAGATGTCCGGATGTCCGGATGTCTGTGCTCCCCTGCCAGAGGACACCAGTGAACCTAGAGAGCTGAAATTTGACACATATGTCCTATGGACCCTTGGCTTCAGACTCTCGAGCCGGATATTTAATTTTCCAAAAGGGGGCGTGGCAGTTCAGAAAAAGGGACGTTGCAGATATAGTAGTTTTCCTGAAGCCACCAGTGGACATAGGAATCTGGAAATGCACGCATATTCTGTATAATCTACTACAGATTCCACAGCCGGATTTTAGATTTTTTTTACAAATGGGACGTGGCAGTTCAAAATATGACCGTGTCAATTATAGAATCCTCTCCTGGAGTCACTAGTGGCCTAGGAAACTGTAATTTAATATATATATTCTGTGAAAGCACGGCGAGATATTCTTGATCAGGGTTTTTGATTTTGAAAGTGGGCGTGGCAGTTCATAATAAACGTGTGGCAGTTAAAGTTTGGTCCAAAAAGAATTCAATGGGTGTCCAAGGGAGATCGATAAGGAGGTCCATTGGGGTCAAAGGGGATGCAATATATATACGTGCAAAGTCTCAGGTAATTTACTAGTTTAAAATAAAATTAAACTAAATTAATTAGAAACTAGTAAGAGAATTATCTTCGGTCTGACCGAAGCTATAATACCCTGCACATGCGAGTACGATACATTCTGAGACCATATGTTAGCAGTTTTATCGAAAATCGGAATTTTATTGATAGTTTTTCGATATTTTATTCATAATTATTCGATATTTTATCGATAATTTTTCGATAATTTATCGATAATTTTTCGATTTTTTATCAATAATTTTTCGATTTTTTATCGTTAGTTTTTCGATTTTTTATCAATAATTTTTCGATTTTTTATCGTTAGTTTTTCGATTTTTTATCGATAATTTTTCGATAATTTATCGATAATTTTTCGATAATTTATCGATAATTTTTCGATAATTTATCGATAATTTTAGTTTCCTGATCCATTTAAAAATTTTGTTCCATATCCATTTTGTTCCGGTCCAATTCCATTTCTCAATATAAACGAAAATAATATAAAATTGGCGGCCATTTTGTATGGGAGGTAGACGTGGCTCTTATCCGTTGTTGCCCATTTTCAATACCGTCCAATCATTCGCCAAAACAAGAGGAATCCCAAAATTTGGAGTCGATAGCTCAAAAGCTACGACAGTTATCGTGCGAAATGACAGAGAGACGGACAGACCTCCTTATGGGCGTTACAAACGGTGTGACAAAAACAATATAACCTTGGACACTAGTGTGCAGGGTATATAAATATAAATAAATAAAATTAAAATCGAAACAAATAAAATAAATAAGAAAAACAAAATGTATAAAACAAAAGTGTCTAATTTAAAAAAAATCAATTTTGCATATCATAAGTTCTTCACAGTAACCTTATTCGCCCTCTACTCTTTTCTCTTACCTTCTCTTACTTACCTTTTCTAATTATAAACTTTTACAATTTGTGATTTTCAGAAGTGCCGCGCAGTTGATTGCATTTAAGGACAAGTTTGATAAAAAGTGCTTGCCTAAAACTAACGGAATAGCTAGCTGTGAATGCCAGACTAGTGATGGGCTAGACAATGTGAGACTTTTAACACCTACCTAACAAACGAACTCACGTGAAGGGTGGCTAAAATGCGAATATATCAGCAATAAATTAAAACGTATTATACTTTTATATGTAGTATGTATTTTTAATTAGTTATTTTTCACAACTAAAAATAGAAGCTTTATAAAAATTAGTAAAATTAAATATTTATGAATAGAAATAATTTAAAGTGCCTTATAAAAGCGTATGGAGGATGGCCAACAGTTTACAGCCATCATCAACATCATCATCACACTATCATTAATACTATCAACATTAGAATTAAATTCTGTGAGTATATGCTGAAAATCAATCAACGTGTAAATTAAGATTTTATTGCCATTCATAAACTGTCATTATGACTTCAAAACTTCCCACTCGAATGTAATTCTTTTGACGCAAACGCAACCAACGGCAATGACAATGGCAATAAAATTTAGCCATTAAATGTGAAGTAATTTATTTTCGTTTATTTTTTTTTATTTTTTTAGTTTAGTTGTAAAAGGAAATTAGTGCAATTGTTCATGAACATGAAATAAATTACTTTTTGATAAGAAAAAATACACTTAAGAGTTTTTTAAAATTAAATCCAATCTTTTCCTTATATTTCAAGGAAGGCAATGTTGTAGCTTAGTATAGTAACTAAAAAAACAAACAAACTTAAGCTGAAATTAAATTGTAAAAAGTTAATATTTATTTATTTTTAATTATATTTTTGTATAATATTATTTATAATTTATTTATGATGGAAATTTTAAATTTGCAATTCAAGTCGAACTAAAAACTAAATAAAACATTTTTTATACAAAAGAAATCTGGTATTGAGTTTTTTTGATGATGAAAGGAATTTAAGGTACTGGAATGAAGCTCGGAAAGCAGAAATCGCAATATATACACTCCAATTTTTCGGTCTGTCCGAATTTCCGGATGTCTATCCTCACTTTCCAGAAGCCCCCAATGGAGCCAGAGAGTTGAAATGAAAGGGGCGTGTCAATTCAGAAAAATTGCCGTGGCAGATGTAGTAGCTTCCTGAAGCCACCCGCTGACCTAGGAAGCTGTAATTGCACATATATATTCTGTGACACCATGGCTACAGATTCTTAAGCCAGATTTAAGATTTTTCCAAAATGGGGCGTGGCAACTCAAAATATGTGTGTTAGTTACAGGTAAAGTGAAAAGTATGCTCTCCTGCAGTCACCAGGAAGCTGTAATTACATATATATTCTGTGAAAGCATGGCTAGAGATTCAGGGTCAGGGTTTTTGATTTTGAAAGTGGGCGTTGTAGCTTGAAAGTGGGCGTTGAAGCGTGGCAGTTCGTAAAAGGGCGTGGTAGTTAAAATTGTGTCAAAAAAAAAATTCAAAGGGAGTTAATGGGGGTCAAAGGGGATGCAATTTATATACGTACGAAATCATGGGTAATTTGCTAGTTTGAAATAAAAATTTGAATGACAGGAGGTAAAACCTCTGAAACTTCCTCAAACTAATTTCCTGCTAAGCCCAATAAGAAGTGGAAAAGATACTCATGAGTCTGGTCCGGTCCCTGACACAATTTCAAAGCCAATAAAATACTGATTTAATTCAACCTCCGCCAACAACGGACATGGCACCTCCTTCCAATTCAATTATTTCTATTTCTATTTGAATTTAGTAACTTGAGTTTAGAAATGATCCAAGGTTCTGACACCATCACCACCGCGAAAGAGACGTTGTCATTAAGTCCGCACAGCCTCACATAAATTGTTGCATGTCGTTTTTTGTTTGTCACTATCTGGCCGACGATATCTCAACAATGAATTGTTATTTATTTGAAAACAAAATAAATTCTGATTAAATTATTTCATTTTAATTGTTAATGCGAATTTATGCCTCGAACCTGTGCACAAGGAATTCCCACTACAATAGAATTGTCTCGATTCTAAGAACCTCGCAGCTACAACCAACATTCTAGAGACTCACCTCTGTCTGCCTAGCTGCCCGTCGCCGCAGCCGCCGCCGTTCACTCCAATCGCGCGCTTATCTGAAAATTCTTAAAACAACAACAATGCAAGCAAGCAGCACCACCAACAACAACTAAACGAACAATTAGAATTGCAAAGCAGGGTTTGGTTGAGCTCGCCTGCCTTTGCTTCAGCTGAGCGTGGCGCGCAACACCTCACTGCAAATAAATACTCAATACTTAAATAAATGTGTGCGATAAATTTATAAAGATTTCATACACCGTACTGACCTGTTGAAAGTTACTCACTCGCCTATTGAAAACGGCAACTTGTGCGAGTATTGAACAAATTTGTATGCCTCAACTCAACTCATTCACTTAATTTCAAGCTCCACAAATTGCTCGGCCCCAAAATTGTGGCAAAGCTAAAACTATATATGTACATATTTTTGAAATGTGCATTTATTATATGTGCTGCTGCACCAGTGCCACCACCTTCACCTGCACCACCATAGCCATTGCCACACCGCTGCGAATATGGGCGCACAAATAGCCACAGGACAAAATGCCATAAAAATTTCATAAAATGCATGTTGAAAGCTAGCCACAAAATAGGCTTAAACATGCGAGTGTTTATGCTTTAGTGCTATACTTAAAAGAAAGGCATATCAAGTTAGTGAGGTCGTTAGAGACAGTATTAGTGTAGTTCACCGCTCACCCATTTTGGTTTCGCACAGAAATAGTTTTAGCTCGAAATTTGACACAAATGAGTACTCTTCGTTTTCACCCTTATCAAACTTTCAAAATATTACTAGTATTAGGTGTTTTTTACGAAGTCTATACTAGAGTAAAAGAGTAAAGTGAAAAATTAAAATATTTTCTTATAAAAAAATTAAAATATTTAACAAATTTTACATTACACTTTTACGCTATAATCAGGCCCTCATGTAAGTCACAATTTTTTCTTTATTTATTAAGCCCCCTATTTCGTAGAGAATCACGTCTGAAAGAATAGTTTATTGAAAAGGTATCCAACATCCACCTATTGTAAAGTCAGTTACTGCTCAGTCAATTTCATGTCATCTGTAATGGAAATGGAAAGCGAATATTTATGATGACAATATCAAGCTGAAGTTCTAAGATTAAATGTGCTGCGTAGTTTAATATTTATTTGATTATACATAGTGACGTACTCGATTAATTTGTAAACTTGTAAAAATTTGGTCGTCTTTATGTGATAAAATATCTTTATTTGGAAGATTTTACTATGGGGGATTCTTGTCCTTCTAACAAGACCGGAACGGTGATAACATTTTTCAAAAGCCTGAGCCTAGCCTAGGTTAATGATAACAAGCCGCCTTGAGTCACACGTAGCCCACTATAAGTAACTAACTTTTAAGTATCTTCTAGAAGCGGCTACACTCCAAATATATTTTGCATTTTCATGTCAATGTTGTACTACGTATTATTTAAGCGACTGAAATAAAAACATATTTTACCAAATCCAAAATATCTTCGATATCCCTCGAATGGGACCTGAATTAAAGTTATATAAAAATTCGAGGCGTAGCAATTGGCGGATCGCACAATCTCCCCCCTGCCCATTCACCACACAGCACCAAACTCCAAAATTTCAGCGAAATCCCTTGAATGGGACCCGAGTTACAGAGCTTTAAAGTTTTTGGGGCGTGGCAGTGGGCGGACTGCAAATCTTCAGAATCAACATGCTACCCATTCATTACACAAATCCACATGCATTAATTGTAGCACTTTAGAATAATATTTGCCACTCCCACCTCGAACGCCAAAAGTCGAGCCCAATGAAATTACCTACATTTTGATGTACGTTTCATTAAAATCTGTCAAGTATTTCTTGAGTTATGAGGGAACAAACATACTTACAAGCCCACAAAGAATTTTATATAAGTAAATGTAGCGTATGCCACCTTTCGTTCACACCGACAATATGCCTCTTGCTATGTATTTTATTTTTTGTGTTCTTTTAGTGGGGCTTTACCATTTCTTTGAAGAGTTTGTTATTGTTTGTTCGTAACCAGTGTTGACTTGTTGTTGTATTAATTTTCTATTTGGTTTTCACATTTATTTTTCCATTTGCCTTTTCTCCTTGCACGGGGTTTTGTCAAAAGGATGAGCTAACATTTCAAGCAACTGCGTAGGAAATGCTTGTAAATATGAAGTTTTTATTTTTTTGTGACTGTGACTGACATTTATCGCATTTAACCTGCAGCCAAGCACTTACTTTTCTCTGGCAAAACTGCTAACAAAAGAACGAACAAACAAATAAATAGTTAAGTTTTGATTTTAGTATCTGCTCTTTGTGGGCCAAAATAGTTTGCTTATGCAAAAGTGTCGCCAAAAGGTATTTGAGCACTCTAGGAAAATGCATAAATTGGAGTTTTTATGATTTCTGTTTTGTAGAATTTCGTTGTCAATTGGGAGTCGGGATTCAGTTGGGGGTTTGGTGGTTTTTAACAAGCGTGAGAAAGTTTTTGGTTGGTAATTGGAATTGAATTGAAGAATTTGGTAAATTCATAAGACATTAAATTAAGGTTAGTCCAAATATTATGTATACTTCAGTGAAGATGTTTTATACAACCTTCTGCTTTTGGATTAATTTGAAAAAAAACTAGAGAGAAAACTATTTTCGGCAATGTTGAAGCTAAAATACTCCCACACAATATGCTACCTCGGACATAAAATAAAATGTGGTCAAATTAAAATTGAGGAGGAGGACCTTTTCCAAAATCAGTTTCACAAAAATCCGATCTTTACCTAGCATTTTGATAGCATTATAAGATCTAGAAAATGTTCTTTCTACACATACTTAATCCTCTTTGCTTATGTCCGATTTTACTAGTTTTAAAACTGGATTGTAGGTTAGGTTAGGTTAGGGTGGCTGCTATTAGCCTCGCATAGACCACTTTGGGTTCATAGCAATACCACAAAGCTATGTAATCCTTTACGTGAAGATTGTAGATCTTCTTCCAGGGTCTGTATCTAGCCCGGACGTGCCGGACTTTAAAGCAAAGGTGTTTAAACTTTTAAATACAGTGGTGGCGACTTTTGCTAGCGGGTTGAACTTTGCTCTACCAAGAATCTTTCATCTGCTTCTGGTTAAAGCTGCACTCTACAAAGTGCATGTAAAATGCTATACTACAGTGTTTATTTTTCAACTGAAAAGAGTGTAAATATGTGCAAAAAATGTTTAAAATTGGACTTTGAACATTAGGTGTTTAACATTGCAGAATTTTTTGATAAAATTACAAACTTTGGTCGTTTTTAGATACATTTAGTGTAAATTTAAACCAAAAAGGCTTAACAATATTTCATTTACGTAAGAACGTGTAAAATTAAACATACATCGCGTAAGTTTCTTTGAAATTTACTATCAGAGTATGTAGCCTCGCAAACAACAACATGTAAAAACTTGAAAAGACGCCACCCGTGAAATCGTGAAAAATTGCAGCAGTCGCATAAATTCTTCATTCGGCATTAATTAAACAATTTAATACATTTCATATAATCCGGAGGATCCTCATCAGCAGTTAATTATTCTAGTTTAAGTAATAAGTTATTATAACTAATAGCGTTTAAGCGCAATGCATAAATGCGAAATATGTGGAATAAAATAAAAAGTGTTTGTTGCCGGGTTGCATGAAAATCTTCTCGAAATAAATTATATACAATGTGCATGTGTACAGGCATCACAACAAAATTAATAAGAAACAAATAATATATAATAAAAAGTACGAGTGCTCGGCATGCATTTTCCAATCGGAAAATGTACCAAAAATTGGTTGTTTGATTTTTTCTTCATTATATATTTTTAAATGTTCACGTATCTATATATAAAATTATGTAAGTTACAAAATGTATGAATTGGAAAAACAAATAAAGACAAAGTAAACGACTTTGAATTAATTTAACTAGGGTTGGATTTAAAATTACACATCCAAAGAGTACTTCTCAAGGTAAATTTAAACATTTGGTTCTTAGCTTTACACACATAACGTTTCGACTATTTAAGCATTTGGTGTGGAAGTTTCCACATAACGAATACACATATGATGTGTACAATTAACATGTGTGTAAAATTACACTCATTAAACTAGGTTATTAGTTGCCTAGTTTAATGAGTGAAAAATTACACAAATATTTCTAAGAGTGTGGACAGTTGCAGAGTAGGTGTTCTAGAGTTTCTCCCTCGTCAGGTTCACTGCTGTTGCGGCACCAATTTATGGATACGAGCCCCATTCGTCTTGCATGGTGGCCGATGTGACAGTGAGCAGTGGTTATTACAATTGTGAGTCTACATTCCATCAGGGTTGGTGACAGAATATAGTTAGGACAGAAAGATCTTGTAGTCTTACTGTGATATGGTTCCCTCTGTTACTAGCTGCTAAAAGATCGGTTTGATCCTGTTTATTGAAGAAACATTTTATTGGAGAATTACTT
This sequence comes from Heteromyza rotundicornis, assembly GCA_951394025.1. Classification (NCBI taxonomy): domain Eukaryota; kingdom Metazoa; phylum Arthropoda; class Insecta; order Diptera; family Heleomyzidae; genus Heteromyza; species Heteromyza rotundicornis. The sequence goes on along the minus strand of OX596012.1, from coordinate 18,309,199 downwards.
TAAGTATTTATAAATGGTTTTTATTTTGTATGAAAACCACATGATAAGTTGTAATGCGACTGCCATTATTCGGTGTGCAGTAACTTTTATTTAGTAACTTTTAAATTTAGTAACAAGAACTTGAGAAAAAAAACAGTAAAAACCAAAGGCACTACTTTTACCAATGGTGCACTACATTTGGTTCATGTAACCAACGTAAAAAGGGCAGCCCAATGTCCAAATTCAATTCATATACAAACAATCACACACACACAGAAAATTTGGCTCCTTCATGACGCAGACGCCAGACACTCGAATTTCGCGATGATGATGATCCCGAGATCAGACCGAGAGCAGCATGAAAGAAGCCTTCCAAAATCACAAACAAAGAAAAAGGAAAGAAAGGCAAAAGCAAACCAAACCAAACCGAACAAAACAAAAACAAATCACAAAGACAAAAAGGCAGACGTCGCATGCGAAGACAAATAATATGTTTGGAGGACAGAAGTGGAAGAAGCAGCAGCTGGCGGGCTTAAAGCTGCAGCATGGCAGCAGCATTCCCAGAAATATTGGTGTAGGTCACAATAAGATAACATGCTGTGCACCTCATTGTATGCAAATGCGATGATGACGATGACGACGACGACGACGACGACCACAAAAGCAAAACAAACACACACACACACACACAGGCCGAGTGGTTGCTGGTGGTGGCAGAAAAGGGTTTGAATTTTACGATTTTTGGCATTTTTGTTGCCTTTCTTACAGAATTCTGTTAAGCGTTTGTGACAAAAGAGAGGGAGTAGGACACAGTCACTGGCCACATTATCGGAGGGATGTTACATTTTTTTCCATTTATACTATAGCACTGCACAAAATATGCGCAATTCGTTTTTTTTTTGTTTCTTTTTTTTTAAACTTTGTTGTTTTACATTTTGTTTTTGTTTTTTTTTTTTACTTTGGTACATTTTTACATTTTACAAAAACAACATGTAGTCAAAAATTCTACATTCGCAGTTGTTGGTTTCGAAATTGAAATCGAATAAAATTTTGCGCGCACAACGACGATTTGGCAAACAGCAACAACAACAACAACAACAGCAGCAGCATTAAATGTGCGCTTTTAAAAACGCATTCACGTCGGGGTCACGACATTTTTTATTTTGTATTTTTTTTTTGCTTTTTGTTTGTATTTATTGGGGCTCCTTCTACTTGTGATTGCTGGCAACTGACTGGGTTCTAGCAGAATGTGAGTAAAAAAAAAAAAGTTCAGGGTGTATGAGCCACATTTAGTTGATAGAGCATTTGCGTTGCAGCAATTGATGTTGTAAATGGTTAATTTTAAATCCAGTGCAGGCGTATGAAGGTGAATTTGAATTTTTCGTCGTTATTGTTTGGTGTTGTATCGATTTTAGATACTTGGAGCAGATTGTGGGTTCGATTTTCCTGCGATTACTTTTCTCTTTTCTAATTTATATTGGTTGGAGGGTGTCTAGCAGTGGTGTGTTGTCAGTAGTGCCTACATTATTTTACTATTTGGCTCATGATTTCTGAAGGATTCAGTAATCTTAGACAACTCATTGGATATGCTCAAATCGCTCCTGAAAGTCGTAGAAAATAAGCCAATTTCCATCAAATATAAGGTGACAGACAGAGAACTGCATGCGGTCATGTTTTTCTATTTTGCGATATGCTCATAAAAAAAGGGGTGCAAGTGTATACTGGCACCGCAAGCTAAGCAATAGCTGTGTTAAGAAAATTTAAGCAAAGGAGTCAATCAGCGTATGACTCTCTCACATACTCGAGAGTCAAATTTGCGATCTCAGTTATGCGAGGATATCTATGAATGTTGACGAAGAAGGGAAACACCGCATTCACTCAAAACAGAAATTATGTTTCGATGCGGGACTTGCACATACATTAGCATCTTTTACATTTACAATGAGCTGAGGCCTTTCATAGAAAAACCTACAAATCGATTTTTAATAGTCTTTTGTAGGAATTTATGTTTTTGCGGTGTTTTGTACTTGCGGTGGCGGTTAACACTTGCATAGCTTTTTTCTGCTCCACACAAATGCGCTTCTTTATTTTACTCACACACCGCTTTGATTCAACGAAGAATAACTTGAAATTAGAGCATATGCGTGAGAGAGACAGTCTAACACCTCAACATCGTTTATGTTTTGAGTCAATGTGGTGGAGTTGATTTTTTAAAGTTATTTTTGAGTATGAAGTATACATGCGGTGCATCGCTCCAGTGTATTGAACACACATGCTGCAGAAACTGTCAATGTTCCACCAACAACAAGTAAACAATCCATCTAAGATAAAAGCACATTTACACATTTACACATTTGTCTTATCAGCATCCAAGAAATTTTGACAAAATTCGCAAAAAACATAAAAATATATGAAAAGTGTATAAATCGAAACACCACCAAGGAAAATAAATCCTCACTTCTTCGTGCAAACGAAACACTGCAAGAGAAAAGAAAACCAACCCAAAATTTAAAGGAAATTTGCAGCACCAAACGCCATAAGGTCAACAGCGAAAGGTCGAACGTGTAGCCAAAAAGCTTCTGGGCGTTTTTTCTTTGTTTCTACCCACCGAAAATCGACACAGCTGCTTTTTGGATCGGTCTCCGCTTGGCTGCTGTTGCTGCCAACCAACTACAAGCGATGCAAATTAGCGCAGGGTCAAGATAATGCCAAGCGTTTGAAACTCTTGAAAATCACCAAAACCGTCGAAGACCCCCTCCCACATGCAGCGTCAAGGTAAAACTTTTCTTCTCTTGCCACACCAAGTTAAAAACTAAAGCGAAGCTCTTCAACGAATCAATTTTCTTTCAAAATTTGATTCAACAATTTGACTACGCATTAACTGCAGGCCGGGCATCGCTTTTGAGTTGCAGCAAGCAATTGTGTAACTTATGGTTGAGCGATGCATTATGCGCTGCCGCCCATTGCCCGAATGCGAAGAGTTCTCGAATCGAAAAATTTCAAACGCAAATACATACAAATGCCGGGCATCTTCATAAAATAGCTGCAGGATGCGTTTCTAATTACAAAGCGTAGACGACAGCAGTGCGGTGCGGTGTGTGTGTGTGTGTGTGTGCTGTTCTTAATCTGGGCGCTTAGACCATCAGCAAACACTCGGCATTTAGCCACAGTTACGATACGGATTGGCTGATATGCGATCGCACATTCTCACAGGCTGTTTTCTTTTTGGTTGCGAAAGAAAGATTAGATTTCGCTCAGATAGCCAAGCAGCGGCTCTATCGCAGTTGCATTGCTTCGCTTGGACGGCCAACTGCCACCACCTCCCACCATCGTTCATCTCCATCTTGCGTTGGCCATGCTGTGGCTTACTGTGAGTTGTTATGTTCGTTGCTGGTGTGCTTGTTGCTGCTGCGGCTGTTGTAATGTTGCGAATTTACAATGCGCAAGATTGATAATTTCCAACCGCATTTGAACATCAGATGTTCTTCTATTTCAGCGGGCATGCGAGGAAAGTGGGTGGGAACGGGTGGGAACGGGTGTAGAGGCCGAGTTTGCCTAAGTTTAGGAAAACATTGTTTTTTTAAGTGTAACGAGTACAAGAACATTGACGCCGTTGTTTTTTTTTACTTAAATGGGAATAGGTAAACAGTAGAGCAAAGAGATAAATAAAGTGAAACGTAATTTCATATTAAAAAAAAGTTGTCGAAACATTTTTTGGCATAATTTTAGGAGATTGCAGTTATTAATGAGTTTTTTCTTTAGAAACGTTTTTAAGGGTTTTTTTTTGCAATAAACGTTACAAATGCGTTTCAAAACATAAACAATCGAATACTGCAATAAAATAAACGTTGTCATTTTATATGGGAGCTCTCCTTAGTTATTGTCCGATTTTACAGATTCTCGAACTTGAAAACTGCGACTGCTATCGTCCGGACAAACAGACGCACACCTTCTCTCTCCTACACCCAGAAAACAAAACGTGTTGTTACCGTCTGTTAAAACATCTCCTTTTAAGTAGCTGTTGCAACATATGCATTCGGTTGACATACCATCTTATCTCTTCTGTCTCTACAGCATATATTTTCTAAAGTCGCAACATCAGTTGCTACCAATATATTGTATATTAGTTTTATATTTCGATATTGCGACATCGGGGGATGGAAGTCATGAGAGCAGAGAGTGGATGCTGTAGCGCCTCAAAGTAGATACCTATTTTTTCAGGGACCATTCAAAGGACATTTTTCATGGCTTGCTGTAAACAAAACATCTCTACACTGAGAAAAAAATCAAAATGAAGCGTTGTGAATTTCCGGCCAAAACTGAATGTTCTGATTTCGACAACAAAACGTTTACATTTTTTTTAAACTGCCCATTGATGAATTGAGACTGAAATGTAGCTGTTTCCCGACTGGAATGGTTATGTTTTGTGACTGAAATGTCAATGATTTGAGACGGTTACGGTTTTGTTCCACAACATTTTTTTAAATCAAATTTTATCGTTTTTTTTTATTTTTCATTTTTTTATTAATTATGCAGTTTGGTTTCATGGGAAATTCTCTACAAAAAAGTTCTTAACTAATTTTGCCCATGCGATCAATAGTTTTTTTTATACAAATCCGATTTTTTAACTTGTCTTTGATTTACAATTTCCTACAATTCATTATATAGAATTCGGATTATACATAAAAAAATACAATCGTACATAAAAAATCCACATTCAAATATTGACCCTGTTTCACGTTTTATTTTAAAACTGAACAGTGTTGATTTTTTCAAAGCGATACCCGGTTCAAATTATAACCATGCAGTTTTGGACTTTTTTTTCTCAGTGTAAGTTTCGATCAGCTTTTATTGATGCAGATAAAGTAGTACTCGCAACACCCGTCATAAACTGTATAGCAGTAGTCCAACCCAAGTCTGTATTAGGAATTTTCAAATCGGTTTTTCCTTTTGGTGGCCCCTCATAAATATTTGTTACCGATCAATCCTCGTGTCTTAACAACTGAGTGTGTTTACTAAAAAGTTTGCGAATCAATAAATGAAGTAAATTTTTTCTTATGTAAAAACATTTGCTGAAAATGAATATGTAATTGAGTTTTCGTATTTTTGTAGTGTTTATAAGATATGGACAAAAGTATAAAGATGTCGATGCGGAAGCGGCCATACTTTAGAGTAATTAAGGCTATTTCATGACCTTAAAATAATCCCGAAATAATATTTACATTCTTATTCATTTATAAGGTGTAGCCGTTTGGCCCCTACGGTTGGCCATGGTCTATGGATGAAATACCGGTCTACCCTACCAAACTTCATAAAATGAGGTTTTTGGGATCGCTGATAGTGTTACATATTATGATTTTATTCACATTTTGTTCCGATTGATCCATAACTTATGCACCACAAGTAAGTAAGTTTTGTTTTATTTTCAATTTTGTTCCGATCCACTTCCATTTCACCCTGGTTCCATTTCCCGGATCCCCGCAGGTGTAGAGTGGTGCTGATTTCTTTTTCGATATTGAAATGTGTCTGTTGGGAGAATTGTGCTATAGCTCCTTTAGCACCAGCAATGTACTTTTCAAAAATCACAATTATCCGTGAAAAACCGTCTAAAAACAAACCAAATTCTGTTCGCCCCACTGTGCAATTTGCATCAAGTGTATTTTAGCAACAACAACGTTTATAATTCAACTGCGATGTGTACATAAACTAAACAAAAATCATACATCAATTTCGCAATGAAATTTACGAAGCGAATGAATGCAACCTCTTCCCTCAAAGAGTCGCAGGCACACACTCAAATGCATTGGGACAACAACATATCGGGGAGACTCATGGCTGAACTCCCATTGCAGGCGTTGTGCAAGTGTAACCTTAGCTGCCATGAAAGTTGCCAAACATATGCTCCACAAAACACTAACAACAGCAACAGCAACAACAACAACCGAAACTAGCATGCGCCTGCGCCGTACTGCACTTTCAAAGATTTAGAGCGACATTAGAGCAGTCAATCCATCATGGCTGAACATTACCATAAATTACACAGAAATAATTGATTATTACGAGAGTCAGCGGCGGGAGAGAGGCCGCGGCCGAGGCTGAGCTATAGTTGCGGCCGACTGTGTGTGCTATGCTGTACGCGCACTTTGGGGCTTGATGGTTACTGCGAAAGCGCGCGCGTTCACCAAAGGCCATTATCCTGCTACGCATCTGTCCGTCCATCTGCCTTTGCTGTGCTGTGTGTGTCGGCTGAGCTGCGCCGATTTAGTTTAAATTACGCTGGGAAGCAGCCAGACAGACAGACACACACAGAGACTTCTGCGAACAAGGCAGAAGAAGATGATTTTTACAAAGTTTTTAACAATTTTTTAATGGCAAACGAGCCACGAGGAGGAGAGCTGGCTGATGCGCAGATGCGCAGGTTCAAATCCACCGAAACTTCGTACTCCGAGACCGAGACACTGAGGCAGTTTTAAGCACTTTGAACTTTTCTCAAATTGCAAAGAGGAAATATATCTTTTAGCAAATTATACTAAAAGTAATTTCAAAATAGGAAAATTGCTTACGTTGCTGTAAATTCGCTGTTGTCGGTCTTTGCCGTGCCATTCGGCGAGGGGGAGGGGTTTGGGTAATTTAACAAATGAATGCAAATATTTGCTAAATACGCCCTCAAAAAGAAAACAAAATCCTTTCGTTATACTTAATTTGAAGTAATTTAAGTGGAAATTGTAGAGAAGAGAAAATATTATTTCAAAAGGAAGTATTTTTATTTGAAGGAGAAGATGCTTGGTGTTGATTGAAAATTGCAAGAGTTTAGAACAAATATTTAAAATTTTGAGTCCCCTTTCCCTGTTTTTCAATGGAAATATTTCCATTTGACTATTTCCAAAGAAAATTTTCTCGCTCTTATCTCACACAGCGAATCGCAAATCAATAAAAATTGTAAATTTTTCATTCGAAATTGTCCCATCGCATTGGCACAGCCAATTTATTTCCTCCTCATTATGCCATTAATCGCCGGCCACCAAAGACAAATCACTCAATCAACAGCACCAAAACGGAGGACCAGCGAAGCCCAAGGCGAGTCCGATTTCGATGGCAACTCCGAACGGCAAAGTGTATCCGCAACGCTTTGACAATTCCTAAATCAATCTACTCCAATCGTAGACATAAACCGACTCCACAAACTGACTTAATTGATTGACCCGCTTCTTATGGCAAAGAATAGATTCGATTGAATGCCAAAAACAAAAACAAAAAAACCAAAAAAAAAACCCAAACAAAATAGAGACGATCTCGGGCGATCGTTACTCGCTGTTTGCGGTGTGTCGCTTCGAAATAATAAAGATGGCCTGTCCCCAGATTTTGTCATTCGATCAATCCCATTTCGAAATTAATAACTGCTCGGGATGTCGTTGATGTTGATGTTGCCTAGCCGCCTGCCGTTCTACAAAATGATCTCCCGCAATGTTTTCCCAGCGGTCTTTGCCACACCACATCACACACAATACCGAAGAGAGAGAGAGAGAGACAGGCAGCCACAAAACCCAACGAGTGAGTGAGTAACCTGAACGCTAGAGGATCACTTGCCTTAATAAATCTGCGCCTTTATGGACGACCCTATGTCTGATCACAAGTGACGATAATGTGTTGTCGCATTGGCGCTTCGTACGCCCTACTGATGATGTTGATGATGACGATGACGACGACGATCCCCAAAACGTTTGCCATAACAATAACAACAACAAGGGATAGCGCCTTCTTAGCTCTTCTTCTGCTCAGCCTTTTACGATTGCAATCGATCGATCTCGTCGCTGTGGCTTTGGCTTTGGCGTTTGGCGAATTCTTTTTTCGGAATTTGGCATAAATTGCATATGAACAGCAACATGCATAATCATTATTTCTTCCCTCTTGCCCATTTTAATTTAGTCTTTCGCTTGTCTATAATTTTGCAGAAATTGATTTTGATTTTGATTTCAAAAGGTTTGAGTGAGTGAAACTCTTAAACATTTGAACACTGTTTGTGGTCGGCCTCCCGACGATCACCGATCATCCTCATTTGGTATTTGATTTTTTATATTTTTGCCCAGCCAAGTTGCAAGTTGCAAGTTGTCGTTGATATGGATTTGGTGGTTGCCGGTGGCTGGTTGCTGGTTTGCTCGTTATTCGTTATTCGGAGCGCGCGTATTTTATTGGTGTTGTCATTTGGCCATTCATTGATGCTGTGTGTGTTAAGTGATTGATTGGTGAAATTGATTGATTGATTGAGTGATTGATTTAATAGTTGCACACAATGGAGCGCTGGTGGTGGAGAGTTTCTAAAATTGTTCTTTACAGTTTTGTAGACTTTCTGTGAGCGTGGTAATGCCGCGGAATTACAATAATTTCGGCTCGCTTGCTTTTTGTTTGAATGTTGAATGTGTTAATTAGCCGCATTTTGAGCATACACTCGAAAATTCTTCAGAATTTTATTGTTTGTTGGTGAAAATTGTTCTAGTTTTCGGCTGTGAATTGAGATTTCATTTGTTGAGTTGTTAATTGTGGTAAGGGTTTAATTTATTCAGTTATTCCATTTTACTTCATTGTTGCTGGGCGTGCGTGAATTGAATTCAAAGAAAACTATTTCACATTTAAAACGGTATTATTGATTAGCTTAATTAAATACTTATTTACCAAAACTATTATCTACCGCTTGGAAACAGGAATTAGGGAGCATAACTCTTTGGTGTTGATTAAAATTCCCATCACATCAAACTTTTTAACGAATTCATTTGTTTACTCTGCACACACAAAACCACTTCCATGTTTAATATGCCACACGCCACAACTGCTTCAGAAAATCTAAATATCCCCAAAAAAAAGCGGCACATGACAAACAAATGTCCAGACAAGCAGACAGAGAAATAAGACAAACAGAAGTAAAGAATGAAATACAGTCCGGCAGACAGGAAGTCTCTCTGGTCGTTACGACTTACCCCAGAAATTGGAACATTATTGAGTTCAAAACGGCTTCTTTTTATTCTGGTAGTCATTTGGCGCATACCAAAACAGTCGCCGTCGCGTTGCCACACGTCAAGCGAAAAACACTTAAGGACACGATTTTCGTGTCAGTACTTTTTTTTGTTGGTCAAATTCAAGAAGAATTAAATACTTTCAAAACAAATGAAAGAGTTTAAATTTGGGTCTTACTTACGAAATTTAAATGATATTTAATGTTTTGATATGAGATTGTCCTAATTGAGTTTTTTTTCTATTTTGGTAATGCACTGAGGGAAAAAAATAGTAAAATAAAATTAAAACGTATTTGATAGTGCTCCTAAGCTATTTTTGTTTAAATCAAATATTCGCGTATTTAAAATTGTATTAAATATGGAAATACTTAATTTAAATATGGAAGTATTTAATTTAAATATGGCAATACTTACTTTAAATATGGAAGTATTTAATTTAAATATGGAAGTATTTAATTTAAATATGGAAATATTTGATTTTTTTGTTTTAATTATTTCAATTGCGAAAACATTTTTTTTTATGAAATTTTTTTATTTGACAATTTGTTTGGAATCATTTGTAACAACTTTTCCACGAATTCAGTTTCCCCGGAATTCGAATCGACATACTCTGGAGTTCGGAGTGCTCTCTAACCAACTCGTCTATTTTTGTCTAAACGTTTGCATATTGCTCAGCAAGCATCCGTTTTTTACTAACAGACTCATAAATTGAAGTTTGCAAATCTAAAAATAGAAACTTCAATTGTATATTGCTCAGCAAGCGTTGATTTTTTTCTTATAAAAATGTAAAATGAAGTTTTATTTTTATTTATAACAACATTTAAATACGCGTGTATTTAATTTCTTTATGAGAAACTTATTTCCAAATATTGAAATATACAAATCACATTTAAAAACTAGAGAGTGGACTATCTTCGGATATACCGAAGCTGAAATACCCCCACACAGTAGGAAGAAGTACCTCGAACATAAAAAAATGTGGTCTCAAGACCCTATTTTGAGCCAATTATAGGTGGTTTTGGAGCCCGGACCATGTCCAAAATCCATTTCTAAACATTTCCAATCAAATCCATAAAAAAAAAAAATTGGTCTCAAGACCCCATTTTTACCCTTATATATGTGGTTTCGGAACCTCGGACCATGTCAAAAATACGTTTCTAAACATTTCCAATCGAATACAGCAATAAAAAAGACTTGAAAAATATTGACCTTTTTTTTCGTTATATGGGAGCCACGCCCAGTTTTTGTCCGATTTGTCACGAACTTGATCTCAGTATTCACGAGAAAAACATGTACCCAAAGTTTCAAGTCGATATCTCCAAAACTGCGACCGCTATCGTGCGGACGGACAGACAGACGGACATCGCTAAATTGACTCCGGCGGTGATGCTGATCAAGAATATATATACTTTTCCATACCGGACACGCCTCCTTATGGGCGTTACAAACGTTGTGACAAAGTTAGTATACCCTGCCACAGTGAGTGTGGGGGTATAAAAATATATATTTAATTCTACTATGCGTTTGCTTGATCAGAGTGTTAATTTCTGTGTCACGTGGTATATGAGAACAATGACCTATAACCTTACTATTCAATTGGAATAAAAGCGGCAACGCTTAAAGGGAACTAATTAAATAAATAATTTTTGAGCAAATTCTAACTACAGGAATCACTCACTAACTTCCCTAACTCCCGGAGGATCATAGTGCATAGGAAGAAAAGCTATGAAAAAAATTTTCTGTGAAGACCTCCACATCCCGCCAAAGAATGACTAGCGAGAGTATAGCACAGTCCAACAATTTTAGAGAAGTACTGAGGCGACCAGACATGACATGGAATGCAAGTACTGATATAGCAGATTGAAACCATTTGAGGGTTTCGAAAAGTTAGCAAACCCAGCACCATCTGGCCCTCGTACGATAGGGAAAAATTCAACTATATGCTGTCACTAACTCAGATAAAATGTGGACTTACAATCGGAATAACTACAGGATACTGTCTGATCGGCCACCACGCAAGACGAATGGGACTCGTATCCATCGATTGATGTCGCAACTGAACACGCTAGGAGAATTCGCCACTTCTTAACTTGAAAGCCTAAAAAGTGTCGATTTGAAGACCGCCACTTTCGTACTAGATACAGCCCATGGCAGAAGGTCAACAATCTTCATGTAAAGGATAAGAGAGTTTGTTGTATTGCTATCTTCACATACCTTTTTTTAAATAAATCTTTAAAATTCGACACATAATATTTTGTAAACTATTGTTCAAATAATCTGAATAGTTGTAAATATTGTAGTTATTTTTCCGCAAATTTTGGTTAAATGTGAAATTTTTACAAATTTACTGATCTCTCTTCGATTAAATCTACCAAATTAATGGGAAGGAGCGTTTTTAACCGAAGTGTTTGGTTAAATTTTTTCGTAGAGAAACAACTCGACAATAGTTTTTATCATCGCTTCGTCCTAATATCCTTGGGAGCGACGTTCCCTGGCCTACATTTGATGGTGAATTGTTACATACATCCACACATCGGTTCAATTTATCTGAGACATCTGAGCTTGAATCGTATTTGCCTTGTTCCAATACTTTTTAGTTCAATGGATTCTTCCCTACAGGACGTTCAAGAGAGTAGCAGCGAAGTGGAATTTTGGAAAATTGTAATTGAAAATTCGGAGTAAAACATAAAATTTTGGAATTTCATCAGAAATTATGGAAAACTCTTGGGCTTCAACTCATCCATAACGCCTTCCTATTCTAACGGAATTCCTCACTGTCCTTCGGGTATATTGGGTTAGTGGAGATCCTTTGAAAATTGGTAGCTTTATGGTTCGTGAAAGAAGTTGTAATCGAATTTGAAAATAATGTTGAACTTCTATCTGACACGCTCAGAAGAAAAAGGCGATGCAATGTACTGATGCTATATACATTAAACCGACTCACGTTGTATGGAAATACGTACATGTAAACAACATGATTTATAGAGGTTTTTTGTAAATTGTTCAGCTCACGGATTACAGTTGCTAGAGCCGAAATATTTTGAGAATCACCATAAAATAAACGAAAGTACATTTCCAGAGGGTGTCCTGAGCAACTTTTTTTTTCGAGGCGGTTTAATATACATTATATTGCTCTTTTTTCCTGAGCGTATCATATAAGCTTTTGAGGCTTTGGTATGTGTCAATATTGGTCCCGGAGACATTCAAATTTTGCTGTGAATTTTTGATCTGAAAACATTGATTTCCAGCTTACAAGTCGAATCAAATTGTCATTACCCTGAATTCAAAAACCGAATATTTGGGTTTAAAAATCTAATTTCTTTCAAAGTTTCAAATATTTCCTTATTATATTCATCCAACTCAATATATGAAATTAATTTCAACTCATAGAAGCTGGTAAGAAAATCACAATATCGTCTATAAACATTTTCATTTGAACAACTCAATAAGACCCTAAAAAATGTGATAGCACAACCCACATATAAAATCTACAAGCAAAAGTAATAAATTCACTTTTGGTGCTCAAAGTAACTCGATCGCTGTTCGTCAAATCGAAATAAAACAAAAAAAATGTTTTTGCTGATTCAGATCGCACAGGGGGGTGGTCAATTGTAATTTAACAAGCTGCGGTTACTTCAACCAAAGCCAAATAATAACAATAGCAACAACAACAACAACAACTGAAAACAGCAAGTTGAAAAAAGCATAAACTTTAGACCGCAGTTAAACGGGCTGTTAAAGTGATCGTAACTATTTTTCGTAGCTGTGAAAATTGCGCTATTGTCTTTTTGGTTTATTATTATTTCTTTTTTTTTAATGGTTTCTGTTGTGATGATGTTGTTGCCTTTTTTTTGGAGATGAATTTGCACTTTTCATCTAAATTGTTCGAAACATAATTAACCATTGAAAATGCTCGCTAATGTAATTGCGTATCGGCTCAATCTTCGATCGATTTGTGGAATTTTTGTGAAGATTTCTTTGGAAATCTTTAACAGCTTGTTAAAATATTATTCGTTTGCAGTTTGACAGCTCGAACGAATTCAGACAAATTGACATGCAAATTCGAGTTCATCTTGATATGTTAATCAGCTGGAAATGAACTCAAAGAAAGTTTCAAAATCCACAAAATAAAATGGCATCAAGTACAATTCAATTGAATTAAATGAAACATCAAAGCCTTACAACGTAAGTCGTTTACGTATTACAGAGTAGTTCGGCACTGTCTATTAACATGCTCAAGTGAGCGTGAATAATTTGTTGTAAGTTCTTGTCTCTCTTTTTTTTAGTAGCTTTTTTTTCCTATTCATTGGTTTAATAGGCGTGGCTTATACTCAAATACATTCACAATTGAGTTGTTACGCTGGAAGTAGTTTTTTTTACCTTTTAATTAGTTTACTCCCTGACTAGAGAGAACATTTAGTGGAAAGCTTCACTTGACTTGGCTAGGCACACTCAAATCGATGACGTATTTTGTATTATATATTTGTTTGCTCTTCAAGAAGTATTAATCATGGTTGTTGGTAATTCATATCCGGTTGTCACTTCAAATGAATTTAATTACAATTTTGGAAATTTTATATTGTGCTGAGAAATTTCCTAACTTACCCGGACACATTTCAATTGAGAGATGCTTTGAAAGTCTGTACGTGTGAATATATTAATTAAACAGGCTTGGGGACTTACAGGAATAGTGTTACCGGACTGCAGTTAAACTTCTGAGCATATCTAAGGGAGTTTAACATCCACCTTCACTGGAACATTCTAGGGAACGCTGATGAGCTCGCAAGGCAGTGTACTTTAACAAAGCTCTTACCTAACATGGGGAAGCTTTTTATCCCGCTCGCAACGTGTACGTCTTAACTCTATTACTAACACTAGCAACAGATGATCCTCTGGAATCACTTGTAACACAAAAAGGCAGATCTGGACACTACTGTATCTGAAGCATTCGATGAGACTGATCTCACCCCCTAGGACCAACACATCAAAGGTGGTTGATGTGATCACTAGACACTGTTTGAATGCACTGCAAGTCTTGGTGTCTTCTAATGACTTTTGGCGACAAGGAAGAAGATGAATCAGTACAGCATCTGCTGTACTCCTGTTCAGCGCCATCTCGTCGTAGAAGGACCTGGCTGGGTTCATTCTTACTGTATAGTCTGTTTGACCTAGCGGCAATCAAAATAGGTTGCAGCGTTCTCACTCTACTCCCATCGGAGTAAATATACTACTGTCGCATTGATTTTTAAATCTCTACTCCGGTATTAAATTTTCTACTCCACTCAAGGTATTTTCTACTACTATCGTAAGAAATCTACTCATTAAAATTGTATGTAAGTTTCATACTATGCAAAACTACTATTCTTTCTACAAATCTACTACCCTGCAGTTATTTCTACTACTTTCGTAGAATTTCTACTAATATACGCAAGAAATTATATCTATTACCCTTTCTTCAAATCTACTCCCCTGAAATCGAATAGCTACTACTTTCCCCGTGGCAAAAAGTGAGAAGCCTGATAGGGAGTCTACATCGGTTCATCATGAACTCTGATTGGTATGGCGAGTAGGAGTAAGGGATCCTGATCCTTTTGTATTATCGGGATACCGGTGGCCACCTTAACCTAACCGAACCTACAGGAATAGGTAAAAGGGACAAAAGAAGAGAGAGGGCCATTGTAGTCCAAGCTTAAAGTTGTTGAGGTATCACTCAAAAAAAATTGTAGAACCTTTTTTTTCCTCTACTTTGTCTGCGGCAACCCTTTCGTTTGCTTAGGCCCAATCGAGTCTTGTATTTTGAATAATTCAAAAACAGTAAAATCTCCTGTAAGCCTTAAAAGATAAAAATCAATAAAAACGGAGGGGAAAACTAGTAAGAGAATTATCATCGGTCTGACCGAAGCTAAAATACCCTGCACTTGCGAGTTCAATACGTTAATTTTATCAAACATTTTTCGGTATTTTATCGACAGTTTTTCGATATTTTATGGATATTTTACTGATAATTTTTCGAATAATTTTTTCAATTACATATCCCACCTCATTCCCCATCCATTTCCTGCCCGATATAATTTCCAATCAAATACAAGAACGAAACAAGAAAGAATATTTTGTAAGGGAGGTATGATGATTTTTCGACTTTTTATCGACAATTTTTCGATATTTATGGACAGTTTTTCGAAAATTTATCGATTTCTTATCGATTTTTTTCCAACATTTTTCAAAAATGCATCGACTATTTTCCGATATTTTACCGATGACTAAAATTTATCAATTTTTTATCGATAATTTTTCAATAATTTATCGATATTTTATCAATAATTTTACAATACTTGGCGATAATTAAATTTCCCGATCCATTTCAAAAATTTGTTCCAATTCCATTTAGTTCTGGTTTAATTCCTGGGAACGAAATCCCGACATAATTTCCAACCAAATAAAAAAAAACCCCTTCCAAATCGGTTCAGTATTTCTCAAGATAAACGAAAATAATACAAATTTGGCGGCCATTGTGTATGGGAGGTAGGCGTGGTTCTTATCAGATGTTGCCCATTTTCAATACCGTCCAATCATTCGCCAAAATAAGAGGAATGCCAACAATTTGGAGGCGATAGCACAAAAGCTACGGCAGGACGGACGGACATGGCTTAATCGACTCGGGAAGTGATGCTGATCAAGAATATATACCATACCGGACTCCTCATGGGCGTTACAAACGGTGTGACAAGAACAATATACCCTCGGACACTAGTGTGCAGGGTATAAATATAAAATTGTTACCTTTTCCACGAATAATAATTCGAACCTGTCACCTACAATTCTCGAATTCACTCCAAAACTTAACCTCCAACGAAATAACTATTAAACTGCTGAAAAAAATCTATGAAACTTCGCATGCAAAAATTTATTGCAAATGAAAATGTAAAAGATCAAACAAGCAACAAGTCAGCAGCGCCATAAATCAATGGCCGCGAACATTTGCGATTCCTATTGGGCATTGCGCATGTGCCGGCGGCTGCAGCGGACGCACCACATGTGGTGGTGGTGGCTGAGCATACACTTTTCGGTTTTGCTAAAACAACGACGCCACCGCCGAAGCGGCCGCTGCTGTGCTCGAATTCTAAGATTTATGAGCGACGTTTGTGTGATTATGGTAATTAGGTCATCATTTACCATATAAACGGCTAGAGCAGTGGTGATGGTTGCGGTGGAGGTGGCAGTTGCCTGATCTTGTGCCTGCAAATATTGCTTTTGTTTTCATTTTTGTGATTTTTACACTGCATTGCATTTTCCAATCGCCATTCATAAATCATCTATTGGCCGCTGACATTAATTCAAATAAAATTATGAAAAAAATTCTTCAACCGCACAACTTAATCTGAATCTCGCTTATTGGATAATTTGACATTTGTTCGAAAACGTTTATGCATTTGCGCATTTGCATAAACATACGTAATGTGGCTTGTCAGCAATTCAATTTAAATTAATGAAATATGCAATTTATGGGGAATAATAAATAAAATTTTGCAAAATGCTCGCAAATTTATGAAAAATTCGAATCAAACATTTCTCACATAGCCCATACGCATCCTGAAACTAATTAAAACCAAAAAAAAAAGTACGCCACTTGGCGATTGCAATCGTATCTTGTTGTTGTATGTTTGGCGCTGCTGCTGCTGCTGTTGGTTGCATTTTATTTGCTGCCGATCAACATGGATCTTCGCAGATATTTCCTCCACAAACTGAGCTTCTTTTTGGTTACATAAATTCTTTTAAGTTTAAGTTTTGTGGTAGCTCCTCCGCATGAAGGCGTTATCATTGCAGATCTTCCCACATTGGCGCCTGCGAGGACTCCCTCCCATCTACATGAGTATGTGTGTGTGTGTGTGTGTAAGACTCATGGTTGTGCTAATTAAAAAATCGAAAAACCCATGAGATCGATTGACGCTTAGCAGATTATCGATAAACGCGAGAAAATATTGCGCGATCGGCTGTTGTGGTCCGTAGCCTGTGGCTGTGTCGATGGGGCGCACGTGATGAGAAGATCTTAATCGAGTTGAATTTCGAGTGGGTAAAAAATCTGGGCTAAAACGAAACTTTATAATTAGGAACAGATACAAAAATTATGCACCGATATTTTTTTTGGGAAATTTTTAAATATTTTAAAGTATTTCTTTTGAGCTTTTACACAACAAGAATTTATTATCATTATTTATCTTGTTTTAATGACACAAAAAAAAAGGCATTAATAAATTATTTATAAATATTTTGTATTCTTATTTCAATTAATCATTTAAAGCAAGTGGATATATATTAGTGGAGTCGTGTCCAGGATTTACGAAAGGGGGAGGCTAGTTTTGTAATCTAAAATAGTTTCTTCTTTTTATTTTTACAATTTTTCCAGTTTGGACCATCAGCAACGTTTTTTGCAATACAGAAAAATATGACATTTATATTGGGACACTGCCGAAGGGGATGGTATCCATTATGCTAAGCTCATTTACGTAAGCAAATTTATTTAGCATTATTTGGAGGATTTTTTTATATAAAGTTTAACCAGTAAATTAGAGCTGGAAACGAAGCCTATTGGACCAATGCCTGCATATTAATATTTTAATTTTATTGCAGGCAAATAATACATTTTATACTTAAATATATTTTGTTTCTTGTCATTTTTAGTATTGTGACGCCTTAAAAATATTAATTGAATATTTTCTACTCTAAACCTCACTTGGAAATCGATTAATTGTGGTCTGTTATATTAATCACTTGGTGATGCACCCAGCTTGGCTCGAGTAGATTTTAGGCCCAGGAGATTTTAAGGTAAAACATTTTCTTAATTTTAGTTGGTGAATAAATATTTTTCCGACATACGATATCGTTTTCCAGAGCTCCTCAAATATCCAAAAAATCATCATCCTCCGTCAAATTCGGCTCGACGGTCCTAGTTCAAACTTGGTCTTCCACAACTTTTGCCTCTAAGCAACACGTTGTCTTGAAAATGTCCTTCAGTTTCTGCTACGTATGTGGTTGGCGGCATCGTCCACAACCAGAGAAAAAACAACCCAAAATCAAAAATAACCACCTTATAACAAGTAGAAACGTTAATGAAAGTCTGGTAAAGTTGGAAATTTTAAAAACAGCCACAAACAAACTTTTTTTAAATTTAAAACTCAAATTCAAAAATAAAAAGTTAAAGTTGTTTTCCGGTTATTTCAAAAATTATTTAATTTATATTAAATTTGCCATACTTTTATTTTAAATCAACTTTGTTTCAACGTTGACAATAGCTATTTTAAGTTTTTCTCACTTTATTTCAAAGTTGTTTTCATTAAGTTAAAAAAATGAAGGAGTAAAACGATCGTACTTGATTTTACTATGTGCATGGTGTGAGTGCTAAGCTAATATCACACTTTGCAAAATTATCACACTTTCCACTAGGAATGTGAGTTTCGCCTCGATGCGGTGGTGGATGCAGGTGTTTGAAAATAACATACGCGGATGCAGAGCCGGATGAGGATGTGGATGTTCTAAACCACTTTTTCAAACAAGTTTTATTTTTTGCACTTTTTAATTTTTATGTTGCGTATTTTGACGTCCTGAAACTGAATCTCAAAAAATGTTGCCCTGATCGCCTATAGTTTCTCAGAAAAAACCAAAGCAACAGCAACAGTAACAATTTTTCAAAAAAGTGTTAAGGCTTTAAGTTGAAAAGACCCGCATACATGCGGCTGTGATGTTGCGAATGCGGATGTTTTAAATGTGTGATTTACGGATGCGGGTGTCTATGCGTGTGTCAGTTTAATGCGGATTATCCACAGGTGCGTCGGCGGATGCGGAGCAACCTACTTTCCACCATCACCTACGTTGCTGAAACATGGAAGCCGAACTTAATATAAGAATTTTGGAGGAAAGGTGTTAAGGAGAATTCTCGGTGCCTCAGAGAAGAGGATGGAACATACAGAAAACGCTTTAATGAAGAATATTGGACAGAACTGTACGACACAAATATCACCGACTACAATGAATTGTTATTTATTATCAAAATGGTCGATAACAGAGAGAATAGTCAAAAAAGCTGAAGAGGTTTGATCGTTGATAGTATATAATTAAGACCTAATTTCTCCAGGACGTCATCATTTTTTAAACTGTTTTCCACATAAATAATTTGGAAAAAATATCGTATATATTAATACCATAAAGCACAGTCAACCTATGTCCGTTTTCATGAAAATCGAGTTTTTGGCATTTTTGGATTGCTGAGAAGAAGCTGCATCAGACAGGCTATAGTGGTTTGTGGGAATCGTATTGAAAGTAATTTAAAAATGGGGAAATAAAAACCCATTTCCATACAAAACATACCAATTAGCAAAATTGTTTTCATTTTCTAGAGTTTTGAAAAAATGGACATAGGATGGTTGTGCTTTAAGGTATCGATATATCAAATATCAGCGTAGCTAAATTATTTAAGTTCAAATTTCAAACCTCTTGAGCTTTTTTGGACATTTTTCACCTCCAATCTAATTTTATGAATTCTGAAGAAATGCATCTAAAGTGTCTTTTGTTTGTTAAGACCATAATATTAACTTTTCGTTAAAAAATTTTACCCTTAACCACAGATGTGCTAAAAGCTTTTGGGCGCATGCACACATTCGAATTTTTTGTTAAAATACCTTTTAAAAATTGCCATTTATGTCAGCCGCCAAAGTTGAGAACGCTTTAAAAGTTTGTATGCCAAAAGCATATACAACAAAAAATGTATTACCTGCTTTTCCAGCATCAGCAGCAGCAGCGCTGGCAACACTTTCGAGCACTTGTACAGTGTACACTGAACAGTCCATCTGTCTGTCCGTTCAGCCGTCGCAATGCAGTGTCTTAACCCAACCGAGCGATTCGATTGCAGCTAATAATAATAATTTCGATATTGAAAATACGTTTTCGTACTTAAGTTCGACACTAAACGATCCCCCTGCAAAAGACAGCACAGCACACACACACACAAGCGGCATAGGGCGTGGGGGCGTGTGCCTCCAAAACGACACTGTGGCACGGCTATTGTGGTGATTCTTGTTGGTGTGGTGGCGGTGGAGCAAGTCGCATGCTCACTGTCTGGTGCAGCCAGTGTTCAATATGAGAGGCTCAATTGTGGCATTTAATCGAGGCATCTTTTAACACGCCTTGGAATGTTGACTTATTATTTGGTATTGGTGGTGTGGTTGTTGTTGTTGTTGTTATTGTTGTTATTGTTGTTACTATAGCACTTGTGTCGATATTTCGCATTTGACCATAGCACACCACACACTTCTTCATCATCGTCATCGTCGTCGTCGCCTTCTTCTTCTTCTTCTTTTCATATACATAAGACCTCGGCAATCAAACATTTGCACCACCAACTCCTGCCGTACCACCAGCAAGCACTTGGCGTGTAGCCTGCCGCTGGATCACACTACACCAACGGCCGCCACCGCCGACGTCTGTGTTTGCCTCACAATAAAAGCGTTTATCATCATTAGACTCAATTTAAAGACTTTTGGTTTGGGTTATCATGTTGATTATGTTGTGTGAAAACAAATTACATTTCGGCCTTTTGGTGTTAACCTTTTTTCCGCAGCTTACCTTTTGGATTTTTCTCTTCTTTTTTTGTTCTGCCTGTATGTGTGTTTGTGAATTTGTGTGTGTGCAGTTCTGGTTGTACTCTACGTCCTCTACGATTGAAGTCTGCAAATATTTATGTTGAATTTATCGGTGAAGAAGTCTTGCTTGGAATTCGAAGTGCAGAAAGTGTTGAGGTTGGTCGCCAACAAATTTTAACGCACACTTAAAGAAAAATTAAGGCATAGAGGGAAAAACTATTTCAATTACAAATTTTAAAAATTGAAAAAAAAAATATTTTTAATTAATTGAATTTTACAAATTTGAGGATGTAAATGAATGGTGAACTTAGAACATTTTTGTCTCTTTGTTTGTCGCTTAAGTGTATTGTCTTAAATAGTTTTGCAACTCTTCTCTTAATGGCTGTCCTTACAACCTTTTATAAAGTGAAATGTATAATGCAAACCTTCAGTTCGGCCAATCTCAAAACATTTACTAAAAAATATTTTTCCAATTAAATTATTATTTTTTCTCTTCTCTTTAGCCTTCCAATGACAACTCTGTTCAGTTCATTTAAGTCTCCCCCATTTTTTCTTTCAATTCCCATTTTTATTTCATATTTACCATGAGCCTTAGCCAGTTTGATTGCATTCGTTTGCCTTCATCATGTTGGCAAATAATTTCATGTCGAAAAAAAAAATGCCAATTGATTTCCGTTGCATTTGTAATTTTCCCAAAAGGCATGAAAATGTTAGGAAAATATTGTGAAAGGCTCAAAACTGTGAGAAAGTTTCAGGCAACAAAGTAATAAACTAGAAAAATGACAACAACAAAAACAAAAAATATGCCAAAAACGACAAATGAGAAAAGTGCAAAATTCCCAAAAGTTTTGTAATGAGAAAACAAAAGACTCAAGCAACAAACTTAAAAAAAAAATTAAATTAAAAAAATTTTTATTTTATTAAAATTAAATTTTATTTAAAAAAGAGGGAAAAAATGAATTATTATAACAGCAACTCTCAAGCTACAAAGTAACCAATTGTTCAACTAAAGGCAAGTGCAATCTTATCAAGAAGCTGCCAAAGGAACTTTGCAATCATACAACTTCAACACTTCTGCTTGTTAATAAGCGTTAATGTATTGTTGTTGTTGTTGTTGTTGGTGTTTTTTTTTGTATTATTAAATGTTTCCCCAACCACACAACAGCTTCACTGAAAATTCCCAAGCCAAAGATAAACTTGCCAAATGTTAAACGTTTCGTATTTGCACAGCTGCGTTCATCCGCGTTCGAACCTATAGCAAATGCCACAACAATTACAACAACAAATACAATAACAACAACAGCAGCAACAGTACCTACTAGCGCAACTCCTTGTGGCACACTACTTTCAATGTGCAGCATGCATATATGCAACATAAGTTTTGTGCGGCTGCTGCTGCGGCTTTGACCATGGTAGCCGTGCTGATAATTCATTGTCAGGCAGAAAGGCAAAGAACTGCACCAACAACAGCAGCAACAACAACAGCATTAGCAACCACCACAGCATATAAATAAATGAGTCTGATATTGACTGTAGAACAGCAAAAGCTCTGCGTTAGAATTGGCATTTATTAGTGTCACGAGGTCAATGTCACGCCGAGACATTGATGTGTCATATGCTGGCACATAAGCCGTGTGAGGTGGTGCTGGCCTAAGATTGGCTTAGATTGCTGCAGTGAATGCCTTTGGCCAGGTACAACTAACTGGTTTGGAGGGTTCGTTCCACTAAAACTATTCAGGTTCCACTTTCATTACTACTTGAAAAGTAAGCAATTCCTTAAAATTCAAATATAATTGGAGCGGAACTCTCAACGTTCAATATTAAAGAAGACACTCCCGCCTGACTCCTCTCCCAAAACTGAATTTCTTCTTGCTGTTTGCCATTCGACCGAAATTTTCTTGAGACCGCCAACTGGTCCGTTTCACTTCACTTAGGTTTTTCAAGCGCGATTTTAATCACTTCGATGACAAGTCACCAAGATTTCGCTTAACAATGTCGCTGTCAACATTTTTCACCGGCTGGTGGAGAGGTACGCTACGCTGTGTGTGTCTGCTCTAGTTTATTTTAACTTTTTCTTGTTGTTGTTGTTGTGGTTGTATCCGTTGCTTCAAACTCCAAGTTAACGCTTTAAGAACGCTTTAGCCCGCACTCAACTGAACTCAGCTCAACTCAAGTTAACAGCCAGACGCCTGCTTGCCTGCCTGCTCGTTGCAACAATTGTATCAGCGGCTCAGCATCGCCGAACGGGCGAACGCAAAATTTAATTAAGAAAAACATTTTTTTGGTGTATGTCGTTGGAGATATTTTTTTGATGACAAGAAGAACGCGCTTTTCATATCTGATTGAAACCACAGCACCGTGGCGAATACAAAATACACTGCCGAGTACCAAACTGAACTGTGGTGAACCAAATCAAGCAGAGCAGAGCCGAACAGAACCACGCCAAGCCGCCGGGAGGGATCAGAACCGCAGACGAAATCAATGACAACAAACTGAGTCGCCAAAGACATCATCAAGTTTTGACTTTTCCCTCGGCGAGCGTCATAGCCATCGTCATAAATGTGGACCACCAAGGGCTTGTGTGGCGCGGGTGTTTCCTTCGCTCTTTCTTTATTTCTTACTTGTCGACTTTTTCTTGGTGTTTGTTTGTTTTTTTTTTTTGTTTTTCGTTATTGTGAAGGCATCATCAGCAGTCGCACACTTGTTGTTCGCCAAACAATTTCAGCAATTAGATTATCAGCAATCGCAAAAGTGTCATCGGCATCAATGAAGCTGTTTTTCGTATTTCATTGAGCGCCTGGCTGCACAACAAAACACACCCTGTGTGGGATTTTCAATGACATCGTCGACTTATTTTTTCTTTTCTTTTCTCTTGGTTTGGTTTGACTTTTGTAGGAATGGAATTTTAATTTGCTGATCTGAGGATTTGCCAAGCTGTAAAATGGGAGTATAAATGCTGGAGGAGAAAAAGATAAAAGACTAAATAACATAACGTCCATGTGAACACTTTTTTTCGTAGTGGTGTCAAAATAAAAAAAATTAGCAACTAGAAAACTTTTGAAAGTGTCATTTTCTAAATTTGTGATGCCCAAAACATTACCTGACCAATGGCAGGCCAAGGCATATGTTTTCATAATGGATTAAAAAGAACTATTTTTGCTATAGAATATTTATATTTATTTAAAATATTGATTTTTTGGAAACAAATTTTTAAAATTCATAGCTATGGAAGTAGGCGATGGATTGTGGAAACTTTGGGCTCCTTTGAAAGCGAGAAGTGTCATTGAAAGTTCCTAAAAAATCATAATATTGGAAACATCCGTTTTCTAAGAAAAAAAGTGAGTGGTGAAATTATTTACTCTTTCATAACTATAGTATATATACTAGTAAATTACACTGTATACATTGCACCCCTCTTCTACCCCACTTGGAAGCCTTTGAACTGTTTTTGAACCCAACTTAAACTGCTACGCCCATATTATGAACGCCCTCTTAGCAGTTACTGAGTCCGCTGGTGACTGCAAAAGAGGATACTATAATTAACACGGGTTCTGGAATCTGTAGACATGGTCTCACAGAATATATGGGTGCAATTGCAGCTTTAAGGCCCTATGCTCCTGAAGGAGTTACAGGAACCAAAGAAGAAGAAGAAGAAGAATTGCAGCTTCCTAAGTCTACTGGTGGCTTCAGGACAGCAATTTTTCCTCAGTTCACCTTTTACTAATACGCCCACATTTCGAATTCCCCCTTTTTAAAAAACACAAAAACTGGGTCAAGAATCTTTAGCCATGGGCTCACAGAATATGTTTGTGTAATTATAGTAGTTTCTGGAGAGCTACCCCTTTTCAAAATGTTTTTCATGTTCCTACACTTTTGTTAGTCCCGAAAATCTCGGAATTAGTAAGTGTGAATCACAGGATCGGGGCTAGTTTTAAAGGAAATTTAGCAAAAATAAGCTTTCTATAATTTCTAAAACCAATTTAATTTCTATCATGAATTATTCTTTGTGAAAGGTTCAGTTTTTTTGCAAGGACCATAATTTTCCATCCAAAAAATGTTAATCAGCTTCCAGGAAAATACTTCGAAAAGTAGGATATTTTTTGGAGATATAAACAAATCACATAGAAACAATGACCAATTTTGATGTGTAATCTGTTGCAAAATTTTATTGAAAGAAAATTTTAGATTAATTGGATTTCATTGGTTTTGAAAAATTTTTTATTTTGTAAAATGTTTGAAATGTTGATTGATATACTCGTACATAAGCTATATTAAATTATGCCTTATCAAACAACTGCACTAGGCCACAAAAAGTCCTGATATGGTAAAAATAAGAAAATAAGCTAAAATAAGAAAATAAGGTAAAATTAAAATATGTAAGAAAAACATATAAGTGAGTCCTAGAGGGGACAATAGTATTAAAAGACTTGAGTCTTGCAAAGTAGGCAATATGTTTAATTATGCCAAATTAAAGAACGTCACCAAGCAACGAAGACATAGGTAGTAGCGGTCGGTGTTTACAGAAATGCTACCAATAGTTTGGTGATGGTGTAAATACCCGCAATATAGTTTTTTATAGTCCTTTTCTTTGAAGTGATAAAGAAAAGGGTATTTTCCACATCTGGGAGCAGTTGGCCAGTCTGGACGGAAATTCCACATAAACAGCGGAAGTGTGCAAGTAAGTAGTTTTAATGTATTTGTATGTATTTGTTGGTAGCTTATAAGGTATTATTTGTAATTTTTAAGTAGATTTTAAACTATAAACAAATCATAAACCCATAAACCCTCGTATTGTAAATCTCGTAGAAGCTCCGTGCTAATTAATCAAAATATGCAATACGCATTGCAGAAACTTTTATCAATGCATGAAGGAAATTAAGGCATAATTTCATTATACCATCAAACAAAAATATTACCAAACTGTGTGCAAATTAGTGACTATAAAGCACTTAAATCAATTTCGTTTAAATTGAAATCGGATAAAATATTGAAATCGCGAGGAACATACAACGCAAGTTCCAGTTCCTAATCCCGGGATCTCGGGATGGTATTTTCCAATCCCAAAAGTCCCGGGCTTGGCAAAGGTCTCGAAAATTGGCATCCCTAGTGCCTACTTTTGTTGCTTTTCCAATTTTGAAAATACATTTCCATATAAAAAAAATGTACATAGTATGATTATGCTTTAAGGTGTTGTTAAATGAAATCGGTTACCAAGGGGGGCTTACCTCGAACAATGTGATATTGCTCACCCAGCACTGTCCCATCGTGGAATCGATTAACAAGGAAAAGGGTATGCATATTTTGATTATAATGATTAGTAAGTAACTTCATCATAATCACTTTTACAACAAAAGACAAAAGAAACGAACTGGAAATTCAACAGAATAAATGACTCATAAATTCACAAAACAATTCTTTTGTCAAATTGCTCCAAATGCAAAACAACCGCAACAATGAACAACATTTATCTGCCAACAACAAGCACATACTCCTTGCAACATATACTCCTTCGGAATAACTTTCATTTGCCTAAGTTCCTATTTCAGCGCCAACCAAAAACAAAAAAAACCAAACAAAAAATGCATTTAACATAAACTGTGGGAACTTTTTATTTAGTACACCAAATGGTAACAACATTTTATGCTGCCGTTGACTGCTATTTACTATGATATGATAACGACAAAAAATATTGATTTCAACCAAAGACGCAAGCCAAAGGAAAAAAGATCACAACCAAAAAAATAAGCCAACGGAGGGAAAACAATAGACGCCAAATAAATCAGAGCAAATATGAAACGAAGCAGCAGCATCATCAACAACAACAGCATTAACAGTCTTGTCTGCTGCTGCTCCTGATGCTACATTGTGCCAGCAATTGTGTTGACAATACTTTTGTTTTTTGCCTATATGTTGCGCGCTTGTAGGCTGCCATTATTTTAATATCAGCCACAAGCGCAGAGCCATGGGAAGTGCTCTGGAAGTGGTGGCTTGTTGTGGCCTGCGTACGCTTTAAAGAAATTACAATAATGCAGAATGAAAAAAAAACAATGCAATGCAAAATCATAAGCATATTTTGTAAGTTCTCTGGATGTCGACGAGGGGGGGTGGCGATGTGAGTGGGGGAAGAGTGTTGTGCTCAACATATTCCGTACAGTATGCGATGATATGCATTTTAAGATTAGCACAATAGTCATCATTACAACAACAATAATAACAGCAACAATTGCTTGTACTGCATCCTTTCGAGTTTAGTTTGCGCATGATTTTCTGTACCAAATTCACTGTAAATTTCAGTTGCAGTGGAGTGGAGTGCAGCCCAGCTCTTCTTCATATTTTTAGTTTTGGTTTTGGTTTTCTTTTTCGGATCTTTTCGAAATTATTGAAACAATGCAGCCATGTGGCCCAGGTTCTTTTTCTCACAGTTGCATGTAATGCATTGCAATGGGATGCGCTACGTCGCCATTGTCGCTTTAGTAGGTTTACGTACAATATGAGTTTCAGAAATGCTGCGCGACAGTTTAACCCAGAAAACGAAATAAATCTAGCGGCTCCTGTAAGTCGGCCGCGTTATTCAATTTTATTTGGTTTTTATTTTTTATTCTGGCGAGACGGGATTTTTTTTTTGTTGGCCGAATTATGACAATAAAAACTAAACTGTGAACCGAACTGTGCGCTATTTTTTTCTGGATTTATCTTGAGTAGAATATAGTGGTTCCTTTTGGGTTGAAGTAATTGTTGTTGAAGGGTTTTTTTTACAAAAAAAAATTTATTATAATTATAATTTAGATTTGATGGCAATCAAATCGTATACAGTATTTTACTCACAATAGTCGAATCATTCCATTTAAAAATGACTCATATATTTATTGTATTAAGTTACCTTTTGTTGGACTATTGCTCTGAGTTGTTCATTATATCAAATGGATTTGTGTGATGAATTAAAACCAAATCTAAAAAATTTATACATTTGGACATAGTATCATATAACGATATCGGACAGTTTTGAACATTTGCCAAATTCAGAAAATTAGTATTTTGATGAGTATAATCAAATACAAAAGTTGAGGAGTGTGGCCAGCTGTTGAACATGCCTAGTTGTCGGACAGTAACAATTCGAACTGCAATTTTTGTATACGGAAAAATAAAGGTTGGTAAATCTAACCAAAAAGGTTGGTTAAAAACAGTCCAAACAACAAAGGAAGTAAATACTGCACGGAGAGAACTGTTATCAGGAATTGTGTATTATACTCACAATATTGATCCATTAATAATAAATCATAATTGAATTGATTGGAGTCATAACTACAAAGGCTGAATATAAAAACATAATCAGTGATCATGACTACCAATTTTAAATTATCTTTTTTTAATGCATGGATCAATATTATGACTATAATACACAATTCCTGCAAACAGTTCTCTCTGTGTATATAAGTAAACGATACAAAATTGTTAGTTTGAAAAAAAAATGTTAAGCAACCCACAAAAATTGTTATTTTTGCATTTATTACAAACAAAAAATGTATTATATTTTATTTGTTTATTTTATTTATTTTATACTAGCTGGGCCCGACCCGCTGTGCTGGTCCTAAAAAACTTGTTAGTTGCATTGTTAAACGTATCCCATAACTGAAACCGAAAGGTACAAATTTCACCCAAGTTGAAACTCACAGATATGGTATCACTATTTGGGTGGGAAGAAATTAAGTGGCCACCTTTGGGAAACAATTCACAGATGAGCAACCGCAACCAAGTTAATTGTTGATCATATGGTATTTGCTATAAAAAAAAGTTTCTGCAAAAATGTGAGAGAAATACGTATTTTCTAACTTGTGGGCGGTAAAAGTGGGTGTGTCAAAACCTATCCCACCTCACGACTCAAGACCCATAGAACACATATATAAATTTTGGTGAAAATCGATGCAGTAGTTTTAGCGTTCACTCGCGACAAACATACACGTCTCTTTTATATATATAAAGGGGGTTCACAAAGGTCTCATAAAGTCCTA
Organism: Heteromyza rotundicornis; assembly: GCA_951394025.1. Lineage (NCBI taxonomy): Eukaryota > Metazoa > Arthropoda > Insecta > Diptera > Heleomyzidae > Heteromyza > Heteromyza rotundicornis. The sequence goes on along the minus strand of OX596012.1, from coordinate 18,280,570 downwards.
CGGCATATAATCATATTTGAATAAATATGACATTTGTGCACTGAAAGAAAAATTTAGTGCATTGGTTTTTAAAATAGAGCTTAAAACAAATTTGTTTAATTTTAAAACACGTGCGTTCAAAACAAATTTCAAAACGCAGTCTTTCAATTTTAAAACTTTGTGCTAAAAACCAATTTGAAAGAAAATTTATCAAATTTTAAAACAATTCCATTCAATTTTAAAATTTTTGTTGTCATTTTAAAAAAAAAATGTTTCAAATTGAACGAGTTTGTTTTAAAATTAGATTTTAGTACATTGTTTTAAAATTTAAAAACTACGTTTTTAAATTTGTTTTTAGCTCACGTGAACAAATCTGTACAAAGCTCTATTTTAAATACCAAATCGGTCAATTTTAAAACATTTTCCTCTCAGCTTGTCGTATTTCAATGTCATATTTAATCAGCTGATCGCAAAAATAATTTACATTTTTACGTGCATCAAAAAAATAATACAGCTGATTTAATACAACCTTTAAAAACACAGGTTGCAGAGTTGTATTGGTCGTAAAATTTTTTGTATGGAAAAAAGCCACAATATTTTTATGACTATTGTATATTTTTACAACAATATGACTTTATGGCCAATATGAGACCTTTGTGAACTCCCTTATAGATTACTTATTTTTGTTTTCTTACTCTTTGTTTATAACAATTTGTAATAACTTTTTATTTACTTATTTATTTACTTATTGCACTCACGCAGAGAAAAAACATGGTTGACCCAATCATATTTTAAGGGGACCATATTATGATTGCCGAAATGATTGCACCAACCAACTGAAAATGTACATGGTTGCAGCCAAAATGTACATGATGGTTACAATCATGTAAACCAATTTTTAGTTAACTTTTAATTAAATTTCCATATCTACTTTTCATTTATTTGAAATTATATTATTAATATTTCAATGTAATATTAGCTGATTGATATATTTTTTTTAAGAAATAATAGTTCATATAAATTTGGCCTTGCCGAGATTTGAACCCGGGACACTTGGGTTGCTGACGAAGAGCGTTAGCACGTTTAGCTACTCCCTTGCATTTATTATGTTCTAAATCCATACATATACTAATCATATGACATTTTCGTGAGTATTCATTCAGGCCAACCATTATATGATTGTCATTATCATTATTGAATATCCAATCATGTTAATTATTGCCTGATTTACCAACCAAAAGTTCTTCTGTGTAATACCCTACCCAAATTTTCCAATATTGAACCTAGTTGTGGTCTAGATTTATCCGATCGGGATGGAACTTTGGGAATATCGTTTTTTGGGCCAATTCCACATTTTAGGGAGTTAGGACAAAAGTAACAAGTGAGTAAGTTTCAGTCGGGCAAGCAAACTTATATATACCCTACACCTACTGGGCCATATTGTATCCGCCATCTTGAATTTTGAAAATGCGACATCAAATTCGAAATCAGCGACCCCAAAAACCCCACTATACAAAATTTCATACCGTTTTGATGAAATCTTAAAATTTCGGTAAAAACACGATTTTCACTTATATGGGAGGCAGTCGACCGATTTCGCCCATTTGCAATACCAACTCCTTTTAGGGCCTAAAAATGATAAATCCAAAATTTGGGATCCCTAGCTTTCTTCTAGCTCCTGCAATCGTGTTTACAAGAACAGAGGACGGACAGACGGACGGACGGACGGACAGACGGATAGGGCTAAATCAACTCAGGAGGTGACGCTGATCAAGAATATATACTTTTCCATACCGGACACTTCTCCTTCTTGGTGTTACAAACATCAGACCAAAGTGGATATACCCATACCTCATGAGGTGTGGGGTATAAAAATCAATTTGAACTGGCGTAGAGTAACACATACATGTTGTGGATCTGGTCAAATAAAAAAAATTTCATACCAGGAATTTTAAATACACCTCCAGAATTTGACTAAGTGCAAAATACCCCCTTTCAGGAAACGCACCCTATTTCAATTCAATTTAATTTATTTTTATTTATTCCCATGTCTTAGTTTCATTGAGGGAATAAACATTAAATCTACAAGTGATGTGTTAATTTCAATTTCTAACTTCAATAGCGGTGTGTTTCATGTGTCCAACGGGTGGGCAACAATTTTTGGGATTCGATTTTTGGAGTCCTCACCAAATTGACTTTGAAAACTTTGATTTACAACGGCATATTCCGAAAATGCCTTAGAAATAAAATGAAGGCTCAAGAAACAAACTCAGTTGCAATACTCGAAGAATAAAACCAAAGACTTAAGAAACGAACTTGATTTTGTTTTCTCCAAAAACCTTCTCATAAGTACATATCTAAGCAGCATTTCGTTTCGAACAAAACAAAAACTGAAATGCGAAATAACTTGATTTTTCTCAATTACAAATCTCTTACATATCCAGAAAAGGCAATTTTTTCTCTTCAAATTTATTTCCTCACATAACTAAAACCAATTTTCAGCTTGTTCTACAAATTGAAATTGCTTTCGCCGCGGCGGCAAACACAACAGCCAAAATAAATTCCAACACTGATCATTGGAACTGCTACGATCGACCGACCGACCGACCGACAGACAACAATATCCCCAACGACAGCGACGACTGCTTAATCGGCTCATTTAATTTACTTAAATTACTCTAATGATATAAAGTGTCGAACAAGCGCACAGAATAGGTATGTACCTCTCAGAGCGGCGGCGGTGCAATTGATTTTCAACACAAACGATGCCACCAAACGATCCAAAGTTGCACAGCGCATTTGAATTTCAAATGCGTTAAGCCGCACAATTGCCAGGCGTTTAATGTTGCGCCCGATTAGCCTTACTTATGCGCCGAGTTACGACTTGACATTTAGATGAAGTGCCTGCTGACTGTGACTGGAACTGCGACGTTGCGGTGTGTTCTGTTGTGTTGTGTTGTGTTGCGGCTGAGCTTGAGTCTTGTGACCACTGCCGCGCCGCCACTGTCTCAATTGCCTGTGAAGTCCGAACGCAATGGCGGAGAGCTACGTCTAATTCCATTCATAAACAAAACTTTAATTTTCTGTACAAATTCTAAACGATAGTCGATGAGATGAGGCTGCTGCGCCTTTGGGACGATGCTATTATTTTCGTTGTTGTTGTATATACTTTTAAGCATCCGCGTTCTCTGCTGTCAACATTATTGACCGCAGCGCGCTTATTGCCCCGCTCAAATGGCTCAATTAGTTCTCACGCTGTTTTGCGGTTTTTTCGTTGTTTTTGTTGTTGTTGTTGTGAGCTAAATTTGTTTGGTAATTTGCAGAATTCACAGCTTAAAATTAGGTGCTGGTCAAATGGATGAGGGTTGGCGAAGACGTTAGTTTTACCCAGAGAAGTGGTAGGAAATAAATAATTTAAAAAATATGTCTTGGCTGCTTGAGTTTTAATTTAAACCTGACAAAGTTGGACTTAGGTTTTAACTAAAATCCCTCAGAGTGTATTTCCTGCATTTGTCCTACCTTCATGCGTTTTTCTCTCAAACCCCCCCGGGTTGATTTCATTTAAATTACTTAACAACAAATTATCCAGCACTCCTCACTCCACTCCTCCCCCCTCTGCACGAAAGTGCAAAGAACGCATTATCATTAGCGTTTAAACCTGAGCCCCACGCACACTCATATACATTGAGGCTGTAGCCAAACGCAAGCAAGTTGGGTGATCCCCGCTTGATGCATGATCTTGACCATTCCAGGCACCTGATGAAGCGTTCGCTGATGATGTTGAGACTAATGTCTCCTCACTGTTCTCCACTCGTTACAGCAACGCAACATAATTGCACAAAATTATTCATTTTGAGGACCGACCGAGTCGATTTGATGGTAGTCGTAAAAGTTAATGTTCACAACTTAAGTAATTATTTAACGAGATGCGAAAGCAAGGGGTGAAAGAGTAGTAGAATTTTAGAGTAATTTAAGGGGGAGAGGCAGTTTGAGGGGGAAGTGGATGTATGAGAGGTAAGCAAACCTATTTAGGCAAAGACAACATTTGAAGGAATTGACAATTTTTATTTAATTAAATTCAAATTGAAGGAATGGGTAACCTTTCGTAATTTCCTTATAACTCAGACCATGGAATGCCTTTTTTTCTATATAAAATATGAAGTGCCATAAACCACCAAGGCATTTAGAAATAAATCTTTTTTAATCCATCAACATTAATTCTACAATAATAAGTATACTGACAATTGCAATGAGAAGCCCTACTCACCTCGTCCCACCGCAACTCACTTTGCTCACTCACTCACTCGCTCGCTCGCTTGCCATTGAATAGGAATTAGTGGACATGCAATCTGATTATGAGATTGATACACTTCTTGCACGCGGCCCACATTTGCAAAATATACCCCGGCATTGTGGAGAAGACAAGCGCGACTTTACATCCTGCTGGTATCCTTGGCGAGAAGTGTGAGCGCGCGATTCGCAGCTGAATTATAAGTGGAACTGTAGCGAACGGGCCAACACCAACACAGAAAAAGGTGCTACGTTAGCGTTATCTGTGACGTTGTTGCAATGATTTGTGGCAATTTGTAGCAGCGGACAGACGCAAATGTAGCCAGAGCGGCAGCAATCGCTTTGAAAACTGCCAATTCCAGGCTTCATTTATAGGTATTTGTTGTGATTTTTTTCCAATAAAATTTTTTCCTTCTTTTGTTGTTGTTGTTGTTTTTGATGTTTTTGTTTTTTGCTCTACGAAAGAGACTCATTGGAGCCTATAGAAAATACAAAATGATTGCCAAAGTCGGAAAGAATTCGCACGCCACTTGCTCGCCGATTTTTTGTGCGCTTATCAGTGAGGCATCGTTTTTTTTGTGGTGCTGTTGAGCAGCCTTTAATTTTTTCGGTATAATATTTTGGTTTTTTTAAATGTTTTTGGTTGGTTTTTTTTGTACTTTTTTGTATTTTTTGTTATTACAAATTGCACTAAATTATGTTCGTACTGATTAACAGTTCAATTTATGGCTTTGTGGGCGTTTTGACTTTGCTTTAAAGAGTACAGCATTGGGGCAAGTCGTCGTTTATAGTCAGTTGTTGTTGCTGTTGTGCTTATTGTTAAATGGTGTAAATATGATTTGTGGTTTTTTGAGTTTCAGAACGATTTGGCAATGTTGAGTTTTGGATAAATTTAAAATAAACCAAAGCAAAGTAGAAATCAAAGTAGAGGGAAAAAAAGAGTTCAAACAAAAGACTTGGGGAACGAACTTGCACATGATTTGGATTTTTTCAATAGTATCAAGAATCAAAAAAAAGGAATGTGCGCACCAATTCATATCGATGACAATGAACTTTTATTTAATAATATTGAATATGTCTCAACAGTTCTCTGTAAACAAACAAAAGCTTAATGACACTTTCTGTCTAGAAAACAGTGGAAATTGTTCAGTAAAATTAGAATCACTTATTAAATAGACAAGTCAAAGCTTGTCAGGCGCTGTCGCGAAGAGCTTCGGGTTCTTGGCTCGCAGCATCGCTTTAGGCTCTGTTGGGTGCCTGGGCATGAGGGGATACCTGGAAATGAAGCAGCTTATAAATTGGCTCGGAAAGGATCGGCAATTAGCGCCGATCTATCGGACCAATCTGTGAAAGCCCCACTCTGTAGTATTAGGGAACGAATAGAAAAACAGTTCATGAGGCGGTCTAACATCGGATGGAGACAACTCTCCACCTGTGAGACCTCTCGTAAACTATGGCCGCGACGCACTGTCAAGCTCCTGCAGTTTGATAGGAAATCCATATATATCCTCATGGGCACATTAACCTTTTAGGAGCCCATGCTAGAAAAATAGGTCTTACACAAAATGACAGTTGTAGGGGCTGCGGGGGAGGACACCCACCACTTCATTTGTCGATGTCCAAGCTTACACCATCTAAGGTATAGAACCCTGGAGGAATACTTTTTCAGTGACCTGGCGGAGTTTTCTGAGAAACCCCTTCATGATATGCTCACCTTTGATAGAATTTCGGGGTGGTTGGAAAACCAACTAATGGTTTGACAAATGTGGGACTATCCCACCTCATTAATTACGGGCATCACAATGCGTCAACTTTGGCCTAAGTGTGGTGGCATGGTTGGAGTAGATCTGCTCCAAGTGTGCCATATACCCTTTTACCTAACCTAAATGAACAAATTCCGGGCTAAAAATGTTCATTGCATTCGGCTTATATCGCTCATTCCCTGCAAAAAAAGACACAACTCAAAATTCGAGTTTTTTGAGTTATGAATGACACTAGGATCTTCAAATACTTACCCAAGTACATGCTGCCAAAAGACAGAATTCATGTCTTTAATTTTTGATGCATTTTTCAAATCGTGATTTCTTAACAGAATAATTTTTTGAGTTGTGTCTTTGTTGCAGGGAATAAGCGATATTGTGAATTTTTCATTTATTTTCATTTTTCAAAAGTCCTGCCAAAGGTGAGTCATTATGGCTGTCTGAAATTGACCAAAAACAAAATAAATATATTCGGCTATGTCGAAGCTAAAATAACAATCGAATCCACCCAAAAAAAAATTTGGTCTCAAGACCTCAAGACCATGTCAAAAATCCGATTCTAAATATTTTTAATCGAACACAGCAATAAAAAATATTAAAAAGACTTGCAAAATATAGGAGCCCCCCTTAGTTTTTGTTCGATTGGGCTGATTCTCGAACTTGATCTCAGCTTGAAGGAGAATCAAGTCGGGGGTATAAAAATATTGGTGTCGATTTGTCCCTATACACTGATTGGTCGATTTTTTTTACACTAATGGGTACATTTTAGCGTGAATTACATGTGATTTTTGTCGAACGGTGTAATCAACACTAAGTTGTGCCTATTCACATTTGAACAAAACGAATTAAACTTGATGATCACCGCAATTTATCATTTTACATTTGCAAAGCCAACCAACAAAAAAAATCTAATCTCAAAAATTCCTAAAACAAAAAAATTAAAATGCATAAAGGACACTGAAGCTGCTCTTTCACCTCGTCGGTGCAGTTCAGCTGTATCACAGTGCCTCGCATATGTTACGAGACATTTTAACAACCTCATAACACCACATTCGTTGCTACTGGTCATTTTCCACAGCTCAGTTAGGCAGCAAGTTTGTTGTGGTTTTGGTTTGTTGTTGTTGTTGTTGTTGTTGGATCTACACACAATATCATCTTTACTTTTACTACTCGTACCACGGGGTCTAGGTCTTCTGTGACAATTTCTGCTTATTGCGTTTAACCTCACGTTTCATGCTGCTGCTGATGCTACTAGATGCTGGGCTACAAAACTTATCGCCTGCAGCATTAAGTTGGTAGCAAACCAAAATAAAATATAATATAATATAAAAAAAAAACGGGTACGAAAAAGCCACAAACAAAACAAAATATTTATTTCAGCGCATGTAATATCAATAAAATATATTTTTGTGCCAAGTGAGAAGCACATTTTTATAGTTCCTTTTTATTTCCATTTTTTTTTTAACCTTTTTTTTTAAATATTTTTTTGGCGAGTGCCTGAGAAATATGCAAATGTTGTGTTGTTGGCACAGCAGAATCAACAGTTGTTGTTGTTACTGCAGAGACAATAACGTGGCTGCTATGCTTTCTGGCCAAGTGTGATTTGCTGCATAATGCACTTTTTTATTTTGCTTTTGAGATTCCTGTTGCTTGCTAGCATTGTCAGTTTTGTGCAGTTTGCTAAATGTTCTTGTTTTATGGACATTTTGTGAAGTGGCCCCAAATTATAAAGCATTGCTACATTGGCTAGGTAAACATTTCTCAATTTAGTATTTAGTATTTAGAAATTTTTTGTAGTCAATAAAATTATTTTTTTTTTCAATAGTCTGTTCTATTCTCTAAGAACAGTTGCTTTACAGTGGAAGTAATTAAATATTTCTGTTTTCACTACACATGAAAGCTACTCAGGCACAGACTACACAAGCATAAGGACTTTGTTTATTGCTTTTTTTTGTTTATTTTGTTTGAAAAAAATTTATTGAAAATTACAAAAACTACAATATTTAAAAAAAGTTTGGTATCTTTACAAAAGGGGACGTGGCAGTTCAAAATCTGACCGTGTCAATTATTGTATGCTCTCCTGTAGTGCATGTCTAAAAACTCAATTAGATCTTTTGAGCGGGCCTGTATTTTTTTTTTCAGGTTAAAGCTTTTTAAGAATGCAAGCACATTTTCTGGATTACTGTTCCGGATTCTGTTAAGGGTTTCTATCATACTCCCAAACTGGATTAGTCTTTTCCTGGCAGTTACTGGACACTCGCACAGAATATGTTCTGACGTTTCTTCCGCTGATTCACAGAGTCTACAGCTATCGCTTTCGGATAGTCCAAACATCTTTAAATGGTAGTGAAGTGGACAATGGCCCGTTAAATATTTTTGTTGATATTCCTCGGGCTGGGACTATACATCTTTTTGCTTGCCTTTGGCTCACGCAGATGGTCCAGTGGTTTGTAAAATTTGTATCTTCCCATTTCCATACTTATTCTGCAGTATACAATTTTGGTATTTCACAGAAAGGTTCCTAGTGACTTTAGGGCTTCGACGTAGTCAAGGACCAGCTTTGATACAATCACATGACCTTATAAAGCTTTGAGTGCCAATTGACTGTCTGACAAGATATATGCTCCCATACACACAAAAAACGTCGGTAAATCTAACCGAAAAAGACGTTTAAAAATGCTCCAACCCTCCAATGTTGGTACGTTTAACCGATGAGAGATGGTAAATTTATTGAACAATTTTTTTCACGGTTAAGTTGTAAATTTTTCAGTAAATTTGTAAAAAATTCACAATTAATCAAAAATTGTGGTAAAAGAACTTACAACAACAACTTTTTCGATTTTTTGAACTATTTTATGTCGAATTTTGAAGATTTATTTTAACAATTTTTTTTCGGTTAATCCAACCTACCAACAACTCAGGTTTTTCTTCTTTGTGTAGTCTTCTTTCGACGCTCTGTTGCACATAGTTCGATTGTGTAAATTTCCGCCTCAAATATCGTTGGCTACTTACCCATTGTTATAGCTTTCTGAAATTTAGGACCAAGCATGGATTCTCCAGTATACCATATCTGCGATCCGGGTTTGAAAACAATTTGATTATTTTTCCAGCTTATCCTGTCAGGTATACCGAGAGAAAAAAAACTGTATAATCAACGAAAAATTAGGTAAATTTAACAGTTTTCGCGGTTAAAAACCATCCAATAGTCAAACCTGTTAAATTGACAGTTGATCCGCTGTTGATAACCGTAGCCTAGTGGGAAGATGTCCGACTGCCACCCGGGAACTCCGGGTTCAAATCCCGGTACAGCCATCGCTTTTTTTTTTAATTTAAAAAAAAAAGAAGAAATTTCACTGTAATTTTTATTTTTTTTCTTTAAATTTTTCTTTTAGTTCCATAAGTTTCACTTTTATGAACGTTTCTTCTCAACTCCAAAATCGCCCTGGTCAAGGCTTGAACCTGCGTGCTTCTGGTTGATCGTCCGACATCTTATCCATCGCGCCAATGATGCCATTCATGCGGGCATGGCAATAAATTAATAACTTAAATCTGTTGATCAGGTTCTGTTCTCTACTATCAGAGTAACCAGAGTTTGGCAGCTGAAGGAACTTTCCTTGGTTTCCCGGGGAATATCCCATCAAAATGAGAAATGGGCAAGGAATTCATGAAAATGTGGGAAAACTTTAATAAATACGTACATAAGTAAAAACTTGGAAAGTGGTTTAGTTGCAGTTTATTTTTTTTCCTGAAAAAAATTATTTTAAATTAAATAAAAAACAAGAATTAATTAACAAGAATTAACTAAAAAATTTTACTATGTAAAATAGAATTTTTTTCATGCATCTATTACAAAAAACTTAAGACAGAAACTTTTTATATTTAAAACATTTCCCCTTTTTTTGTGAAATAGTCCCACGCGCATAAACATATGAAGTGCTTACAACTAAAGTTTCTAAATAGCAACAATTGCTACAATCGCTAAGACTATTGTAATGTGATGGTGGTGTTGTTGTGGTTTCTGCATTAATACGAGAATTTAAAATTTCTGTTTGGCTATTTTTTTTGCATTCAAAATAGCTGAACCACAACAACAAGGACAACGAAATATATAGTCAAACTCCCTCAAGTATGCACTTTTGTGCATTTTATTTTTATGCAAAAGAAGTGCAGCCCTGAAAGCGCAACAAACGTGCCAAAACGTTTTATTTTTTGGTTTGTGTTTTTATTTTTTGCTAGGAAATTTCTTGAGAATTTTGCATCACGTTTGTTTTTTGCATATGAAAATGAAAGCGAAATTTTTTCGAGAGAGGCACTAAGCTCAGTGGCAACGTTGTCTGCTTAAAGTGCATAAAGCTCATTTAAAGTGGGCGTGGGAAATTTGGAAACCATTCATTCTTGTTTTCTTTTCCAGAACACAAAAGAAAAACTCTCCCCAAATACAGTTATTAAAAAAAAACCTCCTGAAAACTAGTGCAAAAATTCGCACCAACATTCGTCCAAGTCTCCACAACCAAGAGCTGCTATACCAGACAACAACAACAAACAATAAACTGCAACTCAAGTTAAGCACACTCATCCATTTGCAGCAGAGCAGCACTTAACATCAATCAGCAACTGAAGACCCAAATGATGCACAAAATGAAGAAGAAGAAGAACAAGAATGAGTTGACATCTGAGTAAACAGCCCTGCTGTTGGCCAGGAACAACATTCAAAAGAAAATCGCCGCCGTCTTGTGCCAAACAACGAATGAGCTGAGAAGAAATGTTGCCGCAACATTTTTTACGATTAAAAATTATGCGACGCATGCGCACATTTTACAAATTTGCACATACTCGTAGGTACAAATGCTGAGGCGATGGACAAACAAAATAAGCATCGGACGCATTTAAACGAGCCTCAAATCAGCGCCCAAGCGGCAATCTTGATAAGTTCTGTTTCTTTTTTTTTAATGATTATGCAACATCGCACGCGGATCACAACAGCAGCAACAACACCAATGCAACTTAAGGAGGCAACAGCAGCAGCCAAGTCGTCGGTCAAGTATGGTAGCGAAGCTCATCAAGATTTTTATCCCGTTGCCTAATAGACTGACATGGCGTAGTTTGTTGTTTGTTTTTATTGTTATTGTTGCTGTTGTTGTTGTTGTTTGTGAGGCTGTAATTTCCAGTTAAAGGGATCTTCAAGCAGTTGATTTGTATTTGACTGAAATGACAGTGAGAAGATTTAACTGTGTTTATTTGGAATCTTATAATTTGTTTAAGGGAATTATTAAAATTTAATTTAAGTAAAATCGTTTGTCTCAGAGCCGAAAAAAAATCTGATAAGAAATGCGGTAGTGAAAACAGGCTAGAAAATGTTGCACCGAAAATCCATACAAAAAACCTAAAAGTTGACAACTCCATGCTTTGCTTATTTACATTTTCATATACAACCTGTCAAATTTCGGCATGTCCAGGTCAGTGTATATTTTAAGAACGGCATGCCCATGCGGCTTGGAAATGATACTGTAAATAGGCTCTTACAATCGCATTACATAGTTCAGATCAATGTTCTTATTGAATTTCATGAACTTAATTTGTCTCTCATATCGAACATTTGTGAAATTTCTTTGCGCAACAGTTCGTTGAATAACAAGAAAATATGATAATGCCAAAGCATCTTACTTTACTTTACTTGTCCGCTAATTGGTCTCAAGTCAAAAACGCAAGAAAAAACCTCTTTTTTTTAATTTAAAAAATTTACTATAAAGAATTCAATTAAAGAAAACGAAACATTGGCAATTTCGAATTTTGGTTTGGTTTTTTATGGAATCATCTAAAAAATATATAAATTAATATTTTGACAACAAAACGTTTAAATTTTTTTGAAGCTGCCCATTGATGGACTTATACGGCACATTGATGAATTGTTGTTGTTTCAAGACTGAAATGGTAATGTTTTGTGACTGGTAATGATTTTAGACCGCTACGTTTTTGTTTCACCTTCTATTTTAGAACTGAGCAGTGTTGATTTTTTCAAAGCGATACCCATTTCAAATCATAACCATTCAGTTTTGAATTTTTTTCTCAGTGTACTTTTTTTAAAAACATTGATGATCTTGCAAAAGAAAGATCAAATATCCATAATGAATTTCATAAAAAATGCAATATGGTTTACTTGAAACAATCAGCGCCCGGGTATATGTTATGTTGTTGTTGTTCTAAAAACATTTTCCGATATAACCTAACCTAATTAAACGTAAAAACTGATTAGATTGTAAAATAACAAATTGAGTAGGTTTTTTGGCTCCATGACGTTTGTTGGCATATTTAACCACTTTTGCGATATTTGATGTTCTGAAAATATCGAAAATGTTAATGTGCGGCTTTTAGCCATTTAATAAATGGACTTAAACCTATCAAAACTCTCTACTTGTGCTATTTTCACTCCAATCATGGCTTGCATTTGCTGTCGAAGAACTCATCGCCAAGGTGCCAGCTTCTGGGCGCTGCGAAAACATATAATTTTTTTTCTTAAATTGAAATAAAACTTTTCAAGTGAAAAAATATCTCACAATAGTTAAAATTTTCATAAAAATTTCACATTTGTTAAAAAATCTCTGTCCCAATAAAGTCATTAAAAAATCTCAATATGAAATGAATCTCACCCATCTGGCAGCACTGAGTCGCAAAAAGTGTTGCCAACTCTATTGGCATACCTTGCACAATCCACAACGTGCTTCTTCACAAACAGTTGGCAACGAATTACAATTTTTCTGTTTACAAATTTTGCCGGAGAAAAAAATTTTTTATTTATCCAAAAAATTGTGTTCAATTAAAACATGAGTTTTCTGAAGCCACAAGACACCATCGCCGAGGGCGATACCGTCATTATCTACTTGAGTGTTAATTCAATGCACGCGATTGAAGCAACACCAACGATAGTCAACAAAAAAGGCGAAACGATAGAACACATTTTCCAGACCTCGTTTGGCGCCCTAAAAGTGTGCACCCTGATTGGTGTGGAGTATGGAAGTCGCGTTGAACTGTCCAGAGGCTGGGCCTATGTACTACAGCCGAACCCAGAGTTGTGGACCAGAACTTTGCCGCATCGCACGCAAATCATTTACACGTAAATATATAATAGGGCAAATCACGAGTTGGTTGCAGGAGTCCAGAAGTGCAAATGCAAGTATTTATTGGTTTGCATCATAACAACAAAATATACAGATTTGCAATTCCTATATTTGTATTTGCACTTCTGCAAGACCATTTGCACGCTAATATTTCGGCCACAACATTTTCCAATTTTCAACGGTTTCCTTTCACTCGACATAGGCCCGACATATCCATGATACTCTTCCAGCTGGAGGTGCGTCCCGGCTCTGTGGTGGTTGAGTCGGGCACGGGCTCTGGTTCGCTGTCGCATTACTTCCTGCGAGCCGTTCTTCCGACGGGACACTTGCACACTTTTGATTTTCACGAAGAGCGTGTCAAGCAGGCACGCGAAGAATTCCAGCATCATGGCTTAGGTGAGTTCGTTACCGTTTATCACCGGGATGTGTGTCAGTTGGGCTTCGACGAGAATCTGAATGGAAAAGCGGATGCAATATTTCTGGATTTGCCAGCACCGCAACAGGCAGTGCCACATGCAGTAAAAACGCTGAAAAGTGAAGGTAAGTTGGAAATTTAAATAGTCCTTTTCTCCTTGGCTAAATGGTTTTCTCAACATTCTTGTGGAATTTCCATCAAAATCTTTCTTCCTTCAATTTGCGGTAATTAATTGCGTAAATGTCCACACGTACGTCAATAGCACACTCACTCCGAAAATTCGTATTTCCTACAAAAGCCACTTCATGTTTTACATGGTTTTGCTATTTGAGTTCCGTCACTCTTTGGCCAAGCAATTGCTAGTAGTGACCACCAACCAACCAACCGGCCACCACTTCAATTGCCAATGTCGTTTGTTGTCATTGAGTCGCAAGTTGACAGCAGTTCGCTAACATCAACTCACTAGCATCAAAGCTATTTTGCCGGCCATTGGCTGGTGTTGTTGCTGTTGCTGTTGTTGTTGTTGCTAGAAGCCCCTACTTTTGATTAATTGACATTGAATGAATGTTTTTCGTATTTGTTTCTATTTTTTTTCGCTCGTTCATCTCTCTTTCTCTGTAACATTTCCCTTGCCATCAATTATTCCAAAGGAGTTTGTCACTCTCGTCCGCTCGAAAAGGCAAATGATGTGAGGAGGACCAAGTGAGACTGATGGACATGGACACTTGCAGACGAACGCTTTGAATTACAATTAAAATTCATAATGCAATTAGCACCCTTTTCAAATGGAAGCCAATTAATGGGACACATTTTTTTTTTTACTTTTCTATTTTTTGTTTGTTTTTGTTTTATTCTTTAGGTGGTCGCTTTTGTTCGTTTTCTCCTTGCATTGAGCAGTCGCAGCGCGTGTGTGAAGCTCTTCTGGAGCATGGCTTTACGGAAATTCAATCGCTGGAAATATTACAGCAAGAGGACATCATTAAGACGAAAACGATGCCAATAATGGATTTGGAATTTCTAAAATATAAGGTAAGTGCAGTTAAATAAAATTTGCCGTAAGGCTATGTAGGGGCTCAGTGAAAAGTGTTACCGCCTGACGTTACTCTCGTACATATTTACAAATATTACATTGCCAAATCAGTGCAGTTTTCAACGATTCCCACAAAAATGTCCAACAGCATCAAATCAACGCTCTTAACATTTTATTAACATTCAGGAAAATTTATTTTCCATGTTCTTCTCGTACGCGGAAAATTTTGTGTTTTGCCTTACTAATAAAGCTTTGCCAGGCTTCATAAATAATATTTGTGCCTTCTTCAGTGATCATCAGCTGCACATGCATTAGATCATCTATTTTGTGTGTCGCTGTGGTGTACTTCTCCAGCTGCAACAACATTTGTTGCTGTTTTTGCACAGCAATTAAATGATGGTGTAATGGAGCTATGGAGCTATTTAAACACAGCATGATTATGTCTAATGGCGCGTTCATTGCATTCAATTTGGCACAATTGTGTGTGTGTGTGCAGATTTTCGTTTCGGAACTGGCAACAAGCCACTAAGAAATTGTGTATTTGTAGTTGAATGTTTTACAAC
The DNA here is from genome assembly GCA_951394025.1 of Heteromyza rotundicornis. Lineage (NCBI taxonomy): Eukaryota > Metazoa > Arthropoda > Insecta > Diptera > Heleomyzidae > Heteromyza > Heteromyza rotundicornis. Next base: position 18,265,418 of record OX596012.1, on the reverse strand, counting down.
ATTTTAGTTTCTTGGAGTTCAATGTTCAATAATTCATCGCTCGCCGGCAGGAGCACAGCACAGCACAGTGCGGCGCTACTTTTCGTTTCATTTTAGTTCATCTCAACTGAAACCAGTCTTGCGGCAAAAGGAACGAATACAAAAATTTAGGAAAAACTCAAAAAAGTGTATCATGATTGTGTTCTGTCCTGGGTATCGCTGGTATAGTATTCGTCTTGTCTCCTCTGTTTTATCTGTCAGTAGTCAGTAGCAAAACAGCACAGCAGCAGCAGCGGTAAACGACGGCCGCACTAACCTACGACGCTCGCGAAAATCTATACACAACTGAATCCCCATTTGACGGCCGACTGCCGCTCAACTCTCAACTCAGCTCAACTCCAATGGCCGTGGTAGCGCCAATTCCTTTCTGCTTTTATTCGTCGTCTTTCAGTTCTTCTTCTTCGAACAAAGCCACCCCCAACAACAATTGTCCTTTGGCATTGTGCTCAGGGATGCCAACCAACTCAAATTTCAAACTGATAACGAAAAAAGCTCTTGCAATCAACAAATTATGAAGCTGAGCGAACGAGAATCCTCCAAAATATTTATTTTCTCGAATAGAGTGAAAATGTTGTGCGGAATTATGCACAATACATTAAATAACGCTCCATTCCATGAACGTAAATTCTCCGACTCGTTGGCATCCTTGCTGGTTGTTTTAGAAATTGCAGGATTAACAAATCTTTTCAAATTTGTTCTTGAAAAGGAAATTGACTGCAAAGAAATTAATTTAAAAAAAAAATAATTGATAGTACGTAATTTTCCGATTTACCTAGCGTTTAAGTCATTGCGATATGTGGTTGCCTGCATGTACCAATTGGTGCTCGTTTCGGCCAAAACCTCGGCCAACCAATCTTCCAGGACCGCTCGGCGGTACTCCCCGTTTTCTCTATCCGAAAACCAGTCCGGAAACTCCCTATTGGTCGCCGCAACCACTTCGCGCAATATCACCTCCCAACAAGTTAGGCTGCTTAAATTGTTGTCGAAACTTTCTGTTGTTCGTGCGAATTTGTTAATTTGTTTTTTTTTCTGCTGCTTGTTAAATCATTGCCACCAACATTTTTTGCACTTTGCGTGTTTGCCTTAATTTCAACAATTTTCTTGTTAATTTAATGCTTCACTTTTGTTTCGTCTCGTTATAATTCCCCGTAATTATGCTCTTCATTTGGCTTTTGCTTATTTGAAACACTTTTTATATTTTATAAATTCTTTTTCTTGCACTTTTGCGTATTTTTTGAAACACTTTTTGTTTGTTACTGAGGGCCACTTTCACTTCTCCGTAGATTTTCTTTCTATTTTCTATGCTTTATGCCTTGGAACGCGGACAACTTCAATTGCGTTCGATCTCCTTGAAAATTAAATTTTCAATTTCTTCAAAGCAGCAGGAATTTTCCCAAAATCTGCTGCTTGGCATGAGTGAAAAATAAATCTCACGCAAAACTTGCGGCGTTTGCAATTCCTTGTTTGAGAGGTGTTAAGTGATGGGCTAGTTTCACAGCGGGATTGCAAAACGGAGTTGAATAGATAAAATAAGGAAAGGAGGAAAATTGAAATTGGGAAACTCTAAGGTTTAGAATTAATATTAAAGGAACTAATTTTTAAAAGGAATTTAATTAAAAAAATTAGAATTTGTAAAAAAAGTTCTTGTCAGAAGTGGGATTCGAACCCACGCCCTCAGAGAGGACCAGAACGCTCAGTTAACCTCTAATGAAGAGGCAAGATTGCTCTTGAGTCTGGCGCCTTAGACCGCTCGGCCATCCTGACACGTGACCGGCGCTTGTCAAAATCAGGCTTCTTTATATGTCCAAGGAAATGCTAATTTCTCAAACTCACAATTTTAATTTTCAGAAACCCTCCACTGAGTCCGAAGATGTCATGGACACCAACAACGATAAACGCAACTTGCCCAAACAAACAACTCCCAAGGAATGCAAAAAGATTCTGACAACATCGGCCCCACCCACTTTGCCCGGACACACGGGCTATTTGACATTTGCCACACTACCGCCAGCCTTTGTGCGTTAGCTTAGAAATACTATTGAAGGTTAATAAAAGTACTGGAATGTGATGGATACTTGTATTTTTAGACGCCAATGATAGTTTTGTATTTTTTTTAATAAAAAAAAATTTAATAAAAATCTTAGTGGACTTATTTCTCAAAAAAAAAAAGGATTAAGAAAAAAAAAATTTTGTCAGAAGTGGGATTCGAACCCACGCCCTCAGAGAGGACCAGAACGCTCAGTCAACCTCTGTGAAGAGGCAAGATTGCTCTTGAGTCTGGCGCCTTAGACCGCTCGGCCATCCTGACATACTGCTGCTTTATGTCAAAAGCCTTACATTAATCTGAGGTAGTAGCATATAATTTTCAAACTACCTGGCCATATTTGCCAGAAATATAAAAAAAAGTGATTTTCACAGGGTGTTTTTGAAAAAAGTAAATTGTGACAAGCAAAATGTCACAGTTTTTTGACATTTCACTTCATTATTCACGAAGCATGACGGAGGAAGGTAAGTCATTTGTCTGCATTAATAGTTTTTGTTTACTAATTTTGGTTTATTTAAAGGAACACCAAACCTGGGTCGCACTAGCCGCGAGCAAATGGTATGCTACTTGTATTTCATTAAACGCCATCCGGAAATGAAAACGACTTCAGGAGGAACGATCGACCGCAAGCGTTTGTGGGCTCAACTAGCAAGGAAGTTAAACGATTTGCCGGGACCAAGACGCACGCCAGTTAAATGGAAAGAGGTAGTAAAGGTTAAGGTTTGGAAATGTTTTTATGTGTAATATTTACTTTGCAGACGCTGGCCCAATGGAAAAATCAAGTGTGTTGTAGAATACGGAAAAAGGCAGCCAAACTGTTCGAAGGTCCCATCTCCAGTGCTGATTTGGCCAAAATGGAACAGCGCAAGTATGACAGCATTTTGAGTAAAAGTACACTCCTAGGGTCTGATGTAAGCCTTTGTCTTATCCACATACATATTTTTAACAACTCAACTTTATTTCCTTGACTACGTTGAAGAAAATCATTGCCGATGTGAAGGATGAAAACGACGATTCATTATCTTCATTCCATGATGATAACTCAATGGAGCAGCAGTCATTTGAAATTACTCGGCCTGAGGAGCGAACGAATGCACCTATGTTAGGTTTTGAGGTATGCAACTGGCTAAATCTTTTCAGAATAACTGTTTTGAGTTCTTTTTCTTACATTTTAGACTGTTACCGATAATTTTGAAACGATTTTGATCAAACCGCAGTCGCGTGATTCTTTCATAGACAGTTTACAAGAAACTCCAACAAATTATCCAATACCTCCCAATTGGCATCAGCCGAATACCAATGATGAGTCGCAATTTCGTGCAAAAAAGCTAGAAATGTACGGTGTTTTAGTGGAAGTGTTGCGTTCGCGCGATGAAAGCGATAAGAAATTCCGAGAGGAATCACTCAAATGCCAGCAGAGTATGACCAATGCGATGAACAATATGGCCGCATCCTTTTTGGCCATTAGTCAAGCTCTGATCAGCTTAAGCAAAGAAAAAAAGGACAGTTGAGGTCACTTATGTTTGTTGACTGAAATTGTTGTACATCATTGCTTTACATATTTACAATAAATCATTTTCACGTGTTCATTTCTGAATTTTAATTAGGCGTATCTTATAATTTTTAATAACGTCGCGTTACTTTGAGTTTCTGTTTTTTTACTACACTATACCAATTAAAGAAAAATTTGGAAAAAAAACAAATGTTGTTAGCGGTAGTACGTTAGAATAGAGCTGTCCTCCGCCGATTATGGTCTATGTTCACCGATTACACCGTCATTATATTTCAGTATTACTATGACGCTGTAACGTCAATTTATCGTCATTTTTGGGACGTGTCATTTAGCCAAATTCCATTGACAGCAGAATGACATTAGTTTTTCGAAAGTAAAGGTTAGGTTCCAGCTGTCAAAAAACTTTAAATAATTAAAATTATTTAACAAATATTTAAGAAGGTTCACTCACATTACATTTTAGCATCTTATTTAACTTGCTTGGGATGGACTAGGTATGTCCTTAGTGCTTAGTGCTTTTTAATTTCGATTCTACTTATCGACTCAATCCACTATACAACTGAACGTCTCATATATTTCCTCAAATCTGTCTATTTCATACGGTTTCATATAAACTAGGGAATCACATTCTATTGACAAGCAAGAGGCGTAGGGGATTTGAATCCTATTTTCTAAAACATTGAAAAACTTCGTATACATAAGATTGTGAGGGTAATGGCGGCGGATGATTTTTCTAGTCCAAAAGAAATAACTTTTTTTTTATTCTTCAAACTAAAAGGCCAAAATTTGGTATTTGGTAGTCTCAGGAAAAAGGTAAAAATTCAAAATAAAACTGAATAAAAAGCGAAATTTTTAAAATATAACTCTTAAACCTACTAAGAAGCAGAAAACAACATTTAAATGAAGGGTTTTTGACCACTTCTTGGACAATTTTAAGAACTACATTCGGAACAATCCAGCCAGAAAAAAAGGTACACAAAATATTACTAAATTACTGGTAAAATGGCTATCAGTTAAAGTAAATTTAGGTAGCAGTATTTTGGCAGTTTTTTTAAGTATAAAGTTTGGTCAGTACTTAAGAGCTGCAACCGAACCTTAAATAATGACCGCGTGACCACACTGCTAATGACAGTTGACACATTTTTGGAGCAAAATGACACAGTCATAGTTATTGACAGTGACGCCACTTTCTGGCATGTCACTAATTGCTCAAAAAGAAAAAATATAACTTCGATTTTTAACGCTTATTGCAAAAAAAAACCTTTTTCCGTTTTTAAAATAAATACAATTGTGGTTTTTTGTGTTGTGTGTGCCGCAACAATGAGTTATGATCCAGATCCACTAGGTGAAACCGCCAGATATCGCCAAAAGAAACGCGACTTGCTTCGCGAAAGAAAACTTTCGTACACTTGGAATAGTGCAGAGGAATCGGCACTGATCGTTGCGGTACACAAGAGGAACATGCTCTGGGACGGAGGATGTCCCGACTATAAGATATCCCATTTAAAGAGGCAGTGCTGGGAGGAAGTGGCAGCAGAGCTTGGAATAGACGGCATCGATGCGATCCAAGCCAAGCTAAAGTGGAATAGTATGCGCAGCAATTTTAAGTCGTACTTGGGAAAATACCGCGTAAAAAGGGCCGGCCAAGGTCCAGAGGACACAATCACAGTAAGCTGGCCACATTTCACAGAAATGTTGTTTATTGAGTCCGCAGACGTGCCGCAAACGGCTGCATCGACATCGACTTTGTTTTTGGTAAATATTTTGTTAAATTTTTTCAAATGGATGATTACAGTTTTTTTTTGTCTTGCAGGAACATTCCAGTTGCGACCTATCTATTTTTGACGATTCCACACAGTTCAAAAGCAAAGTTGCAGCGGAGCCGGCACTGCAAAGTGCCCGAAAACGCAGACATGTTGAAACAAGAACACCCACGCCTTGTCCACCATCGCCAACACCGTCATCTCAATCTGGAAGCATGAAATCTTTGGCGGTGGAAGTGTTGTCCGATTTGCGTCGGAGACAACAAGATCGTTTCACAGCCTTTGGCGACCTTATTGCGACTCATTTACGAAAACTTCAGCCCCAGCAGGCCTTGGTATTAGAATCTCGTATTAGCCGGGTGCTGTATGATTATTTGGATACAATTCAATATGAATCGTCGCCAGATTTATCCATATTATGCGACACTGAAATTATGACTGAGCCAATATCAATGTCGACCTCTCAACGTGGACTGGGATCAATCAACCGGACAGCGCCAACACTATCAGTGGCATGTGAATCGGTCAAAATTGAGACAATGGTAATTTTTCTCTTTTGAGGCTGAATTAGCAGATTTTTTTGTTCAATTTGTGAAATATTTTCCATTTTCATTTCAGCCTGCTATCGATAAATTCGAAACGGTTTCAATGGAACCACATTCGCCTGATCCATTCATAGGCAATTTACAAGAAGCTCCAACCAGTTATTGTCCAGAGCAAAATCCCACTAATCAGGACACTTCTCACAATGCCAAGAATGAGTCGCAATTACGTGGCAAAAAATTAGAAATTTACGGAGCTTTAGTGGACGTATTGCGTTCGCGCGATGAAAGCGACAAGAAATCTCGAGAGGAATCTCTCAAATGCCAGCAGAGTATGGCCAATGCGATGAACAGCATGGCCACTTCATTTCTCGCTATCAGCCAAGTTCAACTCAACTTAAGCAAAGAAAAAAAGAACAGTTGAGGTCACTTATGTTTGTTGAATGAAATTGTTGTAAATTGCTTTACAAATTTACAAAAAACAATTTTTGTACTTATTTTAAAACCCAGTTTATTGCAATGAAAATCCTAAAAATTGTTAATAAAAAACTTATAAACTTTTATCAAAAAAAAGAAGTTCAACATAAAAAAAAATTTGTCAGAAGTGGGATTCGAACCCACGCCCTCAGAGAGGACCAGAACGCTCAGTCAACCTCTGTGAAGAGGCAAGATTGCTCTTGAGTCTGGCGCCTTAGACCGCTCGGCCATCCTGACATATTTCTGTTTAGTGTCAAAAGACTCACTTCAATCAAATGCACATTAATTTACTTTCACAGGGTGCACAGCACAGTTAATTCTTAAGTTGAATAAAATTATTATTAGCACGTTCGAGAACCAAATCGGACAAAAACTAGGGTGGCTCCCATATTAGACAAAAAAAAAATAATTTTCCAAGTCTTTTTCAAATTTGTTTTATTGCTGTATTAATGGGTCAAAAATGGGTCTTGAGACCAAAGTTTTAATGTTCGATGTACTTCTGAATATTATATTATTTTTAGTACAAATTTATGAATAAAATTTCTCATAAATTCAATTCTATAAAGCACAAATTGTTTCTGCAATAGCGTGGTCCAAAATGAACTTTTTTCGCCGGAGATCCACAATCCCCCAAAAACACTTTAATTTTGTGAGAAAAAATTCACAAAAAATTTGGGCATAGGTCAACATTATCACGTGCCCCCCGAGACTCGGATTTTCCCACATAAACTGTATGCGAAAAATTAGATTTTTTGAAACCTGCTTTTTCCACGAATTTCTTCGTTGAAGAGTTCTTTACCATTTCTACTAAATTCACGATTTGTTAAACTTTACTCCGAATTTTGAAAAATGATTTTCAAAAATTCAAATTTTTTATACAGTTTATATGGGAAAATCCTAGTCTTGTGGGAGGCACGTGATAATGTTGACCTAGGATGCCCAAATGAAACTATTTGAGCGGGATCTCCATTTTGGACCACGCTCTGCAACTTTCAAAAAAATGCATTTAGATTCTAAATGCATTTTTTGAAAGGATAGAATCTAAATTTTAGATTTTATTCTTTAAAAAAAATTTGTCAGAAGTGGGATTCGAACCCACGCCCTCAGAGAGGACCAGAACGCTCAGTCAACCTCTCTAAAGAGGCAAGATTGCTCTTGAGTCTGGCGCCTTAGACCGCTCGGCCATCCTGACATGCCGAAATGGTTTGTCAAAAGCATTACTTCAATATTCTCCCAGTTTTTATTCACATTCCCCTACAAATTTAATTTCAGGAGAGAAGTAAGCATTCTTAGAGTTGCCACCTCGATATAATGTGAATTGAAATACAGTCGAACTTCCCTATAATGAATTCGCACGGGACCAGATCAATTCATAGAATTCATAGAAGTTCAACTGTACAGAAATTGCTTCTTCTTACACATTAGGGGTATGCATTTAAAGTGGGAAACCCCTTGAGAACGCGTAGTTGCTTAAAAGAACTGCCGAATTTCATACGTTTTTACTGCTCATCTGCTCAACTGAATCGTTTCCAAGGGGTTTACCACTTTAAATGAATCGCCCCATTATCACTTAAATACATCTGTGCAATAACAAGCAATAATCACTTAAGTCGACTTAAGCATGAATTGAGTAAGAAACAGTATTTTCAAGTGAAACCAGGAAGTCTGATTTATTTAAAAAAAGTTTTGAATGATCATACATTGCATTTACAATAATCACTTCAATGTAATTCAGAATGTGTTCACTTTTTGTTTTTGTGTCAAAATCTTATATCAGCTTTTAGTATAACCCTTAATTTGTTTTGAAGACAAGTTCTAAAATTGTAATAACAATTTAATTCATTAAATCAAAATACTTGGTTTGTATGAAAAAATCTCGCCCAAACATATTATTTATTTATTTTGACATGAAATCTGAATTTTACAGAAACCCAAATCAATACGACAAAGAACTTCGCCAATGTTACATTTACCATTTTTTTTTGGATTTACTTTTTCTTGAACAAATCTTAAACGTTGATTTTGATTTTAAAATTTATCGAAAATGGCAATGCATTTAAACTTTCGCAGCTATAGCTTTTTCCGATCATTATCAGCATTTACGTGTTGGCTGTTAACAAAGTTATTTTTAATAACAGTATTTGGCTATTTAAAGTTCTTACTTGACTTAAGTGTCTACTTTATTTAACATTATTACTGTTTTAGCGTATCGATGGACACCTCGTAACAGAAATTTTGTTCTTTGAGTTATCTACTTCAAAAAAATGTAAGTTATTAGGTGTCAACGTATGACCATCGATATGATAAGTAGGAACTTCATTTTAACTATGAATATTCAAAAAATTCGGTAAGTGGTCATATGACTGAAAACAAAATGACCGGCCCATCACTATTCTCGACACAGATTTCTCTGGGATTTCTTATTTCTGAAATGGGGCAACGCTGCGAGTTTACACAGCTGTTTCTATTTTTAGCAAAAGTTCCAGAGAAAGTTAAAAGCAAAGAACAACAGCAAAAAATTATCGCACGCTCAAAAAGAACAATTGAAGAGAAGAAAAAAAATAACAACAAGAAGCGAGAAATTTGTCCAAGAATTACCAAAAGTGCAAAAGAGACAAACTTCCGTTAAAGTGGACCGACAACAGCATTGCTTGCAGAAGAACCACCAGCAACACCGTCACGGCCACGAGAGCGCGTACGGCAGGGAGAAGAAGAATACACGAAAAAACCAATTATTCAATTAAAGTGTCAGCGGATGGGGAAAAGGTGGTTGAGAGCGACAAAGAAAAAATTTTCGATATACACACGCACACGTCATACATTCGAATGTTGAAAGCAGTGCGGACCACCAGTAGAACAGCCAGCCACATTCAGCGAATATCCACACAGATCCTCAGAAGCCACACCAACTCCAGTACCAGCACACGCTATAACACACTCCACCACCTCCACACACCAAGTTACGCCGCCACACAGCTAAAAATGACTGCAGAAAAACCGAAAATCGTCTTTGTTCTAGGCGGTCCAGGCGCTGGCAAGGGGACCCAGTGCTCAAAAATCGTCGAACGTTTCGAGTTCGTGCATCTGTCGGCGGGCGATCTATTGCGCGAGGAGCGAGCACGTGCGGGCTCCGAGTACGGAACGCTGATCGAGGACTACATTCGCAATGGCAAGATTGTGCCAGTGGCCGTCACCTGCTCGCTGCTGGAGGCGGCGATGCTCAAGTCGGGCAAGAGCAAGTTCCTCATCGACGGCTTCCCGCGCAATCAGGACAATCTGGATGGCTGGAATCAGCAGATGTCGGACAAGATCGACTTCCAGTTTGTGCTCTTCTTCAATTGTGAGGAGGAGGTGTGCGTGGAGCGCTGCCTCAAGCGGGGCCAGAGTGGCTCGGGACGGTCGGACGACAACATGGACAGTATGAAGAAACGCATTCAGACGTACATCAACGACTCCTTGCCGATCATCAAGCATTTCGAGAAGCTGGGCCAGGTGAAGCAAATCGATGCGAGCCCCAGTGCCGATGAAGTCTTCAAGCAGGTCGAACAGGCGTTTGTCGACTGCAATTTGTAAGCGGAGAGGGGAACATCGTCGACAGCAGGACTTGTGGAGGCAGCGAGGGAGCACACATGATTATGTACACACACACACAAGGCAGCGGAGCGGAGTACCTCATGTTTAATTATTAATTTAAAAGAAAAGAAACCCATCCTAAGTTAAAAGTAAATTAATTATTGCACGTTTAAATGTTTATAATGTCGTTGTTGTTGTTCTCGTTGTTGCCATCATCGGGCTTCGTTTAGAGAAGTCCGCACGATGGGCACGGCATGGTGACGGGTTCTACCATATATATTTGCAATAATTACAGAATATGTAGTCAATTCGCTTATTTATTTAAGAGCTAAGCAGAAGGTTAATAAAGATATTTAAAAAAAAAACATCGAAGTTGTGTTGCTCTCCTATCAAGAATACTATGCGTGCAACTTGTCTTTTTTGAGATAACTAATTTATTGCTACTCTTTAGAAAAAAAAAATGTAAAATTGCAGCGTTTAAAAATATACATTTTCTGAATATTGGATGCTTTGAACTTCGCCCATAAGCCGTATTGGTGTGATGATGATGTCTGATTCGTTTCGTGGTAACACCGTGCTGTTTGAAAGAAATCATAAAAATCCACAAAACCCACCAAGCGAAGCGCAAATATAAATTCCTTACGATTACAAATATCCACGGTCAAACCGAGGAGGCAAATAATAAAATGGAATCCACGCACACCAACTAGTCGCGACGCAGCTTATCCAAACGCGCCTGCAAATCGGCATCAGCATCCGACATGGGCGTCGTTGGACCACTGCCGCCCGCAGCTGTTGCGGCACCGCCGCTTCCACCACTGCCGCCGCTGCCACCTCCACCAACGCCTCCCGCAGCCACAGCTGCAGGCGTAACCTTATTGCCTCCCGCTATAGACAGTGAACCCGTAGCGGTGGGCAAATCACCCAACTGTTCGCCCAGCTGCAAGCCCAACTCGTCCAGGACTTGTGAGACGACGGCGTCGGTCTCCTCCTCGTCGCCCTCGTCTTCCATCGCGTCGTCCATTGCATCGTTGATCATCTCCTCTTTCATGTCCATTATCTCCGATTGCTTCTCGAAGTCGTGCAGTATCTTCTGTATTTGAGGCAGATTCAGTTGGCGGTTCATGCTCTGCATAGCCTTGGTCACACCTGCAAGCGATCACATATCACATTAACTCCAATCCTCTATGCCACACACACGCATTCTACTCACCCTTCATCGCCTCCGCCATTGTGTTTTGCGATTTAAGCGTTTGAATCTTCAGCGAAACCGCCTGGATGTTCGCCTTCATCAGCATGAACTTCTTCGTGTAGCGGCGGGTGCGCACCAAATCCTTAGCCATAATCTTCACCGCATCCATTTGGCCTTCTTTGGCCATTTTCTTGATGTCGGCAATGATTTTCTTCTCCTGCTGCTCCATCTTCATGCGTTCCCTGTCCAGATCTCGCATTGCTTTGTTAAGGGCTCGCTGATTTTTGCGCAGCATCTCGTCGGGCGAGATTTTCTTACCGAACAGCCAATCCATTTTCTTGCTGGGCTACTTTTGTGCAGTTGGAAGGTCCTTTTAACTTATTTGGGTTTAGCTTGAGAATGCTTCTGTTCTTTTTTAAATTGGAATTTTCGTTCGATGACGACGATCTAACAAAAATATTACTCATCCAATAAACGTCAGAAATAAAACCAAAACAAACACTCATAAGCATTGTTGCCAGATCCAAAATTATGCTACTAGGCTCTGGAAGTTATGGCAATTCTTTCATAATTATAGCAATTTGAAAATAATCGTTATTTCGAAAAAAAATGTATTTTTAATGTTGAACGGACATATTAATTTGCTACAAAAAAAACTACCTTGAGTGTAAAAATAACTTTTTATGAACCGCAACAAGAATATTGAAATGGCGTAGTAAAAATAACGTTAAGAAGATTATCTATTAAAACAGATTTCTTTGCTTTTCACACAACGGGAAGCGAATACTCTTATTGGCTCATTGGCAAAAAGTAAGGCGCATATTCATAATTAAATTTGGTTTCTACTAAACCTTAGTACCAACTTAACTTAGCTGTCAACTAAAGTTAAGATAGAACTTAAATTGGCTATGAATATGGACCTAACCATTAAGGCGAATTTAAAATTAGTTTTCTCTCAAGTCTGACGAACTTATATGTAATACTTCTATATTGCCATTATCCTATCTCTGTAATGTGTTTTGAACTCACTGTAAGAGCGAAATAGCAAGCATTGAATTTTGTATTAGTTTGACAGAGAAATTTGAACTGCGAATGTACTTTTTCATATATTTTGTCTCTTGATATCAGTGAATGTACTTACACTATACTGACATATAGAAGTATTACATATATGCTGACGAAGAATAAAAAAACAAAGTGGTTACATGCCCATAAACCGACATGGGCAAAATCAATTATAAAATTTTTCAATTACAATTACTTGTATTTTATAATTGACTATTTTTTAATTTCAATTACATGCAATTGAAATTTAGTTTATATCAATTACAATTTCTTGTATTTGGAATTGAATAATTTTCAATTGTAATTACAAAAAATTATAATGTCCATAAAATATAATTACACTGTGCGGCGATTTGAAGGTTATGGAATCCGACCTGGTATCGGTCAAAATGGGTCGAAAGTATTCATATAGAGTAGCAAAACCCTCAATGGGTTGAAGTTTGCATATATTACTGTTTCAAATTAATTTTTCGACCATAACTTGCAACATTCATGAGTGACTAGCTGTTACTACCCGGCGTTGCACGGGTTGTATAAAATTTTAAAATAAATATATATAGGAATTTGCGAAAACTTCAATGGCGCTGTAATGGATGGTTTCTTCCCCCCGTGAAACTTGGTGCCAGTTGTAATCCCACCCGAAGCACTTGGTGGCAGCTGTAATCCCACCCGGTATGATTCAGCCAAAAAAGTCCAAGGACGCACTTGGTGGCAGTTGTAATCCAACCCGGCATGATCCACCCAAAAAATGTCCACGGAAGCACTTGATGGCGGCTGTAATCCCACCCTGCATGATTCAGCCAAAAAAAGTCCAAGGACGCACTTGGTGGCAGTTGTAATCCCACCCGGTATGATTCACCCAAAAAATCTCCAAGGACGCACTTGGTGGCGGCTGTAATACCACCCGGCATGATTGAGCCAAAAAAAGTCCAAGGACGCACTTGGTGGCAGTTGTAATCCCACCCGGTATGATTCACCAAAAAAATGTCCAAGGACGCACTTGGTGGCAGCTGTAATCCTACCCGGCATGATTCAGCCAAAAAAAAGTCCAAGAAAGCACTTGGTGGCAGTTGTAATCCCAACCAGTATGATTCACCCAAAAAATCTCCAAGGACGCACTTGGTGGCAGTAATAATCCCACCCGGTATGATTCACCCAAAAAATGTGCAAGGGCGCAGTTGGTGGCATGAACCACTTAATATTCGATAGTTACTAGTTACTATGTTATATTTTTTGTTGAATGAGAGGTGCCACGCCCCTTTGTCCAATCCCAACCTCATATAGCCTATGTTACATGTCGATACCTATAGAATTTATCCTGAAAGTTTCAAGAGTATCGGTACAGCCGTTTAGCCGTGATTGAGGGACAAACAGACAGACAGACACACACTCAGTTTTATAATATATATAGGGATTTAAACACATATTGGTGTATATGAGGCATATAGCCGCTACTCTAACCTTTAACATAATTAACGAATAAGCCTTACCGAATTGTGGGATCAGTTCACCGAAGTTCATGCAGAAAATGTAATAACACCAGGTGGCGGGGTTTAGTGATCCATGGTTTCAATTCCGAATATAGAAATTTTCGACAAAAGGTTGTGGTCAAAAGTTGGCCGAGAAATATGAATCAAATGACGCAATGCATTTTTAAAATGGTAATTTTCTGATTTTAAAACCAAATCCAAATCACACTATGGTACTTGCCTTTGGACTCCCTTTTTGAACCCAACTTTAACTGCGACGCCCATATTATAAACTGCGACGCCCTCTATAAAAATCAAAAACCTCTACTCATGCTTTCACAGAATATATAGGTTGGATTACAGCTTCCCAGGTCCACTGGTGACTGCAGGATTTGACACGGTCATATTTTCAGCTGCCACGTTCACTTCTGGAAAATTTCAAAATCTGGCTCTGGAATCTGTAGCCATGGTCTCACTACATATATATGTGACTAGTGGCTTCAGGAAAGATACTTTATCTGCCACGCCCATTTTTCTGAAAATAAAAAAATCCGGCTCGAGTGTCTTAAGTGTCATCCGGACGAACCAAAAATTGGATTTATATGTAGTGATTTTCAAGATATCGATACCCTGAGCACATCAAGCTATGTTAATTTTCATGAACATTGATTATTTGGTAATTGAAAAATGAACAAATAAAAATCCATTTCCATAGGAAAAAACCCCACATTAAAAATCTGCTTTTAATTTTCTTACAGTTTTGAAAAACTGGGCATAGCATGATGGTGCTTTAAGGCCTGCGCACACTGAGGCGTTATTCGTGCCGCAGGCGGTTTCGAAATAAATTTTGTCAAAAATCATTGTTTTTTCGAAAATAGAGCGTTTTTTTAAAGCCTGTTTCCATAGCAATACAATAAATAACAAACACAAAAAGCCAGTTTCACAACCATTTCGAATCAGTATGAAAATAAACTTTTTTACTGTATCCATATTAAAAAATAAATAACAAACAAAATAGTCAGTTTCAAAACCATTTCAAACAGACTTTTTGGTTGTTTCCATAGTAATATAATAAATAACAAACAAAATCTACTGCTGCGAAATCGCTGCCTGTGTGAGGCACTTGCGTTTTCGAAGCTAGATTTTTTAAATATCGAAATGGTTCTGAAATTAGATAGCGAATATCGCCTCTGTGTGCGCAGGCCTTTAAGGTATCGGCATATATATTTTTTATGGGTGATTACAGCGATTATATAGAAAAAAACGCAATTGAATTTGTGCTACTTTTAATCAAAATATATTATGTATATAATAATTTATTTCTTTTTAACATTAATGCTGAGTGAGATTTTGATTTCTCTCAAAGAATACATTGCACTGCATGGTCAGCTCCTTGCACAACGTCGAAAAACGGCGAATGGCCATGTACGCATCGGGGTCTTTGACGGAAGATAACGAATGTCAGTAGATATAAGAAATTTGTATATTAAAACTTAAAGCGAATTAATAATGATTAAAAGGTTTTGCAAAAAACACAAACATTGAAACTCCAGCATTTCCTGGTGTTCTTTCTTTTTTTCTTTTTTTTTTGGTATGTTCAAGTTTAGTATTCAAAAGTGAAGAATGTTATTATAGTAAATCACACATTTCTTAAATATTTAATTGTGTTAACCATATATATTATATATATTTTATATAGGTAATAAAAAAAATTTTATATTTCAACAAACAAAACCGGCGGTCACTGCGCTTTGACAGTGTGGTAAGCGTTAATGCGGCCGTGTAATAACGCCTCCGATATTAGTAATAGTACAGCTGGGAATGGTGGTGCTAATAAAGTGGAAAGCCTTACCAGTGCTGGAGCCAGCGCTGCTGCTGCCACCACCACAGCCTGTGGCATCCATATTCATGAAGAGTGCAATGTTTGTGGTTGAACTGTGACGCGAGCGATTGTTGAGGAAATCACGTATATGCTGAACGATCAAGTCGATGGCCACTGCAAGACAAAGCAATTACACGTGAAGAACATATTCTTATAAAATGGGGGGGAAAAAAACATTTAAGTGACATTTTTTTGGTTGTTTGTTGGCATCATCGAACGAAGTGGTTATAAGTGTTAATTAATTAAAAAATGTAATAAAAGAAAAACTTAGTTACAAGCAAAAGCGAAATCCTACCTGATGATGGTGAGGAAACAGAACCTAGAATCCTGTGAGGAATTCGTTATTCCTGCTTTGGGGTGCTTCCAATTGATTTTCGCACCAGTTCCAGTGAATGGAGAGTCAAGTCGTTTATACATATGAGGCGGTGAGAAGAAGAGCGGAACTAACTTCTGACTGCCTCATGTGACACCTTTTTTTTTATATTTTTTTTATTTCTTCTTCATACAGACCCTGAAACCCTTGTCAACCCTAGCAAAAAGTCGAAGAATGGTTAACGGCTTTGATTTTATTTAAGGGTACGGTTTATTTTGCGTAAATGATAATCATCGTACATACCTCGCATAACTTTAGTGTACATACAAACATACATAGTGCAAACTTTACAATTGTCGATCCTAATGCTAATGTTACGTATAACGGTGAATGTGTGTGGGGTGTGGATGATGCCACTCAATGTGTTGGTGTCAAATACTAGTTATTTATGAACTTTAGTCAAACATACTATTATCCTTCTCTTATTTAAGTCAAAATTTAACAATAATTGTACGTACAATGCTCACGATACAATGGAGATAGATAGATAGATTGATCGATTGATTGCACTGTTCTATTGATAGCACTGCTCTACAAATCAATATCTCGGAAAAGGCGCGGGAATAAGAAAAATCAATCATACTAATTCGAAGTACACTTTACTCGAGAATTTGCTCTAAATTTAACTTCAAAAATAGTATGTATTCTCAAATCAGAACTGGTTTTTGCCACTTCTCAAGAAATGTAATTTCTCCGGAAAACGATTTTACACTTTTTCTACAAAATTCCAGCGGACATTGGTCGAAATGTAACCAACAGAGAACTGAAGTTTTCTGTTGTTTTCTGAAATCCGATTTTGATCGAAATCGGATTTCAGAACACCATTTCTAATCCGATGTGAAAATAGTTTCCGACTCGAACACCACTGAATGTAAATTTTACCACTAAGATTCCATTTTTGGCAAAAACAAAAATGTTTAATTGCGTCAGTTTTGTAAATAATTGCCTTTGCAGACGATTGCGCTAGTTTTCTCAATTTTTTTTGGACTAGCTGTAGCATTTGTACGAATGGCAAACCTAAACGAATTGCTAGTAAGGGCAACACAGCCCCCCTCTATTCCTTGTTCCCCCCTCTCGCAAGAACTTAGTCTTGCCGCAACTATCCCAGCAAACACAAAAACCCTATTTCTCGAGTCGATAGCTAATGTGATTCTCGACTCGTTTTCAAAGGTTACTTCAACAAATAAAAAAGTGGAACGTTAATAATTTAATTTTTAATTTATATCTGTACCTTTTTTTTTGTTTAGTGTACAAAAAATGATCACTACTTATCAAATATGCAATAATAACAAAAATCCAATTTTAAAATTAATTTATTCACGTTTCACTCTTTTTATTTGAAGTCGATTTGAGAAATAACGTTTGAAACCGACTCGAGAACTAACTCCTCTTTTTATTGAGAAAGCTATGATTCTCGAGTCGGTATCGAGTCGGTTTCAAACGTTCGACATTAGAGATAAACCTTTGATACCGAGTCGTTCTCGAGTCGATATCAAATCTAAATGTTTGATGGGATAATTAACTCGTCTGTAAGAGGACAAATCATCGGAAATATTAGGGCGATTCATATAAGGTCGGAAACAACCCGGAAAAAATATAAATTTTGACCACGATTTTAAGTAATTACGCGTTTTGAGGAATTTCCCACTTCAAATGAATTGTCTTACTAATTTTTGATTAAAATATTTGAGTTATCTATTGGGCCGATTGCACTATGGAAAGACAACTTCGATTGCCGAATTGATTTGTGTGATTCCATTTAAGCGGCATTCTGAAATTTGTGACCAATTCAGTCGTTTTTTATGCAACCGGTAAGTGTCTTTCTTTTGACACTTAATAAATTTCACGATTGATATATCATCATTGGATCCTTGAAATCATCGAGGAGCAAAGGGATTTGGGAACATAGGGAAAACTAATTGTTTACTTTATGCTTTAGAATAATTTAGCTCGCAATTTCACGCCTTTTAGTCATATCAACTTGAGCAAAAGTATTTTTCGAACATAGCTAATGCTCAAGTGGACTTTTTCACAAACGAATTGGGAAAGACAAAACAAAACTTTATATTAATAAAAAAATCTCAAATCTCAAAAAAAAAACATTGAAAAAATTAAAATTTTTTAAATAATTTTCAGAAAAAAAAAATATTTGAAACTAGTGAGTCGAAAGGCGTTTTGGCCTGGTATAACTTCTTTGTAGACTTTATTAGAAATTTAAAACGAATTTAATCAATTCGAAAAAACTTTTTGTCTAATAGAAAAACATAAAAAAAAAAGTAATTTGTTAATATAGTTTTAATGCGGCAAAAAAAAAACGGATTTTTTGGCGGACACAGTTTTAAAATAAAATAATTTTCTAAGAGCCCATATACACTATCATTTCCATGACGAGAAATCTGACGTTTTCACTACCGCAGGGTAGTGAAAACGGGATAGACAATTTTGCACCGAAAATCCATACAAAAAACATAAAAGATGGTAACTCCATGCTTTGTCTATTTACATTTTCATATAAAAACTGTCAAATTTCGGCATGCCCAGGTCAGTGTAAATTCTAGAAACGGCATGCCCATATGACTGTGTAAATAGGCTCTAAAAACGCCTTTTTTGATATTTTCAATATTTATGATTTATGATAAAGCAATAAAAGCCACCTGCGGATGCGTGATCTCAGTGAGACCTCGAATTAGTATAAATTGACTTCACTCGTCCCAGCGCTTTTTTGGCTGTCGAACAGTGTAATAATACGTCGTTGGAAACGATTTTTCGGACTACAATTAATTTCTAAATTTAATGTAAACTAAGTAAGTATTTATTAATTAGCGAAAGGTGTTGCTTTCAGCGTTAATTGCCTAAAAAAAGTTCAAGTGGAATCGTTATTGCAACGCAAAATGTTAAATGCTTAAGAACAATTGGTTAATTAACAAGAGGCTGTTTAGTTTAGTTGAGGAGTTTCTTTTTGTTGTTGTTATTTTACACTTGTGAATTATAAAATTTGCTGTGTTATAAAGATATATTTGCAACGACTACTACTTTTCAACTTAAACATAAAAAAATGTATATATCGAACTGTCCAAAGATATTCGATTCGGCTGAATATTAATTTTAAATTGTGTGTGTGTGTAAGTGTATAGGTTTTTAAAATTGTAAACATACATATACATGTATATACTTTTTTTCTTTTCTTTTTTTTTTATTATTTTTTTGTTTACTAAAATCTAGTGTTCGCGCTTCATGGCGGCTGCAGAATTTTTTATTGTGGTGTGTGTCGCAGCATTTAAGTTATTTGTGCTTCCGCCTGGTCTAAGGATTTCTCCGATATGATGAACTATGAGATCAATGGCAACTGCAAGAAATACAACAAAAACAACAAGAAACAAAAAGTGGAAGTCAAGCACTAAAATCTGACAAAACAAGATGTTCATTTTCAATTTGACCGCCCACAGCCCCTCCCACGATGTTGGGTGAGGAGCGCAGGTGGGCTAAGAGCGCGCATGGAAAAGCGAACTTCGTTTGATTATTTTTCTTTTTTTTTTTTTCAATAGATAAGAATGCGTGTTTTTTTGTTTGTTTTTAGAGAGTAACAAATTCGAACTCGACTAAAAGCAAAGTTACTATCGGTTAATACATAAATAAGAAGCGCTTCGAAAAGTAGTTAAATCTAATCAATAACACAAATGTTTGTATGCTACTGTCAAATTAATTTGCAAAGAAAGTTAACTTTCGGGCTCACCTGTATTGTCGGCTCCGCGCGGTATGATTACGTCCGCGAATTTCTTGGTCTGCATTGGAGAAACCGATGAAGGAAATTGAAAACAATTTAGAATATTTCTTTATTTAAGTTAAATGATTCACAAATACCGGTGAACAAAACTCCTCGAAGGCTGGCTTCACAAAGGTCATGTACTGCGTCAACACAGCATCCAAGTCACGGCCGCGTTCATTGATATCGCGGGGCACTATCGAAGGAAACAAAATAATTAATACATTTTCTATGAATGTGCGGCTCAATATGCATTAGGTCTGTCCGTCGCACCTCTTCTGGCCAAACGCGTATCAGAGTCGGTGTCCACGAACAGTTTCATGTGAAACAAGTCGCGTATTTTGGGAAAGTAGAACACCAAAATGCCCTCAAACAATACCACATCAGCCGGGTAAATGGTCAACAGGTTCTCATAGTCCCTGCAAGTATAGAAATCGAATCAATGCTGAGTGCTTTGTCACTCCACGGCCACTCACAGTGAATTAGTGCGATAATCATAGCCGGGAATATCCACTTTCATGCCCTTCAAAATGGCCTGCAATGTTTCGTACATCAGTTGCTCGTTGAAGGCATCCGGATGATCAAAGTTGAAAAGACCCTTTTGCGCTTTGACCTTTTCAGCTGCAGTCAATTCGCGATAGAAACTATCCTGGCTAATGGCAACAACCTAAGTGGCAAATAAAAACAAATTTCAATGATTTATGCTTCACGGAAAAAAATCAAACTCACCTGTCGTTGGGCATGATCCATATCGGCTTGTCCCAGTTGTTCCATGATTTTTGTGCAAACCGTTGACTGGAAGAGGGAACAATTTACAAATACTGAAGGATAAATGATAGCCGAAAGGAACAACCACAAAATTTTAATACCATAAGAGCCGAATTCGCAGTGCTTAGTTACTAAGCACTGTCAATTTGGTCCTAAGTACGTTATTGCGCAAGATGTCCTTGTCACTCCCCCAAATTTGCCCAACTACACATTTTAACACAAGAAACATTTTACTAACCTTCCCGCTCGCTGTCCCGCCTGCTACTCCTATTAAAAATGGCTTCACTTCCTCCTTGGAATCGCCATTGGGTAGACGCAGTGAATTTTTCTTGTCGACATCCATATTTTCCATTTCAGTAGTGTTTTTTGCGTATTACTTTATTATAGCATATATTTTTTCCTTATTTCCTTATTTTTGTACAACTAAAATGTGCGATAATGCCTTTGGCCAGTGTTGCCGGATCGAAATTATGAAAATATGAAACTGATGGTATTTGCGTATAT
Organism: Heteromyza rotundicornis; assembly: GCA_951394025.1. Taxonomy (NCBI): domain Eukaryota; kingdom Metazoa; phylum Arthropoda; class Insecta; order Diptera; family Heleomyzidae; genus Heteromyza; species Heteromyza rotundicornis. The sequence goes on along the minus strand of OX596012.1, from coordinate 18,244,451 downwards.
TTAAAAAAACCTTATTTTGAATGTAAATCGTATATTTTTTAAAGTAGATACGTTTTTACGAAAAATAAGGAAAAACCTCAATTTAATCTTTTTATGCTTATCAGTTCCATAGTAGATTATCCTAAAAAAACTCAGCTTGTGAAAATATCATATTTCAAATTATGGTACAAATGGTGTTATTTTTACCAGCAAAATGGTACAAATACGTCTGGCTACACTAAATTCGTGTCAGCTGTTTTCAACATTTGAACAGTTGCAGTGTTACCATATTGGCAAATATTTATTTTCAGTATTTTTATGATTGCTTGCACCCTGTGCCCACGTAACAAATTTTAAAATAAGAAATTACAAATACGTTTTATTAAAATCTACACGGCAAGAAGTTATGGAATGCATTACAAAAGAATATGAATCATAAGAGCTCGTATCAGTCAGCTTACACTATCATGACGACAATTGTGATAAAGAGCGAATAAAACTCAAAAACCTTAAAGTGGGTCACCCGTGACTTCGCATGGACCATAACTGAACACGCACATTGACACGCCCCTTTTTCGAAAAAAAATCAGTCTTGGGAATCTGTGTATGGTCTCACGGAATATGTGTGTGAAATTTCCACTCTGAAACTCCACTATTTGCTCCAGCAGAGCTTATTTTCCACAACCCCCATGGCCACATTTCGAATTGCCATGACCCCCTTTGGAAAAATCCAAAATAACAAAAGTAAATAATAAATTAAATATTCAAAGTCTAAAATAATTTCTTAGAGCCTATTTACACAGTCATTCCCATGAGGCATGGGCAATGCCGTTTTTAGAATTTACACTGACATGGGCATGACGAATTTTACAGTTTTTATATGAAAATGTAAACAAACTAAGCATGGAGTTGCCACCTTCTACGTTTTTTGTATGGATTTTCGGTGCAAAATTTTCTATCCCGTTTTCACTACCGCAGTTCTTATTAGCTCTTTGTCAGATTTTTCGTCATGGAAATGATAGTGTAAAAAGGCTCTTATGCAATTAAAGCTTTTAGGTTCTGACACAGAGCGCTGTGTTTTGCTATTTCTTCCAAGACAAACTAAAAAAATAGTGTAATTTGGGGCCATGGTTAGATGCAAATGTCGACAAAAAAGATTAAAGTTAGTAAAAAGCTAAAAAATTAATAGAAAAAAGCTCAAGAACCAATACAAAACAAGTGAGTAAGTTTCAGTCGGGCAAGCCGACTTATATATACCCTACACCAACTGGGCCATATCGGATCCGCCATCTTGAATTTTTAAATTCCGACATCAAATTCGAAACAGCGACCGCGAAAACCCCTTTATACAAAATTTCATACTGTTTTGATGAAATCTTAAAATTTCTGTAAAAACATATTTTCACTTATATGGGAGGTAGGCGTGGCAGTCGACCGATTCCGCCCATTTTCAATACCAACTCCTTCTAGGGCCAAAAGGATAAATCCAAAATTTGGGATCCCTAGCTTTCTTCTAGCTCCTGCAATTGTGTTTACAAGAAAAGAGGACGGACAGACGGATAGGGCTAAATCAACTCAGGAGGTGACGTTGATCAAAAATATATATAGTTTTCCATACCGGACACGTCTCCTTCTTGGTGTTACAAATATCAGACCAAAGTGAATATACCCATACCTCATGAGGTGTAGGGTATAAAAATATTATTATAACAGCATTTCAATCAACTGACCAGGGCCGTGGGAAGGGGGGGAGGTGGAGGCAGATCTCGCTCTGGGTGCCACATTACGGGGGCGTTTCAGCAAACCCCTTTTTTACATGTTTTTTAATAAAACACATAAACAAAATTATGACGTGAAAAAAACTGAGGACAACATCTTGTTCAGCCGGGCTTAATTATATAAGATCAACATCAAATTTCTTGCATTTTTTGTTGGTAAATTTTGTTTAACTGTTTTAACTTAAAATTATTAAACTATAAGTTATATATTTGAGACTATTAAATAAATAAATAAATTAATAAATAGAACACTATGCAAAAAAGAGGGTTTATTTTTCTGATTGCTGATTACAGATTCTGAAAGTTCTTGGTCTACATAATAACTCCTCCAAGGGACTTTTCTGGATTAGCATTAATAAGCGAAAGATCACCACTAGGTTTCTGCACTTTTGCTGAAAAATCTTTCTAACGGTAAGCGATACCGTGTTGTATCTTCTACTTAATCCTAGCTACAATATTGCTGCACATATCAACCCGCTAAAGTAAATTTTTTGGGCTTTCAAAATACCCCGAATAAAAACAGTTTTATTTGTACAATAAAAATATTTATTTTAAAAAATTTTAAAATTTGCTTTATTTTTATTTTGGGTTTCTTATGATCACTAAATATTTACTTTAATGAGTTAAGATGTTTGGTTGAATATTTTTGTTGAAGATAAAACACGATATCCTTCACCGTTAGAAAGATTTTATAATAAAAGTGCAGTAACCTCCATCGAACTTTCACCTCAAATAACTCGCTTATTAGAGCTAATCCAGAAAAACCCTTTGAGAGTGTTATTATGTAGACCAATTCCTATCAGAATCTGTTATGAGATCGGCAATCAGAATGTAATGTTGCACAGTGTAATTATAATGAGATAAGTGAATCAAATTCAATAAAATAAAATTGTCTAACATTAAACACTGATTCCTACAAATTTCATTTGTAAGACAAGTTTAAAACAAAAAAAAAGAAAAAAGGGGCGGCAAAATCAGCTTTGCCCCGGGCTCCAAAATGAGATCCCACGGTCCTGCCAGTGACTAAGAATCTTTTGCATATCAACACAAGTCGAATTGGAAGAGCAGATCTTACATCCTACTAACTGCAAAAAATGGACAAAACAAACACGTTCTTCGTTTAAACGATAGTGGTATTCACACCGGTCTCGTTGTTTTGATAGTTTGTTAGTTGGGAAACTATCGGAACTCTCTTCTGCTTTTATATTCGGTAGGCGGTTAGTTCGGTTTGTTTACAAAAACAGAATCCACATAAAAAAATGGCGAATAACCACTTACAAATGAACGAGGCTGCTGTGTATACCACTAAAAAAAATAACAAACACACGGCAGTCAGAGTTATTATCGCCACCATACGTTATTAATAACTTACACACAAAAAAGTACTTTAAAAAAGGTGTTTAGGACAATTAATTTTGTTTGCAAAATGTGAAATGATTGTAAAAAAAAGCTTATTTCGTAGAATGAAAACAATTCCACTCTCTTCAAGATTCTCAAAAAATATTCATCTTCAGCTAAGCGATGCTACCAAATTCTGCTTGGAGATATAATAACTGACCCAAAAAGTTTTCTGGAGTCACTATGTGGCTGCAGTACTTTTATTTGAAAAAAAATTGTCAATAGTAAGTGATTTCGTTTGGGTTTCATTTGGCCGCACAGTCAGCGAATTGGAAATCTATGCATCAAAGACTTTTTGAATCAGTTGTCAAATCGAAGACACCAAAATGTGTGTTGAGTTGTGTATGTATGTATTATAATTCAAATAAAAATATTTAGTATTGACGGTCTCATGGAGAATATAAATAAAACTAATAACAGATTTATCAGCGGTCTGACCGGAGCTTAAATACCCTACATGTTCAAGTATGACATCTTCCATGATAAATGCTCGCGAATTTTTCTAAAATAAACAACGTTACAAACGGTGTGGCCAAAACAATATACCCTTAAACACTTTGTGTCCAGGCTAAAAATATATGAATAAGCTGATACGAGAGAAGTTTTGTTTACATTCCGAGATAAGCTCAGTTCAGTTTTCGTTATAAAAAGAACGTCTTGCTGAATACAAATTTTAGTCGTGTCCAAGCCGCTGTTAAAATAACTACCATCCGATTAAACAGTTAAAATGGGAAACATTTATTTCGTTCTCTTGGTTTATTTTACATTTTGGATGACTCAACTACAAACTAATGTGAATGGTGATTGCTCTTTAAATGTAATGGGCAACACACCGCTTTTTGTTAAAAATTTCGGCTCCCGAAAGATACTGTTGCAGAAAAAAGTGGCAAACATTCCATTGGAAGAAGGCGAAATAATCCAAGCCTATTGTTCCACGACAATTGTGTAAGTTCTACAGTCCGTTAGCAAATCAATTAATAAAAAATACTTAATTTTTCAGACTGACTAATTTGAATCAGAATTCTCTGCGAAACATTGAGTTGAAGTGTTTGAACCAAAACATTCAATACAAGAACGAAAATGATAATACCTTTACAGGCATTGGGCGTGGCCCGCAAATATATTGCGGCGATAAATTTGTTCCCGTTCTCTATGAGAGTCATCAAAAGCTGCCGAATTGTAAGGATTATGTGTCCTATGCCATTGGAATTGCTCCGCAGAATATTAAAGAAATCATATCAGCTGGCATTTGCTACGATTTGGATACGCTCACCATGAAGTACGTCACTTACTTAGCCTACCATCCCAAGTATGATTTCATCACCCAAAAGGTAAATATTTTTTATTTGTATTTTTACAATCTCATTTTTGTAATTGCTTCGTTCTAGGAGACCTCTGTAGATCTCCAAGTCGATTTGTACAAAAAAGTCGCCAATTTCGATTCGTATTTCTCATTTATAAGGTAAGAAATATTTGAATGCATATAATTTTCTTTGTATGTCGTCAGTTACAACTTTGCTTGTATATTTTCAGTCCAAAACAATTTAGAGAAGCAGTTGATTCGAAAAAGACCAACAACTTACTTCACAACTTCGATTTAATGAGCATAATCCAGGACGTGCCATTGCGCACTGAATTGTCGATTTTTGATAATATTTTCAATATAGTTTGGTGGAACGGTTTGCGCTTGGGCAATTGGAAATTGTATCTGGAGGCTTTGGCGGAACGCACTAAAACGATTCGGTATGTTATATCGATGGGCACTTCGGGCACAATTGCTCTGCCCACGACAACTTGTAACAAAACGGAATTTATATCGATTGAGGTTAATGAAATCTCGGTCCAAGCTCCAAAATATGTTTGGGCAAAAATCGAATCTTTGCCGGATAATGAAGTGGAAAATTTTGTTGTGATTGGATACAATTCGCCATTTGTAAGTCGCTTTTTGTTGTTTGCTGTTATTTAGTTAATTTCAATAATCTTCCTTCTTTAGTACAAGAGTCCAGAAAGTGATATCTTCTGTGAGGATATGTGCGATGAGATTGATTGGCTCAAGACGAGTTTCTTCGGCCGAGTTCGCTTAATGCCCGGCTTTGGCGTTATATTCTGCTGTCGTCCTGAAGAGGTTGCACAAAAATTTCAAAACTTTCCACTGACTCAATTACAACCAACGACAGCAGCACCTGAGCTGAATATTAAAAAGAAAAAGTTGTAGAATATATCATACTGGGGAGATCCCCTTTATACAAAATTTACAAATAAAGATACGATGTATACAGCAGTAATGCAGAGGTGGAAAGGATTTTCAGTAAAATTAATGTTGTAAACAAAAAACTAGTAAGAGAATTATCTTCGGTAGCTATAATACCCTGCACATGCGAGTACGATACATTCTGAGACCATATGTTAGTAATTTTATCGAAAATCGGTATTTTATTGCTAGTTTTTCGATATTTTATTCATAATTTTTCGATATTTTCTCGATTTTTTCTCGATGATTTTTCGATAATTTATCGATTTATTATCGATAAAAAATCGATAATTTATCGATTTATTATCGATAAAAAATCGATAATTTATCGAAAAATTTTCGCCAATTTTCCAATATTTATCGATAATTTTAGTTTCCTGATCCATTTAAAAATTTTGTTCCAATTCTATTTCGTTCCGGTTTTATTCCCATTTCGTTCCCGACCTCATTTCCAATCCATTGCAGATAAACGAAAATAATATAAAATTGGCGGCCATTTTGTATGGGAGGTAGGCGTGGCTCTTATCTGATGTTGTTTTGTTGATGTTGTTTTGTTCCAATTCCATTTCGTTCCGGTTTTATTCCCATTTCGTTCCCGACCTCATTTCCAATCCAATGCAGATAAACGAAAAAATTATAAAAATGGCGGCCATTTTGTATGGGAGGTAGGCGTGGCTCTTATCTGATGTTGCCCATTTTCAATACCGCCCAATCATTCGCCAAAATAAGAGGAATCCCAAAGTTTGGGGTCGATAGCTCAAAATCTACGACAGTTATGGTGAGAAATGACAGACAGACGGACAGACGGACATGGACTAATGGACTCAGGAGGTGATGCTGATCAAAAATATATATACTTTTCCATACCGGACACACCTCCTTATGGGCGTTACAAACGGTGTGACAAAAACAATATACCCTTGGACACTAATGTGCAGGGTATAAATATACCGAATTTCACAATGATAAATGCCATGAAACAATAAGGTGTGGCCTAAAACGTGTAAACAAATGCTGATATGGTTTCCACTTTCATCTGATTTAATGCAACTTATGAAGGCTCTTAATTTGTATGAAAACTGTGATTCATCTGATACAGACGAAGAAATACTAATGATTTTTGAAATAATAATACTAACCAACTTAACTTTATATAAGTGATGAATCACTGATGATGTTGGCGGCAGGAGTATTTTTATTTGGTGGGATGGGCGGTCTTATCTTCTCGAAACCGAAAAAATTTTAAAAATGACTTGAAGGAGTTACCATTGATGGCGTTGGCGACAAGCTGCGTCTTTTCTTTTTGGAGGGTGATCGACACTTAACTAACCGGAAAAAGATATTTTCTCTCTTTTCAGCTAACACGCAATCGCCCTCTTTAGTTCATTAAAATAAGTACACTTAAACTATGCAGTGATATTCAAGCTGCGTTTGGCCTAAACAATAAGAAAATATTGTTTTTTCTTAGAACAAAACTTACTGGAATTCAGTGATGCCAAATTGATGGTAATTTCCCTTTTTGAGGGATTTTTTGGTTGGATTTTGCCTAAAAGGGAAAAATGTGATTTTTTATACATCTGAAGAAAAACAAGTGAGTAAGTTTCAGTCGGGCAAGCCGACTTATATATACCCTTCACCTACTGGGCCTTATTAGATCCGCTATCTTGAATTTTGAAAATGCGACATCAAATTCGAAATCAGCGACCCCAAAATCCGCACTATACAAAATGTTATACTGTTTTGATGAAATCTTAAAATTTCGGTAAAAACACAATTTTCACTTATATGGGAGATAAGCATGGCAGTCGACCGATTTCGCCCATTTGCAATACCAACTCCTTCTAGGGCCTAAAAATGATAAATCCAAAATTTGGGATCCCTAGCTTTCTTCTAGTTCCTGCAATCGTGTTTACAAGAAAAGAGGACGGACAGACGGACAAGCGCACTGACGGATAGGGCTAAATCAACTCAGGAGGTGACGCTGATCAAGAATATATATACTTTTCCATACCGGACACTTCTCCTTGTTGGTGTTACAAACATCAGACTAAAGTGAATATACCCTACACCTCATGAGGTGTAGGGTATAAATATGTGCCAGTGTCCAGAAAGAATATTTCGGCGTTGCGACTCTGCCGCCGGAAGCCTCATTCATGACGGCTATTAAAACAATAATTTTGAAACATGAAATCAATCAATTCAACGACAACCTTCTTATTTGAGTGTTATACACAAACTACATAGCCCAACCAGATGTTGCTCTAAAAACCAAATCAAACTTTTTTTTTTAGCATTATTAACTAAAAAACTAGACGCATCAGCACCTACAAATCTTTATGGAGTCATAAGTTTTCTTTTTGGAGAACTAAGTTCTATTTCAGTGCAACGTAATGTCAATGACTTACTATATTTTACCACAACATTTTATTTGAAAAAATTTGTGCCCTAAAACTATGCAATGAAATCTTTATTAAATTATGCAATACTTTAGATTAGAGACCGACCGAAATCGCCGAAACCGAAGCCGAAACCGAAAAAATAAAAGAAACAATCGCTTAGTAGCTGCCAGTTCAGTGTATTATCTGTCAACTTAGTAGATTACTAAAGTTAAGTTGGAGCTTAATTTGACTATGAATATGGGCCGATCATTTTAAGTTCAGATCATGAATTAGATGAATTTAGAAGCAAACTATCAAATGCGTGGAAATCAAGAGTAGTAGAAATTACTGTCAGGGTAGTAGATTTCAAGAGAGGGGAGTAGATATGGGTTTATGCGTAGAATACTAGAAATTCTACGAGTTGTAGAAGCAGATTTGTAGAAAGAATAGTAGTTTTGCAATGTATGAAACTCACATAATATTTTGAGGAGTAGATTTCTTACAATAGTAGTAGAAAATATCTTGAGGGAAGTAGAAAAATCTGCTACCGTAGTAAAGGAGTAGAAATTTATAAATCATTGAGAGAGTATTAGCTCTACTCCGATAGGACATGTCTTCTTTGTCGCTTCTGATTCTTCGAAACTATGATCAATGCTTAAATTTGTGTTACATACCGCTTTTATCCACTTGGTTGTTCCGACAAAAGTCTACATACGACCCACATTTTCGCGATTCTACGAGTCCAGAATCTTTTTGAAAAAAAGTAATAATGTAGTTTTGTTTGGTAGTCCATTTAATAAATGAATCCAAAAAAAATTGTACTTTTACACAAAATTATAAAAATATTCACTTAAAACTAAAATAAAGCAATGTATGTATTTTGATACGCTAAATCCGAAAATATACTTTAAAGCCGAAAAACCGAAACCGAATTTCGGTCGGTCTCTACTTTAGATTCTAAAGTTTAAAGCATTAATGGAACTTTACAAATATCGCCATATATTAACCACAAAAAATTGTTAAAATATGAGTAAAAGCTTATTGCGACTTTTAAACACTAATTTTTAACAGATTAGATTACAAGCCACCTATATCGCACTTATATGCCACACAGCTTTGTGGTTGCTTGGGAATCTGTTTCAGTCCGTTTTCATTTCATTTCCTTCTAGCTCCATTCTCATCCAGTTTTCCTAAGTAATTTCCAAGCAAATAAACAAAAAAGCGGCGTCCGAATCGGTTCATAGTCTAGTCCTTCTATTTTTTTTTTTTACAAAAATTAGCTTACCTCTTTTTTCGAGTAGGGTCGTGTTGTAAGCTTTATTCTAAAATGCCGGACTCTAGAGGTTGTGCTTCAGCTGCTATGAGGAGAAACGCGTTCCTTCGAATATGTCGTATACAATGCATCCTACAGGAAATCTTGCGGTATTATTTAGAAAAGAATTGCGCCGCCTACTTTTTAATGTTTTTCGTAAAAACGGGTATAAGTTGTGAAAAGAGTAAAAATTTCCCTATGCCTCTGGCGTAAATTTGATAAAATGAATTGTCACCGGAATCCTTTTTTTGGCAAAAAATTCAAATTCCTATACACTGAAAGAAAAATTTAGTGCATTGGTTTTTAAAATACTTGCGTTCAAAACAAATTTTAAAACGCAGTCATTCAATTTTAAAACTTTGTGCTAAAAACCAATTTGAAAGCAAATTTATCAAATTTTAAAACAATTTCATTCAACTTTAAAATTTTTGTTTTCAATTTAAAAAAAAAATTTCAAATTAAACGAATTTTTAGATTTTAGTACATTGTTTTAAAATTGAAAAACTACGTTTTAAAATTTGTTTTTAAAATTTGTTTTGAAATTGAACAAATCTGTACAAAGCTCTTTTTTAAAAACCAAATCGTTCGATTTTAAAACATTTTCCTCTCAGTGTAGGAATACGTTCGATGCTGAAAATATCCATTTTGATATTGCTCCAATACATTTTTAATATCCAAAATGCAAGAATTCATAGAAATTTTACATTTTGAAGAATTCAAGAAAATTAATTTTTACAGTTCACATGAGACAAGTGCACTTGCACTTGATGTTGGACTATTGTGATGCTATAAAAATGTAGAATAAAATTTTTTTTTTTTATATGCATGTTTTGTTTTGGTGTATAAGCGAAAACAATTTTACAATTTATAATTTTTTGTTGATTAGTTAAGAGAAAAAATAGCCCCCCCCCCTTCGATGAATCCTGGATCTGGCCCTACCCTTGAATACTTCGTGTGCAGGCTAGAAATGAATATGCTGACACGAGATAAGTTTTGCTTCCATTCCAAGATAAGCTTAGTTCAGTTTGCGGTATAAAAAGAACGTCTTGTTGAATCACTACTTCAGTCGTGCACAAGCCGCTTTCAAAATAACTCACAGAAGACATTCGAAAGTCAAAATGAGAAACATTTTTTTCGTTCTCTTCATTAATTTCACACTTTTGTTGACTACAGTGTATGGGGGTTGCACTGTACATATAAATCTACCCTCGCCGCTTTTTGTTAAAAACTTCGGCTCCAGAAAGATACTTTTGCAGAAGCAAGTTTCAAACATCGAATTGGAAGAAGGCGAAATAATTCAAGCATATTGTTCTACAGGCATATTGTAATATATAAAGTTCCATTGTATAAGTAATTTCTCTACAAGTCAATGAATTCAATACTTTTTATATTAATTTTTCAGATTCAGGAATCGTAATTCAGATTCTCAGAGAAGCATTGAATTGGAGTGTTTGAACGGTGGCATTCAATACAGGACTACCAGTCATGGTGTCTTTTCGGGATACTTTGGAAATAATGAGGTTATAAGTTGCAGCGATAGCTTATTTCCAGTTATGTACGAGAGTCGACGAAAATTACCGCATTGTACGGATTATGTGTCCTATGCCATTGGAATTGCGCCACAGAATATTAAAGAAATCGTCTCAGCTGGCATTTGCTACGATTTGGATACGCTCACCATGAAGTACGTCACTTACTTAGCCTACCATCCCAAGTATGATTTCATCACCCAAAAGGTAAATATTTTTTATTTGTATTTTTACAATCTCATTTTTGTAATTGCTTCGTTCTAGGAGACCTCTGTAGATCTCCAAGTCGATTTGTACAAAAAAGTCGCCAATTTCGATTCGTATTTCTCATTTATGAGGTAAGAAAAGTTTGAATGCAAATAATTTTCTTTGTATGTCGTCAGTTATAACTTTGCGTGTGTATTTTCAGCCCAATACAATTTAGAGAAGCAGTTGATTCGAAGAAAACCAACAACTTACTTCACACCTTCGATTTAATGAGCATAATCCAAGACGAACCATTGCGCAGCGAATTGTCGATTTTTGATAATATTTTCAATATAGTTTGGTGGAACGGCTTGCGCTTGGGCAATTGGAAATAGTATCTGTAGGCTTTGGCGGAATCGATGGACACTTCTGGGACAATTGCTCTGCCCACGACAACTTGCAACTATACGGAAATAATATCCAAGCACCAAAATATGTTTGGGCAAAAATCGAATCATTGCCTGGCAATGAAAATGAAAATTTTGTTGTGATTGGCTACAATTCGCCATTTGTAAGTCGCATTTTGTTGTTGCTGTTATTTAGTTAATTTCAATAACTTTTCTTCTTTAGTACAAGAGTCCAGAAAGTGATATCTTCTGTGAGGATATGTGCGATGAGATTGATTGGCTCAAGACAAGTTTCTTCGGCCGAGTTCGCTTAATGCCCGGCTTTGGCGTTGTATTCTGCTGTCGTCCTGAAGAGGTTGCACAAAAATTTCAAAACTTTCCACTGTCTCAATTACAACCAACGACAGCAGAGCGGGAGCTGCTTACTAAAAAGTCCAGCCGACTGCTCTTTTGTCCTAAAAATTTACTAAAAAAATAGTAAATAACTTTGTTTATCTGTAATTTTTGAATTAGGAGTTTTCGAGATTTGATTTCTTCTGCAGAATGAAATGACAAACAGTTGCTCTGGTCAAAATAAAGCTACTTGGCAAAGGAAAGTTGAGTTACAAGAACATTTCCTGGGGTCTCGGGTAAATTACTATATCAATATTTTTAACAGTTTTCAAAGCACACGATAAAAAATATGTTTATACTAATAATTTCTCGGGAGGAATTCCCTCGGGGGGTTTTATACAAATTTGGATTTTTCCAAAACTTAATTTTACATTTGTATATATTAATGCAATTCACGCACCATACTTAAAAAATTAACCATGGTATATCTTATAACACCGACACAACCTCAGAAAAACATACAGTATTAGCTGGGCCCGGCATTGTTAAACTTATCCCATAAGCAAAATTTGTTCCCTGAAACCGAAAGCTACATATTTCACCGAAGTTGAAACCCGCAGATATGGTAACACTGTTTGGGTGAGGAGAAATTAAGTGGTAGGTAGCAGCGCCACCTTTGATCATTCTGCAAAAATGTGAGACAAATACGCATTTTGTAACTAGTGGGCGGTAAAAGTGGGTGTGTCAAAACCTATCCCTCACCACGACTCACAACCCATAGAACACATATGTAAATGTTGGTGAAAATCGGTGCAGCAGGCGCTTTCGATATTAATTTTGTCAAAAAACATTGTTTTTTTCGAAAATACATGGAACGTTTTTATACAGCCTGTTTCCATGGCAATACAATAAATAGCAAACACAAAAAACCAGTTTCAGAACAATTTCGAATCAGTTTTTATTTATTAATCTTTTTTTTAATGGTGCTTAATTTGTATACCCACAAAAAAGGATAGCATATTTTTAGGGCGAACGGAACATAGAACTTAAGACTAATCCACGAACCACTGAAAAAGTCAAAAGTTAACTAACAAAAACAGGATGACAAGGAAATTTAATGAAAATTTATATTCTTAAACTGTATCTCGAACTTATGAAATTAGGTTCTGGTTCTCAGATTGAAAAAATATCCGGTTCCGGTTCCCAGACTCTCTAAAATATCAGTTCGGTTTCAGTTGCGGTTTAGGTTCCATTTCCGGTTTCGGTTTCTGTTCCAGAACTGGTTCTTGGCGGTCCCTGATTTAAATCAACTCTGTGAAATTTTCACTATGAAATTTTGCTTTCTTCTTGTCGGGATTTTAATTTTTTTTTCCCATAAGTACACACTTCTTTTATAACTACACACAGAGAAAAAACCGCAGTCAAAACAAATACTTCAAGCTCTTGAAAAATTGTAGCGAAAAAGCATTTCCCCCAACAATGATATCTTTTTATTAAGATTAATTACTTTAATGCAAATACTTTTTCCAAATACTGCGCTCTTCACACAAAAGTTGAGAAACTTTTAAACTGAAAACTAGAATATAATTTTTAACTCAAAGTTAAAATTGTTGCCATAAGAATATTATTCTTGAAAATCTAAATTGAGAGAATTTGAGAACTTATCGTTACGTCAAGTGCGAAAAACTGTCATCAAAACTGTTTTCGTTGTTGATTATTCATTCATAGCATGAGTCGAAGAGACGTGACCCTGATTCTGTGACTTCACTTTCGTGACTGAACATTATTCGTTCGACATGCGACGCTCGATCATACACCAATTAATGTATTGCGTCACAGAAGCAGGGTCACGTCTCTTCTATGATGTGTTCTATTTTTAGATTTAACAGAACTCAGATTTAACAGACTGTACAGAGTATACAACATTTAGACGCTCGTTCAATAATCTTAGCGATAGCTCAAACTGCTAAGGGCTTAGAGCGCACTGCTGCAACTCCAGAGATCCAGGTTCGAATTCCGGAATAAGTAAGTTGTGAAGTTTTAATTAAATAAAAAGTTTTTAAAAATTGTTATAAACAAAAAGAGTAAGAAAATATAAAATACAAATACATAAATAAATAAAATGTAATAACAAAAAAAAACAAAAAAAAAGTTTTTTTTTGATTATTAAGTTAACTATTTCACAATTTGCGCCAAATAGAAAAACTGTTGAATCAAGAGCGGAAAAACTTGAAAAGACAACAACTTTTATGTTTTTGATACAACAATTCATGCCCAACAAGGGCATGAAATGATCAACAGAAGTTGTTGAGATTAAGTATAAAATTGTTAGCACTACGACTTTTTTCTCTGTGTGTATAGATCACTATCAAGGCAGAAAGTTTTAACACTCGTGTAGCAAGGAGCTTTTTTAGACAATTTATTGCCCACAATTTGGAAATATAAATGCTTTGAATAAACGTTTTTCCTCAATTCCTTTTTTCCACATCATACATCTGAGGTAGATAATTTATTTAATAAATATTTACCGAAGCGAATTGTTAACTGAAAAGTAAACAATATATATATCCGTTGTGATGATCAACGTTGTGACTATCAATAATATATAAAATTTTGAAAACAAAAAAATGTTCGTTCTTTTTATAATTTAAAAAAAATTTTACAACTTAAGTTAATCGCGGACCTGTTTGTGCCGCGACAAAATTGAGAATCTTGAGTTTTCATTTTCGATGCGTGAACTTTTAGACGCACCGTAGAAGGTTACGCTTGGTACCAACTGGTGTCCGTAAAATCAAAAATATTAACGGACACCCTAATATACATACAGTTTATAAATTTCACACTCGTCAGTGCTTAAATGAATATGCTGATACGAGATAGTTTTTGTGTTTATGCCGAGATAAGCTCAGCTCAGCTTTTGGTATAAAAAGACCGTCTTGGAGAATGGCAATTTCAGTCTTGTCCTTGGTGCTATTGCGATAACTTTATAATTGAAGTAGAAATTGGAAAATGGGAGCAATTCATTTCGTTGTTCTCATTCATTTGGCCTTCTGGCTAACTACGGTGTATGGAGATTGCGATTTATTAATAGATGGCGACTCCCCGGAATTTCATAAAGTCTACGGCGAAGGCGATATTTGGAGCGAAGATGAGCACATACAATTCGAAGATGACGAAAGTATTGATGTAATTTGTTCTACAAGCATAATGTAAGATATAAAATTCTATTGTCCATGTGAGTAGTTGCTCTACAAATCAATGAAATACAAACAAATTTTTCAGATTCAGGAATTCCGATCTTCGGACAAAACAAGTTAGATTGAATTGTGAAGACGGTAACATTAGATACAATGATGAGGATACCGAAAATGGATACGATGAAATAAGTTGCCGTTTACCTTATCTGTCAAATAATAAAGCGACTGGAGGGTGCACTTTACGTATAGATGGCCACTCGCCGCTTTTCGTTAAAAACATCGGCTATAGAAATTTAGTTTTGAAGAAGCAACTTGAAAGCATCGAATTGGACGAAGGCGAAAAACTGCAAGCATATTGTTCTACAGGCCTACGGTAATATATTAAGCTGCATTGCGCAAGTCATTTCTCTACAAGTCAGTGAATTGAATACGAAAGGAAATTTTTTAGATTCAGAAATCGTGGATCCGTGGCTCAGAGAAGCATTGAATTGGAGTGTTTAAACGGTGACATTCAATACAAGGATCAGGGTGAAGAATTTAGAAATCTTGGGGAAATAAGTTGCAGCGATGTCTTAGAAGCCGATCTGTATGAGAGTTAGCGAAAGTTACCGAATTGCGGGGAGTATATGTCCTATGCCATTGGAATTGCTCCGCAGAATATTAAAGAAATCGTATCAGCTGGCATTTGCTACGATTTGGATACGCTGACCATGAAATACGTCACCTATTTGGCCTACCCGCCGAAGTATGATTTCAACACGCAAAAGGTAAATATTTTTTATTATCATTTTTCAATCGCATCCTTGAAATTGCTTTTTTGCAGGAAGCCTCTGTAGATCTCCAAGTCGACTTGAGCAAAAAAATCAGCAACTTCGATTCGTATTTCTCATTTATGAGGTATGCAAAATAAAATAGAGTGGCATTCTTATGCGATAACAATGAACTTTTATTTAAGCCCAGTAGCATTTAGGGATGCATTTGAATTGAAAAAAACCAATAATCGTTTGCTCAATAACTACGACTATATGAGCATAATACAGGACGGCCCCTTGCTCAGCGAAATGTCGAAATTTGATTATATTTTCAATACTGTTTGGTGGAACGGTTTGCGGTCGGGCAATTGGAAATTGTATCTGGAGGCTTTGGCGGAACGCACTAAAACGGTCAGCTATATTGTATCGATGGGCACTTCGGGCACAATTCACCTGCCCACAATAACTTGCAACAAAACCGAAATACTATCGATTGAGTCTGGTGGAATTACGGCCACTGCCCCAAAATATATTTGGGCCAAACTGGAGTCTTTGCCTGCAAATGAAAGTTTTGTTGTGATTGGCTACAATTCGCCATTCGTGAGTCGTGTTCTTGTTTTGTATTCTAGTTATTTATTAAATTCCAATTAAATCTTTTCTTATTTCCTTAGTTCAACGGTTCCAAAGATGATATTTTTTGCGAGGACATGTGTGACAAGATCGATTGGCTTCAGAAGGGCCTTTTCGGCAGAATTCGCCTAATGCCAGCTTATGGCGTGGTTTTTTGCTGTCGTACTGAAGAAGTGGCTGAGAGATTCCAAAATCTTCCAATGGCACATTCGGAAGAAGCAACAACACCACCGCCTGAATTGATATAATGCATTTAACTATACTAGTTTAGTTCCTAAACATTTAAGCATGAGACATTTACACCATGTTCTAGAACGTGAAACAGTGAAAATATTTGAAAATCAGTCGATAAATCCAAAAATATCACTGTTTCTTTTCTATTTTTTCGTTCTAAGCTCAAGCAGTTATTTGAACAACAACTCTGTCTCAGATGACAGATTGTGCGCAGTGCTGGTTTTTTATATACGATTGTACTCTTTTAGGTTTAATCCCAATTCTACAGAATGAATTGTACGAAATTGTATAAGAAAAATCCAAGACTAGTTCAATAATCGGATTTGTAATAAATTTTTTTGATCAAAGGAGCAAAATTATTATGAATTTTTTTTGTAAAATTTTTCTTAGGAACGAATTTTATAATTAATAAACAATTTATAACGGGGCAGGCACATAACGTCAACGTAGCCGTCACAAATCATTTCATTTCATTCACAAAACATTACAATTTCAGTCGTGAAACAACAACATTTCAGTCTCAATTCATCAATTTGCCGTTTAAACCTTTTGTTGTCAAAATTAGAACATTCAGTTTTGGCTGGAAATTCACAACGGTTCGTTACCAGAATTATCATTGAGGATAACCTTTGGTGTCAAATAAATGTTTGATTAAACAAAAAAAAATTCTTTTTAATAAAAAAAATGTTTTTGTATTATTACCCACTATGTTAATAATGCGGCATTGGTCGGATATGTCGTACCCTACCGTTAACATCCCGTGAACGCCCCATAAACTCCCCCAACATAAAATTTCACCGAAATATCACTTGTTGTCGGCCTCTCCGTTTTGAACTTTGGTCGGCTCGATCATTGGCAACGCGCTTGCTTCATGCAGCAAACTTTTTGGAAGAAATGGAGTCTCACTCTTCTACAAGAGCGATACAAGCCAGTGTGTTGCTGATGGACGAAAATCTTCCTCCACTCTCTTGGCAACTTGGTCGTTTGATCGATACCATATGTGGAAGCGACGCCTTTGTACGTGTAGTGGTGGTTCGAACGCGTAGTGGAATTATAAAACGTGCCATTGGAAAAATCGCTCCGCTGCCAATGGATAATGTTGAGGATATTCGGAGAAGTTTTGCAATGAGGTATAATTCACTTAGATACATACAGAACACTAAAACTCTAACCTCCGCTTCGCTTTTTTTCCAATTGCATACGATAATTATGAAATTGTCCGTTTAAGATAATTTTGAAGCGCTACTGCTAATACTGATACTACTGCTCTTAATGACAAAAATCAAATATTTAATACTTCCATATGGCTAGCAACCTACCAGCGCAATGTGCATGAATTTCGAATTCAATTGAGACAAGAAATTGGTCCAGTTCCAAATTAGTTGTGCAGTAGGGGATACTGGTTCCACCCAAATCTCTTTCACATGTGGTGAAGTGGTGAATTTAACATGGCGTTGTCATTAGAGGAATCTACCAGCTGCCTCCTCTGTATTAACTCCTAGTCAGTAGCCTTTAAGATCTAGCTATATCCCAGCGGTTGAACATTGGCGCTATGCAGTACTTGTATTCAGTTCAGAACTAGTTACTACGACTTAGCTACATACTAGCCTTCGGTAAATCAAAAAAATTTGTTTCGCCCAAAAAAACCCAAACTACATTTTTTTAAGTATCACTTTATTATTACAAATGGTTTTATTATTTATTTCAAAAGTATTATCTGAAAATATAAAAATTAAAACTTTTAAAAATATAAAACTGTAAAAAAAAGAAAAATTAAAAGAATGAAAGATTGGAAATCTGTGAAAAAAAGGAAAGAAAATGGTAAAAATCTGTAATAATACATATAAATTTGGAAAAATGTATAATTGTTAACATAAATATAAAAACCATTCTCAAGAAAATACTTATATTTACCCTTTTATGCACTTCATTGGAACCAAATGGAATTTGATCGGAACGAAATGGAATCGGAACAACATTTTGAAATGGATCGGGAATGAAGTGGAAGTGAGAATTATCGATAAACAATCGAAAAAGTATTGATGAAATATTAAAAAATTATCAATAAAATATCCACAAAAAATCGATAAAATGACCAGCAAATGGTCAAAGATTTGTATCGTACTCGCATGTACAGTAGACCGTATCACCTTATAGGGGGAACAAAAAAAGTTAACCGCACACCATCTAATTTGAAGCAAATTTGAAAGGAGATTCCGAAAAAAATTTTCGCATTGACATATTTGTTCATATTGTCACCATTTATGATCCGATTTTAAAGTATAATATATCAAAATTTGTGTCTCGAGGAGACCTATAATAATGCCCCTACGTTCGGTACAAATATTAATTATATTTTTATACCCCCACACTCACTGTGGCAGGGTATACTAACTTTGACACAACGTTTGTAACGCTCATAACGGGGCGTGTCCGGTATGTCCGTCTGTCAGTCCGCCTGTCCGTCCGCACGATAGCGGTCGCAGTTTTGAAGATATCGACTTGAAACTTTGGGTACATGTTCTTCTCGTGAATACTGAGATCAAGTTCGAGAATCAGCCAAATCGGACAAAAACTGGGCGTGGCTCCCATACACCGAAAAAAATGGTCAACATTTTGCAAGTCTTTTTTATTGCTGCATTCGATTGGAGATGTTTAGAAACGTATTTTTGACATGGTCCAAGGTTCCGAAACCACATATATAAGGGTCAAAATAAGGTCTTGAGACCAATTTTTTTTTGGTCGATTTGATTGGAAATTTTTAGAAACGGATTTTGGACATGGTTCGGGCTCCAAAACTATTTATAGGTGGATTCCTACTGTGTGGGGGTATTTCAGCTTCGGCATAGCCGAATACAGTATACTCTCTAGTTTTTAAATAGTATTTTAAATAGTATTTGAAGTTACTTGGCACACTTGGTGATCAAATGACATGAATCACCCAAAAACCAGGCTTCACCATCATCACCACCACCGAAGGAACACAATAAATATTGTGGCAACGTAAAAAAAATATTTTCAAATCATAATAGTTATGCCGTAACTAAAAATATTTTCGAAAAATAACAGTCACGAGCAATGTACAAAATATTTTCAAGCGATAATTGTTATGCCGTAACTTTTAAAAATATTTTCAAAAAATAAAAGTTACGAGCAATGGGAAAAGTATAACTTGCGATGTAATAGTTATGCGGCAACTTTTTTGCGATAAAACTTATAATAGTTATGTCCCTGTTTCCAATGCTTCAAATTAGATGGTGTGTGGACAACTTTATTTTTTCGAGATGGTCTAATGTGCAGGCTATTTTAGCTTTGGCCAGACCGAAGAAAATTCTCTTACTAGTTTTTATTAAACAATTTTTTTGTTTAATCAAACAATTTTTTACTTACCAAAAAAGTGTTTGTCAGTACGTATGTCACATGTTCATACAAACTCTTATATTAATGGTCATTGACACCAAAGGTTATCCTCAATGATAATTCTTGTACACCAAACCGTCTAAATGGAACGTGTTGTCGAACTATTTGCAACGTTTGCAATCTAATAATTATTTGCTATCAAATTATTTGCTATCAAATACGGTATGATCATGGCAATGACGCATGTTTTTTTGAAAAATATCGTCGTCGAGATGTGTCTTTTTTTTTCGACACATGTCAAATACAACTAATTAAAATACAAAATTTGACCTAGTAAAATTGGCCTTAGAAACTTCAAAAAAATGGTTGAATATAACTAAAATAATTCCCCAAAGGAATATTTGGAAACCCTATGTACTGGCACGAGGGATAACATCTTACGGCGACTTTCACATTTATAGTTGCTTTCTTTCTTTTTCTTTTCCATTTTGAATCACATCTTTAGTCACTAAAAGCTTTGAAATTAATCTGAAAAACTGTATGTAAGATGAACATCAAAAGTTGTATTCAAAACAGTTTTCAGGTACTGTTAGGTACAAGACGCTCCCAGTTTCTACAAATAAGAAAATATTAATTATATCAATTCAAGCGCTGGTGTGTCCGAATGCGCCATTGGAAAATGTGGGAACCTCTCAGCCACTTCTTCAGTACGACAGCAAAAAACCACGCCATAAGCTGGCATTAGGCGAATTCTGCCGAAAAGGCCCTTCTGAAGCCAATCGATCTTGTCACACATGTCCTCGCAAAAAATATCATCTTTGGAACCGTTGAACTAAGGAAATAAGAAAAGATTTAATTGGAATTTAATAAATAACTAGAATACAAAACAAAAACACGACTCACGAATGGCGAATTGTAGCCAATCACAACAAAACTTTCATTTGCAGGCAAAGACTCCAGTTTGGCCCAAATATATTTTGGGGCAGTGGCCGTAATTCCACCAGACTCAATCGATAGTATTTCGGTTTTGTTGCAAGTTTTTATGGGCAGGGGAATTGTGCCTGAAGTGCCCATCGATACAATATAGCTGACCGTTTTAGTGCGTTGCGCCAAAGCCTCCAGATACAATTTCCAATTGCCCGACCGCAAACCGTTCCACCAAACAGTATTGAAAATATGATCAAATTTCGACATTTCGCTGAGCAAGGGGCCGTCCTGTATTATGCTCATATAGTCGAAGTTATTGAGCAAGCGATTATTGGTTTTTTTCAATTCAAATGCATCCCTAAATGCTATTGGGCTAAAATAAAAGTTCATTGTTATCGCATAAGAATGCCACTCTATTTTATTTTGCATACCTCATAAATGAGAAATACGAATCGAAGTTGCTGATTTTTTTGCTCAAGTCGACTTGGAGATCTACAGAGGCTTCCTGCAAAAAAGCAATTTCAAGGATGCGATTGCAAAATGATAATAATAAAATATTTACCTTTTGCGTGTTGAAATCGTACTTCGGCGGGTAGGCCAAATAGGTGACGTATTTCATGGTCAGCGTATCCAAATCGTAGCAAATGCCAGCTGATACGATTTCTTTAATATTCTGCGGAGCAATTCCAATGGCATAGGACATATACTCCCCGCAATTCGGTAACTTTCGCTGACTCTCATACAGATCAGCTTCTAAGACATCGCTGCAACTTATTTCCCCAAGATTTCTAAATTCTTCACCCTGATCCTTGTATTGAATGTCACCGTTTAAACACTCCAATTCAATGCTTCTCTGATCCACGGATCCACGATTTCTGAATCTAAAAAATTTCCTTTCGTATTCAATTCACTGACTTGTAGAGAAATGACTTGCGCAATGCAGCTTAATATATTACCGTAGGCCTGTAGAACAATATGCTTGCAGTTTTTCGCCTTCGTCCAATTCGATGCTTTCAAGTTGCTTCTTCAAAACTAAATTTCTATAGCCGATGTTTTTAACGAAAAGCGGCTAATGGCCATCTATACGTAAAGTGCACCCTCCAGTCGCTTTATTATTTGACAGATCTGGTACACTGCAACCTATTTGATCAAATCCATTTTCGGTATCCTCATCATTGTATCTAATGTTACTGCCTTTACAATTCAATCTAACTTGTTTTGTCCGAAGATCGGAATTCCTGAATCTGAAAAATTTGTTTGTATTTCATTGATTTGTAGAGCAACTACTCACATGGACAATAGAATTTTATATCTTACATTATGCTTGTAGAACAAATTACATCAATACTTTCGTGCGCCCCTAAATGTATGTGTTTATCTTTAACCCAAATATCGCCATCGCCGTAGAGCTTACGAAATTCCGGGGAGTCGCCATATATATATAAACTGCAAATTCCATACACCGTAGTTAGCCAGAAGGCCAAATGAATGAGAACAACGAAATGAATTGCTCTCATCTTCTAATTTCCACTTTAATTATAAAGGTATCGCAATAGCAGCAAGGACAAGACTGAAATTGACATTCTCCAAGACGGTCTTTTATACCAAAAGCTGAGCTGAGCTTATCTCGGCATACAAACAAAAACTATCTCGTATCAGCATATTCATTTAAGCACTGACGAGTGTGAGTTTATTTTGGAAATTTATAAACTGTATGTACATTAGACTGACAATGGTTTCATGAAGTGGCGAATTTCAAAAAGCCCTAAACATACGCTATTGGGCGAGAAAATTATTGTGGGAAATTTTCAGCAAAATCGGGCCATGGGAAAGTGTGCCGCCAGAAGCTCAAAGTACGTGTTTTTTAGAGCCCGACCGATAAGCATTTTCAGGCCGAAGCCGATGCCGAAGGTCAATTGCCAATATTAAGTACCGAAGCCGGTACTTAAATAAAAAACCATTAAAAACTTGTTTTTTCGAGTATTTTCATTCAAATTCGAGTGCATAAATAAATTTAGTTTTTTAAGGAATTTTATTTAAATTTTAATCATATTTTTTGTTTTGTGGGCCTCTTATGTCCCATTGGAAATTCAACCAATTACACAATTTTACATTCAAGTCTCAAGAAAATCATTAAGACCGTTTAGATGTGATGTGGGCTAGAAAATCGTATCGTAAAAAATTAGTTTTGGTTTTCGGTGTCGCAAAAATAAGAAAAACAATGTCGGCATTTTCGGCCGAAGCCGATTAATCGGTCGGGCTCTAGTGTTTTTATAACCAAATCGACAATTTCGATTTGAATCTTTAAATAAATTCATTTAGAAAAATGCAGGTTTAAAAATAATACAACTTTTATTCTGTGGATTGCGGGTGCGAATGCGTATACTTTGAAATTCTGAGTCGGGAATGCGGATACGGATGGTAAAAAGTAAATTTTACATTTAAAATTTCTAATGCGGATGTGAAATGGCTGATGTGGATACTATGAAATTGAAACTAGCGAATGCGGATGCTGATTCGGATGTTAAGTTAAACTGGATGCTCTTCGGATACTTTTCGGTTGCATATGCGGATACTTTAAAATTCCAACTAGTGGATGCTGATGCGGATGTGGATGTAGATATTAGTCACAACCAGAATTTATTAAATTATACAAAAAGGACTCTGTCGAAAGTAAACTTATAAGTTTACAATTTCAACTTTTTTGGTTGAAATTCTCAATTTTTCAACCACGAGGGTTAAAATTGAAACTTTTAGGTTGAGAATTTCCACCTTTAAGTTGAAATTTTGACTATATACTTTTTTCAACCAGAAAAGTTTTAAATCTCAACCCAAAATAGTTGAAAGTTTGAATTTAAACCTGAAAAAGTTGAAGGATGTTGAAAAATTTAACCATCATTTTCGACTAAGTAGCGTCTTTTTAGGGTGTACGCATTTTGAAATTCGTTACTTAATTTTTTTCATACAAAGTCAAGTGCAAGTCTAATGTAAATATGTATGTAGGATCAGTGTGGCCAGGTTAAGCCTTTCGAGCCTTTATTTTACTTACTTCAAAAAATCATGTGGTGTAGGAATAAATTATGGAGAAACAAAATGAAATTAAAAGCCAATTTTTTATATAGAAATGGAAATATCGAAAAATTATCCATAAACTCTCGATAAAATATCGATAATTATGAAAAAATTAAGAATAAAATGTCGAAAATTTATCGATGATATATGATGAAATCAAAAAATTACCAATAAAACATCGAAAAACCACGCACCATTCATTCAATTCAATGTATAATACTTTGTTGCCACTGTAAATATATTTGACAATTCATTCATTACTTTATTATTACAAAAAGAAAAACCTCTTTTGGCCAAGCTAGTCTATAAATATAAAAGCTCCGTTTGTCCCGATAGATGGTGACTAACATATCCGCGCCCAGCCCAAACCGCTGAGCCCAGAGCTCTGAAATTGTTTGTGTTGCTCTGGTGACACCCTAGGCGTCCACTAAGAAGCGATTAGGCGCTCCGCCCCTGCCACTCCCACCAGAACTATACCTGTAAATTCGAGATGGATGTCATGACTGGTGGAGTTAGGACTCTGGTTCTAAATATGATTTTATGTTAGCTAACACCCGGAAAGGTGGACTCGAGTACTACAACAAGAAAATTCAATATGGCGGCCGTAATTTCAAGATCCCATCGAAACATTATAAAACTTGGTATAGGGGAGTTTTTGGGGTCGCTGATTACGAATTTGATGTTATTTATGGTTGCGGAATTCACGGGGGTTCACGGGAATGTACGGGAAGGTGCACGGGAGGTTTCACTGGAAGGTACTTTCACTACACCCAGAGAAAAAAACAACCTAAAATCAAAAATAACCACCTTAAAACAAGTAGAAACGTTAATGAAAGTCTGGTAAAGTTGGAAATTTTAGAAACAGCTACGAACAAACTTGTTTTCAATTTAAAACTTAAATTCAAAAATAAACAAACTTATTTCAAAGTTGTTTTCCGATTATTTCAAAAATTTTCCAATCATATTAAGTTTGCCAGATCTTGATTTTAAATCGTTCAACTTTGTTTCAACGTTGACAACAGTTATTTTAAGTATTTTTCTCTTTATTTCAAAGTTGTTTCCATTAAGTTGAAAAAATTAAGGAGTAAATACGGCTGTAGGAAATATCGCCCAATGAAAAATCGCCCAAAAATTAAAAAGGAAAAATCGCCCAAAAACTGAAATGGAAAAATCACCCAAAAATTTGGAAAAATCGCCCAAAAATAAATATGAAAAATAGCCCAAAAATATTATATAAAAAATTTTTGGGCGATTTTTCCAAATTTTTGGGCGATTTTTCCTTTAAAATAAAAATGAAAAATCAAACAAAAAAAGTTTTGGGCGTCTATATATTTTGTTAAACTTTGTTCTTTTTCTTCTTTGTGTTACCATATGTTAATCAGGTGGTGCATTTGAAAAGGTATGTTCAGAGTTTTGTTTTTTGATTCGACCCTTTTTAGGGCCACCGAGTATATATACAAACAGAGCGATGTTAATTTAATGACATGGGAAATGTATGGAATAGGTGTGCTGTACTCTTTGTGGGGAGTTAGCGCCGCGGGCTAAAAATGTTACCAAACAAAACCGTGCGATTTTTTGAGGTAGTGAATAGGAGTTCTGTGGTATGCTGTATGCTGTTGGTAAAAGCGCCGCACGCAAAAAATTTTAACAAAAAATCGCGCGATTTTTTGTTAAAATTTTTTAAGTTTGGATTGATGTGTGCCGTGTTTTTAACAGTTTCAATGTTGCTGAACTCTTTCCATAGGGTTGTTGCGATTTTACCTTTATAATTTTTGGGCGATTTTGAATTTTTGTTTTAAGCGATTTTTCCAAATTTTTGGGTGATTTTTCCATTTCAGTTTTTGGGTGATTTTTCCTTTTTTTTGGGTGATTTTTCCTTTTAAATTTTTGGGCGAAATTTCCTTTTTAGTTTTTGGGCGATTTTTCATTATGAAATATCGCCCAAAAAATTTGGGCCATTTTTCATATGAAAAATCACCCAATTTTGTATGAAAAATTTTTGGGCGATTTTTCATTGGGCGATATTTCCTACAGCCCTTGATTTTACTACGTTTTTTTCCCTGAGTGTACTGTTAGTTGGGTGATCAGTGGGTTTCCGAGGTTCACGGAGGTTTCGGTGGTCCAGGGGGAGATTCAGCGGGAGATTTAGGGACATTTTATTCGCTACGAAAATATCAAACACACATATCCGAAATCCAAAAAGGATATCTATAGGCATTTTTAGTTAGAAACCACAGGAATTGTAACACTTTTTTTTGCATTTCAGTTTATTTATTACAAGCTACGATTTTCTCAAAAAAAAAAAATAACATCGAGTGTCAACAACATAGTACATACTTAACAATTAAATGTGATTAAAAGTACATTGAGTTTAGTAGTTAAAAATAATACAAAAAATGCCAAAGTCATTAGAATAGTAAGAATTGAAATGTTTTTTGTTTCTTCATATTACATTCGTACGTCTATTAAACATTATATAAAATAAATATTTTCTAAATGAGTTCGTGAATAATTTGCCTTCAGCTAGAGAATTGGTTATGACACAAGAGAATTCAGCATTTGGGTGATG
Organism: Heteromyza rotundicornis; assembly: GCA_951394025.1. Classification (NCBI taxonomy): domain Eukaryota; kingdom Metazoa; phylum Arthropoda; class Insecta; order Diptera; family Heleomyzidae; genus Heteromyza; species Heteromyza rotundicornis. The sequence continues at coordinate 18,218,159 of OX596012.1, read as the reverse complement.
ACCCCAAATTCGATGAGGTGAGTATTTTTGCAGTATTAGGAAGAGTTTAAAATTAACATTAGAGTGTAAGGAAAAAAACAACAAGAAATGATAACAATTAATTATGAACAATAAAAAAAAATTAAATTAAATTAAATTCAACAAATGTTTCAAGCTGAGTTTGGAGCAATGATTGGGGAGCGAATTTTTCCTCTTCTTCGTCACGTTAAGAACAAGTCCAGTGGATTGTGTTCTGGGAAGTCGGAGTGCAACAAATCGCCGAATGGATTGAACGAGTCCAATGTGGCCAGTGGACTGATGCACGAGGGTGGCTGCTGATCGACGCTGAAATCCAAGGAATCCGCCGACGATTCCAGAAGACGCAGACTCAGTTCCAGTGGATTCTCGAGGGTTGACATCGTAATGCTATCACTGCTGTGTGTCTCGTAGCGACTGAGTAGGCCTATCGCTGATGCGGTCACATTGGCCGACGGGCCCAGCAACTTAGTGGCATAGTGACTGCTGCTGCTGTTGCCGCCTTGCAGTGGACTCAGACAGTGCTCGGACAGGTGCAAGGATTCGCCATCGGATTCGAGCAGCATAGTGCTCAGGTCGGACATCGACTGGCTGACATTGCTGATGTACGCCGAATTCACAGAGCTGTCCAGTATGTACGAGGAGTTCGAGACCGTGGATGAGGGCGGTGAGGAGGCCACAATGAAGGAGGAAGTGGCCGACGACAACGAGGCATACGCCGACGTCGACGAGGCTGACGAAGCGCACGAAATCGATTCGGAGGAGGATATGGATGCGGTGGAAGAGAGTAGGTCGCAGGGAAAGTGCATTTCATGCAGCGACTTTTTCTTTGTCGTGGCCTTCGACTGACGCTTGGACGGGGTCTTGCGAGAGTTGGTGGTGGCATTCGTCACGGGAGTTTTCTGCACAGACTTGGACTTTTTCACCTTCACGGGCAATTGGGTGTCCTCCAATCGATCCTCAAATTCATCCTCATCCTCATCGTACTGAGTGCTTGGATACATCAACCCTTCCGCATTTGGAGAAGGATTTGTGGTGAAGCGATGATCACCATCACGTTTGCACTCCAATAAGAAGTCCGCCTCGAAACCGGGATCGGCCAGCGCCTCAGTCAGTATGCGTATGTACTTCATGGCCATGCGTAACGTGGTAATCTTCGTTAGTTTCTCATTGGTGGTGGCCGCATCTTCGCCGGTGATCGTTTGCGGCACACAATGCCGGAGATTCTCAAATGCCGAATTGATTTCGCGCATTCGCGTTCGTTCGCGTGCATTGGCCGTTTTTCGCCGGTATTTGCTTAGCGGGGCAGCCTTCGTTTTGGCCTTTGAAGAGTTCGTCTGAGAGGTGGTCAGCGATGTGCCTGTTGTTGCTTTTGTGGTGGTGCTACCCTCACGCCTGTGAGCCGATTTTGAGTTTTTAGGCTTGGTGGCTGATAGTGGTGTGGACGGCAAGCGGTAATCGGCTCGTTCAATTGTGTTGTTGTTGTCATCGCTATTATAACCCATCGGCGACTCGTCTGCATTCGCCAAAGCATATTTGCGTTTCTGTCTCTGTCGCAGCGAGTACTTTTCCTTGCGGCTGTTACCTTTTTCATTTTTCGTCTCGGAGATGTTGGGCGGCGAGGCTACCGCGGCATAATTATGCATTTCATAAGTCAAAGCGGACTTCATTGTGGATTCCGAAAACTGCAATGAGATGGAAAGGGAAATCAAATCAATGAATTTGGTATGTGTTTGAGAAACTAGTCGAAAATCGTACGGAGAACAATTTAATAATAATTACGAGAAAAAAGTTGTTAACGTACAACTTTTCAAAATGTATGAAAAACCGTTGTTGGTAGATTGGATTACCCCAAAAAAATTGTTAGAACAATTCTTCAAAATTCAGCATAAAATAGTTCAAATAATCGAAAAAGTTGTTGTTGTTGTAAGTTCTTTTACCACAATTTTTGATTAATTGTGAATTTTTTAAAAAATTACTAAAAAAAAATAACAATTTAATTGTGAAAAAAATGGTGCAATATATTTAAAACGGTTAAACGTACCAACATTAGAGGGTTGGAGCGTTTTTAACCGTCTTTTTCAGTTAGATTTACCGACTTTTTTTTTGTGTGTATAGTCCATAAACTCCTTTGAACTTGTAAACAAATATCAGCAAATGTCGTGTTAACAGGAACCTGAAGTCTTGTGGCAAATATATTGCAGCCACTTAAGATGCCACTGAATGGCTGCTTGTGAATCATGAGCACACAAAAAGTTAAGAAAATATCCATAAGAATACAATACTTTGGTTTATAGAATGTAATTAATTATAACTTTTGAGATAATAACTTATTAACTACAAGATTGATTGGAGTCAACGAGGCGACAAAAAAGCTATTAGGAAAACATAGTATCACCTCGGCTATTGCTAGGCCTATCTTATTATATGGAATTATCGTGTGGCAGTCAACTTTGGTCAAAGATATACAGCGAAAGATTCTGACGAAATTTCAGCGTATGACCTCGATATCAATCAGCGGGGCATTGAGATCCACCCCCTCAGACGCATTAGCTGTAGCGGTCAGGCTTAAATGCAGAAATCAATGGGACAGCTCACTAAGGGACACTCTTCTGTTATAGTTGCTACTGAAGCCATATGTGGTACAACAGACTATATTCTCCCCGAAATCTCCTTCACAAGAGACTTCCGCACCACTTTTCCGGAGCGGTCCGACTGGGAAAAGCTGTGGCCACGGCAGAGGGATCAAATTAACTTTTATTCTGACAACTCCAAACTCAACAACAAAGTCGGTGGTGGAGTTTTCTCTGACGAATTTAATGTATGTTTTTCATTTCGCCTTCCCGACGATTGCAGTGTATTTCAAGCAGAGGTGGTATCAAAGTATCAAATTAGTTTTGAACTAGCTGCAGCGGAAAGTAATATCTGCTCAGGATATTACGATTTTCACAGACAGTCAGACCACAATCAAATCCTTGGAATCTGTCCACCTAACATCAAAGGTAGCCTCGGACTGTCGCACATCTGTAAACAAGATGGCTAAGCAGTTTAGCATCCACATCTTCGGGGTGCCGAGGCATAGGGACATTCCAGGGAAGTGCAAAGCTAATGACCTCGCAAGGCAGCGCACCACAATACAGCTTCTACACTCAAAGAATTTTTTCGTTCGTAAGAAAAGAAAAATTAGACAAACACACTTCGTTTGTTGTTTCGTTTGCAAGCAACGTTGAGGTAACGAAAAAAAAAAATTTCAGCTCAGCCAGGATTCGAACGCGGGACGTTAGGTTTATAAGTTACGCACATATACGCTGTGCCACTGAGCTACTTTCGTTCTGGTCGATAAAAACAAAGCTTATATCGAATTCGTTTAAACGTTTATTAGAAATTAGTTTTTAATATGCAGCAATTTAAAAACGTTTCCAATAAAATTAAAATGCAACACTTTTATTGGAAACGTTTTTAAATTGTTGCAAATTTATTATTTGCGGCAAAACGACTTAATTTGGAGCAAATATTTGTTGTTTGTTTTTTTCGTTTAAGTTTGTATTCAAAAGTAGTATACTTGCAGCGAACATTCTCCAAACATAATAATTCTTTGAGTGCACCGTATAATGCACGTGCAAAATAATACTTGTGTCGCCATGCCGACAGCCAACTTAACCTAACCAATAGTGTGCCCATTCAAAAGTTGTAGCACTAAAACTGCAAAAATAATTGCGGGGATGCATTTTTGTGGAAGAACGTTGAAAATATCTTTAAAAATTCGAAATCCCGCACTCAAAATCTTGGGTTTTCGGGATTGAGAAAACGTCCGGAATTCCGAAATTAAAGGATTCGGTATGCTGGGATTGAATGCCTTAATCTGAACACTATCGCCTTGTAATTTTTGGACGGGTTGTAAGTCTATAGGGACTAAGAACAATTTTCTATTTGAGTAGATCAATACCTGCACAGTGGTCCTATCATAGGGGCGTATGCCTATTTCTTGGCTACGCCCCTGCTATTGTATTATTATTCATGGTCTTATTTAGGCGACTGTGTGGCCGCGTTCAACTATAAAATTTTTAACTTTGCAAAAATTCAAATTAAATATTTCTTTGAATTTGGGTGTGCCTTAAGCCAAACAAGCACTTCTTCTGCTAAATGAAATTAATGTGTATTCTAATTTTGTGAAACATTAAATTGAAATGAATTTCTTTACTTTTGATTGACTTGATTCGCACCTTTAACGTAAAAAAAAAAGATGGCACGGCATGTCAAGAGCTGTCAGGCGGAACAGAATATTTATTTTAATAGAAATTTACGCTCCACTCGTGTTGACATCACTTAAAAACCCATTTTATCCAATTGATTAATTTGATTGCCGTTCATTTTCGACATTTTCGAGGTCTCAGCAGTTTCTGCATTAGAACTGATACATTGTGTGTACCTTCTCCTCGACGATGAGCAATTATAAACGTTAGATTTAAATTGATTTTAATTCATTGGAAAAAAGAAAATACTTGCGTACAAGAATTGACACAAATTTACAAATACGAACGGGTAGGGTGGCGGGACACACACACGACGATTTATGTGGTAGCAGCGGATGTTGTCTGGGTTATTTATTTTTTACAAATTTACTTCATTTCATTTGACTTACTATCCAAAATATCGATTTCAGTAGTCAACATTAATGAAGCGGAACGTTTAAAGACCTCTGACAAACTGTGCTGCCATGCAATGAAGTAAGAACGGCCAAAAGCGGAAATAAAGTCAGTAGATTCTGTATGGGAAGGGCGTGTGTGTTGAAATTATTGTGTGCAACGCAATGCAACTGTAAAGTAATTTAATTCGGTAGAAATTTCTTCAACATCAAAGATCGATGATCGTTCGTTGACTGGTAGGTGGGATCGTTCGCTCGCTCGTTCGCTCGTTCGTTCGTTTACTCTTAACAGTTGGCCTAACATCAGACGGGCATGGGTTTTCGATCTTGGTCTGCCGCTTTTTTTTTTTGTCTACTTCTTCTGTGGTGCCAGAAAGTAAGTGGAGCGTTTGAAGAGGGCACGATTGCAATTAGGAAATGTGGAAATTCATAATTGGTAATTCATTCATTGGATTCATTAAACAATTCCGAATTCCTAATGACTTCTTGGCCGAAAATGGCCAACATTTAAGCGAATTACGATGATTCACTTATACACAGCTCCACTTGAATGCCATAAAAACGGAATTTAATTTCCCATCTTAATTGTTACAAAGACGTGCAACGAACTTTCGCACTCACACTTATGCGTTTTTCGCTTTAAGCTGTAAGGTGTTTGGCCACTTAAGTTGGCCAAAGCAGAAATCAGTTGAGGTGTTTGAGGCTTCTTGAATTACAATGTAATCATAAATTGCCTAGCTGCTGACTGTTTGGTTACTTCAAGTGAATCATAGTGAATCTTGGTAAAAAAAGAAAACAAAAAAAAAACACTTCATCCTTAAAAGGCATTTCCAAGGTGGATGTAGCACTAGTATAGCATCTACTACCAGCTCTAAGCTCTAAATCTGTATCTCACGGATACACTCGAAGCTAACCAATGAGCAGACTAGCATTGCCCGACCAAACTAGCGCCAAACCAGCCAACAAGACTACGACTTCGTTCATTTAATCGCCAGCGAATGCTCATGTGATGTGGCCTGCCCGTTGATCATTCATTTTCGATTACTTAATTTCAAATTAAATTGAATTGAATTGAACTGCAGAGATTTCTCTGCGCCGATAGCCTCCATCGGGCTTCTTAGTGTGTGAAAAGAAACACTCTCAACGATTGAGACGATAAAGCTGATTATTTTATTCAAATTGTCTCACAACGACTCCGGCAATTGACAATCGTCGCACTGTGTTGCGGCAGACTGCTTAACTGCACAATGCTTTATTTACTTAATTTAATAAAAATGGAACTTGTGGCAAGTTCTTTCGATTGGCTCGTCGTTGATTGTGAATATCCTTGACTTACTTAGGAAGACTGGGCCGACCAAATCAAGGCTGGCTTATGGGCATAGGCGCGCATGCGTGTTCTGGCCACTTAATGGCAAACGTACGAGGGGAGTGAGTGTGCAGTGAGCTTATATCTTTGGTGACTGATTCTTCAAACAGGAAAGGTTCGTTTCCTTTTATGGCCTAGTGTTAGATTGCTTGAGTGCTGGTGTGTACATGCATGTGTGTGAGTGTGGCTGTGTTCAATCGTTCAAATTGGCACAATTCTCAAATTGGCGTTTTCTTTTTTTTTTTTTGGTTTTTTGTGTGCAGCTTAGATGGGAAAATCTGTAATTATCGAGATTTGTTGTTGTGTGTGATTTTTTTTCTCTAAATGCCAAAAAATTGTATTAATGTTATTGTTGGTGCTGTTGTGTGCTGAGGGGAGTAGTGTGCAATAGTTTATAATTTTTTTTTTAATAAGTAAGTATTTTTATGAAATCCAATCCGTCTTGCCCTACAAATTGTTCCGCAATAGCTTCAGCAGCAACAACAACAACTGACAAGCCATTTAACGTCATATTAGGTACTCTTGCAAAATGAAGATACATGCGAGAGAGACCACGGTTTACAGTATTGTGGTTAAGTGTTCAGAAAGACTACAATAATAACAACAACAACAACACCAACAACAACAATGACAACAACATTGTAATGCAAGACTTAAGTTACTGCGACATTTAATACCGTCACACACTCACACAAACAAACGGAATTTCGCAAATATGAAGTACGTCACTAGACTTTCATCGTCAGCAACATAGCTGGCAGCAACAACATCAAATGTTCTAATACCTTCCACACGAATGGCCTGCGGTGTATGTTGTGCGGTCTGAAGTTCATCAGGTTTGTATCGAATAGTTTTTCTTTTTCCCCACTACAAGATTCAAGCGCAATAGATCATTTCTGTTGATGACGTTGATGCTGAGAGGCGATCTTCACCAATCATTCAATTGACCGAAAGAAATCATTGAACACATTTTGCGTATATGGTCAAGTCGGACCAGTTGCCAAATTCGGCCGTATACATACGTACAAACATGTACAATGTTCTAACCATAATAATCGGGCCAGTAGTGTTTTTGGTTGGCCAAGAGATGACCACAAGTCAACCACACACAAGTGTGTTTGAGTGGATTTTACGAAATCGAATATTGTCTTTGATTTTATTGAAAAATAAATATATAAATATATGCGGATACAAGCTGTTTACCGTTATGCTGGTTGGTGGTGCTGTCGTCCACATTCCATTGATTCCGGTCAAATGGAATGACTGAGTCGGGGTAAGTAGAGTAGGCACACACATATGCAGGAGTAGGTTACAATTTTAACAAGTGTGCTTTTTTGTTAATGGAAAAAGTAAAAATTTCTAATAAATTTGTGAATAATTAAAAAAATTTAAAAAAAAACAGTAAGAACATTTTTTTTTTGTCCAACCTAATGTAAAATCATTGCACGTTGGATATTTTTTTCAAATCCATTTCTTTTCATTTCATTCATTAGTAATAGAAATGGGTAGAATACATAGCAGGGACCGACAAGAAGCGGTTCCGGAACCGATTCAATTCATAGAACCGAAACCGATATTTTAAAAAGTTTAAGTACCGTAATCTAAATTGATATTTTGTAAAATCTGAGAACCGGAAACGATATTCGTTTTGGTCCTTGTCCCGGTTCATAAAACATTCCGAGTTATTCCGGACCTCAAATAACTCGCTTATTCAAGCTAATCCAGAAAAACCCATTGAGGGTGTTGGTCTACAACCTATCAGAATCTGTTATCAGATCGGCAATCAGAATTTGGTGTTGTACAGTGTAATTAAGGCATCAGTCTAGGCCTCAAGATGGTTCTAAATTTAGTAATATTGTTCGGATATTTTTATTTCCCCAGAGTACTTGTTGTGAAAATACTTTGCAAGCGCATTTTGCATTCTTTATTTTTGTTCAACGGACAGTCGGACATAATCAGCAGGAGTTCTTCGTTCTGATTCCCATGGAACGTTTGCTTATAAACAGTAATAACTTCTACAGTCACAACGTACGCGTCGCCAACACGAAAACTGTTCGAAATGTGGCTGTCCCATCTTATACGGCGTCCTAACTTATACCTCACACATTGCTTTTTTATGATTTAACGAAATGTTTTCATTCCCATTCCGATTCCAATTTTGCTACATTATTTTCAGTTCACTATCACTTTGTTCCCGTTCCATTCATATTTCGTTCCATTTTCAAATTGGTCTAATTTCCATTTTATTTAAGTTTTGCCATTCCTTTACGGTTTGCGTCAGTATTTAGGTAAGATAAGGTCAGGTTATAAGTTTGGGAGGTATTTATGTACCATTTCAGGGATTCAATTTGAGCATTGAATGAATTTGTGAAGGTCTGAGCATATCGATACCTTAAAGCACAACCATCCTATGTCCATTTTTCCCAAACTGTAGAAAACGAAAAACAAGTTTTGAAATTAATTATTGCAGTTCTGTTTTCTGGGTCCAATATTTTTCTTATGTAGCTTAATCCATCTTTAGAGCTCTGAAAAAAGTTCGAGTGGTTTTGAATTAAATGGTATTCTTCTGTGACATTCAAATTTGTTTTCATTATTTTGAGTGCTAAGAGGCACAACTATACTATGTCCAATACAATTCTCGAGACATTGTATACCTGAGCTCTTTATCAAAAACACAAACCAAAAATAATTTATTGCTTGAAACAGTAGATGGAGCTGGTATATTTTTCACATCAAAAAATCAAATTTCACAGTTTGAAAATAAAAACAAGTGAGTAAGTTTCAATCGGGCAAGCCGACTTATATATACCCTACACCTACTGGGCCATATTGTATCCGCCATCTTGAATTTTGAAAATGCGACATCAAATTCGAAATCAGCGACCCCGAAAACCCCCCTATACAAAATTTCATACTGTTTTGATGAAATCTTAAAATTTCGGTAAAAACACGATTTTCACTTATATGGGAGGTAGGCGTGGCAGTCGACCGATTCCTCCCATTTTCAATACCAACTCCTTCTAGGGCCTAAAAAGCATAAATCCAAAATTTGGGATCCCAAGCTTTCTTCTAGCTACTGCAATCGTGTTTACAAGAAAAGAGGACGGATAGGGCTAAATCAACTCAGGAGGTGACGCTGATCAAGAATATATATACTTTTCCATACCGAACACTTCTCCTTCTTGGTGTTACAAACATCAGACCAAAGTGAATATACCCATACCTCATGAGGTGTAGGGTATAATAAAGGAATTTTCATGTGTCAAAAATCTAATACAATTTTTATAAAATAAGCAAAGATAACAACTCCAATTGGACATTGCGCCCTTGTGCACACGAAATAAATCCTACTGTGAACATAGAACTTTCTTATTTCCTTGTTTTTTAACCACTTCCGCTCAGATTTTCACAAACCACAATTAGAGAAGAAGCTGCCTATTCGATGCATCTTCTTCTCAGGAATCCAAAAATGCCAAAAAATCGATTTTCACGAAAATGGACATAGGATGGTTGTGCTTTAAGGTATCGATATAGCCTCTATCAGTTCTGTTGTGCTCAGAACCGGGAGCTTAGTTGCAGCGAAAGTGTTTTATAGTTCCCAAATCTTCCTCATTTCAGTATATAAAGTAAAACAATGGAAGGCAGGTGTGATTTTTATCCAATTTTAAGCATTTTCAATAGCGTAAAAAATAAATCAAGAAGAAGAGGAATATTTTGAAGCGATATGACGGGCAGACTGTCATCACTAAATCAACTCCTCCTTTTGGACGATAAAAACTTCCGATTAAAGTGGTATAAAAACCATCTCCTATAGGGCAACTGTTGAATGGTCTCCCACTACTAATTTGTGCTGCTCATTCCCATGAGTAAAATGATTTGACATTAAAATGTATTATTTTGCTCAAATATTGTTAGTTTCTCATTCTATTCAATGAAAACCATATAAAAATTTAATTTAATTAAAATAAAATTAATTTTTTAAATTGTAAAAACACAAATTTTCATTGTTGATTGAAATGTCCACGGGCAAAGTTTTGTCCTAAACTGTAACAAATTTCAATGGAAAAAAAAAGTTTTTTCGTGCCAAATTTAATTACGATTAATGGAAATTATGAATTTGCAACTCAAACATATTCCATGCCATATTATAAATTACAATTACATTTGACCGCGGGCTGTCGTACAGTAATGAGCTTATTTCAGTCGACTGTCAAAGGCTATGTGATTAGTATCGACCCAACATACACACATGTATGTGCAAGGAATGGGAAACATGAATGACTTCAATTAAAAAATAAACAATTTATTACAACAAAGGCAAATTGCACATCTCTGGGCACATCAAGTATTTCCTCACACTTGTATCATATGTAATCCAAAGTGCTTCGTCGAAATTAGGGAAATTTGTTATCTTCTCACTTCAGTTTCGAGTAGGGAAGCTTCTAATGAGAAACACCTTAAATTTGGTGTATAATTTCCATTTGCGAAGGATTTTGTGGAGCTTGGCTTGTTGACGCTAACGATGACGTTGGTTTCGGCTTTGGCGTCATCTATTCGCAGTTTTCGCGACTTTCAAAACATTCTCAATTAATTTTAATCCTGCCATCGCGGTGCAGTGGTGTGTGTTGGTAGCATGTGCGACTATTTTGCGAGCGCTGTTTTTAATTTAACTTAATAACAGCAAAACCGCCGCTTCACATCACACGCCATCGGAATACACGCTGTTTTGGGCTGAAGTTTTAAGTACTGCATACGGCGGGCCCAAGTGTGTAGAGTACCTGCCTAAGTGAGTACTCCGGCGAACTTGTTGCATTGTTTGCACGGTATTTCGGCAACATCTGCCACCGCGTCTTCCAAGGAGTAGCTGCACAAATTTGCACTTTCGAACAAATTGCATGTGATTAAAAGTATTCGCGGGTAATAAACGCTCCACACTCTCAAAACAATAATGGCAGCAGCAACCGCAAACAACAACAGCAACACACATTAACACGGGGGGAAGGGGTGCAACACATAAAAAAACGAAACAACAAAAAAATTGAACACCTAAACACACCCACAACGCCGCCGCTATGGCAGGAAGGATGTGCTTTCCCGGCCGCAGGAAACACTTTGGATTCTTATCGTTCTTATTGTTTAATTTTTCGGTAGAAAATTGCGAACGAATTTGCACGAAATTTAATTTTCATTTGGTGTTGACGTAAAGTCGTAAAAACGGAAGAACAAGAAGAAGAAGAAGAATGTATATATTTGCCATGCAGCATTTTCGTGCATATTTGCAGGTTGTTGCTGTTGTAGTTGTAATTGAAGTTTCGCCGGAAATTCGCATTTGCTGCAATTTGCATGAAAGTGTGCACACACACTCACACTCATACACACCCTCGCACGCCCAGACCGGCAGACATGCAACGGCAAGTACTGCCGGCGCGGAATGTGGGGTGCGCTTCAATTGGCGTACATTTTTGGCTTCTAAGGTAATATTCTTCCTCGACTTCGAGAAATGCGATGAGACAATTTGCAGGCGATCGCATTGCATTGAAATAATCGTTGATTTTTGGCGGAAGGGGTGGCAGCAAAGTTAATGCTTATGGCAGGTAATATTCATAAAGCGGAAGTTCCAATCAACGAAAAGTGAGTGGATGTGTGTGTGTGTGTGCGCATCAACCGCGATGGATATAGTGGGAATTGTATGCCAAATTCAATATTTATTTTATTTGCAGTGAATTTTAGAAAATAAATAATAATGACATTTTGAAATTGCATATTGGAAATGATGCATACATACATACATATTTACCCATTGCAATTACATTTTTCATAATGTTTGTAATGTAGACACTCAGAAAAAAAATATTATGAAAATCAATCAATAGGATTTGAACTAATTGAACTAAGAGGAAACACTGTTTACCATTTTTTGTACAGATTTTTAACCGATTTTTTCAGCAATTTTATTAAATTTTTGTTGGTATGTAGAATGAAGCGTGGTGGGTATACAAAAGTCCTTATGGGCAAGCCAAATCGGCCGTGTTTCCAAATATGAGTTATTTTTATGCTGTATTTTTTATTGTACAGTAAAGCCAGGATACAGTATCATTTCCCTAATAACACTGTACAGCACTGAAAAGCCACGGTGCTTTTTCTAATATTTTCTGGGCTTCTTATCACGAATATGCCATCAAATTTTCTCGGGTAACCTCTAGTTTGGTCAAATAGGTCCTTCCCGGGTTTTTTGAAAGTCTTAAAATTTTCGCACAGTGTGTTAAAACTGTACTGAGTATTTTAAAACTGGTTTGAAAAATTCGGAAAAATCATATATAGACAATTTCACAGCCTTCCAAAAGAAATGTTTTTTTAATAATTTTTTTTTGTAGTACTCGGTCTAAACGAAAATAAAAATATGTTTCAAAACCACAGAAATACAGTTTTTGATTAATTTGTATGGATTTAAATTCTTTGTTGCAAAAAATGTACAATATTATTTTGGGCTGTGCGAACAATTGCCCAAAAATTAAAATAGAATAATCGCCCAAAAAATTCTACTAACATTTTTGGGCGATTGTTCAATTTTGATTTGGATGTTTTTTCATTTTTTTTTTGGGCGATTGTTAATAATGAACAATTGCCCAAAAATCAAAAAAGGAACAATTGCCCAAAAATATTTTTGGGCGATTCATTACGACGAATAATTGCCATGGATGGACATTATTTTAAATTCGTCAAATCCATTCTCTAAGTATTCCCTAGGAGCAAAAGCTTCCAGATTCCTTGTTTCTTTGAAATATAAATACCTAAAATGTTTTCTTGTTATTAAAAAAAAATTTCTTTTTCGGCGATTGTTTATTTTGTTTTTGGACAAAAATTTGGGTTTTTATTCATTATGAAGAATGGCTCAACATTTTTGGGCGATCCTTCATTTTTGGTTTTTGGGTGATTGTTCGTTGGGCGGTTGTTCGCACAGCAATTATTTTCCTACAGTCTATCCTTTGGGGTCTAAGGCCCTCTTTTAGTTTGTTTGGTGCTTAGTAAACGTCATGGAAGTGGCCCAAATCATAAATTAAAGAATGTACTTTGTAGAATGTAGAACACTAACAAAAAGTAGGGATAGGCCATGGTAAAAAATTATTATATTATAAAATTATTAAATTATTAAAAATTATTTTTTAAATTTTAGCTAAAATTAAACTCTTTAAAAAGTTCTCAAAATTTTAGATTACAAAACTTTCTTTTGTTAAATTACTTGCTTTCGAATAGCGCACATTTTGCATTTCAAAAAAATATGTACCTATAGCCAGAATTTCCTTGAAGCATACCTAACGGAGTACACATTAGAAAGGAATTGAAAAGACATGCTCAGAATAAAAAAGCGATAAAATGTATGGAGAGTCAGTACATTTCATCGCCCTTTTCCTCTCAGCATGTCATTTATATTGATGTCAATATCGAGAGTAAAAAGTGTCAGTGAGCCACTGTACAAAAAGAAAGGGGCTGTGCGTAAACTTTTTTGACCCACTGTAATTGCTGTTACCCTTAAATTCGCTGAAACTGCGAAGTTTTATAAATAAAACTGAGAAGAAGTTTTGGTGCTTATGTGCCACTCTTATACTCTCATTACAACTATGCCAAATCGCCACTTGAGACTTGAGAAAGCCTATCATTCAGAGATGTGTGGTACGTGGTACGCACCTCCTCGTGTAGACATATTCGTAGAATATCGTCCTTTCACTAGTTCAAATATATTTTATTATATAATAAACTAGCAGGACCCGGTCCGCTTTGCTGGCCCTAAAAAAGTTATTTTTGCCTTTAAGGTCATAATAAATTAATGAAAACATTTGTCACATATTTTTATTGGGAGCCCAAGTGTAGTATTTTGAAATATTCCGACCATATGTAACATTGAACTTAGAATTGAAAGCATAAAATCATGTCCCGTTGAAAAATGTTCATTGGGAGCCCAAGTGTAACATTATTTAAAATATTGAATTGTATGGGCGGTGCCACGACATTTTTTGTCCAATTACGCCGATATGTTGCATTTAGCTTAGAGTTGAAACCATGAAGCTATTTGCCGAATTTCGTTGGAAAACATTGTGTGGGAGTGCTTTTACAGCATTTTCAAATATTTACTTGTATGGGCGGTGCCACGTCCCATTGTCTAGTCCCGGCCATTTGTAGCCCAGATTATGGCTGGAATCTTATAGTATGTTCATGGCAAATTTAATTTTCTTATGATCAAAAACGTCTGAGATATAGCAGTTTTTACTAACTTGTGGGCGGTAAAAGTGGACGTGTCAAAACCTATCCTATGTCACGACTCACGACCCGTAGAACACATATATAAATTTTGGTGGGAATCGGTGCTGTAGTTTTCTCGTCTACTGGTGACAAACATACACGTCTCTATTATATATATAAATTATGTATATTAAACCTTATTCAAATTATTTGAAATAAATATAATTTTATTCAGTATTTTGGAAATATCTGTTCATATTATTCTAAAGCAGTTTAATGCATTTCAATTAAAATTAAATATTTCCAAAATTATTCCACATATCCAACACAATGAAAATATTGGTAAACAATCATTCATAGTTAACCTGCATTTGGTCTCACAAATGAGCGTGGGTCTAAATCTGGTATATTAAAAAAAAATTACCTCTACTTGTTAGTATACGATATGCAAATGAAATATGTCTATGCCATAAATGCGGGGAAACACCCACCTTCCGTTGTGAGTTAGTTTTGAAGTTTATTACATTTTTGTTTTTATTATTTTTCATTTTTTTTTCTCAACCAGCCCACACTGAAATAGGCGGGCGGGCGGTTCAGTGACATTGTTGAAAGTGGCCAAAGATCTTGGGAGAATAAGACACAAGCAGAATGTAGAAATTGTGACAGGTGAGTTCCGCTGAGAAATGCCTAATATCTTGTTTAAATGTTAACCCTTATTAAGTGGCGGCCATCACGAAATATTTGCATTTTTTGTGTGGAAATCTTCCGGCGAATCAGAAAATGAAATAAATTAATTTTATCTTATCTCCAGTGGGACCCCAACATTGAAACCAATGGAGCTGCAACACACGTTTTTCCGTTTTTCTATGCTGCCACGGATTTTGTTGTTGTTTTTCTCTCGATATAACCTTTGCATGAGTTTTCTCCTAAATTTAGGTTTTATTACACAAATTTTTGTTTTTATATAAAAACGAAAAATGAGAAGAAAAAAAAACCGGAGCATATTTTGCCATCGTAATGAAACGACGTGCAGGCATGAAAGCGTTTCTTCTGCTGTTGCACGTTGCCTCTGTCTCGTGTCGTATGGCGGGAATGAAGAGGAGCGTAGTGGCATGGCAGAGGTGGAGGCATGGCTTGGCGTATATTCTTACATTATTTTTAGCATCACATACGAGTTTCTTGCTACTCATTTTCGTTTAAATTATGTTTTAATGAAATTGTTTTGCTTTGTTGTTGTTTGTACTTCTTTTTATTAGCTTTGTTTGTTGTTGCCGTAATTGTTGTTATGGATAAACTTTGCTCCTCTTTAAATCAAAATAGTTTCAAGATTTATGATTACGTTTTTAGATAGATCGATTGGGTCACATAAAAGCATTAGGTTGCACAGCACAGTACAGACATTACTAGATGAAGTATGTGTATAATTTATTTGATAATAATAATGAAAGTAACTCGAGTAACCATTAAAACCCCAGCAACAAAACTAATCTATTATTCCTGAATTAGAAACAGCCCAATTCTATAAATTATCGCAATAATCATTATTAATCTACTCAAGACGGTTTGCACAAATTACTTAATCTTAATTAATTTGTTGAAATTGAATTTCTGAAGTGCTTTTTGTCATTGAA
Organism: Heteromyza rotundicornis; assembly: GCA_951394025.1. Taxonomy (NCBI): domain Eukaryota; kingdom Metazoa; phylum Arthropoda; class Insecta; order Diptera; family Heleomyzidae; genus Heteromyza; species Heteromyza rotundicornis. The sequence goes on along the minus strand of OX596012.1, from coordinate 18,202,264 downwards.
ATAGTAATATTAGATTTAGTCAAAGTTTTAGGATGACTCATTAAATTAATAAATTTGTTCTAAAAAATTAAAAGACTTTTTTGAAAAAATATTTCAGTACCAAATAAAAATACAAAAACATGATTTTTATTAGTGGGCAATAAAGTTTTATTGTTTTCAGAAAACATTGTTTAAATTATTTAGCCTCACTTAAGCCATTTTACATTAATTTTTATTTCTCACATAATGACACAATTAGTATAAGGGCCAAGCGATGATACATTTCCACGTATTACTGTCAATAATGTCAATATTTGAACATTTGTGTCTGGGAAAAGTAACTACTCGGCAATAAGCTGAACTTCTCTCTGAATAGTTTAGAAATTCGGAAGTCGGTAAAATTAACCGAAAAAAGTGATTAACGTACAGAATTTCAAAATGTATGAAAATTGTAGATTTTCTAACCAAGCTGGTAGGTAGACTTAACCGAAAAAAAATGGTAAAAAGGTACAGTCGAACTTCCCTACAATGAATTTGCATGGGACCAAAAAATCACTTAATTGTATAGAAATATAAGTTCACTATAGAGAAGTTCGACTGTAGTTCATATAACCGAAAATAATGGTTGTTTTACAAAAATTGTAGGTTCTTTTACCGCAACTTTCAGGTTATTTTGAATTTTCACCAACTTGTGCAATTTACTATTTGCGCATCTTCAGTTGAATCGTTGTGATTTAAAGAAAAAAGAATTCTCTATCGTGATATGAATTTTGTGCCTTTTAGAGACAGCTTGAGCTGAGCCAAACAAAGTTTTTTGCTTGTTATACAGCATTTTCCGTAATTAGTTTTTTTGGAAAAATAGAGCTCGACCTAGTTATGTGCTCAAGCTATTATTTACTTTTTTTTTAAACATGCTGTCTTTGCATTTTTGAAATTTATTTTGATATTTGATATGTTGTTTTTGTTTTCAAGTGAAAAAAAAACAAATGTAACGAAAATAGTTGTACGGTTCTCTTACTATAAAAATGTGAAGAGTAACAAATTGTTTACGGTAAGTTTACAATTGAAATAGTAAACCAACAACTTATTAAGGTAAGCTTACCTCCATCATCGGTTATCTTACGTACCCTAACCACTTCTCATCGGTTAGATTAACCGAATTAAAGGGTTGTAGCGTTTTTAACCGTCTTTTTCGGTTAAATCAACAATTTTTTTTGTGTGTAGGAGTTGTGACGGGACACTGTCTTATTAGACATCACGGCTTTAGGATGGGTATGGTGTCAAATAACTGGTGTCGGAACTGCAATGAACCGGAAGAGGAGGAGATACTTGAACATCTACTCTGTTTTTTTTTACCTCTAGCTAGAACCAGGCTCAGAATACTTTGAAAAGACTTCTTTAACTCGCTAATGGGGTAATTATTCTGCAACTTTCTCAACTAAAACATTTTTCGCTGCAGAACAAATAACTTCGAATAAAACAGAGCGTCGCGGTACACAGCCTAATTACACAGCTTCATTACAGAGTGTGATTTTCTTTGTATAGTAATTGATGGAACTGTGTGACCTACATTTTGTACCACCCAAAAAAAAAAATGTACTTTAACACAAAAGGTCCTAAAGGGGAGCAGCATCTAAAAATTGATAATTTTTTTTTGTATTCTTCTGGATATAAACCAATTTTGAAATTTGTGTTTTATTTTTTATTCTATAACCGACCCCCCCCAAAATTCCACAAAGAGTTTTTTTTCCTAGTTTTTTTGAAATACATGAACATTTTGTTCTTGTAGAATAGAAAAACATTTACAAGGAATCAAAATATAAAAAATCACCGAAGACTTCAAAAAATTAATTGATTTAAAATGCCACGACCACTTTTTCCACAACTTAAAAAAAATCGAAAAGGATCCATACCAACGTATAGATGTAAAGAGATCTCAGCTTTTTAGGTCCTATGCACGATTTATAAGAACCGAAAGGCTTTTTCGTTTTACTTTTGAAAATATTAAATTTTTTTTATTTTTTTAAAAAACTTTTTTTTTGTAATACAAGTTTTATGATTTGAATAAAAAAATAATTTTAGCTTGAATTTTTTTAATTTTTGAAATAATTTTATTATTAATATTTTTTTTAAAAAAGTTCTTATAACTGGTATTTAAAAACTTTGTTCCAAGCTCTGTTAATAATTATAATCATCAAATAAATATTATTTTTTTGTGTAAAAATTAAAAACAAAATTGATCAAAAAAAAAATTAAAAAAGATCTTAAAAATTACCTGCTTTTGTTATTAAAAAAAATAATTATATTTCCAGAAATAGTTATAGAGAGCGACTCTAACTCCACGAGTGCCCCATTTAAATATTATTTCTAATTAAATGTGAGTGGCAAAAACAACAAAAGAAACCGTTTTCACACACAATCAAATGCAATTTAAAGTGTTTTTTTTGGAGAACGTCAAAATTGCAATCAACCTTAAAGAAAATAATAACTGCAAGAAACGATAAAAACCGTTGATTTATTTCATTTAAACAATTTTAATTCACCGAATGAAATGCCATTCAAATCAGTTATGACCCATTGGCCATGATTCGGTTTTTTTTTCTTCACTCAAATATCAAACACATTGGATTGATTTATGAGGAATTCAAATTCTTTTTAAATAACCCAAACACCAACAACAATAGAACGGCCACATTTCTGGCTATGACATAATTTCGAAATTATTTAATGTCTTTTAAATAATAATAAGAATAATTACCTTTTCTATGGAATGACAGAATTTAATCAAGGCATATATACTATCCAAGAGTCCAAAATGCAATGAGAAAGAGTAGCAAGAATATTTTGTTGTCGTTGATGTGCTGTTGTGGCTTGACTCAGCGGGTTCTTGGGAAAATTCAATTCTCTAAATTCTCTAAATTGGCAAAGATTTGCGTTGAAATTTGACTAATTTTTTGTTTTAATTGAAGCCGAATTGCCAGCATTTGTCGTCGCTAACACTTGAGAGTCGAGTCAGCAAGCACAGTTGGTAAACAAAGGAAAAATTAAAACTTTATAGAAACTTTGAGGCTTTAGTTTTTAATTCTTTCTTTTTTTTAGTATTTTGTATATTTTAGTTGGCCCCCATGAGTAATTGGTTGCTGTGTGGGGCTTTTGATTCACTTCCAAGTTTGTATTTATTTATTTATTAATTTATTGATTTAAATTCTTTGTTTTTGTATTTGTATTTTTAATTTTAGACATCGTCACCTCTTATTTCCGCATGAATAGAGGAATTCATTTTTTAAAATTTTATTTTAATTTTTGATGTTGTTGTGAATTTTTTTCAAATCATATTCACAAATTTTCTATGAGCATTGAGACACCGTATTTGCTTGAATTTTTCTAGTTTGGTAGCTTGTGCGGCGGCGACCACCTCGGCGTTTATTGAATTGGAATTATGGATGGAAAACAAATACAAACTGTGTATTTAATGTATGCACATGGGTAATTCACGTGTGTTTTGTGTGCGCGCGTACTGAAGAATACTGCCGATTCGCGTGCGGCGGTATTTACTAATTTCACTTCACACTCGTATGTACTTTGTTGTGTGTTTTTTGCTTGTTTTTTGTTGTTGTTGTCTTTCTTGTAAATGACAACAAACTGAAATTCACACAAAGAAAAAAAATACTTTAATTTTTTTTTCCAAGTTCCAGTCTAGTTGAGAGACGAAATTTTGCACAAGGAAATTTTATCTTTTCGAAATCGAAACGAAACGAAAAACATGAATCGTTTTCGGAATTTCTGCCAGTTGAATTGATCACGGAGAGAGCTGCGCCACTACCGCTGATTGTGCCTGTGCGCGGGGCGTTCTAAATATAACTGTATTGCGCGTAGTCGTCTATATATACATGCAGTATATATCCAATGTCTATCCAAGAGATACCGAAATATATCTGGCAAATTCTAGCAGTATCTAGCTGACTGACTGACTGGCTGACTGTCTGTCTTTCGAAATTTTTTTTTTTATTAAATTTTTTATTTCTAGCGAGCGTGTCCCCGGCGTGTGTGTATTTCGTTTGGAGAAATGCTCGCATCCGCTTGCGCGGCCCGTCAGATTTGCACTGAATCAAATTGGAAACGGTGTGGATTTTCTATTCCCCAGCAATCGTTGGTGCTGCTGCTGCGATCTTCTTGGTCTCTGCCTGATATGCGTTGGATTGCGTTTGTTTGCTTGTTGGTTGGTTGTTGTATTGGATTGCGTTGCCAGATAGTAAATGGCAAATTGAATTGTATATCTGAATGTACGTACGAAAGAACGAGGCGTTTTGACTTTGACTTAAAGTGAATTCCGAAATTCTCAACCCACTCCTGCCGTATTGGCGATCTTTAACGTTGTACGTTCGCCGCGCAATTGAATCGATGAATGAATGAATGCGGCGTGAAGTATCTGCCAAGTCAGCCAACAGCCAGCAGCCAGACCAAGAAACCGAGAAACCCACTAACAGCGGCCCAAACAACATGCTATAAAAATTAAAACACAGTAACAATCACAACAACAACAACCAGTTCAGCTGTGATCGCATTCAGTGTTTCAAAGCTACACTCAACGTTGGCTTGTGTGTTGTGATAACTCGCAGTGCGATGTGGGTGTTTTTTAATCTCGACTCAAGCCCCGCAGAGCGCAAAGAAGCGAGTGAAAGAGCATCTTGGTGCTTCTCAAATTGATGACTGGGTTTTTGTGTGAGTGGCTTTTTGAGTCTTGAGTGCATTTTTCTTGTGTTCTGTAGTTTTGTTAGTATTTGAGTTAATTTCGATTTCAATCGAGCGGATACCTTAATAAAGTTTTATTATTACTTTTTTTTCTGTGAATTTGCATTAGAATATTAAAGAATCAATAAATTACATGAATGGAATAGATATACGTATGTATTTAGGGTAATTTGCTGTCATTGTTACAGTTATTACTTTTGAAAGTAAATTTTAGAAAAAAAACATAAAATTTTATTTTTTTTAAAAAAATACTTTTAAAAAAACATAAAAATTTGTTCACTGTAATTGGAAGTGTTAATGTTATGGAAAATTTAGGCTCTGTGCCGATTGGTATATTTTAAGAAGCGAAAATGTAAGTTGAATAAAATATTTGAGTGGGTGAGCTTATATTTAATTTTATCTGTGTTAAACAAAAATTAAATTTTGACATATTATATTTTCAAATATTGAAGTAAAAGACCTCAGCGTTGCAAATGTAATTTTTTAGTTTTTGTGGTTTTATTAACTGTATTTTTTTTCCTTTTTTAAATCAAATTCAAAATTTTACGAGCTATTAGACATTAGAGTCTAATGATTAGACTAATTCTGAAAAATGGTTGAAAACTTAAAATGCCCTGTTCATTGAATTCTTGCAAAATGCAAATCAAGCTATTGAATAAATACTATGTACAAAATTTTAAATTCATTCATTATTTAAAAATGTGTATCAATTTAAAATTCATAAGAATTGCATTTTATGTTTCGATTTTTTTTTAAAATAAAATTTGAAGATATTTAAATTTAGTTTTCACGAAAAATGCAACAAATTTTTTAAATAACAATTTGTTTTTGAGGTCAGTTGAGTTGCATCGTGTTTTTTCCTATGAAAATCTGAGATAAAAAAAACATTTATTTTTAAAAAATATTTTTAGTTTTTTTTATAAATTTAATAAGGTAATGTTTGTTCATGAATGTTAATTGAGTTAAATTATTTCTGTATTTTTTTTAAATTCCCTACCAATAATTTCTTTTTCAAATTCCAGTATTTATCTTTTTTGAGTGTTTACTAAAAATTGACATTTGATTGAACGAATATATGAACCTATATATGATTTTTATGCAACATTTTTTTACTTTTCCCAGTTTTCCCCAACGTTTTCCAAGAAACTGAAAATCGATGAGATCTTTTAAAAATTGTATCAAAAGGCAAATTAATTGCATTCTGTTCTCATTCAAAGAAAAATAATTCCTACAAACTTTTTTAAAGACATATCAAGGTGTGCCACAAATCAATAAAAATGAACCTGATTAATTAACAAATAACTAAAATATTAAAAACGCAAAAATAAAAAAAATACTATAAATCGGACCAAAACGTAACATTTACAAATTTGTCGTCTAACTAACTAAACCATTAATTGCCAGATAAATTAAATTTTTTTATGATTTTTATTGTTTTTAGAGAGTTTTATTTGCCACAGCACCTGTTTAAGAAAAATATATATCCTACTGACTCTAATTACATTTATTCGTTTATCCAAAAAATTGTTAAGGTGGAATTGTTGCCTTTTTTATGGACCTCCTCAGTTACAATCGTCAAAGTGACTAATAGTATCAAAAAATTCGGTTCAAAAACAGCCAATGTGACGGAAATATTAGGTAAATGAAAAAAAGTCGGTATTTTCAATTGTCAAACCAACTAAAACTAGAGATAGTTCATCTGGATGTGCCGAAGCTAAAATACCACCACACATTATGATCCATTTAGAAGTATCTCGAACGATTTGGCCCATTTATAGATGGTTTGAAAACTCGAAAAAAAATTCCAATCCACCAAACAAAATTTTTTCTCAAGACCCCCATTTTGATTCATTGGTATGTGGGTTTGGAAGCACGGAACATGTTAAAAATCAATTTGTAAAAATCATTTCCGATCGAATGCAGAAATAGAAAACAGTTGAAAAAGGATGCCACGCCCAGTTTTTTGGCTGATTCTCGAACTTGATCTCAGTATTTAAGAGAAAAACATTAAACCCAAAGTTTCCTTTCGAAATCTCCAAAACTGTGACTGCTATCGTGCGGATGGATAGACAGACGGACGGACGGACAGACAGGCAGACACGCAGACAGGCATACATGGCTAAATCGACTCTAGAGGTGATACTGATCAAGAATATATATACTTTTCCATACCGGACATGCCTCCTTATGGGTGTTACAAACGTTGTGTCAAAGTTAGTGTGGGGGTATAAATATTAAATTTATAATTTTCGTGTGACACAGTGTAATTTTTAGGGCACTTAATTAAGTAATGAATACCGAAAGAAAGCTTTACTGGATTTCTTTACTTTCAACTGAAATCAAAGTAACTAAACGAATGAGATTGAAATTGTTCCCTTAATGAAATCAAAGAGTAAAGCTCACTCAGAACTTGATCTATTGCACATTTCCTGAAATTACATCCAACTTTCGTTTTTTTTTACACCCGAAGTCGTACCCCTGAAATTAAAAGTAATTGTCTCAATTCTTCAATGTCTTTCATGTTGATATTCTAACGTTTTTCATGCCACACACAGAGACACACTTCCAAGGTTGGCAAAAACTCTAATTGGCGGCTAATTCTACCAAACAAATTTTCGCGTTTTATTAATTCGCTTTGCGTGCTAATATAAATAATTGCGATCGCTACTACACACGCTGCTGATGTTAAATAATTTGATAAAGGAAATTGCCAAAAAAAAAACAGAAACACAAAAATTAATAAAATAAAATGCAAATACAAACACAAAACGCTGCCATCGAATTGACATGTTAATAGCTTTCAGCAGAAATTCAGCAGAAATCCACACATTTGACGTCTCAAATGACACAACCGTCATAATTAAAGAGCAAACGTCATTTTCGACAGTTTTTAGTGTCTGTTTTGTCGTTTCCGAGATTAATAATCGGTTTCGTTTGACGTTTTTTCTTCTCTTTTTCCAAAAGCGGTTTTTACTTTTCTACTTATTTGCATAGACAAATCGTAAACTAGCAAATCACAGTTTAGGATTGACTGTGTGAGTCTTTAGGTTCGCTTTTTTTTAGCCTTTTGCCAAATACGGTCACGAATGGGGTTCCTAGAGTTGATCTAGTAGAAGTCAAAGTGAGGAAATGAACAGGCCAACAAACGAAGGAACGAACGAACTCGGCTACTAGTGCAGTGAATAAGTTAAAAAGTGAAGTCAAGTCAAATCGTTCGTTGCCTTATTAAGATGTAGCTTAAGCAAAATATGGAAATAAAAAATAAGTAAAAATATAAATAAAAAGTAAACAACTCTAGCATACAGTGAAGGCTTACCCAAGACACTTACACACACACACATATTAATAGAGTGAAATAAAGTGTAAAGTCTCCGCTTAACAAAAAGTTGTGAGAGTTGCGCGCTATGGCAGCGAACAAAGGTTAGCGACTTCCCAAGCAGTGCTTTGGGCCAAGTTTTCTTTATGATCAGCGTTGGCGCTTCTGGTAGGCGTAGTTATTTTTATTTTCATATTATTTGTTGTTGTTGTTGTTGTTGTGTGTATTGGCTTTTTGTCTATTTTGTGTACTTTAATAATTTATTAATATTATTATTATTGCCAAGCGGAAATGCTTTTTGGTTACTACATTTTTCTCTGCTTCTTCTTTCATTCAGTTGATTTTTTTTTTGGCTTTCTGTTTTGTTGTTGCTTATTTATTTCAAAATTCATATGAATCGACTTTTCGGTAGAGCTTTTTACAATACACACAACATCCTACGCACGGGCTTGTATGTGTCCCACCTGCATTTTAGTGAGTTTTTTGTATTTGTTTTTTTTTCGGCTGGAAATTGTTTCAATGTTGGAATTTTCCAATACATATTTACTTTGTGTTGAAAGTGTGCTTTTTATATGCCCAACGAAATGAGAATGTTTTCGATTTCATTTGGAATTTAGTTTTTTGTTTTTGCTGCAAGCATTTGGAAACAATGTCGATTCTGTGCCATTGCCTGAGGGTTCTTTGGCAAGTAGGTTGGCATAAAATGTGGTTGTGTATTTTTGCCATTGTTGAGGTAGTCTGGCAAACCAAAAAATTTCGAGTAATATAGCCAGACAAATGTTTCATATTTCAGTAAGCCAATAGGGACAATGTATGGTATTCAGCGAATTCCCACGGGAGTAGCGCGAACTATTAAATTTGACAGCAACTGCATATTTTTGTGGTGATTAGGTTTATGTTACACCAACAAGTATAGATCATGGTTAGGTTAGGTTAGGAAAGCTGTCAGCAAACTCACCCAGAGGCCCATTCGACATAGGACGATTAGAAAATCCGTACCTTTAGGCGTAAGAAAACCATTCTGATATGAAAGCAGATCGTATGTCAAGCTATCGATGAACAGTTTTCCCATAAATCGTAGACGTTGTTCTTGTAGTACTGGACAGTTGCATAAAAGATTCTCAATAGAGTCAATTTCTTCTACATCCACACAGCTATTACAGAAGCCCCTTCTTGCGATCTGCAATCGGTCAGCCATTACGCCAATTATGCATTGTCCGGTGACTAGGGTAGAAGGGGCGCTTTCGACACCTTTTTTCAAAGATTCAAAGTTCTGAAAACATATATCTAAAAGCTTTCCACTACCTTTTCAACGAATTTCAAAAAAAGCCAAAATGGCGAAACTGCCCCAACCAATCGCCAAGGGGTATAATTTGAAAACGCACAGATTTTTTCGGTAAATGTAATATTTTATTTAAGAATTCAATATCAGAAGCTAAAATAAAACATTAAACGAAAGCCTTAATTACTTTCTAGGGATATTAGTAAATGAGATCCGAGTTAAATGCAACTTTCCAAACAATTTTTCTAAATTAACTGTTGAGCTTAAATCATTGATACTTCTTTTTCTCTTCTTTAAAATTTTGTTGGTCGGTTTTATTATACCAAATACACTGCCGTATGTGCCCCATGTGCGATTCGGGGATTGTGCCCCAGGTGGTCCCAATCACAAAAATTCCTTTTTCATATTTTTATTTTTTAGAAATTGAATCAAGTCGAGCTTTTATTCCAAGCATTAATATCAGCGGGATAATACCAGAAAGTATCAATTTCCTAATGTAAAAAGCACCAAATTTACTTTAGTTTTTAAAAAAAGTGGGGGTGGCATATGCCCCCAGTGGCACCCTACTCCTATAAGAATGCGGATTGAGTATCTTTTAAGAGCTAGTATATTCTCAAGTTGGGCGACAGGTAATTCGCTTGCATTTCGGATGCAGAGTCCATAAGGCGATAAGCTTCGCAAATGGGAGTGTGGATACTAGCAAACTTCATATAAAGCTAAGGTCCCACAATTGCCCCCATGCCGTAATTATACGAATTTTCAAAAAATCGGAAGCCAAGCGTCACCTGACAGCATTCATGTGCAGATTGCATTCTGCCACTTATTCACCACCCAAAGAGGCCGATGTACCAACTGTATGAGCGGAAAAGGTTACCGCTTGATGGGCGCATCCTGCAATCGTGAGAACCTTAGCTTAACGATGGAATTTGTAGATTGACCGGTTTTTTTACAGTTGAACTCAAGGCCTTCTGATCTTATCCTGGGTGAAAACTTGAACCCACGATAAGATTGTCGAAAATTTTCTACATATCAGGTAGTTGATATGCTTGGAGATAGGTGTTGTTGTTAATGTAGCAACATAAAGTTTATGCTTGAACTTTTTGTATTGGACGATGCCATCTGTAAAGGACATCGTATGGTTCCGTAGTCGTTGGTCCGATCGGTCGAAGGAGACAGATGTCATTGTTGTTGTTGTAGCAACATTATTTTTCATCAATTGATCCAATTTAGAGTTCTAGGGAAATGGCTGCATCGGATGAGAGCTAAAAGGGTAGTGGGGTGCCCGAGACACGTATCGTGTGGACTTTCGCCGCGAATCGGACATATATCCTAGATGTCAGGGTTTTGCGTGACATGTTTACTTCAATCCGAATTAATTTGAGAAAGAATGGTCCTCGTATTCCCTGGGAGGAGCAGTTCGTCCTCATCAATCTGAAATGGTGGAACCCTCATCACTTGGTTCAGCGGGCAATAAAGTTTCATATCGTTATGATCATCGCGATGCATCGACAGGAAGAATGATAATTCTGCGTGAACATGAGGCCTGTCATTGTGCGGAAGTCAGAATTTTATACTTTTGAAGTTTGTGTCTCTGGTCTGAGAGGTCCATACTGGTGACGTGACTGATCATCCTATTTTCAACTACTTTATCCAGTTGCAGACAGCAAGGGACTTGAGTACATTACTACGTGCCGAAATCAATGAACGTTAGCCTTGCATTCAGTGTACTGTAAGTGTAAGTGATCTTCTCCGAACACCGCTTGTAATGTTTCGTCTGTTGCTGAGTGAGAAGGAATGAAATTTTAAACAACAGGTGGCATATGCTGAGCTTTTCAAGTGGCACATAAGTGGCATAAATAGGGATATGAAAAGATCCCCCTACTAACGGTCTTGGATACCCCATCCTAAGGCTCTAATCTCTGGCTGTCTTAGTTTTTGTAATTTAAAGTCAACTATTTCTCTAAGCCTTCAATTTAAATGATTAGTTAAAAATGATATGAAATGCTGTTTATTTTAGATTCCAAAATTGAATACTCACAATTCGCATAACTAAACATTCAACAGAACTGACAATTTCATTCCATCGAATTAGCTTCAAATGAAAATTGCTATTATTATTTTGCCATTATTATTAATGTGATGGGGTGAGGGTGGTGTCAACTGTAGTTTCCAAATTTGTGTAATCACATTGAGCACATATGAAGGATCAGCGATTAAGAAATGTCACAGCATAAAACCACTTTGTTGTCGTAGTTGTTGTTGTTGTTGTTGTTGTTACTGTTAATGTTGATTTTGTTATTGTTGTTATGAAGGCAATTATCGTTTGCTGTCATTTGATGCTGATCAATCATGGCAGCCAGCATGGATTGCATTGGATTGGAGATTGGCTGGCAGGCTGGCAGACCGACAGACACACACATCCACCGTACACATAAATAATTTCTATCTGATGAGCGTTCATAAAATCAATATTTATGCTGTCCGCCGATGAGTTAATTCCATACGATACGTCATGTTGGACGCATGTTCACATGTCTGTCCACAGAGATTTGCATCGATAAGGGGGGATTTACTCGCTTGGCTGCTGGTTGGCTTCGCCTTGTGGTGGCTGTCGTTCGTTCGTTTGTTCGTTTGTGCCTGACAATTTGTAACTTAATTAATTGACGCGAATAAATTAACAAAAACGAAAATCGAAAATCGAAAACATGTTAAATGACTTCGCTCATCGGGCATCAGTCAGCCAGTCAGTCATTCAGTCAGTTAGGCAGTCAGGCGGTCAGTCAGTGAGGCCAGCCAGCAAACGGATTCATTTACCACATCAGTTCCACGAGTGAGTGAGCATGAATGAGTCACGTTGCGTCGGTGACGCTCTGCCACACACGCACACCACCAGTTTGTACGGGCAACCAGCTCTTGTGGAGCATGAAACTGTTTGGAAGCGCGCTCGTCGAATTATTATATTTCTTATATCGTTTTAGTTCAGCCTCAGTTTAGTTAACTTTTAATAAATGATTTGTCTCGCTTTCGTATGTAATCGCATTTCAAAGGTGTTTACACTCCATTAGTTTTGTTTGTGCTTGCGCGCGCGTTCACGCATCCCGCATCCGCTGGGCTGGCTTTTGTGGTTGCTTGGTTTTGTCTTGTGCTGCTGCCGGTGTGCTCTCAGCATGATCGTGCCAAATTTTATTCACAAGACGTAAATGATAGACTCTGATCGGATTAAGGTGGCTTTAACTTTATTGAGTTTGACAAATTGTGGCTTTGCGATGTCGCAATACGTATATAGAATTTGTTGGCGGCAAATAACGAATTTAATTAAAATATTAATTTGTTTAGATTAATATGCATTAATCAAGATCGAATACAGTAGCGGAGAGCGTCGCCATTAAAATATATATGACACCCTGAATGCTCTCAAGCGCAAAAGTGAACAAATATACAGCAGTTAGCAGAAAAGAATCTTTCGTTTGAAGACTGGCGCTAGTCAATTTGGTGGAAATTAGGTTTAGTGTCAGTTGTACAAAATCTGACAGTCTTCGTTTATCTCCACCAAAACAAAGCCATAGAAATTCTGATGGGCAAACTGGAAGTGTGGGCAATCTTGAAGGGGAAGATCTTCAAGATCTGGTGGCCCAATGTGATCTCGAACGCTGATCAGCACCAAAGATGCAATTAGAGGCCAATAGCGAACGAGATACAGCTACGAAGATGGATGGCGGCCGTGGCGCAGTTGGTTAAGGGGTTCCCCTCTTCAGTGTCACTATCGGAATGTATCGGGTTCAATCCCTACCCGGGGCAAGTAACAGAAAACTGTTTTTGTGTAAGAGCAAACTTACGAGAGTATAACTTGCCAATAATTGCTTAAATTTCCATTCGCCGGTATCAGATTAGACCGGTAGCCAGCTAACCTAACCTAACCTATAAAAATGGGTATGGATCGGCCACACCTTACGAAAACCTTCCAGAAGTGTGTCGCCGGGCTCTAGAGTGTAACCGCCAAGGCAGTAGAAACGGACATTGGAAAATTAGTTTCAAGGTTCGGGAAGGACTAGCTGCCAAGTAAAAGTAATTGCAAAAGACCCGCATGCATTATAAACGTTCATTTGGCCCACATCCTTTCTTGTTATTTGTCTTATGAATTATTAAATTTAGTTTAGTATAAATTTGTTAGCAAGATAGATCATTTTACCCTACGTAACAAATATCGTAAGTAGAAGTTTCCAATACCGGCGGACGGAAGTTCGAATAGAGAAATGACAAAGTGACCCTTTAGTGTCGAGAAAATCTAGGAATAGGCCAGTATTAGAAATGTCCGCGGATAGGGAACTAAAGCTTGACATAGGAACCGACGACTCACACTGACCATACGCACAACTTGGACGATGATTCGTTCTTTTACAGATTTTCTCCGGCAGATCTGAGCAATGGGGACGCATAGCTACAACAGCACGATCGATTGGACACATCAATGGTCATACGTTGACACCTCGTAACTAACATTTTTTTATGTAGATAACTCAAAGAAAACTAGAGATTGGACTATCTTCGGCTATACCGAAGCTGAAATACCCCCACACAGTAGGAAGAAGTACCTCGAACATAAAAAAATGTGGTCTCAAGACCCTATTTTGAGCCAATTATAGGTGGTTTTGGAGCCCGGACCATATCCAAAATCCAGTTCTAAACATTTCCAATCAAATCCACAAACCTCGGACCATGTCAAAAATACGTTTCTAAACATTTCCAATCGAATAGAGCCATAAAAAGGACTTGAAAAATGTTAACCTTTTTTTTCGGTGTATGGCAGCCACGCCCAGTTTTTATCCGATTTGGCTGATTCACGAACTTGATCTCAGTATTCACGAGAAAAACATGTACCCAAAGTTTCAAGTCGATATCTCCAAAACTGCGACCGCTATCGTGCGGAGGGACAGACGGACAGACGGACAGACGGACAGACAGACGGACATCGCTAAATTGACTCCGGCGGTGATGCTGATCAAGAATATATATACTTTTCCATACCGGACACGCCTCCTTATGGGCGTTACAAACGTTGTGACAAAGTGAGTATACCCTGCCACAGTGAGTGTGGGGGTATAAAAATTCTTTTACGAGGTATCAACTTATGACCATCGACATGTGTTGCGCACGAGCGAAGATATTCAAGTTATCCCTTGGCAACCTGGCGCTTCAGCAACGAAAGCAGAATAAATATTTGACAAAACATGAAATCAAACAAAAGTTAATTGTGAAACCCGAATAAAAAGTGAAATTAATTTTTGTATTGATGTGCTTTTGTATTTGTAACTGAACCGTGGACGCCGACGGCTTCTTTTCGGTTAAGGTTCATTACACTTCGTACCGATGCTAATCAAATTTTGCACCGTCTCGACGGGAACCATAGATACTTAGTTTTTCATAAGTTTAAACTTTACAGTTCGAAGTTTAATGTTCTCCTATAAATTAGCTATATAAATTTCGTACCACTAAATTGGTAGCGCTGGTTGATTATCGAAAAAACAATAAGAACTTCTGTAATGTAATTTAGTGATACACACTCAAAAACTACAATGAGCGAACAACCGCATAGTAGAATTAAATATTTTTTTATTTAAATGTGATTTGAATATTGGAATTTAATATTTGGAAAGCAGTTTAAAATTGTGGAAAAGTTCTTAAAAATGATTCTAAGGAAATTGGCTAATAAAAAAATGAAATAAAAAATAAATAACTTCAAAATAGTACAAATAAAAAAAGGAAAAAAATTGGTTTTTCGCAAATTAAAAAAATCTAATATTTCCATATTTAATTTAAATATTTCCATCTTTACTTATATAAAATTCTTTGTGAGTTTGTTTGTAGGTTTGTATGTATGTTTGTTCCCTTATAACTCAAGAAATACTTGACCGATTTTAATGAAACACATATCAAAATGTAGGTAATTTCATTGACCTCATCATTTCATTAACTTTGGGCGGTCGAGGTGGGCGTGTCAAATATTATGTTTAATCGTGTTTAATCGACTTCGTTAAGGGATTTCGCTGAAATGTTTGATTTAGTGCTGTGTGGTGAATTTGCAGAGGGTTGACTTTGAAAATTTGAGGTCCGCCCACTGCCACGCCCTAGCATTTTAAAATCTCTGTAACTCGGGTCTTATTAAAGGGATTTCGCTGGTATTTTGGGTTTGGTGCTGAGTGGTGAATGAGCAGAGAGGTGAATGTGCGATCCTCCAATTTTTCGAATTCGGGTCCCATTCGAGGGATCTCGAAGCTGTGGGTATAAGCTAGTATTTAATACAATTTTAAATACGCGCATATTTGATTTAAATTTGATTTAAGTAAAATCTGCTCTGTGCTCTGCACTGTGAAATACGTTTTCATTTGATTTCACTATTTTTTTCCCTCAGTGTAGGAACAAAATGGTTTTACTTGCTTTCGATGAAATACTAAATTTTGTAAATTGCAATATTTGCCATCGAAGGTGAACTTTCTCGTTGGCATAGGTACATTGGCTCTGTTTGTAAGTACCACCTACTCCCAAATTGAACCTACCGTTGCTCTACGAACTTACTCACTGAAAACTAGAATTATTAATGTTATTGTTCATTGGGTTATATTCAATTTGTTATTTTTATAATCAATTTTTATTGTTCCACTCATTTGTTATTGCTATTGTTCTGTATGGGTTCTTGGTTGGGTGTATTCAATTACCAATGACTTAGCCACCCACACTAGCAGCAGCAGCAGCAACAACAATAGTAAAATGTATATTCCGTTTTTGGTATTAATATTCGTGCGAATTGTAATTGTTTTGAGTTGAACTGAACCGAGCTGAGCTGAGTTGAGTAACGAGACGACCGACGACCGACCTCCCAGCAACCATCAGTGTGGCAAAGTGCAATCAAGAACAATTGATGATCGTGTCATGATAAGGCCAACCAACATGAGTTGGATTTGTTGGTTGGTTGGTAGAAAAATTAAAGTAAAAAAAGAGGAAAAAAACTTAACTCAATTCGAAACTTGTTTAATTGAAATGAAAGTCACTCGTTGACGAAGTGAAACATTTCTATTATTGGAAATTAATGAAAAATTATTTTTAGGGGATTTTGTATATGAAGCGTAGAAGATGTGGGCGTTGAGATACCAACTATGGCGTATTTTCTTTTGTGTTTCTATTAAATGAAATTGTGAACGCACAATTCGCTTTGAGAATTCATTTGGGCTCCTTCAATTCATTGCGATTGGCTTAAAGTATGAATGTCGCTTCTCAGTCACCAGCGGCTGTGTGACCATATTAAGGCACCTCACTTGTTTCTGGTCTTTTGTATATGGTGCCTGCTGGCTGTTGTTGTTGTTGTTGTTTCAGTTGAGCTTACAAGTTGATGTGTCGCGTGTATGTATATATTTTTTTCATGCCTTTTTGAAACCAAATTGAAAACTGTGTATGACCTAGTAATGGTCGCTGGTAGCAGCAACATCAACAGCAGCAGCACAAGAAGAAGAAGAAGAAAAAGAAGTGGGCAACTTTATAAGCACTTTGATTAGTTTGTGTGACACTACAATTGCCCATACCTGAACAGTTTTCCATTCGAATGTATAAACAATTTGTATTTTTTGGAGTATTTTTTTATAACCCTTATATTAACTTGCTTTGGGCGGACTATATATATATATATATATATATATATATATATATATATATATATATCCTCAAATCTGCGGCGAGCTTTTTCATACACTTCCACATGAGCTAGAGAGCTGAAATTTGGAACACTGATAGAACTCCGGTGACAATGCATTCTATTAAATTTTGGGGTCCATCAGAGGCGTAGGGGGCCGTGGGGGGACTCAAACTTTTTTTTTTTAAACATGACATAACTTCCGATTCTTTCAAGGTGGGTTCTTATTGACAAAATGATTTTTTATACCC
Organism: Heteromyza rotundicornis; assembly: GCA_951394025.1. NCBI lineage: Eukaryota > Metazoa > Arthropoda > Insecta > Diptera > Heleomyzidae > Heteromyza > Heteromyza rotundicornis. Next base: position 18,185,003 of record OX596012.1, on the reverse strand, counting down.
TTTGGAAAGGGGGGTGTGGGGGCAAAGGGGAGCGGAATGGAGCCAATTTAAAGTTCTAACTTTCGCATTTTTTAAGCTACAGGGCTGAAATTTTTCACTTAGGCTAGCATTGGGGAAAAAGAGTAAAAAAGGAAAAAAAAAGGGGGGAAAAAAGGGGGGAACAATTTTTTTTTTTAAACCAAAAAAAATTTTTTAAATGTAAAAATTTAAGAAGAAAAACTATTCGGGCAAAATATAAATGGGAAAGAAATACACCGAAAAAAAAATTTTTTTTAAAAAAAAGGGGAAAATAAAAAAAGAGTAAAAAACAAGTTTTTTAAAATATAACCCTTTAACCGACTAAAAAGCAGAAAATAAATTTTCTTTAAATTAATTTCTGCAATTTCGATTTAAAATTAAGGGTTTTTGGCTACTTCAAAATTTGCAATGATATTAGGAACAAAGTAGCAAAAACCCTTAATTTTAAATCGAAATTGCAGAAATTAATTTAAAGAAAATTTATTTTCTGCTTTTTAGTCGGTTAAAGGGTTATATTTTAAAAAACTTGTTTTTTACTCTTTTTTTATTATTTTATAAAAAAAAAAATTACAATTTCAAATTTTTGTGGCGAATTTGATTTTTTTGTTGGTTTTTTTTTTGACTATTTTTTGTTGTTAACATTTTGGCTTTTTTTTCGCAGAAGAAAATTTGATTAGCACGTAACGAACTCAATTGACATTTCATGCCAAGCCAAACCAAAACGATAACGACAACCAACAACCAGCAACCGACAACGACAGCGACTGCAAATAGAAGTGATTTGGCTTGAAATTATTATGTTAAATAAGCAAAATTGCTCACAAGGACATACGAGTGGCGCCAAAAAGCACACCGTGTGCATGTGTGTGTTTGAGAGCCTATGCGCATGCTTAGCCAACTTCAATTGATACAAAAGGCAGCACAAAATAATCCAATTGGCTAAATGCAATTTCAATTGTGGTTTAATTTAGTGTACTGGAAAAAATAAGGCAGACACCGTAAATCTTTTGCCCGTTGAACTGAATAAATTATTCAGCACTTGAGTGTGGGGAGGCGTGACTCTAAAAAAAGCTCTTCTCTGGTTCTTGGGAGCGCACCATCAGCCAGACAGACAGACAGATCATAATTGATTTGAGAATTCTTCAATTTAAATGCATTTCATATCAATTTGTATGAAATTGAAGTGCGAATGCGAAGCACACACACACACACATACACACCGAAATCAAATTGACGTAATTTTCAGTGGAATTGTCGATTTATGTGATTTTGGTGCTCAGATTAGCGCGAAATTTATGTCGCTCTGTTTAGAGCATATGTTGGAGTGGCGTGAAGTTAGTTTTGCATGTGCCTGGAATAAGGCATTAAGTCATGATAAAGCCGCCCCCCCCTCTTGTCAACAAAATAAGCGAAATTTATTTGAATAAAAAATATACCATTTTGGGCACACTAGAGCAGAGAGAAGATTGGTGTCGTGTGCCAGTTTCTCCCCTTTAAAAAGTGATTTAAATCGTTTTCATTTTGCCTAATCTTTTTTAAAGTAATTTTCTACTACATTAACTCAAGAATCTATGGCTGGCGCAACATTCGACCAGTCGTTCGTAGTTTCTTCAGTTCAGTGTCGCATTTAGGTTTATCTTTCGCCAAACGCAAGAGCAGCGCGCAAAGTTTATTGGTTTTCACAGGCTTTCGCTTCCTCATTCGATTTAAATGATAAATGCCTGTGAGCCGAGAGACAAACGCGTAACTTGTTGTTTGGTTGGTGGGTTTCTTCTTGTTGTTGTTGTTGTTGTTGCCTTTATTGTATCCTATTTAAGCCGTTAATGGATTCGAACTATGGATTTGTTGGCCGTTTTTAGCAACGAGTTTATTGCTGTGATAAGTGTTTTTTTTTGTGCTTTTGTCACTGTGCGCATTTTGATGTGATATGCATCCGTATGTATGTATGTGTGTGCGTGTTTGGCCATTTCGGAGTGGGCTTAAATGTGATTATTTGATTAATTTTATTGCCGCTTGTATCGTTTAGTAAACATGGGAAAATTTTCCACAAAATATTTTCTACACACACTTTGAATGAAAGCGCGTTCACAAAACAAAATGTGTTAAATTTGATATATGGCGGATCAGAGATGCCATCAATGATGAAAATTTAATGGAAATTAATTGATTGTTTTTTGCACTGATATCGAAATGAATTAGGTTTTAAATGACGCTGTCTGTCAGCTATGTTTTTGGAAAAATTAAAATGCTTATCCTCACTTCATTTCACTCGAATCTATGTGGAATATCAAGCATTTGACAGTACTTATTACCTTGGTGAATATGCTGAAATCGCTTAAGCCAATCTCATATACAGAACTGATTAAAATATGTTTTTAGAAATTTTAAATATTTTTTGTTGCAATATTTTAATAATTCAGCAATTAAAGGCACAAAGTATATCATCAAAGTTTTTGAACTTAAATTTTGATTCATTTTTTTATTTTAAAAAAATGCAACAAAATTTTACCCATTCTGCTCATGAAACAGGACAGGAAATAATGGGCAATTGAACAATTTTACTTTTACAATTCTAAAATGAAAAATGTTCCAGCTAAAAATTAAATTTCGCTCATAACAACACTCAGAAAAAAACACATAGTAAAATCAAATAGGGTAGAAGAGGCGCACTCGCCATGTTTTTTCAAAGATTTTTACAAAATTAACCATCTATCGTTTCATACAAATTCTTTTACAGCTCAAAACTTACATTTATTAACTTTAATATTTTAACTTCTGAAAGTATATATCTAAAAGCTCTCCACTACTTCTTCAACGAATTTCAAAAATATCCAAAACGGCGAAACTGCCCCACCCATGGGGTAGAATCGCCAAGGGGTATCTATTAAAAATGCACACACTTTTTCGGTAAATATAATATTTTATTTAAGTATTGAATATCAGAAGCTAAAATAAAACATTAAATAAATGCTATAATTACTTTTTTAGGGAACATTTGTCACAAAATGTAAACAAAAATTAGTAAATGAGATCCGAGTTAAATGCAACTTTCCAATCGATTTTTCTAAATTAATTGTTAAGCTTAAATCATTGATTCTTCTTTTTCTCTTCTTTAAATTTTTTTTGCCGCTTTTTTTATATAAAATGCACTGACGTTTGTGCCCCAGGTGCAATTCGGCGAATGTGCCCCAGATGTTCCCACTCACACAAATTCCTTTTTCATATTTTTACTTTTATGAAATTGAATCAAGTCGAGCTTTTATTCCATGCATTAATATCAAGGCAATAATACCGGAAAGTATTAATTTCCTAATTCAAAAATTGAATATATTATCACCACATTTACTTATCCAAAAAAATTTTCGCAGCACCCCTAAAAATAAACAAACACGTTTTGCCCTGATCACGATTGGGGTAGAAAGATCATGTACTTAGGGAAGAAACTTTATCGATATATGCACAAACTATCCATACTGTCAATTTCATAGAGTATTATGCTCCCCAGTGGCGAATCCTCCCCCTTCTACCCTACGGTCGTATTTACTCCTTCATTTTTTAAACTTAATGAAAACAACTTTGAAATAAAGTAAAAAAACTTAAAATAACTTTTGTCAACGTTGAAATAAAGTTGTACGATATTAAATCAGATCTGGCAAACTTAATATAAATTGGACAATTTTTTAAATAATCGGAAAACAACTTTAAAAAAAGTTTTTTTTTTGAATTTAAGTTTTAAATTGAAAATAAGTTTGTTCGTAGTTGTTTCTAAAATTTCTAACTTTACTAGACTTTCATTGAAGTTTCTGCTTGTTTTAATGTGTTTTTTTATTTATTTTAGATTGTTTTTTTCTCTGGGTGTAGGTGGACAAAATTTAAGCCGTGGTTTCAATCAGGGATGATTTTTTTTGGTACAATTTCAAAGACAAAAGTACATTTGTACTACATTGACATTTTTGGTACAATATATGCGAAGATATCAGATTAATAAAAAATTAATTGAATCAACTTATATTCCAATTTTATTTCTCAAATATTTTTGTCAAACCTAATTTAAAAAAAGCTAAGAAATTGATTAGCAAATTTTCTTACGTAAATTTTCTTTAACTCGTATACACTCGGTACAATTTTTTAAACTTTTTTTAAAGAAATGCGACACGGCTACTCGGTGCCCTCTTAAAAAATATGGAATTGTTTCCAATTTATTTATAAAAGTTGACAAACTTGAAGAACAGCGGCAATGTCCAAAAGCAAAAGCGCAATGCAGAGTCTGGAAAAAAGTCTGGAATTGTTGCTCAGTTATTTTGTGTCTGGGCGGGCAGTATATAGCTGTTAATATTAGGCCTTTTAAGAATTCATCGAGAGAAATACTTGTTGCTTGAATATATTCTGTGCAATAATTCTGGATAGCAGAATGCTTTATCCGGGACATTGATGTGTTGGTACTTTTTCGACAGATTTGGTACTATTTTTTTTGCTTTTTTGTACAAAATGGAACAACCCAAATATCATCCCTGGTTTCAATACTTGAAACTTGGTATAGGGGGTTTTCGCGTTGTTTGCGCTGAAGGTGGATCCAATATAATATAAATCCAACATCCAATATAAATAATTGCTATGTTGTCCTTCTGTATGAAAAAGAAGATTTTTTACCTTTTTACATTAAATTTTTGTTTAAAAAGTATTAAATTCTATTTTATTTGTAACGTGCGAAATGACAGACAGACGTACAGACATACATCTAAATCAACTCAAAGGGTATTGCTGATCAAGAATAAATATACTTTTATATACCTACCACTACTTCTTTTGGTCGTTAAAAAACCACATACCCCTGGACAATTCTTTCGTCAATTTCACGAACTGGCGTAACTCATGGTATAATGTTACGGCAGCGCGTGAAATTGAGTTACGCCAGTTTGTAAAATTAAAAATAATCTTTTAGAATCGTCAAAAATATTTCCAAAGTACTTATTGATTTTAGATTGAATTTTTTTTGTTCTTAAAATACAATTAGGAAAAAGTCCAATTTATAAAAATGAAAAAAAAAAAAACGAAATTGATGAATTTTTCCAAATAACCCCAGAAGCGTGCCAAGACTAACTAAAATATATTCAGCAAACTATTTTTAGGATCCACTTGAAAGTTTATCTCAATTCTTGGAAAACTTTGCCACCAACGTTGGAGTAGAAAATTGTAAAAGAAATGGCAAGGCACCTATTACTTGCGCTTCTTCTTCTTCTTCTTCTTGATTTCCTACTCACACAATGACTGGTATTTTCGAAAACAGCTTCAAATATTCAACAGCAAGAACTCCAGCAGACAACCACGCTGGTGGAGATGTCTATCATTAAAAAAGTTAAAACAAATTCAAACCAAACCAAACCAAGCCAAGCCACCATCAGCCACCTCCAACAACATTTAAGCAGCCGCAACGACGACTCCAAACACTTGTTCAGCTTCTCAAAGGTACTAATTACGAAAACTCGGCACGTTGTCCGCGTGCTGCATTTCCAGTGCACTGCCGTTCAGTCTTCAGTTTGGCTCATAAACGATGAAACTTTAGGATTCAACAGGGGCCAAATCGCAAACACCGATAACGAAATCCGCCATTCGCTGGCAAGTGTCGTTTCGTGAAGAGCGGCAAATCAGCGACGTCGTCAATGTTGTTGGCGTTTGTGTGGCAACGTCGTTGGCGGGTGATCGGTCGGTGGGTCGGTAGATGTTATCGTCAATGCAATTGTGCCAAAAGGGAAATACATAAGCGAACTAAGGGCGGACATGGAGTTGTTGTATTCTAATTTCCTGCATGGTCGAAGTTCAGCAAATAATCTACTTAATAACACAATCCAAGTAAACACATTCATTTGCTTGATGATGTTTTGGCTATTTGTGGCCTCAATATCTCACCAACCTCAGCCCATAATCGCAAAAGGGCCAGTTAATGCCCTTAGTACTAACCTTCATCATTACGCTGTGCATTGTGTAGAACAACCGCGACAGTTTACTCTCGAATCCGCGCTGACGGTCGCCTGCTCTATTGTCGTTGGGTCCCACTCGCTGCACGGGGACTTCGCTCTTGTCGGTTAAACACTTGCAAATTCAATTTGTGGATTAGTAAAATGGTTACAGCGGCTGTCGTTGAGTTTTTATTATTTTGCCGGTGTTGCTGTTGGTGCGACTACTGCTGCAGTTGCTTAGAATTGCGCCGACGTGTTCGGCATTCACAAGTGGGAGTACACAACTGTCAAGCGTTGCAACCGACTTGTCATGACGACTGCATATTTACATTTTTTTTGTTCTGATTATGTTAAGGCCCTGGTGGAGTTGTTGTTCTTACCGCCATTGCATAAGAAGATGAACAATTTGTGTTTGTTGGCGAATTAGACTACTTGGCAATTCTTCGGGGAATTTACTTCAATTCACTCCAACCTGTTATGAGGGCGAACTTTTATGCGCTTGTAGTTTACTTCCTTGTTGGACAGTTTTTCTTCGTGGGTAATTTGATAAGCAGAAACGCTAATTAGTTTGTGTGTTTCCCTTTGAACAGAGACATTTCCGAGTGGTAGAGGCCTTCGGTGAGTCTGTGGACCCCTCGAATAATATTATTTCCTAGAGTTTCAAGGTAAAATTTCATAACCTGCTGCTATCAGCCATTAAAAACGATTTAACAAATGAGCACCCACGGCGACGCTTTTATTTGTGGATATTCTAGAATTAGCTGTGATTTCAGTGATTTCAGTACGAAATGCCTTGGGTTTGTTATGTAAACACTGTGCGCGCTGTTGAAAGCCACAATCGCCATGGCGGCTGCAGCCACCCAGCGGTGGCAACCATGCGAGTCGCTGGTCGTTTTGGAAAATGTTGAACATTTCGCAGGTGTACCCAGCAAAAATGTCAAAAATTCGCGCACACAAACATACACACACATGCATAGCGAGGCAAATGTAAAACCGCTTCTGATACGAAACGCACAATGACAACTACAAAATGCTCAACGGCCACCGCAATTCCAGCAGCCAAACGGCAACGACAACATCTATTCAAATGCAACACACAATTAAATTCGAAATGCATGCCGCCATGTTAAATGTCAATTAGCGGAGATTAGAGAAAATCAAATTTCCATTCATAAAATTGTAAAATTGCCAGGCTGTTTGGAAACAATGGAGAAGAAATTTATGAAAAAGAAGGAAAAAAAAATTTAAAAGCGCAAAAATGTGTAAAACATTTTGCAAATTCTGAACACGCAATTGAATTATTTCCTACTCCCCCAATGGCTGGATATCAATTGGACCTGGCACTGGTTGAAATTGTTCGCAGCGCTTCGCAAGAGGCGTGCGCAAATATAACACACCTCCCCGTGGGACAGTTTTAAGGAGTGCGACTGTTGATTGGAAATAATCAGTGGAAATTACCTTAATCAATATTTGCTATTAGACGTTCGGAGCCATTTTAAATTCACAATTGTTGGCATCACTGAAATCGAAATAAAACCTAATATTCTCAGGAATGTTTTTCAAAACAAGGAATTTTTGTCATAAATACAAATACAGAAATTGTGAATAATAGTCATAATATTGACCCGCGAATAAAAAAAATATAATTTAAAATTATTATTATTAATTTTTATTTAGCCTTAAAATAAATGTAGTTTTTTTAACTTTCATGTCAGCTCCGCGACCTGCCCAAGAACAAATGTTTTTCCCCTAAACTAAAACCATATAAAAACTAGAGAGTGGACTATCTTCGGCTATACCGAAGCTGAAATACCCCCACACAGTAGGAAGAAGTACCTCGAACATAAAAAAATGTGGTCTCAAGACCCTATTTTGAGCCAATTATAGGTGGTTTTGGAGCCCAAACCATGTCCAAAATCCATTTCTAAAAATTTCCAATTAAATCCACAAAAAAAAAAAAATTGGTCTCAAGACCCCATTTAGACCCTTATATAGTGGCTTCGGAACCTCGGACCATGTCAAAAATACGTTTCTAAGCATTGCCAATCGAATACAACAATACAAAATTTTTACCTTTTTTTTCTGTGTATGGGAGCCACGCCCAGTTTTTGTCCGATTTGGCTGATTCTCGAACTTGATCTCAGTATTCACGAGAAAAACATGTACCCAAAGTTTCAAGTCGATATCTCCAAAACTGCGACCGCTATCGTGCGGACGGACAGACGGACAGACGGACGGACAGACAGACGGACATCGCTAAATCGACTCAGGAGGTGATACTGATCAAGAATATATATACTTTTCCATACCGGACACGCCTCCTTATGGGCGTTACAAACGTTGTGACAAAGTTAGTATACCCTGCCACAGTGAGTGTGGGGGTATAAAAAGTGAGTAAGTTTCAGTCGGTCAAAGCCGACACCTACTGGGCAATATTGTATCCCCTATCTTGAATTTTAAAATTTCGACATCAAATTCGAAATCAGTGATCCCAAAAACCCTTAGATACCAAGTTTGGAACTATTTAAGCGGAATTGAGCTTCATATTTCACAAAACACTATTTTCCCTTATATGGGAGGTAGGCGTGGCAGTCGAACTATTCCACCCAATTTCAATACCAACTCCTTCTAGTGTTTACAAGAAAAGAGGACGGACAGACGGACGGTCAGACGGTATGTCGGAGAGACGGATATGGCTAAATCAACTCAGTATGTGACGTTGATCGAGAATATATATACTTTTCCATACCTATCACGCCTTCTTCTTGGTGTTACAAACTCAGGCCAAACTGAATGTACCCATACCTCATGAGTTGTAGGTTATACAAATTTAAAGAGGACGAAAGGATACCTACAGAATTTTTTTTTGCTTGGAACTGTAGATGAGGGAGGGAGATTTGTGATACTCTTAACCAAATTTTTGAAATTTGAATTTTTTTTTTTCGAAATTTGAAGTATTGAAAAGTGTTGCGGTATTCTAGATAAAGAGTGGCAGCAAATAGCCTCAAAGAATGACTTGTAAGTAAATTTTTTTTACTAAGGCAGGCGTGTGAGTCGTTGTGATTCCAGCTTTTCTGTGTACGTCGATGTACGGTCGTAAGGTTATCAATTTGACTTCGAGTTTTATTGATCAGGGGACACTCATGTTGCCTTGAGGACGTTGAGATGTTGGATGCAGGGTTCTCGCTTTTTGCTAAGACAAAAGTAGTACACACAAAACAAAAGTCGGTAAATCTAACCGAAATAGACGGTTAAAAACGCTCCAACCCTCCAATGTTGGTACGTTTAACTAACGTTTATTGCACACTTTTTTTCACGGTTAAATTGTAAATTTTTCAGTAAATTTGTGAAAAATTCACATTAAATCAAAAATTGTGGTAAAATAACTTAAAACAACAACAACTTTTTCGATTATTTGAAATATTTTATGTCGAATCTTAAAGATTTATTTGAACAATTTTTTTCTGTTAATCCAACCTACCACAACGGTTAATAAATTCAGGTTTTTCATACATTTTGAAAAGTTGTACGTTAACAACTTTTTTCGATTAATTTTACCGACGTTTTTTTTTCGTGTAGATATTCGATTTTAGAGGACCAGATTTGAAGATAGAGTAGTAGATATCATTTCATTCATAGAGTAGTAGAAATTCAACGGGAGTAGTAGGAATTTCTGTCAGGGTAATAGATTTGGAGAAAGGGTAGTAGTTTTGTATCGTTTAAAACTCACATAACATTTTGAGGAGTAGATTTCATACAGTAGAAAATACCTTAAGGGGAGAGGAAAATTTACTATCGGAGTAGAGAAGTACAAATTCTAAAATCAACGCGAGAGTTCTTAAAAGATCTACTACGATAGGAGTAGAGTGATAACGCTGGTCGGAATCTAGTACTAATAACTACTATGTGCCGTGCTGCTGCAAAGTTTAAATCTCAAACCACAACGTCAATATTGTGGAGTACTTATAGGCCAGTCGCTTGTCCACTTACGTTAACCGTGAGAAAATGTTGATGTTAGTCTCTTGCCAATCACATTTCATACACCAAATTCGTACTTCTTCGCTTGGCAGCAGAAGTAGATAACGCATGACGCTTTTTAGGAACACCCTGTTCCGTCCCTCACACTTCCTGGATTGCGATAATGTCAGCTTTAATTCTATTACCCGTTGGTAAGTGGATGCCACGAGGAAGCTGTATGTCAATTTGGATTAAGCAAAGGCATGGATCGATCTGGCAGCCCACAGTGTGAGACAATCAGAAACTTTGGTTTATTCGCTCGATCTCATAATTTAACAAGTGTTTCCTTTGCATACCCACCGTATTGACATATGAAGTTCATCTACTACACTGACTATGAAAGGATTAATTTGCCAATTATATACAAGAGTCCTTACGTAATTGGAGCTTGGTCCGTTTGTTGAAATTGTAACCACTTGAAAATTAAGGCAAAGGCGTTCAGTAGATAAGTAATGAAACGTTCAGCTGTCCCATGTCTCATGTGTGGGAACTTTCATTAAAAGCAGCCTGCATCTCGAACCAAAACTAATGACAACTAACTGAGCTTTCCCGCATGAACTCGAAACACCTTCCTTACAAGCAGACAGGCAGGCAGTCAGTCAGTTGGTTCTAATTAAATGCATTTCACTTTCGTGATTTCCGATCTGATTTCAGTCATATTTCCATTTCAAGCTCAAGCGCAACAGCAACATCCACTCCAACAATAGCGACCGCAACAATAACGGAAATCCCAAATCAAAATCCTAGTTTGCTGGCAGGCGTGTCGTCTTTGTTACGGCAGCAGTTTCAATGCATCACATCAGGCTTACTGCCTGCCAGCAGCCCTCCACTATGCACCTTCTCCCATTCATTCAAGCAAGGTATGTGTATGTGTTTGTGTATGTGTTGGTACTCAGGATTGCCAGATAACACAAAACCGTGTTGCATGAGTCAAAGTGCAAATTGCAACCTTGACGGAGACTTTCGGGGGCTTTCGTGCACTCAAAAATTTTGCAGGCACTACGAGGCAGGGGCTCATTTCCACAATTCACGGCATTGTTTCGGTGCAAATGTGTTTTCCGGTAATTAGTGAATTTTGGGTGGTGGGGGGCACAAGCGCGCGCGTCCAAATAATGTTTTTCATTTTTCCTTTTTTTTTCGTTGGTGAATTCAACGAATTTTGCACTTTGGATTTTATGCCCTTTACTTTGTGCAAATAGGGAAATGCTCGGATGGCGAATGATGCTCTAATAAGAGTGGCTATAAAAGAGTCAGACACTCTGCCAATGCTGCGGGCAAATATAAGGTGAGCGCTCAGGCAGGTGAGGCAGTCAGACAGATAATAGACAGTGGCAGTTGTGTACGCGTAATGAAGAGTTCCATTTATGCTTTTGGGCTTTGTGCAGAATTTTCTACTTTAGAGAGGAAAATGTGTTAGGTTTTATAAAGGAAGACTGCTTCTGACACATAAATGCTCTTTAAATCAATATAAATTCCTAAAAATGTGCGAAAATTCTTCAAAAAAAAAACGAACCGTTCAAAATCATTCTTCGCTGACGCATGTCGCACTTTTGGCAAAAAAAGCCTTAAATCAAATACGAGTGGCAGGCAATAATACAAAAACTGTGTCATCTCACATAAAGTGAGTGAGTGTCGTCGTAATTCCCTCAACACTTCTTCACCCTAGAAGCGAAAGTGTGTCTCATCTATAAAAGTTTTGCGGCCGCCTCCAAGCAAACCTACAAAACGAAAAACGAAAGAAAAAAAAGAAAATCCAAACAAAAATCAAAGCTCTACAAAAACAACATGGCAAAGTCCAAAAAAGAAAATAAAAGCAGAAAAAAGAATCACGCAGCTACTTGCCACTTACACACTTGCCTGCTTGCTTGAGTAGGACAATTTCGTATGTGAGTTCTCATGTTTTGGCTGAATTATTGATGGGAATATTATCAAGATTAATGTGATGAGTTATTTTCACTGTTGAGAGACATATACGACCATACCGCAAATACGCAATATGACATGTCGTATACGTACTGACTGCTACTTGCTACTTGCTACTTGCTACTTGCGGCGTGCGTGCAATGCGGTTGATATGTTTTCCACTTCACACTAATCAGCTGTGTAGAATGTATGAGCTCATATCATATCATATCGTTTATTTGATTTTCTTTGGCCATTCGGCATTGAGTTGCTTTGGTTTTTGACTGTGTTGACAGTGATGATTTTGACATGTCATGTGCCGGAAAGGAAAGAAGAAAAGTGAAACGTTCGAGTCTTGAAAATATATGAGCGTCATGATCGAATGTGATTGCCATGGCAGCGTGTTGATGGGTATTTCGGGTGGGAGGTAAGGCCCCCGACGTTAATAACTTAATTTTTCAAAACGGGAAATGGACATTTTTCGACATTTATTGTAGCTTCCCCATAATTCACATAATTCACATAACTCACATAGGCGCACAAGCTCACACGCGTACGCATGTAACAACGAAGCGAGTGTGTGTGTAAAGTACGTACAAGTGGGTGCTGAATTATTGCAGCCGCAGATTTCTTGTTATTGATTAAATATATTGAATGTCTGCTTCCTTCGACCATATTAGGGTAAATCGGTCATCTCCATTATTCGTTATATATTTCTCCTGTGGCACTCATTGACAGACAGACAGACAGACGGACGAAGAGTCTTTTGGTATGATGAAGGCAGCCAAATGAAGCAAAAACAAACAAACACTCACACACACACAATCCGCGAAGACGAAGCAAACCAAATAAAAAGTAATTCCTTGAAAAATAAATCAACCTGACCGAGCATTTCGCCATGTGAGATCACCACAACAACTTCTCAGTGTGCCACTGACAGACCTAAGCGACAGACAGACATATGATCTTCTCCGTTCGCCGGACCACATATCTTATGCGTTGCAAATTGCTTCCAGACTGGCTACGCATAACGATGCTGTTGTCCGCTGCACATTGATCGCCCGCAAATGTTCGATTGCGATTGTTCCCACTACTGTGCCATCCCGTCTTGCATCTTGATTTACAATAACAGTTGATTGTGTTTGAAACAATGTCGCCATCGCATGGAGAAAGTACCCGCTCACTATCGGACGTGTCGTACGCCTCAGATATGTATTTTGTGAGTTATTGAAATTGCATTGTTGTGTTGTGTTGTGTTGTTCGTTCGAAGGCATGGCGCTCTTTTTTTTTAACCTGCCCGGCCGGCCGATACAAGATAAGATTGTCTTTCGAAAAATTGGCCAAAGTTAACGAGCTGCTTGGTGCTGGTGAGAAAATGAGGTATTGCATTTTTATGCATATTCGTTTGCCTTCGAGGTTGGCACCGAATGCCTCCAATTGACATCATCTGCATTCGTTCGCATTCAGTTCTTATCCCGTTGACAGCTGTCAGTCAAATCAAAATTTCTGTGACCAAAAAATAATGAAAAGTATTTTCAATCAAAGCATATCCAAGCATATCTAACAGCGAAGATGTACTTGAGAAATCGAAAAGGTGACTGGTATGTGGAATTGAAAGTAGAATGCATGTTGGCTGAATGTAAGCGGCATATTATCTCACAGGTTGCCAGAGGAGATACAATGTATTTTGTATTTCGCTCCGTTAAGCGGAATGCGTAGCTGTGCTTGTATTTTTCATTCTTGTAATTAACCTGTGAGAAATCGGAATAGTCTTGGAGTAGTCTGTGTGGTTGCAACTGATCCAAAATCTAGCCCGCTCCCTTAGAAGAAAGTAGTTTCTATTAACATTGCTTGTCATTAGAGCTGATCAATTGTCTTATTTTGCATTGCACTGAATGTGATCCCTCAATTATACCCAAGGAAATTACTGAGAAATTTTACTTATTGAAACTGGTCCAATCCTACACTAAAATAGGATCACATTTCCTACATTTGGTCTGATTCAATATTACTGTTCCACCAGATTAAAACTTATTTATTTTTAAACAAAAAAACACACTTCGAGTGAATAGTCTCTGTAAGTCCGACCTTGTGGTAAAATAATTTCCATTTCCACTTCATTTAAAATATTTTTGTATTTCCATTTTGTTTGGCTGTATTTTCATTTCATTCCTGTTCTACTTCCATTCCAGTAGGTCTGTTTGCGTATTCTCTGAGGCAAATTTCGATTGGAACCAATTCTACCTAAATTATATATTCGACCTTATTTGAAACACTCCTGGCCTAACCACTTTGTTTGTCTTGGTACAAATATGATGGTCTCCTAAAAACTTAGGTCGTTGCTGCTCCCATTTGTAACATTTCTATCTGGAAATATTACTTTGAAGTTGAGGTGAAAATAGCATTTTGGTAGACTGAGGTCACATGCTCAAAGGGAAAGAGCGATGATATGTACGCTCCCTACATTTCATCGCTTTTTATTCTGAGCGTGTCATATATACGTTCCATTTCTAAGTTCGTTCCAATTAAAATGTATTACAGTTTTGTTCCAATTTGTCGGCCTTTTGGTATGTGAGATTGACGTGGGTTTTGTCCCATATATGAGATAAAAGTTATATTGTGGCTGGAAACGTGGAAACGGGATTTCGGACAAGGTCTGAGGTTCTTCTAAATGTGTCATATTTTGTGGGCACATGTTAGCTTTATCATTGCCGAAGATTATTCACTCTTGATTTGACGTAGGGACCACTATGGAAGTGGTCCCTACGTCTGTATCGTAAAAAGTTATACCAACGTTTTTTTTGCAAATAAAGTCATCAAAATAAAAAGCATAATTTCGGTTGTTTCGGTATTTTATCCTCCCGTTTTTGTTCTTCTTCTTACCTCCCCTTCACGTGACGCCATGTAGACAAATACAGTACTCCCCAACTCCCCAAACTAGGCTTTAAAGAAATGCATCTAACTTGACATTTATTTGCATCCATTCTAGTAGAAGGAAAACGTCTAAAAAAACACTTTCGCTTTTTTTGTTACGTAACATGAATCAAACAGCACCTCATGTAATGACATGTATATATTTTAATAACACCCTCCCTACAACGTTACATTGATTTTGGTCAACCTCAGATAGACTGACAGATCTGGGCAAATATATTTATCATGTTCGAGAAGCTACTACAACAGTATGAAAAACCAAAATATGTCCTCATCAGAAGGTCCGAAATTGTATGACAAATTTTGGGTTCCGAATCACCGCTCGCGTGTAGCAACTGAATTCGCTTGTGAACCGTGACAACTAACAGTGATGCCATGCAGGAAGCAAAAGACCACAGTGTTGCAAATCAAATTTTATTTTAACTTTTGTGTTTTTATTTTAATCTAAGTTCCTTTTATCAAAATTCACAAAAATAAACATTTGACCAGCCATTACAAAGGCTGCAAACTAATTCAGAAAAATAGTTAAAGGCTTAAGCCCATGCCACACAGGCGTCCTTTGACCCTATTTATTTGAATTTTTACTCTGGTTTACGCATTTTAATTTTTTGATGCGTGACACCTTTTATCTTTATGTCACAAAAGGGTTGCTATAAGTGGTCTACACTTACGATTTATCGTATGCGATGTATAGTATGCGAGAATTTCGCTTATGTATATGGGGGTAATGGAAGTTTTTTTGGACAATTTCGGGGCCATAGAGATTATTTTAATATGTACAAACAATTTCATTTTTTCTTCGATGAAGATCGATATGTTTTAAATTGATTCATAAAATATTTCACTAAAATATTCATTTGTAATAGCGTCCTTTAATTACATTACGTATTTCTTTAACAAATTTACCAATTAAAATAACACTCTTTTGAAAAAATATTCACTCGCTCTTTCAATTAGTGTTCATTTTTAATTTTGCCAAACCACAAAAATTTTAATTTGGCAAACAACAAAAATTTGTCAGCGTCAATTGACGCCGGTGTGGCATCCCCTTTAGTATATCACCCATCACTATTATGCATCCATCTTGTTTATCTTTTACGCATCTAGAAAATATTTTTAAAACCTAATTATGATTAAACTATAATGAATTGCAAACAAAAAGTAAGTGTTTTATGCTTCGAAAAATTGTGCGGAATAGTTTCTATTTTGTTAACTTCCGAAAAACACGTATTTCAACATTTTAAATTTTTTGCAAATTGAATGAAATAATTAAATATAGCGTTTTATGAAAGCGCGTTAATTGTGGATATAAGACACCATATGTATTTGCAGTAAAAAGTATGTTGCCCATCAAATTCGTGTAAGAATTGAGAATTATTTCGCATTAAAAGTCTTGAAAGTATATGAAATTAAATTATAAAATTATTTCTCTAGTTTTACAAGACAACATCAAACACATTTGCTTTCTTTTTCTTACATTCTTTTTCGTAATACTTTTTTTTGTATATTTTTTTTCATTTGCACAATTTAAGTAAATTGTTGTCTCGCTCTTACACGTTAGCATTATTTTTGACATTCTTTTTGCAGTATCAGAGAGATGTTGCTGCGTCAGACAGTAGATGTTGGGACAACAGACAGTAGATGTTGGGACAACAGATAGTAGATGCTGCAACATCTGAAAGTAGATGTTGTGACAGCCGAAAATTCTGCTGCCCCAACAGTTTTTGTTTCCTGGGTGTAGTAATATAATAAATAACAAACAAATTCTACTGCTGCGAAATCGCTGCCTGTGTGAGGTACTTTGCGTTTTCGAAGCTAGATTTTTTTAAATATCGAAATGGTTCTGAAATTAGATAGCGAATATCGCCTCTTGTGTGCTCAGGCCTTAAAATGAAATTGGACCGGAACGAAATGGTTGAAAATATTTCGATAACTATGGAATAATATGGAAAAATTATCGATAAAATATCGAACTCGCATGTGCAGGGTATTTTTGCTCCGGTCAGACCGAAGATTTTTCTCTTGCTAGTTTTTGTGAGTTGACGTATGTGTTGATAATTTTTCTGTTCATGGAATGTATGTAAAGCTGATTTCTTTAAACTTTTTTAATACCAATTTTCCACAAACTTTTTTTTAACTATTTCTAAAAAAATTAACAATATTTAACGAGAACTTTGTCAACTTCTTGCATGCAATATGTTATTCAATTTTCGTTCCCTTATCCGTTATATTTCTATGCTTTGACTTTCATTTATTTTATTATTTTACTTTAAGAAGTTTCGCCACAGAGTCAACTTCTCAGAAATTCTTGGTTGCAGTGAAATTCACAGCAACAACAACATATTTTACTTGCAGCGACCAAAAAAGTCAAACAAAAAAGTCCCGTCATTCAGGTCAATTAGTACAATTTTTGTTTAATTAAGAAAAACTTGTGATTCAAGTTGTTTGCAAATTCGAACTGTTCGAATTCATTTAATGGCTGTGATTGCCTTTGATTAACTGCTATGTCCACTTTTAGTGCTGTTTAATAATGCATAATAATAATAATGATGATGGCAGAAATGGGCGAAATTACAACAAAAAAACAAAAAACAACAACTGAAATAAAACGGTAAAAGTACGTTCCGCAACAAAATTACAGCACCTACCCATAAAAGGAGCAATTACATGCCGAAAGGAGGTGAAAAACGGGGAAAAAAACTGAGTAAAACGACAATTACTTTATTTGCACAGGCGAAAACGAGCGAATACCCTTTTCAAAAGAAACGAAAAAAGAGAAAGAAAAAAAAACATAAACTCTGCTAACGGAGTGGGGAAAAGTGCACACACAGGAGCACTTTGATTTATGCACCTGATATGCAGTCCACGACGACGAGCGGATGGAGGGACAGGCAGACGGGTGGGGGAGTGCGGGCGGGCGGGTTGGAACGGCACAATTGTCAACTGACAAAATATGGACATCGCGATGGCAGTACACTAGCAGAAACCGCGGCAGTCCCAAGCACCCAATGCAGTTGGAGCGAAGGGCCTCTGACAGTTTCGCGGTAAAATGTTAATTGCGCGCAAATGCAGATTTTCTCAAAACAAAAAAAAAAACCAGAAGAAAAAACAACAAATACAAAATGAAATAATACAACAAAAATGGAAATATTGCATATATTTTGTATTGAATGTAATGCCAGCGGGTGGTGGACATTGCGAAGGTGGTGCCGGTGCGGGTGCTGGTGATGGCAACAGCGTTACCAATTCGAATTGCTTGGAGACAATTCGGACACACACAAGAGCGTTACCGCTTAACGGGTTGTTATTTTTCCAAAAGGAGTTTGGACATTTTTCGGGAAAAAGCGAATAAATTACAATTCCTTAAATTTAAACCGTAAAAATGTAAAACGCTCACAACGTCAGTCAGTTTATTATTGACGAAAAATAAAATCGTAAAAAGTTTTTTTTTTAAATTGCATAAGTGAAGTGGTTGTGAAATTGTTATTGGTATCGGTCTATAACCGTTACTGCTTGTCGATTGAAGACAAACAAAGCCAATTTCAGCTTATCTTATTCATATTTTCTTTGCACATAGTGAGTATTTTTAGACTTTTGAGTGCCCGTTTAGCCTATCTTCAGACACAAACTCGTGCTTGAAAAAAAGATTCAAAGTTATTGATTGAAAGTGACTTGGGTTCGTGTTGTCTTTGCCAAAATATTGAAATCGGCAAATAGAGAAAAAAAAGAAACAAAAAAAAAAAGAAAAAAAAAGCAAAACAAACGCAAGCCCGCAAACTGCTAGCAATGAAAAGTAAATATTTTCATTTTATTTTAAGTATTTTTAAGGCAATCTGATGAGTATTCGCAGTTGAGCTGAGACTTTGTCTAAAGCCACTTGACTCCGTCACTTCAAGTCCATGAAATTGCCTTGCCTTGGATTTAGGTTAAAAATTTAAGATTTTAAAACAATAAAAAAAACAACAAAAAATTCCAAAAAAATCAACAACAAAAATTTCAATTACAATCAAATGATTTCGCTTCCACATATGTACATACCATCTTTCTGCTTAACCGTTTCTCATTTCTCTTTTCTTCGTACTCAAAGTGAATTCCTAATACCCATACGTGCTTGCCCTTTGATTTGACATGCATTTAAATGGCCTCATGCGGAATGACCCGTGTTGTCTGCCCGCCCATACCGTCGCTCTCCCCCAAAAAAACCCTAGCCAACCAAAGGAACACAAAGCAAACCAATATCCCTCTGTTTGCCTATCAAAATTGCATGTTGCTGCGTAGTTAAAAAGCATCTGCTTTGCCATTTCCTTTTTTTTTTTTGGTGTATACCAAGGCACGCAGTAAAACCTCAATTGCTCATAAATGACATTCTGCTGTTGCATTCCTTTGCGAAACTGCATTGTTTGGGGTTTTTATGCGGCTGCGGTTAGTTGACTGTTTGAGTGGGGAAAACAAAATCGTGGTTAACTGCACGTTCGATTGCCGAATGCAAACAATGTCTATCTTGTTTACATTGGCCTCGCAATATTGCTGATACGTGGTGGACTCCTTATGCTCATAGCTGGCGAGCCATGATTTACTAGAGCTCATAACCGAAACCGAAATTGAGCCCGTGCCGTGCCCTCGGTCCATGCCCTACTGTGTACCTACTTGCGGTGACACAATTTAATATGTTCCCACATAAGAGTCTATGCCTTTAATAATGGTATGTGTCTTGTGTGTGTTAACTATGTACTCGTTTGTAAATTCAAAAGCTTCCAAATTTTTTAGAGGTTGTGTTCATTTCGTTTCTGTTTGCATAATTTTTTTTTATGAAATATGATTATTGTCAAGGCGTGTTAAGGTTTTCGTTGAGGAGTGATTTATTAAATGAGTATAATTGCATATACATTTTGAAGTGATTTTCACCAATTTTTATTCCTTTTTCCAGGTCGACATTCTCTGGCACATTCAACATAAAGAAGTTTAGTGTACTTGTGTATTTTCGTACATTTTGGCAGTGTTAGTTGGAGACATTTAATGCCCCAGGTCAATAAGTAGAACATCGTATTTGCAATCTTAAAAATTACCACACTAGTGATCGAGGTCATTGTACTTATTAGTTCCATAGTGTTGTCGCTGTCAGATTTGCTAGAAAACAAGTGTTTGCTATACTAAGCGTTATAAGTCAGCATTTTGTACAGGGTGACCAGAAATAACGGAGATCAAAATTCCTGTGTAATTTTCAACCACTCGCTGCAGTTAGCAGCAAGTCATCAGGGAAAAACAGTTTTCCCTGATGAGAAGCTGTTCACAACTGAGCAAGTACACGACCGCCAAAATTATAGGTACTGTGTCCTGGAAATGGAGGTCCTGGTACAGCTGTCATAGTCGAACACGGTCCAAATCAAGATTTGTACATTTGCGAAAACACCTTTGGTTTTTGTGGATCAGGGAGTAAAAACCAATATACAGGGTGTAACAGACGATATAGTCCAAAAGGTAAGAATCGATTGGGGACCCAAAAATGTTTTGTGCACTTATTCCAAATTCACCAATCACATAATTTGAAAAAGTAGGCAACTTTTTCAATGTTTAAAATTTTTGTTTTCATGTTTTTGTGAATAACTTTTCAACCTTATAAGATATAAATGCACTCTTTGAGTGTCATATTATAACAAACCTTGGAAATAAAGGAAATTTCGCAAGCAATAATTATATTTAAAAATAAACTAATGTTAACCGGGTTATAATAGAAGAATAAAATTATTTAAGTCGAACATAGTTTTTAAAGTAGAGACAATTACCTTTTGAAACACAATTGCCTTTGAAAAATCTGAAGAAAGATTTACAAAAATATTCGAGATTACGTATGGGGCATACACTTATGACCCACCAACACTTAATGGAAAACGCTCCACCGCCGCCATGTATTATCTGCAATAATGATATAATATCCAGTAAACACCTAGTAGTAGATTGCACAGTCCTACCAAAATTCATTAAATATAAACAACATTACCGATTTATTAAAAAATGCCACAGAAGACAACATAAACCTAATTCGTAGATTACTTAAAATAAGTCAAATTTATTTTAAAATTTGAAATTTTTCCATAGGCTGAAGACCTTAGCTGTTAGTGCCTAGTCTTAAGTTTATTTATGTAATTTATTGCTAAATAAATTTTTAATAATAATGAAAAATCTGATGTAAATTAGAGTTACAAAGGAAATTGTATTACCATTCCAAAAAGCCCAAGCGTATATTTCTATCTTATATGTTTGAGAAGTTATGTACAAAAACTTGAAATCAATTGGTGGCGAATTCGCCATAAGTGCACATAACACTTTCTTCATATTTTTGGGTTCCCAATCGATTCCTAACTTTTGGACCATCGCGACAGCTCTAACAACATGTAAATGGTGGTTAAAGCTGTCCAAATAAAAAAAAACACGATCTGTCTCGAAAGAGGCTTTAATAACGCAAATACACCAAAAACTCTTAAGTTTGAAATTTCAAGCCGATCCGATAACGGCAACCCGGGCCGCAAAGGCCCTGAAGTTGGCCAAAACGGGCTAACACTTGTATGGGGGAAAAAAAACACAAATTTTATGTTCGTTTTAGATCAAGAAAAATACGAGAAAAAAAACCATAATTAAGCATTTTTGGCGGAAACCACCCTAGAATTAATAAAAAAACATTTTCGTAAAAATTAATTAATTTTTGGACAGCTTTTTTTGATTTGCATTTGTAAAGAACAAAAACCAATTATTAAAAAAAAACATTTTTTGTATAAAAAATTGTAAAAATTAATTTTGCAAAAAAAAAATTGGTTTTCCATTTTTATTCATTAGTATTAGTAAAGTAAATTTAGAAATTTTTTCCGTGCGGAACTCGAGCCAACCGATTTTGTTTGCTTGGTGTAGTGGGACGAGATTAGTGGGTGTTTGTAAGATTCCATGGTGAAATCTTACAAACCCACACTGTTGTCTCACCATCACTGTCCTAGAATTTTGACTTTGAGGCCCAATATCGCCTCTTAGCCTAACCGAAATAGAGAATTTTCGATACCCTAAGATGGGATACCAATACCTCAATGTTAAGAATCGAAATGCACCAGAAATGGGCCAAATCCATTTTCCATTGTTTCACCAACAAATTTTGTTTCGAAACTTATTTTTAAATATTGTGATCCAATATAGACCAACGGTTCTTTCCAAGAATTAAGTCAAACATAAACTCTGTTCTGCTCGTGGTAATCTTTTATATCTTTTGAATCCTCTAGGAAACCCTAAAGCTTCTGTGCTCTGTGAATTCATAAGTAATCCAAGTGTTTCCTTCTTCCGCAGGCGATGCGAATGCAAGCAACTGCTGTCAGTAATGTAAATTGTATCGCTGTTTGCTGTTGTCGTTATTGCTGTTGCTTGTCAGTGGTGCAGATGTAACCGGCGACTGGCAGCGACAATGTTGAGCACGAACCAAGCCGAGCACCGATTAAGCTCAACAAATAAAAAGCCAATAACAATACAATAACAATAACAACGAACGATATAAGTTGCAACAATTATCATTTGAAATTGCATTGTTCGCATTGTGGATTGCAGTGGATGGCAGTGGTGTGTAGAGTGAAGTGGCGTGATGGAGCGAAGTGGCTGGCGTTGCATTTTAAAATAAAAACAGCGAGCGTTGTTTGTGTTGCTATTGTTGTCGTTGTTGTTGTTGTTGTTTTTATTGGAAAGCGGCAAATAGCATTTCGAATTAATATGCAAAACCTGCAGCGGCTGCAATTTGTTGTAAATGAAATATTTCACATATTGTCGCATAAATTGTGATGATTATCAAGAAGGCTGCACGCGTTGCCAACTGCTTGTTAATTGCGGTGGCAGCAGCGGTGGTGCTAGCGGTGGCGGTGGCGGTGACAGTGCCGCAGGCTGTGGGAGTGGTTGGGCAAGTGCGATTTATTGTAGCAATAATTGTGGATTTGCGTTGTGTGCGGTAAGCTATGCATGTTGTTGGTGCTCTATTTCAATGCGAACATTTAAATTTTCTAAAATCAACAACAACAAGAACAACAGCGAACAAATAGAACCTAACCAGCAACGCCGCAAATTGTCGAAAAAGCTCTCTACACTTTTGCGCTGCTAACCTGCGATTGTGATTGTGCTTTGGCTGAGTGAGTTCACAAGGGCATCATAAATCTTTTCATTATTGTTCAATTAATCAGCAATTTCCTGGCAAAAGTCATAAATCTAAACGCTCCGCACACGATTATTGTCACAATGGCGCCCAACGAATGCCGAATGTCGAATGGCGCTTGCCTAACAAATGCACACACAAACACACACACACACACGAAACAACAGAGTGGCAATAACAGTTTAGCAGGCAACGTTTTAGTCGCCCCAGGTACGAAGGCAGCAGTGTATGTAGTAGCAGAAGCAGTCACTGTGGTTGTAGGGGAGGGCAGCATAAGCAGTTTTGCACCCATTGACAATAAACATTTCAAGAGCACGCGTCTGTAATGCTGCTGCAATGGTAAAACACAAGCAACAACATTAGCAACACCAACGACAACAATAACCACAAGAATTGCGACAACAACTGCATTTGCGCCAAACATAAATGTTGACAGTTGGGAGCAAGCAGCAGCAACAGCAGCAGCTGCAACCCAACAATTGCTACTAATTTCGCATTGTCGTTATGCTTACGTTGATGCTATCCCCTGGGAGCCACAATTTTCCGATTGTCGTAGGCAGCACTGCTGCCAGCAGAGCATTGTTCAAATACACTTGCCACAGGTTACATGTCCGCACTACACTGCACTGCACCAGCAGCCGACCCACCGAACAAACGGACCGTGCCGCATAATTCACAATTTTGACCACGTTAATGCAATGTGTTGGCAATTAACAAGCAATAAAGGAGCCATATGGAGTACAACAACAGCAACAACAGCAAACACAAGGATGTCCAACACGATTGCGGAAAAATACATTATTGTACACGAAACGTTTCATCGATTAATTTATGAACGATGATGACAACATTGCGTTGCAATGGCAAACTATGGAAATAAAACAAATTATTTGTCAATTGGTGAATTTCATATGCGATCTAAAATTAAGTATTTATTCAAAAAAAACTGCGTTGAATGGAAGGTGTTGAATAATTATATACCCTCGAGTGATAACATCGTAGGTCTGTTTTTTTCCAGTGGGGCTAAGTCAAAAACTAATTGCATACAGCTGCACCTACCTAATGTATATCTGTCCAACATTCCAGAATGTATATGTGCAATTACAGGTTTCAAAGTCCAGAAGTTACTTCTCGAGAGCCTACAGACCATTAACTGACGTCTCTAGACGACTTTGCATTGAATTAATCAACGAGTGAATGTGCGTGGGATCAATTTTCCTCCGCTCTTCTTGGATTGCCACTTTCAGCTCCTTCACGTCTTTAAATTGGCGACCATAATAGGAAAACTTTGGTTGAGAGTATAGACCACAAGTTCTCGATAGGGCTTAGATTGGGAGTAAGTTCCGGCCAATCGAGAACTGGAGTGCCTCGAGACTTTAGTAACTCCATTGTTTTCTTGGAGCCATGAATTGTAGCGTTGTCCTGTTGAAAAATGTATTCTGGGATGCAAATTATTGGAACACTTAACTAGGAAGGCGTTGTGTGTCGTATACTACAAGTTATGAAAAGGGATTTGGACCTATCATATGAAAAAAATGTATTTGAAATTACAGCTCCCTTAGTTCACTGATGTCTTCTGGAAGGTGAAGACAGGCAGGATTATTATATATTGATGATGTCCTATAAGAAATATCCTATAAGAAACTGAATGACTATTTTTTGCAATTAAGTATTTTTTTCTAAAAAAAATAGTTTGAGCTTGATTTGAAAAATTGTCTAAAATGGCAATAAAATGTAATTTTTTGCATCCATAACGCAGTAAATTTTAATCCAATAATTGCACTAAAAAATGTACACGATGAATAATACAAAATTCTGTTGGAAGGTGTAAAAAATACAGTTTGCAAAAAGTTATAAAAAATTACTTTTTGGAAACTATTAATGCTCGGTAAATATAAAAACGCCTTCTCAAAAAACTTTTCTTTTTAAAGTAATCGAATATTTATAGAAAATGTATCGAAAAGTTATCAAAAAGTCGAAATAGTTATCGAAAAAGAATCATACCACAAATGTAATTTTATCTCTCTTAAGTCATTTTGCTCCCTGTGTGGCATAGGGCTTCAATAAAGGATTTCCATCGATTTCGGTCCTTTGCAATTGTCATAATGTTGCCAAAAGATTTTCCCGTGACTTCAATTTCCTTTTCGAGAGTGCGTTTCCATGTGCATTTAGGTCTTCCGCGCCTTCTGCTACCTTATAGTTTCCATTCAAGTGCTTGCTATGCATGGTATGGCCGATCCACTTTCACTTTCTTCTCTCAATCTCGTCTGCTACAGGCATTTGCTTGCACTGCGTTGGTGATGTTTCTTGGCCACCAGATTCTCAGCCACCTCCTTAAGCACTAATTAATACTAAACTTGTACCTTATGCGCCGTGCTGTCAATCACCAGCCATTTTTCGCAATCATATAGTAGGACTGACTTGATGTTAGTGTGGATGAGTTCTATACTTTATTAAGTTGAGGGAAGATACTTCGAACTTTGGTTATCTTATCAATTATAGTCATGGTCAATGGCAAAAAACTCATCTAAAAATTATCCAAACTTTTATCGATAATAGAATAGTGCAACGCTGGCGGTTTATAAAAATGTAATCGACTAACTCTAAGAAAAATATTCGAAAAATATGGAATTGCATTGTGTCATAAATAAATCAAAGTTATAATTGGCTCGATTTTGAAATGTGACATGCTTAAAGCAATTGATTTATCATCTAATAGTTCAATCAGAATTGTTGTTACTAAAGAAATTTACTGTCCGAGCAATCAATCAGTTATACTTAATATGTATAATTAAATTCAGAATTCAATATTGTTCAAAACAGTTTGTCTAATACAAGGGGTTTCTGGACACCCAACGTGAAAGGGCACAGTGTACATTAAATACAAATAATTTCAAAGAAAAAAATTAGTTGAAAAAATGTATTTATTTTTAGAGTGGCAGCGCACAGTGTAGCTAGTGCATATAGGCCGTGGCCAAAAATAGTAAACGTGTTCCGATCTCACAGTTGGTTTTTGTACCGAAAGAAACATATATGTGAAAAATGGGCGTTGTCAGATAATTTTTTCGACCACCCCCTTATAACCATGATTTTAAAAGCACAAGAAACATGAGGAATTCTTAAACAATCTGGTTAAAATTTCGTAGGAAACTGTTATTGGGCATAATATTATCACGTAATACAAATGGGCATGATCGAACCACTTTTACGCCCACCTCATATAATCCTGATTATCAAAACCGTAAAAATGAGACCCGAAAATGCTCAAACATTGAAACTAAAGATATTCACATGATAAATAATAGGTAACACATTTTATTAAATCTGATTGAATAGTACATCTGCATAAACTAACAAATATGATTAAACTATTCGTTTTCGTTCTCCGATTCATCATGCGATAATGATTCGCATGAACTTAAACTATCTCTCTCCATTTCCGAAATATTTTCTGCAGGTATTTCTATGTATTAAACAGTGCTTAGCATACTCAATTTTTCTGTAAACAGAAATAGTGCAACAAATTTACAAACAAGTCCTTATTTGAGGATTCACGAGAAGTTTTTCGTGTATTATTCAATCGATACTTTCTGAATTCTTTGTGCCTCGCTTCAAGCGCATCTTCCGAAAGCATTCCGATGGGAATATTAAAAAATTTAATTATATTTAAACCATGCACTAATATCTTGTGCACCGTTACGGGCATATAATAACACGGGTAGTTTTCCATACATAATCTTCCAAAATTTTTCACTTTGGCAAATCGTGTTTTTTAGAACTAACTAAGAATATTGTAAAAAAAAACAAACAAGAAAGTTGTGGTTATTCCAAAAGTAGGGCCCAAATCCGTAATTAGTAAAAAGTTAGACTTTTAATTGTTTTTTTAAAGTTTTTTCGTCCTTACTTTTTACAAAATTTTTCATTAAATTATTTTTTTTTGTGAATTTTGGAAATTTTTTTTTGTAAAAACCATGTAAAAATTGAAAAAAAATTTTTAAAAAAAAGGGGCAAGTTGGCGCAGGAAACTATTTTATTTTATTATACCTTTCGCTTCATTTTGCAAAAAAAGTCGCGGGGGTACTCGGGGGCACTTTTTTTTAAATGACTAAAAAACATTTTTTAAAAAATTTTTTTACAATTTTGTGTAATTAACACGATCAAAATTTTAGTATCCAGTTTGATTTTTTATTATATTTTCTCCCTATTTCCTAGAAAATTTTCTATTAAACGATTTGTTTCTACCTTTTTTTATAATTTTTGCGATTTTTGAAACATTTTATTGAAAATGCGAAAAATTATATGAATAATGTGTTTTACTACTACGCGCGGCTATAGTAAAGAAGAGATCACAAAACATTTTTAGATTTTTTACTTAGTGGGAGTATTTTAAACCAAACTCCAAACCGGTCTTTTGGAAAACAACCAGTCCGTTTCGAGTATTTTTGGCCACACTCGTTACACTGTGCAGCGCCACCTTTGGGAAACACTTCACAGATGAGCAACCGCAACCAAGTTAATTGTTGATCATATGGTATTTGCTATAAAAAAAAAAAGTTTCTTCTCAAATTTTGAGAAAAATAAGTGTTTTCTAACTTGTGGGCGGAAAATGTGGGTGTGTCAAAACCCACAACTCACGACCCATAGAACACATATATAAATTTTACAGAGAATAGGTGCAGTAGTTTTCGCGTCTACTCGCGACAAACATTCACGTCTCTTTTATATATATATAGATTCTGTTACACAGGGCTTTTCTACACCCCACCGAAATGTCTGCCGGAAGAGGCAATCACAATAATTTCTTGTATTTGCACCCACTTCTTCTACCGTGCCGCTGCGAGAATCGAAATAAAACAGGTTATTATTAATAAATTAAATTAAATTAACTTATTATTAATTAAAATTTACGATAATTTCAAGTTATTTGCGCATTTATTTGCGTTATCATCGAATCACAATTCATTCAAAGTCTTTTCTCTAACCATTTTAATATATTCAAATGAAGTCAGAAACTAATCAACACATTTAAGGCAAATTCATTCACAAATTCACAAAGACTCATTCGATTAACATTTCCGACGCTAATGCGTTGTAACAAGTTTTGGCGGTGATTAAGTTTCTACGATATCGCAACTTCGAATGCGCCACTTCCGGTCGGTGTGAGTCAAAATTTGACAGAGTTTACCCTGATGAGTGTGAGTATGTATCACAAGTGTGTGCAAGTGTAATTGGCTCGAATTTGAAAGTCGGTGGTGTGTGTGTGTGTGTTGGCAAGACGCCCATGTGCGAATGTGAAAATCAGTCAAGAGATGAGAAGAGCTACTAAACCGGTGCCACCAGTCGTCCGACGCCCACATAAAACGATTTAAATGCCGTGAACAATTTCGGCGGCAGCGGCCAAATGTCATGCGAATGATTTTGCCGTAAATTGCCTTACGATGATGACTCTGGTCTCGCATAGGCATCCGCAACTATCAACTTTTACCCTATTGCCTATCATTTCAATTGTCCTTCCCATCGTTTTCATGCGCAGTCGAGAATGAAAACGATATCATAGCGGTCATTACTTGGGTCTCGCGTGCCACCAATGCTACCATTTACGATACCACTTCACTCCGCTGCCGCTCACCGTGGCTCAACCTGATCTCGTAGTCTTCGATTGCCATTACGACTTGGTGTAGTTTGTTGCGATTTCATGAATGAACTGAAATGTAGGCAGGCGTGGGCGGCACACGGCACAGCAGCAGCAGTTGCTGGGGCCAGGCGAAGCACACGACCAAGTCAAGCAATTCAAAATGCAAATTTGAAATGTTTCGCGCTCATTGAATGAGTGGAACGAGTCAGTTCACACTGAAGGCGAATTAACTCAATTCGCTGCCACAGTCGAATGAAGGGGGCCATTCATTACCACCACCAGCACCACCACCAGCAACAACAACGTAACTTCACCGTGGGCTAAGTGGCCAACAACCAACGACAACAGCGAGGTGACTGTCAGGTGAGTGGTCTCTGCATGGCAGCGGCTTTCTTGTTTGACTCTGATCGAAGTAATGATAAACGCAGGTGGGCCGATTTTTATTTCGGAAAGCTACATCCGAGTGGAGAGTTTATTGGATTTAAGACAAATGTGGATTGTAAAGGTGAGAATTGATGAGAAATGAAAAATTAGAAACAATTTATGTGTGAAGTAAGTTTTGTTCAGTGGGCCTCTCCGTAATTCCCTCAACATTGCACAACAGTAGCGCCTCTACATTATCCATATGACCGTTCATAATTTGTTACTTGTTATTTTTTTTCTTGCGACAGTGACTGAGGTCTACCGTTAACCTCAACGTGGCGCCCACCATTTGTACGAATTGTTACTGAAACGATTTCATGGAAGAGGTCAATGCAAATGCACTGAATTATGCGTGTCCATGGAAGGATTCGAAATTGATTAATATGGATGAAGGGCGCAATAAGAGCGAACAAATATTTATTTTCAGTTTTGTTCAGAAATGTATTCAACTCGTTACTCACACATGCAAGACTTACCATATTTTTTTTATAGAAGTCAAAATATGTTGGATTGCTGAAAAATTGTCCAAAGTTAAAAGTTAAAAGTGTATACAATTTTTAACGTTAAAAGTGTATAGAATTGGTTAAAAATTTGGTATTTTGTGCGATTTTTTTTATTAGCCTTTCTTAAAAAAGTCGCCTAATGAAAAATCGATTTTTCATTTCGACTTTTTGGGTTCCTTTCTTTGTTGCGATATTTTGTTGACGATTTTTCATGCATTCGATTTTCGTAGGATGATTGAAATTAAATATTTTGGATGATCGATTTCGGTAGAATAATAATAATAAAAGGTTAATAGTCGTCCAAAATTTCCAAAGCGAAAAATGTATAAAATCGTAAAAAAAAATTATATGAAAAAATTGTTAAGTGAAAAATCGATTTTTCATTTCGACTTTTTGGGTTTTTTTTTGTGGATATTTTCCGGTGACGATTTTTCATTGAGCCCATTTTGGTGGTATTATTCTTATTATTCTACTAGTAAATCACCAGTGACTTCGCACGGACCATCATTGAACACGCCCATTGCCACGCCGAAAAAATCCGTCTCGAGAATCTGTAGCCATAGTCTCACAGGATATGTGTGTGAAATTTCCACTCTCGTACTCCACTATTTGCTTCAGCAGAACTTACTTTCCATAGTCCACATGGCCACATTTCGAATTGCCACGCCCCCTTTTGGAAAAATCCAAAATCCGGCTCAAGAATCTCTAGCCATGGTCTCACAGAATATATATGTTCAATTGCAGCTTCCTAGGTCCACTGGTGGCTTCAGGAGAGCTACTATATCTGATACGCCCATTTTTCAAAACTGCCATGCCCCCTTTTGGAAAAGGGTGCTTATGGTGTATGTGTGCAATTTCTGCTCTCTAGATCCACTGGTGTCCTCTGGTAGGTGAGGACAGACAAACAAACCATGGGATTTTATATATCGATTGGTGGTTGGTGGTTCTGTGAAATCTATACCAAAGTGGAACGTGTAAAAATCGATTTTTTTTCATCTTTATTAAATTTTTATGAAAAATCGCCTCATCAAAAACCGATTTTTCATATTGGTCCTATATTTTTGGCGATTTATTGCTGACGATAATTCACAGAGTAAAGTTACTTTGAAATAATAGTTTGAAACCTAAAGATTTTAACGCTGTTTACGAACATTTTCCTTCAAAGGCTATACGAAAGCAAGTATCCATTTTGCGGATTGAAGTTTCCATCAGGTTACTCTTTTATTTAACGAACAGTAAATAATCCAAATTGCACGCATCTTGTAAATCTTGTAAGCGCACATTTTCAGCAGCAACAACAACTACTCGCACTTGCCTTCAGAATTGCCTAAAACTGTTTTACGAGGGAAGGGAGATACCCCCTCCAGTACGACTTTTTCATTAATATTTTCCTGATTTCGCACACCGCACAGGCTAGAAGGCATGGTGGCTGAGGCTGAAACTGAAACTGAAACTGAGCATTGCCAAGCGATTTTAAATTATTGAGTGTGAAAAATAAATTAAAATTTGCCGCCCCCCCAAGACGTTGCGGCCCGTCGCACAATCGCACGCAACTTGCGTAACGTCAAACGCGTGCCTTGTGGTGCGTAAGGCGCAGTTTAAAATAATTGCCGCTCCGAGGCGCTCTCGCTGTCGGTGGTGTTGTAAAGCGGCGCAGCGGCTCCTGATGCCATTCTTTGCTCCTACGTTGGTTCGCTACTTCGTTCATTCCTCCGGTCGTAATTCGTAAAATGTTTCGTTGGCGCTGATAAAAATCTCATTTTGTGTGCGTGTGTGAGTTGCGGGGATAAGAAGAATTATTTGGAAAATTTTTCGGCGTAGCGAAATTATGACAAGAATTTTAACGACTAACGTGGGAGACAGAACACTTAACGCTGCCGTGTACAGAGAGAGAGAGGCAGAGAGTGAAGTGAGTGCCTTCGAAAAGCGTACGAAACGCAGTCAATGCGAAAATGCGTAGCGTATTAAACCGATGTACGTGAGATTGTAACGCTGTTAATTGGCAAATATTACAAGCTTTTGAACGCTAGACTGCCAAATATTTATGAGCGCTTAAAATTTTAATGAAAAATGATCACTGGCCTGTTATGTGGATTTATCGTAAATAAAGACAAACAACAGCGAAAAGGAAGAAGCCGAAAGTATGAAAATGATTCCGACTTGGTGAGGGCAAAGATATTGCAAGAATTTACAATGTAACTATGTGTACTTCAAAAGAAAACACAGATTAATTTACTTTAACAAATAACTGGAATGGAAATGGAATTTTTGAAAGAACGCATGAGTGTCCTTAACGCATATATTGAGGAAATTCCAGGAAAATGCAATGAAGGAATTTGGAATAATAGAAAGATTATAAAAGTTGTGGAAGATGTATGTTGGAGTCTTAAGTAGAATTCGTTATAGAAATTGAAAAAAAAATATGAAAGATTTTGGGGAATAATAGCAGATTTTTAAGAATCTAAAATATGTACATGTGATGAATATTATAAAGAATATATTAAAGACTTTAAAAATATGTACCAGCATATAATAAAATGGTTTTATCCATTAAAATTTCATAAAGTACTGGATTTTTTACTGAATACTATTTTTGTAATAATTAAAAATAATTAGTGTAGCATACTTTTTGGGGCAACTACCAGGATTTTTAAGTTGATAGTTCAATAAGTACGATGTTATCATGCATGTATGATGCGAAATACTAGTAGTAATATACAGCTACACGCTACTATCACAATTTTTGAACGAATCGTCTTAATATTTTGACAATTTAAGTTTCTTCAGCCCCAAAAAGTATGCAATGAATTTTTGAATACTTATTTATGGGTTATATTTAACATATGAGGCGCCCAGTTCCATAGAGAATTAAGTTCATATTTTCCTCAACCTGCGATAGATGTGCATCCTACCTATCCCGAAGGTCATTTATTCGGGGCCAAACTTTGGAATCCAAACTTTGGATTGGATCGAAATGATAATGAAACTGGAAGGAAATTTAATTGGACCGGAACAAAGTCGGATCGGGAAATGAAAACTATCGATAAATATTGAAAAATTTCCAATAAATTATAAAAAAATTATCGATAAAAAGTCAATACATTTTCAAAATTACACTAGTTTACAAATTATTAAAAATTTCGTCGCACCCAAGGATATTGGAACGAAATGATGTTGGGCACTATTGTGGATTTCTCACTCCAGAAACTGAAAATATACACAAAAGTAATGATAAATGAACTTACGTAATGTTTAGTACCTACAGTTTTGCAATAAAACTTAGAAAATCGTGAAAAAGAAAAAAAATTTAATTTAAGGTTTTTTACTCAAATGCTTTTATAACTTCCATTTTTTCCAACCGATTTTAATAAATAAGTGCTCTTTTTCTTTGAAATAGATGGGCTTTCAACATCCAAGAAAGAAAGTTGGATGAAAAAATTTTGTTCTACCTGAAATTAACGATAACAGCAGAATTTATTTATAAATTTTTTAAAAATTTTAGACATTTCCATAACTTTTGTCAAAACCGATAATTCAATTCGATATTAAACTTTTTTTAATTGGACAATCGATTAAATTATTGCAAATAATGCAATATCTCCAAAACTGCCCTACTTAAAATTTTTCCAACTTCATATTCTGATTCAGCGTGACTTTCAAGAGTCGAGGATACATTTTGCTGTAAACTAGTGTTATCGATAAAATATTGAAAAATGACCGATAAAATGTCGAAAAAATCTCAATAAAATGTCGATAAAATACCAAAAAAGTTTCGATAAAATTACCAACAAATGGTCTAAGAATGTATCGTACTCACATGTGCAGGGAGTTTTAGCTTCGGTCAGACCTTCCAGGTTCATTGCATTTGAACAAAATTTAAATTATTTGGTTAAGTCATTGTTAAGAATAACCGCTGTGGATGGGGTTTGAGTGGCGACAAAGTCTCATCCAGACTGCCAAATGTTATTGCTGTATGAATTTTGTTTTGAAACTCGCAGCCTATAATTTAGGTTAAAAATAAAATAATTTGACTGCACAGTATGCAGCTGACACCTCTATTGAAATACAAATATTGTTATGGAAGGTGGTACAATGACAATATAGGCGAAGTGTGAAGTACGGAAAGTTCATAAAATACCACACAAAATTTTAGGACAAAGTTTTTCCCGTATTTCAGAAATACAGCAACAGAATCTCATGTATTAAACAAAAGTTTTTATTTCTAAATGAATAAACTACAATAACAATATAAAATATAACTACATCGCAATTGTGGTTTCAGGATTTCGTGGACGAACCTAATATTTTAAATGAAATTGAATGGTGTGGATATAATGTTTTAATTTTAGAGCTATTAAGAAGACTTGCAGATCAATTGAAGGGCTAAAAGTCTATTGGGTGTGAGTACCAAAAAAAAGAAGATTATTTTTTGTCCTTAGACTTCAAAGACTTTTAGTCTTTCTATTGAATCACATCTACGTATTAAAAAAATCGAAATATAAAATTTAAAAAACTCATTTACTCAAAATAATGTTTCTAGTACGTACCACCTTTGACCACTCATTCCTTCAACTCATTTAAATGTTTCTCAATTTGAATTCTTTTTAAAAAAAATGTTTAAAATTGCACAGACTATCTTCTAATTGTATGATCACATCTGCCAACGCTGTCATTCACTGAATGAAATGCCGGCACCGAATATTTGCCAGTGGTTCCCACCAATTACACCAATTACCAGTAGCTTTTCGGTTATCGTGTAACCTAATGGTAGCCATTTAATGCTTAATCAATTTACATCAACTCGCCAAAGAGCCAATTAAGGCAGCCATCCGCATAAGCATCAACACCGAATGAGTTAAACGAAAAAAGACGTCAGCATTAATCAGCTGAGATTATCGCATTGCGTTGCCGGGAAACGCACATAATTAAAAACACTTTACAGAGCCCAGCAAATACTCGTGGTGGTGACATTTGCATGCCAAACCAGAGCCAGTTCAGTCCAGTACAGAGGACAAGCCACTGGACACAGAAGCAGGTGCGTGTGTGTGTGTGTGTATACAGAGGCAAATAACAAAGCGAATGAAATATTTTCACATATCACATAATGAACAATGTCAGTTGACGTTTAGCCTGTCTCTCTGTCGGTCAGTCCTGTCACAATTTGGAGCAAAATACACTCAATGGAAAAACGTAGCCGAAATGCATGTTAGGTAATTAAAGTTTGTTTATTTTGGTAATTATTTTTGCTTTTCAGCAAATATGTTGTTCGAAATGTCAAAAACAACCTGTACAACTTACTTGCTCATGTTATCAAAAGAAAAAAATGAAGTAAATTAATAAAAACCAAACAAAAAAACGTCTACGATCACTGTTTGTTTGTCATTAGTCCCTCGTTGCCGTCATACATAATTCTGCTGCAGGCAGTTTTAATTTTAACATTTAACCAAGAGGCAAGCAAAAAAAAAACAACAAAAAAAAAGAACAAACTGAAATAAAGTAAAGTAAAATTCAACTGGATATTGTGGTTTCGGAGCCGCTTAACGAAATCGCAGTGGCCAATCAAGTGGTGGTGAAGTGTCATGTTAATGAAACACGATATGCCATGGCGGCGACTGTAATGGTGATGGGTGGCGGCATTGACGCAATGCAAGCCAAGAACATGGAAGCAATTAAATAAATAAATAAATAAATAAATAAATGCAAGTGATTAATTTCATTACCTCAGATCCGACTACAAAAACAAAATGAGCAGAAAATCATGTTAATATAAATTTTTTCGTTTAATTCCCATAGAAACTGCGGGTGCTTTTGCGCTACTTTGCAGGTAATTAAAAATGCAGCCCTTACGCGCATTCAACATTGACCCACAATCGAATGAATGTTAGTGATAATGTTTTTAAATCGGTTTGTGCTGGAAATGAAATTAATCCCAAATGAAAGGAGAACAAATGTCAGTGCGTCATTTAGTATCCTGCAGGTGATTGGGGAGTTTAAACACACAATTTATTAATAAGTACTGAATGATAGAGGGAAAATGTGGAAATTAAACGTTCTTCTATTCGTTTACATACTAGGCTTCCCAAATTCTGCGGCTTCTCTGCATAATCAAGGTTAGGTTAGGTTAAGGTGGCTGCCGGACACACTTAGACCAAATGAGGTCTATTGTGCTTCTTGCTGCAATTATCATGGGCAAGTATATGATAATTGCAGGGACCTTCAGTTTAATGCCGAATCCGAACGGCGGATGGAAAATTGAAGCATTCCTTGGCTAGTTATACTCTCGTAAGCTTTGCCAATGGTTACGAGAGGTGGCGGTCTTTACAGAAAAACATGTCACACAAATTATTTCTGTATCTTGCCCCGGGTATTGATTGAACCTCATCCCTTCCGGTGACGGTCTTTCCAGAAAAACATGTCACACACACTTTTCCTTGACCTGGCCCGGGTAGTGATTGAATCTCATCCCTTCCGATCGTGACACAGCAGAACCCTTAACCAACAACACGCAGGGAAAAAAAACATAGTAAAATCAAGTACGATCGTATTTACTCCTTCATTTTTTCAACTTAATGGAAACAACTTTTCAACTTAATGATTTGTTTCAAACAAACATACCTAAAAATAATCGGCATTTTAATCAAAGTAAGTGACAGCGGCACTACCTTCTTTCTTTTGCCATGGTCTGGCAAACTTAATATAAATTGGAAAATTTTTGAAATAATCGGAAAACAACTTTGAAATAAGTTTGTTTATTTTTGAATTTAAGTTTTAAATTGGAAACAAGTTTGTTGGTAGCTGTTTCTAAAATTTCCAACTTTACCAGACTCTCATTAACGTTTCTACTTGTTTTAAGGTGGTTATTTTTGATTTTAGGTTGTTTTTTTCTCTGGGTGTACACCATGGCCGCCACTGCATAATCAGGTAAGTACATTTTTTTTTATTTTTTGGAAGTAGTTGTGTAAGTTTTCGGCTAATTTAAAAGAGAAAGAGTTCTATGCAAAAAATATAACATTTAAAATGTATTTTCTGAGAAAAAAAATGTGAGTTTTCTGGTAAGTATTTATTTAAATTATTTACTCTCTTATACCGTAGACCGGGAAAATTCTGGCTCAAAGGAGCTCAAGGTGAAACCAAATAAATTATATCACGCATAAATATTTGCCAAGGTGGAAGATACATGCACATACCACACTATTTAATTTTTTTTAATAGATGCTGCTACCCACAGCTTTTATATCTTCCCTATTTCTTTCCAAATCATCAGACAGTGCCAAAAAATATACCACTCCAATTTTATAAAATTCCTACATTGAAACACATTTTAAAAACTATTTGATTTTTTTTTAATGGGAGCTGCCATGCCCACTGTTCCAATTTTTACCATTTTTTTTGCTAAAAAATTTTACACACCACATTTCAGAATGATTGGTCAACTCCTTCTAGAATCGAATTTCAGACCAGTGTGCACCGTTTGTAACGCCCATAAGGAGGTGTGTCAGGTATGGAAGCTATATCCTGAGGCGATTTAGCCATGTCCGTCAGTCTGTCATTTCGCACGATAACTGCGGTAGCTTTTGAGGTAACGTTTCCAAATTATGGCAATCATGTGATTAAAATGGCCACATCGGATAAGAACCACGCCTACCTCCCATAAAAAATGGACGCCAAATTACTTTTTTTTTATTTATCTTGAAAAACACCGTTTCTTATATTTGATTGTAAATGATGTCGGGACAAAGTGGAATTGAAAACACATTTTTAAATGGAAAATGTGTGAAAATTATCGAATGGTTTGAAAACCGATTACATATCCAAAAATTATCGAGGGATGATTGTGAAAGTTTATTTTTATTTCAGTCGCTTATTTACTCGAAGCTGTAGGTATATGCTAGTATTACAATAAAGCGGCAATGCGGATATCAAGCCAAAGTATTGCCTGCCACCCACTTCATATGCTTTGCCACATCGCTGTAAATCACGTAATCGCCCAAATAGCATTTCCCTGCTATAGTCTGACCAGCGGAGACAATGCCACGCAACATCCAAAGTCCGTAGCGCTCGATCATCAGCCCGCTGCCAGAGTCACCCAAGCAGGGTCCAGTACCATCGCGATTACCCGCACATAAAGTACGCTCCGATGTTAGCGCTTCGAACTCGTTCGACCTGTGCACGCAATCACTTCGACTGATAATGCGGGCTGTGGCCTTTTTCGGCCGCTGCGAAATAGTGGGTCCATCTTCACCACCCCAGCCAGCTACAGTGCCCATCAGACCGACAATTCGATGCTCTTCGTTCGTTTCAATCCACAGACAAATCGGTTGAATGTATTGCGAAAACCTATTAGGGGCAGGTGAATAAAAACGTTTCTGTGCTATGAAATGGAAGAAGTTGAAGTGGAAAGTCTCAAAGGGCTTACCCAACAGTGGTTTTTGTTGTAAGTATAGCAAGGTCGGCATCTGGGGTCCACGTATTATACTCGGGATGTATGAGCAGCGATTCTATTTCATGTCGCTCAATGCCCGATTCGCGACTGTTCTGGAGATTGTGCCGACCTAAGTGGACTACGATTTCATTGGCTGGCACAATGCGGAAGCAATGTGCGGCCGAGACTACGGTACGCGAAGATATCAATGAACCGCCACAGATAAACTTCAAGTCGGAATCTGGCGATTCCACTTGAAAAATGGCCGCTAACCAGGGGAATTGACCGCGTGTCAGGAATGAGCCGCCCGCTATGAAGGGAACTACACCAGAAATGCCCGCACGACCGCAGTTGAAGGGAATATAAGACGCTGTCGCATATACTGATTGGATTATAGATTCAGTTTCGAACTCGGGTTCCCCATTTTCTCCAATTACGCTGGACCTATTCACAATCGTAGTGTACGTCATACCGATTTCGATTCTTGTGCTTGGTGGCGGATCTGGAATAATGAGCGTTAGATGGGCGGTGGGTGTATTCCCAATAGGCTTCTACTCACATTCACTGGCTAAGCATCTGACCTCATCGTTGACGGTGATTACTATCATTTTTGGCAGTAAAAGTTCTGAGGGCAAGGCTATAGAATATCTAATGGACTTGCCCTGGGCCAGCCTTTTGATGTTTTCTTCTTTCGAATCTATGAACGTAATGTTGTATTTACCCTATGAAATAAAACTGAGTGAAAATGCAATTTATGATAACATAGCAAATCGTTTAAATACAATTTGACCCCGGTGATAATGGTTCATTTTGGATTTTTCCAATAATCGAATTATATTTGCTCTTACCAATTCTACCAATTTCACTCCGCGCTGTGATAAAAGCATATCTATTTTCCTTGGGATCGATATCGCTGGCAGTGTCAGTTTACCATAAATTACACCACCCAACTGTTCATACGTGAAATATTCCGAACAGGACTGGATATTCTGGGAAAGTACGAACTGCAGCTGAACTGAGCTCAGTAGTATAAAAAAGCCCAAAACTCTCTGCATATCTCAATTAGTGATCAAAACTAAATAAAATTACACTTGAATTACATTTAAAATAAAAGTTCAGTTAATTACGGCATGTTTTGTACACGCATCGCAATATCAGATGCAATCACTTTTTACAAACACGAGATTAGTTCTGAACTGACCGAGCAATGCAATCGGAATGCATCTGGATGTCAGGCATGCATTCAAACTTCAAAACGTTCGCGCTGTCTCTCTCTCTCTCTCTCTCTCGTGTTTACGTTGAAATTTGGAATTCCCGCAACAACTACAACGCTTGCAAATAGAATTATCATCAAATCTAAATCGCAAGCAGACATAAGCTAAATATTAAAATGAGAAATATTTAAATAAATCGCACATGAAAGTCATGCGTCGATTTGCATTGAAACGTATGAGGGGCTCTGGTTTGTTATCAATGATTTTAGTCGCAATTTTTTTGTATTCTCCCGTCAAATGTTATACTATGTATTGTTTAAGCTTTTGAAGTAAAAATAGATTTTCACAGTCATCCCTCTGCCCGTTCACCACCCAATACCAAATCCAAAATATTACCAATATCCATGAATGAGGATAAATTTCCGGTACCATGCATTCTGTTAGGGTTCATTAGATGCGTAGGGGGCCGTGGGAGGTCTCAAACCCCTTTTACTTACACATGGCATAACTTCCGACTCCTTCAAGCTACAATGAAGAAATCTGGTAGGTAACCCACCGACTATAAAGAAGAAAAAAAATTCCATTTTAATTAATTTCCGCTGGTTTGTTCCAAATGTCATTGCAGATTTTGAAGTGGCCAAAACCCCTTAATTTTAAATCCAAATTGCGGAAATTTAATTAAAGAAAATTTATTTTCTGCTTAAACAATTTTTTTTTACTCTTTTTATAACCCTTATATTAACTTGCTTTGGCTTGACTATATATATATAGATAGAGAGCTGAATCAGGTCCATCAGAGACGTAGGGGTCGTGGGGGGACTCAAACCCCTTTTTCTTAAACATGGCATAACTTCCGATTCCTTCGAGCTACGATGATGAAATTTGGTAGGTGGGTTCTTATTGACAAAATAAAATTTTACATCCTTTGAGGGGGGGGGGGGGTGTGGCGATAAAGGGGAGGGGGATGGACTAACGTTTGCATTTTTTAAGCTACAGGACTAAAATTTTGTACGTAGGTTCGCATTCGGGTCTGGAAAAAAGGGGAAAAAAGAAATGAAGGGGAAAAAGGGGTGTGGGGAATTTTTTGTTAAAAAAGAATAAAAAATTTAAAAAAAAGGGGAAATTAAAAATGAGTAAAAAACCCTAAAATATAACCCTTTAACCGACTAAAAGGCACAAAATAAATTAGGGGTTTTTTGGCCACTTTAAAATCTGACATATGGAACAAAGCAGCCAGAAACCCCTAATTTTAAATCGAAATTGCGGAAATTAATTTAAAGGGCTTTTGCTTTTTAGTCGGTTAAAGGGTTATATTTTTAAAAACTGGTTTTTTACTCATTTTTATATATTTTTAAAATGAAGTGGGTACCGAAGTGAACATAAATGCATATAACATTTTTATCTCATTTTTGAGTCTTCAATCGATTCCTAGCTTTTGGACCATCTCGACTGTTACATCAATTGTATTTGGTTAATATATCAATTACATAGTTTCCAACCATAAGATTTATCCAAATTTAATTTTATTACACTTTATATCAAAATGACTCATTAAATACTTTAAAAAATACTCTGCCATCCTTACACAGTCTATTCTGAGGACATGAAAATATCTAGAACTATATCAACTACTTCGGATTCAGATCACCCATTACAGTCTGATTGAACAGGTTTTCAGCTTGGTGTAGAAACAATTTCCTAATGCTTAATGTCACCAAGTGCCAAACTATAACATACTCCCGTAAACTACTTCCTCCACCTCCCAGTATGTATCTACTGTTCAACGAGAATGTACCACTAGTGACAGAATTGAGCGACTTGGACGTTGTATATATGTGACTGAGAACTTAATGTCCGTTCCATATTGATGATATTGTAGACAGAACAAACTCAGCCTTGGGTTTTGTTAAGCATTGGTCCAACGAATTCACGAATTCGTATGTTACGAAATCACTTTACTTTAGCTTTGTTAGACCAATGGTTGAATACGCGAGCCAAATTTAGTCTCCTTGTAGATCTACTCACTCCAGATTTTTTCGATTTGTTCTATGCAGTCTTCCTTGGGACGACCGTTTCCCCTTGCCCTCTTAAGTTGATCGCTTTAAATGAATAAATCTACACGTCGACAAATTGCCAGAAAAATATATACGATATATAGTTCAAATCATGACAATCAACCAAGTTACTCATGATAATACATGCAGTTTTATGACCTAGTTAATCATCAATTATTTTTCAAGAATAGTAAAACCAATCACGAAATTCATAAACCTTAATCATAATGTATTCACAATGCATAGTTTATGTAAGAAATTGCTTAATTTGTGACTTATATTCATAATTAATGATTATAGTTTGTAAATAGTAACCATCATTTTATAAACTCCATAATCGTAAATCAGGAGCCAACATTTTTCTCCGTATATTAATTGTAAGTAATGCATTTGTGTTTTTGTGACATATTAAGCCTCTAAAGCTTTTGCTTAGTGTACAATTTTTTCTGGTAATTTCTTAAGGTTTTTTAATTAATTTTTTTGGATATAAGTTAGAGATAGGTGTGGCAGAGAATGAGTTGAGATATCGGAAAAGCCACACATAATTCTACTCTTTGCTTTAATTTACTCTTCTTTCTGGTTCCCTGAATTACTGGGACATTTAAGTATTTTGTTCACCTTTATTATCGCTTCTGCAAGTAGTTTATATTTATACTAGCTCCTTAGCCTCAATTTGTACTCATTTTCGCTGTGACCTAAATTTTTCTTTTCTCTCTTACACTCACTAAAAATTCGCTTTCACGGATTTTGCATTATTGATCATGGGGAGCAGCGATCACGAATATCTTTTATTATGTGTGTGTGTTTCTTTTTTTTGCCATAATCAGACAATAGAATGTCATGACATGACCACACACACAAGTTTTGTCACCCAACCAACAGCCAGACAGACAATGCGGTCGAGGGTTAATTATGCAATATTATTCTGACCCAAAGTGCGATGATGAGCGTATGAATCAGCCATAACAACAACAACAACAACAGCGACAAGCAAAAACAATAAAAACAAAAACATTTGCCGTGTCCGCTTTACAAATGCTCATGCGCACAAAACACGCCAATATCCTTTTTTAGCCAAATTAACTTGACAAAAAAGAAAAATTGGAGTCGCGGATTAATGCCAAAACATGAACACATGAAACGATCATCGGTCGCCAAAAAACAAAACGCAAAAAAAAACCGAAATATGAGCGTGATTAATTCATAGATGGCGCTTAACAATTGTTGCTCAACACGACTGGCACGATTTGTGGTTAGGCACTGAGTGTGTGTGCATGTGTGCAGCCACAAAACTCTGCAAAAATATGATTATGAGCAGCGATTTAATCTCATCCGACCGGGTTCAAATGGAGACTCTTTTTTTTTGTTTTTATTTTTTTTGTTTTTATTTTTTTTTATTTCACGGTTTCTTCTCTTTTTTTTATTGTGGAAATTTTGCGGCGACTTTTTATTATTATTTTTATTGATTTTTGTTTTGGCCATAAGTGAAATACGAGTATGGCCAACACAGCAACAACAACAACAACAGCAACATCAATGATTGTCAATACACATAAGTGGCCGAAAGCACAGAAGCACCACAGTGGCGACTCTGGCGGCGGCAGTACCTCAAATGAAAACGACATCGAAACCGAAAATGAAGAGATTTTCCTTGAAAATGTATGTAGCGCGTTGCCAGATTTGGCCAAAACGAGCTGAGTTCGTTTATTGGCTGGTGGCGACAACGCACAACATACACACGACTTTTGCGTTAAGGACAGACGGTCGATTGGCCGCTCTGTCTTAGAGTGGACAAAAATGTTCTTCGTCTGTTGGTGCTGTGCTGCTGCTTGTTGTTGCTGTTGTTGTTGTATGCCTTTTTGGACATTCTACCATGGCAAAATACCAAATTTGGTATTATCAATAATTATGCCTGTCAATTGACCACCAAATTTGAGCAGTTGGGTCAAACACACACACAAAAACCCAAATGAAAACACAACAAATGCAAAAAAAAAAGCTGAACAGAAAAATGGAGGAAAAAAAATGAAACTTCAGTTTCATTGGCATAAAATGAAGTTTTAGTGTTTATTATTTGGCTTGATTTTCTCTAATAAGTTGGATTTGGAAAAAATACATATTTTTTTATATTTCCTTTCAGACCAAAGACGCGATATAATCACAATTAATGCGAATATTATTTTGCCAAAACATACAGACAAAAGTAGGTTATCACCGAATATCCCCTTCGATATGGAATTTTAAAATGGTTTTTTTTGTTGCTTTTGCTTTTGCTCTTGTTGTTGTTTATTTATTTTTCCAAAAATGTTGAACATGATTAAATAATTTTATGAAATACGAAACGCGAGTAGGTACCGCATTACAACGTATCTGTGTGTTAACATTTGAGCTAATTGAGGCTCAAGTCGTTCGACGACGTGGTAATGCCACTAGCAACAACAACAACAACAACAACAAATCACCAATCGAAAATGTATCAAATTCAATACGTAGTTTTTTTTTCATCACCCATCGTATCGGTTGACTACCGAGTGAGTCGTGACATTTGCCGTATGTAACTTTTTTTTTGGTTGCTGCCATTGATGTCGTCTAATTTTGGCAAGCGATCGCATATTTCGTGCAATAATTTAAACAATTAGGCGACTGCCATTTATTTTTATTGTTCATTATGACAGTTTTGCGATATCTTCCACTTAGTAAATGTCGATCGCTTCAAAAATTGTTATTAAAATTCCGACTAGCGACTTTCGGCTGGCGATTGATATTCTCACGACAATTACAGAAATAATTGCGGGCGTGGGCAACATTTTGTTATAGAGTCAAGGGTGCGCCAGTGTGATTGTCAATCATATTAAAAGAGATAACCTAAACCTGATGGTTACAATTTTTAGATTTGGACGATACAGAACAGTTAGGAACGGAATGAAGCCGAAGTTAACCAAATTTTACAAGGAATTGAAAAATTTTCAATCAAAAAACAAGGTAAGTTGAAATTATCAATGGTCGTATCCAATCTTAAAATATAAAAACGGCTGGTACTTTTACGGGAGGGTGCTTTCACTATTTTAAGTATATGTTCGACGAGTAACGCCGTTTTATTAAGCTAGTATGTTTATAAAACAGAAATCGAGACCGCAGGTTGTTTGAGTTCGATTACAGTAAATACGAAAAATTAGATTGCTTTGGATAAAAATATTTTCACAAATTTATTTTCTATTTTTGAAAATTAACTCTGATTCGTTAGATACAAAATTAATGATTTCGGAATAATGGGCAGAAGTTGCATAATCAAGAAGTGACGCGCTACAAAGCACCTATTTTCTTTCCCTAAAGAAATGGTTGCAAATCTTAGGTAAAAAAGTGAAAAAAAGCGCAGTGATATGCAAGAATCACTTTGAGAAGGAACCCTTCCAACATTGCACTTGGATGATATGTGAGTGTATTCTCCTTACTTACTTTAAAATTGTA
Source organism: Heteromyza rotundicornis (assembly GCA_951394025.1). Taxonomy (NCBI): domain Eukaryota; kingdom Metazoa; phylum Arthropoda; class Insecta; order Diptera; family Heleomyzidae; genus Heteromyza; species Heteromyza rotundicornis. The sequence continues at coordinate 18,140,283 of OX596012.1, read as the reverse complement.
GTAGATTGAATTTAAAATTTTTCATACTGACAAAATTTATTCCAACTATAAAAGTTTTGCACAATTTGGGCTTTTTGGCTAAAATTTACCAATTTGGGTTTTTTAAACGAAAATGTTCACCGTATTAAGGATCACCAAGAACGGGTTCGGTTCCCTGACTTTCAAATATATCGGTTTCGGTTCCATGAATGGAAACGGTTCCGGTTTCGGTTGCAGGACTGGTTCTTTGCGGTCCCTGATTCTATAGTCGGATTTTCAATTTTTCCAAAAAGAGACATGCCACTAGTCTAGGTGGACAAAGCTCAAACAAAAATGAACAAATCAGCATACTGTTTCAAAGAAAAAAGAATTCTCAATCGTATTATGAATGTTTTGCCTTATAGAGGCAGCTTGAGCTGAGCCAAACAGAGTGTTTTGCTTGTAATACTGCATTTCTAATACTAATTTTGGAAAATAAGAGCATGTGTAAGTTATGCGCTTACGCTAATATTTTTATACCCCCACACTCACTGTGGCAGGGTATACTCACTTTGTCACAACGTTTGTAACGCCCATAAGGAGGCGTGTCCGGTATGGAAAAGTATATATATTCTTGATCAGTATCACCTCCTGAGTCGATTTCGCGATGTCCGTCTGTCTGTCCGTCTGTCCGTCTGTCCGTCTGTCCGTCTGTCCGTCTGTCCGTCCGCACGATAGAGGTCGCAGTTTTGGAGATATCGACTTGAAACTTTGGGTACATGTTTTTCTCGTGAATACTGAGATCAAGTTCGAGAATCAGCCAAATCGGACAAAAACTGGGCGTGGCTCCCATACACCGAAAAAAAAGGTAAAAATTGTTCAAGTCTTTTTTATTGTTGTATTCGATTGGAAATGTTTAGAAACGTATTTTTGACATGGTCCGAGGTTCCGAAGCCACATATATAAGTGTCTGAATGGGGTCTTGAGACCAAAATTTTTTTTGGTGGATTTGATTGGAAATTTTTAGAAATGGATTTTGGACATGGTCCGGGCTCCAAAACCACCTATAATTGGCTCAAAATAGGGTCTTGAGACCACATTTTATGTTCGTGGTAATTCGTCCTACTGTGTGGGGGTATTTCAGCTTCGGTATAGCCGAAGATAGTCCACTCTCTAGTTTTATTGCTCAGTGGTCAAAAGAAGGTGTCTGCAGGCATGCCAGTATGCCTCTTTAGGAGCTCGGATGCCTGCCCTCCTCGCTTCCAACCTTTACTTATTTTTTATATGAAACGGGACAAATAAACAGGCCTACGTCTGTCGCTTCCATGCGTATGCCTGCTGGCAGGCAATATTGCATAGAAAATCCATTGACACCACCCTATCTCCCTTCTAGCGCAGGCATACCGGCATGCCTCCACTAGAAGCGAGGATGGAATGTGCAATTTCTTCCCATAGCAGGCGTGCTGGCATGACTCTAGCTGAGAGGCCTTGCGAAATTTACTACTGGGTGGTCAACTCCTTCCATCTATGTCCAGCTAGAATCGATTTTGAGACCAGTGTGTGGCAGTTAAAAGTAAGTGTGTCAATTATAGTATGCTCTCCTGCAGCTTACATTGGACCTAAGAAGCTGTTCAACATAAATATTCTGTGAAAAAATAACTAGAGATGCTCGATCAGGATATCAGATTTTTAAAGTGGGAGTGGCAGTTCATAATATGGATGTGGCAGTTTAAGTTGAGTTCAAAATGGGTTTAAAGGTAGTCCAAGGTGGCGTTCAATAAGGGGTCCATGGGGTGCAAAGGAGGTGCAATACATATATGTATTTACAGTAGCGGACAGATAATCAGAGACAGCCTATTTGAGTCTTTTTCAATGACTTCCGAAATTTTAAGAATGTAAGCTTGGGTAGCATTGGAAAGGTTTCCATTCCAATGAATACATTCTATCGAACGAATACCAGTTTCGGGCTAAAAATGGTAAAAAATTGAGAATTTATATACAAAAAACAGAATTTAAAAAAAAATTCTACAATTTCAGAAAAATTTTCTGTCTTTTTGAATCAAATAAGAAAATTTTATAGCTACCAGGAAACTTAAACATATACGAAACCTTTGGTCGTAGTTGTACTAAGACAATTCCCGATTATTTCATGATTCAATTTTGCTATCTTTCCCTCTCACCCATGCTGGACCTTCTCGACGAAAAATTCATGAAAATAAGTAAAAAGGAATACCCAAGAAAGTTTCATTTCATTTCCTACTTGAAATTAATGAGCTTCTTTTTCAGTCGTAAATGCTCAACTCAATTGTACTCATTGTCGGCACTGAATTTATGTGCCGAGATGAGTTCACTTCCTGCCAAAGAAGGAAATGCCAAGAAACTAGCGACACTATCCACACCAATCAATGCTATCGGGGCAGAAGATGAATCGTCCAGGCCGCTGACACCAGCTTTGGTGGTTCCATTAAACCGAAATCAAAACCATATTGGGTGTCTAATGGAAATCTTCATTCGCATGCAATGTTCGTGCGAAACCAATTCGATTCTTTTTGGTTAACAAAAAGCATCGCGTGTGCCCAACTCGCATGGTGGCGGCGGCGGCGGCGACAATTGTCATCATCAGCATCATTTGGCGGCGCTGCCATTTGAGGCGCAAATGAATTAAATGAAATGCGCTGAGAGGAGGTTTTTTGTTTCCCCCTGTTTGTCTGTATGTTTGCATTTGAGGTGGCCTTTTCTTGTGTTGTTGTTGCTTCAGTTGTACTCCTAATATGATCAAATTTACGATTTGCACATCTTCAGGTTAGATGAAAGAAAATGAGCAACAATTTCATGGCATGGCCATTTTTGGGGGTACTCGTTGCGTGTCTGTTTGTTTTTTGTTGAAATTTTAATTTTTTTAATTTTGTTTATTTTGTTTTTGATAATAAAAATTGGCGCCACCAGTCAACAATCAGTTGATCAGCATTTCAACGAGTCTCACTCACACATACTCACATTTTTTCGTTCGAATTATATCAGGCCTGTGAAGCGTTTTTCGAATAGCGATCCCAATCCGGTTAATAATAACATTAACTTTTTGCATCGTAGTGTTTGTTTTTCGACTCGAATTCAAATCAATCAACAAATTAACGACCCGTCAAATGAGTGATTTGAGAAATCGTATAAAAACCCCACAGCCCAACCACAACGATTAGACGCAACTGGCCAACATACCCACACACATACATACACGCAGTTGCTGACAAGCGTTTCGCACTTGCTAATTATAGAGAGGCTGGAAGTGGCTTAAACACCGGCCAGTCGGCTGGCTGGTTGGCTTCTTGGCTAGTTGTCCGATCTGACAACAGAGCCCCACCATTGACTGCTTAAACGTACTAACCCCATTAACGGCTGCGATAAATGTTTTGTTTGCATTTTAAATATTCACCGAAAGGCCGAAAGACAACAACAACAACAAAAAATCTTGTTAGTTGGCGGCGGCGGCATTGGCGGCTTTAATAAAGCAAAATTGCAACGCGTGCCGCAAGTCGCGTTTTTGCGCAGTCTTTTTGTGGTTGTTGTTGTTGTTGTTGTAGTTACTGCCAAGCTATTTATTACATTCGTCACTTATCGGAGAATTTCGAAAAGCCAGTTTCAGTTTCAATAATGAAATTGAGTAAAATTGCTGAAATTTTTCCTTAATGTGCTGTGAAGGGCAAAGTTTACTTGGAGGCTTTCTTCTATTGCTGGTTGGAATACCTTTGAGACGTTGTTGAAATATTTCTATGTATCTGGTCACTGATGAAATAAACAGAATTCATTAATGTACCAGGAAACATATAAACTACTGCAATATTAAGCTGAACATCAATAAAAAATTATGAGTTCATAAAGCATACATTAATCATGAAACATACTTTTTTTGGTTATAGAAGATTGGTTTCCATTTTATTGGTCCAAGCGTGACAGAGCACTTCAACGACACCCCTGTCAGTCGACCGTTTTTACAATTAAATTATAATGAATTTGCTGCAAAATAAAAAAGCTTTCTCCTTTTCAAAGTGCTTTTTGAAAAATTCGAACAAAACCCATTTGAAAGGATGAAAGCGGTTGTAACACACAAACACAACAAATTCGAGTAAATCCGTTTTAAAGTTTTTCATTTAGATTTTTTCTTTTGAATCTTCGACTCTATCATAAATATTACAAAAATTAGCGTACACTCAGAAAAAAAACACATAGTAAAATCAAGAACGATCGTATTTACTTCTTCATTTTTTCAACTTAATGAAAACAACTTTGAAATAAAGTTGAAAAAACTTAAAATAACTATTGTCAACGTTGAAACAAAGTTGAACGATTTTAAATCAAGGTCTGGCAAACTTAATATCGATTGGAACATTTTTGAAATAATCGGAAAACAACTTTGAAATAAGTTTGTTTACGCATCCTATGAAGAATTCCCTGGTATCGTTTTGAATAGAATTACACCGCCTACTTTTCAGACTAAAAGCGTTTTTCGTAAAGTGGATGGCTTGTATTACACCGTTCGACACATAATCCATAATAGTTCTTCAAAAATACACTTTCGTTAGGATTTTTAATATTAAACATGCATTTGATAAGGGGAAAAACATACCTTTAAAAAACATGTAAACTTTTTACAATCGGATGTAAACTCATGTTATTTAAAGATATATTTTTCCTCTTATCAAAATCATGTTTAATATTAAAAATCCAATCGAAACTGTATTTTTGAATAATTATTATGTACACTAAAGAAAAATTTAGTGCAATGGTTTTTAAAATAGAGCCTAAAAAAAAATTTGTTTAATTTTAAAACACGTGCGTTCAAAATAAATTTTAAAACGCAGTCATTCAATTTTAAAACTTTGTGCTAAAAACCAATTTGAAAGCAAATTTATCAAATTTTAAAACAATTCCATTCAACTTTAAAATTTTTGTTTTCAATTTAAAAAAAAAAATTTCAAATTGAACGAGTTTGTTTTAAAATTAGATTTTAGTACATTGTTTTAAAATTTAAAAACTACGTTTTAAAATTTGTTTTTAGCGCACGTGTTTTGAAACTGAACAAATCTGTACAAAGCTCTATTTTGAAAACCAAATCGTTCGATTTTAAAACATTTTCCTCTCAGTGTACATGAGAAATATGCAAAATGCATAAATGCGATTTAAACGGTTTTAAGAATTGATCTAGAAAAACTGGGAGACTCGGGTACTCTTTTTTAACCCCCTCTAACAGAATCTATCAGTCCCGATCATGTGCGTTACCAAAAGTTGATTTTTGTCGAACGGTGTTATATAACGGATCAAAGTTGTTTAAATCTGGTTTTTGTGTAATGTATTGTAACCGGTTAGATGCACGTTGACAGGACTTATTAATCTTGTACATTCAATTCTCTACAAGTTTTAGATCATAAGTTTTACAGTTATAACTCGGAAAACATGAAATTTTTACTTTTTTTCTCTGTTTTTCATTTTAATAGCCAAAGTAATAATTTTGGCATTAGAAAATGTTTATTCTATAAGCACTTGGACATTTTTAGCTTTATATTTTTTGCCATTTTGTATAGCTTTCGTCCAATTTGGTTAATTTAGGATCTTACACCCAAAAAACAATTCGGTAGATTTAACCGAAAAAGACGGTTAAAAACGCACCAACCCTTCAATTCGGTTAATGTAACCGATGAGAAGTGGTTGGTGTGCTTCACTGTACACAGTAATTTAGTAAAAACTATCGCTTATAATAATATAAAATACATTGTCTATAAAAAGCACAATAAACACCACAAATAACACGTCTACGCTCAAAGAAGGCAGCTGAGAACTGATAGAAACTGTGTTCGCTTTGTTTAGTGTGGAGAAAATTACACAAGTTCTTGTGATTTTGAAATGTCTACATATTTTATCAGCTTTTTTGTGGAAGTTGACTATTTTTGATTGCATATTTTCGATTTGAAATATTTTGTATCTATAACACTAGTTAACAGCCAAAATATAACATTGTGCAAACTATATTTTCTAAACTAATTTGGGGTCGCTGAACACGAAAATTATTTTTTTTCCTTGGGGCCGTTCGCGAAATTTTCCAATAAGTGGAGCCATACCACTTACTTGAGAATATTTCAATATCCTTTTTCACTAAATCCTTAATAACTTTGTCCAATTTTATCCGACCGCGCCCGAATTGGGAACAGAAGTTGCACAATGAAATGCCCTATTGAATGAAAAAATAAAACGATTTTTTTTGCAATTACTTCTGTCCGCAAAAAATTATTTTATTGTACTTCGATCAGAAAAATTGTCAAAAATGGTAGTAAAATCCAAATTCCGGCACCGATAACTCAGTCATTTTTAATCCGATCTTTATCACCTTATATTCGTTGGATGCGTAATTTTATTTTCTTTGCAATGGTAAAAGGTTACCTTCAATCAATTATCGTTCTTGAAATATTCTCAAGTAAGTGGAGCCAATACCCAAAATTTCGAAAATTGGCAATATTTCACGAACGGCCAAAAGGAAAAAAAAAATAATTGTGATTTTCGTGTTCAGCGACCCCAAATTAGTTTAGAAAATATAGTTTGCACAATGTTATAAACAAGGATTAATATGTAAACTAGTGTAATTAAACTATTTATTCTTTTTTGAATTCAATGGAGAGAAAAGCCACTGAAAATTCAGCAAAAATTTACTGACATTTTGATAGGAATTTTCAACAAATAATTTTGAGTGTAGCTATAATTACAAATAGGGTACGTGAGTTAACGAGGGAGGTAAGTTTACCTTAATAAGTTGTTGGTTTACTATTTCAATTGTAAACTTAATACAAGCTTTTATTTTCCAAAATTTCAAAAATTTCGGATATGAAGTATTACAAGCAAAAAACTCTGTTTGGTTCAGCTCAAAGGCAAAACTATGAGTGTTTTGCTTTGAACGATAGAGAATTCTTCTTTCTTTGAATCCCAACGATTCAACTGAAGACGCGAGAATGGTAAAATTCAAATTTAAGCAGCAATTGCGGTAAAAGAACCTCCAGTTTCTGTGAAACTCGATTAAAAATTTTACAATTTTCATACATTTTGAAATTCTGTACGTTGACCAATTTTTTCGGTTAATTTTGTCGACTATTTTATTCCTGTGTAGGATAGACGAACAAATTTTGTAAACAAAATTTAAAGACGCATATTCATAGTCAAATTTAGTAGCTTTTAAACTGTACTACCGGCTTAGTAGCTGTCAATTCAGTTGGATAAACCGAAAAAAAAGTTGTTAAAATAAATCCTCAAAATTCAACATAAAATAGTTGAAATAATCAAAAAAGTTTTTGTTGTTGTTGTAAGTTATTTTACTACAATTTTTGATTTAATGTGAATTTTTCACCAAATTACTAAAAAAAAATGGTGCAATAAATTTGCCATCTCTCATCGGTTGAACGTACCAACATTAGAGCGTAGGAGCGTTGGAGCGTTTTTAACAGTCTTTTTTTCGATTAGATTTACCTAAAAAAATCGTACCAAAAGCGAAAATATTTTTTTCTCGATGTGAGTAGCTTTTTCATGGAATTACCCTAATTCACCGTATCAGTTCAATGGCGAAATTTTTTCTAACCAAAATCAGTTATTTTCATGATATTTTCCGACACTGTGGAGGGAAAGGAAATTTGCACGTTCCGTTGTAAATAAATTCATTAAAAAATTTGCGCATTTTTTCGCATTGCAAATAATTTCTAATTTGCATACATTCATACTTGAATGTAATCAGCCGCCTGTTTGTCCAGTTTTCATCAGTAACTTCTGTTGACACAAACATCAATATGACGGTATTTTCTGCTATTTTTTTTCGTTGTAATTTTTTGTTGTTGTGTGCTTTTTTGTTGTAATTTTTTGTTTGCTTTTTTTGTTTTGTAAAATGCTTTGAATGACATTTTGACGTTTTTCACATAAAATTGCCTTGGTGGTCCATGGACCATTGGGTCCGGCACACAACCACCTGATGTACAGTCGAAATAGCAGCATTTGTGCGACTGTCAATTGGACAAATGAACAGAGGCCGGCAGTTGAATGAAACGGACAGCCCAGAGTTTGCCCCATGTCAATGCAGTGGGGAGGCTGTCGCATTCAGTTGAGTTGAGTCTTCCCATTTTGTATATATAAAATTCATAGTCGGTGGCGCTGGTGGTGATGATGATGCTGGTCGGTGGTAGGCATGCCAACCCATCCTCGTTTTGGTGTTTAAATATTTTTTGTGTTCGCAAATGCAAATTCGTTTTTCACATTTTTCACAATTTGACGACGCGACATTTTAATTTGTTGTGACACTTTCTTTCGAGAATCGAATTTGCATTTTGGCGCTTTTTTGTATTTTTCACAATACCAAATTTACGTATGGTGATGAAATGAAATATTCTTTTTTTTTGTTTGTTGTCCAATGTATGTCAGTATGTATCTCGTTTGGTTTGTTGGAGGCGCTCTGAAGGAGGCGCTCAGACATTTAACATAATTTCCAACATTGACAGACGAAATGTTGCTACTTGTTGTTGTCGTTGGCTGCTGCGTGGAAGCCAACAACTCGCTGACATGTTAAATGAAGGCGAACTGCCGATTGCTGACAGCGACGATTGGCATTTGTGTCAAATGGCCCTGAAATCGCGTCTGTCCGCTTGGCTGACAATTTCTGTGTGTTTGCAATCGCATTTTCGCTGCTTCCGTGCATTACCGAATGTCACACAAATACTTACTCCCCAAAAGTGGGCGACTGTCTGATGTGCACATATTTTGCGTGGAACATTGATTTTACAGACGCATTTAATTTGCTCGCCTGACACATCCTCCACACACACAAACACACACACATGCACATATGTCATGTCATAGCTCTCCACTTGCGGTATTTTACGCTGAAGTGGTTTTCCTTTTGTAATACGAAAAAGAACACAAAATTCTTTTGGTGGAAAATTTGAAATTTAAATTTGTAATACTTGCATTTCATTTGTGGCTGCTGTCTGTCGCAGGGAATTATGCATGCAATTGCATTTTCGGATTTGTATGCGATTCCGGTTGACAGTTTCGACATTTTCAATCTTGTGGCGAGATGGAAAAACTACAACCAAATACGGCTGCTTTTTTGCCAAATTGTCTTAAATAATTTTAGTAAATGGCACGAAACAATCAGCAGCAACAGCCGCAGCAACAGCTGAACTACCCATAAGAAGAAACAGTAAAAGTAGCAGATGAGCGGGGGGAGGACTTCACTCTTGTGAAATAATTTATTAATGTCTTCCTTATGTGATTTCCAAGTGAGTACTACCGAATGTAAATGTAATCTTACAAACACACAAGAAGTAACAGAAGAAAAAAAAACCACAACAACAACAACAACAGTATTTTCCTTACTTGTTCACATGCGTTCACAGGCGTCACTTGTGTGGGGTCCAATCGCTTACCCACTTTGCTTTTATGTAGTAAGTTCGGAAATAATAATGACTGAAGTCAATACATCAAATTGAAGGGTGTAAGTGCAAAGGAAAAAAAATAACAACATCGTACACTTTGGCGATTTATGCGGTTCCATTAACTCCATCAACAATTCAATCTCCTTATGGACCAAAAGCCCTAATCCCATATGAAAAATTATCCCCATGAAGTGCCACATTCATCTTCAATAAAAGTTTCAATCAAACATTTTCACTTTGTAGTTTGAGCCGAAGGAAAGTACATAAGTAATATGGTAGGCTGCCTTTTGATTCGTGCAAGACCCATTTGGGGGTTGTTAGGCAATTTCCGTAATGAAATATAAAATCTGGCTGTAACAAGTCCTTCGAAAGCGGTTTTGCCTTTAAGGAGAAATATCTTAAAATGCAGAATCGACTTTGGTTATTGAAATCAAATCCATCTGAGCAAAGTCCCGTGCATTTTCCACGTATCCTATTTCTCTACTAAACAAAAAGATTTTTCAGTGAACAACAAATTTTGTTATTTCATCAAAAGAATCGGAGATGTTCTATAATCTTCCTATTTCAGGTTTTAACCTGAAATAGAGTTTCAACCTGAGTTGGAGTTTCCAGGACTTGAATTCGTACTTGAGGAATTTCCTGGAAAAAAACTGTAATGAATTGTGTGAAATCAATACACATCCATTGTAGATATAACTTCTATCAATTCGATTTTACACAATGAAATTTAAGACCAAACTCCGCAACTGTTGGATTCCAGCTCACAAGGAACGGTTAAAGTACAACTTCACTATGTTCCATGAAATGCAAAATGATAATAGCACAGTAAACCGCCTCAAAGAAAAAGTGGCTGTGGTCAACACCGAAAATGAACTTTGGCTTATTTCACCGTTCGACAAAAATCAAATATTGGTAACGCACATGATCAGGACTGATAGATTATGTTAGAGGGGGGTTAAAAAAGAGTACCCGTGTCTCCCAGTTTTTCTAGAACAATTCTTAAAACCGTATAAATCGCATTTATGAATTTTGCACATTTCTCATGTACATAATAATTCTTCAAAAATACAGTTTGATCGGATTTTCAATTTTAAATATGCAATTGATAGGGAAAGAATATGTAAACTTTTTACAATCGGATCGTGCTAGACTAGAAACAATTCAGAAATTTTAATCTCTATGAATGATGATTTTTAACATGCAGGTTCTTCTTTATATTGCTTCTGGTCAAATAAACTTTATGAAATAATAGACATTGAAAAACTACACAAACCAGCACAAGTCCGTTATTTATGCGATTTTTTAAACCACTTTAAATCGATTTTTTTTTGTTTCGTTTAAAAAGCGACAGAAATAAAGGAATTGGAGGGCCAATATGTTCAAGGTCACTGAATACACGAAACACGAAATATATCTGTTGCTCATGTTAGGAAGTTTTTTTACACTGAGGGAACAAAATTTGAAACGGGCATCGCTTTGAAAAAATTAAAGTGTGAAAAAGTGTCAATATTTGAATGCGATTTTTTTTTGATTTTTTTATGTAGGAATGTACTTTTTACATATAATCTCAATTCTAGAGGGTGAATTGTATGAAATTGTATAGGAAAAATTAAAGACAAGTTCAAAAATATGATTTATATGAGCCTATTTACACTATCAGTTCCATGACGAAAAATCTGACAAAGAGCTAATAAGAACTGCGGTAGTGAAAACGGGATAGAACATTTTGCACCGAAAATCCATACAAAAAACGTAAAAGGTGGCAACTCCATGCTTCGTTTATTTACATTTTCATATAAAAACTGTCAAATTTCGTCATGCCCATGTCAGTGTAAATTCTAAGAACGGCATGCCCATGCGTCATGGGAATGACCGTGTAAATAGGCGCTATGAAAAACTCTTGATCGATTGCGCAAAATTATATAAGAATTTTCCATAATCCCAGACTGCATAATTAATAAAAAAATTAAAAAGACATTTTTCGATAAAAAAAATGAGGAACAAAAAGTAGCCGTCTCCAATCATTAACATTTCAGTCACAAAACATTACAACTTCAGTCGTGAAACAACAACATTTCAGTCTCAATTCATCAATGTGGCGTTTCAAGTCATCAATGGGCAGTTTAAAAAAGATTGAAACATTTTGTTGTCAAAATCCAAACATTCAGTTTTGGCTGGAAATTGACAACGATTCGGAACGTTTTGACAACGTTTCGTTGCACTTCGGAATCGGTGAAATAATACTAGCTTTATAAGAACATTTTTTTAAATATGACAAATTTTGAAATATTGCGTAAGGACATAAAAAATCTCCTGAAAAGTTGATGAGAAATATACAACTTTATCTGCAAGCCCAGCTACTAGGATTACGCTGACAGTGGAGCCGGTGTTAGACATTCTTGGGGTTGTAATCTCAGAGAAGAGACCAAAGGCCGGTCACACAAACGCAATACGAATGCAAAATTACTGTTGTCAACTAAGATGGTGTTGGACATACTAATAGAAGCTGCGAGTTGGTAGTAGTAGTAAGTTCTCATTTGTTAAAAATAAACTCTTAAAATGGTTATTATTGACTCTTGCGAGATGCGTATTCTGAATGTATGGAAATATTTCCCAAACATCCTTAAAAATTTCTACATGCACTGTTAAATAACTATGAAAATATCTAGAGTTAATATATTGAACAAATCAAAACCTAAAATTTATTCTTTTTTTTTTTTTTTAATTTTTTGACTTTGAAAATTTGTTTTATTTGTACACTGTCATCGTCTTCTTCTTGAGTTTCATATGCTTAAAACCGAACCCCCTTCTAAACGTTTTCATCCACGCTGCTGTTTGACGGCCATTAATATTTTTGCAGATAATTAATTATCATAAATTAAATAATTGCCTATTATCGAAAATATGACATGTACGTGTTATGGTTGCTGCAATTCAATTTGAAAAGAAACAGCAACAACAACCAGACAACACAACACAACACAACATACACAAAAACTCAAACGACACATTCAGAAATCTGTTCTGTTCCTGCAAATAATAAAATGCGCACGCAGACCGTATTGAAAATCTGTCAATAAATCAATTATTGAAATATAAATCAATATTATTGCTGTGCCTTTTGGAATGGCATAGGCCTAGCCTAATGGACGGTCCAGCGAGCAGAGGGAAAGGTAAAGTGGACGCCAGACGGGCAGGCAGGCAGGCAGTCAGTAATTTTTCTGAGCAATGGTGCAGGCCAATGGACAGAGTCAAATACACAAACACACAAATCGCATTATTAATTGCAACAAAAATGTATTATTTGCTATGATGACGACGCTGATGGTGATGTTGTTGTTGTTGATGTTGTTCTTAAAGCCAAAGGCACAATTAGCCAAGTGACACAAAGGAACAAAAGTCACCCATAATTCATACATTCAATCGGTAGCTGAACTGCTTGAGTGTGTCCGAGTTTGTGTGTGTGTGTGCTAATGCTATGTACTGCCTACAGATGTTTGGTGTATGTAAGTGGGTCAAGTGCCCATCCATGGTCGTCATCGTCAGTAAGTTATTGTGCCACTTGAAATTGCCTGTTGGGCGAATCATCTGTTTTCCGATCATCTTGCATTTGATGACATCTTCGATAAATCAATGCAATAACAATTCTATGCAAGATGGGCGAAGCAGAAGAAGAAGAAGAATAACAGGTCATTTGCCATAAATGTTAATCTCAGATATGCTGCATGGGTCAGCAGGTTGGAGAGCAGGTTGCAGAGATGCCCGGAGGGAAGGAGACCTTTGGTCTGCCCCTGGGCTAAAAATAGTTAAAAATCTTGCCTACCTTTTACACTGTGCAGCAATTAACCGAAATAATGTGCCACTTCAGCACTCTGGCACATGCAATTGCACAAAGTTGGCCCCGCTCAGTGCACACCACGTTCAGCTCAAGTCGGTGTGAAATGAGCGGCTATGAGTTCATGATTAAACGATAAATGTCACAAATCAACCGCCTCGCTTCTCGCTTTTTCCGCCACCATGGCACCGTTACAGCGCGCCGCCATAATTCACCGTTAATTGAGCTGTTTCGGCGGGCAGGTGCCATAAAGGCTTTTATTACATGTTCGATAAACGATAAAAATGTTGCCTGTGCTGAAAGTCGGTTCGGTATGTGGGTGAAATGTTGATGATGATGTGGATGATGATGAAATTTGAATGGTTGGGAAAATGCAATTTCATTGTTTGCGGCTGGAGAGAGGCGATATGGTAGTGAGGTTGGTGCTGCCACACACAATTAGGAAAGTCCAACATGAATTTAACATAAATATGCAAACATTAATTTCGCCACAAGTTGTGCTCACACACACTCACACACACACACTCACACACAACAACGGCGAGTACTTACTTCTCTGTCTTGTAAGGGAAAAGTTTCTCAATTCGTTTTGTCGTTGCTTTGCGAATTTCTTAAAACTTTACTGTATTTTGTATAGTTGTTTTTGGCAAAAAGTTTCCCTCGGTTGAAGATGACAAATAAATAAATATTCTAAATTGTTGCCGTTTTTCGTTGAATGATTGCTGAAGGCTTGAGTTGCAACAGGAGAATTGCAAGTATGTCCTCAGAGAAGATGCCAGTTGACTAAAGAACAGAGTTGGATTTCTCGGACTTTAAAGGATCAGAGCACAATGTACTGCAATTGTAAGAGATCAAATAGAACACAAGTTTTGGAAGTAAAATATTTGTTTGTATTTTTTTTTTTTATAAAAATTCTGTTTGCGGTCAGAAATTTGTGAATACAAATATGAATGCATATATTCTGACGCCATTTTTAAATTAAATAATAAATTCTAAGCTTTCGAACAGGGTATAGCATGGTATAGTTCCCTTCCAAAAAGCCAAGTAAAAGAGCATTAAACAGTGCTGATATGATAATGTAAAAAAAAATTTTTAAAGCTGACTTCTTATACATTTTTAATGGTCTTAAAGTACACATTCCATCAAATTGGTTTTACCATGTGAAAGAGTGATATTTTGCCTTTCCAATGAGCTATATGGTATATGATTTTCCTTTCAGAAACCGTTGTGTCGCCATTAATTTTAAATTACACTTTTAAGGTCCACACATACCAAATCCGCAGCAGTCGCGGGACTTGCTCAACAATTTTTCTTGAAAAGCCGATATTTGAATAAAATTGCGGAAATTAATTTAAAGGGAATTTATTTTCTGTTTTTTAGTCGGTTGAGGGTTATATTTTGAAAAACTTGTTTTTTTCTCTTTTTTGTTTTCCCCTTTTTTTTTTTAATTGTTTTTCCCCTTTTTACTTTTTTCTTTTCCCCTTTTTTCTTTTTCGCCCCCTTTTATTATTTTTTTACCGAATGTGAACCTAAGTACAAAATTTTAGTACTGTAGCTTAAAAAATCCGAACGTTAGTCAATTCCGAACGTTAAAAATGCTCCATCCCCCTCCCCTTTATCTCCATACCCCTACGCCTCTGATGGAACCCAACATAGAATGCATTGGTTCTATCAGTGTTCTAAATTGCAGGTCTCTAGCTCATGTGGAAGTGTATGAAAAAGCTCGCCGCAGATTTGAGCCAAAGCAAGTTAATATAAGGGTTATAGAAATGTATATCTACCCAGTGGTCAAAAGAAGGTGTCTGCAGGCATGCCAGTATGCCTCTTTAGGAGCTCGGATGCCTGCCCTCCTCGCTTCCAACCTTTACTTCTTTTTTATATGAAACGGGACAAATACACAGGCCTACGTCTGTCGCTTCCATGCGTATGCCTGCTGGCAGGCAATATTGCATAGAAAATCCATTGACACCACCATATCTCCCTTCTAGCGCAGGCATACCGGCATGCCTCCACTAGAAGCGAGGATGGAATGTGCAATTTCTTCCCATAGCAGGCGTGCTGGCATGTCTCTAGCTAAGAGGCCTTGCGAAATTTACTACTGGGTCTATATATAAAAGATACGTGTATGTTTGGGACCAATAGACGCGGAAACTACTGCACAGATTATCACAAAAACTGATATATGTGTTCTATGTATAGTGAGTCGTGTTGTGGGATAGGTTTTGACACGCCCACTATTACCACCCACTTTTACCGCCCACAAGTTAGAAAATACGTATTTCTCTCACATTTTTGCAGAAACTTTTTTTTTATAGAAAATACCATTTGATCAACAATTAACTTGTTTGCGGTTGCTCATCTGCGAATTGTTTCCCAAATGTGGCGCTGCCACCTGCCACTTCATTTCTCCCAACCCAAACAGTGTTACCATATCTGCGGGTTTCAACATCGGTAAAATTTGTACCTTTCGGTTTCAGGGAAAAAACTTTTTTGTGGGATAAGTTTAACAATGAAACTATAAAAGTTGTTTAGGCCCACCTAGCAATTTAAAAATTTTGTTGAAAAGAGAGTTCCGCGGTGGCTGCGGAATTTCGCATTGGTGTGTGGGGACCTTTTAATGTACTAAGATGCTATATTACACATTCGTAAAAAACCTGCACGAATATTTCTGAATTTTTTCGATAGTTTTTTGATATTTTATCGATATTTTTATACCCTCACACTCACTGTGGCAGGGTATACTAACTTTGTCACAACGTTTGTAACGCCCATAAGGAGGCGTGTCCGGTATGGAAAAGTATATATATTCTTGATCAGTATCACCTCCTGAGTCGATTTAGCGATGTCCGTCTGTCTGTCCGTCCGTCTGTCCGTCTGTCCGTCCGCACGATAGTGGTCGTAGTTTTGGAGATATCGACTTGAAACTTTTTTATAACCCTTATATTAACTTGCTTTGGGCGGACTATATATATATATATATATATATATATATATATATATATATATATATATATATATCCTCAAATCTGCGGCGAGCTTTTTCATACACTTCCACATGAGCTAGAGAGCTGAAATTTGGAACACTGATAGAACTCCGGTGACAATGCATTCTATTAAATTTTGGGGTCCATCAGAGGCGTAGGGGGCCGTGGGGGGACTCAAACTTTTTTTTTTTAAACATGACATAACTTCCGATTCCTTCAAGCTACAATTATGAAATTTGGTAGGTGGGTTCTTATTGACAAAATGATTTTTTATACCCTTTGGAAAGGGGGGTGTGGGGGCAAAGGGGAGCGGAATGGAGCCAATTTAAAGTTCTAACTTTCGCATTTTTTAAGCTACAGGGCTGAAATTTTTCACTTAGGCTAGCATTGGGGAAAAAGAGTAAAAAAGGAAAAAAAAGGGGGGAAAAAAGGGGCGAACAATTTTTTTTTTTAAACCAAAAAAAATTTTTTAAATGTAA
Organism: Heteromyza rotundicornis; assembly: GCA_951394025.1. NCBI lineage: Eukaryota > Metazoa > Arthropoda > Insecta > Diptera > Heleomyzidae > Heteromyza > Heteromyza rotundicornis. Next base: position 18,123,572 of record OX596012.1, on the reverse strand, counting down.
AAATTTAAGAAGAAAAACTATTCGGGCAAAATATAAATGGGAAAGAAATACACCGAAAAAAAAATTTTTTTTAAAAAAAAGGGGAAAATAAAAAAAGAGTAAAAAACAAGTTTTTTAAAATATAACCCTTTAACCGACTAAAAAGCAGAAAATAAATTTTCTTTAAATTAATTTCTGCAATTTCGATTTAAAATTAAGGGTTTTTGGCTACTTCAAAATTTGCAATGATATTAGGAACAAAGTAGCAAAAACCCTTAATTTTAAATCGAAATTGCAGAAATTAATTTAAAGAAAATTTATTTTCTGCTTTTTAGTCGGTTAAAGGGTTATATTTTAAAAAACTTGTTTTTTACTCTTTTTTTATTTTACATGTTTTTCTCGTGAATACTGAGATCAAGTTCGAGAATCAGCCAAATCGGACAAAAACTGGGCGTGGCTCCCATACACCGAAAAAAAAGGTAAAAATTTTTCAAGTCTTTTTTATTGTTGTATTCGATTGGAAATGTTTAGAAACGTATTTTTGACATGGTCCGAGGTTCCGAAGCCACATATATAAGGTCTAAATGGGGTCTTGAGACCAATTTTTTTTTTTTGGTGGATTTGATTGGAAATTTTTAGAAATGGATTTTGGACATGGTCAGGGCTCCAAAACCACCTATAATTGGCTCAAAATAGGGTCTTGAGACCACATTTTTTTATGATCGAGGTACTTCTTCCTACAGTGTTGGAGTATTTCAACTTCGGTATAGCCGAAGATAGTCCACTCTCTAGTTTATTGAAAATTTTCCCATAATTAATTGAAATTTTTCGATATTTCATCAAGAATTTTTTGTTGTTTTTCGATAAAAATCAAATAGTTGGTTACGCCCATCTTAACTTATCGAAAATGGGGTAACATTTGAGTACAAATATAATAAAATCATTTAAAATCCAGAAAAATTATAGAAAAAGCCATAATTGTCCATTACTGTTGATATTCCTTGCATTGAATTTTTGCCAGTGTATTTGTGTGGAGGATCAACTTTTGTCTTATCTTAAAATTTTGCCACACAAAACTTTTCACTCCTAAATTCACGGCGAAAAAGCAATTAAAAAACAGCTGTTGGTGATTTGGCGGATTGTGCAGACAGCCACATAAACACACACACACAGACACCGTCATGCGGAACGCCCTAGCACAACGGAGACACTTGCCAAAATACATGATAACTGAATTTCGGGTGACAGCTGTTGCAGCTTTTCCCCAACGAACGAGCGAGCGCGGCACTTACTAACTAAAACCCCAAAATTCCATACATTCGCAGTGACACATGAACACACACACACACTCACACATACACACATACACATATTCAAATATAAATTCCATGCAATGCCATAATCGCAATTGTCAGTGGTTGAGGGGGGAGTGAAGGGTGGGCTTATCATGCACTTCGCGCTTTTGATTCGCGAAATAAAAACCCAAACGCATTTTAAGGTACTGCCGCCAGCGCAGTTGCAGTGAAATTGTAAAATAATTTCAACTCGAGCATATAATTCAAATTAAACTTTCGCCCAGAGGCGTCATGGGGATTCAGTCTTTTAGTAAGTATGTGTGTGTGTGTGTGGAGCACAGAACAGACGCTGCATGAATGTAAGCACAGCTACGGCAAGGATGCTGCAATTGTATTTGAGTGATGTAAAATTACTACAACTTTAACTTACACGGAATAATTGTGAATATTTAATTTCACAGATATCACACGGAAGTAATACGCAGAGTAAATACAGAGAAATTCTCATCACACACACATGCACAGTGAGGCATTGTTAGGCCACACTCGTATCACATAAAAGTTTCTTTCGTAGCGGCAACTTTAACCACTCAACTTTTACTACTTATGGCTACAAAAATTATGGTCACACTTACGCTTTTGATTCTGACACCAGCCACACCAGCAGTAAGAGCAGCAGCATCAGCAGCAGTTGAAATAATAGCAGAGGCTGCAAGCAGCAGTTGCTTTACGAGAGGAATAAGTTTTTCCGAGTTCCTGAAACTATGTTCGGCGATAAGAAGAATTCTTGAAATGCATCCAACAGCAACAGTATGGAATGAAGTTTCATTACAGCAGCAGCAGCACTGCCAGCAAAAGAAGACTAAGAAGATGCAGAAGGACAAAGAAGGACATTCTATGCCAGAAACAAAAAAAAAAAAAAAAGTGATAGAAAACTTTTAACTTTCTTCTTATGTGCTGCTTTTTTTTAAAGAAACATTCCATCTTCGCAGACGAACTTCTTTACTGCGTCAAATTTACGCGTGAAAAACAGCTTCGAAGATGAGTTCTAGCCGCTGAACCGCTGTAAAACGTGGCAGCGAAGAAGGAGAGCCCAGTGTGGCCAAAGTGTGGCTGGAGGCAGCTCAGTTTTATCGCTTTAAACATGGCATAAAACAGTCGGGCACCGAGCAGACCAGGCCAGGATGGCACAGTTTAAGCAAGAAGCAATGCCTTTTTTGTTGTCACAGAAACACCAGCACCAACAACAACAACAACAGCGAACATTTATGAAACAAAATCCAAAGAAACAAAAGAGAAATAAGGAAAAAAGAATAAAAAATGTAAAACATGCAACACTGACTGATAAATGTCGCCAGTGAGACAAATATTTCAACGTTTTATGCAGGAAATTGTTGAACGGAAGCCGGAAAGAGTTGGCCAAACGACAAGCAAATTTACAAGGACAGCAAACTTTTATGGTGTGTATGTATTCGTGTGTTTGTGTGCGAAGTTTTGCAAATGGCCATTTGGGGTAGTCCAATGCCGCCGTTTGCCGCCGCCGCCGCCGCCAACGCCGCGCTCTCTCAATGCCGAAGAGCTTTTAAAAGTTTTTAATGAATTTTATAGAGGGTGGCAGTAGTCGCGCTAGCCCAACGCCGCACTTGATAACGTTTGCAAAATAAACAGCAAAAAGCATTTTGTATGGTCAATGAAATATTAACGGTATGCGGCTGTGTTGTATACTGTATTGTTGGGCCAATAAATGACAGCAACAACAACAACAGGTACTAAAAAAATGCTCAAAAATTTATTGAAATTTGACTTTTTGTTTTTCGAAGGGCCGGCAAGATTTGACAGATTGACCCAAAGTTAATGAATTCTAGTATTTTCGAGATATTTTTTGTTTTCTTTTTCGAATTGTGGTTATGGCTTACCATACATAGTGCATCGGAAACAATAGTTAAAATTTCAATAAAGAAAAACTCCTCAGAAACATTAAAATACCATACCTCAGGTATTGAAAGAATCTGACAAATTCCCAAGTACTTACGTCGTATTGACATTTTGGCGTTCAATATGATGTCTCCGTACACCATATTGATGTATGTGTGATGGTGCTTGGGGCCAGGGTGACCGGTGTGCAACTAAAGTGTCAATTTGACACTTATTCAAAGTGGACATAATTTGACCCTTTTTAAAATCATTTGCCTCTTTTTACCCTTTTTTTTTTGGACTTTTCAGAAATTCTCAACCGTTAGCCTGATTGGGGCAAGTAACACCTGTAAACATAAGCTTATTTTCTGTTTCTCAGTCGCCATTTAAAGGCTAATTTTGTGAACTTCACTTATATTTTTCACCAAAAAAAAATCGTTTTAATTTTTATAAAAAATATAAAAATGAAAAAAATTATTTTCAGGCATTTTCAAGAGAAAATAAGAGCGAAAGTCTGAGGGGAGAAAAGCATTTTTTTACTTACTTATCAGCTCCGAGATTGGAAGTTTATATGTTAGATTTTCAAAGAATATAATACCAATAAGTAATGTTTACTGCGAAAAATTTCTTAGCCAGGGACGTACCCCTAGAATTGTTATAGAATTTAACAGAATTTAAGAGAAACTTCCATATCTTATATTTTATTTTATTTAAAACTTTCCTTTACCAAAAACGGAAAAAATTTCAGTTCTAGCATTCGATATTAAGCTTCGAATATCACGGTACACATTTACACCAAAGTGAAACACCTTGTGAAAGTTTGTAGTTTTCGAAATTTTTTGTGATTCAAATGAAAGTGTTCGATTTTAAAATTAATCTTTTTATGAAAAATCAAAAGATTATTTTTGAAAAAATAAAACGATCTGTTGTTGATTTTAATTTTGTTTCCATTTAAGAGTTTTTTTCTTCAGTATTAGTAAAAAAAATTTTATGAAACCTATCCCCATCTAAATAACTTAGTTTTATCTTTAAATTCTGTGGCTATATCCTATCACATTCAGAAAGTTTCGTTATTCAAAAACAAGCAACTTCACAGAAGAAAGTTTTGTGGTCGAAAATTTCCCGGAATTTTGAGAATTTTTTTTAAACTATAATCATGACCGTAAAGATTTCAACCCAGAACACAGAAAAATACAGTAAATTGGTACAAGCGGTCCTTTGTAGTATTTAATATTGCGGAAAGAATAGCAATATTTTCTTTTAAACTGAAGATGTAAACCATTCAAAATCTATAAAAACTAAGAAAAGCCATGTTAAAGGTGTCCACTTTAGTAATAAGTTAATTGGTTTGTTTTTATTTTTTTATGGATTGCTATTTTTTTTGTATGCCAACTGAAAAAAAATTATTTTTCGAAAACCCTATGTGTCTGTGAATTACAAAAACGAAGTCGTCTCTGTGAGAAGGTTGTTGTTAAACCAAAAACTATGAATCCCATTGCATTCAGGGTTTTTTTAAAAATATTTAAATTCATCTTTCATTTTTTTGCTGTTGTACAGTGGTATTTACAAAAAATTCCAAACAACAAAATTATCTACTAAAAAAAAAAACTTAAGACACTAAAAAAGTTAATTTAGTTAAAACACAAACCACTCAAAAAATTATGATGTTCCCTTGGTTTTTCCCCGAATGACTTAATTCAAAAATGTTTAAAGGGAGATAATTAATATAAAGGCTTTAATTTGTTATTACTCTGGCTATAGAGCTGTGCTTCAGTGATTTGTTTCAAAAAAACTTAAACGTTTTGTTGTCAAAATCCGAACATTCAGTTTTGGCTGGAAATTGACAATGGTTCGAAACGTTTTGAGAACTTTTCACTTTGATTTTTTTCTCAGTGTTGGATTTAAACTTTTGATTAGGAAAGTACTTGTACTTAAAATCTTTTATGTATTCGAATTTGTATATATTTTGCTATTAAAGCACAAAAATAGTTCCACAGCTTTTCGATTTAACAGTGCGACAGACATGCCATAACATGGCATGGGGTTTTCCAAGTGCTATTATAAGACTACACAGAAAAAAAGTTGTACGTTAACTACTTTTCAAAATGTGTACCTGAATTTATTAACCGTTGTTGGTAGGTAATATTAACCGATATAAAATAGTTCAAATAATCGAAAAAGTTATTGTTATTATAAGTTATTTTACCGCAATTGTTTAAATTGGTTAAATGTGAATTTGTCACAAATTTACTAAAATTTACCGACTTTTTTGTGTGTGTACTTCAATCCCGGGATTTTCGGGACAGAAAATTGCAATCCCGGGATCCCGGGATTTTTCGGGATTTGATATTTTCACAACCAAAATGCATTTTAAAAAAATAAAAAAATGTTTTTTATAGGTTTTATTGCAAAATTGATAGTTTTAGCTTAAATAAATAAACATAAACATTAATTTCAATTTATTAAAGGCATTTTTTTATTTTCAGTATTTGAGTTTCCGTTTCTTTAGGAAAGACACAATCCAATTCAAAATATGCTTGAATAAGGTTTCTGAAATTACTTTTGCATCAGTTTTACTTAGTTATTTTTATTAAGAAATTCTTTTTTGTGCGTTCGCTAAGACTGAAAATATCAATTTTCTTCTGAAATAAATATAAATTTATTTTTTCTTAAAGAAAAAATTTCAAGCACAAACAATTTTATATGTCATTTTTTTTAATAAATTAAAAATTTTAAGATTTTGTGTTTTCTAACTAACTTTTTTTTCATTTTGGGGTTGTCCAAATGTTGTCAAAAACTATTTTTCTGCTTACACGATTTTTTTATATTTTATGAGTGATAAAAAGTTGTATTTTTCTTGTATTTTTTTATGGACTAATTCATTTAAAATGTAGTCCCGAAAATCCCGGGATTTAGGAAAAAATATCCCGGGATTTTCGGGACTAAAAATGGACCGGGATCCCGTATCCCGAAAGCCCTAGTGTGTACCAAATGGCAATACCCTAACACGGATTCTCTGGAACTGAGTAAGTTATTATCTTAAATCGGCTTTGACGTACTTGGTCACTGTTTCCTGGGGTCTTTTTAATTTCGATGACAGTTTTGAATTATTTTCCTAAGTGCCCTGAAACGGACCCTTTGATGTAGTTTCACTTGATCAAATTCTGACTCAGATTACATTCTCAAGTCTGCACCGCTTAGAGTAGTCATTTATTTTACAAGATGGTTGTTTACTTTATGGTGATGGGGTTTTTACATTTGCTTTTTAGAATTTGTTTTCAGCTAGTATCAAAAAAATGAAAAAAGGTAAAGTGATTGCTAATAAGAAAATTGAAACAACTGATAACAGTTTTTACTCAATTGATTTGTTAATGATATGAAAAGGAAAGCTTTAACCTTAGTGGGGAGACCTTTGTCTCACTTTGTTTTAAGCTACAAGTTTGAAATGAAATACCACACGGAGAGAAATTTTCCCAGGAATTATGTTTAATATTTAATCATATCTTTGAGGAATAAAGAATAAATCAAAATTCCATTTGATTTTCCATTCATCTACATACATTCTGATCCATATTATCATAATTGCTGCGAATAGGTCACTCTGGGTATTGATAAAATAATGAATAATAAAATATTATTTAACAAAAGTGGGCCCAATTTATATTTTAAACGCTCCTACGCTCTAATCAAGCAAAAATGTCTTAAGAACTGCTGATAAGAAATTATTTCCAGTACTAATTCCAATTAATATTTAACACTGACCTAAAAAATAATTTGCATTAGCTTATCGACAGAATTGTATTGAAAAACAAGACTATGAAGACGTCAGCTTATACTCAGATGGATGGGATGGAGGTCAATTTCAGAAAACTAACGATAAGCAATCAAACTCACTAAAGCTTTGATGAAATATATATTCTGTACAGCCGACACCGAAAGTTTAGTTTCGTTCCAAATCTTCCCAGAGCAAGATCTGAAAAAAAAACAATTCAAAAGTGAGTTCCAAGAGCTGCCCAGTTGGGGTTCATTCTTATAAAAAATCTACTTGAATTATAATCCCTTTTTTTGTAGATCAAAATGAACTTCGCCTGGTTCCTGACTATTGTCTTTGCTCTGATTGCTGCCGTTGCTGGCCAGAGCTGCCCTGACAAGTTCACATATGACTCGAATAAGCTGTGCACAGCCGAACGTCCCATTCATGGTGAATGTCCTGCTGGCTCCATGTACAACATCAACTGGAACAAGTGCGTCTATGTAGCCCGGGGTTGAGACTGTACGAATCAAAATCGATGACAATGAATAAAGTGGAAATTTAGGGGAAAAGCAAAAAAGAAAAGTGGTTGTTAGTGGTTATTGAATGGTTTTTCGCTTAAATTTCGTCTAGCGGTGAGTATAGTCTGGGTCAGAGAAAAGGCGAGAGGAAGAGCAACGCAACGCAACGCAACGAAATGAAATGAAATGAAACGAAACTGTGTGTTTTTGTGAGTGAACATGTGGCGCCTCCTGCAACAGCATGTGGCATATGCAAAAACGTTCACTTAGGCCACTGCCATGCCAAGTCGCACACGACCACACTAAACCACAAACCGTTCAATAAAGCGCACCAGGCGACGTGCCATTAGCCAGCATCACCAACCTGGTGGTGGACCGAAGTGCCGCACACTGAACGATGCTAAAATGTTGAACGAGGGACAACAGAAACAGCAACAACACCAACAACACCAACAACAGCAACAGCCACTACTACGGCACAACACGAGCCAATTAAATACTCATTGTTGTTGCTGTGTCGTTGCTTATGCTTGCTGTCTTCGTTGTTGTTATTGTTGTAGTGGAAAAGTTCAACAAGTGTTAAATTAAGTTACACGTCGTCTTCGTCAAGCTTAAAGTCAACTTAAAGTAACGTCAGATGCTGCGGCGACATTGTTGGTGGCGGTGTTTGTTGGCGGTGGCGACAGAAAATAGCGGCCACTTCTGAGCCGCCATTAGTTTATTGCCGGGTAATTTAGACGTTGGTACCGACTCCTCTCTGCAAGTACTTGCGCCGCACAGTGCATTAAATGCGATTTTAAGTGGCTGCCATTTGGCTATGGTGGTGCCGCCGCCGCCGCCGTCGCCGCTGCTGCTGCCAACGTGATTAGCGTGATTGGTAACGCTGTCTCTGGGCTCGAGTCGTGATTAGCGCACATGATGAGCTTTCAATTGATGATGGATTCGGATTCTGTTTTAGGTCTCCGCGGACAAATAAATCCAAATGATGGAAATATATTCTTTTTTTTTGTTCATGAGCGTATTAAATTTAAATGGCTTCGTTTGCAGATTTCAGCAAAAACGTTAAACGGACAGTATGTGTGCACTAAGGGAAAAAAGTGAATAGCAAAACCAAAATAGAAGTACAACAACACCGACTGGTCATTAATTCTCGCAATGTTTTTTGCGCGTAATTTCACTCTCATAAATAATTTGCATTTAGACATTAGCAGTTTTATATGTATATCCTCCCACGGAAAGCACTGTGGTAGAGAGTTCACTTTGAAGAGGTAAAAAGTGAACAAGTAGGAATCGCTTGGGAACCAAAATTGAAGAAAACCGTAGCTTTTCGATGTATGACTCTATGGTAGAGATGTAGGTGCATACAAGTAATCAACTTCCATCAAAAAGTAGATTTTGAAAAAAATGGAAGGGGGTTTACCAATTAAGACCGCGATATACAGATTTTTTGATTTTTTATTATCGATAATATCAATTTCTATTTCATTCTAGATTTATATCCAAATTCTGTTCCAATTTCATTTTATTTCGTTTCGTTCCAATTCCGTTTTCTTTCAGTTTATGTTCCATTTCCATTCCGTTCTCTATATCATTTTCAAAAAACGGCGTCCTAATCAGGTTAGCAATTCTCAAGATAAACGAAACGGAATGAAATGGAAATTAACCGAAACGAAACGAAATCGAAATTTAACAAAATATGAAATGGAACGGCATGAATGGGAAATGAAAATTATCGGTTAAATATCGAAAAATATCATGCAATTATCGTAAAATTACCGGAAGATTGTTGAAGGTTGTATCGTTCTGGTATGTGCAGGATATTTTAGCTTCAGTCGCCCCCAATCGAATCCTAGCTCTTGGACCATTTCGACTGTTATAACCTGTTTATGACTTCAGTCTACGGCATGAAGTCTCGAATATACTTGCATTATATGATTTTGATTAGTTGCTACTGTTAAAATGAAATTATTTACAACATAGACTGAAATTACTGTGAAATTTGACTCGAAAAACGATATAGGATTAAATTCAAAGAGCTTTTAAACTACCACCGGCATACTTTTACGATATTTCTTTACGGTGCACATTTTATAGTTTTACAAGAAACGAATAGAATTCCGCTAGGAGACTACGAGATATTATTTCCAAATGCATTTTATGATATTAACTATAGGAATACATTCTGCCAAGGCTGGCTTTTGCTTGTAAAAATGATCTCAAGCCCTAAAATAAATAATTTATTTGAAGCTCGATAAAATCTGCATTTAAAGGAATACAATTGACTTAAAAAGTACACTTAGGGAAAAAAAATTAAATCAAATGAATAAGTATTTGATAGTGCTCCTAAGCTGTTGTTGTTTAAATCAAATATGCGTGTATTTAAAATTGTATTATGTATGGAAATATTTAATTTAAATATGGGAATATAAATTTTTTTTTTATTTTTTTAAATTGCAAAACGAAATTGAATTTTTTTATTTGCAATTTTTTTAAATTATTTATTTTTTGCTTCTTTTTTTATTTTATTTTATTTTTTTATTTGCCAACTTTTTTGCAATCACTTGTAACAACTTTTCCACTAATTCAGTTTTCCCGGAATTCGAACCGACATCCTCTGGAATTTGGAGTGCGCTCTAACCGGCTCGTCTTTTTCCGGCATTATTGACAAGCGCCTAAACGTTTGTGCATATATTGCTCAGTAAGCGTTCGTTTTTTCTTCTAAAAATGTAAATTGAAGTTTCAAATCTAAAAATAGAAACTTAAAAAAAGTTTTTTATTTTTGAAAAACATTTAAATCCGCTCGTATTTTTTTTCTATATCGATACCTTAAAGCACAACTATCCTATGTCCGTTTTCATGAAAATCGAGTTTTTGCCATTTTTGGATTCCTGAGAAGAAGCTGCAGCAGATAGGCTATATTGGTTTGTGTGAATCGTAATGAAAGTAATTGAAAAATGGGGAAATAAAAATCAATTTCTATACAAAACATACCAATTTGAATACTTGTTTTTAATTTTCTAGAGTTTTGAAAAAATGGACATAGGATGGTTGTGCTTTAAGGCATCGATATGAGATACTGATTTCCAAATATTAAAATATTCAAATCACATCTAAATAAAAAATATTTAATTCTACTATGCGTTTGTTCGCTCCGTGTACAACCTTTTTTGGTATACTTGGATTATTATATATGATTAAGCACAATAAAACTTGTTTTTGTAACTTTTATATATGTTTTAATACGCCCGACTTTCACCTTATGTGTCATTTTCCATTCATTGACCATTCTTGACATTCCTAGAGATCCGCATTTATTACAAAATCATCATGGCGATAATAAATGCGAAAATTTACAAGGCATTACTGTTTTTGAAAATGTCACAATATGACATACACAATAAAAAATATTTGTGTAAATTTACGATCATTATATTAGGCAACGGTTTTTCTTCTTTCCTATAGGGAAAGCGTTGGCCATAGGATCTCTTTAAGGGACCATAGAGACGCTACATTTTCCTTTTCTCTAAGAGTAGCTTACGCTAAATTTTTTTTTTTTTTATTACATGTACATTTTTTTAATTGAATCACTTAATATTAACGCTTAATACGAATACAATTTTCAGCACCAAAATTATTGAATAGGGTAGAAAGGCCAACTTTGATTTTATGCTAAGCTTATGACTGCCCTGAAGCATAGTTGAAGATATCTACGACAATCGGTAGGTATAGAGAATTCGTTGTGGTATGACAACTATATAACCAAATTAAAGGATATGGATCAAGCTTTTATCTGGTTTGAACTTAATTTTGCTATAATAATGCTTTTATCCTTAACATTTTGATGAAACATAAAAATGTCTGTTACTCTAAGGCCCGTATTATTCACCTCTGGATATTTTTACCCAGTGGATATTTCCATTTGATATTATTCAGTTCTGCATATCGTTTTAACTCAGAGATTCTCTGGATATATAGCCAATGAATAAAGTTAACCAGGGAAAATGTTAACCAGTTGAGTTTGGCGGGTTAATAGAATAAACAAGTTGTGTAAATATACACACATATAAGCAGTAAAGATTGCCATAGGGTTGACGTTGCGTACAACTTTTAGTTTCATAAAATTGCATTGAATAATATTTATTCATGGGATAAGTTATCGGCTGGATAGAGCTGAAATATCCACAGGTGAATAATAGGGGCATAAAAGTTTATAAGATGTCGATATGAAATTTAAAAACTGTATTAAGACTTACTAAAATGTGTTTGCAATGAGCCCTAATTCGTTCAAATTCGTCACAAAGGTGTAAGGTTTACAGCCCTTTAAAATTGGAACTTTAAACGAGACTTGGGTCGCGGGGTGATTTCCCGGATAACATAAATTTGGGCATCTGTTTTTCTATTTAATTCAAAAACTTCAATGCTTTTAAATCAAAGAAAGATTTTTATTTTCAATAAAAATAACTCCCTTGTGTTTGCCAGAGGCAATGCCATTTCACTCACTTCGGCGTATTCTGTGTGGAATTCGTACCATTGTTCCTACCCACTTCCTGCCATTGTCGGCGGAATTGAATTTCAATGGCGCTGTAATTGTTTTTGAGTGTTTTTGTATAAAATAAACAACGAGTCTAATTGCATAATTGCATCTAACTGTAAGTACCTTACCATGTTGACAACAACAAAGTTATGTAGCGTACGGCGCACATGCACTTCTCGGGGCCACTAACTGTTCCTGGATAGTGCGAGTTATTATGAAATAGTGTACAGAGTTCAGTTTTCCTTTTTTGTACTTTATGTCATATGAGAGAGTGTCGTATTGTTTGCTGTAGTCGCTTGTGCTACTAGCAGCATGTGTGACACTCGCCTAACCACATTAACATGAGCTGTCACGTAAATGTGCTTGTGTGCCGCCTGCCTGAGTGTTTGTGTGTTTTGGAAATTTCTGTGTGCGTTCGGTGTGTGTGTGTGTGTGTGTGGTATTTTCATCCTGTACAAAGCAAATACCAATTAAAAGCTTTTGGGCATGTACTGCTGCTGCCGCTGCTACTGCTGCTTGTTGCCTGCGAACTATTCTGTTCTGTATTGTTAGGCGCTGTGTGTGTGCCGCTTCACTTTGACGTCGAGAAATTGCGCTTGCCGTTGTCTCACGCTGGTAATATGGCCTGGAAATTCGTTGCCTACTTAAAGGATTACTGCGCCAATTGCACCTTAGCTGGTTTCGGCTACATTGCCAATCAGAAGTAAGTCATGTCACAGCGGCGATAAACATATGAAAAAATGTTGATATGCATTTGTGTGAGTGTGTGTGTGTGTGTGATTCTTGGTCTTCTATTACTATAGCCTTGGCCTCCTCCAGTGTCTGAGTGTGTGTGTGTGTGTGTGTTTGTGTTATTAAAGCCATTACCATTTTCATCTACGCCTAGTCCTTGTATTCTTATCCTCTCCATCTTCTCTCCATTACCCACTATAGTTTGCACTTTACGGAGCGCATCTTCTGGCTGATTTGTGTTGTCCTTTCCGCCTTGGGCTCCTATCACTTGATCAGCCAATTTGAAAAGGATTTCGAAAGCAAGGCGGTGAGCATTGTTTACGAGAGCCTGCCGCCCAATGCCAAGATAAGATTCCCCTCGGTCAGTGTGTGCGATGTGCTCAACAAACTGGAAATCGGCGACGATGTTGACGCCTATGTGAGATCGTAAGTATGTATTTAAGAGTTGCTAACCACAGCCCCAGCCAGCCGGGCACACTAAAAATGTAGGCCAACGAACGGTGTTTAGTCCGAAAATTTATGTGTCCATTAATTCGCAGCTTAGGTGTTGGAATCGGCGAGGACTACAATTATGATGTGGAGACGCACGTGGTGTCTGTGATTTATCCCTATGAGTACATTGAGGGCATGGTGAAGGCGAGATGTCTGCCATATGAGAAGTGTGCCGAGTGCGCTAAGTGTCCCGTTGATGGATACAGGAAACTTATAAACAGAGTATGAAAAATTAGCTGAAACTGCCGAGCGTGAGATGAAATTTTTGCATTATTGTTTTGGTTTTTCTTTCAGTTCGGTGCGAATTGCAGCAATTATTTTGTTCACTGTTCATTGGCGGACAAGTCGTTTGATTGCTGCAAATATTTTATACCAATGATTACGCCGTTTGGAAAGTGTTTTCTCCTCAACTCGCTGCAGAATAATGATCCGTATGTTAATTTGTAAAAACTACTTACTAATAGAGTCCTTCTGATATTGAAAATGGAGACTCTGGGTATATCTGAATAGCATATAATTTTGAGCATGGAAAGGTACAAGTTTTAGACCTCCATAGTTTTTATGTCATTGCAATAGGAGCGAAAGGGACTGCAATTATTTATTGTAGTGTGGGCTCTGGTCCAAATCAGAAACCGATAAGAGTAGCATTGTCGAGAACGGTTTTGAAGTAGGTTTGGGTGAGGGAAATCTGGAAAGCTCCACATGTTGTCCCAAAGTCATAATATTTATATCTCTGAAATTGAATGAGAATTGATTTTGGTAAAGTGCCAGGAACTTGTCAGTGCAAGAAAGGCTTATCTTAGGTAAAATTGTTCCTAATTTCAAGGCTATCATGACTTTAGTGCAATTTCATTCCCATTTGGTCTTTGGATTAAGTCAGTATTGCTTAACTGGAGTAAATTTTTTTTCAGTGTGTCAGCAGAATAGTTTAAAATTTTTTTAACTCTGATTTTTCTGTCAAAACTAATTTAGTTTTGATTTTAGTTTATTGAATTTGATTCACATACATTATTTGATTTGTTTTCAAACTGATTTTTATCAGAGTCCTTCGGACTATTTCACCTCATGTTAAATTTTTTTCTCTCTTACCAGTTTTGGCAGAAAAATCAAAGTTAAAAAAAATTAGATTGTGAAACTATTCTGCTCATGAATTGAATTTATTAAATGCACAAACCAAACAACGATTTGTCTGATTGATAAAAAAGGCATTTGACATTTGAAGGAATGGATGGATGAAGGGGGGTATGTAACATAAAAATTATTTCGAGTAAATCAGCTTTAATGTTTTTAAAGTTTTTAATAACTTACAGTTACTCACAAAAGTATTCGTATATCTTATATCGATATCTTAAAGCACAACCATACTATGTCCCTTTTCATGAAAATCGAGTTTTTAGCATTTTTGGATTCCTGAGAAGAAGCTGCACCAGACAGGCTATAGTGGTTTGTGGGAATCGTAATGAAAGTAATTGAAAAATGAGGAAATAAAAATCAATTTCCATACAAAACATACCAAATTGAAAACTTGTTTTTCATTTTCTAGAGTTTTGAAATATGGACATAGGATGGTTGTGCATTAAGGCAACGATAGGTAGTTGTTCACTGACCATTTTTCGCTTTTAGTATCAATGGAAGGGTCTATTCGTTACATTTTTAATGAGTACCTTGGACATCTTAATCCGTTAATTACAGTTCGAGAAAATCCTGTTAGAAAGTGCGAAATGCAAAAAGTGGGAATTTTGCAAAAGAAAATTTTGTGATAAAAAACTCCCCCTGAATTGTGAGAATTTTCTGGAATTTTCTGCTAAAAATTACAAAATTTTATCGTTTTTATACGAATTTTCCTAAAACTCAACTTTTCAAAAAATTCTCAAAATTCAGGGGAATTTTCGATCACAAAACATTCTTTTGCAAAGTTGCTTGTTTTCGAATAGCGCAACTTTTTGCATGCCAAAAAAAAAATGTATAGCCTCCAGACCTCCAGAAAAGTATGGAGGTACTAGCCGCTACACATAAAGAAAGGGGTTTACGAATACTTATGTATTCGTTTTAGATTATTTTACAAAAATCTCATTTTGGAAAAGGGAGTACCAAGTAAAAATTTTGTTTGATGTATTTTTCCATTCGCTTCTTCAGTGAGTTGGCGCGATGCAAAGGGGAAGCAATTCTCTAGTGCGTCAAACTAATGCTTACTTATAGCGTCGCTTGGATTAAAAAATAGTGCTGACGAGGATTTTTTGTGACAAAGAACTGAACTGAATTTTTTTTAACTTTAGAAAATTCGAGACATTTAATTTTAAGATCGGTTGTTTTATTAATGTTCAGAAAATATTTGAATAATGGGTAAAATTAAAAAATTTAAAGATCTGTCCAAAAGTTATGGTCTTAAATTTACTCAAAAGTCAGTTTTACACGTTTTTGCCTTTAACCCAAAAACTAGAACTAGAAACAATTTTTTAGTATCAACAACAACCAAACTGCCACCTACAGCATATTTAGAGAGTTTTTTTAGTATAGATAATTTTCTATGAACATTTAAAAATAAATTATCCATTTTATTCGTAGTATTGCAACATTTCAGATGACCTTATCTTTATGTAACGCACTGTATCTACAAAAATGTTTCTCTTAAGTTAATTTTATTCTTTATTCGAATGCAATTAAAGCGACAGTGACCATTGGTTGAACATGTATATTGATCCATCCGAGGAAAAAGCAGTGATGAAGTTGAAGGCCGAAGGGCCCATGAAGGTAGGCTGAATTATTCTGTACATACTGACAAATAATTGCGATTCGACATACACTCCACTAGGTGAGCCTGCTGAATGCCGAGGATATACCGCACAACGTTTTGTCGGGAATTTCCATCAGTTCGACGGAGCCCGGTCAGCATAAAACTTTTCAAATCTACGTCGAGAATATGATTAATGATCCCGATGTACGCGAAGTATCGCCTGAGTCACGCAAGTGTCGTTTTCCCGATGAGCAGCTGCCCGACTCAGTGTACAAGGCGTACAGTTTCAGTACATGCCTGGCCGACTGCATACGCAAACATCAGATGACGATTTGCAAGTGCACTTTGTACAGTCTGGTGCCAATTGGTGAGTGGAGAGGGAATCAGTGTCCATTGTATTTGCTTGCTTTTCACATAGACCGCGAAGACAGTACGGACTGCGGTTTGGAGGGTTATTTGTGCCTGGAGGCAGCCTCAATGATTAAGCCCGATGCCAAGTCTTTGCTGCCGTGGGCCAAGAGCAATTTCTCCTGTGAGTGTTTGCCCTCGTGCAACGAACACGATTTGAGGCCCGTTTATGATTCCAAGTCCGAGTAAGTTTACAAGAGCCTCCTTACCTACTTATCAGGTAATTTTCATGTAATTGATCCGCCATATCTTAACTTTCATTCGGCCAGTTTCGATAAAAGCATCACTGCTCGCCGGGTGACACTTACAATGCCGATTCCGCCCACCGAACAATATCGCCGACAGGCTCTGCGTACACGCCTGGACGTGGTGGTCACTATCGGTGGCATAATGGGCCTGTTTATGGGCGCCAGTATTCTCAGTGCTATCGAATTCTTTTATTACTTCACACTGAGAATTTACAATAATGTAAAGCAGTTAAAGGACGACGAGAAGCGTAAACAACAACTTAATAATTAAACGTAATGTGGGGAGGCCTGCTGCGCCAATGATGTCCCTGGCAAAGGCAAAGACAGCGCACAATTGTAATGTGGGCCAAAAGGTTTGTTGTTGCAGTGTTAAGCCTGCGACCGACGAGATGGAGCGGTGCGATGGAGGCCACAAAGGTTGAAATTGTTTCGCCAAGAGTTTTTTTATTTCATATTAATTTTGCGGAACGCTTTTAAGCCGCGCTATACCACATACACTACTGTCACACACACACAGGTACACATGTAAAATGTAACTGAAAACTGCAGTGGACATTAAAAATTTAACAGTTTGTCGTTGCCAGGTGAAACCAACAACAACAACAATAAAATCAATGTCCTGCAGACACTTTGTTTTTTTTTTGTTTTGCATAATAAACTCTCAGATTTAAAATGGAACAGAAACTTTTGTTTGCAGTGGAGTGGAGGGAACTTTTTCAACTAAAATAAAGACATAAAACAAAGAAAATTTATGATTTCACTTAGCTTATTTTCAATTTTTAATCATAATGCATAGATGCTTTGCGACATATATGGCAAAAAAACATTAATTTCCAATTAAAATGGAAAATTCTATTTTAAGTTTTTGTAATTGTCTCCCTCGTGTGGAGTTTCACTTAAGAAAACATCGACACATAGAAGCCCACATTTTGTATTAAATGCTTGCATACTTTTAGGGATAAAATCTATGGCCCATATTAACAGCCAGATTGATTGTGCCAGATCAATGCATTAATATATAATTTTCATCTTCACTAATTTTACCAGCAAAAATACCAAGTAGTATGACGACAATTTTACAAGAAAGCAATACCGTTTGACCAAAATGTTAGCAGGTCACTGAGGAATATTTGACGTTTGAATTTGACTTTGCAAGCATTAATGGAGGATGTGCCCATTAGACCGTCTCGAAAAAATGAAGTTGTCCGCACACCATCTAATTTGAAGCATATTTGAAAGGAGATTCCGGAAAAAATTTTCTTTTTTAGCGCATCGACATATTTCTTCATATTGTCTCTATTTATGATCCGATTTTAATGTATAATAGACCAAAAATTTCGAGACAAAAATTTTGATATATTATACATTAAAATCGGATCATAAATAGAGACAATATGAAGAAATATGTCGATGCGCTACCTCTACGATCGGCCAAAAAAAAGGGAATTTTTTTTCGGAATCTCCTTCCAAATTTGCTTCAAATAAGATGGTGTACGGTTAACTTTTTTTTTCCCCCCTATAAGGTGATACGGTCTAGTGTCCATAGCATTTTTACCATACGAAAAAATAAATGACTTGATTTACTGATTGCATTTAATAAAAACAATTGAGTAAGTTTCAGTCGGGCAAAGCCGACTTATATATACCCTACATCTACTGGGCCATATTGGATCCGCCATTTTCAATACCAACTCCTTCTAGGGCCTAAAAAGGATAAATCCAAAATTTGGGATCCCTAGCTTTCTTCTAGCTCCTGCAATCGTGTTTACAAGAGAAGAGAACGGACAGACGGACAGACGAAAAGGGCTAAATCAACTCAGGAGGTAACGCTGATCAAGAATATATATACTTTTCCATACCGGACACGTCTCCTTCTTGGTGTTACAAACATCAGACCAAAGTGAATATACACTGAGAAAAAAAAATCAAAACGAAACGTTGTCAAAACGTTCCGAACCGTTGACAATTTCCAGATAAAACTGAATGTTCTTATTTTTTCTTGTTTCAAATCATAACCATGCAGTTCTGATTTTTTTCCCTCTATGGGTCATGAGGTGTAGGGTATAATAAACCTTGAAAATTCCTTAATACATCAGATCTATCAGAATCTATTATCAGATCGCGAATCAGAAGTTGGTGTTGCACAGTGTAAAACAATTAACATCAGTACACCATATCCTTAATTCAAATTTTATCAAAAATCGGTCTACCAGAAGAGACACACAAAATATTTTATAATATATATAGGGATTGACAATGACAGTCTCTACCACAATGCTCCAACATTTCGACTTTTAAATTCAAAATGGCGTAACACACTTTAGAGACTGAGCACTTATAGTTTTTTTTTATACCCTGCAGACTAGTTTCAGAGGGCGTACTGTTTTTGTCACACCGTGTTTAACGCCCATAAGGAGACTATATATATTCTTGATCTGCATCATCTCATGAGTTGATTAAGCCATGTCCGTCTGTTCGTCTGTCCGTCATTTCGCACGATAACTGACGTAGCTTTTGAGCTATCGACTTCAAATCTTGGCATTCCTCTTTTTATGGCGAATGATTGGACGGTATTGAAAATGGGCAACATCTGATAAGAACCAAACCTCCCATACCAAATGTCAGCCAAATTTGACCGGAACAAAATGGAATTGGAACATAATTTTTAAATGGACCAAGAAATGTAAATTATAGATAAATATAGAAAAAATATCGGAAAAAATTGATACATTTTCGAAAAATTATCGATAATAATCGAAAAATTATCTACAAAAAATCGATAAAATTTCGAAAAATTATACATTACATAATGGCAATTGGAACAAAATTGTGAAATGAATCGGGAATGAAGTAGAAATGGAAATTATCGACAAATAATCGAAAAATTTCGATAAAAATCGAATCCATAAATATCCAAAAATATCGAAAAACTATCGATAAAATACCGAATACCGATTTTCGATAAAATCACTCAGTACTCGTACTCGAACTAGCATATGCAGGGTATTTTGGCTTCGGTCAGACAGCAGAAAATTCTCTTACTAGTCTTTTGATAATTTTAAGAGGATTATGAGGTGGATAAGCTAAATTTCTAGAAAGTTCAAAAATAGTTGCCACTTCAATGAATACTGGAGTGTTTCATTAAATGTATTTCACGAAAAAGGGTCAAAATTTCGACGTGTCTGTAATGTCCACTGGCATGTGGTTTGTATTTTTCGATAATTTAATAAATTAAAGTAAGAACAGTGATTTAATGAATAGGAAGCTCCCAACTTTTCGCATTTACATACATACATGTACGTATGCTTCGAAGTAATGTCTCACTGCGGAAAAGGCAATTTTCGCTGTAATATATAATTACAAAATGTGGTAACCTCTGCATGTTTGGCAAATGTACACTAAAGTATGCGACAGTATAAACCCAAATGCTGATTGCGTAGCCTTAAGTGGTTTGGGAAACCCTGCGTCAGTCAGACGGACCAAGTTATAATGATAGCAATTAAGAAGAAATGCACAATCATTAACGGAGGGTAAATTTGTGTGAAATTAAATTACAGCGTTGCTCTTCTTTTTGTACAACAACAACAGCAACGGCAGCAAAAACATTTCTGACACTTTGATTTAATTAATATTTTCCACAACAGAAATTGTATTAAAACTGACCCAAAGCATATTACCACAAAAAGGCTTTAAACCTTTTGTTGTGTGTTTGTTTGGTGGCTTTTTTGTTGTTTTTTTTTTGTTGTTTTTTTCCCATAAAGGAACAAAGTCATAAATAATATTTCACTCATTTTTTGCCATACTCCCTCATAAAATTTGTGTCCTTCATGTTGAATGCTTTAACGAAAACAACAAAAAAAAAAAATTATGGAAAAATATGAAAAAAAACTTTTGGCTTTTTTATTTCGCCTCAAATGAATTGCTCATATTAAAAATGTATACATCCAGCCGGACAAGCGGACACCGACACCGACACCGCACACGACCGAACTATATTGCTTGCCTGCGGCCGGCGTTCGCTTTCAACACCAAGCAAGCAACCTTCCTCCAGGAGGAAGCAGGCGGCCGCAGCAGAGGCAACTTTTTGACAAATCATTTATCAAGATCAAAAGGAAATTCATGCTCAACTGCCATGATCCGCAGTAGTCAGTCATTTTTTCATGTATTTCTTTTTGTTGTTTTTGCTGCTGGTTGTTCTGGCGGGGCTGCACAAGGAAACGCCCCGTGACACATATTTGCCATGTTGTCAACTTGTTTCGGCGGCTGCTTTGCTGCAATTGCAGCTGCAGCACGAATGAATGCTGCCGAAACAGTTAACTGAATTCGAGCAGCGAGCAGCGAGCAGCGCAATAATTAAAATTATTTTGCGCTTTTCCCCCAATGGTTATGCAGCAGGATTCTTAGAGGACGAAATATGAAGCGACGCCATTTCATTGCCTTGACAAACGGTCCAACGGCCCACTGGGCCAAATATAAAAATAAACTTTACACGCGATGCACAGGAAGCTCTTTCTTCGCCGCGAAGAGAATGTGGCACACGTCTGTACGGCCAACATCATTTATCAAACGATTATTTTGTCGCTGCTGCTAAATTTCTCACTTGAAAAGAAATACATTTTTTTTGTCTCCCCCCTCCCCATGGTCTTACCTACTTATTATTGTGACTGAAATGCTTTCAAAAAGCTTCTCCGGCCCAAAACCGTAAGATACTGCGGTTATTTTGGCAGTCACTTCCGTCGCTCTTGCTGGAGTACTGGCTGGCTGTCTGCCGTCAATGAACGACCGTGTGTTTAGATTTTGTGAACTTATACGGCAGTGGAATTTGAATATTTTCCGGTCAATGAACGTGAACACATGAAGAGTGATGCAGAACGTTTCGAGAAGTGTACACGGAACTTCTAGAATTAAATTGCAAGAATTTGTATATAAAACGAATTGAGTGCTTCGCAGAAGAATACAAATTGATTTCTTCCATAGAAATGGCTTTGAACGTCGTCTTTGAATCTTATCATTATGACTTTTGGGTCACTCCACTTGTGGCAAATAAATGAATTTTCATAGTAAAATGCAGTGTCTGCGAAGAAAACATATCTGGGACTAGATAACTTGAATTATTCGCCCAAGCATTAAAACTTAATTTAGTTCTTGTGTTGTGTAATGAAGAAGCAGAGGCTGACTTTAAAAATGTACAGTTTTGCTACTGCCAGGCAGTAATATTTTTAAAGCGCTGTGACCTCATTCAAGCGAAATCGGGAAAATTTTGAATTTAGTGAATGGGAAGAGGAGTGATTGTGAAAGTGTGCGGGTCCTTACCTTACCGCGCCCCTTACCGCGCCCCTTACCACACCCCTTACCGCGCCCCTTACCGCGCCCAAATTTGTGGCCTTCACAAATAGATTTTAAAATTCCATGTCCTAGACATGTAGCGCTAGTAAAGTTTATATGTAAAGTTTGTATGTATTCAACATTTTTTGTTTCTTTTGTCTAAGCATTTTCTAGTATGATTTGGATAATGAAACATGTGCTGGACTTTCAATTCAATGACGTATATGCAAGAATCGTTGAATGCCGTCGGGTTGAGCCTGTTCTAATTGTGAAGCAACAATGGTTTTTTCCGATTCTGTTGTATTTTATATTTAGTAAATAGTATTCCCACGCAGCGGTAAGCCATTGTACTCTGCATCCAAGAATTGTACAACGATTTGTCAAATATTAATCAGTCCTAAGGAAACCTCTTTTATATGTGGGCTCAGAACAAATATTACCTAGTCAGATTTTCAGATCAAATCGTTTATGTTTTTAATTGGAAAATTGTTTGGTGTTATTTGATTACTCATACGCAGTGTATGCCAATAAATTTTTTTAGTTGGTCCACAAATTTTATAAAAGATTGTATTTAATGTTCATAGAAGCGTGCCTTTTATAATACTTTGCCTTAAATTCACAAAAAAAAAAAAAAAAATTTTGGGAAAAAAAAATATTGCTGTACACTGCGTATGAGTAATGCAAATATCTTCAAACAATTTTTCAATTGAATCATTGGGTGAAAGATGGTAGTAAATTGTGCTGATTTTTAGATTAAAAGATATGCATTTTTGGATCAGGAAATAAAAAATTTTAACAACTTTATTAAAAAAAAAGTTTTTGAAAAAATTAAAAAAAAAACGATGGGTTTTCGAAAAAGTTGTCAACAACTTGCGGTGAAGATGAGAAATAATGACTACGCGTAAGTACAGGGTATTACAGCTTCGGTATGACTGAAGATAATTTTACTGCATTCTAGTTTTTATAACCCTTTATTTAACCCATTAATGACGAGAGCGAAATTTTCGGAATTTTTTCAAAATTTTTTCAGGAATACCTTGAAATGGCCTAAGAAACGAATTTCTAACTTTTTTTTTTTTGGACCGCTTACCGTTTGCCCAGCCCTGGCCGTTACCATATGGTAACGCTCGTCACAACCCTAGCAAAATTACCTAATTTAAGATATTATTGTTTATAACTACTTTAATTTTAAATTCTTGAAAGTTTAGCAATGTTTTAAGATTTATTTTGTAAAAAAAATTTTTATCGACCAATTTTTTTAAATCTAAAAGTTTTTTAAAAAAAATATTTTGTTAAAAAAAATTCTATAAATTCAGGAGAATTTTTGATCACAAAAGTTTCTTCAGCAAAGTAGTTAGTTTTTAAAAAACGCAACTTTTTGCATCAAAAAAAAAAATGTTATAGCCCCCAGGAAAAAAGTTAGAAAAGTAGGTCAGTTTTCAACTAGGATTTTCTTGATAAGTGTCCTGGTAGTGATCATTGAATGGGGTCCAATAAACCTTTTCAATAGTATTCAAGTTGATATTCTTACAATTTTGGTAGTCGTTCAAAATTACTACAAAAGGCTGGCCTAATTATCTGTCCGCCACTGTATATAATATGTATCTCCACCTAGACCAAAATACTGCTTAGGTTTTCAATAACATAAGAAATATCTCCATATGAACTGAAATTGGAAAGGTCCTCGTCATCATTTGACATACACAATTTACATGGCTGTAAAAGAGGTGTAGGATGAAGACCATAGGAAGTACCTCCTTCATCTTCCTCCTAATAATCTTGTCCAGCCGGATAAAATTATGCTCGCCTAAATGTCTTCATCGTAATGTAAATTTGTTAAAAAACAATTGAGTAAGTTTTAGCCGGTCGAAGTAAGCCTATCTATACCATACACCCTTCCATCTCAGACCTGGTGGCCATCTTCCGCTCATTCCACCGACGGTACTCACATGTGCTCCATTTAGTAGTACTTTTTTACATTCATCAGCTCGGCATGACCTAGCCATCTTAGACGTGGATTTTGTATGCGTCACGATGTCATGTCATGATCGGGGTATTGCTCATATAGCTTTTGCGGCACTCACCATCGACGCAAAGCGGACAATATATATTACGGAGAATTTTCCTACCACAATTCCCGTGAAATTGTGTAACATTTGTTACAAAACTCGACTCTCACTTGTATGGAAGGTAGGCGTGGCAGCTGATCGACTTCGCCCATTTGCAATACCAACTCCTTGTAGGATTTCCAAAGGATAAATTCAATGTTTGGACCGCCTAGCTTTCATTTAGCTCCTTCAATAGCCCATACCAATCAAAATAACGTACAGACATACGGATATGGCTAAATCAACTTAAGAGGTGCTGCTAATTTTTCATAAGTACAGCAAGTAGAATTTATAGATAAAATATTTTTAAGTTTATATGAAAAAAGCTAAAAAAAAATATATTTCATATATATAGAAAAAATTTACTTCATTTTACAAAAAATACTCGAATATGTACGCAAATATGTATATAAACACGTACAAAAAATTATTTTAAATCTAAATATTAAAAAAAAAATTTTTTTTAATTATATTAAGTACACAAACACACTTTCAAATCAATATACAAATAAAATATATTTAATTTTACATAAAAAAAGCTCATACAAACATTTTCAGTAAGAAAATTTAAATTTGCTAGGGTTGTGACGAGCGTGCCCATATGGTAACAGCGAAATTCAAAATGATAAAAAGGTAACACAGAAGTTATAAATAATTTTATTTTATACGTTTTCTAATACTTTGATATTCTACCCAAATGCCAAAAAAAAAATATTTAAAATATATAACTTTCTATGGCAATGAAAAATATTCTTACTGGAAAGGTCGTGACTTTTTGCTGTTTTTGCCCACTTTTCAAAAACACTACTTTTCAATTATCCGCCACGATCGCTACTGACGAGCGATTGCTTAGAATTATATATCAAAAGAAAGATCTAAGCATGCTTTATTTAAATCAAAAAACAGATTAGTGATATTTGTTCAAATACTTTTTTAATTGAATATACCGTGGAACGCTATCAGCGTTACCATATGGTAACACTCGTCGTGAATGGGTTAAGATACTTTGGCTTGAGTACGTATTGGGGCTTTCTATTCCGAAGGCTTTTCGCAATCCCGGGATTTTCGAAAGTTAAAATTGCAATCCCGGGATCCTGAGGTTTTTCGGGATACTTTTACAAGCAAAATGCATTAAAAAAAAAAAGTTTTTTATATGTTTTATTGGAAAACTGATTGTTTTGGATTAAATAAATAAACATAAAAATTTATTTCAATTTGTTAAAGGTACAAATTAATGAATTTATTCATTTCCAGTATTTGAGTTTCCGTTGCTTTATGCTTAAATAAGGTTTGTGAAATTACTTTTGTATCAGTTTTCAGTTTTTCATAATTTTTTTTACTAAGTAATTAATTTTTGCGCGTTCGCTAAGACTGAAGCAAATTGGTTCTGAAAAAATTTCAAGCACAAATAATTTTATTCGCAATTTTTTTTAATAAATTAAAAATTTTTATGTTTTGAGTTTTCTAATTATTTTTTTTTTCATTTTGGGGTGGTCCAAATGTTGTTAAAAACTATTTTTCTACTTACACGGTTTTTTTATATTTTATGAGCGATCAAAAGTTGTATTTTTCTTGTATTAAACTTTTTTTATGGACTAATTTTTTTAAAATGTAGTCCCGAAAATCCCGGCATTTAGGAAAAAATATCCCGAGATTTTCGGGACTAATAATGGACCGGGATCGAAGGCCCTAGTACGTATATATAACCTTAAATCTGCAGCGAGCTTTTTCATACACTTCCACAAAAGCTGGGATTTAAAATATTTTTCGCAATTAGAACTCTGGTGACAGTGTATTCTATCGATTTAAGGACCGCCAGAGGAGTAGCTTTCGATTCCTTTAAGCAGGACGAAACGAAAAGTTCCGACTGGATCTTCAAGCTCTAATTTGGAATTTTGGCTCTCAGTATTTCAGAAAAAAGTAAAAAAAAAAAGGGACCAAAAAAGAATTTAAATGGGAAAAAAATATAATTTGAAAGAAGGAAAGCAATTGGGAAAAAATTGGTTTTCTGCTTTTTAGTCGAGTTAAGGGTTATATTGTATTTAAAACAGTTGTTATCTACTCAATTTTTTAAATTCCAAAACGAACATGGTTACTTACAAAAAATAATCCCTTTATGACATTTATGCAGTTAAATGTTGCAACACAAAATCCCCGCCAATCACTTATTCGAAAGTGTCTGCAGCTGTCACTTCGCAGCCACTATATATTCATACTTTGTAGATATATATGTAAATATCCCGATGAATTATATTTACCGGAATGGCTATACCTGCTGCTCACTACCCGACGGGCCGCACAACTTTTATCTACTCCCCTGGCGTGAGCTGAGCGACAACAACAAGAAAAAACTAATTAAAATGCAAATTTCTTCATTAAAATTGAAATCACATCAGCAACATTGCGTTCATCGTCATCAGCTTAAATCGCATTGCAACATACAAAAAAAAAACAACAAAAAAAATGGGGAAAAAAAATGAAAAACTATTTTTCAATTACCTTTTCCGCACGCACGTTTGCACTGCCGCTTCGACTCCAACTACCGACAAC
The DNA here is from genome assembly GCA_951394025.1 of Heteromyza rotundicornis. NCBI lineage: Eukaryota > Metazoa > Arthropoda > Insecta > Diptera > Heleomyzidae > Heteromyza > Heteromyza rotundicornis. The sequence goes on along the minus strand of OX596012.1, from coordinate 18,096,981 downwards.
GCTCATTTTCATTTCCATTCTTCGACATGGCATTCTTTTTTTTCCACACTCTTGCATGCATTTTCCTGGACTTACTTTTCTTTTCAATGGCTCAGTCGGCGCGCGCGAGCGACGTTTCACTTTTTTTCCTTGTATTTTTTTTAAATTTCCTTCAAACGGAAATCTATTGAAATTGCATTTTTGTGCTTAGCTACAATGCGATGCGATCTGATGCGAACAGTAGTTGTTGTGCGAGTGCAGGTGCATGAGTTTGTATTTTTGTGTGAAGGTGTGTAGGTGTGCACTGAGTAAGCTCTCTAGCAATGAATGAAGGCATAAAGGCATCGCATCGCATCGCATTCACCTTCAACTGCTGGCGGCACCACCTTTTCGCCAACATCATATCCACTCGTACACCCACACCTGCACACTTCTGCAACACTTACAAATACTTCTTAGCGAAGCGCTTACTTGGCATTCGCATTTCTATTCCAAATCCCATTCGCACTCCGCGCTGTTCCACTTTACGCATAGGGAATTAAATTAAATCCTTTCCGTGCATTTCCATTTCAATGGATAATCATTATGAATAATACAAAACAAAGTTGCATCTTTTTCCGAACAAACGCTTGCTGTTGTCGGTGTGCGAGTGTGTGTTGTTGTTGCTGCTGTTTTCCTTATTTGCTTCTTTTTTTCCTTTTTTTCTTATTCCAGCAGCAAGTGTGAAGTATTTAAAGAGGCAAACTGGAGTGTGAGGTAAGCACTGTCATTGTCGGATGAGGTGAAGGCGAAGCCGTCAGTGTAGGCGGCGGTGAAGGGCGGAAAGTGTGCCAACTTCTGATGCTATTCTGCATGTTCATGTCCCTGCAACAGGAGCAGCAGCAGCAGCAGCAGCATGTTAAAAACTCTTGTAAACAATGGCTGATGTGAGCTCCGTTCGTAGTTTTTGCTATTTTGTGTTGCTAAATATATGAGACTACTACCGGCATCAGCAAACACCTAACAAAACATACAATAAAACAACTGAAAAGGAAAAGGAAAAGACAAGTGAGTACCAAAAACAAAAAACAAAAAACAAAGCAAAACAAAAACAAAAAATCGCAAAAACACAATATGGAATGCAACAAACAAAGGAGGAGCTAAGTCATTTTTCATTTCCCGTAAAGATGTTATTCATATCCTTTTTCTTGAGATTAATTTGGTTCTATAAATATTCATCACATGCCACACTGTAAACAAGATATGAAAAATAAAAATAAATGCACATAAATGAAAACATAAATGATTTGGCCATTAACACTGAAGTGAAGGTGCTCGTATGCATGAAGGTTGTGTGTTTTGTGTGCATGGTAATGGCCGCTAGAGAGGTCAACTAATGGGGGAGTAGCAGAAGATAGTACAGTGGCCGACGGACTATTTTAGGTGGAAAAGAGTTTACCTGATTTTTGTTATTTGTTTTTGTACAGCTTAGCTCAAGGATGAAGGATTGAGTTTCGTATTCATACTTCAAACCTGAATATTATAATTGTTCGCTCGTTGCACTGAATTTCATTTCTAAGCTGCTTGAAGATATCTTTGAGGATTCATTTCCATTTAAACTTCATCCCAGATAATCTTGGCGCCCTATGAACGTTTTCACTCGCAAAGTAAGACCGTCGAATGAATTAGTTTGAAGCAGGGGTGCAAGCCATTCCGATTGGAAAGTTAAATGATGTACGCTTTTGAACATTTGAAGGGGTAAATGGATGAAGGTGTGCTGAAACATAAAAATTATTTCGAGTAAATCAGCTTTAAAGTTTTCTAGAACTTACCAATCTTCGAATACATCGTGTATACTTTAATTTTGGGAAGAATTAAGGGCAAGTGAGAATGGGAGTCATATAAGATCGGTCATTTTATCATAATCAAGTACAAAGAGGTGTCCCACACAATTTCGACAAATCTTTTTTGATAGTATCTTAAATCCGATTCGATAACGAAAGCTAGGCGGTCCAAACATTGAATTTATCCTTTGGAAATCCTAGAAGGAGTTGGTATTGCAAATGGGCGAAATCGATCAGCTGCCACGCCTACCTTCCATACAAGTGAGAGTCGAGTTTTGTAACAAATGTTACACAATTTCACGGGAATTGTGGTAGGAAAATTCTCCGTAAGATATATTGTCCGCTTTGCGTCGATGGTGAGTGCCGCAAAAGCTATATGAGCAATACCCCGATCATGACATGACATCGTGACGCATACAAAATCCACGTCTGATGAACGTAAAAAAGTACTACTAAATGGAGCACATGTGAGTACCTTCGGTGGAATGAGCGGAAGATGGCCACCAGGTCTGAGATGGAAGGGTGTATGGTATAGATAGGCTTACTTCGACCGGCTAAAACTTACTCAATTGTTTTTTAACAAATTTACATTACGATGAAGACATTTAGGCGAGCATAATTTTATCCGGCTGGACAAGATTATTAGGAGGAAGATGAAGGAGGTACTTCCTATGGTCTTCATCCTACACCTCTTTTACAGCCATGTAAATTGTGTATGTCAAATGATGACGAGGACCTTTCCAATTTCAGTTCATATGGAGATATTTCTTATGTTATTGAAAACCTAAGCAGTATTTTGGTCTAGGTGGAGATACATATTATATACAGTGGCGGACAGATAATTAGGCCAGCCTTTTGTAGTAATTTTGAACGACTACCAAAATTGTAAGAATATCAACTTGAATACTATTGAAAAGGTTTATTGGACCCCATTCAATGATCACTACCAGGACACTTACCAAGAAAATCCTAGTTGAAAACTGACCTACTTTTCTAACTTTTTGCCTAGGAGCTATAAAATTTTTTTTTTTGATGCAAAAATGTGCGTTTTTTAAAAACAAACTACTTTGCTGAAGAAACTTTTGTGATCAAAAATGCTCCTGAATTTATAGAATTTTTTTTAACAAAATATTTTTTTTAAAAAACTTTTAGATTTAAAAACATTAATCGATAAAAATTTTTTTTACAAAATAAATCTTAAAACATTGCTAAACTTTCAAGAATTTAAAATTGAAGTAGTTATAAACAATAATATCTTAAATTAGGTAGGGTTGTGACGAGCGTTACCATATGGTAACGGCCAGGGCTGGGCAAACGATAAGCGGTCCAAAAAAAAAAAAGTTAGAAATTCGTTTCTTAGGCCATTTCTAGGTATTCCTGAAAAAATCTTGAAAAAATTCCGAAAATTTCGCTCTCGTCATTAATGGGTTAAACAGGCCCAAATACAAATACTTTTCATAAATACGTGAATTCAAGTACTTCAAATACTTTTAAATACCTTCATAAGATTTAAATACTTTCATACTTACTAGGCAAAAGTATTTTAAAGTATTTAAATATTTAGTATTTACAAGAATTTAAAAGTATTTGAAGTATTTGAATTAAAGTATTTAATAAAAGTATTTGATATTTGAGAGTATTTGTATTTGTACCTCCTCTACCTGTTTAAATACAAATACCAATACCAGGAACGGGTATTTGGTACTTATTATACCCCCACACTCACTGTGGCAGGGTATACAAACTTTGTCACAACGTTTGTAACGCCCATAAGGAGGCGTGTCCGGTATGGAAAAGTATATATATTCTTGATCAGTATCACCTCCTGAGTCGATTTAGCGAGTTCTGTCTGTCTGTCCGTCCGTCTGTCCGTCTGTCCGTCCGCACGATAGCGGTCGCAGTTTTGGAGGTATCAACTTGAAACTTTGGGTACATGTTTTTCTCGTGAATACTGAGATCAAGTTCGAGAATCAGCCAAATCGGACAAAAATTGGGCGTGGCTCCCATACACCGAAAAAAAAGGTAAAAATTTTTCAAGTCTTTTTTATTGTTGTATTCGATTGGAAATGTTTAGAAACGTATTTTTGACATGGTCCGAGGTTCCGAAGCCACATATATAAGGGTCTAAATGGGGTCTTGAGACCAATTTTTTTTTTTTGTGGATTTAATTGGAAATTTTTAGAAATGGATTTTGGACATGGTCCGGGCTCCTAAACCACCTATAATTGGCTCAAAATAGGGTCTTGAGACCACATTTTTTTATGATCGAGGTTCTTCTTCCTACTGTGTGGGGGTAGTTCAACTTCGGTATAGCCGAAGATAGTCCACTCTCTAGTTTTTTTAAATACTTGGTATTTGTAATTAGGAGGAATTAGAATACAGTATGTATTTAAATTACAGATCTTCAATATAGTACCCGGGATTGGACGGAGATATGGCACATTTAGTAAACCATTAGACAACAATATTTTTGATGTGGTTTTTTTTTAAATCATCAGGTTTTTAAATCATCAGGTTTTTAGTCAATATGTTCCACCCAAGAAGCCTCATGTCAAATTTGAATCTTCTAGTTCATCGGAAAGTGTCAAACACTATTTTCAATTAAAGGTGCTGGAACTATATCAATTTTTGCAATTACATTAGGGTGCAAGATTTTACAACAATAAACATTTAAATAATAGTGGGAGTGGGCCATATGAAGCATCCAGTTCTATAGTGGATTGAGTCCATATGTCGAATCAAAATGGAAATTTGTTAAGTCCTTAAGGAAACTTATGTACTAAGAGAATTTACATTGTGATACGACTTGTGAACTGAAACCATAATGGAACTCAACGCCTCATAGACCTTTAAATATGAACTTCATGAAACACTACTTTCAATTATCTTACACACAAACAAGAAGTCGGTTGATTTAACCGAAAAAGACGGTTAAAAACGCTCCACCTTCAATTCGGTTCATCTAACCGATGAGAAGTGGCTGGTGTACTTTATTGTAGGTATAGGTCTACCTACCAGCTCGGTTAAAGAATTTTCATACATTTTGAAATTCAGTACGTGCACCACTTTTTTTCTTTAAATTTTACCGAACATTTTTTTCTGTGTAAAAAGGCCTTAAGAAGTCCAATAGAAATATTTTGACAAAAATTTAAAAGTATTGGGAATATTGAAAAACAGCACAAAAGTTTAAAAATTTAACAATGGCTGAAAGAAAAACTAAACAATATCTTCTTGAGTATTCTTTCGAAAGAATTTCCGATAATTCGGATATTTGAAAATCCCCCCTCTTTGAGTATGCGTTGACATACCAAAGGTGAATCGATTTAATGGAAAAAACACTAAGCACTTGCACTCTGCCTCACCTGTTCACCTAACCACCACAAGCGACACAAAACAAATCCCATACTTAAAACAAAACAAAAAAAAAAGCAGAGAAATAAAAAAAGAAGAAGAATTGAAAACCGCATCTACTAGTAAAATGACAGAACTTAGGGCCGACATTCTGTTCAAATTCATTTCTCTCTTTAAAACCGCAAAAAGTGGTTTTTAGGCAGAAATTGTCGTTGTCCAATTTATACTCCCTGAGGGAGAACCACATCACCACAGCGCAGTACACCACAGCACACCATACCACAGTATGTCCTACATACCGCAAAAGACATCATCGACTGGCGTAGAGTAAAAAAATATAGAAAAAAAAATAAGAAAAAAAAGTGAACGAATTGTGAAATGAATCAAGTAAGAAACATTTTTCATATACGATGTGATGGCAGAAGGGTATGTCTGTGTGTGTGTGTGTGTGGAGTTAGAGTGCTGGGATTGGGTTAGGCAGTGGCTTGAAAGAAAATCACGAGACGCCTGGCAAAACTTTGGGGATTAGTAAATGTCGGTGAGCTTTGATTTATGTTGACATGCATTTGCTGGGCATCTTGTGTGCCAGTGACTGGCTTTGCTTCTAACCTGCCTGCCTGCCTCTGGTGTGTGTATCGTGTGTGTGTGTCCCTTTGAGTACTGCCGCTGGAGTACTGCTGGAGGTGTTTCAACCCGCCTGTCGCAGTATCAGCAGCCATTGCAATCGAACGGAAGCTTATGTTGGTAGCAAAAGCGATTTCAAATTTTGGCAACAATTTTTCACAGTCACTTTTTTTTCCCCCCCTCTTTCGGTTTGTTTTTACTTTCGATTTATATTTTTCTTTGTTGGTGATATTTCCTGTAATTTTTTTGCCCTACAGGCTCGGCTCTTCCTGTGTTTTTGTTGTGGGCGATCGTTTGGTTGGCCAGGGCCAACCTTTGGTTTTTACGGTTTAATGGTTGAATTTGTCAGCAGCCATATCAACGTTACACACACTTAAGCTGCAGCAAGGAGCAACAATGTTGTCAATCGGTTAAGCATTACATGTCAATTACCGTTTAATGTGCGTGGTCCATTTGTGGATAAGAGCGTCTGGGTTGAGGGCTTCAAAGCGAAAGCACAAAAAGAAGGTAAATGGATGAATGGATGACTTTGGTAGAGTGCAAGAGGAGGTCTGTAATCGTTACTTGCCTAGTATGTTGCTGAAGTGCTCTCAAGTTTGAAGTGCTCCACTTTAGGTATTAGGTATGTATAAGAGGTAAACACAGGGCAAGTGAATAATTTTAAATCTTTAAAAAAAGTTGAAATGAAAATAAAATAAAAAAAATACAAAAATGAAAGAAATGTCCATAATAAATTCATTTACAGTTGGGTCGGCTGAAAAAAAGTTTCGTGTTAAATAACATTTCAGAAATTTTTACGGAAATGACATGCCTACCTACACACTCACACGCTCACTCACGTATGTACGGACACATTTATTCAAGCAATCATTCTCGCACACACACACACACACACACACACAGATGCTAATACAATGTGCATGGGAAAAAAAGTGAGAAGCGGAAATAAAATTCTATTGAGCTTTGTCAGTCGGAAATCAACTGCAACTTTTCAACTTGAGTTGAGTCGAATCGCATGGATTCGAGTGGGTTTTTTTTCGAGTCGTTGTTTAAGGAAGCGCTCCGGATTTGTTTGATTTTGAAAAGACTCTTCGGCTGTGCGACTGTCTGTGTGCGACAGAGGCTGCTCAAGTGTGTGGTCTTGAAGGAAGGGTCCCTTGCTATTTTTTGTTGTTGGGGGAAATTTAAAACTTTTTAGGCATTCGGTTGGCATGTTGTCACTCAACGCTGCATGAGCACATATGGTTTGGCTGAAGAGTAATTCTGGGGGGCCATGAAAAACCTTCTAAGTGGATAAGCTTGTGTGTATGTATGTATGTGGCTGGTAAAAATACACACACACACACGCGTACAAATATGCACCCATGAAATGTTATAAACGCACACTTGGCTGAGTAAACGGCAAGGATTTAAAAGTCTAATGTGTTATTTGTTGAACTTATACGCTTTTGCGCATTTTTCTATTGGGTTTGGGTGTCATTTTTTTTTGGGGAATTTTTTTTTTGGCTGCGAGATGAAAACTTTTCCATTGAAATCATTTGCGTTTTAAACACCATTGTTTGATTTGAATGCGAATTTCATCTCCGAGTCTGTGGTTTTTCCTTTTTAATTTATGCGAATTTAATGGAGCTTTTATTGGAGTTTTTCGGTTGATGTCGTGATGCAGATGCACGTAAAATAATTTTGATATGACGCCCAAGTAAGTTGGGTTAGTCAATATGGGAAAATTTGTCGTTTGGGTTACAAAGTTTGGAAAGAACGAAAAAGTAATGGATTGCAATAAAAGGAAGACGGAAATGCCTTCTGTATGCAATAAAATCAGTAACTTTGAAATATGAAAGAAGTTCATTCGTACAGCTTAAATAAAAATTGTTCAATCGTTCCATGGAATATAAAAATCAATGGCCGCACAAAATTCGATATTTATACCCCCACACTCACTGTGGCAGGGTATACTACCTTTGTCACAACGTTTGTAACGCCCATATGGAGGCGTGTCCGGTATGGAAAAGTATATATATTCTTGATCAGCATCACCGCCGGAGTCAATTTAGCGATGTCCGTCTGTCTGTCCGTCCGCACGATAGCGGTCGCAGTTTTGGAGATATCGACTTGAAACTTTGGGTACATGTTTTTCTCGTGAATTCTGATTAAGTTCGAGAACCAGCCAAATCCGATAAAAACTGGGCGTGGCTCCCATACACCGAAAAAAAGCTAAACGTTTTTCAAGTCTTTTTTATGGTTGTATTCGATTGGAAATGTTTAGAAACGTATTTTTGACATGGTCCGAGGTTCCGAAGCTACATATATAAGGGTCTAAATGGGGTCTTGAACCAATTTTTTTCTTTTGGCGGATTTGATTGGAAATTTTTAGAAATGGATTTTAGACATGGTCCGGGCTCCGAAACCACCTATAATTGGCTCAAAATAGGGTCTTGAGACCACATTTTTTTTATGTTCGAGGTACTTCTTCCTACTGTGTGGGGGTATTTCAGCTTCGGTATAGCCGAAGATAGTCCACTCTCTAGTTTTGATTATATTTAGAAATACTGAACCGATTTGGACACCGTTTTTGGGATTAAGTTGGAAATTTTGGAGGAAATAAAATGGAAAAGAAAAGAAAGAATAGGACTGAAACAAAATGGAGTTTAAACACAATTTACAAATTTTTTTTCGATATTTTATTTTAATTTTCTGCTTGTACATTTCCATTTTGGCTCTGATGATGTTCTACTTCCATTTCATTCACTATCCATTTCAATATTTTCGAATGTTCTAATTCCATTTTGTTCCGGTCTATTTCCATTTCGTTCCGTTCCATTCCCATTTCCTTCCAGACATTATTTCTAACCAAATACAAGAAACGGCGTCCAAATCGGTTCAGTATTGCTCAAGATAAACTAAAATAAAGAAATGTGGGTTTCCACTTTATATGGGACGAAGGCGTGGTTCTTATCCAATGTTGCCTATTTTCAATACCGTAACTGATAGCGTGCACAAGATCTCATTACGCGCTCTTTCAATGCTGATGCTACATGTAATTCTCCGAAATCTTGCTAAGGTTTGTGAGGACGCCAAAAAGAGCCCTACAAAAAAAGTCGAAACAAATTTTTTGTACATGCAAATTTACTACTTTTTCTACACAGAAAAATTGTTGATTGGTAAATCTTGTTGTTATTTCACATGTACGCGTTCCATTTTTAGATTCAACAGACTGTACAGAGTACACTACATTTAGACGCACCAATACATGTACGCGAAACCATGATGTGTTGCATTTTTGGATTTAACAGAATTCAGATTTAACAGACTGTACAGAGTATGTAGGGTAGAAGGGGGCGCATTCGGCACGTTTTTTCCAAAGATTTTTAAAAAATTACACATTCATCGTTTCTTACAATTTTTTTACACTTCGAAACTTACATTTATTAACTTTAACACTTTAACGTCTGAAATCATATATCTAAAAGCTTGCAACTACTTTTTAAACGAATTTCAAAAATAGCCAAAACGGCGAAACTGCCCCAACCATGGGGTAGAATCGCCAAGGGGTATAATTTAAAAACGCGCAGATTTTTTCGGTAAATGTAATCTTTTATTTAAGTATTCAGCTAAAATAAAACATTAAACAAATGTTTTAATTACTTCTTTAGAAAAAATTTGTCATAAAATGTAAAAAAAGTTAGTAAATGAGATCCGAGTTAAAGGCAACCTTCCAAACGAATTTACTAAATAAATTGATAAACTTGAATCATTGATTCTCCTTTGTCTCTTCCTTAAAATTTTTTTCGTCGTGCGGTGCGTTCGTCGCCAGGTGCGATTCGGCGAATGTGCCCCAGGTGTTCCCACTCACACAAATTCTTTTTTCATATTTTTACTTTTAAGAAATTGAGTGAAGTCGAGCTTTTATTCCATGCATCAATATCAGCGGGATAATACCAGAAAGTATCAATTTCCTAATGCAAAAACTGGATATATATCCACCAATTTTACTTACCCAAAAAAATTTTCGCAGCACCGCTAAAAACAAACAAACACGTTTTGGCATGATCGCGAGTCGGGTAGAAAGGTCATGTACTTAGGGAAGAAACTTTATTGATATATGCAAAAACTACCCATACTGTCAATTTCAAAAAGTGGGGGTGGCATATGTGGCGAATCCTCCCCCTTCTACCCTACTTGTAAGCTTGTTAGAGCTAGCTCAAACTGCTAAGGACGTAGAGCGCACTGCAATAAATCCGGGAATTCCGGGATTAGTAAAGTAAAGTAAAGTAAAGTAAGTTGAAGTTTTTAAGTAAATAAAAAGTTATTACAAATTGTTATAAACAAACAGAAACAGTAAGAAAATAAAAATATGTAAAATAAATTAAACAAATAATATATAATAAATTTTCTTTGGTAAACTAACAATTTTCGATCGTTTATATTTACTTCCTTTGTTGGTTGGATCGTTTTTACCCAACCTTTTTGGTTAGATTTACCAACCTTTTTTTTCTATATGCGATTTTAAAAAAAAATAGTGCGAAATGAATTCTAAGCTTCTGCAAAAGATAAAAAGTTTTTATTTAATAGGTTATAGGTATTGGAAAACTAAATATAATGTCAAACTACGAATATCCAATATATCGCTGATCACAATAAATACACAACTCAAAATTCGGGTTTTTGTAATTATGAATGCCACAAGTATCTTCAGATATTTATCTACAGTGGCTCAAAGTAATAATGGAACAAAAGATGCAATAGCACTAAAATTAAAAAAAAATAACTAAGATGTTGTTGTAGCAAAAACTATTTTTTTTATTTAAAAGGCCCCAGGTCTATAGAATATAAAACAAGCAAAAAATTAAAGAAATCCATTAACTACATTTAAAAAAAAAAGTTTTTGTAACCTAACATCAAAATTGAACATCAAAGTAATAATGGAACAGAACACATTTCATATGAAAATATTATAGATAAATGAAAGTTATAATTAAATTAATATTTTGTGGGCAGCCCTTTTTGTCTCCGTAATGGTATGGGGTGCTATGTCGGCTGCAGGTCCTGAAAACCTTCACATAATCGAAGGTATTATGGACCAGTTAGTGTACATTAGCATATTGAAGTCAAACCTGAAGGAAAGTGTGCGAAAACTAGGAATTGAGAATACATTCGCATTTTACCAGGACAACAACCCTAAGCACAAGGCGTATAAAGTGCGAAGTTGGCTCCTTTATAATTGTCCACACGTTTTGGAAACGCCTCCACAGTCTCCGGACCTAAACGTCATTGAGCACGCATGGAGTTACCTCGAAGAAAAATTAAAAAATCACACCATTTCGACTCGTGATCAGCTCAAATCCGCCCTAATTGAGGAGTGGAACAATATGGAGCCATCTTATTGCAAAAACCTGGTGGAATCAATGCCTCGACGACTGCAGGCAGTTATTCAACAAAAAGGGCTGCCCACAAAATATTAATTTAATTATAACTTTCATTTATCTATAATATTTTCATATGAAATGTGTTCTGTTCCATTATTACTTTGATGTTCAATTTTGATGTTAGGTTACAAAAACTTTTTTTTTAAATGTAGTTAATGGATTTCTTTAATTTTTTGCTTGTTTTATATTCTATAGACCTGGGGCCTTTTAAATAAAAAAAATAGTTTTTGCTACAACAACATCTTAGTTATTTTTTTTTAATTTTAGTGCTATTGCAACTTTTGTTCCATTATTACTTTGAGCCACTGTACATGCTGCCAAAAGACAGAATTCATATCTTTAATTCCCACATGAGATAGAGAGCTGAAATTTGGAACACTGATAGAACTCCGGTGACAATGCATTCTATTAAATTTTGGGGTCCATCAGAGACGTAGGGGGCCGTGGGGGGACTCAAACCCCTTTTTCTTAAACATGGCATAGCTTCCGATTCCTTCGAGCTACAAAGATGAAATTTGGTGGGTTCTTCTTGACAAAGGCGGGGGGGCAGGAAAAAGAGAATAAAAAAAGGATAAAAAATTTAAAAAAAAGGGGAAAATAAAAAAGGGTTAAAAACAAGTTTTTTAAAATATAACCTTTTAACCGACTAAAAAACCGAAAATAAATTCCCTTTTAATTATTTTTCGCAATTTCGATTTATAATTAAGGGTTTTTTTGCCATGTATTTTTACTCTTTTTTATTTAAAATACTGAAATTTCAAATCAGAATTTACTTAAAAATATGATTTTTTGAGTTGTTCTTTTATTGCAGGAAATGAGCGATGAGATGGTTTATTTTTCGTACTTCGGATACTTTTAGGATGCGGATGGGGATGTTGATATCACTAACATCCAGAATTTCTTAAATTGTACAAAAAGGTACTCTCATTGTTTGGTCACGATACGCATTTGTCAGCAGATGGCATTTACACTTTTCTGATTTTTAATTATTTAAGTTTGAAATCGGAAATGTCGATTTGGATACAAAAACGCGTACTTTGAGCTTCTGGCGTACACTTTCGCATGATTCGATTTGGCTAAACATTTTACACAATTCCTATCTCACCCAATAGCGTCTTTTTAGGGTGGTCACTTTTTGAAATTCGCCACTTCATTTTTTTCATACAAACTTATTGTCAGTCTAATGTTGCTTCTTCTCAGGAATCCAAAAATACCCATAACTTCATTTTCATCGAAAGGGACATGGTATGGTTCATTTAAATAGTTTTAAGGTATTGATTACGAAATGGAATGGAAATGAATTAAAAATTTGCCTATCAAATGGAAAAAATGTATGAAATTTAAAGAATTACATTTTTAGAAACAATTGAATTTGGTAGATAAGCACATTTCTTACTTTTACTAAATATCTTTGTACATATTTACTTGAAAATGGTATGACAAATGTAATGTAACTTATATACGTACAGAAAGTCATTTGAATTCAATCAAATCTCTTAGATTTTCGTCTGCTTTCGACAGAAAAGGAATTCTTGGGAAAAATACAAATTTTTTAATACGACAATCAAATAAGCATTTCCAAGATACTGTCAAATCCAGCTATCAGACGGAGCACTAAACATTCCTGAATGTCCTTTCACAATCTCACTGAAGAAATAAATGCAATTTCCATTACAAAAGGATTTTTGATTTTCTATGATTTTCCCGTTTACACGAACCATCTCACCGCTCCTGCTCAGGCACGCACTGCTCATTGTACATGTTATTTGAATGTCATCGTCATTAATATGTATGGATGGTGCCTACCAACAGTTAACTGAAAATTCACGAATAATTTCATGACAAGAATTCCAAATTAAAATTCCTTATCCTGTAGCCATTTTTTGACACAACAAAATTAAATTCGAAACTAATTATTTGCAATAGCGAGCGAGCGAGCGGTCGTATACATTGCAAAACACACGCACCACACACACACACACACCAACATCCGATCTAGTCACTCGCACTCTGCGCTCTATTCCACATCCGGTAACGCACACTTACATACTCACGCACTGTGTGGCGTTTTTTTTCTCCACGTTTTTCCACCTTGCGGCTCAAGTTATAAACAAAATACGCGTGACTTCCTCTTGGAGCCATTAAAGCGGCATATCCGCTTCCTGCGTGCATGTACAGCGCATGTTGTTGGCAGCGGGGTGAATCCGCCGATACTATGTCAGCCGAACGACGGAAAGAAAAGAAAGAAAATTACCGGCAACAAAATGGATTTAAATTGTTGATTAGAGGCGCACGGCAGAGATGAAACTGTCTGTGCTGGGGCCCCACCAGTGATGGAGCGTCTGAGGCTGTGTGATGATGATGTAGGCGGTGGCGTGGCACACCATTACCATCATATGCGTGGAAATAAGTGTGTGCATGAGGTGGAGTGCGAGCGTGTGTTGGGTGTTTCTTTTGTTGTTGTTGTTGTCGTTCCCTCTTTTTTTTTGCGATTTTGAAAAATAATCATAATAATGACAACATTGTTATGAAAATCGTACACACTCTGCATTTGTATTATTATGCTCGCTGTCACACCATTACAGAGTGGCAAGATGCCATCTCACTAACACTGGCGCGCTGACGCTCATTTTGTACAACTTTAAAATTTCATGAAGTTCTTCGCTGTAAAACGTTAGCAAATGGGTAAAAATTTGGTAATAATCCTTAAACAAAAAAAACAGAGCCCAGAATAACATGCGAACGAAGTGGCTCGAAAATGAACAAATGAACGAATGCTGTTGTGTTCTCTGTTTCTGTAAATTGCTAAAATGAATTATTGCTGTCATAACAAATGTGTATTTTCGGTATTTTCAGTAGGGATTTTACGGTTCGCAGAATTATTCGAACAATGCCGAATTTTGACAGAAATAAATGGAAATACTGATGATGTCATTTCCTAAATTGAATTTTAACGTTAGTTGCGTACTTACTACCCGATTTCGGAGCGCGTGTGTGTGCGCGTATGTATGTGCCTTCATTAATATTGTATAATACACTCGTATGGAACATTTATTAATCGAAGTAGATGTGCCACAATGGGGATTAAACGCATACAGATGAGAAGCCTCAATGAAAGGGAAGCATGCCATATATCCAAAAAAAAAAATCAGAGACTTACATTGAATGGATTTATGCTAAGTACTCGTTGTTGTTTGTATTTCATTAATATAATAGCAAATTTGGAAATATTTTCTAGTACACAATTTCAAATGTTTGGTCCAAAAAGGCCTAAGTGTGGGTGATTTAGAAATGTACCATTACAAGTTCAGAACAAAAGAGATTTTGAAAATCTGAAATTTAAAAATTTGAATAGAAAATTAACGGAATTTAAGGATGCAAATGTAAACGTATTATGTAGGGGAAGGGTCCATATGTTGAGTCACAGCAATATTTTCTTTGTATATTGGCAACCCTAATATTTTTGGAACATAATGTACCGTTTGACTGTGGTATACTTGAAGTATATCAACTTTACTTTAGGTGAATAAACTTAACTGGTTGACTTTTTTGTGGGGCAGTGACTTTGCACACTTTTATAGATCCGCCATATCTACGTAGATCCATTACACCATAAATCTTTCAGATACTTTAGGCATCCATTAGGGCCTCTCTTAGCACTTCTTAGATCCCCATTATAAATTTTAGAATTGGAATAAAACACGAACGAAATGGAATTGTCGATAAAATATCGAAAAATCATCCATAAAAAATAGGAAAGTTATTATCATCGATAACTAATCGAAAAATGATCGATAAAATATCGAAGAATAATCATTAAAATCTAGACCAAATATTTGACCTTTTGGGCAGACCAAAGAAAATTTTTTTAACAGTTTTCAACACGAGTTGTACAATTTTTTAAAAAGATACTAAATTTTTGGATTTATCATGCGATGAAGTGTCAATTAAAGCCTGCTGTACACCTCAGCCAGATAGTTTTTTTTTGCAATGCTTTCAAATGTTCAAAATAAAAAATTTTCACATTCATTTTCACGCGAGGTCTACAGCAGGCTTAACTGTTAGGAACCATTTTACATGAAAATCTTGTTTTGTTTTCATAATATTAAGACCAGGAACCCCAAAAACAAATTCTGGAACCGAAAGCGGAACCGTTGTAATTCATGGAACCAAAACCGTAATCAAAGGCGATATTTTGGAAAGTCTGGGAACCAAAAAACGATATTTGGAAATCTCAGAACAGAAAACCCTTTAATTTTGTTGGTTTCAGTTCCAAATTTCATAAGTCAAAAAATTAAATTATGTTTTCTTGGCATTTGGTTTTTGTTATTTTCTGCCCTTTTTCAAATCCGATTTTTTTGAAATCTAAGTAACGAAACCGATATATTTTTAAATCTGAGAACCGGAACTGAATCCGGAACCGATATTAAATTCGGTTCCAGTCCCTGATTAAGACAACAATAAGATAATTGGATTTAATACTACGTATTGTTGTCTAACCGCTCTGTATACTAGCTTGATGATACTTTTTGATCAAATTTTCACGGTGCACAATGCAACAAAGATAAATTTACGACCACTGACAGGTTTAAATGAACCCCATTATAAAATTGTGACAGTATTACACTGTGTCACAATTGCTGGGAATTTTTTTGGGCTTTACCTCATCACAATTTTTTTTATGACGTCATAAACATTACTATTTTTTTTCCCATAAACGCATTTATTTTTAGTCTTACACAGCTAAATATTTTGCTTTGCTATTTGCATGCCAGCAAAGTTTCTCCGATAGGACAGCTGATCATTTTCGAAAAGAAGGCGTGGAGTGTTTTTAGTAGCTTTTGTGAAGCCACAAGGAAGCTGAAATTGCACATATATATTGAGACCATGGCTAGAGATTCCTGAGCCAGATTATGTATTTTGCCAAAAGCGCTAATTTAACATATATCGATACCTTAAAGCACAACCATCCTATGTACATTTTTTCAAAACTCTAGAAAAAAAAACAGTTTTCAAATTGGTATGTTTTGTATGGAAATCGATTTTTATTTCCTCATTTTTCAATTACATTCATTACGACAAACCCTATATCCTGTCTGATGCAGCTTCTTCTCAGGAATCCAAAAATGCAAAAAACTCGATTTTCATGAAAACGGACATAAGATGATTGTGCTTTAAGGTATCGAAATATTCTGTGAAATCATGGCTTGCGATTCGGGACCAGAGTTTTTGATTTTGAAAGTGGCGTTAATAACATGGGTGTGTCAGTTAATGTTGGGCTTAAAAAGGATTTGAAGGGAGTCGAAAGGGTGTCGATATGGGGCCGACAGGTGATCAAAGGGAAGTGCAATATATATACGTGCGAAGTCACGGGAGATTTACTAGCACCATAAATGTTTGTAATAAAATTATGTAAATTTTTTTCGATCTCTTAAGAAAAGGCAGAATGTTGGGTTTTTTTGCCTGCCGTGGCGCATTAGGCTAAGAGATTACTCTCTTTTGTGTCATGATCAGGTTCAATCCCTGCCCAGGGTAAGCATTGGCATACTTACGAGAGTATAACTTGCCATGGAATGCATTTGCAGTTCTGATCCGGCATTAAACAACAGGTCCCCGCAATTAAGTATCATGTACATTATTATTTGCAAGAACCATGTGGTATCATAATGTACCAAATTTGGTATAAGTGAGTCGGTGTTCCGGCAGCCACCCTAACCTAACGTAACCTTGCCTTTTCATAAGAGCTATAGGCTATAGCAGAACTATTTTGCACTATTGCAAATTTTATTTTAATTTTCTAATAAATAATGAATATTAAAAATATGACCAACTACTAGTATTAACTCCTTGGAATATCGAAGTACGAAATCGGTATTCACTTCATGTAAAATTAATGCATAAATTGTTCCGCTGGTAATTTCCGAATGGTCGACGGGCACAAACACAAACGCATACTTTTCTTATGGACACGTTTGGGAAGATAAATGTTTTCATTTTTCTTCTATTGAAACATGCAGTTTTTCCACACACTCGCTGTTCTCTTTTCTCTTTTCTCTCTCTCTCACTCATTCTCTGAAAGTCAAATGCAGTGCAAATGTTACGGTCTCTTGTGGTTGTAAATTTTTACTCTCACATTAAAATTGCCGCTCGCACATGTTTCTACGGCCCACAGAGCTTCTTCGAAATACTGGGAAATTTTCGTTGTTGAAGAGTGCACAAATACGGTATGCTCGCGAGTACTTTACGAACACGAATGTGTTTTAGTGTGTCAGTCGTGCATAAAACTCTTCATGAGTCAACAGCATTTAATGAACGAAATACATTTTTCGTTATGCTTGTAGCATTTGACATTGTTTTAGAAGATATTCAATGCAAAAACAAAAGCAAAGAACTCATAATTTATACCGAGCAAATCTTTCGGCACATACATGCAATTTATATGAAAAATGTCACTCATACGCCCTCGTGCACACACACACAAACACACACACAGAACGGTTTTAATGAAAAGCTATACGCAAACACAAATCCAGCCAGTTCCTTCCTCTGTCAGCGTACACACAAAAAATGCCGCCACACATACACACTCCCACACACAATTGCTGTCCGCAATTTGTGCGAGGTTGACACCCGTGCTCCGGTTATATACTTGAGCTTAAAATTTAAACTTTATTTAATTTTGACACCACGAAAGTGTCATTTTGTATATCCAAGAGCACTCAACGAGTATAAATGCAACAAAATAATAAAGGACCCCAAAAGGCAAACAAAACAAAAGCCACAGCCAACAAAATGAAACCAAAAACAAACACTCGCAAAACAACAACAACAGCAAGAATAGGAGCCGCAGCTAACACAACAGCCAACTGACGGAATGGTACCGGCATCGTCAACGCCATTGCCATCGTCAACAACATTGGCATCATCAGCAGCAGCAGTAGCAGCAGTAGCAGTGGCAGTTAGCAGCAGTCAGCAGCAGTAGGGCCACCTTGTAAAAAGTGCCAAAACACTAATTTACTTTTTTGGCGGAGTTGGTTTTTTATTTCGGCCCCAGCGCAGATGTGCCAAAGAAATGTAAACAGAGAACGGGCAGTCAAAGGGGAGACACAAAAAAGACCCGTTGAAGAAGGTAGTCAAAGCACAGGAAAGGCATGCCAACGTATTAAACGAATCTGGCAAAGCAACAACAAACAACAACAACAACACAGTAAAAACCAACAAAAAATAAACTAAAAATAAATACGGGAAAAAAATGTACAAAAATGGTGCAAAATATAAACGAGTGACGATAAAGAGGATATTATTAAGCAGAAAAAACAAATGGGCAAAGAACGAACAAAAAAAAAATTTATATAAACACAATAAAATGAAACACAGGAAAAACTTTTACCCAAAATCAGAAAGGCATAAATTTGAAAGATACACTCTCTGCCCTAGTACGAGAGCAAATGATCAAAGACAGGCTTTCAATGCTAAGCGGAAACGGAAAATAAAAAATAAGAAAAAACAACAACAAAACAAATAAACAAACAAAAAATAGTGAACAGTTGGCAAATCCTTTGACAAAAGCATGCCGCGGCTCAGCATAACAGGGGTAATTCGGAGCACCCCGCAAACTGGCTAATGTCCTTTAAAGCGAGCGGGTGGCATTTTCAAATATATCTTTCGTTCTGTTGATCTAACACAACCTCGACCTGCGAAATACCGCACACAGCACAAGCACAAACACAAACAGAGTTAAAGCCATCGCCCCGACCGTAAAGTTTGCGCCAAGCGAACGTGAGCGTGCACTTGCAAATACAGCCGCAACGCAATTGCCCGTTAATGCCATATTCGTGCGAGTGTATGGAGCCCATGATGGCGTTTGTTTGAGTATATATGCGTCAGCCTGGTCTGGTCCTCGTTGTGAGCCTGGCCCGCGGATCTATGTGTGTGTGTGTGTGTGTGTTTTTTAGCCTAATTAAACCGCAGTTATTACGTTTGTCGAACTTTCCGCCAACACGCACACACACACACCCACACACACATACACAGGGTATACAAGAAGTAGGCTTGTAAGCGGCTGTTGACTTGGACAGTGGGACATTAAAAGAAAAGCAGAAAGCAAATAACTTTACAAGCCAAAATGTGTCTATTTTTCAAACTAATTTTTAAAAAAATAATTTTTTTTTAATTTTTAAGAAATTTTTGTTAAAAAAAGGTTTTTTGTTATTTTAAAAATTATTTGTGCAATAAATATTTAAAAAATTTTGGTTTTTTTTATACTTGCACTTGAGCTAGCATAACATAGTGTAATATTTTCAGAAAATGTTGGCACGGAATGATAATGTTACCATAGGGTAGTAAAGCCCTCCGACTGCTTTGAAAAGCAAGCGACTTCAATTGATCTTCGATGTTTTTGTAATTGACCTCACCAGTTTTTGGTAGTGACCCAATGGTAGTAGGGACTTACAGTCTTCAGCTAAGTTTTAGATAAGAGTTCAGTATGAATTTAAAAATAAAGATACAAAAATGTATTTGAATGAGTGTTTTGGGACATATTAGAGTTATATTTTACACTCTTTTTAGAGCAATTTTTCCACCTCATATTTGAATCATATTTAAGACACCTTTTCTAGTCAGATTTCGGACTCCAATTTGAGTCCGTAATCATACACTTCATCGTGCCCCACAGTAATGGAAACATGCCATTTATTGCTCCTATTAGAGTCTTTTCAGAGCAAAATGAGAGCCTCAAAAGAGTCAAAAAAGTGAGAAATTGTTTACTGGGTAAAAATGACAACGGTGCGTATGAGTAACATGCATTGATTATATCAGTTAATTGTTACTAATACTTCACATTGTTATAAAAAATGTTATCTAGAGCCATTCAAATTATGAATTCGTTTCTCTTAGATTTGATCACTAAGAGTCCATTAATCTACACTGAGAAAAAAAAATCCAAAACTGCATGGTTCTGATTTGAAACGGGTATCAACACGGCTCAGTTCTAGAATGGAACATAAAACCGTGTCAATATTTGAATGTGAATTTTTGTATGTACGATTGTACTTTTTAAAGAATAATACCAATTCTACAGAATGAATTGTATGAAATTGTATAAGAAAAATAACAGACAAGTTAAAAAATTGGATTTGTTTGAAAAACCATTGAACGAATGGGCAAAATTATTTAAGAATTTTTTTGTAGAAAATTTTCCATGGCATCTAACCACACAAATGACGAATTCATGATCAAAGAGTCAAAAAATGGCCAAATTGGCAAACTTCCAAAATTCATCAAAAATAGGCTAATCGGTTTAAAGAAAATCAGTTTATGTCATCATTTAGTACTAACATTTACCTTCAAAATAAGCTATTACTTATATTTTTGTTGCTATTATGTGAACGGTTTAGTTTAGTACCATTAATTTTTTTTAAGTATATTTATTCTCTCAGTTACATTGAAATAGAGCTTGGTACTACAAAAACCAAACCTATGATCCTTAAAGATTTTTTGATGCTGAACAAGATGTTGTCCACGTAATTGCTCTATATCGTCTAGTTTTTATATTAGAGTCTAAAGAAAAAAACTATGTAATACAAAATTTTAGTACCTTTTTCAAATGTTTTGTAAATTGACATCGCAAATTTACAGCCTATAGCTAATTTTAAAGGATAATGATAAGACTAAAAGATTACATAAACAGAAACTTTGAGCAACATACCAAAATCTCGTAATAGCTTAATTAATGTTTCGAAATTTGTCATTTTTTTGCCTCTTTGATCCTGAATTCCTCAGAAACCTGACATGATTCTAAGAACGCCATCTTATTCCTTTAAGAAAAGTTAAGTTTGGTTTATGGAGCAAAATCTTTTTGGGTTGTATCATCAACATTTCAGTCTCAAAATATTACAATTTCAGCAGTGAAACAACAACATTTCAGTCTCAATTCATCAATGTGATGTTTCAATTCATCCAAAATCAGAATTCAGTTTTGGCTGGAAATTGACAACGTTTCGTTTTGATTTTTTTTCTCAGTGTACTTATACCAAGTTTAAATTTAGTCCTAGGTTGTTTCGAGCGAATGGTCGAAAATATTGCTCCAGCGAAAAAAAATATTCCGGTCCAGCGCGGGGAAGAAAGCTACCGTGACAAAAGAGACAATACTTGATTCGATGGGATGAAAGCAGTCCACGGTTTTTAAAAGTTATCGGCATAACTAGCGCGTTTAAATGTTCTTGGATGTTTTTGTGATTGACTATATCAGATTTGAATAAATAAATTTTTTTTATGAAAATGCAAACAAACCCAAATAAAACCTTTTTTCGACTTTAACACACCATAAATTGACGGGCTCGGGGAAAATATGTGCTATTCCACAAAAAGTTCGTAAGGAGATAATAGAATTTTAAATTTTAAGTTATCCTATAAATCAGGATATCAAACTTTATCAAAAACTGTTTAATATTTCGTACTTTGGCACTCTTTTGGATTCCAGAAGCGTTAAAATATCAGGAATATCACTGGCCAATACTTAGCGAAAAATCAGAACATAATGCTATATTATTAAAAATGTGGTATAGCACCTGATTTCCGAAAAATTTTGATTGTAATTTTTTCAGGAAGAGTAAAAGTAGCCAAACTGCCCCAGTTTAGTTGCAAAAAAATCGCTGAAATTATTAATTGTTCTCAGATTAATATGAAGAATTTCTCTGGCCAAAAATTTCATCGAAAATTTCATAGCTTGATTTATAGAATTTTTTCTTGATGAAATTTTTATCCAGAGAGGTTCTACACGTTAATATGAGTAAAGTAATGACTTTTGGAAATTTCGCAATCAAATTGGAGTTGTTTTACTAGGTTTTGATTTCTGTGGGATAGCAACTTGTTGCCGCAGAAAATAGGATTCAAAGTTTTGGGAAATAAAAACAGTACCATTTTCTTGGCGGATATTGAAGATAGGAACTCCAGATTTTGGTAAAAGTTAAAGGACATCATAGTAATAAGAAATACATATTTAACTAGATTTAAAAAAAAATGGAGGGATAGCACCTTATTGCCCCGAGCCCTTCAATTATAAAAATTTAAAAAAAGTATAAAAGTAACTATTTGTTATATAGAATTCAATTTCCATCTAAATTTTAGCTATAATACGCCTTTTTTGGACTTATTTTAATGGACAAATCGGTTAATTAGTGAGACATACCAAATCCATGTTTTTAAATATTTTTAGGATTTGCAAATGCTTGTGCGCGAACCTTACAAATTCAAATCTTGAATAAATCCTCAAAATCTCCTTATATTTTCAAGTTATCCAACTATGTCTTAAATTTGTTCCACCTCGAGCGGAATTGTCAACGAACTATGAAGCAGAAATTGCATTTTATAGACAAATAGTGAATGAAGCCTCTTTAAGATTATTTGGTTATTTTCCATTTACCGTTATGAATTATCTAAATACGAAAAATACGCAAAAATGTCCTTTTGATAAATTCCTTGGTAAAATTTGTGCAAACATATTCAAGTTTAAAATTCTATGCAAACTTGGCTTCTTATTGATAAAATTCCTCTTGCCAAGACTTGACCAGCAAGCATAAAATTCATTTGACATTTTGAGACCGCATTTTTGGTCATTAGTGGCCACTGTACAAAGGGACACTATTCGTATACGTTCTCTTATCGCAAAGTTTCACAAACTGCGGCTCCGCTTGGGAGTTGATTGTGGAGGCGTTGCAGGTCTTTGTGGTGGTGGTAGGGCGATGTAGAATGCGTTGGTTGGTAGGACGATGTAGAATGCGTTGGTTGAGCGACGGCAGTGTCTTGTAATTTACCAAAATTGTTTTATAATTAAGAAAAAAAGAAGGAAAAAAAGGGAAGAAAGAAAGAAAAAACGCGGAAACGAAATTGTTTTATTTGTGCAATGCAAATGTTTTCTTTTTCTTCTCATTTCGGAAAGGAAAATATTTGAAAAGACAAAATTATGCCACGAATATGAATACAGTCGAACGAACAATTTCTAATTCCCCCAAGTGGCTCGGTACGTTGCTCATTAAAAATTCAAATTTTAACCGAAAATTTAATATAATTAATTCGCTACCCAAAAGCTGAAAGAGCACATCCTGTTGCACATAAAGCACAGGCAAGCAAAAGCCATTACACGCGATGTATGTGTGTGCTGTGTGTGTGTGTGTGTGTGATGGTGGGTTTTATGAAAGAAATTTCCGTTTTAGTTTAAATTTGATTCACAAACACACACACACACACACACACACATGTATACCATAAACGCCAGAGCCCACATTGAGAGAGATTAGTTGGTAATATGGCTATGGATAAATGTTTTGCTGTTGCTATAGTCAGTCGAACGATGCTCGATGCTTTTATTAGCCCCTCACACTCACACTCTCACTCACACTCGACTCCCACTCAAACACACACTCACACATGCATACACCCACGGCTATTAAAAAAAGCTCGAAGTGTAGAATTGGAATTAAGCTAAATTTAAAGCAACTAAAAATAAAGCCACACTAACCAACACACACACACACACACATACACGTACATAACACATATAGACAGGGAACACAACACAAGCCGGCCACAGCCAGTTTGTATTGTTGCAGCAAGGAGCACAAAAAGCAGAACGAACGAAACGAAACGTAACAAAACCAGTGTCCATGTGTCCTTGCTCAGACTAACCCGGTCGCATCTATGTCTCTGCTGCGGCTGTGCTGGCTGCCTCGATATCGGTGTGAATCATAAGCAAATGTGTGCAAAAGGATATGTAAGGATTATGCTTGTTATGTGCGAAGCTTACGAGAATGAGTGCTCAAAAGTGTGGCAGTGTGAGTGTGTGTGAGTGTGTATGGTGCGGCAGCGCTAAGTGTCAATAGTGCCAAATGACAGCGAGAGGCTATACCCGAACGGAGGCGGGCAGGCAGGCAGGCAGGCAGGCAGACAGTCCAACAGTTAGCCAGCTCGGTCACACTCTGGACCGGATAAATGAAAGCCATTTTGAAAGGAGGATATTGGGTGTGGGTCACACCGAGTAGAGAAGTGACACATATTAATGTGCGGAAGCGACACAGAACACATTAACCTGATCAGCTTAATTGTAGGTCGGATGAGATAGTAAATAAAACACTTCCGGCTTACCCACCTACTACATATGTAAGGACATTCGTGTACATATATACAATATACACTTTTTCCTCAGCTTTTTCCTGTGTTCAATATTTTTTGTTGTGTGTGTGTATTGTTTATTTTTTTTGTGTGTTTTGTACTAAATTGAATTAGTGAGGTTTTTGCCTTTCATTTTGCATTAGCATGGAAATTACATGTGTTATTATGAATGCCCCATTTGTATAATCGTTTTTCTCGTTTCGCACACACACACAGTCGCCAAAATGAAAACATTTTCGGCGCCACACTCAGTGCCACTACAATGGCATACAAATTGTTTCATTTAATATGGAATATTTAAAAGTTACTCAACCCCAAATGAAAGGTGGGCTAAGTGAACGAGTGTGGTGGGACAATGTAATACCTGTAGATTATGTGGAAAAAGGGTGCCAGAGCGAGGAAGTCACATACTATTTAGTTTGTTGATGACCAGTATTAGTGAGCGGAAGTGGTTTCTTATCGCAGTGGGGGCGGTTCGTGTTTTACATTACGAATAATGTGAAAGAGCGCGATTGATCATGAAGTGTTGATTAATATGAAATTAATGAATGCGAAATTGATTACTGTGAAATTTATGTGAGCCAACCGAGGTCATAATTGTCAGAGAGTTTCTTGAATAACACTTAATTAAAATTCAATAATTACAATGCGTAACTCCGGAAATGGGAGAAATTAAGATTTTGTTGTGATTCTGAGAAAAAGTAACCATTGTCAAGTAATGCTTAAGTTCATAGCAAAAATGGTTGAATTACTTAATTGGAGATAGTTAGTTATATGTTAGTTATATGCGACGATGGGTGTGATTAGTTTTGCCTTAAGCACGGAAAATTGCCTCACATTTTTCATTTACCATTATTTTGTTGGGTTTCGAGTGAAACAAGTGTAAAACTAGTAAGAGCATACTACGGAAGATAAAATACATTGCACATACTACTACTCACATAATACTAAGTACAGTTGGAAATTTAAATTTTTTTTATTATGCTCTGCACACTAGTGTCCAAGGGTATATTGGTTTTGTCACAACGTTTGTAACGCCCATAAGGAGACTATATATATTCTTGATCAGCATCACCTCCTGAGTCGATTAGGCCATGTCCGTCTGTCCGTCTGTCTGTCATTTCGCACAATAAGTGCCGTAGATTTTGAGCTATCGCCTCCAAATTGTAGCAGTCCTCTTTTCTTGGCAAATGGTTGGACGGTATTGAAAATGGACAAAATCGGATGAGAACCACGCCTACCTCTCAAAATGGCTGCCAAATTTGTATTATTTTCTTTTATCTTGAGAAATACTGAACCGATTTGGAAGCGGTTTTTTTGCTTTGGTTGGAAATGAGGTCGGGAACGAAATGGGAATGAAACTGGAACAAAATGGAATTGAACCGGAATAAAATGGAATTGGAACACCTTTTTTAAAAAGAATCAGGAATGGAAAGTATCGATAAATATTGAAAAACTATCGATAAAATATCGACAAACTATCGATAAAATATCGACAAATTATCGATAAAATATCGACAAATCCTCATACCGCCCATACAAAATTGTACTATTTTCCTTTATCTTGAGAAATACTTGAAAATGATATCGGGAACGAAATGGGAATAAAACTGGAACAAAATGGAATTGGGACAAAATTGTGAAATGAATCGCGAATGAAGTGGAAATGGAAATTATCATCAAACGATCGAAAAATGTCCATAAAATATCGAAAAATTATTAATAAAATATCCATAAAATATCGAAAAACTATCGATAAACACACAAATTTTCGATAAAATTACTAACACATGGTCTCCGAATATATTGTAGTCGGATGTGAAGGGTATTTTAGCTTCGGCCACACCGAAGATAGTTCTTTTAATAATTTTTATGCAACGAATTGATTGACAAAAATTAAATTTTCTCAACAACATTTAAAATATATTTTCCTACTTTCCAGCCACCGCTGAAATATATGGGTAAAAATACCTGAAGAAAAATGCAGCTTACTAAAAATTTTCTGACAAAAATTTAAAGTGCAAATCTAAAAATTTTAATTTTTTACTTCGCGCAACCGCAATTTGAATTATCAGCTGACTGGCAAATAGCACAGTGCCAATTGCGATGAACGAAAACCCTTAATATGTTGGCAAGTGATGTAGAATTTGATCTACTTTCAGATGTACTATATTGTATATTGGCATCCATACGGAGCTCATAAAAATAAAAAAGTAATTAATATCCATTTTCAGTACCCCATAGTGTGACGTTAACGTAAATTCTCATCAACGTAAAATGTATATGATATAAAATTTTGTATGTGTATTGCGATTTTTTAGTTGTGCAATAGTTTTACAATGGTGATATTTTGGTTTTCATAACAACTTAACTTAAAAACTTTGAATTTAATATGAAAAATTATTAGAATAGGGGTATTCACGATCTTGAGTATTTGGAGTATTTGTAGTAAATTTTGTAGATTTTTGCTACATATTGTGAACGCACTTGTAGTGAATTTTAATATTTTGAATATTTCGATGTTACCGTATCAGAAAAATTCTTGCCTTCAAATCAAAAATGTAAAAATCCTAACAAAAAAAATTAAAATGCAGTGTCTTGAAAGCTGATTTATGCAAATACACAAATACAATACCAAATATACAATAGGTTTGGACTGTTGAAAATGGAGTATTTCTAGTATTTGCAAATTGTACGTGGTTTGTTTTTGTAAATCTGTCAAATTTACTCCAAATACTAAATTTATCAAAAATACCGAATACAAGGCCAAATCCTCAAGATCGTGAATACCCCTAATGATTTTTTTTTTAGGTCAAATCAATAATTTTTGACATGACATTGAAATTGATAAGGTCCCGATCAGAGCATTTTTCATTGTACCCGATTTACCCCATAAAAGATGGAAAATAAAGAATTTCCAGAATAAATCTTCTTTTATAATTTTATTTTGTCACTAATGACATTGTCCGACTGAACCTCAGTCCGTAGAAAAATTCCTATATATTCTGGAAATTAGACTCAGAATAAAACATTCAGTTTTCCTAAATCAAATCATTTAAGTTTTTTAATTACAAAATTGCTATTTTATTACTCATACGCAGTGTGTGCCAAAGTATTTGCTTGGGAATTTTTTCGATTTGGTGAGCGCCCCAAAATGTGATCGGGTCGACTAAAAATGAAATGTTTTAGAAGGGGAAAATAAAAGAATAAGTCCCCACTGCGGTAAGGAAGACACAATTATAAAAAAACTGCTGATCAGAAGAGTTGTGTTTGCTTGCTTCTAGTAAAATTTAGCAATATTTTTCTACAATTTTTTAATTCTCTTAATTCTCTCGCTTTCATTTCCTTTAAATAGTGACTATTAAAGTGTAATATTGGGGTGTGTAGGTGTCAAATTTAACTTTAATTCATTGAACACCAAAAGCCCGCCTGAAATGTAATTCACAAAAACCAAGTCGAACTTTTGGCCGAACAGTGTAATTATTGCCGAATGTGTTGCATAATTTTAGGGTTACCACACAATAAAAAAAAAGTTGACAACATTCAATACCAAATGCTGCAATAAAGATATGCTCTAGCACAAATATGTGTGGTAATTTATTTAATTATTTGCCTTTGTAATTACTGTTCAAACACAAAATAGGCGAGGCCACAAACACACCCACTGCATGCGTTCCCCCAACACCAGTACTGCCGCCACAGCCGCAGCCACCCCTAAGCCAAATATAAATAAATACAACCAAAATATTAATTTGCATATTTATGCACTTCCCCGTACACATGAGCATTAATTGTGAAATCATTAGTATTAGTAGGCAAACACTATTGTGTGCGAGTGTTTGTTTATTTCCATATTTTATCAACAATACGTCGTTGTCACACATGGGCACACACACTGTATTAATGCAGACTGCTGTCTCTATGCCGTTGGTGTTGGTGTTGCCGTCATGTTCATATTGTTGTGTTTGTTTTTGTTTTTTCGGTTGATGCTACATGCGCCTGTTTTGTCTCTGATAAATTTTAAATTATGTCTCGATTTCGTATTTGCATTTCGCAAATGCCTTCGCACCCGTACGTATACGTATACGTACTCGTTATTGTTGTTATCGTTGTGATTGCTGGTGCTGTTGTTGCTGTTGTTGTTGGTGCTGTGATTTTTCGGCATAGCCTCATAAATCGGGTGCGAAAGTTTTTGATTTAATGCAAAATTCTTGCAGTCTACCAAACGCTTGTAAATAATTGAAATGCTTTTCGGTGTGGAATTGTTTCATTGAGTGGAAAGTACTGAAATCAAAAAGTTTTTCCTGACTTATTTTTTTTCTCGAATTTTCCTGCCACTTTTTCACTTTCTATGCTGCATAAATTGTGTACGTTCAACGTATTCTCATGAGATACAATTACAATTTAATAATCTGGAAAATATGTTGAGAGTTGAGAGTTCTTCGGATTCGGATTCGGAGAATTCGCCCAGGCACTCTAGGCAGATGCAAGTGATTTAAAAGGTGCAAGGGGAATAATTTTGGTGTGGTCTTTTTGCCTCTCCTCTTGTATGCAAACTTCTTAAATTGCGTTTCAACCACAATGAATGCATTCTTCTTCTTTTTTTTGCTAACGAAATTTCTGTTTGGCATATTCGTAAAATTCGTTTTCATATTTATGAAATTGTCTCTGCCGATTGAATAAAGGGCAGCTGACATTTTTATATTTCCGCAATGCCTTTAATTGAATTATTTCGCGTGTGTGGCATGTCATGTGTGCTTGGGCATGAGAGCACGCGTCTGCATATTTCGATATTTAATCGAATTCTCTGTCCGCTTTGTACAGAAACCAGAAATTTGTTTGGGTAACCATTTTTTTGGTTTTGGTGGCCGGTGAAGGGCTGGAGTGGGTTCAGTCCGAACATTTAACATTTATGCCAGTACATTATGGAAAGCCATAATTCAATTGGTGGGGAGAATCAAGTTGAGTTATGGCCATAATTGAGGGTACATTTTGTATTAATATTTATGCTTCCAAAAGTACAATAAAAAATGAAGTCAATCTGAGCGTGGTGGCCGAATCCTTTGGCCAGGGAAAGTATAGTAGTGCGGAACAGAAAAGTTATTCATATTTGAAGCTATTACTGGAGAACTAAAATGTATTTTGTAATGTAAAAGCTGATAAACGAAAGAAAATCGTATCACGACAACATGAACAAATGACATCATCATTAAAACTTCAACTTATGTAAGCCGCCAATGTAAAGTAAAGTAAAAGTAAAGCAAAGTTTCCTAAGCACTTCAGATGTTGTGATAGTTTGCTAGGCATTTAACGAAAGTGTGAGGATGATTTTTAATTACATGAACAGGTATCAAGTCACACGCTTTGCAGTGTTATTTTGTTGTTAATAAAGAGTAAAAGTGTGTAACAAAAATAGTTAATTTCCATTTAACTTTTTTGGCATCAGAAACAATCATCCTAATGTTTGTGTTTAGTATCCAATAGTGAAATCTTATGAGGGAGAATTTTCTTTAAATGGTAACCCATTCTTAAATCTCTTGAAAACGTAACTATAAAATGCACAACAGTTGAATGTTTTTACGATGTACTCGAGGGTCATAGCACAGACAGCACAGTTAGTCTAGTGTGGGTCCCGCAGTTCTGCGATATTGAAGGGAAATGAAAGTGCACATAAGTTGGTGAAGGAGAGATTTAAATTAGATACTACTCCTTTTCTGGTCCCTGTACCTATACAACACTACTTTATATGAGACAAGATAATAATACTCACAAAACAGATGGACGAATATGAGTCACATTCACGCTACTACATGCTTCTATGATTGGTTTTGGTGTCCAACAACTGGTGCCGGAACTGTAACGAGGTCTTTTTTAATTCGTTAAGGTGGCGTTCAATCTACAAATCACTTAATTTTTTAACATATGTTTTAAACTTTTTATTTTAAATAAACTGACGGCTTACATCTTAACGACGTTTTACTTAAACGGCAGAGGAGTTTCATCTTGTATATTGAATCAGCTCTCTATACCAGTTTAGTGCAAATACTTTCTTATCGATACCTTTAAACACAACCATCCTATGTTCATTTTTTCAAAACTCTAGAAAATGAAAGAAAAAATTTCAAAATTGGTATGCTTTGTATGGAAATTGATTTTTATTTCCTTTTTTTCAATTACTTACATTACGATTCATACAAACCACTATAGCCTATCTGATGCAGCCTCTTCTCAGAAATCCAAAAAGGTCATAAAAATCGTTTTTCATGAAAACGGACATAGGATTAGTGTGCTTTACGCTATGTATTATATAAATATTCGAATGCGATAGCATGCTGTACTACGACAATCTATGTTGCTTACTAATGCATAAATTCGATACTTATTGATAATTATAATCGATACGGTAAAAGAAATTGGTCAGTACAATATAATTTATATTTTGTTAAGATGCACTTTCGACATCAATAAGATTACGACGTGCTGGAAAAAACTGAAAACGCTATCGTGTTCAGCGTGGCATAATTATATAAGATAAACAATGAAATCTCTTGAACTTTTTTTTGGTAATTTGTTAAATTAAAATGTAATCTAAAATTTTATTAAACTATAACTACACTGAGATATGTGAATCAAATTCAATAAAATAAAATTGTTCAACAATGATTTTGTATAGTCGGGTTCAAGCTCAAGTGCAGCTTAAATCAAATTAAGACTGCGATTTTTTATACAAAAACAAATTTAAGTACCAGCAGTTACTCATATGCACATTTCGTTCCCACTAAGGAACTCATTAAATTGTTAAACATTAAACACTGACTCCTGTTTTGAGCCAACAGAGAGTTGTGGTATCGCTATGGACCAACCTAGTATAATTGTGGCTATTAGTCGCCACTCTAATCTAAGCCACGCAAAAAACCCTACCTTATTCCACATAGT
This sequence comes from Heteromyza rotundicornis, assembly GCA_951394025.1. Lineage (NCBI taxonomy): Eukaryota > Metazoa > Arthropoda > Insecta > Diptera > Heleomyzidae > Heteromyza > Heteromyza rotundicornis. The sequence continues at coordinate 18,065,675 of OX596012.1, read as the reverse complement.
GATAGCGAAATTTTATGAAGGGGGGGATGAAGGCGGTAAATAACCACAATTTTAAAATTGATTTTTTGTCAAAAATTTGCTCACAATTAATTTCATATTTGCATTTTCACGTAAATGTATAATTGTTATATGTAGGGGAGGGAGCCCACCTAAGGTTTTGAGGCCATAACTTTCGTTTGAAACTTAATTTCGCGGAGATCTCGAGTTCGTTTGAAAGCTGATTTCAATAGATAAGTAACAAGAATTTTCAACGGAACTTTAAAATTCCGAAAACTACGATTTTGGCAGCTACTGGCCCAGCTACTAACACCCATTTACAATTCGCTGTACAAAATCGAAAACGATGCATAAACAGTTTTTGAGATTTTATTAGCAAAATAAATGGAAAAAAGTGAAAAAATTGGTTAAAATTATGTTTTGCTGCCTTCAGCTTCCTCCTCATATTCAGAAACGCAGTTTTTGCTAGTGAAATAGCTCCTTTGCATGTTGGCACATTTGAAGTGAACAGCACGATGCTTGCGCGATGTTCTGTCAAGTGTGTCAGTAGGTGGGCACTTTTGCTATTCTGACAGAATTCCAGATTCCTCATCCCCATTTCACAATTGCTTGTCGAAACGTGAAGAAAAAAACAAACTAAAAATTTCATTCATATTTACGCTTGTATATCGATGAAAAATACTTGAAAATGCACTTAACGAATATTAACGATTTTAGATCAGCATCGGTTTTTTCGTATTTTTTACTTTACGATGACCGATTTATGAAAAGTTAATGGCTAATGAGATGAGACCTTGACACTAAGTACATTGCCGCTGTCATCGCCACAAACATCAGAACTGATGGGTGACGGAAGCTGGGCAGTGACAGTAGGTGGACACCATCCCCTATTATTAAAGCAACTGAACTGAAATAAAAATAGATTTTCACAAACACCCCTCTGCCCATTCATCACCCAGCACCAAATCCAATATTGCAGCGAAATCCCTTGAGTAGTACCCGAGTTACAAAGCTTTAAAAATGTAGGGCGTGGAAGTGGGCGGACCGCAAATTTTCAGAATCAACATGTAATGCATTCATTACACAAAACCAAATATACAATTTCAGCGAAATCGGTTAAAAACTGCATTTCAGAATAATATTTGCCACACCCATCTCGAACGTTCAAAGTAAATGAAATTACTTATATTTTGATCTTTTGATATAAAATCGGCCAAGTGTTTCTTGAGTAATAAGGGATCAACCATACATACAAATATACCCACAAACAAACTCACGAAGAATTTTATGTAAGTAAAGATAAAGTCGGCCAATTGGAAGCGCTGAAGAGGAGATGTGCACTTTTTAGTATTTGTGGGAGTGGTGCTACCCTCCCTTGAAATTCTTTCAGCGAAATTAATCCACCAGAGCCAATAATAGATTTAGTGAGAAGGGCAGCATTTTCCAGTTAAGTGCAATTCATAAAAATTTTCATACCAAAAATTCATACTAGAGATTGAAAAAAAATTAAAACATTTTCGGAAAAAACTGTTGGTCACGGTATTTTACCGAGTGCCTTGTTGTCGATACTTGTGGTCTTAAGTTATTAGAAATATTATGGAACGAAAGAGGTTATGCTTTCACACCCAACTTAACCCTAAGTCCAAGCATGAAGCTTTACATTGAAATGCATTCAACGCTTTGAAGAAGACATTTTTTTCGGTCTTGGAATTACTGAGGGCAAACAAAAATTTAAGCACTAAAAAGCTTACGCAGTGCGAAAACAATTGGATTGTGTCACGAAATCCTTTAATAACATTTTATCGTTGTTACGAAGCGAAATAACAAATGGAAAAAATAGTTCAAGCCACAAGTCACTTAACTAAGCAAAACGGAAAATCAAACCCAAATTCACCTTGTCGCCTTTCGAATTTTATTTGTATGGGATCAATTCATCCACAACACCGGCAATGCATTTACCCCGCTGCATGATGCCAACTGATGCCTTTCCCTGTATGTTTTCACATACAAATCACGTTCTCCACTCACGCTGATCCGTCATATAGTTTCTTTCATTCTTTGTTTTTTTCACATATTTATTTTCCACACTGATTCCAGATTATTGAAAATCTAAATTCCTCGGGCTCAAGCGCACAGCACACGTGTTGGCACATAGTCGAGGATTTGAGCACGATACCTGATTGAGGCAAAATGACTGTTGTATGTGCAACACAATCAGCTCAACCAACAGAACATACGGCACATTGTTGCCGACTGTTGTTATCAGCATTCACTTACGATTTGCGAAAAATATTTGCACTCATTTATGAACGAAAACTCAATCGAAAATTTGTTAAAACGAAAATGCATTGAGATGATTTGCTCAAATAGCAGACGGCGATTGAGCAAATTTTCAACATTTTCTGCAACGAATTGGAATTGGTAACATGCTTCCTGAAGCCTTTGGGGCAGCTTTTCTCTTGTTGGGAATTGCTGAATAAATCGCAGTAATTTTCATCAAGCGTGGCAAACTTTTATTAACAAGAAATTTTGGTTGTGCCTTTGGGGAAGGGAAATTGCCATAATGATGAGAGAAATTCATAATTTAAAAGCATAATTTATTTTTTATTTTTGTTTTTGTTAATTTTAAAAGAAATATATTCGAGGGGGGTACATACACACACAGTATCACCTTTCTAACCGCAAATTGCAATTTGCTAGTCCTTTGAAATGTATTTTTCTCTTCCTTAGACGGTCGACGGTTGACGGTGGGAATGTTCTTATGTCAAGTAAAGTAAGGCAGGGACTTGTAACCTTAGCCCAGGTCGAATGAAGTGGCTTCTTTAAAATGTTGTTCTTATGTTTTGTTGTTGTTCTTTCTGTTTCTGTTTCGGTTTCGGTTCTTTCCCCCCAACCTATCTCAGTTAAACATTGTAGCCTGGATATGCTCTACACTCCACATGCCACATATGTCTTCGGTTATGGCACAATTCGTTGTGTTATTCTTTCATCTCCTCAGCATCCTGCGTTGGTGGCGGAGCTGTTGTCTTAGAAGACAAGAATCTGCATTGCACGCTCGTTCTTTCGTTCGAGTGAAAGTCCCGGAAAGAAGCGTACGCATTGTTAATTCTTAATCCTGCCAGCGAACAGGATATAATTTAAAATTCGTGTCATTTATGATTCAACTTCATGTGCAAGAGCCACGCACCCGCACCCCCCCACACACACACACACACTAGCGCGGGGAGACAAACAAGTGGCAAGAGAAAGCGTCGAGCGCTATGAAATGCGCTGTTGAGTAGTTCAGCAAACACACATTCGTCTACTTATACTCACACAAACTCATATAAGGATTCACCCACTTACTCATATGCCCACACACACACACACACACACTGGCACGCACATAAGTTTATTTGCACGAGAAATTTAAAGGATCACAGCACTTGCTTGTTGTGCAAGGGGAAATTGCTTAAATTTTCCCACAAGCAATTGCGCTACGCGTTCTCCTCTTCCTACGTGTTCCCCCGCCCAGTTGCGCTTGTCTTGTCAGCGAGCGGATAATGCGGATGCCTCTTCATATCCTGGCAGGCGCTGCTCATCTGCACGACATGATGAACTTCTGAAGACAATGTTGGAATTTTTATTAACCATCAAAAAATATTGTGCATCTCCGCTAGGGAATGTCGGCCAAAGCAGCCATCATGGGCCATACCAAAGGCCCCACCCCCCCCGCAATGGTTTGCACTTGCTGCACGAGAAGAGCGCTTCTCTCACCCCAGCCCACATCTCCTGTGTTTTCTACTGCTCTCTCTTCGTCACACTTTCATTTCGTTTGGAAGCTACAGCCCGCTGCCGCAGATTATCTCGTAACGCTTTGGTACTCCAAGTAGTACTGCTCCTAGGGGCGCTCCGCTTGGCTCTTGTGGTCTTAATATAAAAATCACTTTGTGTTGAATGCTCCTTTGCATTCTAAGCGCAGTTAGCGCTGCAGCGTAGGATGTAAAAAGCGGCAACATTGTTGGTCATGTGGAAAATGGAAATTTACAAAAAAAAAAGGCAGCAAGCAAAAAACAACAGGAGAAGAAGAGCTGAGCACCCGCGACTGCCGTGCAGGAAGCGGAAGTTGACTGCGGCTTAACTTCCGCTGTGTGTGCTCTGTGTGTTGTTTCGCGTTGCCATACTTATTTCATTCTGTATTTTTTGCTATTGTTGCCGTTGCGACTGCTTTCAATGTTGCCTTTGACAGGGAAATTCAAATCGTTTGAAATATACATGTGCCCTCCTCATGCCGAAACCCCCCTTACACAGCGGTTATTCCACTTTATGGGCCACCACTTGCCACCGTTTGCCAACACAACAATATAACTTAAGAAATTACTGTATTTTTCAGCTTATTTGCATTAAAATTTATAACCCGTACTCGCATATGACATTTTCCAGAGGCGGTGGGCTGTGTTGGGGGCGAAAAAATTTCCTGAGGAAAATCACAGAAAATTCACAATTTCATTAGAAAGGGACGAGCTTTTGTTTTCATAATACAATTTTTAGTTGGACAGCTTTTTTTTTATGTGACAGAAACTGTATGGTTTTAGCTTTCAAAGTGCACCGCTGAATGCCATGCATACGTTATGAGCTGACAGCAAATTTACGGTCTCAGCTGAAATTAATTTTAAGTAATGCATATTAGCTAGCACTGGGAGTGCTCTCCTTTTAATATTGCGTTGAAGTATTAAATTTTAGAGCTTAATTATAGGGCGCATTACGTCAACCACAGGGACTGAACCGATTGGCATCTTGGAGGTCCCAACCTTAGCTTAGGCAACGATATTTTCCATTGTTGATATCTTTTGATTGATGATGAATTTCAAATTGTTAGTAGTTATAGGGCAACACTGGCAAAATTTGCTGAAGGCTATAAATTGAGATCGTGGGCTGAGTTCTCGAAATGCGATCGCACGATAAATGTCGTAGCTTTTGGGATATCGATTCCAAGTTTTGATATTCCTCTTATTTTTGGCTAATGATTGGACTGTATTGGAATGAGCAACATCGGCTAAGAACCACTCCTACCACCCATACAAAATGGCCTCTAAATTTATATTAATTTCGTTTATCTTGAGAAACACTGAACCGAAATGGACGCGGTTCTTTTTGTATGGTTGGAAATGATATCAGGAACGAGACGGGAATGAAAATGGAATGAAATGGAATCGGACCGGAACAAAATGGAAAGGGAACAAAATTATGAAAACGATATTTTCGAAAAATTATCGATAAAATATCGATAAATTATCGATAATAATGGGCAAAATTTTCGATTGATATCGAAACACCATCGATGAACTACCGAAAAATTATCAATAAAATATCGATAAATTATCGATAATAATGGGCAAAAGTTTCGATTAATATCAAAACACCATCGATAAACTACCGAAAAATTATCAATAAAATATCGAAAAATTATCGATAATAAAGGGGGAAACGGCAAAATTTTCGATAAAATAAAACAAAAAATTTCGATTAAATATCGAAAAACTTTTGATAAAATATCGAAAAACCATCGATAAACTATCGAAAAATTATCAAAAAAATTTCGATGATGTCGAGTTAGGAAACTGAGTACAACTTAATTACCAGAAGAACCCAGTGTTGGACAGTCCACCAGTTCAGATTGATGACGACGAACTGCTCTTTAGGAATACAATAACCTTTCCTTCCTTCACAACCTTTTATTCATTTATGTTCCTGGCTTGGAACAGACAGGTCCATTTCATGCATAAACGCTGATATCCAGGATAGAGCCACTTTTTCCATACGAGACACTTTTTCCGCTGTCCTAGGCATCCAACCACTCTTACTTTCAGCTGGCCTTGGAGCCATCCGAGGGAAGACGCTTGTTTTGATAGGATAGAACATCACAGACATGATATGCCCTTAAAGTAATAATTACACGTGCTCAACTGGATATTGCAACGTACACTGAGGGAAAAAAATAGTGAAATAAAATGAAAACGTATTTAAATCAAATATAAACGTATTTGATAGTGCTCCTAAGCGGTTTTTATTTAAATCACATATGCCCGTATACAAAATTGTATTATATATGGAAATAGTGAAATTAAGTATGGAAATATTAAATTTTTTTTATTTATTTAAATTGCGAAAAAAAATTTTTTTTTCTGTTTTATTTATTTGCACTTTTGTCAAGTTATTTATTTATAATTTTTTTATTTGCCATTTTCCTTAGGAATCTTTTCTAACAACTTTTACACAAATTCAGTTTTGTCGGAATTCGAACCGACAACCTCTGGAGTTTGGAGTGCGCTCTAACCGACTCGTCTATTTCCGGCATTATTCACAACCGTCTAAATGTTTGTATATTGCTCAGCAAGTCTTATAAATTGAAGTTTTCAAATCTAAAAATAGAAATTTCAATTGCTCTGCAAACATTGATTTTTTTCTTCTAAAAATGTAAACTGAAGATTTCGAATCTAAAAATAGAAACTCACAAAAAACGTTGTTTATTTTCTGCTTCATATATATTTCAGTTTAGTGCCTGTAATAGGTCAGTTTGAATTTCTTATTTAAAATTTGCAGAGGTCGTAGGTTCAAGACTGGCTGGCGGCAATAAAGTTTTTTATTTATAGAAAACATTTAAATACGCGCGTATTGAATTTCTATATGAGATACGGATTTCCAAATGTTTAAATATTCAAATCACATTTAAATAAAAAATATTTAATTCAACTATGAGTTTGTTCGCTCAGTGTAGTAAGCAGTAGGTGACTGACATTTTCACTTGATCGCACATTGAGTTTACGATGAGATTGCCTGGCCAAGTAAACCTCTTCAACCAACAAGTGCTAACCCATAGCCAATTCAATGTAATAATTAAACAAAGCTCGAAATATCGATATGTAAGTACACACACTCACCTATCAAAGGATTCATTTCAATTATATTGCCATTGGAATTCTATTTCCATTATGTATATTAAGCTTAAAAGCTATGCGAAGGCTTCGCAGAACAAAAAAAAAGAGGAACATTCAATCGAACACAATGGCGTTGTCATTGAATAAATGCAATAATCTTTCAATCGAAACGTGGCGCTTCCCTAACCGCCGCCCACCAGCCAATAAACATGGCTATCAAAATTTTCCATTCAATCCATTTCGGACAATTAACTGCTCAATTATTTAGGCTTCTTCGTCGGCCCGACCAGTATCACTAACGCTACCACCAATGCCATCCAATTGAATGGAATAGTTTTGGGGTTTAACGAATTCCAATGCCGGCACTCTGCCATTACAAGGCATACGAAAGGGATGTGCCAAGGGATCACACTATTGACACATTGTATGTGTGATACGCTAATCCAAATATTGAATTGGGACACCCACAAGCATATACACACATACGCTCCTCAGCCCTGTGTCTGAGTGCCATAAAAAGTTACTTTTATAGCCACATTTTTGTACATTTTTGTAGATTTCTGCACATTGCGTTGACAGCGCACCGAACAGCAACACGCTCGTCATTATAATTCAGGCTATTTAGTTGCTCTATTTGTAGCTTTGTCGTGTGACTGTGACGGGGCGACGGCACAATGCACATACTGTGCCAGCTCTGAAATATACATATTCTCGAGCGCTCGTAAAAATTCGTTTTATTGCTTCCTACTTTGGCTGGTTGTGGAGTTGCTTCTCCTTTTTTTTCTCTTTTTTTTCGGTTCTGGTAGTAGATAAAGGGGCTCTGTACACGCTACACTCATCCTTAGAGAGTAGAGGATTTTTAGCAATCTGATGGAGGGAATATTTCGCTGATTTATGTTAACCAGAGAATAACACTGAACCGAATCCGTTCCCTTAAGTGAGGCTTAGATGAATCCTTCAAGGACATTCGGTTGTTAGTTTGATTTAATAAAATTATGAATTATTTTAAAGCTTATTTTGATTCTTAAGTTCTTCCAAAAAAAATACAAATTCTTCGGCGTAGGGCATACCAAAATTCAATCACATCTCCAAATAACTTCGTTCTAGTTTATTTTTGTATAACTTTTTTTTTGTACATTTTATCTGATAGTGTTGAAGTGTAAGGCCACTAATTTTTAGTGAGGACGTGGCAACATCTCTCGTAAATTTCAGTTAGCTGAAGTGCGGAGTATTTGAATTACTAACATAAAGTTTAATAGGCATTACAACATTGTGGAGGAGAGATACCGGCGCACCACAGTAACTGGTAACTGCTTCGTGCCTCCATTATGTGACATAGTTAAAGGGGACCATAACAGGTTCTCTTTTCAAGGCAGCCGGGTTTTTTTCTTTCTTTCTTTCGTTCTGTTTCGGTTTTCTTTTAGGACTTTTGCCTTTGTGGGCCGATCCACTTAACTTAATATTTATTTTTATTTTTATATTTTGTTGTGAATGTTCATTGCCCGTCTATATATTGTGTTAATTGTACGAGATTAGTTTGAACTACACGAAAACTTTTGCCGCCCATTCTTGAAGTGTGCCATAAAATGTTGGCATTTACCTGCTGTGGAACTTATTTGATGGGGCTCATTTTGCAATGGATTTTATGAACGTTTATGAAAGTAAGTACTTTTTTTCTTCTATTAATGGTATTACCATTACCAAATATTAATTAATGTAAACATACAATCAGTTTTATACATTCCACAATTATTGTCAATGATAAATTTGTATTTATATTTCAGCTCTCAAGAATCGAGAAAACTTCATGTAAAAAAATTAAAATTAAAATTAAAAAATGTACAAGAAATTTCTATCTTTACCTTTGACATGACGGGGTAACACTGTGTCGCTGGAGAAACTTATAACACTGTTCGACATATGGAATCAGTTGGAATAATTATGGGGTTTTGATTGTAAACAGGGTCGCTGCACCTACATTTCTTGGAATAAACGTCCCTAACCTCAAAACAGACAAAAATTCAAATCAGCAGAACTTATTTTTTTTTTCAAAATGAACTTTTAAATTTTCCAACAAAAAAACTTTCTTTTCAAAATTTTTTTTATTTCCTTGGAAATGATGTGGGGAATGAAATGGAAATGAAACTGGAACAAAATGTACTTGGATACTAAACAGATTTGGACGCCATTTCTTGTGTTTGATTGGAAATGAAGTCGGGAACTAAATTATAATAGAACTGGAACAAAATTGAATTGGACCGATTCAAAATGGAATTGAAATAACAATTTTAAATAGACCGGGAATGAAGAGGAACTGGAAATTATTTACAAGGTTCGTATAATGATTAATAAGTTTATATCTACACAGAAAAAAAAGGTCGGTAAAATTAACCGAAAAAAGTTGTTGACGTACAGAATTTCAAAATGTATGAAAATTGTAAATTTTTTAACCGAGCTGGTAGATTTAACCGACAAAAAATTGTAAAAAAAAATAGTTGAAATAACCGAAAATAATTGTTGTTTTACAGAAATTGTATGTTCTTTTACCGCAATTGGTGGTTAAATTTGAATTTTCACCAACTTGTGCAATTTACCAATCTTCAGTTGAATCGTTGGGATTCAAAGAAAGAAGAATCCCCAATCGTGTTATGAATGTTGTGCCTTATAGACGCAGCTTGAGCAAAGCCAAACAGAGTTTTTTGCTTGTAATACTGCATTTGTAATAATAATTTTGGAAAAATAGAGCTTGTGTCAGTTATGCGCTCAAGCTAATTTTTTTTTTACACATGCAATCTTGCATTTTCGAAATATATTTTTGTGTTTAATATGTTTTTTTTTGGTTGTTGGGGTTTGTTTTCAAATGAAAAAAAAATAAATTGATCGAAAAAAGTTTTCTTACTAAAAAAATATGTATCGAAACAAATTTTTGCTGTATGTTTACAATTCAAATTGCAAACCAACAAATTATTAAAGTAAATCAACCACTTCTCGTCGGTTAGATTAACCGACGAAGAAGGGTTGGAGCGTTTTTAACAGTATTTTTCGTTTGAATCTAACGACTTTTTTTTGTGTGTAGTAACCAAAGTAGTGCGCGTGAGTTTTAGGTGCTTGTCGTGCAATCGTTCGTTCTCAACTGTCCTGTTCAGTGTTCGTATTTCGTTAAGTGTCATCGTTTTCGTCAAAGATCAGTGTTGTCCATCTTAATGTTCGCTCCTAGTTGTCCGTCCACATTGTCCTATCCGACACTAGTAAACTCTACCCGTGACTTCGCATGGACCCTCATTGAACCGCTATTTGCTTTAGGAGAGCTTACTTTCCGCAGTCCACACAGACACATTTCGAATTGCCACGCACCCTTTTGGAAAAATCCCAAATTCGTCTCAAGAATCTCTAGCCATGGTCTCACAGAATATATATGTGCAATTGCAGCTTCCTAGGTCCACTGGTGGCTTCAGGAGACCTACTATATCTGCCGCACCCATTTTTATGAATTGCTCGAGAGTCTAGGACATATGTGTGAAATTTCTAGGTCCACTGGTGTGCTATGTTAGGTGAGGACCGACATCCGGATAGACTAACAATGGAATTTTATGTACAGTGATGATGTTATCGAAACATATCGATAAAATATTGAATAGTATTCGATAATTATGGAAAAATTATCGATTAAATATAGGAAAATCATCAATAAATAGCAAGAAAACTATAAAAAAAACATCACTGAATTGTCCAAAAACTATAAACGATAAAATTACCGAAAAATGGTCTAAGAACGTATCGTACTCGCATGTGCAGGGTATTTTAGCTTCGGTCATACCAAAAATAATTCTCTTTAAAATTTCATTTATTTTAAATTAGTCGTGTCCACCTCTCTAATTCCTTCAAATTATAGAGTCTATCTAACAGAGCCTGAGTTTTGTAGCAGTGTCCTCCTGTTCTTAAACTTAAACTTGTGACTTGGTCTGCATACTGATGAGTCTGTCAATCAGTCACCAATCAAATATCGGGACATACTCGTATGCATGTATAGATATATCAAACGAATGCTAGAATAAAATTCGAATGATAGATACATTTTAATTGATTTAAATTGTGTTTTACTTAAAAATTTGTACAAATAAAGAACCAAAATGGATGGCTTCCATTAGTTGCAATAGTAAAATATAAAAGTGGTTTTGCAATGTACCATGCGAAATGAAAACTTTTTCAGTTATTCTCCCATGTAAACTGCACTAAATTTGTTGCGCTGAAAGAACTTCCCCGTTGGTGGAAGTTGGAGTTTTTAATTCCATAGATTGTCAACAAATGTCACTACATCGAATTTTCCATAGATGTGGTTGATGTTGTTGATTACATTTCATCGCAGAACGTTTTTTGCCCTGGTAATGTCTCGCTTTCAATCCAAAACTTATGTATTTATACAATATTAATATGATTAATAAATAAAATTTAAATATTAAAATTAATTGGATTTTTTAGTTAACTGCAGACGTAATCGTAATGGCAATCGCAGTAATTGCCGATTTCTATCGACTGTGATAATCACCAATGTAATCGTACATAATGCAATCGTTGTTGCATAACTATTGACTATTCGACGCTTATTAAAATTTAAAACAAATGTTACAATGTACAAGTAATTTATTTATTCAATATGCACACCCACACACACACACACTGAAAGGAGTTTGTAATGCATATGTTATTCGCATGTGTAAAATATAACTTTATGTAAATTGTACATATGCACAATTGGGCCATTCCACAGTACATGTTACCTGGAACCATTTGAAAAGTTTAAAATATTTATTCTGTTTATTTTACTAAAAAATAACTAAATACCTTTTCAAAACGAATACAAAAATAAAAAATGTGTTTTTTTACTCTAAATCAGAAAAATTATTTTATACTTAAAAATATTTAGTTTTTTTAAAGCTTTGTTTTTTTGTTAGTTTACTGTTTTTATAAATTTTTTTATTTTTTTATCTCAATCAACCTAATGTATGTATAACTCACTCTATTTTCCTGGTCTAGAATCTTCGTCAAAATCAGGCATTTTTACTGTGAAACAACCATTGTAACCCCCGCAAGGAGGTGTGGCAGGTAAGGGAAAGTATGGGAGCCTGCCCAGCTGTTGGATATTGGCAGTTCTGGCGTGTTTCACGGTCAGAACCATCAAAGTTTCATCTCAATGTATGATCACTTTTAGTGAAGCATTTAAGTTATTTCATCTGCTGCTCATATCCCCGCGGAAACGAAAAAATACATTTAAGGGATTCGGTTTTGGCTCAATTTGTCCATATAAAAATTTTTCATTTTTTTCATCCATAAAAAAGGCAATTACAAAAACGAAACATTGTCAAAACGTTCCGAACCATTGTCAATTTCCAGCCAAAACTGAATGTTCTGATTTTGACAACAAAATCTTTTAAATTGTTTTGAAACTATCCATTGATGAATTGAGACTTAAATGTTATTGTTTCATGACTGAACATTTTTGTTTTGCTACTTCATGGATTGTTTATGATTTCATGGATTGAAAATACAAAACATTTTATTGGCATGTATATAATAGTTCAATATTGCTATAGAATTTATCCTGAAAGTTTCAAGAGAATCGGTTCAGCCGTTTAGCAGTGATTGATGGACAAACAGACAGACAGACACACAATCACTTTTATAATATATATATAGGGATATGAAAAAGTACATTCGCAGCTCGAATTTCTCTGTCAAACTAATACAAAATTCGATGCTTGTTGTTTCAGTGTTACAGTGAGCTCAAAACACACTGTAGAAATAGGTAACTGGCAATTGCCATTCGTATTCATAAACGTGTCTCTTTGCATTTTAGAACTGTGCGGTGATGAGTTTTTCATAACTATACCCGTTTCAAATCATAACCTTGCAGTTCTGATTTTTTTCCCCTCAGTGTATGTATAGCAATATTTGGTTTCTTTACTATTTTTCAAACCTTGGCATTGCAGCTATGTCCTTATGTAAGGATAGCTGAGCTACTGATCTGTTGGACGAAAGGTATAGCGCAGTTGAATCATACAATTGTCATTGTGATTTTTCCGAACCTCTTCTCAAAATCTTGAACAGAACTATTCCTCGAAACCCTCCTGAAGCTACTATCCAAGCATCTCCGTAAAATAAAGCAAAAAAACGTCAAAAGCTAGACGAAGCTCAGCAGAAACAAACAGAAAGAACACCGCGAAAATAGCTGGTAGATAAAAAAAACGATAGCAAACACACCAGAAAAATGAGGCAAATCGAAATAATAGCCAATATCAGAGGAGTAGTGTGAACGATTTCTGAAAGTGCTTTTATACTAAAATGATAAAACCGACCTAAAAACGGTCGCAATTTTGGAAATATCGACTAGAAACTTTGGGTACATGTGTTTCTCCTCCTAACTCAGATCAAGTTCGAGAATCAGCATAAATAGGATAAAAACTGGACGTAAAAAAGGTCTAAAAATAAGTCAAATGGGGTCAATTTTTCTTTTAAATATGATTTCAAAATGTTACTAGGGGCTTAAAAATCTCCTAGAGGCTTACAAAAATGGAAAAAATCTACCAACTTGGTAGGCAAAAAGTATACATATTTTTGAATAATTTAATTGAAAACAATGCCACAAAATATTACCAACAAACGAATGAAACGTGCAATCGAGCTTTTTTTTATAGATATGTTGATATGAGGCCCAATTGTTGTACATGAAAACATTGTAATTTCGATTAAGATTAGAATTTTAAAGAAATCGCAGCATAAATTCTATTTAATTATTTTTTGTCTTATTTCCGTTTTAGGATATCTGCGCTATTCAGTTATCAGATCTATTAACTCCCCTTTCATTAATTCTTATTTCAGATACCGAACCACTCTTCAGAATAATTAGAATAAAGACCACTAACAAGACTATATTGGTGAGGTCACAATCTTTCAACCGAGGGAGCTGAATGGCTCATTTAATAAATACTAAATTTCTCATTTATTTATTTATTTACTACGAATCCCAACAGCCCTGCTTTAAATTTAAATTTTTCCCGCATACGTGGAATGGCCCAATTGTTATATTACATTTAATCTCAGCCGATTTATCGTATAAAATTATTGGTTGAAAAATGGTACACTTTTGTATACACAAATTGAATGGAAATTTATATTTAAAAGTAAAGCCATTTGGCCATTTTTGGTTTGGCTTTCGTTCAGGTTAATTGTATGTGGCTAAATATATAGTACACATTTTTTCCTATAGAATGAATATTATGAAATAAGAAAATATTCACCAAAAATGAACTTGTAAGAGAATTCCTTTATGCACACACACACACAATAACCAACTACTTCAACATCTCATCTGCTTGAGCGAATACAAAACAAAAAAAAAATAATAAAAAACAAAAATGCTACCACAAAAAAAAAATCAGCCAAAAAAATACAACAATACACACGATCTGAGCTGAAATAATAATAAAAATACCAATAACAATAATTTCATCTATCGTAAACAAAGGACTCAACCACCCATGCCATAGTAAAACGAATAAAGAACAAAACATAAGGAATAAAATAGAGCCGAATTGAAAAATCATAAATATTAGAAGGCATGGCTCTGAAATGACCGAAAGCGCAATTTATTGAGGCAACTAGGAGCCAACGCACAAAAGACCCATTAGCACAGAAAATTATCCCCAGCACATCTCGGGCTTGCCGCGGATAAATGCTTCCGCAATCCAGTTGAAAGGACCAACGATGGCAATTGTGTGCTGCCCCCGAAAAGGAGGATACTCGGCGATGTGGCTTGTGTGAATTGTCATTTACTTTTGAGCCATTAGCACGTACTCGAAGCACATATCAAGTGTTATGGCCAAAAATGAGACAGCGTCGGGAATTAGCTGATGCTGACAGTGGCAAAGGCGACGACGACAGCGAATGCCATCATACAAACGACAGCAGCCAAACAGCACGGAAACAAAAATTGGCTTCATCGAATGATGTACAGTGCAAGATGAAAATATGAAAAAAAGGAAGTAGAAGAAGAAGAATGCAGAGCAAATAGCCAGGAAGTACTTCTAGTTGCATTATTGAATAAAACGGGTAGAAAGTGGGGTGAGTACTAAGCACAAGGAAGCAAGAAACTGAAAGTAGTGTTGGTTGTTGTTGTTGTTTTCATATACATATATACTTTGTAGAGCCCGACCGATTAATCGGCTTCGGCATCGGCTTCGGCCGTTATCTGCCGAAAATGTACATTCGGCTTCGGCTTCGGTTTTTCCAAAAAATGGCCGAAGTTTTGGCCGAAGCTTTTCAATTTTTTTCCTTTTTTTTTGCGACACCGAAAACCAAAACTAATTTTTTACGATACGATTTTCTAGCCCACATTGCATCTAAACGGTCTTACTGATTTTCTTGAGACTTGAATGTAAAATTGTGTAATTGATGGAATTTCCAATGGGACATAAGAGGCCCACAAAACAAAAAATATGATTAAAATTTGAATTAGTAATCATCGAATATTGAGTGAATCTCGCCTCAAATTGCGTGGCACGGGGTTACAGCTGCCACAAAGTACATCCTTGGACATTTTCTGGGTGGATTACTGAATTTTAAATATAGATTTAGAAGCTTACTACTTGCCCTGATGTCTATGTTAAAAGGAGTCCTGGTAAACTGTATGAAATTTCAAATATAGGGGAAGGAGGCTCACGGAAGGATTCTACCTTTTAGAAATGTAGCCCAAATTGCTGCACCAACATATATGAAAAGGTGCTGAAATCCGGGACCGATTTTGGTAAAATTTTACATTTAAAGTTCAAAGTTTCACAGGTGGTTTTTACCATCAACTAGAACATCCTTTGCCCATCACCTGACGGATTTGGGGAGTCCTTAAAAAACAGCTACTTAGATGGATTTATTCTGTGAAGAATTCTCTATCATTTCTTCTAAATTCCCATTTTTTTAAGCTTTACTCCAAATTTTTAAAAGTGATTTTAAAAAAATCCAATTGTTCTTACACGGGATATATGGGGTAATTTGAGGCTATTGTTAGTTTTGACCTAGGAGGCCCAAATTTGTTTGTGAATTCTTTTGGTTACTTTTATTATTTGTTTAAATACATTTTTAGTTCCTTAAAAAACTAAATGTGTATTTATATACTCGAATTTGAATGAAAATACACGAAAAAACAAGTTTTTAAATGTTTTTTATTTAAGTATCGGCTTCGGCTTCGGCTTCGGTATAGGCCTTCGGCGTCGGCCGAAGTAATAGGCTGCCAATTGACCTTCGGCATCGGCTTCGGCTTCGGCCTGAAAATGCTTATCGGTCGGGCTCTATTTTTTACTTTGATTTGCTTTAAAATGTCTCGTAATGTAAAAACTAAAAGCTCTCAGCGCATTTGCTTAAAATGCACAAAAAAAAACCAAACCCCAAATCCTTGAAATTAAAACAGCAAAAATCGCTTTTTCTTGGCATAAATAGGTTCTCACACCCCTACCCCACTCACTGGCCCAGGGGTGCCTTTTGCTACACTCCACTGTTGCCATTCAACCAATTCCTAATATCCCCGGAAGCCGATTAAGCATTTCCGCACCAGCACTCGTTTCACAGCTACTGCCGCTGCTATTCCATGGAGCTTGTCCTAATGTTACTATAAAGGGGTGTGTGATGTGCGGGTAAGCGCATAGCTTATAGAGTTTGAGTACGCGCAACAGCCGTCATTGTTGTTGTTGTTATTATTGTTCTCACATCTCAACGCATTTAGACTGTGAAATAATAACAACTTTGCCCAAAATATATAAAAAAAAAAAAGATGTAAAAAAAAGATGTAAAAAAAATCTCAAACCCTAGGATTTTACTTCGTGCTTGTACTTCTTCTTCTTCTTCACTTTTATCTTCTTTTTTAGGCAAAACATTCACGGGCAGGGGAGGCGAGTTTGCTACGAAGAAGAGGGCT
This sequence comes from Heteromyza rotundicornis, assembly GCA_951394025.1. Classification (NCBI taxonomy): domain Eukaryota; kingdom Metazoa; phylum Arthropoda; class Insecta; order Diptera; family Heleomyzidae; genus Heteromyza; species Heteromyza rotundicornis. The sequence continues at coordinate 18,048,800 of OX596012.1, read as the reverse complement.
CACACCGAGCGGCATGTAAACAGTGCAAAGCACATTACAATAAAAAATTTATCGTTATTATCCTTTAAAGTGCTTTTCAATTGCGAAAAATGTGAGAAATTTCGTGTGGCAACAAAAGAAAAAGAAGAAGAAGAATACGGAAAATGTGCCGAAAAAAGTCAAGAAGGATGGCTATACAAATTTCTTGGTGAATTTGAAGGGCTGCTATGTAGCACCAAAGGACATCGACAAAAAAATTTGGGACGCATCTTTTTTTGTCACAGAAATTTCGCATGTACGATAGGTACGTACTAACCTCAAGGTATTTCCATATTAAACATGAAGTGTATAGGAAGTTGTATGAAATTATGATTGATGTGCCATTGACATTACCATTCAACATCATTACAGGCTTCATCATCATTAATGTGTATTTTTTTTCTTTGCAGTAAGTATAATGAAAGACATCAACATCATCATCATCATGGCTAGCAATTTGTTTGTGCTGTTGTTGTTGTTGTTGCCTATTTGGTGCTTAAAATCTTATCAAAATGAATTGGAACATTTCAAGGCAACGCACTTAAAAGAACACCTAAACTGCACGAAGAAATGAACGGGGTCAGTGGCGCACATAGGCTTGTCTTTGGTGTTTGGTTCATAAAATATTCAAATGAAATTAAGCTGACGCCATTGTTCCGTAGTAGTGATGGTGGTAAAATGCTTATGAATTATTTACACAAGCAAAATGTACATGGTTGGGAAATTTTGCATTGTATAAAATCATCATTAAAAATGCATGACAATCACTATTGAGAATATTTTATAAATACATGCATTCAGCAAAGCAATTCTGAGCCATTGAAACCACAGTCAGCATACGTTACGTGGGGCTGCGAGGTTTTATTTTTTTCCTTTCTGTTTTCTCTTTTGTCTTGTGTATTTTTATTTTTTTTCATTATTTTATTTTTTTATTAAATTTATAATTTATTTGCATAGAATGGTGTTTTCATGAGATATCTACTCGCGCTATCTGCATTCATTCACATTAATCCGTTTCCCCTTTGGAAATTAATATGTCATTTTTGCCACTTACACACATGCCACATATGCACACACACACACACACACACACCCATGGCACAAGGGCGGCAAAATGAAATAAGTAAAATAAGAAAAAGAGGAAAGCAAAGCAGCAACACCAACACCAGTAAAAGCCATCATCCATCCACCCACACACACACTCACACACACACATACACAGAACGGAACCCAAGAAGAACCCATTGGGGAGCTGGGAAATTCACATAAAATAAAATGTGTCTGTCATGTCAATATTTGCCGCCAGCAGATGAACTCAATTTGCAATTGGCGTCGAATGCAAAAGAAAAAAATAAAATAAGAAGAAAAAAAATAGAAGAATAAGAACAAGCATAACAGAGTATATGAAGAAGGAATGCGCGGAATGTTAGAAGAAGAGAAGGAGCAACACTCCCACCTGCCTTGAAATCTGATAAGAAAACGTAGGAGAAGAAGAATGAAAAAAAAAAACGTTAAAAGGTGTGTGTGCGCCAAGTAAATTTCACGTTCAAACACTTTCGCGGTAAATCGTGGAAAATTGATTGACATTTCAATTGCGGCAATGGCGCAAATTCAAATTCAAAAATTAAATGCAAACATTTTGTATTAAAAATTAAGCCCCTCAACCATTTGATTTGGCGCCAAAGGAAAAAAATAATTCGATTGTTATTTGCTTGGTTGGAAGTTTAAATGTGATTTGATGGCATTAAAAAGTTTTGTGCGGATATTATTTGAGTGTGATGAGTATTTATACTAAGCATTATGATATATTATGCATTTGAAGCTTTTAGTATTGCTATTAAGTTCTCGATGTTATCACACTCAGATAAAATCAAGGCTGTTTGTTAGTTTTTCTAGACCAAATCGTTTACATTCTTTTTTGCAAAATGGTTAGTAAATACTTGTTTATTACTTATACGCAGTATATGCCAATTTTTTCCTAGAATTCAAGTCCAAATATTACAAAGAAGTTTTGGTTTGGCATATATTTTAAGCATTATTCTATTTAATTGGAAATTTGGGAGAAAATAAAATATTGCCACACACGGCGTATGAGTAACGTAATAGCAATACACAATTTTGGAATAGGAAAACGCAAACGATTTGAGCTCTGAGTTATTAAGTTTACAGCCTCATATTTTTCCACAATGAGTTTGCATCAAAAAATAAAGTACACTAAAAAAAATATCCTTTAAAAATACTATAAAAACACAACATGTGTCACAGTGAAAATACACTTGGCTCTAGATTGTATTGGAAAACGAAATATAATGGTATGCTAGGAACTCAATATACGCACATCAAAACACTTCAAATTGGATTTTTAGAATGCGCTTGACATTGTAGCGCTTCACAATCACACTACAATCACATTATGCATTTTTACATTGTATGTCCTAGGCAGGTAGCGGTTGTTGCATGTCGCACATATAGCGCATTGTATAGGCTGAAAATGCGGGTTTTTGGAAGACTTGAATAATATTTTCATGAATTAATTTCGCCTACTTCTTTTGCTGATTTTCCGTTAAAATTTGTTGGCTGTTATTTTTTCCTTGCAAATATACCTTTGCACGTGTCTCTTGCTTATATTGCAAATGACTATTTTAATTTTTTAAAAGACAATTTCATTGATTGATGATTTTTTTAAACTTCTAATAACATTCTTAATAGTGGAGTTAAAATTTATTATAGGATTTATAGGTGAGGCAAGTACCAAAATGAGTAATCTAGCTTCATGTGAAATTTGGATCCTTAACTAAGAGTAGCTATAAAGTTTCAAATGTCCTAGTTTAGGAGCTAGATCACTTTTAAGGTTTTCTAGATTCAACTACAAATATCTCCGCTTCAAGACGTTGGATTCTCTAAGGCCCGTAGACTAGGCAAAATAAGCAAAAAATCTAAAATATTTTGGTATTGAAATACTTTTAAAACTTGAGAACTACAATTTATTTTTTCAAAAATGTTCTAAATTATCTTCTAACTTTATGCATACACTTCGTAGAGGGTCGAAACATGCACCAGGAGATAAATAATTGTCTCACCTTCCCTTTACAAAAGAAACTAAGTGAATTCGATACCTGGAAGCGAAGATATTTAGAGTTGACTCTAGAATTTCTTAAAACGCTTATATCTCCGTAACGGAGCGTCCTAGCACCTTAAAAATAACACAAAAAATATAAAAATTATTTTTTCAAAATTGTTCTAAATTATCTTTTATCTTCATGCATACACTTCGTAGAGGGTCGAAACATGCACCAGGAGATAAATAATTGTCTCACCTTCCCTTTACAAAAGAAACTAAGTGAATTCGATAATTGGAAGCGGAAATATTTAGAGTTGACTCTAGAATTTCTTAAAACGCTTATATCTCCGTAACGGAGCGTCCTAGCACATTAAAACTAATACAAAAAATCCAAAAATTATTTTTTCAAAATTGTTCTAAATTATCTTTTATCTTCATGCATACACTTCGTAGAGGGTCGAAACATGCACCAGGAGATAAATAATTGTCTCACCTTCCCTTTACAAAAGAAACTAAGTGAATTCGATACCTGGAAGCGAAGATATTTAGAGTTGACTCTAGAATTTCTTAAAACGCTTATATCTCCGTAACGGAGCGTCCTAGCACATTAAAACTAATACAAAAAATCCAAAAATTATTTTTTCAAAATTGTTCTAAATTATCTTTTATCTTCATGCATACACTTCGTAGAGGGTCGAAACATGCACCAGGAGATAAATAATTGTCTCACCTTCCCTTTACAAAAGAAACTAAGTGAATTCGATACCTGGAAGCGAAGATATTTAGAGTTGACTCTAGAATTTCTTAAAACGCTTATATCTCCGTAACGGAGCGTCCTAGCACCTTAAAACTAACACAAAAAATCCAAAAATTATTTTTTCAAAATTGTTCTAAATTATCTTTTATCTTCATGCATACACTTCGTAGAGGGTCGAAACATGCACCAGGAGATAAATAATTGTCTCACCTTCCCTTTACAAAAGAAACTAAGTGAATTCGATACCTGGAAGCGGAAATATTTAGAGTTGACTCTAGAATTTCTTAAAACGCTTATATCTCCGTAACGGAGCGTCCTAGCACATTAAAACTAACACAAAAAATCCAAAAATTATTTTTTCAAAATTGTTCTAAATTATCTTTTATCTTCATGCATACACTTCGTAGAGGGTCGAAACATGCACCAGGAGATAAATAATTGTCTCACCTTCCCTTTACAAAAGAAACTAAGTGAATTCGATAATTGGAAGCGGAAATATTTAGAGTTGACTCTAGAATTTCTTAAAACGCTTATATCTCCGTAACGGAGCGTCCTAGCACATTAAAACTAACACAAAAAATCCAAAAATTATTTTTTCAAAATTGTTCTAAATTATCTTTTATCTTCATGCATACACTTCGTAGAGGGTCGAAACATGCACCAGGAGATAAATAATTGTCTCACCTTCCCTTTTCAAAAGAAACTAAGTGAATTCGATAATTGGAAGCGGAAATATTTAGAGTTGACTCTAGAATTTCTTAAAACGCTTATATCTCCGTAACGGAGCGTCCTAGCACATTAAAACTAACACAAAAAATCCAAAAATTATTTTTTCAAAATTGTTCTAAATTATCTTTTATCTTCATGCATACACTTCGTAGAGGGTCGAAACATGCACCAGGAGATAAATAATTGTCTCACCTTCCCTTTTCAAAAGAAACTAAGTGAATTCGATAATTGGAAGCGGAAATATTTAGAGTTGACTCTAGAATTTCTTAAAACGCTTATATCTCCGTAACGGAGCGTCCTAGCACCTTAAAACTAACACAAAAAATCCAAAAATTATTTTTTCAAAATTGTTCTAAATTATCTTTTATCTTCATGCATACACTTCGTAGAGGGTCGAAACATGCACCAGGAGATAAATAATTGTCTCACCTTCCCTTTACAAAAGAAACTAAGTGAATTCGATAATTGGAAGCGGAAATATTTAGAGTTGACTCTAGAATTTCTTAAAACGCTTATATCTCCGTAACGGAGCGTCCTAGCACATTAAAACTAACACAAAAAATCCAAAAATTATTTTTTCAAAATTGTTCTAAATTATCTTTTATCTTCATGCATACACTTCGTAGAGGGTCGAAACATGCACCAGGAGATAAATAATTTTCTCACCTTCCCTTTACAAAAGAAACTAAGTGAATTCGATACCTGGAAGCGAAGATATTTAGAGTTGACTCTAGAATTTCTTAAAACGCTTATATCTCCGTAACGGAGCGTCCTAGCACATTAAAACTAACACAAAAAATCCAAAAATTATTTTTTCAAAATTGTTCTAAATTATCTTTTATCTTCATGCATACACTTCGTAGAGGGTCGAAACATGCACCAGGAGATAAATAATTGTCTCACCTTCCCTTTACAAAAGAAACTAAGTGAATTCGATACCTGGAAGCGAAGATATTTAGAGTTGACTGTAGAATTTCTTAAAACGCTTATATCTCCGTAACGGAGCGTCCTAGCACATTAAAACTAACACAAAAAATCCAAAAATTATTTTTTCAAAATTGTTCTAAATTATCTTTTATCTTCATGCATACACTTCGTAGAGGGTCGAAACATGCACCAGGAGATAAATAATTTTCTCACCTTCCCTTTACAAAAGAAACTAAGTGAATTCGATACCTGGAAGCGAAGATATTTAGAGTTGACTCTAGAATTTCTTAAAACGCTTATATCTCCGTAACGGAGCGTCCTAGCACATTAAAACTAACACAAAAAATCCAAAAATTATTTTTTCAAAATTGTTCTAAATTATCTTTTATCTTCATGCATACACTTCGTAGAGGGTCGAAACATGCACCAGGAGATAAATAATTGTCTCACCTTCCCTTTACAAAAGAAACTAAGTGAATTCGATACCTGGAAGCGAAGATATTTAGAGTTGACTCTAGAATTTCCTAAAACGCTTATATCTCCGTAACGGAGCGTCCTAGCACATTAAAACTAACACAAAAAATCCAAAAATTATTTTTTCAAAATTGTTCTAAATTATCTTTTATCTTCATGCATACACTTCGTAGAGGGTCGAAACATGCACCAGGAGATAAATAATTGTCTCACCTTCCCTTTACAAAAGAAACTAAGTGAATTCGATACCTGGAAGCGGAAATATTTAGAGTTGACTCTAGAATTTCTTAAAACGCTTATATCTCCGTAACGGAGCGTCCTAGCACATTAAAACTAACACAAAAAATCCAAAAATTATTTTTTCAAAATTGTTCTAAATTATCTTTTATCTTCATGCATACACTTCGTAGAGGGTCGAAACATGCACCAGGAGATAAATAATTGTCTCACCTTCCCTTTACAAAAGAAACTAAGTGAATTCGATACCTGGAAGCGGAAATATTTAGAGTTGACTCTAGAATTTCTTAAAACGCTTATATCTCCGTAACGGAGCGTCCTAGCACATTAAAACTAACACAAAAAATCCAAAAATTATTTTTTCAAAATTGTTCTAAATTATCTTTTATCTTCATGCATACACTTCGTAGAGGGTCGAAACATGCACCAGGAGATAAATAATTGTCTCACCTTCCCTTTACAAAAGAAACTAAGTGAATTCGATACCTGGAAGCGAAGATATTTAGAGTTGACTCTAGAATTTCTTAAAACGCTTATATCTCCATAACGGAGCGTCCTAGCACATTAAAACTAACACAAAAAATCCAAAAATTATTTTTTCAAAATTGTTCTAAATTATCTTTTATCTTCATGCATACACTTCGTAGAGGGTCGAAACATGCACCAGGAGATAAATAATTGTCTCACCTTCCCTTTACAAAAGAAACTAAGTGAATTCGATACCTGGAAGCGAAGATATTTAGAGTTGACTCTAGAATTTCCTAAAACGCTTATATCTCCGTAACGGAGCGTCCTAGCACATTAAAACTAACACAAAAAATCCAAAAATTATTTTTTCAAAATTGTTCTAAATTATCTTTTATCTTCATGCATACACTTCGTAGAGGGTCGAAACATGCACCAGGAGATAAATAATTGTCTCACCTTCCCTTTACAAAAGAAACTAAGTGAATTCGATACCTGGAAGCGGAAATATTTAGAGTTGACTCTAGAATTTCTTAAAACGCTTATATCTCCGTAACGGAGCGTCCTAGCACATTAAAACTAACACAAAAAATCCAAAAATTCTTTTTTCAAAATTGTTCTAAATTATCTTTTATCTTCATGCATACACTTCGTAGAGGGTCGAAACATGCACCAGGAGATAAATAATTGTCTCACCTTCCCTTTTCAAAAGAAACTAAGTGAATTCGATACCTGGAAGCGGAAATATTTAGAGTTGACTCTAGAATTTCTTAAAACGCTTATATCTCCGTAACGGAGCGTCCTAGCACCTTAAAACTAACACAAAAAATCCAAAAATTATTTTTTCAAAATTGTTCTAAATTATCTTTTATCTTCATGCATACACTTCGTAGAGGGTCGAAACATGCACCAGGAGATAAATAATTGTCTCACCTTCCCTTTACAAAAGAAACTAAGTGAATTCGATACCTGGAAGCGAAGATATTTAGAGTTGACTCTAGAATTTCCTAAAACGCTTATATCTCCGTAACGGAGCGTCCTAGCACATTAAAACTAACACAAAAAATCCAAAAATTATTTTTTCAAAATTGTTCTAAATTATCTTTTATCTTCATGCATACACTTCGTAGAGGGTCGAAACATGCACCAGGAGATAAATAATTGTCTCACCTTCCCTTTACAAAAGAAACTAAGTGAATTCGATACCTGGAAGCGAAGATATTTAGAGTTGACTCTAGAATTTCTTAAAACGCTTATATCTCCGTAACGGAGCGTCCTAGCACATTAAAACTAACACAAAAAATCCAAAAATTATTTTTTCAAAATTGTTCTAAATTATCTTTTATCTTCATGCATACACTTCGTAGAGGGTCGAAACATGCACCAGGAGATAAATAATTGTCTCACCTTCCCTTTTCAAAAGAAACTAAGTGAATTCGATACCTGGAAGCGGAAATATTTAGAGTTGACTCTAGAATTTCTTAAAACGCTTATATCTCCGTAACGGAGCGTCCTAGCACATTAAAACTAACACAAAAAATCCAAAAATTATTTTTTCAAAATTGTTCTAAATTATCTTTTATCTTCATGCATACACTTCGTAGAGGGTCGAAACATGCACCAGGAGATAAATAATTGTCTCACCTTCCCTTTACAAAAGAAACTAAGTGAATTCGATACCTGGAAGCGAAGATATTTAGAGTTGACTCTAGAATTTCTTAAAACGCTTATATCTCCGTAACGGAGCGTCCTAGCACATTAAAACTAACACAAAAAATCCAAAAATTATTTTTTCAAAATTGTTCTAAATTATCTTTTATCTTCATGCATACACTTCGTAGAGGGTCGAAACATGCACCAGGAGATAAATAATTGTCTCACCTTCCCTTTTCAAAAGAAACTAAGTGAATTCGATACCTGGAAGCGGAAATATTTAGAGTTGACTCTAGAATTTCTTAAAACGCTTATATCTCCGTAACGGAGCGTCCTAGCACCTTAAAACTAACACAAAAAATCCAAAAATTATTTTTTCAAAATTGTTCTAAATTATCTTTTATCTTCATGCATACACTTCGTAGAGGGTCGAAACATGCACCAGGAGATAAATAATTGTCTCACCTTCCCTTTACAAAAGAAACTAAGTGAATTCGATACCTGGAAGCGGAAATATTTAGAGTTGACTCTAGAATTTCTTAAAACGCTTATATCTCCGTAACAGAGCGTCCTAGCACATTAAAACTAACACAAAAAATCCAAAAATTATTTTTTCAAAATTGTTCTAAATTATCTTTTATCTTCATGCATACACTTCGTAGAGGGTCGAAACATGCACCAGGAGATAAATAATTGTCTCACCTTCCCTTTACAAAAGAAACTAAGTGAATTCGATACCTGGAAGCGAAGATATTTAGAGTTGACTCTAGAATTTCTTAAAACGCTTATATCTCCGTAACGGAGCGTCCTAGCACCTTAAAACTAACACAAAAAATCCAAAAATTATTTTTTCAAAATTGTTCTAAATTATCTTTTATCTTCATGCATACACTTCGTAGAGGGTCGAAACATGCACCAGGAGATAAATAATTGTCTCACCTTCCCTTTACAAAAGAAACTAAGTGAATTCGATACCTGGAAGCGGAAATATTTAGAGTTGACTCTAGAATTTCTTAAAACGCTTATATCTCCGTAACGGAGCGTCCTAGCACATTAAAACTAACACAAAAAATCCAAAAATTATTTTTTCAAAATTGTTCTAAATTATCTTTTATCTTCATGCATACACTTCGTAGAGGGTCGAAACATGCACCAGGAGATAAATAATTGTCTCACCTTCCCTTTACAAAAGAAACTAAGTGAATTTGATACCTGGAAGCGAAGATATTTAGAGTTGACTCTAGAATTTCTTAAAACGCTTATATCTCCGTAACGGAGCGTCCTAGCACCTTAAAACTAACACAAAAAATCCAAAAATTATTTTTTCAAAATTGTTCTAAATTATCTTTTATCTTCATGCATACACTTCGTAGAGGGTCGAAACATGCACCAGGAGATAAATAATTGTCTCACCTTCCCTTTACAAAAGAAACTAAGTGAATTCGATACCTGGAAGCGGAAATATTTAGAGTTGACTCTAGAATTTCTTAAAACGCTTATATCTCCGTAACAGAGCGTCCTAGCACATTAAAACTAACACAAAAAATCCAAAAATTATTTTTTCAAAATTGTTCTAAATTATCTTTTATCTTCATGCATACACTTCGTAGAGGGTCGAAACATGCACCAGGAGATAAATAATTGTCTCACCTTCCCTTTTCAAAAGAAACTAAGTGAATTCGATACCTGGAAGCGGAAATATTTAGAGTTGACTCTAGAATTTCTTAAAACGCTTATATCTCCGTAACGGAGCGTCCTAGCACATTAAAACTAACACAAAAAATCCAAAAATTATTTTTTCAAAATTGTTCTAAATTATCTTTTATCTTCATGCATACACTTCGTAGAGGGTCGAAACATGCACCAGGAGATAAATAATTGTCTCACCTTCCCTTTACAAAAGAAACTAAGTGAATTCGATACCTGGAAGCGGAAATATTTAGAGTTGACTCTAGAATTTCTTAAAACGCTTATATCTCCGTAACGGAGCGTCCTAGCACATTAAAACTAACACAAAAAATCCAAAATTATTTTTTCAAAATTGTTCTAAATTATCTTTTATCTTCATGCATACACTTCGTAGAGGGTCGAAACATGCACCAGGAGATAAATAATTGTCTCACCTTCCCTTTACAAAAGAAACTAAGTGAATTCGATACCTGGAAGCGAAGATATTTAGAGTTGACTCTAGAATTTCTTAAAACGCTTATATCTCCGTAACGGAGCGTCCTAGCACATTAAAACTAACACAAAAAATCCAAAAATTATTTTTTCAAAATTGTTCTAAATTATCTTTTATCTTCATGCATACACTTCGTAGAGGGTCGAAACATGCACCAGGAGATAAATAATTGTCTCACCTTCCCTTTACAAAAGAAACTAAGTGAATTCGATACCTGGAAGCGGAAATATTTAGAGTTGACTCTAGAATTTCTTAAAACGCTTATATCTCCGTAACGGAGCGTCCTAGCACATTAAAACTAACACAAAAAATCCAAAAATTATTTTTTCAAAATTGTTCTAAATTATCTTTTATCTTCATGCATACACTTCGTAGAGGGTCGAAACATGCACCAGGAGATAAATAATTGTCTCACCTTCCCTTTACAAAAGAAACTAAGTGAATTCGATACCTGGAAGCGGAAATATTTAGAGTTGACTCTAGAATTTCTTAAAACGCTTATATCTCCGTAACGGAGCGTCCTAGCACATTAAAACTAACACAAAAAATCCAAAAATTATTTTTTCAAAATTGTTCTAAATTATCTTTTATCTTCATGCATACACTTCGTAGAGGGTCGAAACATGCACCAGGAGATAAATAATTGTCTCACCTTCCCTTTACAAAAGAAACTAAGTGAATTCGATACCTGGAAGCGGAAATATTTAGAGTTGACTCTAGAATTTCTTAAAACGCTTATATCTCCGTAACGGAGCGTCCTAGCACATTAAAACTAACACAAAAAATCCAAAAATTATTTTTTCAAAATTGTTCTAAATTATCTTTTATCTTCATGCATACACTTCGTAGAGGGTCGAAACATGCACCAGGAGATAAATAATTGTCTCACCTTCCCTTTACAAAAGAAACTAAGTGAATTCGATACCTGGAAGCGGAAATATTTAGAGTTGACTCTAGAATTTCTTAAAACGCTTATATCTCCGTAACGGAGCGTCCTAGCACATTAAAACTTACACAAAAAATCCAAAAATTATTTTTTCAAAATTGTTCTAAATTATCTTTTATCTTCATGCATACACTTCGTAGAGGGTCGAAACATGCACCAGGAGATAAATAATTGTCTCACCTTCCCTTTACAAAAGAAACTAAGTGAATTCGATACCTGGAAGCGGAAATATTTAGAGTTGACTCTAGAATTTCTTAAAACGCTTATATCTCCGTAACGGAGCGTCCTAGCACATTAAAACTAACACAAAAAATCCAAAAATTATTTTTTCAAAATTGTTCTAAATTATCTTTTATCTTCATGCATACACTTCGTAGAGGGTCGAAACATGCACCAGGAGATAAATAATTGTCTCACCTTCCCTTTACAAAAGAAACTAAGTGAATTCGATACCTGGAAGCGGAAATATTTAGAGTTGACTCTAGAATTTCTTAAAACGCTTATATCTCCGTAACGGAGCGTCCTAGCACATTAAAACTAACACAAAAAATCCAAAAATTATTTTTTCAAAATTGTTCTAAATTATCTTTTATCTTCATGCATACACTTCGTAGAGGGTCGAAACATGCACCAGGAGATAAATAATTGTCTCACCTTCCCTTTACAAAAGAAACTAAGTGAATTCGATACCTGGAAGCGGAAATATTTAGAGTTGACTCTAGAATTTCTTAAAACGCTTATATCTCCGTAACGGAGCGTCCTAGCACATTAAAACTAACACAAAAAATCCAAAAATTATTTTTTCAAAATTGTTCTAAATTATCTTTTATCTTCATGCATACACTTCGTAGAGGGTCGAAACATGCACCAGGAGATAAATAATTGTCTCACCTTCCCTTTACAAAAGAAACTAAGTGAATTCGATACCTGGAAGCGGAAATATTTAGAGTTGACTCTAGAATTTCTTAAAACGCTTATATCTCCGTAACGGAGCGTCCTAGCACATTAAAACTAACACAAAAAATCCAAAAATTATTTTTTCAAAATTGTTCTAAATTATCTTTTATCTTCATGCATACACTTCGTAGAGGGTCGAAACATGCACCAGGAGATAAATAATTGTCTCACCTTCCCTTTACAAAAGAAACTAAGTGAATTCGATACCTGGAAGCGGAAATATTTAGAGTTGACTCTAGAATTTCTTAAAACGCTTATATCTCCGTAACGGAGCGTCCTAGCACATTAAAACTAACACAAAAAATCCAAAAATTATTTTTTCAAAATTGTTCTAAATTATCTTTTATCTTCATGCATACACTTCGTAGAGGGTCGAAACATGCACCAGGAGATAAATAATTGTCTCACCTTCCCTTTACAAAAGAAACTAAGTGAATTCGATACCTGGAAGCGGAAATATTTAGAGTTGACTCTAGAATTTCTTAAAACGCTTATATCTCCGTAACGGAGCGTCCTAGCACATTAAAACTAACACAAAAAATCCAAAAATTATTTTTTCAAAATTGTTCTAAATTATCTTTTATCTTCATGCATACACTTCGTAGAGGGTCGAAACATGCACCAGGAGATAAATAATTGTCTCACCTTCCCTTTACAAAAGAAACTAAGTGAATTCGATACCTGGAAGCGGAAATATTTAGAGTTGACTCTAGAATTTCTTAAAACGCTTATATCTCCGTAACGGAGCGTCCTAGCACATTAAAACTAACACAAAAAATCCAAAAATTATTTTTTCAAAATTGTTCTAAATTATCTTTTATCTTCATGCATACACTTCGTAGAGGGTCGAAACATGCACCAGGAGATAAATAATTGTCTCACCTTCCCTTTACAAAAGAAACTAAGTGAATTCGATACCTGGAAGCGGAAATATTTAGAGTTGACTCTAGAATTTCTTAAAACGCTTATATCTCCGTAACGGAGCGTCCTAGCACATTAAAACTAACACAAAAAATCCAAAAATTATTTTTTCAAAATTGTTCTAAATTATCTTTTATCTTCATGCATACACTTCGTAGAGGGTCGAAACATGCACCAGGAGATAAATAATTGTCTCACCTTCCCTTTACAAAAGAAACTAAGTGAATTCGATACCTGGAAGCGGAAATATTTAGAGTTGACTCTAGAATTTCTTAAAACGCTTATATCTCCGTAACGGAGCGTCCTAGCACATTAAAACTAACACAAAAAATCCAAAAATTATTTTTTCAAAATTGTTCTAAATTATCTTTTATCTTCATGCATACACTTCGTAGAGGGTCGAAACATGCACCAGGAGATAAATAATTGTCTCACCTTCCCTTTACAAAAGAAACTAAGTGAATTCGATACCTGGAAGCGGAAATATTTAGAGTTGACTCTAGAATTTCTTAAAACGCTTATATCTCCGTAACGGAGCGTCCTAGCACATTAAAACTAACACAAAAAATCCAAAAATTATTTTTTCAAAATTGTTCTAAATTATCTTTTATCTTCATGCATACACTTCGTAGAGGGTCGAAACATGCACCAGGAGATAAATAATTGTCTCACCTTCCCTTTACAAAAGAAACTAAGTGAATTCGATACCTGGAAGCGGAAATATTTAGAGTTGACTCTAGAATTTCTTAAAACGCTTATATCTCCGTAACGGAGCGTCCTAGCACATTAAAACTAACACAAAAAATCCAAAAATTATTTTTTCAAAATTGTTCTAAATTATCTTTTATCTTCATGCATACACTTCGTAGAGGGTCGAAACATGCACCAGGAGATAAATAATTGTCTCACCTTCCCTTTACAAAAGAAACTAAGTGAATTCGATACCTGGAAGCGGAAATATTTAGAGTTGACTCTAGAATTTCTTAAAACGCTTATATCTCCGTAACGGAGCGTCCTAGCACATTAAAACTAACACAAAAAATCCAAAAATTATTTTTTCAAAATTGTTCTAAATTATCTTTTATCTTCATGCATACACTTCGTAGAGGGTCGAAACATGCACCAGGAGATAAATAATTGTCTCACCTTCCCTTTTCAAAAGAAACTAAGTGAATTCGATACCTGGAAGCGAAGATATTTAGAGTTGACTCTAGAATTTCTTAAAACGCTTATATCTCCGTAACGGAGCGTCCTAGCACATTAAAACTAACACAAAAAATCCAAAAATTATTTTTTCAAAATTGTTCTAAATTATCTTTTATCTTCATGCATACACTTCGTAGAGGGTCGAAACATGCACCAGGAGATAAATAATTGTCTCACCTTCCCTTTACAAAAGAAACTAAGTGAATTCGATACCTGGAAGCGGAAATATTTAGAGTTGACTCTAGAATTTCTTAAAACGCTTATATCTCCGTAACGGAGCGTCCTAGCACATTAAAACTAACACAAAAAATCCAAAAATTATTTTTTCAAAATTGTTCTAAATTATCTTTTATCTTCATGCATACACTTCGTAGAGGGTCGAAACATGCACCAGGAGATAAATAATTGTCTCACCTTCCCTTTTCAAAAGAAACTAAGTGAATTCGATACCTGGAAGCGAAGATATTTAGAGTTGACTCTAGAATTTCTTAAAACGCTTATATCTCCGTAACGGAGCGTCCTAGCACATTAAAACTAACACAAAAAATCCAAAAATTATTTTTTCAAAATTGTTCTAAATTATCTTTTATCTTCATGCATACACTTCGTAGAGGGTCGAAACATGCACCAGGAGATAAATAATTGTCTCACCTTCCCTTTACAAAAGAAACTAAGTGAATTCGATACCTGGAAGCGGAAATATTTAGAGTTGACTCTAGAATTTCTTAAAACGCTTATATCTCCGTAACGGAGCGTCCTAGCACATTAAAACTAACACAAAAAATCCAAAAATTATTTTTTCAAAATTGTTCTAAATTATCTTTTATCTTCATGCATACACTTCGTAGAGGGTCGAAACATGCACCAGGAGATAAATAATTGTCTCACCTTCCCTTTACAAAAGAAACTAAGTGAATTCGATACCTGGAAGCGGAAATATTTAGAGTTGACTCTAGAATTTCTTAAAACGCTTATATCTCCGTAACGGAGCGTCCTAGCACATTAAAACTAACACAAAAAATCCAAAAATTATTTTTTCAAAATTGTTCTAAATTATCTTTTATCTTCATGCATACACTTCGTAGAGGGTCGAAACATGCACCAGGAGATAAATAATTGTCTCACCTTCCCTTTTCAAAAGAAACTAAGTGAATTCGATACCTGGAAGCGAAGATATTTAGAGTTGACTCTAGAATTTCTTAAAACGCTTATATCTCCGTAACGGAGCGTCCTAGCACATTAAAACTAACACAAAAAATCCAAAAATTATTTTTTCAAAATTGTTCTAAATTATCTTTTATCTTCATGCATACACTTCGTAGAGGGTCGAAACATGCACCAGGAGATAAATAATTGTCTCACCTTCCCTTTACAAAAGAAACTAAGTGAATTCGATACCTGGAAGCGGAAATATTTAGAGTTGACTCTAGAATTTCTTAAAACGCTTATATCTCCGTAACGGAGCGTCCTAGCACATTAAAACTAACACAAAAAATCCAAAAATTATTTTTTCAAAATTGTTCTAAATTATCTTTTATCTTCATGCATACACTTCGTAGAGGGTCGAAACATGCACCAGGAGATAAATAATTGTCTCACCTTCCCTTTACAAAAGAAACTAAGTGAATTCGATACCTGGAAGCGGAAATATTTAGAGTTGACTCTAGAATTTCTTAAAACGCTTATATCTCCGTAACGGAGCGTCCTAGCACATTAAAACTAACACAAAAAATCCAAAAATTATTTTTTCAAAATTGTTCTAAATTATCTTTTATCTTCATGCATACACTTCGTAGAGGGTCGAAACATGCACCAGGAGATAAATAATTGTCTCACCTTCCCTTTTCAAAAGAAACTAAGTGAATTCGATACCTGGAAGCGAAGATATTTAGAGTTGACTCTAGAATTTCTTAAAACGCTTATATCTCCGTAACGGAGCGTCCTAGCACATTAAAACTAACACAAAAAATCCAAAAATTATTTTTTCAAAATTGTTCTAAATTATCTTTTATCTTCATGCATACACTTCGTAGAGGGTCGAAACATGCACCAGGAGATAAATAATTGTCTCACCTTCCCTTTACAAAAGAAACTAAGTGAATTCGATACCTGGAAGCGAAGATATTTAGAGTTGACTCTAGAATTTCTTAAAACGCTTATATCTCCGTAACGGAGCGTCCTAGCACATTAAAACTAACACAAAAAATCCAAAAATTATTTTTTCAAAATTGTTCTAAATTATCTTTTATCTTCATGCATACACTTCGTAGAGGGTCGAAACATGCACCAGGAGATAAATAATTGTCTCACCTTCCCTTTACAAAAGAAACTAAGTGAATTCGATACCTGGAAGCGAAGATATTTAGAGTTGACTCTAGAATTTCTTAAAACGCTTATATCTCCGTAACGGAGCGTCCTAGCACCTTAAAACTAACACAAAAAATCCAAAAAATATTTTTTCAAAATTGTTCTAAATTATTTTTTATCTTCATGCATACACTTCGTAGAGGGTCGAAACATGCACCAGGAGATAAATAATTGTCTCACCTTCCCTTTACAAAAGAAACTAAGTGAATTCGATACCTGGAAGCGAAGATATTTAGAGTTGA
The DNA here is from genome assembly GCA_951394025.1 of Heteromyza rotundicornis. Taxonomy (NCBI): domain Eukaryota; kingdom Metazoa; phylum Arthropoda; class Insecta; order Diptera; family Heleomyzidae; genus Heteromyza; species Heteromyza rotundicornis. Next base: position 18,031,658 of record OX596012.1, on the reverse strand, counting down.
CTCTAGAATTTCTTAAAACGCTTATATCTCCGTAACGGAGCGTCCTAGCACCTTAAAACTAACACAAAAAATCCAAAAAATATTTTTTCAAAATTGTTCTAAATTATTTTTTATCTTCATGCATACACTTCGTAGAGGGTCGAAACATGCACCAGGAGATAAATAATTGTCTCACCTTCCCTTTACAAAAGAAACTAAGTGAATTCGATACCTGGAAGCGAAGATATTTAGAGTTGACTCTAGAATTTCTTAAAACGCTTATATCTCCGTAACGGAGCGTCCTAGCACCTTAAAACTAACACAAAAAATCCAAAAAATATTTTTTCAAAATTGTTCTAAATTATTTTTTATCTTCATGCATACACTTCGTAGAGGGTCGAAACATGCACCAGGAGATAAATAATTGTCTCACCTTCCCTTTACAAAAGAAACTAAGTGAATTCGATACCTGGAAGCGAAGATATTTAGAGTTGACTCTAGAATTTCTTAAAACGCTTATATCTCCGTAACGGAGCGTCCTAGCACATTAAAACTAACACAAAAAATCCAAAAATTATTTTTTCAAAATTGTTCTAAATTATCTTTTATCTTCATGCATACACTTCGTAGAGGGTCGAAACATGCACCAGGAGATAAATAATTGTCTCACCTTCCCTTTACAAAAGAAACTAAGTGAATTCGATACCTGGAAGCGGAAATATTTAGAGTTGACTCTAGAATTTCTTAAAACGCTTATATCTCCGTAACGGAGCGTCCTAGCACATTAAAACTAACACAAAAAATCCAAAAATTATTTTTTCAAAATTGTTCTAAATTATCTTTTATCTTCATGCATACACTTCGTAGAGGGTCGAAACATGCACCAGGAGATAAATAATTGTCTCACCTTCCCTTTTCAAAAGAAACTAAGTGAATTCGATACCTGGAAGCGAAGATATTTAGAGTTGACTCTAGAATTTCTTAAAACGCTTATATCTCCGTAACGGAGCGTCCTAGCACATTAAAACTAACACAAAAAATCCAAAAATTATTTTTTCAAAATTGTTCTAAATTATCTTTTATCTTCATGCATACACTTCGTAGAGGGTCGAAACATGCACCAGGAGATAAATAATTGTCTCACCTTCCCTTTACAAAAGAAACTAAGTGAATTCGATACCTGGAAGCGGAAATATTTAGAGTTGACTCTAGAATTTCTTAAAACGCTTATATCTCCGTAACGGAGCGTCCTAGCACATTAAAACTAACACAAAAAATCCAAAAATTATTTTTTCAAAATTGTTCTAAATTATCTTTTATCTTCATGCATACACTTCGTAGAGGGTCGAAACATGCACCAGGAGATAAATAATTGTCTCACCTTCCCTTTACAAAAGAAACTAAGTGAATTCGATACCTGGAAGCGAAGATATTTAGAGTTGACTCTAGAATTTCTTAAAACGCTTATATCTCCGTAACGGAGCGTCCTAGCACATTAAAACTAACACAAAAAATCCAAAAATTATTTTTTCAAAATTGTTCTAAATTATCTTTTATCTTCATGCATACACTTCGTAGAGGGTCGAAACATGCACCAGGAGATAAATAATTGTCTCACCTTCCCTTTACAAAAGAAACTAAGTGAATTCGATACCTGGAAGCGAAGATATTTAGAGTTGACTCTAGAATTTCTTAAAACGCTTATATCTCCGTAACGGAGCGTCCTAGCACATTAAAACTAACACAAAAAATCCAAAAATTATTTTTTCAAAATTGTTCTAAATTATCTTTTATCTTCATGCATACACTTCGTAGAGGGTCGAAACATGCACCAGGAGATAAATAATTGTCTCACCTTCCCTTTACAAAAGAAACTAAGTGAATTCGATACCTGGAAGCGGAAATATTTAGAGTTGACTCTAGAATTTCTTAAAACGCTTATATCTCCGTAACGGAGCGTCCTAGCACATTAAAACTAACACAAAAAATCCAAAAATTATTTTTTCAAAATTGTTCTAAATTATCTTTTATCTTCATGCATACACTTCGTAGAGGGTCGAAACATGCACCAGGAGATAAATAATTGTCTCACCTTCCCTTTACAAAAGAAACTAAGTGAATTCGATACCTGGAAGCGAAGATATTTAGAGTTGACTCTAGAATTTCTTAAAACGCTTATATCTCCGTAACGGAGCGTCCTAGCACATTAAAACTAACACAAAAAATCCAAAAATTATTTTTTCAAAATTGTTCTAAATTATCTTTTATCTTCATGCATACACTTCGTAGAGGGTCGAAACATGCACCAGGAGATAAATAATTGTCTCACCTTCCCTTTACAAAAGAAACTAAGTGAATTCGATACCTGGAAGCGGAAATATTTAGAGTTGACTCTAGAATTTCTTAAAACGCTTATATCTCCGTAACGGAGCGTCCTAGCACATTAAAACTAACACAAAAAATCCAAAAATTATTTTTTCAAAATTGTTCTAAATTATCTTTTATCTTCATGCATACACTTCGTAGAGGGTCGAAACATGCACCAGGAGATAAATAATTGTCTCACCTTCCCTTTTCAAAAGAAACTAAGTGAATTCGATACCTGGAAGCGAAGATATTTAGAGTTGACTCTAGAATTTCTTAAAACGCTTATATCTCCGTAACGGAGCGTCCTAGCACATTAAAACTAACACAAAAAATCCAAAAATTATTTTTTCAAAATTGTTCTAAATTATCTTTTATCTTCATGCATACACTTCGTAGAGGGTCGAAACATGCACCAGGAGATAAATAATTGTCTCACCTTCCCTTTACAAAAGAAACTAAGTGAATTCGATACCTGGAAGCGGAAATATTTAGAGTTGACTCTAGAATTTCTTAAAACGCTTATATCTCCGTAACGGAGCGTCCTAGCACATTAAAACTAACACAAAAAATCCAAAAATTATTTTTTCAAAATTGTTCTAAATTATCTTTTATCTTCATGCATACACTTCGTAGAGGGTCGAAACATGCACCAGGAGATAAATAATTGTCTCACCTTCCCTTTACAAAAGAAACTAAGTGAATTCGATACCTGGAAGCGAAGATATTTAGAGTTGACTCTAGAATTTCTTAAAACGCTTATATCTCCGTAACGGAGCGTCCTAGCACATTAAAACTAACACAAAAAATCCAAAAATTATTTTTTCAAAATTGTTCTAAATTATCTTTTATCTTCATGCATACACTTCGTAGAGGGTCGAAACATGCACCATTAGATAAATAATTGTCTCACCTTCCCTTTACAAAAGAAACTAAGTGAATTCGATACCTGGAAGCGAAGATATTTAGAGTTGACTCTAGAATTTCTTAAAACGCTTATATCTCCGTAACGGAGCGTCCTAGCACATTAAAACTAACACAAAAAATCCAAAAATTATTTTTTCAAAATTGTTCTAAATTATCTTTTATCTTCATGCATACACTTCGTAGAGGGTCGAAACATGCACCAGGAGATAAATAATTGTCTCACCTTCCCTTTACAAAAGAAACTAAGTGAATTCGATACCTGGAAGCGAAGATATTTAGAGTTGACTCTAGAATTTCTTAAAACGCTTATATCTCCGTAACGGAGCGTCCTAGCATCTTAAAACTAACACAAAATATCCAAAAATTATTTTTTCAAAAATGTTCTAAATTATCTTTTATCTTCATGCATACACTTCGTAGAGGGTCGAAACATGCACCAGGAGATAAATAATTGTCTCACCTTCCCTTTACAAAAGAAACTAAGTGAATTCGATACCTGGAAGCGAAGATATTTAGAGTTGACTCTAGAATTTCTTAAAACGCTTATATCTCCGTAACGGAGCGTCCTAGCATCTTAAAACTAACACAAAAAATCCAAAAATTATTTTTTCAAAAATGTTCTAAATTATCTTTTATCTTCATGCATACACTTCGTAGAGGGTCGAAACATGCACCAGGAGATAAATAATTGTCTCACCTTCCCTTTACAAAAGAAACTAAGTGAATTCGATACCTGGAAGCGAAGATATTTAGAGTTGACTCTAGAATTTCTTAAAACGCTTATATCTCCGTAACGGAGCGTCCTAGCATCTTAAAACTAACACAAAAAATCCAAAAATTATTTTTTCAAAAATGTTCTAAATTATCTTTTATCTTCATGCATACACTTCGTAGAGGGTCGAAACATGCACCAGGAGATAAATAATTGTCTCACCTTCCCTTTACAAAAGAAACTAAGTGAATTCGATACCTGGAAGCGAAGATATTTAGAGTTGACTCTAGAATTTCTTAAAACGCTTATATCTCCGTAACGGAGCGTCCTAGCACATTAAAACTAACACAAAAAATCCAAAAATTATTTTTTCAAAATTGTTCTAAATTATCTTTTATCTTCATGCATACACTTCGTAGAGGGTCGAAACATGCACCAGGAGATAAATAATTGTCTCACCTTCCCTTTACAAAAGAAACTAAGTGAATTCGATACCTGGAAGCGAAGATATTTAGAGTTGACTCTAGAATTTCTTAAAACGCTTATATCTCCGTAACGGAGCGTCCTAGCATCTTAAAACTAACACAAAAAATCCAAAAATTATTTTTTCAAAAATGTTCTAAATTATCTTTTATCTTCATGCATACACTTCGTAGAGGGTCGAAACATGCACCAGGAGATAAATAATTGTCTCACCTTCCCTTTACAAAAGAAACTAAGTGAATTCGATACCTGGAAGCGAAGATATTTAGAGTTGACTCTAGAATTTCTTAAAACGCTTATATCTCCGTAACGGAGCGTCCTAGCATCTTAAAACTAACACAAAAAATCCAAAAATTATTTTTTCAAAAATGTTCTAAATTATCTTTTATCTTCATGCATACACTTCGTAGAGGGTCGAAACATGCACCAGGAGATAAATAATTGTCTCACCTTCCCTTTACAAAAGAAACTAAGTGAATTCGATACCTGGAAGCGAAGATATTTAGAGTTGACTCTAGAATTTCTTAAAACGCTTATATCTCCGTAACGGAGCGTCCTAGCACATTAAAACTAACACAAAAAATCCAAAAATTATTTTTTCAAAATTGTTCTAAATTATCTTTTATCTTCATGCATACACTTCGTAGAGGGTCGAAACATGCACCAGGAGATAAATAATTGTCTCACCTTCCCTTTACAAAAGAAACTAAGTGAATTCGATACCTGGAAGCGGAAATATTTAGAGTTGACTCTAGAATTTCTTAAAACGCTTATATCTCCGTAACGGAGCGTCCTAGCACATTAAAACTAACACAAAAAATCCAAAAATTATTTTTTCAAAATTGTTCTAAATTATCTTTTATCTTCATGCATACACTTCGTAGAGGGTCGAAACATGCACCAGGAGATAAATAATTGTCTCACCTTCCCTTTACAAAAGAAACTAAGTGAATTCGATACCTGGAAGCGAAGATATTTAGAGTTGACTCTAGAATTTCTTAAAACGCTTATATCTCCGTAACGGAGCGTCCTAGCACATTAAAACTAACACAAAAAATCCAAAAATTATTTTTTCAAAATTGTTCTAAATTATCTTTTATCTTCATGCATACACTTCGTAGAGGGTCGAAACATGCACCAGGAGATAAATAATTGTCTCACCTTCCCTTTACAAAAGAAACTAAGTGAATTCGATACCTGGAAGCGAAGATATTTAGAGTTGACTCTAGAATTTCTTAAAACGCTTATATCTCCGTAACGGAGCGTCCTAGCACATTAAAACTAACACAAAAAATCCAAAAATTATTTTTTCAAAATTGTTCTAAATTATCTTTTATCTTCATGCATACACTTCGTAGAGGGTCGAAACATGCACCAGGAGATAAATAATTGTCTCACCTTCCCTTTACAAAAGAAACTAAGTGAATTCGATACCTGGAAGCGAAGATATTTAGAGTTGACTCTAGAATTTCTTAAAACGCTTATATCTCCGTAACGGAGCGTCCTAGCACATTAAAACTAACACAAAAAATCCAAAAATTATTTTTTCAAAATTGTTCTAAATTATCTTTTATCTTCATGCATACACTTCGTAGAGGGTCGAAACATGCACCAGGAGATAAATAATTGTCTCACCTTCCCTTTACAAAAGAAACTAAGTGAATTCGATACCTGGAAGCGAAGATATTTAGAGTTGACTCTAGAATTTCTTAAAACGCTTATATCTCCGTAACGGAGCGTCCTAGCACATTAAAACTAACACAAAAAATCCAAAAATTATTTTTTCAAAATTGTTCTAAATTATCTTTTATCTTCATGCATACACTTCGTAGAGGGTCGAAACATGCACCAGGAGATAAATAATTGTCTCACCTTCCCTTTACAAAAGAAACTAAGTGAATTCGATACCTGGAAGCGAAGATATTTAGAGTTGACTCTAGAATTTCTTAAAACGCTTATATCTCCGTAACGGAGCGTCCTAGCACATTAAAACTAACACAAAAAATCCAAAAATTATTTTTTCAAAATTGTTCTAAATTATCTTTTATCTTCATGCATACACTTCGTAGAGGGTCGAAACATGCACCAGGAGATAAATAATTGTCTCACCTTCCCTTTACAAAAGAAACTAAGTGAATTCGATACCTGGAAGCGAAGATATTTAGAGTTGACTCTAGAATTTCTTAAAACGCTTATATCTCCGTAACGGAGCGTCCTAGCACATTAAAACTAACACAAAAAATCCAAAAATTATTTTTTCAAAATTGTTCTAAATTATCTTTTATCTTCATGCATACACTTCGTAGAGGGTCGAAACATGCACCAGGAGATAAATAATTGTCTCACCTTCCCTTTACAAAAGAAACTAAGTGAATTCGATACCTGGAAGCGGAAATATTTAGAGTTGACTCTAGAATTTCTTAAAACGCTTATATCTCCGTAACGGAGCGTCCTAGCACATTAAAACTAACACAAAAAATCCAAAAATTATTTTTTCAAAATTGTTCTAAATTATCTTTTATCTTCATGCATACACTTCGTAGAGGGTCGAAACATGCACCAGGAGATAAATAATTGTCTCACCTTCCCTTTACAAAAGAAACTAAGTGAATTCGATACCTGGAAGCGAAGATATTTAGAGTTGACTCTAGAATTTCTTAAAACGCTTATATCTCCGTAACGGAGCGTCCTAGCACATTAAAACTAACACAAAAAATCCAAAAATTATTTTTTCAAAATTGTTCTAAATTATCTTTTATCTTCATGCATACACTTCGTAGAGGGTCGAAACATGCACCAGGAGATAAATAATTGTCTCACCTTCCCTTTACAAAAGAAACTAAGTGAATTCGATACCTGGAAGCGAAGATATTTAGAGTTGACTCTAGAATTTCTTAAAACGCTTATATCTCCGTAACGGAGCGTCCTAGCATCTTAAAACTAACACAAAAAATCCAAAAATTATTTTTTCAAAAATGTTCTAAATTATCTTTTATCTTCATGCATACACTTCGTAGAGGGTCGAAACATGCACCAGGAGATAAATAATTGTCTCACCTTCCCTTTACAAAAGAAACTAAGTGAATTCGATACCTGGAAGCGAAGATATTTAGAGTTGACTCTAGAATTTCTTAAAACGCTTATATCTCCGTAACGGAGCGTCCTAGCACATTAAAACTAACACAAAAAATCCAAAAATTATTTTTTCAAAATTGTTCTAAATTATCTTTTATCTTCATGCATACACTTCGTAGAGGGTCGAAACATGCACCAGGAGATAAATAATTGTCTCACCTTCCCTTTACAAAAGAAACTAAGTGAATTCGATACCTGGAAGCGGAAATATTTAGAGTTGACTCTAGAATTTCTTAAAACGCTTATATCTCCGTAACGGAGCGTCCTAGCACATTAAAACTAACACAAAAAATCCAAAAATTATTTTTTCAAAATTGTTCTAAATTATCTTTTATCTTCATGCATACACTTCGTAGAGGGTCGAAACATGCACCAGGAGATAAATAATTGTCTCACCTTCCCTTTACAAAAGAAACTAAGTGAATTCGATACCTGGAAGCGAAGATATTTAGAGTTGACTCTAGAATTTCTTAAAACGCTTATATCTCCGTAACGGAGCGTCCTAGCACATTAAAACTAACACAAAAAATCCAAAAATTATTTTTTCAAAATTGTTCTAAATTATCTTTTATCTTCATGCATACACTTCGTAGAGGGTCGAAACATGCACCAGGAGATAAATAATTGTCTCACCTTCCCTTTACAAAAGAAACTAAGTGAATTCGATACCTGGAAGCGAAGATATTTAGAGTTGACTCTAGAATTTCTTAAAACGCTTATATCTCCGTAACGGAGCGTCCTAGCACATTAAAACTAACACAAAAAATCCAAAAATTATTTTTTCAAAATTGTTCTAAATTATCTTTTATCTTCATGCATACACTTCGTAGAGGGTCGAAACATGCACCAGGAGATAAATAATTGTCTCACCTTCCCTTTGCAAAAGAAACTAAGTGAATTCGATACCTGGAAGCGGAAATATTTAGAGTGGACTCTAGAATTTCTTAAAACGCTTATATCTCCGTAACGGAGCGTCCTAGCACATTAAAACTAACACAAAAAATCCAAAAATTATTTTTTCAAAATTGTTCTAAATTATCTTTTATCTTCATGCATACACTTCGTAAAGGGTCGAAACATGCACCAGGAGATAAATAATTGTCTCACCTTCCCTTTACAAAAGAAACTAAGTGAATTCGATACCTGGAAGCGAAGATATTTAGAGTTGACTCTAGAATTTCATAAAACGCTTATATCTCCGTAACGGAGCGTCCTAGCACATTAAAACTAACACAAAAAATCCAAAAATTATTTTTTCAAAATTGTTCTAAATTATCTTTTATCTTCATGCATACACTTCGTAGAGGGTCGAAACATGCACCAGGAGATAAATAATTGTCTCACCTTCCCTTTACAAAAGAAACTAAGTGAATTCGATACCTGGAAGCGAAGATATTTAGAGTTGACTCTAGAATTTCTTAAAACGCTTATATCTCCGTAACGGAGCGTCCTAGCACATTAAAACTAACACAAAAAATCCAAAAATTATTTTTTCAAAATTGTTCTAAATTATCTTTTATCTTCATGCATACACTTCGTAGAGGGTCGAAACATGCACCAGGAGATAAATAATTGTCTCACCTTCCCTTTGCAAAAGAAACTAAGTGAATTCGATACCTGGAAGCGGAAATATTTAGAGTTGACTCTAGAATTTCTTAAAACGCTTATATCTCCGTAACGGAGCGTCCTAGCATCTTAAAACTAACACAAAAAATCCAAAAATTATTTTTTCAAAAATGTTCTAAATTATCTTTTATCTTCATGCATACACTTCGTAGAGGGTCGAAACATGCACCAGGAGATAAATAATTGTCTCACCTTCCCTTTACAAAAGAAACTAAGTGAATTCGATACCTGGAAGCGAAGATATTTAGAGTTGACTCTAGAATTTCTTAAAACGCTTATATCTCCGTAACGGAGCGTCCTAGCACCTTAAAACTAACACAAAAAATCCAAAAATTATTTTTTCAAAATTGTTCTAAATTATCTTTTATCTTCATGCATACACTTCGTAGAGGGTCGAAACATGCACCAGGAGATAAATAATTGTCTCACCTTCCCTTTACAAAAGAAACTAAGTGAATTCGATACCTGGAAGCGAAGATATTTAGAGTTGACTCTAGAATTTCTTAAAACGCTTATATCTCCGTAACGGAGCGTCCTAGCATCTTAAAACTAACACAAAAAATCCAAAAATTATTTTTTCAAAAATGTTCTAAATTATCTTTTATCTTCATGCATACACTTCGTAGAGGGTCGAAACATGCACCAGGAGATAAATAATTGTCTCACCTTCCCTTTACAAAAGAAACTAAGTGAATTCGATACCTGGAAGCGAAGATATTTAGAGTTGACTCTAGAATTTCTTAAAACGCTTATATCTCCGTAACGGAGCGTCCTAGCACCTTAAAACTAACACAAAAAATCCAAAAATTATTTTTTCAAAATTGTTCTAAATTATCTTTTATCTTCATGCATACACTTCGTAGAGGGTCGAAACATGCACCAGGAGATAAATAATTGTCTCACCTTCCCTTTACAAAAGAAACTAAGTGAATTCGATACCTGGAAGCGAAGATATTTAGAGTTGACTCTAGAATTTCTTAAAACGCTTATATCTCCGTAACGGAGCGACCTAGCACCTTAAAACAAACACAAAAAATCCAAAAATTATTTTTTCAAAATTGTTCTAAATTATCTTTTATCTTCATGCATACACTTCGTAGAGGGTCGAAACATGCACCAGGAGATAAATAATTGTCTCACCTTCCCTTTACAAAAGAAACTAAGTGAATTCGATACCTGGAAGCGAAGATATTTAGAGTTGACTCTAGAATTTCTTAAAACGCTTATATCTCCGTAACGGAGCGTCCTAGCATCTTAAAACTAACACAAAAAATCCAAAAATTATTTTTTCAAAAATGTTCTAAATTATCTTTTATCTTCATGCATACACTTCGTAGAGGGTCGAAACATGCACCAGGAGATAAATAATTGTCTCACCTTCCCTTTACAAAAGAAACTAAGTGAATTCGATACCTGGAAGCGAAGATATTTAGAGTTGACTCTAGAATTTCTTAAAACGCTTATATCTCCGTAACGGAGCGTCCTAGCATCTTAAAACTAACACAAAAAATCCAAAAATTATTTTTTCAAAAATGTTCTAAATTATCTTTTATCTTCATGCATACACTTCGTAGAGGGTCGAAACATGCACCAGGAGATAAATAATTGTCTCACCTTCCCTTTGCAAAAGAAACTAAGTGAATTCGATACCTGGAAGCGAAGATATTTAGAGTTGACTCTAGAATTTCTTAAAACGCTTATATCTCCGTAACGGAGCGTCCTAGCATCTTAAAACTAACACAAAAAATCCAAAAATTATTTTTTCAAAAATGTTCTAAATTATCTTTTATCTTCATGCATACACTTCGTAGAGGGTCGAAACATGCACCAGGAGATAAATAATTGTCTCACCTTCCCTTTGCAAAAGAAACTAAGTGAATTCGATACCTGGAAGCGAAGATATTTAGAGTTGACTCTAGAATTTCTTAAAACGCTTATATCTCCGTAACGGAGCGTCCTAGCATCTTAAAACTAACACAAAAAATCCAAAAATTATTTTTTCAAAAATGTTCTAAATTATCTTTTATCTTCATGCATACACTTCGTAGAGGGTCGAAACATGCACCAGGAGATAAATAATTGTCTCACCTTCCCTTTACAAAAGAAACTAAGTGAATTCGATACCTGGAAGCGAAGATATTTAGAGTTGACTCTAGAATTTCTTAAAACGCTTATATCTCCGTAACGGCGCGTCCTAGCACCTTAAAACTAACACAAAAAATCCAAAAATTATTTTTTCAAAAATGTTCTAAATTATCTTTTATCTTCATGCATACACTTCGTAGAGGGTCGAAACATGCACCAGGAGATAAATAATTGTCTCACCTTCCCTTTACAAAAGAAACTAAGTGAATTCGATACCTGGAAGCGAAGATATTTAGAGTTGACTCTAGAATTTCTTAAAACGCTTATATCTCCGTAACGGAGCGTCCTAGCATCTTAAAACTAACACAAAAAATCCAAAAATTATTTTTTCAAAAATGTTCTAAATTATCTTTTATCTTCATGCATACACTTCGTAGAGGGTCGAAACATGCACCAGGAGATAAATAATTGTCTCACCTTCCCTTTACAAAAGAAACTAAGTGAATTCGATACCTGGAAGCGAAGATATTTAGAGTTGACTCTAGAATTTCTTAAAACGCTTATATCTCCGTAACGGAGCGTCCTAGCACCTTAAAACTAACACAAAAAATCCAAAAATTATTTTTTCAAAATTGTTCTAAATTATCTTTTATCTTCATGCATACACTTCGTAGAGGGTCGAAACATGCACCAGGAGATAAATAATTGTCTCACCTTCCCTTTACAAAAGAAACTAAGTGAATTCGATACCTGGAAGCGAAGATATTTAGAGTTGACTCTAGAATTTCTTAAAACGCTTATATCTCCGTAACGGCGCGTCCTAGCACCTTAAAACTAACACAAAAAATCCAAAAATTATTTTTTCAAAAATGTTCTAAATTATCTTTTATCTTCATGCATACACTTCGTAGAGGGTCGAAACATGCACCAGGAGATAAATAATTGTCTCACCTTCCCTTTACAAAAGAAACTAAGTGAATTCGATACCTGGAAGCGAAGATATTTAGAGTTGACTCTAGAATTTCTTAAAACGCTTATATCTCCGTAACGGAGCGTCCTAGCACCTTAAAACTAACACAAAAAATCCAAAAATTATTTTTTCAAAATTGTTCTAAATTATCTTTTATCTTCATGCATACACTTCGTAGAGGGTCGAAACATGCACCAGGAGATAAATAATTGTCTCACCTTCCCTTTACAAAAGAAACTAAGTGAATTCGATACCTGGAAGCGAAGATATTTAGAGTTGACTCTAGAATTTCTTAAAACGCTTATATCTCCGTAACGGAGCGTCCTAGCATCTTAAAACTAACACAAAAAATCCAAAAATTATTTTTTCAAAAATGTTCTAAATTATCTTTTATCTTCATGCATACACTTCGTAGAGGGTCGAAACATGCACCAGGAGATAAATAATTGTCTCACCTTCCCTTTACAAAAGAAACTAAGTGAATTCGATACCTGGAAGCGAAGATATTTAGAGTTGACTCTAGAATTTCTTAAAACGCTTATATCTCCGTAACGGCGCGTCCTAGCACCTTAAAACTAACACAAAAAATCCAAAAATTATTTTTTCAAAAATGTTCTAAATTATCTTTTATCTTCATGCATACACTTCGTAGAGGGTCGAAACATGCACCAGGAGATAAATAATTGTCTCACCTTCCCTTTACAAAAGAAACTAAGTGAATTCGATACCTGGAAGCGAAGATATTTAGAGTTGACTCTAGAATTTCTTAAAACGCTTATATCTCCGTAACGGAGCGTCCTAGCATCTTAAAACTAACACAAAAAATCCAAAAATTATTTTTTCAAAAATGTTCTAAATTATCTTTTATCTTCATGCATACACTTCGTAGAGGGTCGAAACATGCACCAGGAGATAAATAATTGTCTCACCTTCCCTTTACAAAAGAAACTAAGTGAATTCGATACCTGGAAGCGAAGATATTTAGAGTTGACTCTAGAATTTCTTAAAACGCTTATATCTCCGTAACGGAGCGTCCTAGCATCTTAAAACTAACACAAAAAATCCAAAAATTATTTTTTCAAAAATGTTCTAAATTATCTTTTATCTTCATGCATACACTTCGTAGAGGGTCGAAACATGCACCAGGAGATAAATAATTGTCTCACCTTCCCTTTACAAAAGAAACTAAGTGAATTCGATACCTGGAAGCGAAGATATTTAGAGTTGACTCTAGAATTTCTTAAAACGCTTATATCTCCGTAACGGCGCGTCCTAGCACCTTAAAACTAACACAAAAAATCCAAAAATTATTTTTTCAAAAATGTTCTAAATTATCTTTTATCTTCATGCATACACTTCGTAGAGGGTCGAAACATGCACCAGGAGATAAATAATTGTCTCACCTTCCCTTTACAAAAGAAACTAAGTGAATTCGATACCTGGAAGCGAAGATATTTAGAGTTGACTCTAGAATTTCTTAAAACGCTTATATCTCCGTAACGGAGCGTCCTAGCACCTTAAAACTAACACAAAAAATCCAAAAATTATTTTTTCAAAATTGTTCTAAATTATCTTTTATCTTCATGCATACACTTCGTAGAGGGTCGAAACATGCACCAGGAGATAAATAATTGTCTCACCTTCCCTTTACAAAAGAAACTAAGTGAATTCGATACCTGGAAGCGAAGATATTTAGAGTTGACTCTAGAATTTCTTAAAACGCTTATATCTCCGTAACGGAGCGTCCTAGCACCTTAAAACTAACACAAAAAATCCAAAAATTATTTTTTCAAAATTGTTCTAAATTATCTTTTATCTTCATGCATACACTTCGTAGAGGGTCGAAACATGCACCAGGAGATAAATAATTGTCTCACCTTCCCTTTACAAAAGAAACTAAGTGAATTCGATACCTGGAAGCGAAGATATTTAGAGTTGACTCTAGAATTTCTTAAAACGCTTATATCTCCGTAACGGAGCGTCCTAGCACCTTAAAACTAACACAAAAAATCCAAAAATTATTTTTTCAAAATTGTTCTAAATTATCTTTTATCTTCATGCATACACTTCGTAGAGGGTCGAAACATGCACCAGGAGATAAATAATTGTCTCACCTTCCCTTTACAAAAGAAACTAAGTGAATTCGATACCTGGAAGCGAAGATATTTAGAGTTGACTCTAGAATTTCTTAAAACGCTTATATCTCCGTAACGGCGCGTCCTAGCACCTTAAAACTAACACAAAAAATCCAAAAAATATTTTTTCAAAATTGTTCTAAATTATTTTTTATCTTCATGCATACACTTCGTAGAGGGTCGAAACATGCACCAGGAGATAAATAATTGTCTCACCTTCCCTTTACAAAAGAGACTAAGTGAATTCGATACCTGGAAGCGAAGATATTTAGAGTTGACTCTAGAATTTCTTAAAACGCTTATATCTCCGTAACGGAGCGTCCTAGCACCTTAAAACTAACACAAAAAATCCAAAAATTATTTTTTCAAAATTGTTCTAAATTATCTTTTATCTTCATGCATACACTTCGTAGAGGGTCGAAACATGCACCAGGAGATAAATAATTGTCTCACCTTCCCTTTACAAAAGAAACTAAGTGAATTCGATACCTGGAAGCGAAGATATTTAGAGTTGACTCTAGAATTTCTTAAAACGCTTATATCTCCGTAACGGAGCGTCCTAGCACCTTAAAACTAACACAAAAAATCCAAAAATTATTTTTTCAAAAATGTTCTAAATTATCTTTTGACTTCATGCATACACTTCGTAGAGGGTCGAAACATGCACCAGGAGATAAATAATTGTCTCACCTTCCCTTTACAAAAGAAACTAAGTGAATTCGATACCTGGAAGCGAAGATATTTAGAGTTGACTCTAGAATTTCTTAAAACGCTTATATCTCCGTAACGGCGCGTCCTAGCACCTTAAAACTAACACAAAAAATCCAAAAATTATTTTTTCAAAAATGTTCTAAATTATCTTTTATCTTCATGCATACACTTCGTAGAGGGTCGAAACATGCACCAGGAGATAAATAATTGTCTCACCTTCCCTTTACAAAAGAAACTAAGTGAATTCGATACCTGGAAGCGAAGATATTTAGAGTTGACTCTAGAATTTCTTAAAACGCTTATATCTCCGTAACGGAGCGTCCTAGCATCTTAAAACTAACACAAAAAATCCAAAAATTCTTTTTTCAAAAATGTTCTAAATTATCTTTTGACTTCATGCATACACTTCGTAGAGGGTCGAAACATGCACCAGGAGATAAATAATTGTCTCACCTTCCCTTTACAAAAGAAACTAAGTGAATTCGATACCTGGAAGCGAAGATATTTAGAGTTGACTCTAGAATTTCTTAAAACGCTTATATCTCCGTAACGGCGCGTCCTAGCACCTTAAAACTAACACAAAAAATCCAAAAATTATTTTTTCAAAAATGTTCTAAATTATCTTTTATCTTCATGCATACACTTCGTAGAGGGTCGAAACATGCACCAGGAGATAAATAATTGTCTCACCTTCCCTTTACAAAAGAAACTAAGTGAATTCGATACCTGGAAGCGAAGATATTTAGAGTTGACTCTAGAATTTCTTAAAACGCTTATATCTCCGTAACGGAGCGTCCTAGCATCTTAAAACTAACACAAAAAATCCAAAAATTATTTTTTCAAAAATGTTCTAAATTATCTTTTATCTTCATGCATACACTTCGTAGAGGGTCGAAACATGCACCAGGAGATAAATAATTGTCTCACCTTCCCTTTACAAAAGAAACTAAGTGAATTCGATACCTGGAAGCGAAGATATTTAGAGTTGACTCTAGAATTTCTTAAAACGCTTATATCTCCGTAACGGAGCGTCCTAGCATCTTAAAACTAACACAAAAAATCCAAAAATTATTTTTTCAAAAATGTTCTAAATTATCTTTTATCTTCATGCATACACTTCGTAGAGGGTCGAAACATGCACCAGGAGATAAATAATTGTCTCACCTTCCCTTTACAAAAGAAACTAAGTGAATTCGATACCTGGAAGCGAAGATATTTAGAGTTGACTCTAGAATTTCTTAAAACGCTTATATCTCCGTAACGGAGCGTCCTAGCATCTTAAAACTAACACAAAAAATCCAAAAATTATTTTTTCAAAAATGTTCTAAATTATCTTTTATCTTCATGCATACACTTCGTAGAGGGTCGAAACATGCACCAGGAGATAAATAATTGTCTCACCTTCCCTTTACAAAAGAAACTAAGTGAATTCGATACCTGGAAGCGAAGATATTTAGAGTTGACTCTAGAATTTCTTAAAACGCTTATATCTCCGTAACGGCGCGTCCTAGCACCTTAAAACTAACACAAAAAATCCAAAAAATATTTTTTCAAAATTGTTCTAAATTATTTTTTATCTTCATGCATACACTTCGTAGAGGGTCGAAACATGCACCAGGAGATAAATAATTGTCTCACCTTCCCTTTACAAAAGAAACTAAGTGAATTCGATACCTGGAAGCGAAGATATTTAGAGTTGACTCTAGAATTTCTTAAAACGCTTATATCTCCGTAACGGCGCGTCCTAGCACCTTAAAACTAACACAAAAAATCCAAAAAATATTTTTTCAAAAATGTTCTAAATTATCTTTTA
Organism: Heteromyza rotundicornis; assembly: GCA_951394025.1. Classification (NCBI taxonomy): domain Eukaryota; kingdom Metazoa; phylum Arthropoda; class Insecta; order Diptera; family Heleomyzidae; genus Heteromyza; species Heteromyza rotundicornis. Next base: position 18,014,718 of record OX596012.1, on the reverse strand, counting down.
TCTTCATGCATACACTTCGTAGAGGGTCGAAACATGCACCAGGAGATAAATAATTGTCTCACCTTCCCTTTACAAAAGAAACTAAGTGAATTCGATACCTGGAAGCGAAGATATTTAGAGTTGACTCTAGAATTTCTTAAAACGCTTATATCTCCGTAACGGCGCGTCCTAGCACCTTAAAACTAACACAAAAAATCCAAAAATTATTTTTTCAAAAATGTTCTAAATTATCTTTTATCTTCATGCATACACTTCGTAGAGGGTCGAAACATGCACCAGGAGATAAATAATTGTCTCACCTTCCCTTTACAAAAGAAACTAAGTGAATTCGATACCTGGAAGCGAAGATATTTAGAGTTGACTCTAGAATTTCTTAAAACGCTTATATCTCCGTAACGGCGCGTCCTAGCACCTTAAAACTAACACAAAAAATCCAAAAAATATTTTTTCAAAATTGTTCTAAATTATTTTTTATCTTCATGCATACACTTCGTAGAGGGTCGAAACATGCACCAGGAGATAAATAATTGTCTCACCTTCCCTTTACAAAAGAGACTAAGTGAATTCGATACCTGGAAGCGAAGATATTTAGAGTTGACTCTAGAATTTCTTAAAACGCTTATATCTCCGTAACGGAGCGTCCTAGCACCTTAAAACGAACACAAAAAATCCAAAAATTATTTTTTCAAAATTGTTCTAAATTATCTTTTATCTTCATGCATACACTTCGTAGAGGGTCGAAACATGCACCAGGAGATAAATAATTGTCTCACCTTCCCTTTACAAAAGAAACTAAGTGAATTCGATACCTGGAAGCGAAGATATTTAGAGTTGACTCTAGAATTTCTTAAAACGCTTATATCTCGTAACGGAGCGTCCTAGCACCTTAAAACTAACACAAAAAATCCAAAAATTATTTTTTCAAAATTGTTCTAAATTATCTTTTATCTTCATGCATACACTTCGTAGAGGGTCGAAACATGCACCAGGAGATAAATAATTGTCTCACCTTCCCTTTACAAAAGAAACTAAGTGAATTCGATACCTGGAAGCGGAAATATTTAGAGTTGACTCTAGAATTTCTTAAAACGCTTATATCTCCGTAACGGAGCGTCCTAGCACCTTAAAACTAACACAAAAAATCCAAAAATTATTTTTTCAAAATTGTTCTAAATTATCTTTTATCTTCATGCATACACTTCGTAGAGGGTCGAAACATGCACCAGGAGATAAATAATTGTCCCACCTTCGCTTTACAAAAGAAACTAAGTGAATTCGAGACCTGGAAGCGAAGATATTTAGAGTTGACTCTAGAATTTCTTAAAACGCTTATATCTCCGTAACGGAGCGTCCTAGCACCTTAAAACTAACACAAAAAATCCAAAAATTATTTTTTCAAAATTGTTCTAAATTATCTTTTATCTTCATGCATACACTTCGTAGAGGGTCGAAACATGCACCAGGAGATAAATAATTGTCCCACCTTCGCTTTACAAAAGAAACTAAGTGAATTCGAGACCTGGAAGCGAAGATATTTAGAGTTGACTCTAGAATTTCTTAAAACGCTTATATCTCCGTAACGGAGCGTCCTAGCACCTTAAAACTAACACAAAAAATCCAAAAATTATTTTTTCAAAATTGTTCTAAATTATCTTTTATCTTCATGCATACACTTCGTAGAGGGTCGAAACATGCACCAGGAGATAAATAATTGTCTCACCTTCCCTTTACAAAAGAAACTAAGTGAATTCGATACCTGGAAGCGGAAATATTTAGAGTTGACTCTAGAATTTCTTAAAACGCTTATATCTCCGTAACGGAGCGTCCTAGCACCTTAAAACTAACACAAAAAATCCAAAAATTATTTTTTCAAAATTGTTCTAAATTATCTTTAATCTTCATGCATACACTTCGTAGAGGGTCGAAACATGCACCAGGAGATAAATAATTGTCTCACCTTCCCTTTACAAAAGAAACTAAGTGAATTCGATACCTGGAAGCGAAGATATTTAGAGTTGACTCTAGAATTTCTTAAAACGCTTATATCTCCGTAACGGAGCGTCCTAGCACCTTAAAACTAACACAAAAAATCCAAAAATTATTTTTTCAAAATTGTTCTAAATTATCTTTTATCTTCATGCATACACTTCGTAGAGGGTCGAAACATGCACCAGGAGATAAATAATTGTCTCACCTTCCCTTTACAAAAGAAACTAAGTGAATTCGATACCTGGAAGCGAAGATATTTAGAGTTGACTCTAGAATTTCTTAAAACGCTTATATCTCCGTAACGGAGCGTCCTAGCACCTTAAAACTAACACAAAAAATCCAAAAATTATTTTTTCAAAATTGTTCTAAATTATCTTTTATCTTCATGCATACACTTCGTAGAGGGTCGAAACATGCACCAGGAGATAAATAATTGTCTCACCTTCCCTTTACAAAATAAACTAAGTGAATTCGATACCTGGAAGCGAAGATATTTAGAGTTGACTCTAGAATTTCTTAAAACGCTTATATCTCCGTAACGGAGCGTCCTAGCACCTTAAAACTAACACAAAAAATCCAAAAATTATTTTTTCAAAATTGTTCTAAATTATCTTTTATCTTCATGCATACACTTCGTAGAGGGTCGAAACATGCACCAGGAGATAAATAATTGTCTCACCTTCCCTTTACAAAAGAAACTAAGTGAATTCGATACCTGGAAGCGGAAATATTTAGAGTTGACTCTAGAATTTCTTAAAACGCTTATATCTCCGTAACGGAGCGTCCTAGCACCTTAAAACTAACACAAAAAATCCAAAAATTATTTTTTCAAAATTGTTCTAAATTATCTTTTATCTTCATGCATACACTTCGTAGAGGGTCGAAACATGCACCAGGAGATAAATAATTGTCCCACCTTCGCTTTACAAAAGAAACTAAGTGAATTCGATACCTGGAAGCGAAGATATTTAGAGTTGACTCTAGAATTTCTTAAAACGCTTATATCTCCGTAACGGAGCGTCCTAGCACCTTAAAACTAACACAAAAAATCCAAAAATTATTTTTTCAAAAATGTTCTAAATTATCTTTTATCTTCATGCATACACTTCGTAGAGGGTCGAAACATGCACCAGGAGATAAATAATTGTCTCACCTTCGCTTTACAAAAGAAACTAAGTGAATTCGATACCTGGAAGCGAAGATATTTAGAGTTGACTCTAGAATTTCTTAAAACGGTTATATCTCCGTAACGGAGCGTCCTAGCACCTTAAAACTAACACAAAAAATCCAAAAATTATTTTTTCAAAATTGTTCTAAATTATCTTTTATCTTCATGCATACACTTCGTAGAGGGTCGAAACATGCACCAGGAGATAAATAATTGTCTCACCTTCCCTTTACAAAAGAAACTAAGTGAATTCGATACCTGGAAGCGGAAATATTTAGAGTTGACTCTAGAATTTCTTAAAACGCTTATATCTCCGTAACCGAGCGTCCTAGCACCTTAAAACTAACACAAAAAATCCAAAAATTATTTTTTCAAAATTGTTCTAAATTATCTTTTATCTTCATGCATACACTTCGTAGAGGGTCGAAACATGCACCAGGAGATAAATAATTGTCCCACCTTCGCTTTACAAAAGAAACTAAGTGAATTCGATACCTGGAAGCGAAGATATTTAGAGTTGACTCTAGAATTTCTTAAAACGCTTATATCTCCGTAACGGAGCGTCCTAGCACCTTAAAACTAACACAAAAAATCCAAAAATTATTTTTTCAAAATTGTTCTAAATTATCTTTAATCTTCATGCATACACTTCGTAGAGGGTCGAAACATGCACCAGGAGATAAATAATTGTCTCACCTTCGCTTTACAAAAGAAACTAAGTGAATTCGATACCTGGAAGCGAAGATATTTAGAGTTGACTCTAGAATTTCTTAAAACGGTTATATCTCCGTAACGGAGCGTCCTAGCACCTTAAAACTAACACAAAAAATCCAAAAATTATTTTTTCAAAAATGTTCTAAATTATCTTTTATCTTCATGCATACACTTCGTGGAGGGTCGAAACATGCACCAGGAGATAAATAATTGTCTCACCTTCCCTTTACAAAAGAAACTAAGTGAATTCGATACCTGGAAGCGGAAATATTTAGAGTTGACTCTAGAATTTCTTAAAACGCTTATATCTCCGTAACGGAGCGTCCATGCACCTTAAAACTAACACAAAAAATCCAAAAATTATTTTTTCAAAATTGTTCTAAATTATCTTTTATCTTCATGCATACACTTCGTAGAGGGTCGAAACATGCACCAGGAGATAAATAATTGTCTCACCTTCCCTTTACAAAAGAAACTAAGTGAATTCGATACCTGGAAGCGGAAATATTTAGAGTTGACTCTAGAATTTCTTAAAACGCTTATATCTCCGTAACGGAGCGTCCTAGCACCTTAAAACTAACACAAAAAATCCAAAAATTATTTTTTCAAAATTGTTCTAAATTATCTTTTATCTTCATGCATACACTTCGTAGAGGGTCGAAACATGCACCAGGAGATAAATAATTGTCCCACCTTCGCTTTACAAAAGAAACTAAGTGAATTCGAGACCTGGAAGCGAAGATATTTAGAGTTGACTCTAGAATTTCTTAAAACGCTTATATCTCCGTAACGGAGCGTCCTAGCACCTTAAAACTAACACAAAAAATCCAAAAATTATTTTTTCAAAATTGTTCTAAATTATTTTTTATCTTCATGCATACACTTCGTAGAGGGTCGAAACATGCACCAGGAGATAAATAATTGTCTCACCTTCCCTTTACAAAAGAAACTAAGTGAATTCGATACCTGGAAGCGGAAATATTTAGAGTTGACTCTAGAATTTCTTAAAACGCTTATATCTCCGTAACGGAGCGTCCTAGCACCTTAAAACTAACACAAAAAATCCAAAAATTATTTTTTCAAAATTGTTCTAAATTATCTTTTATCTTCATGCATACACTTCGTAGAGGGTCGAAACATGCACCAGGAGATAAATAATTGTCTCACCTTCGCTTTACAAAAGAAACTAAGTGAATTCGATACCTGGAAGCGAAGATATTTAGAGTTGACTCTAGAATTTCTTAAAACGCTTATATCTCCGTAACGGAGCGTCCTAGCACCTTAAAACTAACACAAAAAATCCAAAAATTATTTTTTCAAAATTGTTCTAAATTATCTTTTATCTTCATGCATACACTTCGTAGAGGGTCGAAACATGCACCAGGAGATAAATAATTGTCCCACCTTCGCTTTACAAAAGAAACTAAGTGAATTCGAGACCTGGAAGCGAAGATATTTAGAGTTGACTCTAGAATTTCTTAAAACGCTTATATCTCCGTAACGGAGCGTCCTAGCACCTTAAAACTAACACAAAAAATCCAAAAATTATTTTTTCAAAATTGTTCTAAATTATTTTTTATCTTCATGCATACACTTCGTAGAGGGTCGAAACATGCACCAGGAGATAAATAATTGTCTCACCTTCCCTTTACAAAAGAAACTAAGTGAATTCGATACCTGGAAGCGGAAATATTTAGAGTTGACTCTAGAATTTCTTAAAACGGTTATATCTCCGTAACGGAGCGTCCTAGCACCTTAAAACTAACACAAAAAATCCAAAAATTATTTTTTCAAAAATGTTCTAAATTATCTTTTATCTTCATGCATACACTTCGTAGAGGGTCGAAACATGCACCAGGAGATAAATAATTGTCTCACCTTCGCTTTACAAAAGAAACTAAGTGAATTCGATACCTGGAAGCGGAAATATTTAGAGTTGACTCTAGAATTTCTTAAAACGCTTATATCTCCGTAACGGAGCGTCCTAGCACCTTAAAACTAACACAAAAAATCCAAAAATTATTTTTTCAAAATTGTTCTAAATTATCTTTTATCTTCATGCATACACTTCGTAGAGGGTCGAAACATGCACCAGGAGATAAATAATTGTCTCACCTTCCCTTTACAAAAGAAACTAAGTGAATTCGATACCTGGAAGCGGAAATATTTAGAGTTGACTCTAGAATTTCTTAAAACGCTTATATCTCCGTAACGGAGCGTCCTAGCACCTTAAAACTAACACAAAAAATCCAAAAATTATTTTTTCAAAATTGTTCTAAATTATCTTTTATCTTCATGCATACACTTCGTAGAGGGTCGAAACATGCACCAGGAGATAAATAATTGTCCCACCTTCGCTTTACAAAAGAAACTAAGTGAATTCGATACCTGGAAGCGAAAATATTTAGAGTTGACTCTAGAATTTCTTAAAACGCTTATATCTCCGTAACGGAGCGTCCTAGCACCTTAAAACTAACACAAAAAATCCAAAAATTATTTTTTCAAAATTGTTCTAAATTATCTTTAATCTTCATGCATACACTTCGTAGAGGGTCGAAACATGCACCAGGAGATAAATAATTGTCTCACCTTCGCTTTACAAAAGAAACTAAGTGAATTCGATACCTGGAAGCGAAGATATTTAGAGTTGACTCTAGAATTTCTTAAAACGCTTATATCTCCGTAACGGAGCGTCCTAGCACCTTAAAACTAACACAAAAAATCCAAAAATTATTTTTTCAAAATTGTTCTAAATTATCTTTAATCTTCATGCATACACTTCGTAGAGGGTCGAAACATGCACCAGGAGATAAATAATTGTCTCACCTTCCCTTTTCAAAAGAAACTAAGTGAATTCGATACCTGGAAGCGGAAATATTTAGAGTTGACTCTAGAATTTCTTAAAACGCTTATATCTCCGTAACGGAGCGTCCTAGCACATTAAAACTAACACAAAAAATCCAAAAATTATTTTTTCAAAATTGTTCTAAATTATCTTTTATCTTCATGCATACACTTCGTAGAGGGTCGAAACATGCACCAGGAGATAAATAATTGTCTCACCTTCCCTTTACAAAAGAAACTAAGTGAATTCGATACCTGGAAGCGGAAATATTTAGAGTTGACTCTAGAATTTCTTAAAACGCTTATATCTCCGTAACGGAGCGTCCTAGCACATTAAAACTAACACAAAAAATCCAAAATTATTTTTTCAAAATTGTTCTAAATTATCTTTTATCTTCATGCATACACTTCGTAGAGGGTCGAAACATGCACCAGGAGATAAATAATTGTCTCACCTTCCCTTTACAAAAGAAACTAAGTGAATTCGATACCTGGAAGCGAAGATATTTAGAGTTGACTCTAGAATTTCTTAAAACGCTTATATCTCCGTAACGGAGCGTCCTAGCACATTAAAACTAACACAAAAAATCCAAAAATTATTTTTTCAAAATTGTTCTAAATTATCTTTTATCTTCATGCATACACTTCGTAGAGGGTCGAAACATGCACCAGGAGATAAATAATTGTCTCACCTTCCCTTTACAAAAGAAACTAAGTGAATTCGATACCTGGAAGCGGAAATATTTAGAGTTGACTCTAGAATTTCTTAAAACGCTTATATCTCCGTAACGGAGCGTCCATGCACCTTAAAACTAACACAAAAAATCCAAAAATTATTTTTTCAAAATTGTTCTAAATTATCTTTTATCTTCATGCATACACTTCGTAGAGGGTCGAAACATGCACCAGGAGATAAATAATTGTCTCACCTTCCCTTTACAAAAGAAACTAAGTGAATTCGATACCTGGAAGCGGAAATATTTAGAGTTGACTCTAGAATTTCTTAAAACGCTTATATCTCCGTAACGGAGCGTCCTAGCACCTTAAAACTAACACAAAAAATCCAAAAATTATTTTTTCAAAATTGTTCTAAATTATCTTTTATCTTCATGCATACACTTCGTAGAGGGTCGAAACATGCACCAGGAGATAAATAATTGTCCCACCTTCGCTTTACAAAAGAAACTAAGTGAATTCGAGACCTGGAAGCGAAGATATTTAGAGTTGACTCTAGAATTTCTTAAAACGCTTATATCTCCGTAACGGAGCGTCCTAGCACCTTAAAACTAACACAAAAAATCCAAAAATTATTTTTTCAAAATTGTTCTAAATTATTTTTTATCTTCATGCATACACTTCGTAGAGGGTCGAAACATGCACCAGGAGATAAATAATTGTCTCACCTTCCCTTTACAAAAGAAACTAAGTGAATTCGATACCTGGAAGCGGAAATATTTAGAGTTGACTCTAGAATTTCTTAAAACGCTTATATCTCCGTAACGGAGCGTCCTAGCACCTTAAAACTAACACAAAAAATCCAAAAATTATTTTTTCAAAATTGTTCTAAATTATCTTTTATCTTCATGCATACACTTCGTAGAGGGTCGAAACATGCACCAGGAGATAAATAATTGTCTCACCTTCGCTTTACAAAAGAAACTAAGTGAATTCGATACCTGGAAGCGAAGATATTTAGAGTTGACTCTAGAATTTCTTAAAACGGTTATATCTCCGTAACGGAGCGTCCTAGCACCTTAAAACTAACACAAAAAATCCAAAAATTATTTTTTCAAAAATGTTCTAAATTATCTTTTATCTTCATGCATACACTTCGTAGAGGGTCGAAACATGCACCAGGAGATAAATAATTGTCTCACCTTCGCTTTACAAAAGAAACTAAGTGAATTCGATACCTGGAAGCGGAAATATTTAGAGTTGACTCTAGAATTTCTTAAAACGCTTATATCTCCGTAACGGAGCGTCCTAGCACCTTAAAACTAACACAAAAAATCCAAAAATTATTTTTTCAAAATTGTTCTAAATTATCTTTTATCTTCATGCATACACTTCGTAGAGGGTCGAAACATGCACCAGGAGATAAATAATTGTCTCACCTTCCCTTTACAAAAGAAACTAAGTGAATTCGATACCTGGAAGCGGAAATATTTAGAGTTGACTCTAGAATTTCTTAAAACGCTTATATCTCCGTAACGGAGCGTCCTAGCACCTTAAAACTAACACAAAAAATCCAAAAATTATTTTTTCAAAATTGTTCTAAATTATCTTTTATCTTCATGCATACACTTCGTAGAGGGTCGAAACATGCACCAGGAGATAAATAATTGTCCCACCTTCGCTTTACAAAAGAAACTAAGTGAATTCGATACCTGGAAGCGAAGATATTTAGAGTTGACTCTAGAATTTCTTAAAACGGTTATATCTCCGTAACGGAGCGTCCTAGCACCTTAAAACTAACACAAAAAATCCAAAAATTATTTTTTCAAAAATGTTCTAAATTATCTTTTATCTTCATGCATACACTTCGTAGAGGGTCGAAACATGCACCAGGAGATAAATAATTGTCTCACCTTCCCTTTACAAAAGAAACTAAGTGAATTCGATACCTGGAAGCGGAAATATTTAGAGTTGACTCTAGAATTTCTTAAAACGCTTATATCTCCGTAACGGAGCGTCCTAGCACATTAAAACTAACACAAAAAATCCAAAAATTATTTTTTCAAAATTGTTCTAAATTATCTTTTATCTTCATGCATACACTTCGTAGAGGGTCGAAACATGCACCAGGAGATAAATAATTGTCCCACCTTCGCTTTACAAAAGAAACTAAGTGAATTCGATACCTGGAAGCGAAGATATTTAGAGTTGACTCTAGAATTTCTTAAAACGGTTATATCTCCGTAACGGAGCGTCCTAGCACCTTAAAACTAACACAAAAAATCCAAAAATTATTTTTTCAAAATTGTTCTAAATTATCTTTTATCTTCATGCATACACTTCGTAGAGGGTCGAAACATGCACCAGGAGATAAATAATTGTCTCACCTTCCCTTTACAAAAGAAACTAAGTGAATTCGATACCTGGAAGCGGAAATATTTAGAGTTGACTCTAGAATTTCTTAAAACGCTTATATCTCCGTAACGGAGCGTCCTAGCACCTTAAAACTAACACAAAAAATCCAAAAATTATTTTTTCAAAATTGTTCTAAATTATCTTTAATCTTCATGCATACACTTCGTAGAGGGTCGAAACATGCACCAGGAGATAAATAATTGTCCCACCTTCGCTTTACAAAAGAAACTAAGTGAATTCGATACCTGGAAGCGAAGATATTTAGAGTTGACTCTAGAATTTCTTAAAACGCTTATATCTCGTAACGGAGCGTCCTAGCACCTTAAAACTAACACAAAAAATCCAAAAATTATTTTTTCAAAATTGTTCTAAATTATCTTTTATCTTCATGCATACACTTCGTAGAGGGTCGAAACATGCACCAGGAGATAAATAATTGTCTCACCTTCCCTTTACAAAAGAAACTAAGTGAATTCGATACCTGGAAGCGGAAATATTTAGAGTTGACTCTAGAATTTCTTAAAACGCTTATATCTCCGTAACGGAGCGTCCTAGCACCTTAAAACTAACACAAAAAATCCAAAAATTATTTTTTCAAAATTGTTCTAAATTATCTTTTATCTTCATGCATACACTTCGTAGAGGGTCGAAACATGCACCAGGAGATAAATAATTGTGCCACCTTCGCTTTACAAAAGAAACTAAGTGAATTCGAGACCTGGAAGCGAAGATATTTAGAGTTGACTCTAGAATTTCTTAAAACGCTTATATCTCCGTAACGGAGCGTCCTAGCACCTTAAAACTAACACAAAAAATCCAAAATTATTTTTTCAAAATTGTTCTAAATTATCTTTTATCTTCATGCATACACTTCGTAGAGGGTCGAAACATGCACCAGGAGATAAATAATTGTCCCACCTTCGCTTTACAAAAGAAACTAAGTGAATTCGAGACCTGGAAGCGAAGATATTTAGAGTTGACTCTAGAATTTCTTAAAACGCTTATATCTCCGTAACGGAGCGTCCTAGCACCTTAAAACTAACACAAAAAATCCAAAAATTATTTTTTCAAAATTGTTCTAAATTATCTTTAATCTTCATGCATACACTTCGTAGAGGGTCGAAACATGCACCAGGAGATAAATAATTGTCTCACCTTCGCTTTACAAAAGAAACTAAGTGAATTCGATACCTGGAAGCGAAGATATTTAGAGTTGACTCTAGAATTTCTTAAAACGCTTATATCTCCGTAACGGAGCGTCCTAGCACCTTAAAACTAACACAAAAAATCCAAAAATTATTTTTTCAAAATTGTTCTAAATTATCTTTAATCTTCATGCATACACTTCGTAGAGGGTCGAAACATGCACCAGGAGATAAATAATTGTCCCACCTTCGCTTTACAAAAGAAACTAAGTGAATTCGATACCTGGAAGCGAAGATATTTAGAGTTGACTCTAGAATTTCTTAAAACGCTTATATCTCCGTAACGGAGCGTCCTAGCACCTTAAAACTAACACAAAAAATCCAAAAATTATTTTTTCAAAATTGTTCTAAATTATCTTTTATTTTCATGCATACACTTCGTAGAGGGTCGAAACATGCACCAGGAGATAAATAATTGTCCCACCTTCGCTTTACAAAAGAAACTAAGTGAATTCGATACCTGGAAGCGAAGATATTTAGAGTTGACTCTAGAATTTCTTAAAACGCTTATATCTCCGTAACGGAGCGTCCTAGCACCTTAAAACTAACACAAAAAATCCAAAAATTATTTTTTCAAAATTGTTCTAAATTATCTTTAATCTTCATGCATACACTTCGTAGAGGGTCGAAACATGCACCAGGAGATAAATAATTGTCTCACCTTCGCTTTACAAAAGAAACTAAGTGAATTCGATACCTGGAAGCGAAGATATTTAGAGTTGACTCTAGAATTTCTTAAAACGCTTATATCTCCGTAACGGAGCGTCCTAGCACCTTAAAACTAACACAAAAAATCCAAAAATTATTTTTTCAAAATTGTTCTAAATTATCTTTAATCTTCATGCATACACTTCGTAGAGGGTCGAAACATGCACCAGGAGATAAATAATTGTCTCACCTTCGCTTTACAAAAGAAACTAAGTGAATTCGATACCTGGAAGCGAAGATATTTAGAGTTGACTCTAGAATTTCTTAAAACGCTTATATCTCCGTAACGGAGCGTCCTAGCACCTTAAAACTAACACAAAAAATCCAAAAATTATTTTTTCAAAATTGTTCTAAATTATCTTTAATCTTCATGCATACACTTCGTAGAGGGTCGAAACATGCACCAGGAGATAAATAATTGTCCCACCTTCGCTTTACAAAAGAAACTAAGTGAATTCGATACCTGGAAGCGAAGATATTTAGAGTTGACACTAGAATTTCTTAAAACGCTTATATCTCCGTAACGGAGCGTCCTAGCACCTTAAAACTAACACAAAAAATCCAAAAATTATTTTTTCAAAATTGTTCTAAATTATCTTTAATCTTCATGCATACACTTCGTAGAGGGTCGAAACATGCACCAGGAGATAAATAATTGTCTCACCTTCGCTTTACAAAAGAAACTAAGTGAATTCGATACCTGGAAGCGAAGATATTTAGAGTTGACTCTAGAATTTCTTAAAACGCTTATATCTCCGTAACGGAGCGTCCTAGCACCTTAAAACTAACACAAAAAATCCAAAAATTATTTTTTCAAAATTGTTCTAAATTATCTTTTATCTTCATGCATACACTTCGTAGAGGGTCGAAACATGCACCAGGAGATAAATAATTGTCCCACCTTCGCTTTACAAAAGAAACTAAGTGAATTCGATACCTGGAAGCGAAGATATTTAGAGTTGACTCTAGAATTTCTTAAAACGCTTATATCTCCGTAACGGAGCGTCCTAGCACCTTAAAACTAACACAAAAAATCCAAAAATTATTTTTTCAAAATTGTTCTAAATTATCTTTTATCTTCATGCATACACTTCGTAGAGGGTCGAAACATGCACCAGGAGATAAATAATTGTCCCACCTTCGCTTTACAAAAGAAACTAAGTGAATTCGATACCTGGAAGCGAAGATATTTAGAGTTGACTCTAGAATTTCTTAAAACGCTTATATCTCCGTAACGGAGCGTCCTAGCACCTTAAAACTAACACAAAAAATCCAAAAATTATTTTTTCAAAATTGTTCCAAATTATCTTTTATCTTCATGCATACACTTCGTAGAGGGTCGAAACATGCACCAGGAGATAAATAATTGTCCCACCTTCGCTTTACAAAAGAAACTAAGTGAATTCGATACCTGGAAGCGAAGATATTTAGAGTTGACTCTAGAATTTCTTAAAACGCTTATATCTCCGTAACGGAGCGTCCTAGCACCTTAAAACTAACACAAAAAATCCAAAAATTATTTTTTCAAAATTGTTCCAAATTATCTTTTATCTTCATGCATACACTTCGTAGAGGGTCGAAACATGCACCAGGAGATAAATAATTGTCCCACCTTCGCTTTACAAAAGAAAATAAGTGAATTCGATACCTGGAAGCGAAGATATTTAGAGTTGACTCTAGAATTTCTTAAAACGCTTATATCTCCGTAACGGAGCGTCCTAGCACCTTAAAACTAACACAAAAAATCCAAAAATTATTTTTTCAAAATTGTTCCAAATTATCTTTTATCTTCATGCATACACTTCGTAGAGGGTCGAAACATGCACCAGGAGATAAATAATTGTCCCACCTTCGCTTTACAAAAGAAACTAAGTGAATTCGATACCTGGAAGCGAAGATATTTAGAGTTGACTCTAGAATTTCTTAAAACGCTTATATCTCCGTAACGGAGCGTCCTAGCACCTTAAAACTAACACAAAAAATCCAAAAATTATTTTTTCAAAATTGTTCCAAATTATCTTTTATCTTCATGCATACACTTCGTAGAGGGTCGAAACATGCACCAGGAGATAAATAATTGTCCCACCTTCGCTTTACAAAAGAAACTAAGTGAATTCGATACCTGGAAGCGAAGATATTTAGAGTTGACTCTAGAATTTCTTAAAACGCTTATATCTCCGTAACGGAGCGTCCTAGCACCTTAAAACTAACACAAAAAATCCAAAAATTATTTTTTCAAAATTGTTCCAAATTATCTTTTATCTTCATGCATACACTTCGTAGAGGGTCGAAACATGCACCAGGAGATAAATAATTGTCCCACCTTCGCTTTACAAAAGAAACTAAGTGAATTCGATACCTGGAAGCGAAGATATTTAGAGTTGACTCTAGAATTTCTTAAAACGCTTATATCTCCGTAACGGAGCGTCCTAGCACCTTAAAACTAACACAAAAAATCCAAAAATTATTTTTTCAAAATTGTTCCAAATTATCTTTTATCTTCATGCATACACTTCGTAGAGGGTCGAAACATGCACCAGGAGATAAATAATTGTCCCACCTTCGCTTTACAAAAGAAACTAAGTGAATTCGATACCTGGAAGCGAAGATATTTAGAGTTGACTCTAGAATTTCTTAAAACGCTTATATCTCCGTAACGGAGCGTCCTAGCACCTTAAAACTAACACAAAAAATCCAAAAATTATTTTTTCAAAATTGTTCCAAATTATCTTTTATCTTCATGCATACACTTCGTAGAGGGTCGAAACATGCACCAGGAGATAAATAATTGTCCCACCTTCGCTTTACAAAAGAAACTAAGTGAATTCGATACCTGGAAGCGAAGATATTTAGAGTTGACTCTAGAATTTCTTAAAACGCTTATATCTCCGTAACGGAGCGTCCTAGCACCTTAAAACTAACACAAAAAATCCAAAAATTATTTTTTCAAAATTGTTCTAAATTCTCTTTAATCTTCATGCATACACTTCGTAGAGGGTCGAAACATGCACCAGGAGATAAATAATTGTCCCACCTTCGCTTTACAAAAGAAACTAAGTGAATTCGATACCTGGAAGCGAAGATATTTAGAGTTGACTCTAGAATTTCTTAAAACGCTTATATCTCCGTAACGGAGCGTCCTAGCACCTTAAAACTAACACAAAAAATCCAAAAATTATTTTTTCAAAATTGTTCAAAATTATCTTTAATCTTCATGCATACACTTCGTAGAGGGTCGAAACATGCACCAGGAGATAAATAATTGTCCCACCTTCGCTTTACAAAAGAAACTAAGTGAATTCGATACCTGGAAGCGAAGATATTTAGAGTTGACTCTAGAATTTCTTAAAACGCTTATATCTCCGTAACGGAGCGTCCTAGCACCTTAAAACTAACACAAAAAATTGTTCTAAATTCTCTTTTATCTTCATGCATACACTTCGTAGAGGGTCGAAACATGCACCAGGAGATAAATAATTGTCCCACCTTCGCTTTACAAAAGAAACTAAGTGAATTCGATACCTGGAAGCGAAGATATTTAGAGTTGACTCTAGAATTTCTTAAAACGCTTATATCTCCGTAACGGAGCGTCCTAGCACCTTAAAACTAACACAAAAAATCCAAAAATTATTTTTTCAAAATTGTTCAAAATTATCTTTAATCTTCATGCATACACTTCGTAGAGGGTCGAAACATGCACCAGGAGATAAATAATTGTCCCACCTTCGCTTTACAAAAGAAACTAAGTGAATTCGATACCTGGAAGCGAAGATATTTAGAGTTGACTCTAGAATTTCTTAAAACGCTTATATCTCCGTAACGGAGCGTCCTAGCACCTTAAAACTAACACAAAAAATTGTTCTAAATTCTCTTTTATCTTCATGCATACACTTCGTAGAGGGTCGAAACATGCACCAGGAGATAAATAATTGTCCCACCTTCGCTTTACAAAAGAAACTAAGTGAATTCGATACCTGGAAGCGAAGATATTTAGAGTTGACTCTAGAATTTCTTAAAACGCTTATATCTCCGTAACGGAGCGTCCTAGCACCTTAAAACTAACACAAAAAATCCAAAAATTATTTTTTCAAAATTGTGCTAAATTATCTTTTATCTTCATGCATACACTTCGTAGAGGGTCGAAACATGCACCAGGAGATAAATAATTGTCTCACCTTCCCTTTACAAAAGAAACTAAGTGAATTCGATACCTGGAAGCGAAGATATTTAGAGTTGACTCTAGAATTTCTTAAAACGGTTATATCTCCGTAACAGAGCGTCGTAGCACCTTAAAACTAACACAAAAAATCCAAAAATTATTTTTTCAAAATTGTTCTAAATTATCTTTTATCTTCATGCATACACTTCGTAGAGGGTCGAAACATGCACCAGGAGATAAATAATTGTCTCACCTTCCCTTTACAAAAGAAACTAAGTGAATTCGATACCTGGAAGCGAAGATATTTAGAGTTGACTCTAGAATTTCTTAAAACGGTTATATCTCCGTAACAGAGCGTCGTAGCACCTTAAAACTAACACAAAAAATCCAAAAATTATTTTTTCAAAATTGTTCTAAATTATCTTTTATCTTCATGCATACACTTCGTAGAGGGTCGAAACATGCACCAGGAGATAAATAATTGTCTCACCTTCCCTTTTCAAAAGAAACTAAGTGAATTCGATACCTGGAAGCGAAGATATTTAGAGTTGACTCTAGAATTTCTTAAAACGGTTATATCTCCGTAACGGAGCGTCCTAGCACCTTAAAACTAACACAAAAAATCCAAAAATTATTTTTTCAAAATTGTGCTAAATTATCTTTTATCTTCATGCATACACTTCGTAGAGGGTCGAAACATGCACCAGGAGATAAATAATTGTCTCACCTTCCCTTTACAAAAGAAACTAAGTGAATTCGATACCTGGAAGCGGAAATATTTAGAGTTGACTCTAGAATTTCTTAAAACGCTTACAAAAGAAACTAAGTGAAGCGAAGATATTTAGAGTTGACTCTAGAATTTCTTAAAACGCTTATATCTCCGTAACGGAGCGTCCTAGCACCTTAAAACTAACACAAAAAATCCAAAAATTATTTTTTCAAAATTGTGCTAAATTATCTTTTATCTTCATGCATACACTTCGTAGAGGGTCGAAACATGCACCAGGAGATAAATAATTGTCTCACCTTCCCTTTACAAAAGAAACTAAGTGAATTCGATACCTGGAAGCGAAGATATTTAGAGTTGACTCTAGAATTTCTTAAAACGGTTATATCTCCGTAACAGAGCGTCGTAGCACCTTAAAACTAACACAAAAAATCCAAAAATTATTTTTTCAAAATTGTTCTAAATTATCTTTTATCTTCATGCATACACTTCGTAGAGGGTCGAAACATGCACCAGGAGATAAATAATTGTCTCACCTTCCCTTTTCAAAAGAAACTAAGTGAATTCGATACCTGGAAGCGGAAATATTTAGAGTTGACTCTAGAATTTCTTAAAACGGTTATATCTCCGTAACGGAGCGTCCTAGCACCTTAAAACTAACACAAAAAATCCAAAAATTATTTTTTCAAAATTGTGCTAAATTATCTTTTATCTTCATGCATACACTTCGTAGAGGGTCGAAACATGCACCAGGAGATAAATAATTGTCTCACCTTCCCTTTACAAAAGAAACTAAGTGAATTCGATACCTGGAAGCGAAGATATTTAGAGTTGACTCTAGAATTTCTTAAAACGGTTATATCTCCGTAACAGAGCGTCGTAGCACCTTAAAACTAACACAAAAAATCCAAAAATTATTTTTTCAAAATTGTTCTAAATTATCTTTTATCTTCATGCATACACTTCGTAGAGGGTCGAAACATGCACCAGGAGATAAATAATTGTCTCACCTTCCCTTTACAAAAGAAACTAAGTGAATTCGATACCTGGAAGCGCAGATATTTAGAGTTGACTCTATAATTTCTTAAAACGCTTATATCTCCGTAACGGAGCGTCCTAGCACCTTAAAACTAACACAAAAAATCCAAAAATTATTTTTTCAAAATTGTGCTAAATTATCTTTTATCTTCATGCATACACTTCGTAGAGGGTCGAAACATGCACCAGGAGATAAATAATTGTCTCACCTTCCCTTTACAAAATAAACTAAGTGAATTCGATACCTGGAAGCGAAGATATTTAGAGTTGACTCTAGAATTTCTTAAAACGCTTATATCTCCGTAACAGAGCGTCGTAGCACCTTAAAACTAACACAAAAAATCCAAAAATTATTTTTTCAAAATTGTTCTAAATTATTTTTTATTTTCATGCATACACTTCGTAGAGGGTCGAAACATGCACCAGGAGATAAATAATTGTCTCACCTTCCCTTTACAAAAGAAACTAAGTGAATTCGATACCTGGAAGCGCAGATATTTAGAGTTGACTCTATAATTTCTTAAAACGCTTATATCTCCGTAACGGAGCGTCCTAGCACCTTAAAACTAACACAAAAAATCCAAAAATTATTTTTTCAAAAATGTTCTAAATTATCTTTTATCTTCATGCATACACTTCGTAGAGGGTCGAAACATGCACCAGGAGATAAATAATTGTCTCACCTTCCCTTTACAAAAGAAACTAAGTGAATTCGATACCTGGAAGCGCAGATATTTAGAGTTGACTCTATAATTTCTTAAAACGCTTATATCTCCGTAACGGAGCGTCCTAGCACCTTAAAACTAACACAAAAAATCCAAAAATTATTTTTTCAAAAATGTTCTAAATTATCTTTTATCTTCATGCATACACTTCGTAGAGGGTCGAAACATGCACCAGGAGATAAATAATTGTCTCACCTTCCCTTTACAAAATAAACTAAGTGAATTCGATACCTGGAAGCGAAGATATTTAGAGTTGACTCTAGAATTTCTTAAAACGGTTATATCTCCGTAACAGAGCGTCGTAGCACCTTAAAACTAACACAAAAAATCCAAAAATTATTTTTTCAAAAATGTTCTAAATTATCTTTTATCTTCATGCATACACTTCGTAGAGGGTCGAAACATGCACCAGGAGATAAATAATTGTCTCACCTTCCCTTTACAAAATAAACTAAGTGAATTCGATACCTGGAAGCGAAGATATTTAGAGTTGACTCTAGAATTTCTTAAAACGCTTATATCTCCGTAACAGAGCGTCGTAGCACCTTAAAACTAACACAAAAAATCCAAAAATTATTTTTTCAAAATTGTTCTAAATTATTTTTTATTTTCATGCATACACTTCGTAGAGGGTCGAAACATGCACCAGGAGATAAATAATTGTCTCACCTTCCCTTTACAAAAGAAACTAAGTGAATTCGATACCTGGAAGCGCAGATATTTAGAGTTGACTCTATAATTTCTTAAAACGCTTATATCTCCGTAACGGAGCGTCCTAGCACCTTAAAACTAACACAAAAAATCCAAAAATTATTTTTTCAAAAATGTTCTAAATTATCTTTTATCTTCATGCATACACTTCGTAGAGGGTCGAAACATGCACCAGGAGATAAATAATTGTCTCACCTTTCCTTTACAAAAGAAACTAAGTGAATTCGATACCTGGAAGCGAAGATATTTAGAGTTGACTCTAGAATTTCTTAAAACGGTTATATCTCCGTAACAGAGCGTCGTAGCACCTTAAAACTAACACAAAAAATCCAAAAATTATTTTTTCAAAATTGTTCTAAATTATCTTTTATCTTCATGCATACACTTCGTAGAGGGTCGAAACATGCACCAGGAGATAAATAATTGTCCCACCTTCGCTTTACAAAAGAAACTAAGTGAATTCGATACCTGGAAGCGAAGATATTTAGAGTTGACTATAGAATTTCTTAAAACGCTTATATCTCCGTAACGGAGCGTCCTAGCACCTTAAAACTAACACAAAAAATCCAAAAATTATTTTTTCAAAATTGTTCCAAATTATCTTTTATCTTCATGCATACACTTCGTAGAGGGTCGAAACATGCACCAGGAGATAAATAATTGTCCCACCTTCGCTTTACAAAAGAAACTAAGTGAATTCGATACCTGGAAGCGAAGATATTTAGAGTTGACTCTAGAATTTCTTAAAACGCTTATATCTCCGTAACGGAGCGTCCTAGCACCTTAAAACTAACACAAAAAATCCAAAAATTATTTTTTCAAAATTGTTCCAAATTATCTTTTATCTTCATGCATACACTTCGTAGAGGGTCGAAACATGCACCAGGAGATAAATAATTGTCCCACCTTCGCTTTACAAAAGAAACTAAGTGAATTCGATACCTGGAAGCGAAGATATTTAGAGTTGACTCTAGAATTTCTTAAAACGCTTATATCTCCGTAACGGAGCGTCCTAGCACCTTAAAACTAACACAAAAAATCCAAAAATTATTTTTTCAAAATTGTTCCAAATTATCTTTTATCTTCATGCATACACTTCGTAGAGGGTCGAAACATGCACCAGGAGATAAATAATTGTCTCACCTTCCCTTTACAAAAGAAACTAAGTGAATTCGATACCTGGAAGCGCAGATATTTAGAGTTGACTATAGAATTTCTTAAAACGCTTATATCTCCGTAACAGAGCCTCCTAGCACCTTAAAACTAACACAAAAAATCCAAAAATTATTTTTTCAAAAATGTTCTAAATTATCTTTTATCTTCATGCATACACTTCGTAGAGGGTCGAAACATGCACCAGGAGATAAATAATTGTCCTAGCACCTTAAAACTAACACAAAAAATCCAAAAATTATTTTTTCAAAAATGTTCTAAATTTTCTTTTATCTTCATGCATACACTTTGTAGAGGGTCGAAACATGCACCAGGAGATAAATAATTGTCAAACCTTTCCTTTACTACGGGAATCCGATATCTTGAAGCGGAGATAATTGCAGTTGAATCTAGAACTACATTTCGCTATGGATCCAAATTTCACATGCAGCTTGATTTTTATCTCAGCTTTCATTTGCAAAAGAAACTGAGGGAATCCGAAACTAAAAAAACTCTTTTGATTTCCTTTTTGTTTTTGTTTTTACTTATGCCGGTACTTAAACAACAGCAATAGGACCCCTAATACAAAAGAATGTAGGAACCACTGCTGATATTTTAGAATCAACGAGACAGTCAAATATCGTCAACATAACCGTCTCGAGCCACTTACATTTCAGTCGATCAACAAAATGCTCTGTAGTTTCCAACATTCCACATTTCAAATGTAATTGGGTCGCTTCTATTCGTCAACGGGCAATTACAAAACATTCAGTTTTGGTTGGAAACTGATGCCGTTTTCACATCGTTTCGATTTAATTTTTTTCTCAGTGTACTTCCTCCAAATGCAATTAGACTCCTTCTAATATTAAAAAAGCCTAATAATACAAAATTAAACCACCAATAAAGCAATCACATTGTACTGCAGAGCAACCGCAAGCGAAGAAGATAAATGGATTTACAATTGGCCACATTTGAATGTATCCCATTCAAATTTGAAGATTATCTAAATTCTTTATAATATTTTAGAGAAATAAAATTCAACTTGAAAACCGAATCAAAAGGAAAAACCGAAAACATTCTACGCCACAAACGTTTATTTATGCCGCCCACGTGTCAAGTTCTACGCCTAAATGTCCCCACCAAGTAAATCTTGAAAGCCGTCTTAAATCTTAAATGTTCATCATCAGCATTATGTCCGCACGCCAATGTCGTTGTGGGTTTTGCCAAATCTGTGTAATATTTTCGCTTCTTATTGGACGAATGTCAAACACTTTAAAAGAAAAAAAAAACTTAAAATTATTGCAAAGTTTTGTGTTTTTTTGTTGTTGTGCGTGGGGGATGTGTGTGTATTAGTATTGTTTATGTTTATTTTTTTTTTTAACTTTTTTTTGTTTTTTCTGTTTTTTTTTCTGTTTCTGTTGGCAAAATATACCTTACTGTGCTTTCCTTTGCTTTTGCACAATCCCGAATCCATGTCCCCCAGGCATTTCATAGAAGTTTTCAAAGTGTTTGAAACATTCAACCAGCGCAAAGCTCGCTGCTTCATGCTTTATTCGTATTTGGTGGTTTGCATTTTTTTTTCGTTCTTGTTCTTCTTTGTGTGTGTGTGTGTGTGTGTGTGTGTGCGCTGGTTTGTGTCGCTTTCAACACATTCTACATTTTGTGGGAAAATCAATTAAACCGGAAATGCATGTATGCCACACGTGCAGCCAACATCCGCTTACATGAAAAATCAACTTAAAAACTATACGGTTTACAGTACGAGTAACAGTACGATGGAACCAAACACCGAACCGAACATAAAGCGTCGAGTGTTAAAATGCAAAAATGAAAGGACAAAAGCCAAAATCAACAGAATTTCAATCACAATCGACATTACGGGGGAGAGGGGGGAGGGTTGCAGTGTATGGATAAAGACCAACTGAAGCCAGTGGTTCTCTCTACATTGAGTAAGGGGGAATGTGTCTCCTCTATTGTGTGGCATGAGGGGTGCACTGGTTGGTATGTAGTTAGTGATGGTTTCAAAAACGACATAAATACTGCTTACGTAAGTGCTTGACATTCTTCCTTTCGGGCAAAACGTAACGAAACGAATCGAAAGGCGAAATGCTTTGCAGTTGGACATACAATTTTTGTTCCGTGGAATTTTTTGATGGTTTTGCTTTCTCTGTTTTCTGTGTATTTTTTGTTATTGTTTTTCGTTTTTTGTTTTTTTTCTGCTTCTTCTTTTTCTGTGTGCGTGTGTGTGGAATTGCCGGAAGGAAGCAAAACTGTCAGTGGAGTTGATTTGATGAGGTTGATGGCTGTGATGGCTGAGAGCTGAGAGATCATGATGAAGTGTCGCACGAGGTAATTGACAGAAACGTGAGTATTTACAATGGGGGTCCAAGTCGGTGCAAAACGAAAATTTCTGATTACTTCGACATCTGATTGACGGCACTCAACCATGAGTTTTTCTTTTTCTTTGCACATAAATTGGAAATCTTTGTCGAATTGCTTTGCGTTCGGAAATTCGTGCAATTCCATCTACTTTCTTCACAATTTTCATTTGACTCTGCTTAGCTTAAACATAGGGTCGCACTGAATTTTTTCAAGTAATAATTATAGCGTAGAAAACGACAGAAGTAAGCTCTTCCAATTATATTCGCCCGTTATTAAAGTATAAGTAGCACGAAAAAAAATCCTTTTGTTGTTTTTGTAATCTTTTGTGTCATCCTTAATTAATAATTTTATGCTTATTGCAAGTGTGATTAAGCTAAAACTAGAAGAAAAGGGAAAAAAATCGTCGCCATTGTCATTTGCCATCGTCAAGGACTACTACGAGCCATTGACAATGTGCTGCTATCAAAAGGGACTAAATACAACTACGCACAGTTGCCTTAGCAGCTGTCTGCAATGGCATCCTCAACGGCGTGTTAATTAATTGCTCAATTAATTTAATGCCCACCAGATGGTCCGTGGGTGCGCTCATCTACTTCCTCGCCCGCTTGTCGTATGCTTTCCGCTCGATACTCTTCACTGCCTTCCGTCATTATTTGCCAAACGCTTTTTCTGCCAAAGCTCAAGAAGTCAATTGTCAGCTGCTTAGCGTCGTGACTTTGAAGGGGTCCTTCGCCCGGTGAAGTATTGCCTCGCCAAGATTCAGATTCGATTCAGTAGTCGAAATTAATTGCCAGCAATTTAAATTTCAGAATTTTCGGTTATTATTTTAATGACCTGAGCGCGGGCTGTGTGTTGTGTTGCGAATTGTTTGGATTTAATTTGGTTGGCTTTTTGTACAAGTGGCGACAAATCATTCACATTTGTGTGTGTGCTTTCTCGTTGGCACTTGAAGAGTTATGTGGCGAATGGTTAAAGTAACACATTTCGGTACGAAGATTGAGTAATAGACGGCTGGCAAGGGAAAGTTTGAGAAATTATTGCTAGTAAGAGATGTATCGGCGGTCCGAGCGATGCTAAAATACCCTATAGATACAAGTACGATAGCTTTTTTGACAAATGTTTGATAATTTCTCGACAATTTTATGATAATTTTTCGATAATTTCCAATTTTATTTCATTGCTGTTTCACTTCCTTTTGTTCCTGTCCATTGCTATTTCGTTCCAGTTTATTTCCAACCAAAAAAACGGCGATGTTTAGCTCAAGAAGGGAACATATTGGCTAAAAAGAAATGAAATTAGGTTAAAGTATTTAAAGTTGTATGCGTGGCATACTGTTGACCACGATTCATTTTTATTTATTTAGAACAACCGACTTTCTTGAATTTTTCACCTCAAATGGATGGACATTGCACGTAAACTACCAATAAAAATCTGAGTTAAACCAAAAACAATTTTGTTTTTGTATTTCCTGGCAAGTTAATTGTTGTATGTGTATCAGAGCACAGACAATGTAAAAATTCATTTGCCATGCAACTTGCTTGCTGGGACTTTGAGGAAATTCTTCAGCCACGCATGGTAGTAGGTTGCTATACAACAACAAGTAAAAAATTCAGTTTGATGCATTGATGCTGATCAAGAATATATATAGTTTTCCATACCGGACACGCCTCCTTATGGGCATTTCAAACGGTGTGACAAAATAATATACCCTCGGACATTATTGTGTGCAGGGTATAAAAATTAAATAAAGAAAAAAATTTAAAAAAAAAAAAAAAATGCAAATACAAAAACAAAATTTTTTTCCCAATTTAAAGAAATAAAAAAAAAATAATATTATCATATTAAAATTAAATATTTCCATATTTAATACAATTTTAAATACGCTCATATTTGATTTAAATAAAAACAGCTATCAATACGTTTTTATTTGATTTAAATACGTTTTCATTTGATTTCACTATTTTTTCCCTCAGTGTAGGTAACATTAAGTACATCTACTTTAAGGTGGAGTGAGCTTGTATGGGATATCGCTAACGGCAAGTGCGGTATGGAAGCTCCAAGGGATTCTAAGTAAGATATGTTATTAGGACTTTTTAGATATTTTGACGTTTTGTACTGCCACAACTCATTTGAAGTTGGGAAAATTGTGCAACATTTCCTTACATTTAAAAAAAAATAAAAATTAAATAAAAATGCGTTAAACAATAAAGCAAAAACCACTGTATACCATTTTTTTTATAAATAAAAATTTAAAAGCAAAACCACTGAATTTGGTAAACAAAAAACCACTGCAACTATTGGCACTTGCCCTGGAGTGGCGTTTGTTGTAATAATCATACTCATTGCACTACAACAAAATACCCACGCTGTCAATACTGTTGTCTGAATGGACAAATAAGCCAATAGCAAAGACAAGCAAACGTATTTGCAATAACAAAGGTTATTGGAATTAGCGACTGGTAACAGGAGCATATGGAAGGGATAACGGAATGCTATCATTGTTGTTATTTCAATGCTAAAGTGCATGCAACCAATAATTGCAAATTGAATGTAAATATATGATCTGTAATTAGTAGAAAAATTTGCATTCGGTTTAAAAAAAAAATGGTTACAATTCACAAGTAATTTTTCTCGAGTGCGAAAGTATAAAAAGTATGTTGGAATACAATAAGATTTGCAGTCGAAACAGAACGAGTCGCAATTAAAAAAAACCTGAATATTAACAATATCGATTTTCAATTCCTGAAAGTTCAAGGAAATATCTGTCCATTAAAGAACGAAAATATTTTAATTGTTCCCAACGCTACAAAGAATTGGCCAATGAAAAGCTATGTGGAGCCACAGTGCGGCATTCACCTCCGACATCACCAGATCAATTCAGAAGGTGATGCTGATTAAGACACTTGTGTGCAGGATAACATACCCTTTCTTAAAAGAAAAATGTTTTATTTAATGTCTTATCTGTTGGAAAATGCAAAGTTAAAATAAGGATTGAGTATAAAATAAATTAAAATTTTTTGAAAATAACAAATTTCAGTTCATTTAAAGTAAATAGTTAAAATGTATCTTCAGCTGCCATCTTTTAATGTAAACCTCTTACTTCCGGAGCTTGTGGTCTATCCAATTTGAGGTTTTTTGTGCTACCTTTATCTCCAAATTAGCCTGCCTTGCTCGACCAAGCAGAGCCTTTTTTTGTGGAAGCAGAGTGGGTGGGATTTTGGCAAGCGGTTGCTTTTCACACTACGCAACTTTACAAACGTTGACCAAGGCATATTTCAATTGTTTTACTTGTTGTAACAATTCACCCCCTTGGGTTGTGTATGTAGGGATGTGTATGGTTGGAAATGATATCCAATTCAACGCGCATTGAACTTTCCCAAGTAATTGGAAGGCTTCTCAAGTGTAGACACTTTAAGAATTTCCACAATTGACGAAGTGTGTTTACTGAATCGAGTGTTAAGTGTAACAGTTTCGAAAACAACCATAATCTTAAGTACTTACTTAATTGAAACAAATTCATTTATGCCAGGTTTATGGAAATCTGTTCTCGTTTTCATTGATTTTTAAAGCCCCTCAGACTTTGAACGTTTATGAAACCTTTTTAAGTGCAACGTAACTGTTCGTGAAAATTGCTATAAAAGCACTTAATAAGCTGAAAAGGTGAAAAATAAATTTGTAAACGTCCAACTGCACACTGATCCTACCTCAAACTCGACTGTGGCATGGAAAAGTATTTCACAGTCAACACTTGAGTAAACACTCATGTTACACGTAAAAGCTCCTCTTATTTTTATTTGGTTTATTTAACATTGCTCATGTTGCTTGTAAAATATATGTTTGGAAAGTAAAATAAATGTTGAATATTGGATATTGGATAGTGGAATAAATGTAATTCAATAGATAAGAAAAATTACATGCATGGAAGCGCTCATCAGGAATCTGTGATCCGTTTTGATTAAAATTTTGCCATTTATGAGCCACTCCGATTTATATAAAAGAGACGAGTGTTTTTATAACTTCTCCAAAATTTATATTCGTGTTCTATGGAATTTAATTCGTGTTCGTGGCTAGGGTTTGCCATTCACTTTTAGTCCGTGATGTTGAATGATATGGGGAATATCGTTGGTTACATTAATAGCTTTGGTCTTTCGGCTATAAGCCAAAATTCTTTTCCACCCACCATATGGTCGTTGTGGGCGTTGATTAAAAAATACCTTCTGATAGAGCTTTCTTGTAAATTGTGTTAAAAATATATAAATACGAAAAATTTATATTTTTCTTTGTGAACTATGTAAGTATGGTATACAATTTCACACAAGTACTTTTATCGTCGTCGATCTAACAAAATTCACTAAGGCAAAATTTGTAATTTTGAGATATTTGCGTTTAAAGACAAAAATGCGCTCTAAAAATCAAATTGGACATCTAAGGACTGTACCAAAAAGAAACTGCACACCTGGATTTGCTTACAAAATACATTTTTTTTTGAAATTATTTCACGTCACTAGCAACTCGACAATTCTTCATCAAGTTTCGCTTGACAATATCTCAATAACTCTCTATTGAGCGAAAATACGGAGCATTTAGTGGGTTCTCTTATTAGGCGTTATTTTAAGTTATTTCCCTCTAACAAAGCCAGTATGGAACGAGAGTGGCTTGTAGAAGCTTAATCGGGCACATTGTGTTGATCTAAAAATAGTGTAAATCGGCTCTATAGAAACTCCTTCTTGTAAATTTCGGAACATATATTGCCCATCGTCCATCGTAAGGTCGTCCCTGCAAAAAGCCTTCCAGATAAGATCTTTCCCGCCACATTTTTCCATTCCAATTCTTGATACTGACTGGTCGACAGTGTCGCCTCTCTCTTTTATGTAAAATCGGGGACCTGGTAATGTTCTTGAGTTCATCTAAACATACTTTCGTCATTCATTGTAATGCACTCAACTGCATCTCGAAACACATTATGACTTTGCTTTACTCTTTGGACCATATAGGCACTGGTTCAAATATTTTTTGTCAAATCTTGAATTGATATTAATTAATTTTTGATTATTAATTTTATCAAATTTCTGAACTCTTCGACCCTTTTTTCTTCCAAATTTTGGCATATATTTGAGAGAAGAGGTATCTCAGGACTTTTTATAATTTTTTTGACACCATTTAAACTAACTTTGTAGCGTTTTGTCAAATATTTGTACAAAATTCCTTTTTTTGTGAAGTAATTGCAATTTTATACGAAAATTCGACAAAAATTTTAAGAATTATTTTTTTTTAAATGTTAATGAAAAGTAAATTAAAATTGCATACAAAAGATTTAAAATCTTGGCCCAGGGACAATGAAATAACACCAAAACAAAAATCACCAGTGGACTTTGTGATTTTTGACTGAGTAAAAATTGGTCTGTAGGGTTTAATCACAGATTGTAGGATTACTATAGACTAGAACGATGGCGTATTTATCTCGTTTTTGGACAAAAGGGACTTAGTGATTTCTGTTAGAACGACAACGATATCTTCTATATTCCACAAATGAATTTCTTTTCAAATTGCTCATATTTTTTGACAAAGTACCTCTGTGGGCATTTTGGACAAATTTGGTACATAAATGTATATTGTAAAATGTTTGGTAGAGTCACTAAAGCAGCTGACTTTTCGGTACGAGAATTGGTATAATTTTTCCTATTTATGCTGTAAGTAATACATATTTTATACATTTTTGTCTTAATGTGTATACATTTTTTATCAAAGAGTGGTACATGTAACATGCAAAATGTGCACTGCGTCTTTCGACACAGAAATAATAAACAAGCCTAGTCATGTTTTTTTCATAACATCAGACCCCGATACATTTTGGGATTTTGATGACAATGGTATCATTGGTTTTGGTCTCTCTCTCATCGCGTACAAAAAATTAAAAAAATTCGTACATTGAAATAAAAAAATCATATAAAATTGAAATTGCCTGCCTTTCAATTTTAATTTCATGTCAAAATTTGTTAATTTGATGAGAATTGTATCATTCCATTCACTTTTCATATCATACTGATACTTTTTTTGATAAATTGGTATGAAAAACAATAAACTGATAGTATCACGTTTTACACTGCATTATCAATTCACAACACCAAACTAGCAGCACTACTTATCAATTAATATCCTATCAATACTACGTAACTCCCGTAATTTTATAGGAAATAATGATAAAAATTCACATACTTCCATATGCGACAGCAGCCGGCTTAGCCGTGCCACCATAAAAAACGGGCGTTGAATAATTTTAAACGGCTTAGAACTCTACCAAATTTTCTGTGCCAAAACAATTACACAAATACAGAAAATGTGAAAAAACCATTTCCAAAATGATTGAAGGGCATAATTTTTACAAGGGGTAGATTGAAATATTAGCCGGTGATATGCAATTCGCATCTATATTCCTTTATTTTGCGACATTTTCGGACATCATAATAATTGTATATCATATTATATCAATTTTGGTATCATATATAAATTGAAACATCTTTAATTTTTATGTGTTCGTTTTTTGTCGTTTCTAAAACGAATACATTACTCATTTTCTTTTTCTCCTTTTTCGTAATTATTTCTTTGGAGCGAATTATTTTCTGTCTTCACGTTTTCTCATGTAAATTTACGTTGGATCCTTATCAAAATTAAGTTGGTATCCCATCAATTCCTCACTCATATAAATGATAAAGATGTAGTATCAAATTTGATATGTATCACTATCGGCCATATTTTGTCAACGAAATTTGAAGATTTTATGGTACTTTTAGCATTTTTTTGGCACGGTGTACATTTAAAGGCAACATGAGTGAACCATACTCACCAAAGCTGGGCATAGTTAATCGAGAATTTAACTTCGTTAAATTAAAAAGTTAATTGCGTTGAAAAGTTAAATTCGTTAAAAGTTAAATTAAATAGTTAAATTCTCTATAGAAAAATTTTTTTTTCCAAAAAACGCACAAAAAGCATTTTAACTAAGTACAATTGAATGCCTGCACTCACAGAACCTTTTTTCGATCGATTTCAGCCCTCTTAAAAAATGAAAACTTTGTAAAAATTTTACAAAACGAATTTGCCGACGCCCTTTTTTTTTGATTGTCACTACTCTCTCAGAGTTCCAAGTTGATTGGAAAATGTTGGCGGCGGCCAAACAGTTTCGCGCCGACCATAATCGGCTTCAATCGGCGTCGAACAAATCGATGTCAATATCGGTTGAGCCGACACAATCGACTCAATATTTCGCCGCCGACCAAGCCGATACATTTGACGACGGGCTAGGCACGCCGTCTCGACTTGGAACTTTAAATTTTTGTCAACAACACGAAAGAGTTCTGTGTTTACAATTTTTCAACAGTGTGGCAAGGTAGATTATTAAAAATAGTATGAATTCTTAATTTTTACTTTTTTTTTTTTACATTCAATAATAAAAAAATTTTTTTCGTTTCAAAGTTAACTAATGCTAGTTAATCGAAGAAATGTAACTTAACTAAATGAAAAAGGTAATGGTTTTCAAAATTAACTGAAACGTTAAAAATTTAACTTCGTTAATTAACTATTAACGAATTAACTAGTTAATGCCCAGCTTTGATACTCACCAGTTGAGACAATTCAAATTTATTGGTGTCGTTCAGTAAATTAAAAAAAGGAAGAAAATCTAGTCCACAAATGGCATCCCAGCAAAACTTTAATATCGCAACTCTATATAGTTTGGTTTGCGGGCCAAAATGCTTTTTTTTGATAATTCATTTGCATAGAATTTGTTTATTTGACTCTTACCTTAAAGTTTACTGAATACAGTAAGACAATGGCAGCAAGAGAGTTATTGACATGAGTAATTGATTTGAATTTTACGAACCTAAACTCACATAGCCAATTTAAGGTTTCCATTATTTATTATAATTAACCACAAGATAACATTCTTACATAGCTCAATTAGAACCTCAAGCAATAGCTGTCAAGGCTTTCAGCTGGGAGATTTCCAAAAATTTCCCATGAGAATGAATTCGCTTTTTCAATATGTAAACAATAAACCAAAAAAGTTTGTGTATTTGGGTATTCAACACAATTTGTTCATTCATAAATAATATTACAATGAACAGGTATAAATAAATATTGCGCATACGCCTGGGTGTACCTTTTTTTGAAAAATTTTGGGACATACAAGTTATGTCTATTGGATCACATCTCTGGGTGCCGAAATGCATACTCAGCTCATATATGATAATCCAATTCAGTTTAGTTGTGAATCACTATACACGCAACTTACTTTTAAATTGTTACCCAAAAGCTTTTCTTAGATAAAAAAATACTTTCCCAATTTAAACTAATACTTACTCCTTTCCGCGCAGCAGTTGAGTATATTCATCTCTAAAAAAGTATTTTGTATGCATTTTTCTGTTATAAATAACTTTATTACGTAAAATATATGACTATAAAATTCTGATCTTATAAAATAGTTACAAATTTACAGACATGCTCCTTAACCTTAAACTAAAGACATATGCGTGAAATGTAATCAGTTACATTTCGCATATGCCACAATAACTGCATAACTATGATGATATAAAAAGATTCGATACTCAAAGAGAGAGAGAGAGAGAGATATGCATAAAGAGAATAGTAATTAAAGAGAGCAATTAAAAGAGATTCACACCCTTAAGCCTAAATCATCGATTAACATTGATTTCGCCAAACGAAAACGAAAAAAACTTTTAAAACTATTGCCACATTGAAGTTGGCAGCTTCTATCCTTTCTTAAATTTCAACAAACAAATGGTCAGAACCAAAAAGACCACCACCCACGACGAAATCGACAAGAAGCCATAATACACCGAAGGGTTCGTAATGCCCCAGCCGCGCTGCAGTATTGACCGCAACGATTCGGTGGGCTTAGTTAGCGGCAGGAAAATGGTAACAATCTGCAGCAGTGGATACATGCCCTCGATGGGCCAAATGATGCCGCACAGCATGACAATGGGCAGGAATGAGCCCATCGCCACATACGTGGCCGTACGTTCCGTATCGACGGCACAGGCAATGACAAAGCCAAAGCTCATGCCGCACAGGCCATTCAATATGCAGAGAGCCACCACCAGCCAAATGTTGCCGACAATGGTCAATTCGAAGAAGTAAAAGCTGACGAGCAGCACAAATGTGGTCTGACTCAACATGACGGTGAACTGGGTGAGCACCTGCGACAGCAGAATCTCCGGGCCGGTAATGCCGGCCACCAGAACACGCTCCAGCATGCCCTCGTTACGATCGATCAACATGGCACCCGAAGTGATGGCCACCGAAAGGAAGAAAATAATGGTCAGGATAACACCGGGCGCGGCAAAGTCGGTAAAGTTGGGATTCTGGAAGCCATAAATCGGATCCTGCCAATCGACGGGCACTCGGCCCAGGCGGGGATTCAAATCGCAATCGATGAGTATGTTCTCCACGAAATCGAAGAAGGTGTACTGCAAGTCACGATAGAGCAGCGTGGAGATTTGCTGGTCTGAAATGGTAGTACATTTTACAGTTAGATGAAATCTACAGTGACAACATTTCACACTCACTTGACATATCCAGGCGCACATTCAGATCCGACGACTCCACTGTGGCATCATCCGCATATCGACCGCTTTCGGTGCGCTCTACCAGAGCGTCAGTGTAATTATTGGAGAACACCAAAGAGCCCCAGGCGCGACCGCGACGCACTTCTTCGAAGGCAGCCTCATCGGTATTTACGAACGTCTGTGTGAACGGAAAAAAGTTTTGATTTATATTATTACAAATAAAATCTTCCACAAAGTAAACTGCTTAAATTAGTGAGACACATGGGCATATATTTTTCCCACACAGCCTTCACCGAACTGCAGAGCGGAGAGCCTAAAATATATTCGCCCAATACGGGTACCACGACGAAAAGAATGAATGAATGAAATGAAAATGAAATGAAATGAACACCACCAGCAGCAGCACCACCAGCAGCTAGCCTGGTCCCGGCCTGACAAAGTAACAACAATAAAAGCAACTCCACGTAATTAATGTACTTTGCGCAAAACGATAAATTTACCAACCAATGTTGCCTACTTTGCAAACATTGTGTATATATTCAATGTATTCATTTTTTCCTTTATTCCTTTTTTTTCGTACTTTTCGGCAGAGAATTATATTGGGCGTTGCACTTAAAGAACGTCTTGTTTGTTCGAAGCTGAAGTTTGAATAAAATAAAATACACAACAACATAAAATTAAGAAGGGGAAGGGAGGAGAGGCGAGGCGATGAGGATAAAAAAAAACCTCAACTGGCGGGAAATAAATAATGAACACAGTTTGAAATCCAATTGGAACATTTTTATGTTTGCTTCATGGTGAAATTTATCTTTGGGTTTGTCGGCACACACACAAACACACATACAAACCCTTGCTAATTTTTTGGGGGAATTTTGGGGCCATGTAATGATAATATTTATCGCGAACAGACAGTGGAATCACTAGGCGAAATGACCTACTACTTCGTTTGATGGCAAGTAACCTTTTGTTGTTGTTGTTCCTGGCTGCTGTTCCTGGCGCTTCATTTTAGAGACAATCTAAACGATTTATACTCGCAAGTTGGTTTAAATAAGTGCGTAAATTGCTTGCTGCGTGCCATTAGTAGGTTTATGGTGTGAAAGCCCTTTTTCGTCAACAAGTAAAATATGGCAGCGAAGGCGTTTATGGTGTTTCATTTGAGGAGCCCAAAAACAGCACGCACTTCTGGTAATTTATCTGATAATCAGTGCCAGTTGGACACAGTCAAATGTGAAACTTTCAAGGAATGTATACAAAAGTGATGGGCAAAAGTTATTTAGTGGAAGTTATGGCTTTAAGAGAAGTACTGTAAAACATTTATGTATATTATAGATACA
This sequence comes from Heteromyza rotundicornis, assembly GCA_951394025.1. Classification (NCBI taxonomy): domain Eukaryota; kingdom Metazoa; phylum Arthropoda; class Insecta; order Diptera; family Heleomyzidae; genus Heteromyza; species Heteromyza rotundicornis. Next base: position 17,981,191 of record OX596012.1, on the reverse strand, counting down.
AATTTGAAGGGGTAAATTATACACTCAGCCTCCAAAGAATTGATACAACGGAAGAGGGCTTACAAATGGTTAAATGGAAAAGCCACAGAGTCTTAAACCTACTATGCTCATGCTCAAATTGTATATTTCAGATGAAAGCATTTTTTATATAATGAATGGGGGCGTATGAGTAACATTTCTCTCATATGACGAACACAATATAAAAACAGCTTTTTCCTACTTAAAAAGAATACATCTGTGTATCATGTGTATAAATATTGAATGTATGCCTGAGTTGCTATACAAAATTTATATACACTCTTCTAGCTAGAAATTTATGAAGACCTACCCGACCCCTACGTCTAAAGCAGAATTACTTTATTGCCTTTGAAATTCCCTTTGAAGACCCTCGTCAATGAACTTCGTTAATGCTTTAATATCTAATTATTTTCTTCCAAATTATTGTTAGTTTTAATTTGTTAATAGCAGGGTCATGAATTGATCTTGAAAGTAAATATTTTTCTAATTAACTTCATCAGTTTTTGTACTTACTAGTCACTACGTATTCTAATTTCGAACTAAGGTATAGAAAAACAATTAATTGTAGGTCGTTTTTCCAGTTGTGTGACCCGCGAGTTTCAAATTTTTTTCGTTTCGTTCAAATTGAATATTCAGAGGTCATCAACAAAAAAAAACCATTTAGCCTCGGTCCACTTAAATCACTTAATATAACTTTTTACAATATTTGTCTCTTACAATCAATTAATGTCACTCATTCGCCTAGTTGCCCACAAAAATTTACTGTTTTTTTTTCACTTCAAAACATTAACCGAAAGTGAATCTTTTAGTTTATTTTACTCATTAAATTTACTTGTCTCTTACCTAAAGTTTTCCTATAGTCAATTGCTTGCTATCACCGATGGGGGACAAGTTACTGACCATAAACGGATGATATCAATTACCAATCTTTAAAAGCCAATTTAAGTCACTAGGTCGCTTATTTTCTAATACTCCCACAGTATACAGTTCGTATTCTTGGAAACCTCTCGAAAAAGGTTGTTATGTGAGTAATATATATTTTACACATACTCCTGCTCTAAAACAAATTTCCTTCTGGGTGAAAAATATATTATCATGTGAAATTGTGCGCTGACTCCAAAAATGAAAAAGAAAATAATCATAAACATGTTCACAACATTGGATTAGTAAGAATAACTTTTAACCGAAGATGACAACGATTACAAATTGTTTTGTAATGCCAAACTTCCTAATTTATACAACATATTTATTTTTAATATTTTCGTGTTTAAATACAAAAGTTAGTTTGAAACCAAATTTATATTTTTAGGAACAAGTGATTGACCGCTTGCTTGACAACCTACGATAACACTGTTCGACAAATGAAATCGTAAATTTTTATTTGATTTAAAGCAACAGAAATTTTTTACATCACAATAAAAATAAGTGCTTTTTCAAAACAATCATTTGACAAAATACCCAAAACCCATTTTTTTTTTAGTCCAGGATATCATTTAGATTGATTTCCATACGTCCTTTGGTACCGGAAAAAGGCATAATTGAGTTTTTAGTATTTTGGATTAAAAAAGGCTGCATAGAATAGACTATTTTGCCTAGTTAAGTACAAACTACTCATGTGAGATATTTTGTTTTGAGTTAGGGGCATATTTGTCTTCTTTGTATGTGGACTGAGCTTTTCAGGAAGGTGAACATAATTTCAGCCTTTAACTGTTAAATAATTTGTTGAAAAATACATATTATATAAATAACTCGAAACTATCCGAATGTCACAAGAATAGTTTACGCCACGGATGAGAGTTCTGTGTCTTGTAAAACTTTTAATGATAGAAATTCAAAAATTTCTTCAGTCAGACCGAAGTGGAATTTTATGCACGTATTAGTACGATACATTCTTCGAGCATTTTGTACTTCATGTACTTTAATATTTCAAAAATGTTACGAGCAGAGTGTCGAGCAGTTATAATTGCCAACAATCAAATATTATGTTATAAAGTTGAACACTTATTCCGTATTTAAAAAGTCTAGAGTTCACTACTGAAATGAGTGTTCACTCGTTTTATGCATACAGCCCATTGCCTGGTAGTAAACAGGAGTGTATCCGATTATCTGGGTATTAACACTAGTCATAAATATTATATTTAACAGATTGGTTTATAAAATAAAAATTTGCAAAGCTACACTCAAAGAATTTTTTAGTTTGTGAGAAACGAACAATTAGACAACCATACATTCGTTTGTTTCTGCGTTTGCGACCAACGTTGAAAAAACGAAAATAAAAAATTTTCAACTCAGACAGGATTTGAACGCGGGACGTAAGGTTTATAAGTTCTACACACATAAAAAAAGTAGGTGAATCTAACCAAAAAAGACGATTAAAAATGCAGCAACCAAGAAACGTTGTAAATGGAACCGACTCAAAGTACAATTAAAAATTGTTCGTATATTACTTTATGGAAGACAGAGAAAGCAATTATCCAATTGAGCGAAAAAATAAATAGATACATATTAGAAAAAGAATGCAAGAAAAAGATAGCTGATGTGTTTGGTATTCCTGTAGATGTGTTGTATTGAAATATATTTATGAAGCTTAAATTAGTTTAATGTAAGCCCAAGACTTTAGAAACGAGATAATTTACATTTCGTACACAAATTTGTCGGGCAACATCATTTCTACTGCGAATATATATAATATTCATTACTTAGAACTAACGCGCTTCCACAAAACGCAATATTTTAATATTTCATTAAGTTTAAAATTATATTGTAATATTGAAATTAATGTTTTCCCGTGAAAAAACGAGTTGAAAAACATTCTGCACAATTTTTAAATTCGTAAAATCACAATATTTGTTAATAATTAATTATAACATGGTCATAATTTGATTTTAAAAATTGTTTTCGAAATATCAAAAATGTAAAATGTAAACAAATTCGACGCCATCTTCTAGTGCTGCGAAAATTCGATTTTTTTGTATTCGATACAACCGGATACTTTCTTGTGAATACTTAATACTTTTTACGATAATTATACCCCCACACTCACTGTGGCAGGGTATACTCACTTTGTCACAACGTTTGTAACGCCCATAAGGAGGCGTGTCCGGTATGGAAAAGTATATATATTCTTGATCACCTCCTGAGTCGATTTAGCGATGTCCGTCTGTCTGTCCGTCTGTCCGTCTGTCCGTCTGTCCGTCTGTCCGTCTGTCCGTCTGTCCGTCTGTCCGTCTGTCCGTCCGCACGATAGCGGTCGCAGTTTTGGAGATATCGACTTGAAACTTTTTTTACATGTTTTTCTCGTGAATACTGAGATCAAGTTCGAGAATCAGCCAAATCGGACAAAAACTGGGCGTGGCACCCATACACCGAAAAAAAAGGTAAAAATTTTTTATTGTTGTATTCGATTGGAAATGTTTAGAAACGTATTTTTGACATGGTCCGAGGTTCCGAAGCCACATATATAAAGGTCTAAATGGGGTCTTGAGACCAATTTTTTTTTTTTTGTGGATTTAATTGGATATTTTTAGAAATGGATTTTGGACATGGTCCGGGCTCCAAAACAGGGTCTTGAGACCACATTTTTATATGTTCGAGGTACTTCTTCCTACTGTGTGGGGGTATTTCAACTTCGGTATAGCCGAAGATAGTCCACTCTCTAGTTTTCATTCAATTTTGATTTGAAGTAAAATCTCTGAGTAAAGTAAATGCACGTAGCAATTGCTCTAAGACGTTTTTATTATTACGACCCAACAATTTTCATACAAACTTCCCTAAAATACCAATAATAGCATCGCATGCTAATGGAACCAAGTACTTCATGAGTCAAGTGTCGAATATAAATTATTCATATATTATGCAGCACTTGTTGCTTTCAGAGCGTAAACGAGACAGCCATATATAATAATTTTTCTCTCTTGTATTAAATGTCATGCTGTTTCAGAATTATAAAATATTTGCGGCATGGTTGCATTTCTGAATCGAGGGATGACATTGCGAATCATATGCCGAAATACGACCATGCTGGCAAATCATTTAACAATTTTTTGACGATTAGATTAACCACAACAATTGTAGTTGTTGTTTGTGTTTTCCATATAAAAGAAAAAATTGTTTTTTTACAACGTTTTTTTGGTTAGATTAACCTATCTTTTTTTTTTCTGTGTACACATACAAGCTGAGCAACTGAGCAACTTTCGTTCTGGTAGGTATAAACAAAGCTTTATTAAAAATTAGTTATTAATTTGCAGCAATTTAAAAGAACGTTTCTAATAAAAGTAAATGCAATACTTTTGTTGGAAACTTATTTAAGTTTGTCTTCAAAGGTAGTATATTTTAAGCAAACGTGCTCCAAACATATAAATTCTTTGAAAATCTATCATTGCCAGAACTAAATTAGACATTCAAGTATCAAAGTTTAATCTGCAGCCGAACAAGGTACACAATGTCATTCACATCACCATAACTTTTTGTAAGAATCACATCAGTTCAATTTGTTGATTAAATTTTTAAACGTAGTGAAGATTATTAGTTTTCGAACTTTTCAGTGAAGACTTGACAACAATTCTAGTCGCACACCGAAAATATTCTGCAAAAACAACATACCTATTCCAGGTCAAACTCATTACCCAAATATGACCAAATATGTTCACTCCTACTACAAAAAGTTTTACTGCATACAAAAAAAAATATTTTAGTATTTATCGTAAAAACAAAATTCCAACAAAATATGTTTGTTCATATTCTAAACTTATAGTTGTATACATTTTTTTTGCGTGCAAATTCGCCAATAAAAATTACTAAAATCGTTCAAGTTAAAAGTTTTGGCCGCTCCTTCCTCCGAAACTTTTACCTTTTATCCGCCTTCAACTTTGCAACTGTCATTTAATCTTTTTCACATTTCGTTTTCATATACATTTTTTTTCTAGTTTAGTTTATTTGACATTTTTTGTTGTTGTAAGTTTTAAATTGTTTTTTTCTTTCCACTTTTTTTGTATTTTGCAAAATGGGATGTCAGGAAACATACATAAAACTTGTCTCGAGTTAAACATTATCGGTGAGAGAGAATCTACGAGGTGGGGACATAGAATGCAGGCATATGAAAAGTTTGGCCAAAAACGGATTTCGGTGCAAAACAAATAAATCGACCTCTTCGGTCATATCATATTTAAATTGTAATTAAACATTTAATGCTCTGACCAGAACAATATTATCATATTCCAAAAATATACGTATGTGTTATGTGTTGTGTTACTTTAATAGACATTTTGAATTTTCAATTAATTTTTGGGTCAAACACGTGCGTGTGTGGTTTTGATGATTGCTGGTGAAGGGCTTAAGGACTAAGGATTAAAACAAACACCGTTCGACAAACAAAAAGTATTTATAAGGGAGTGTATGCGATTGTGGGACGTATTGGTAGTGACTTTCAATTCGCCTTGGTTGGGAAAAAGATTTTTTGCTTCATTTGCTCAAAAATAAAATATATAAAATGTAATAGCCAAAACTTCGGCAATTGCAACGAGTTTGTCAGACATTCTAAATGTAAGGGAGTGATGGGTAATTTGGCATGTCGGGTAATGTGGCAGTAGAGCATTTCTCAATGTTGTTGTTGGAATTTTTGAAAACTATAAATGGCGAAAGCTTTGCAAATCGACTCGATAGCTCGTGTTTGTACCGGTGCGACACAATTGTGTGAAAAAAAAATTTTAAAAGTTTAAATTCAGCTATTGTGTTTATTTCAATATAAGTGATGTTTTTTGAACATATCGGGAATATTCTTAATAACATTAGGTAGGTTTTTGAATTAACTTTGCAGTGATATCAATTACTCCAACAAAACAACAACAAAATATATTAGTACTTCTTTAAAATCAATAATTTAACCCACTGTCGGCTAATTTGGCACCTTTTTGTTGGCTAAATTGGCACTAGATTTTTAACAGTTTTTGTGGTTGGATTTTATTGATTATTTTAAAGTATTTTATGCATTATTAGTATCTATGGCGTTGGTTTTGAAGAAATTTGCGATATGGATATGATCAAATTTCTAAAACCAAGCAACAATTTCCAAGCTATTGAAAAGATTTTTTTCTTTTTATTTTTTTTTTTAAACAGATTTTTATTTTTTTACCAATATTTTTAATTTATATTAAACAAATCCTAGATATAATTCGTTTTAATTTATTTTTTGTGTATTTTTTTATTAGGACCACATTACCCGCATAATTTTACAAAATAACTTGTTTTTACATGAAGATGAACTTGTAAAGGAAAACCATCTATGGTGTATAGTCAAATACCTAACCTTTAAAATGGCGTCTTAGGTCCGATTTTAACCAATGTATTTTTACCCTAAAACTCAGATAAAGTACGATGATCTTTCAAACCGTTGGTTGTACGTCGAGATATCTTCTTTGGTGGCTAACCCCGCCATTGAGATTAGAAAAGCACTTGCCTTTATCAACAAATGCTCTATTCTAAAAATGTTGTTTGTTTAAAAATTTAAACATCCACCGGGAATTTTCAGTAACACCAGACATTATAATCAAGGAAAAAAAATCCAAGAAAATATAGCGTTTTTATTTTATGCCAGTTGTCGAAATTTGGACACATTGTTTTCGGCAACATGCACAATAAGAATATTTCAATTGCATTTCTTATCGACTCGCGCATGAAGCATTGCAATATGAAGCCTTCGTGGTCATAAATTTAAAATGCATCGTAAATATTGATTACCAAATGTAAACATACGGATATCCACACTATATTTGGTATTTTGGTGTAAGCGTCAATAATAAAAATTCCCATGCGATAGTATTTTAGCATTCAATCTGCTCACAAGAAGATCAATGCAGTAGCGTATTTTTATAGTTTTTAGTATTAGAAATTTGTATAAATATCGCCGTTCGCCAATAATAAAGTTAGAATTGAAAATACATTGAGACTGTTCAGTGCTTTAGTTTCGTTATCGTTCCGTTTTGAACACAACTTTTGAAAGTCTACTGCATTGAAATCGCTGCATGTGATAAGAATGCACGAACGCAAATTTAGCTGCGAAGTCAAATCGCAAACAGAATTGCGTTCGCACAACCGAACAAGCATCGGGAGCCAGAGATTGCCCCAACATTTTGAACGAATCAAAAAGAGGGGATTTCGCTAAAATTTGACTTATAAAATTAGGAACCGGTACCAAAAACAGTATCAGTTCCGGTTTTCAGATTTAAGACAAAATCGATTCCGGTTCCCTGACGTTCCAAAAAAAAATTTTGGTTTCGGTTCCATGAATTGAAACGGTAACGGTTCCAATTTCGGTGCCAGCACCGGTTCTTCACGGTCCCAATTTTTATTTTTGAATTTTTTGTGATTGTGGTTTTTGGAAAAAAATCTGTTCATATCTGATTTGTGATCAGTGCATCCAAAATTTGCATAGTTACACTAATCTCATCCAAGTAAATTTTCAAAAGTTTCCATTTGCCAAACAGTGTAACTATAGCTTGGAGTCAAATAAAAAAAAAGGGGGTAAATTGTGTGTAAGGAAAGTTGAGGCTAATCCTTCCTTGCGGTAACTGTTCTGTTGAGTGTTTGTTTACGAGGCCATTATTCATAGTAACAAGGGTCAATTTGCAAACATATTCCTAATAGGAAATTTATTAAATTGTTCAAACGGAAAAAACGAAGTGTTCAACTTGAAACAAATACTTTCAATTTTCTTTTCTTTTTTTCTCTGTGTGTGTTGTGCACTTTTCTTGGCCTAAATTCATATAAAAATTCATCATCAGTCTGAGCGAAACTCTAAAGTACTTTCACCAAGTTATCGCTTTTTTTTTACATTTATATTTTGTTTTGTTTTTGTATAGCTTCGGGCAGTGCTCGGTGAGAATATTGTTGTATTTTCCCCATTGCTGCTGTTGCTGATATTTCTTCTTCTCCTTTTTATTTTTCGTTGTCGCTTACAGCTTCTAGTTTTTCATCTCTTCGTTGTGTTGACAATATTGAAGAAAAATTTAAATTACTTTGGAAGGTTATCCCCCCGAACAGAAAAAAATAAAAATAAACTGTGTAAGAAGAAGAAGAAGAAGAAGTAATACAACAACAGTGTGTATAACCCCTGTAGGAAATGGTGCGGTGTTGTGTTGCTGCGAAGTAACAATTTCGGTATTTCATTTAAAATGGTCAAAGGACATTTTTCGCTTCTTTTTGTTGTTGTTGTTGTTGTTGTTGCCTTTTTATTCTCTTTTTTTTTTTTGTTAATTTATTTTGTTGCTCTGGCAAAAGGTAAAAGTTTAAATTGAGCGGTTTCAGTGAATTTGGCCAATTTAAAGCATGAAAACCAACTTTCCTGTGCTGCCCTGTTCGGCTCTGTACGGTTTATTTTCCTTTTTTGACAAAAACTTTTCGAACTTAATTTAGGCAAATTTAAAATATTCGCCAGGCAGTCAAAAATATAAAAAGGAAAGGTGTATAGGAAGGACTCTGCTAAAGATGGCTTGGCTGATAAGGGGGGTGATATTGTTGTTGGCAGGATACGCCGTAAATTGGTTTTAACTTGTTTGTGGAACCTTATTTTGTTGGAATTTTTGTTAGTGGATTTTTTTTTTGTGTGTATTTTTTTTTGTATTATTTTTTTAGGTTAACTTTTTTTTTCTGTGTGTTGAATTTTTTGTGAAACAAATTTTATTGATGTTGGCCGCAAGATAAGAAGTGCAATTTAAGTTTACCTCAAGAACATCTTGCGGACATTCAGTTGAATTGAAATAAATTAGTTTGGGATTTTTTGGTGTTGGTTCAAAAGGAGCCTTCCGGTCAAATCGTGGCAATTGCCAATTTACGTATGTATGCCTGTATGAATTGTATGTAGATTGTTTGTATAATGACGCCCCCCCTTCGAATGTGACACAAAAATATCAACTTACCACAACCATACTCTTGTTCTTCACCAACATATCCAGATAACGACAGCTAAGCATAGTTTGATTGCATCCTGGGTGTACCGGGCAGAATTGCTGGATAATCATGTCCTCTGACATTTCATGATTTGCGACAGCCAATTTGAGGCCGGTTGGATCATGTCCAATGGCATAGCAGAACAAAACAATCTGCACGACGGGCAGGCCAACAATGAACAGCATAACACTGGGCAATTCGACGAATGGTGTGGTGAGAGGAACGGCCAATAGAAGAAGAAGGAAAAAAAAGAGAAGAAAATTTATTAAAGCAAATAGGGAAATGTTGAATGTTTTTGTTTTTAATTTTCCTTTCGAAATAGCTAGACTGGGAATAGTGGGCCAAACAAATTATCCAGAGGTTTCCACCAAATAGGGTGATTATGTTGAGATTATCTTGAGATTATAGCGTGTTTTTATTTGCAAGGCTCCCCGAAAATTTGAATTTAATTTGTATGCCTTGTGGTTGTTGTTGGTTTGTTTTTTGTTGTTTGTTTGTTTTTTATTTTTATTTGCCTTGCCCATTTCCCTTCTCTCTCCTCCTCTCTCTCTTTCACTCACCCCACATTCCGCATCATCCACAGAAAGTTCTTCCACATTAGCGCATGCAAATGATTCGAGCTCATCACGTGCAAATTGTAACAGAACGAAGCCGGAATTTCCTGTTCCGGCGGCAGGGGCGGTGCTGGCGCTGCCGATGTCGTTATTGGATCTCGTGCCGCCGACGACATCGAAATATTGTCACCGAATTCACCCGAAATTTCCGCTGGATTCTGTTCGTCGGACATGTCGAGTGCGGGATTTGAAATGGCCGGCACCGTTACCTGTTCGACAATTTCCTGGGCAATCGACGAACGTCGCCGTTTGCCCATATTCTGCATGACAGACAGCTTGAGGAAGACCTCTTCCAGCGAGACGGCATTGTACTGTTGCCGCAGGAAGGTGGGCGACTCTTCGGCGAGCATTTTGCCGCCACGCAGCAAGCCAATCTGGGAATGAGAAATTTTTGCAATTTAATTTTAATTTATGGAAGTGCCACGACAATGTAAAAATAGTTTAAGACTTTCTGGAGCACCACACTATACCCGCACACACACACACCCAATCACAAATCACTAGCAATGAAACATTCAATTTATTGACTGTCCAGTTTAGTTGGTCCGTACCCTACCCCACCCCCCCCTTGGCACGCAAATGACTTCTTGTTTTACTGCTTGAATAAGTGTTGGTAAGTCAATTAAACTTTCGACTTTGTTGCTCGTCTGTTCATTGACAGATACTGATTCTGTCGCCGTTCATGTCTTCGTTGACTAGTTCTGTGTCCTCTTGGTCTTGTTCTACTTCTGTTTACTCTTCTTCTTCTCCTCGTTCTTCTTCTTCTTCTTCAACCATCAATGCCGGTCAACAAGCAAATTATGCACATCTCCTTTATGACCCTTCCTGATTGCCAAAAACTTTTCTCGTCTTCAGCCATTCACTCTGTCGTTGCTGGCCGTTGCTGCCCGGGCATAAGTCAGTCTCTATAAACTTCAAGCGAACTTCGTATGACAACACACACGAGTGCGGAGTGGCGTGGCGCTGTGTGGCGTGAATTGAATTGGTTTCGCCTTGAATGCATGGAATGTTGGCGTTTGGTTATTTAAGCCGGAAACGGGCAGGAAATTAAGTTAATTGATTTCTGTTCCGTACATGACCAGGCATACTAAGGAATCGCTTAAGTGTGTTCGGCGAAAAGGCAAAAAGTTTGCTCGTGGGTTTGGCATTCCTAGTTTTTTGTTGTTGTTTTTTTCCTTCGTACTTTGCATTATGTGTAGCCACACACAAAGATGGCTTAATTAAGCATGCATGCCTCTTCTTTAGATTATAGATGTACATACATACATAGTCTCTTAGTCTCTGTGTATACGAGCGTGAATTTTCATTTAAGCCATACAAAATACATGAAAATCCTTCAATAAATAATCAACAGTTTCCATGTTGTGTATGTGGGTATGAACTTCATACTATAAAGTGAAATTGACTACAATGCACAGTGTCTCAAAATTCAGATTTACCAGCTATTCGGAGAAAAAATTAGTTTAATAGAATAACGGAAAACCACGATTGCAATATTTTCAGATATCCAATTAAGCTAATTCAAAACTTCTAGCTGGATCGCTTACTAGATTTGTGTGTCATGGGCATTCAAAGAGCAGTGATCAAGTGCATGTGTGCATTGCAAAGCTTAAGAAATGTGTTTTTGCTATATTTTTGTAAAAATAGTAAAAGTGTGTGTTTCGCGAATTTTTTTTCATCACGTGAAATGATATTTCTAAACCTGAGGAGGTCATGAAATTTTAAGATTGTGCAAATGCTTGGAGTGCATAAAAAGGAGGCGTCGCATGTATGGAAAAGTATATATTTTCTACATTGGAGTCATCCCCTGAGTGAAATAAATCATGTTGTCTGTCCGTATTTCCGCCAGTCCGTCCATTTGTCCGTCTGTCCACTTGGCATCTAGGACTTAGTTAAAAAAAATGTTTTGTTGCTCATAAATCAACCAATTTCAACCTTGTTATATTCATTGGACGCAGATAAAAATTAGCAATTGTCTGTTCAATAGAAAAAAGTTTAGTGTAAAAAAAATTGTAAAATTAAAAAAAAAAAATTTTTTTAAATGTATTTTTAAGATTTTTTTTAATTTTATCCTCTTTATTCAGTGATTACATTTTTGAAAATATCTATCTTTCCGCTTTCCGAAGCACTTTTAAAATTAGAAATCGACAAAACATTACTGAAGTCATAGGAAGGTTAGGTTAGGTTAAGGTGGCTGCCGGAACACCGACACACTTAGACCAAATAAGGTCCATTGTGAAACCACTTGCTTCTTGCTGCAATTATCATGGGCAAGTATATGATAATTGCAGGGACCTACAGTTTAATGCTGGATCCGAAAATTGAAGCATTCCTTGTCAAGTTGTGCCAATGCTTACGAGAGATTGCGGTCTTTACAGAAAAATATGTCAAACACACTTTTCCGTGACCCGGATAGGGATTGAAACTAATCCCTTCCGATCGTGACACAGCATAAGGGAACCACTTAACCAACTGCATGAGAATATCTTCGGTCTGGCCAAAGCTAAAATAACCTGAATGTGCTAGTACGTTAAATTCTTAGACCATTTGTTGGAAATTTTTCGATATTTTAACTATATTTTATGGATATTTTATTGGTAATTTTTGATATTTTACCAATAATTTTTCGATTGTTTATCGAGAATTTTTCGATATTTTATCACTAATTCGATTTGTTATCTTCCATTTCCACTTAATTCCCGATCCATTTCAAAATTGTGTTCCAATTCCATTTCGTTCCAGTTTCATTCCCATTCGTCTACGACATAATTTCCAATAAAATAAAAAAAACCACGTCGAAATCTTTTCATTGTTACTCAAGATAAACGAAAATAATACAAATTAGGCGGCCATTTTGTATGGGAGGTAAGCGTGGTTCTTAACGCACACAAAAATATGATGTGCTTATGTGAGACTGACTGCTTTGATCAAACACAGCTTTCGCGTGCCTGTGAATTTCCTATCGTGTCTGTGTGAAAAATACGATTATGGTCGGCCTCGCGAGACTATGAGCTGTCTGGCACTAGACTAGGCATTCAATATGCGCTATGTGTCGTAAATATTTCTCTGTAACAGTAACTTAGTGTAATTTTGTATTTGCCACTCCCTTTTATACAATACCTTGCCTACCTCTGTACTAAAAATCATGGGCTTAGCTTCAATAATTCAGTACTTATAGTATTAAAAAGTGTAGCTCATAAATAAGCATTTTGAAACACTGTGCAACGTATCCAAAGTATGTAGGTTTCGCATTGGCTTTTCAGTTCACTGAGAGTAAGTTTCTGCCTCGGCCTTAACCCCCTTCTTAATTGAATATCGATGAGCCAAAAATGGTAAATGGTAAAGTTTGCATTTTTCGTTTAAAGCTTTCTTTGATTTTTCAATTGAACTTTTTCGTTTCGTTTGGTTTTGTTTTGTTTTGTTTTGTTTTGTTTCCTCAAAATGAAACGGCAAACAAAATCAACATGGCAAAGTGCATTTCATTTCGTTTCCGCTTGATATCGTCTGTGTGTTCGACTCGTTGGCAATGTTGCGTTTTAATATCGCTTTTACCACTTTTAAATGTTACTCTTTCGCATAGAAAATGCACAGAATGCTGTTTGAGAAATCCGCAAAAATGTCTGTATTAAAAATTCCATTTCGCTTCTTTTTTTTTGGGTTGTTTTTTGGTTGCTTTTTTCGAGTTAAATTTTGTCTGTTGAATTTTGTGTATTTGCATGCAAAGTTAAAAATATTTGCCCTACATTGCACCCCTTTGGGTAGAGGAGCCAAGCATACTAACGCCAGTACACTACTCCATGCCACTGCACTTCACTCTACAACTCAGTTTTGCGAAATAGCGGACATTTTGGCCATATTATTTCTGGTCGTCTTCCCTTGTTCACTTCCATTTGAACAACGAAACTGACAACTACAACAACATTATTTGTAACCATTTAAACATTTTCCGTGCCAGAGCCCCCTTACCACTTTACACCACACTCCCATATTGCTGCTGTTCCTCTCTGTGTCTGTTCTGTGTCGTCGTTTTGTTCATATTGCAGTGCAGTATGAGGTGATTGGGGAGGAGAGGACCTACTACACAAAGTGACTTTGTCTCGCTGCAAACAACTGAACAAACCAGCCAAACCAGCCGAGCCAGTCAGTCAGCCAGCCAGTCTGCCAGCGAGCGAGTGAATAACGTTGCAAGCCAGCGAGTGACTGAGTGACGGACTGTTCCCTTCGTTCCGCTTGGGAAATCGTAGGGGAAAAAAAGGACTTTTTCTGCTCTAATAAATGAAATCAGGGACCGTAACATTATGTGATGGATATATTGTTACGTTTTCCTACTTTTCTATTTTCTTGTTGTACTTATTTTGCATTTTTTTTGCATTCTTTTTTTGATTTCTGTTCTATTTTGTTTTTCTGTTTCGCCTGTTTTTTTTTTGTATTGCCAACTGCGAGTAGTTTCAGGCTTTTATGTTTGTGATTTTGACAGAATTTGTTTGTCGTAATTTCTACTGGAAGTTGGTTATCTGATAGACAATGAATTGCCTCTGTAATTGTTGCAGAAAGCGTGTTGTAGGGGGGCACGTACGTACCCATCGACCGTTTGAATAATTGCTAAAAATTTATCGGAATTAGCATAAAGCAATCAAGGAAATTGAAAGGCTATATGATGAGGATAGCCAATGATTGGGTTGAGTCCGTGACGATGATGATGGTGGGACTTTCGAACGGATATTAAAATTTTGATTGGAATGTTAAATTTTGGAAATCTTTTCGCGCCTTCAGTCGTGCGGAATCAATTGAATTGCCAAAAGGGGCAATTAGTGAAGATTTAGAACAATTCGCAAAGTTTCGATTTTGTAGCTCCTATGTACATAACTAGCGGATTTATTGAGTTAAGTATAATTTCGTTGTGGTTAGGGTTCTCTTGAGTAGGAGAGAGTACAGAGTTGCAGGGGGTTCCAAACTCCACGGTGTAAGCATCAGGAGGTAAATTGCTCCATTCAAGCACCAAGTGAAGTTTAACCGCAGTTTGTGTGGAGTCATACACAATAATGCATCGTAAATTATGATACACGTGTCATTAAATTTTGTCTGAAAAATTCCATTACAAATAACATTTTATGACAAATCATAGTTAATGACCCTAATGAATGCTCTTAAAAATTTTATAATTCTCCAATGTTAATGGTTGAATAATTGAAACTTGACTTTTGAACACGAATTCCTTCCGTTCAATTCTTATTACTTTGTAATACAACATTAAATAAACTGTATACTCGTAATGTTATTGCAGTTTAATTAATTATAATTAATTTGTTTCGTTTATTCTGCTTCGGATTGAGTTAGACTCCAATTCTAATTGATAGTAAATCACTGAATTAATTAATTAAGTTTTTTAATTATTAAGATGTCACTTTGAATCAAAAGGCTTTGCAATGCTCCTAGAAGGCAATCAGTTACTTTCCTTTTCTTTGGCCTTGTACTGCATATTCGTGGTCAATAATTTTAGGCATACACACATAGCTGGGCACAAAATCGTCAATTCGTTAAAAATGAAATAAGGAAGTTAAATTGTCGATTAATGTTAATTCACGGCAATTTCGACATCCGTTAACTTATTTATTTACTCAACTCAAATACATGAACTACAAAAAATTATTATTAAATTAAAAAAGGAATGAAAACTGATTAGCTCTCACGAATTTTCCTTTTTTACTCGGTTAATGATTTCCAGGTTAACATGGCCGCCTTTGACTATGAGCTGATCATAACGACCCAGATAATAAAATAATAAGAGCATTTACGCTGTTGGGCAAATGAAGACCTTTGGAATGTTTCTGGAGTTTTGATAGTGGCTTAAAGTTAAATCGGAGCCGACGATCACGAATCTGTGGTCCACTTTGCTGTGCTAACTCTGGAGTTCTCGGCATCGGCACCCCTTTCCAATCTCTTCAAATAGTTTGCAAATAGTTTTTGCAAATGCATGTAGCTTTGGGTTTTTTTTTACAAAAAGATGCCAAATTTCCTTATTTTTCTTCAACTTTGAGAAATACTTAATCGATTTGGACGCCAGAACGAAATCGGACCGGAACAAAATGATATTGGAACAAATTTTTAAAATTAATCGATAAGATAGGCAAATTATCAAAAAATTATCGATAAACTTTAAAAAAGTTATCGAAAATATCGAAAAATTATCTTTAATTATCGATAAAAAATCATCGATAAACCATCGTAAAATCATCGATAAAATATCGTAAAATCATCGAAAAAAAATTTAAAAAAATCATCGATAAATTGTGGAAAAATTTTAAGTAAAATATCGAAAAAATTATCGATAAAATATCGAAAAATCATCAATAAATTGTCAAAAATAATCAATAAAATTTCGAAAAAATTATCGATAATTATCGAAAAACGAATATGATTATTGAAATATCGAAAAATCATCAAGCAATTGTCGACAAATTATCAGTAAAATATTGAAAGACTATCGATAAAATACCGAAAAGTTTTCGATAAAATTATGGAAAAATTGTCTAAGATCGCACCAACATGTGCAAGGTATGTTAGATTCGGTCAGACCTAACATATAATTCTCCTACTATTTTTTTTCAAGTTTTTATTTATATTCCAATCCCATTTTCATATTTGTTGCATTTCGTTCCGGTCATTCCCATTTCCACTTAGTTCCGGTTATAAAAAACACGATGTCAAAATCGTTTCATTATTTCTCAAATGTACGAAAATAATTAAATTTCGTTTGCCATTTTGTATAGGAGTTCACAAGCGATGCGAGAAAATGGCAAATTTTGGAGTCGCTAGCAGAACAATTACGACATTTATTATGGGAAATGACAGAAGGTGATGCCAAATACAAAACTTCACCTTCCATGCTTAGCTTCCTATCTTATTTGGCTGCCGGGCATGACTCGTTTCGTAGAGATCAAAGGAAATTTTTATAAATATTTAAATACGTTTAATTTTAATTAACTTTTACTTTGTAACAACATTTTTTATTTATGTTTGTCTATTTTTTATAGAATTTTAATAGATCCAGTTAATTTTTTCCAATGTTCTATCAATTAATTTAACTAATTCCTGTCCTTTACATTTGTACGAATTCCATTCGAATTGAATGCAAATGAACTCAAAACGAATTAATTCAATAATTCATCTTTCGTGTGTACTTTTGAAACTAATCAGCTCAGTTCAAGTCTCAATTCAAGTCAACGACGCTACCATCGGAAGGAAAACTTAATAAATAATTTATTACTTAAATTTTTTCGCGAATTGCGTTTGTGCGTTTGTACTTTGAAGTTTATTAGACATGTGTCAGAAGCAGGCGCGCTTTTTTGAATTCCGAAAATTAAATGAAATTACAAAGTGTCTCTCTGCGCTCTAACTACTGTGCGAGTACTTGAACTTTAAAACAGCTATCGCTCTCATGGATGTGTAACGCGCTTAACGCCATCGTAAACTTGCCATCAAGTTAATATTCAGTCATAGCCAAAGTACATACAAACATACATTCGCAAGGAAAAAAAGTTTTTATTTTTTTTTTATATATTTTGAAAAGAACCGTGGAAGTTTTTCGCTTGTTGTTGGCAATTTCTGCTTTTGTAAACGCTGCTAATGGAATATTTTTCTTGAAAGTGAGTCAACATTCTGTTGTCTGAATTGAAAATGTGTTCTGTCATAGAATTTAATGACAAAAACACTTTAAGATTTATGCATCGACAGGCAGAGTAACGCCGCTGAGGCATGGCATGGAGGCGGCGTTGTTGGGCAAACTCATTGAACCGTAATGACCAGAATTGAATCAAATTAAAGTTACTCATAAACTCATCAGCACTGGCAATGACCATTTAAAAGTGGTGCTCACATCGCGCATTAAAAGTGTCCACGTTAACATATTCCATTCAAGTGCACAAAAGCAATTATTGTTGTCTGCTGGAAGTCTTATTTTTTACTTTATCACTTCTACACTCTTGCTTCTTAACGTTTTTCGTCTCTTGTGTTTGGTAGAATGTGTACTTTTTTTTCGTACGTACCTACGTTCTTTCGTTGGTTCTCTATGCTATCTTACGCTCGTTTTGCTGAGTCAACAGCAACAATTTATTTTTAAAATGCACTGAGGGACTTCGGTCAGTGAGCAGTCGTTGGGGAAATGATGTTCGCACGGACATCTATGAACTCAGTCATTCGATGGTGAATGGCAGTAGAAATGGTTGAAAGAGCAGAAAAAGAAGCTTCAGAAGTGACAACATGTGAAAGAACGAAGAATAACACCCGACTAGGGATAATAGCTAAGCGACCAAGTTGACTAAAGAGGAAATTAATGCGTTTTCGTTACGAGCAATTAATCAGGAACGCTTGGCAGAAAATACCAACAGCAGAAGTTGAGGTAGTGGTCGAGGGAATGAAAAGAAAAGAAGAGAATGGAGAAGAAGAGAAGAGATGTGAAAAAAGCCAGTTAGTTAGTCCAACGCCAAGCATCTGCAACACCATTGGAGGAGGTGACTGCTCTCGGAATTAGATTTCGTAATACTCTGGAGTATTCTTTTGAAAGTTTATTGGATATTATTTAGTTCCCTGGAAAGTGAAAACAGACGTATTGAAAAATGATTTTATTGACGCTATAAATTTCTTTTACTCAAAGGTTACTTCACTTTAGTTGCATAAAAGCAATTTAAAACAAGTGAGTAAGTTTCAGTTGGGCAAAGCCGACTTATAAATACCCTACGCCTACTGGGCCATATTGGATCCGCCATCTTGAATTTAGCAATTTCGACATCAAATTCGAAATCAGCGACCCCAAAAACCCCCGTATACCAAGTTTAGAACTATTTCAACGGAATTAGGTTACATATTTTACAAAACACGATTTTTACTTATATGGGAGGTAGGCGTGGCAGTAAACCGATTCCGCCTATTTTCAATACCAACTGCTTCTAGGGCCTAAAAGGATAAATTCAAAATTTGGGATCCCTAGCTTTCTTCTAGCTCCTGCAATCGTGTTTACAAGAAAAGAGGACTTACAGACGGACAGACGGATAGGGCTAAATAAACTCAGGAGGTGACGCTGATCAAGAATATATATACTTTTCCATACCGGACACGTCTCCTTCTTGGTGTTACAAACATCAGATCGAAGTGAATATACCCATACCTCATGAGGTGTTGTGTATAAAAATACCACTAAATTTATATAAATAATAGAGACGTGTATGTTTGTGACCAGTAGACGCTGAAACTACTGCACCGATTCTCTCCAAAATTCATATATGTGTTCTATGGACCGTGAGTCGTGTTCGTGGATAGGATACGCCTACTTTTAACCGCCTACAAGTTAGTGAAAACTGCTATAGACATTTATGATCGCTAGAAAAAGAAATTTGTCGTGAACATACTATAGGACCCAAGCCATAGTTTAGGCTACATATGGGAGGGGTTAGACAATGGGGCATGGCACCGCCCAAACACACCAATATTTCAAAGTGCCATTCTTGGGCTCCCATTGAATATGCTGACAAGTTTTTATGCTTTCAATTCTAAGCTCAATACTACATATGGTCCGAATTGGACAGCGGGGCGTGGCACTTCCGATACAATTCAATATTTCAAAACGCTACACTTGGGCTCCCAATAAATATATTTGACAATTATTTTCATTCATTTATTACCTTAAGCAAAAAAAAAAACGAGGCTTCAAAATCACATATAAATGGATCAAAATGGCGTCCTAGGGCCAGTAGAGGTACTTCTAAATTTGTCATATTGTTTGGATGGTATCTCAGCTTCGGCATAGCGGAAGATAGTTTTTTTATTCATCTGGACATTTTTGATATCTGGAAAAACCCGCTCCTACAAAATGGATGCGAAATTTCGTTATTTCCGTTTTCCAGAGAAATAATGATCCACTTTGGACGCCATTTTTTGTATTTGGTTGGAAATGAGATCGGGAACGAAATGGGAATGAAACTGGAATGAAATGGAATTGGAAAAAACTAATAAAGGGGAACGGATCACGAACGTAATGGAAATGGAACGACATTTTAAATGGATCGTGAATGAAGTGTAAATTTAAATCACCGATAAAGTATCGAAAAATTATCATAAAATCATCGTAAAATTACCGAAAATTCACTGTTGTTGAAGTTTTTTGTCCTAGCAGGTCGTACCCTCAATTTCAGGCTGACAAAGAAGTGAAAACATTTTTTCAGTAGAAGCTCAGAAATCAAATGTCTCATTTCTAAACTACGAAAAAAGTGGTGATATTTTATCCAAAAATGTTATGTGATCTTTTTCATTCCTTTTTCACAAGACAAGAAAAAATATGGCATACAAAAGTTTTTATAATTTTAAACAAAACTTAAAAATTTATTGTTTTTAATTTTTTTTTTTTTTTTTTTTTTTTTTTAGTTATTTTATTTTATGATTTCCGAGAGAGATGATTGTCTATATTTCCTATTTCCCTGGAAATGTTCGAAAGTTTTTTCACTCCATGCTATTTTCGATTTGAAAGAGTTGGCATCACTGTTGACACTTCAATTCCACAACCAATGTTAAATAACTTTATTCGCTTTCATTCTTTGACTTTATTGCATCCTCGGCCGATGCTGTCCGGGGGAAATATGTTTATAGCATTTCCATTTTCATTTCAGTACTTATTGAATAAATATTTTTTGTGTTTCAATAAATTTACTGCTTTGTTTTTATATACTGTACCAGCCTGGAGTTCGGTTCGTTTCGTTTTGTTTTGTTTATATTTCCTATTTCTATTTTTTATTTCTATTTTCTATTCCATCTTCTTGTCCCCATAACCATTAATCCCCGATATGGTCTTTGTCTATTCATTATGGCAGCAGCTCGGGCGATTTTATTGTGCTCATTGCCACTCCTCCTTCTATTGCTGACAGTGATTTTTGTTTATTGGCCATAACTCTTTACCTCCACCGCCGCTGTCGCTCGCTTTGGGCATTAAAGAATTCCTGCGGCCAGCGTACCGACGAGGGAGTAGTACCTACAGTGGAGGATGGCCATCCATTGATATTGCTATGGATTCACACGTAGTATATTATAAAGCCGTTGGAGGATTCCCAGCAAACGCTTTCAAAAGGGAGATTTCGCTTTTATGATTTTTTATGTATTGTACATGTGAGCTGGTTGCATGTACATGAATGCGTTCCTCTGGCGTATTGTCTGTTCGTTTGTCAGAGTTGGTCAGAGTTGGTCAGAGTGTGCTTGACTGTGTCTGTGTGTGGGTATTCCTATACGTTTGTGTCAGCTTAACTTCCTGTAGCGTTGAAAGCATAAATAAATCTGAAGTAAATTTTCCATGTGTCTTTCGGAAATGCCTCGTAAATCGTGCTGTGGTCACAGGTCATAGACACGCAGTATTTTTTCCACCATTTTTTGCCTTCAATGGACATTGGACGTGAATTGTTTTTTTTTTTTGTTTCGTTATTGTTGTTGCTGTCATTCTTCTATACCGGTGAGGGGACAATATGATGGCGGCACACAACGAACGCAGAAAACGGTTTTGTGCAAGCGGTACGGGATGAAAAAATAAAATTGCTATATCAAAGGAAACACTTAGCACACGACCGGTGACAAGCAATGACAAGTGGGTCGGAGGCGATGTGAACGCAAAAAGTAGACCGAATTCATGAAATTCACATTTACCAGTGACACAGCCAAAAAAAAAACGAGGGAAAATGGAATCATTCGATGTCATTGATTGGCTTTCGATTTTTCCCATAAAATACAAAAAATCATAGGAAGCCTGTCCTGCTCTCGCTATCGCCACTTCTTCTGTCCTTGCTACACTTATTAAATTGCCCGAACAATCTTCAAGATAATGGCCAACCGACTCTGGCCGGACCTCAACCGACCGACCGCCGACCCATTTCGCAATTGACTTTTCGACAATAAATCACATGCCAACAATAAGAACACTTTGCATTTCGCATATGACACGCTGTGCCCATATTTCACATCGTTTTGGCTTTTCCTCTCCACTTTAATCCGGCTTGTAAACACTGCGGCAAAGCATGCAGAAAGTCTTAAAGGCTTAAAAGCTACTTCATAAATGGCAGGGAATGGAATAACTGCAAAAGGGGATTTTTGCGCCGCCAGCAGCGTACACTTACCACATGAGCCTGGGCACATTCGTCGATGTAATGCGTTGTAATTATCACAGTTGTATTGCCATTTTTAGTGATGTCAACTAAATGATCCCAAATACTGCGAACAATAAGAAAGAAGAATATAAAAAATTAAATTAAATTATCGAAAAAAATCCAATAAAACAACAAAAGAGAATGCTCTGCTCTGCATGTGTTAATAAAGTTAAATGAGGATTGTCGTAATTTAAAACAACAAAAACATGCTCATAAAAATATTTTCACTAGTAAATATTGTTTACGATATATCCACACGACGATGAATGGTGCTCGATGCATGGTGCTCTCGTTCAATGCAGCACACTTAAGAAAATTCGCGGACGTAATTGAATGTCCGTTGGCATATAAAAAGAGTTTACCAAGAACAATACAAATTTAGAAAGATTACTTTTATTTGGAGTAATCTTTTTTTTTAGTAATTTCATAAATTTTAATATATTTTTTAAATAAAAAACTGTTGTTAAATTTGTAAAGTATATATAAAAAAAATCAATTTCTTTCATTTCCGTACTCTGAATACCATCTTCTGATTACTAATTCCTATGAGGGACTAATCTACTAGTATATGCTACTGGATAAATGAAATAATAAACCAAAATAAAAAAAATAGATACTTTTTGGGCCGCACAAACGAGTACTTACTTTTTTTTTGACAATTTTTGATAATTCATAGTTTTAAAAATTTTTATTTTTGGTTCATTCCAATTGAAGCTCCCGCCAAAAAAAAAAGGTCTAAGTTCATGTTTCAAAAATTAAAAAAATATTTTACATTGCAATAAAAAAGAATATAATTTTGGCTATTATTGTATCAAAACAATCCGGAATTAAAACTATTGTCAACAAAAATCGAAAGAATCTTTTTTAAAAAATCTGGACTAACCCCTTTTTTCACCGGCCTCTTCAATTTCGTTTCTGTTCCTGTTCCCCTTTCATACCCACATCCATTTTTAAGTTTGTTCCCATTCCGTTTTGTTCGGCCCGTTCAGTGATGCCAGGCTGATGTCTTTGGCCCATATTCATAGTCAAATTAAGCTCCAACTTAACTTTACTAATCTACTAAGTTGACAGATAATACACTGAACTGACAGCTACTAAGCTGGTTCTAAAGTTTAGCAGCTACTAAATTTGACTATGAATATGCGCCATTGACATTTTGATGTTTTTCATCCCAAATTAATTTTTGACGTTTTTTGCCCTAAAATAACGTTTTTTAAAACTTTTTGACTGTTTTCTTTATAACTTGGATTACTTCATATCCAGGACTTGGGCTATTATTATAAATTGTAGCTTTACTATAGACCGTACTTATTTTGTTTATCTTGGTTTTTTTTTACTAACAATAAACTAACGCTTAGGGGAGATGCCCTCTATACATGCAAAGCAATATGTTGATTCAAAAAGGATAATAGGTTTGTTGGAAGTATTATAGAGTGAATAATGTCGGTGGATATTTGTTTTGGCCTTGGAAACGTTGCAATAGGTGGGAAAAACATTCACCGGGACTGAAGATCGAACTATCACTGTAATGCGTGGTGGGCTTCTGTGAATAAACGAGTAGTACTTGCGAATATTCGGATAGAATAGCGACTAAGATCCTCCAAAGAGTTAATAGTGGTGGAAACACTACTGTCACGGTCTATGAGCTCAATATATCGCTCATTGCCTGCAATAACACAACTCAAAATTCGGGTTTTTGGAGTAATGAATTTATATCTTTAATTTTTGGGGTTATTTTAATCTTTTTCTAAAAACATTCCAAGTGCTGGAATTCATATAAAATACTGAATTTTTAAATTTCAAATCGTGATTTGCCAACAATGTGATGTTTCGAGTTTTGTCTTTTCTAGACCTACCATGTCTCCTATCAGTATTAAATATCGATACCTTAATGCATAATCATGTTATGTGTCCCTTTTCATCGAAATCGAGTGTCCTATTGTGATTTATGGAAATCGTAATGAAAGTCATTGATAACTGAGAAAATTAAATACAATTTCCATACGAAAATATTGGTATGTTTTGACTATTGCTTTTCTTTTTCTACATAACAGCTTCATAATAAGGTCGTTCAATTTTTAAATAAAGTTTTAATTGTGGTTGTTCGTACTTGATTCGAAAACTTCCAACTTTACCAGAATGTTTCTGCTTGAGGTTAATTTTTTCTGGGTGTACGCATGGAATGCCTGAAGAGGAATTGGTAAAAAAAAGTTTCTGCATCAAAAATAATCAGCATCACATCATTAGCACGCAATATCGAACGTTTCATAACACAAAAACGCGATAATCGCCTTAATTTTTTCCGAGTGCACATTTCACATTTCACATTTCCACAACGAAACTGAAACTGAAACCAAGCCAAAGTAAGAAGATGAAGAAGAGCCGAACGCAATTTATCAACATTATTAAAACTACCACAGCGGCATGGCGTAAATACTTCCAATAATTCTTCGCACATACGAGCTGAGCAACGTATAGGTACGGGCAGCAGCAGCTCAACATTCCATCTTTTTTTGCTATTGGATTTTTTTTTTAATTCTGTGTGTATTTTTTTTTTTTTTGTTAGCGCATCTGCTTGCCACAAACTTACCCCTGTCTCAGCACTGGATCAACGCCCACTGTTGGCTCGTCGAGAATCAACAGTTCGGGTTCCTGCAGCAAGGCCACAGCCAGGCTGACACGCCGCTGTTGGCCACCACTTAAATTCTTAACGAATTTCGAGCCGTTGGGCAAATTCAAAAGTTTCAACAAAAATTCGGTTCGATCATCGATGTCGCTGCGGGACATGGCAGCAATTAAGCCAAAGTAGATTAACGTTTCCCGCATCGTGAATTCGCCATATAACGCCACTTCCTGTATGGGTGTGTGTGTGGAAGAGAGGTAAGAAAAAAAAAGTATATATATTACATACAGTTATTTACAAAACGGATGTATTTTGCTTCAGAGTTTGCCGTATCTGTTCTGTGTGCGAGTGTGTTTATGTCCATGCTGTGTCTGAGCCAGCAAAGGGAATTAAAATATTATTGCTGGATGCAGAAATTAAAACTTTTCAACGTCTATTCCCCCCCCCCCCCCCCCCCCTTGTTTGTCCGTCACAGTTTTTGTTATGCAGTGTGTGGCTGCTTAAGTATTTATAATATTTTCGGTAGAGACTAGCTAAATAGATTACTGGGTACTATCTATTTTTGAGAGTAACCATCTCGAAAGTAATTTTTTTTAATGTATAAAAACGTTTGTCAAAATTTCATTTAATTACTAAAAAATTATAAATAATTTTTCCAAAAATGTATGCATTTTACGTCTATGTTAGAAGGTTTAAAAATGGTTTTTTCATTTTTATGCTTTTTAAAATTTTAGGTTTGAAAACGAAAAAAATACTATAAATAAAATACAGAATGACTTCATACTTCCTACAAATGACCCAAGACATCCTAAGGTTAGGTTAGGTTATATCGGGAGATGTATGTTATATACAACAACATCATTTAGGTAAACCATTTAGAATTTTATTAAAAACAAGTGAGTAAGTTTCAGTCGGGCAAGCCGACTTATATATACCGTACACCTACTGGGCCATATTGGATCCGCCATCTTGAATTTTGAAAATGCGACATTAAATCAGCGACCCCAAAAACCCCTCTATGCCAAATTTCATACTGTTTTGATGAAATTTTAAAATTACAGTAAAAACACGATTTTCACTTATATGGGAGGTAGGCGTGGCAGTCAACCGATTCCGCCCATTTGCAATACCAACTCCTTCTAGGGCCTAAATAGAAGAAATCAAAAATTTTGGATCCCTAGCTTTCTTCTAGCTCCTGCAATCGTGTTTACAAGAAAAGAGGACGGACAGACGGACAGACGGACAGACGGACAGACGGACAGACGGTCAGACGGATAGGGCTAAATCAACTCAGGCGGTGACGCTGATCAAGAATATATATACTTTTCCATACCGGACACGTCTCCTTCTTGGTGGTACAAAGGGAATATATTTGGGTCAATAATGGTAAGTTAGTTCTGTCCAGTGATTTAGCATTAAAGGAAGGCATTCGTGATCTGAAGATAACAGAGGTTGAAAGGTCTTGATTTATGTTGGAGCCGTAAATCTATATCGAATTTTATGGACCTATTGGGTCTTGTGACACACAAGTCAGTCCTTGCGAGTTCGATTCGCTATGACTTGGCACCCAGCATAAGGTGACATTACTATTCGTTCTCAAGGAGCGTACAGAATATTTCCTTAAAATAAATTTTATGGGTGAACAAATAAAAAAAAGTGTTTTAACTGTTTTTTTGTCATACTTCTGAACTATTGCTATTTTTTTCCTTTCCATGTTGGTGCAAAAAGCCCAGTAGCACAGGGAAATTTTGCGTGATTTTCTGATGGAGCAGGCATCGAGATAAATAACAGATGGCGCTGTGGTGCGATCATCAATGTCTCAACCCGATAGAAGGCGTTGTACGTTAACATAGGCGTTGAGCGGATTTGACAGGTGTCCTTTTCGCATTGTCATTTTCTATTGAGCAAATGTACTATTTTCCATACAAGTCAATACTTCAAAATGCTGTAACTGGCCCGCCATTCAATGTTTTCCAACGAAATGTTGGCAAATTGTTTCATATTGCGTATCGTCGTAATTGGACAAAGGAGAAACGGACGTGCCACCGCCCATACAATTGAGTACTTCAAAGTGGCATTCTTGGGCTCCCATTGAATGTTCTTGAAAGGGACATGGTTTTATGCTTTCAATTCTAAGTTGAATGCTTCATATTGTCGGAATTGGATATTTCAATATTTCGAAATGCTACACTATGGTTCACAATAAATGTATTTTACAATAGTTTTAATTAATTTATTATTACCTTTTAAAGGCAAAAAACTTATTAGCGGACCGGGCAT
The DNA here is from genome assembly GCA_951394025.1 of Heteromyza rotundicornis. Classification (NCBI taxonomy): domain Eukaryota; kingdom Metazoa; phylum Arthropoda; class Insecta; order Diptera; family Heleomyzidae; genus Heteromyza; species Heteromyza rotundicornis. Next base: position 17,954,537 of record OX596012.1, on the reverse strand, counting down.
TGCTAGTAATTTATTATTTTAATAAAAATCTAAAATTTTTTGTTGCCAAGCGGAACTTGACAATGCTGATTGCACACTACAATGCGAGTTATTTGCTTGTTTTATCTTAAATATCTCGGGTATAACTAAAAACCCATCCGGACATACGACCTGATGTTTGGATGTCTGTTTGGTTTCACTATCCTGAAGCAACCAGCGATGCAAGAAAGCTGTAATCGCACATGGGGTATTGAAAGTAAAAGGGGTTATATAAAAATAAAAGGAGTATATCTGTTTTCACAAAATACGTAGCTACATTCGGTATTTGAAAAAAAAAATACAAAATCATTTAAAATTAATAAAATATTAGAAAATTACTCGAAAATTCACGAAACTTCAAACTAAACATTTTTGTTTTAATTTCCAACAACATCCAACCGCAAAAAAAATCAATCGGACATCTTTCGAGTCCTAGTAATACCCAGTAGCGATGTGGTACCACGCCTGCTATGGGAAGAAATTGCACATTCCATCCTCGCTTCTAGTGGAGGCATGCCGGTATGCCTGCGCTAGAAGGGAGATAGGGTGGTGTCAATGGATTTTCTATGCAATATTGCCTGCCAGCAGGCATACGCATGGAAGCGACAGACGTAGGCCTGTTTATTTGTCCCGTTTCATATAAAAAAGAAGTAAAGGTTGGAAGCGAGGAGGGCAGGCATCCGAGCTCCTAAAGAGGCATACTGGCATGCCTGCAGACACCTTCTTTTGACCACTGGGTATGTACCCCACCCCTCTTCACCCAAATAGAGCTATTCCATTGATTGTATTTTAACTTCTGTTCGGTTTGTCTTCCTCTATAAAAATGCACTGAAACTTACCTGCGGCATATAGCCAATCCTGGGACCGGGTACGCCCGAACCACGTGAACCGGGTCGTCCGCCAAGTACCCATATTTCGCCCGAATTCAGGCGACGTCTGCCTACGATGCATGCGAGCAGCGTGGTTTTGCCACAACCAGAAGCGCCCAAAAGACCGTAACTAAAAAAAAAAACAAAGTTTAGAAAAAAAATTAAAAACACAATTTAAATAAAAAACGGAATGTATGCACATTTGTTGTTGGCAATAGAAGCCCCGGTGTATGTGTGAATTTGTGTGTGTATGTGCTGTATTCCATTGCGTCTAACTTGAGTGGAATAAAGCGCCACACAAGCACAAATGCACACATACAAATATATTTACATTCACAGTCACACACACAGTCTCGCATTCATATTCATTTACCCCAACTCTGGAATGGATGCACACAAACATACAAATGAAAAAAGCATCAGGTGAAAAATCAACTGTAAATAGTTTTTTTTTTTTTTGGTATTTTTTGTTTTTTTTTGTTTTGAATAAAACCACAACAACAAGTGAAACTGCAAAAACAAAACTTAGTTTTGCGAATTTTGTTGTATTTGTTTGTTATATTTAACGGATGTTTAGTGGCGGAGAGTTGCACATTTTCAAATGCTGCGGGCGGAGGTGGTGAAGTATTATTTTTTTTGTATTATTTTTTTTTTGTATTTTTTTTGTATTATTTTTTTGGTATTTTTATTTTTAAATAAATAAATAAAATTCCGGGCTCTTGGCAGAAGTAGTTGGGAAAACATTTCGTTCAGGTGTCCCAGTAGTCAACAAGCATTTAAGCAATGCTCAAAGTGCTGTTCAAAACTGTGTGGGCAAATGCATTTAACATTTTTTTGGTTTTTGCTTTTGTTTTTGTTGTAAATGGTTCAGACTGAATAAAACGCAATCAACATAGCACTTAAATACTATACAACAATTAAACTCTCAGGTAGTAATCCAAAATAATTGCAAATTAGCAACTCTCAATTGACGGCGCGAATTACCTTTCTGTGTACCCTTCGAAATTGGCCAGTCAATTGAATGTGAATAGGGTGGCTGCTTTTGAAATACAGCTAATAGCAGCAATTTCAGGTGAAGTGTCTGTGTGTGTGTGTGTGTGTGTGTGCTTGTGTGTGTCTAGAGCAATTATATATGAAAGCAACTGATATCAGTTTCATTTCATTGCAATCCATTGGATTGCATCATCGCCATCAGCGGCAATTAAACTAGCAAATAACACCAATAGCAAAAACAACAACAACCTCAACAAGTTGTTCGATTGAAGCCCGTGCAAAAGTCTACAATTATGATATTAGCTGTGATCAATGAAAACTAATCAAATGCCAATGTCAGGCCAATGCAACTCAACTCAATTCAATTCAATTCAATTCGAATTCAACTGGCAGCTAATACAAAAACAATTTGGCTCTTGCCCTCTTTCCCCACACACACACAAACACACACATACACATGTTGACTCTTTTTAATACCATTTTTACTATATATGCCAGCAAGCAAGACCATTTAAACTTGAACCCATTTGGGTCTATTGTTTATGATACTCTCCGGATGACATTCCATTCAAACTCATGTAAGTCCACAGTCAGACATTAAAGTAAACGCACGCCTCACTGGCTTTTGTTCTCCCATTATCCCTGCGTCGGTCCATTCGTACAATTGTGCGATGGTTCGTTTGTTCAGTGGGTCGCTCGTCCATTCGTTCGTTTGTGCGCTCGTTTGTCGTTCATTTATTCATCGTTTGTACTTTTTGCAGTGGAAAACATCTGTCTATTTTAATTTTCCACCATGTCCATGTGTAATTTCACAAATAAAACAATAGCGACTCTATTTTGTCTGCGTTCTGTGGCCGGAAAGTCACAAACTCATTGCAATCCCCACCCCAACCTACCACACCCCTTCAAAACCCGCTAGACTCTATCCACTGGTAATGCTTTTCCGAATGCTTTGAATGCTTTCGTCTCCACTTTCCGCCCTACTAACCTCTCTAGCGTCTTTCTCTTTTCATAATCATAGCCAAACATTCATTCATTGCAGCAATTCCAAAAATGCTTCTACTCTTTACACACACTCGCACACACACACACACTGACACACAGAATTCTTCTATTTTTAGTTAAACAAATATTTTGCACCGCTTCCAACATTTATGCAGTTTTGTTGTAATTCTTCTTAGCCACAAAAACCACACTGGCGCACACAATAGAAAGCCATTCACTTTTTATTTTAGCAGGGACGAAGCGAAGAGCGGTGTAGGTACATCCACACATACAGACGTGTTAGCTGAGGAAGACTCTAATAACGAGAGAAGGACGATGGGCACAGCTCAGCATTGGCAGCACACAGAATAAAGTAGAATATAGTAGAGTACACAGACTCTCTGTTCACTAACTCATTGTCAGGCAGTACATTTTTAGTGCAAAGCCACACACTCACACTGACAACCAACCCCTTACCCCATGTACCCCCCCTCTCCACAAAAGTAAGTCACGTGGTAGCTTTCGTGGTATGGCTAAAATTCTAAACTTGATATTGTGTTGCAATTTCGGAATTCTGTTTTTTTTTTTGTTGAGCTTCTTGTTGTCGTTGTTGTTGCCAGTGCCATTGTGTTCGTCCACAGTCAGTCGATGTTAGTTTGTTAGCTGTGAAATATCAGAAATGTACAAAAATCTCTTACATTGTGTATTCTTTCTTTTTTCAATTTTTGTTTTGTTATTTTTCCTTTTGTTATCTTCTTGTTGTTGTAGTTGTTGGTTTTTCTTTTTTAATATTTTAATGGATATATCGCATACGAAAAGTGTTGCATCATGAACTTGGTTATTATTTCGCTACCACCACCCCCGCCCCCTCCCGCTCTTTTGCTCCCAAATGCATTTCGGGGTTTTCGCTTTTAATTAAGTTATGCTTTTTGACTTTTGATAGCATACAACAACAACAACAACCACAACAAAAGATAAAAACAAAAGAAAACACACAACGGTTCAGAACAGAACAGAACAAAACACAAACTCTCAATTTGCGGTATTGTGGTTGTTGTTGTTGTTGTTTTGACAAAAACTAATTTCATGAATTTCTTGTTTTGTGGCAAATTCAAAAATTCTCTGAAAGAATTACACTTTGCAAAGAGCAAATAGCTGTGGCCACATTTAAAAGGATATCAGATTTTTTTATTTTTTTTTTTTTCATTTAAGTAGAAAAAATTTTTAAATTTAAATAGTGGGAGTAGCTACTAGTGTATTTCTGTGGATAATATAAAACAATTACCAATAGTAGACCAATTTGAAAATGACATATCATCTGAGAAGTGGAACTCTTTGATGAATATCAAAAGGCATGGAAATCCATCCAGATGGCAAATAGACATGATTGAAACACTTTGCCTATCCAGAATGAGACAGACTTGAACAATAACATTTTATTTTATAACTAAGTCATCCATTTTAATTTAAATTTCTAATCAATTAAAATGAATTAAAATTTACACCAGTTTGAACTGCAACACATTTAATGGGGGCGTATGAGTAACTATTAATTCATACTTGATTTTCGTACATTGGATACTAAGTGCAACAGTAGTGGCTGGTTGTATACTTGAACATTATTGAATGAAAGCTTTAATATTGTCACGTAAAACAATTGCTGAGTATTGTGATGTTGGTGGTGACCCAGCAAATTATAATCGAATATTTTTCCACATTCTCCACTGAATCAGCCTCAAAAAATTCGAAAAATTTAAATAATGATCACAGCACAAACTCTAGAAAACTTTTTAACTTATTTTAGTTGTTTGACAAAAATAAAAAAAAATGCTGAGGGAGAATTCATTTAATTGATTTTTGGTCATGATTTTTCATTAACGTTAATACGCCACTTTTGATATTTCCCCGTTCTGGTCATATTTTTTGTTGTCTAAAATGTAAAAATTTTATATAAAAGAAAAAATTATCCCATCGAAGTGAAATGTTTACCGTTTATAAAACATTTTGCGACCAGTGAGAAAGTTTTTACAATTGACGTCATTAGTGTTTGATCTATAACTGCACTATTAATGATATCTTCTTACTGTTTTCGGAATTTAAGTTTAGAAATTACAAACAAAATGTCTAGGACTTCGAACGTATGTACTTCTTTGTACTTCTTTGCAATCTCAAATTTCCATGCCAGTACTAATAGATGAGAAATAGTAATTAATAAATTTTTTTGGTTTCGGTAATTTTGTTGCAAAAGTGCTTCTGAATAAAATTAAAGTGGGAATTGCTAACACAAAACTAGAACATGATATTAAAAAATCAGAAAAATATGTTTTAAAACAAGAAAAATATGAGAGAAAAAAATACACGTCATGCATATTTGGACAAGAAACCCCTTGGGTCAAAAAGTTCGCATTTGGTTTTCGGGCCAAAAAATCGGTATTAGTCTTTTAGTGTTGTTTTTAACCTGTTTTAATGAGCCATGCATTCTAGAACCATACTAAAAAGCTACTAAATTTTCTGCTTTTTGGTCGGTTTAAGGATTATATTTTAAAGAACTATTTTTATACCCTACACCTCATGAGGTATGGGTATATTCACTTAAGTCTGATGTTTGTAACAACAAAAAGAGACGTTTCCGGTATAGAAAACTATATATATTCTTGATCAGTGTTGTCTCCTGAGCAGCCATATCCGTCTGTCCGTCCTCTTTTCTTGTAAAAACCGTTGCAGGAGCTAGGTAGAGAGCCCAAATTTTGGATATATAATTTCTTTGCCCTCGAAGGAGTTGGTATTGAAAATGGGTTTAGTCAGTCGACTGTCACGCCTACCTTCCATATAAGTGAACATAGTGTTTTGTAATATATGTAGCCTAATTCCGCTGAAATAGTTTCAAACTTGAAATATGAGGGTTTTCGGGGTCGCTGATTTCGAATTTGAGTCAGAATTTCATAATTCAAGATGGCGGATCCAATATGGCCCAGTAGGTGCAGGGTATAGATAAGTTGGCTCTGATAGACTGAAACTTTCTCACTTGTTTTTTATGCCATAACTCATTTTATAGTGTTATGTAAATGGAAAAGTTTAAAAAAGAGTTCTCAAAGCAACCATATCGATACCTTAAAGCACAATCATCCTATGTCCGTTTTCATGAAAATCGAGTTTCGGACATTTCGGACACTGCATGTGACATGCTATAGTGGTTTGTGGAAAAGTAATTGAAAACTTGTTTTTCATTTGCTAGAGTTTTTAAAAAATGGACATGGATGGTTGTGCTTTAAGGTATCAATATAACCCGCATTACACTGAATAACAGTTAAAAATCCCCGCGATTTCACACATTTTTTCCCTAGTATCTCTGATCTGCCGATCACAATAGCCCATTAGTTTTCTCGGGTAACCTCTAGTTTGGTCACAATGTAGTTTCAAAATTGTATCCTTTAATATCCTGAAAAATTTTTCTATGAAAAATTGTTTTAAAAGTTATATTTTATATGCACCAACAAGTTACAAATTTGCATTTAAATGTTTTCGAAAACACAAAAAACATTTGAAGTTCTTAAGCAATCTGGTCCAAATTTTGTATGAAGCTGTTTTTGGCCGTAAGTCGCGAACAACATGAAAATGGAAAGGCCTAAGCAGTATAGCTATTTCACGACTCATTTAGTTGACTGCCGATTATGTTATATTCAATTGTACTAAGTATATACGTTCACTTATGCAGAAAAGGGAGTTAGTAGTATTTCAAACAAAACCTCAAACTTGCGTTTTTAAAAACAAAAAGTACGTTGCTGGTATTTTTGACCACGCTCATTACACAGTGCGGCGCTGTGAAGAAAAGTTATAAAATTCAGCTTAGGAATCTCTATCCATGCTCTCAAAGAATGCAGCTTCCTAGGTTCACTGGTGCCTCCAAAAGAAGTTACCAAACTGCCACGCCCCTTTTTGGAAATAAAGGTTTCGTGAATAATAGGTGACCATATAAAAGACATACAGTTAATCAATTGGTGATCCCAAACAAAGAAATGAAATCAATCGAATTGAAAGTGAAAATAATGGCGTATGAGCAATATTTTACATTTAGCAGTTATTTACGTAAGTCTTAATCAGGGAAGTTTTCCATATTTATGATTTCATATCTCATCATCATTAATCATTTAATTGCATTTGGCATAATTTTGAATTCTTTTTAAGTCTACCGGGTCGTATGAGTAACGTTTAATTCATACACTGCAGGAAAAGAAAATTAAATTTGTCATCTGAAGTGAAACTTCCAGAAGGCAGCCAACTTTTTCCATACTTCCGAGAATTCATTAACTTAACCAACATACTTTTCCCCGCCAGCACACTAACGTCTCATTTCCTTACCAACTTTATGATATTCTGAGTTAAGACTGCACAGCTTAAAAAGTGTCTTGTTTTGTTTGTTGTGTATTTACTACTCATAACATTTCCAATTCAATGTAAATATTTGCCACAACTTTTGCACTACTGCACTTACAGAAGGTTACGAAAAAAAGATTTGCAATTGCCTGCCTCGCCGGGGAGTAGGTATGTTTCTCTGTATTTCACGCTTTGTTGTTGTTGTTGCGGCGACAGTGTCACCTTAAATTATGGCCAAGTTTTTATTTATCAGTTTGGCGCGCGGCAAATAAAACTTTACTGATATAAACGGAAGAAAAAACTGAAAAAAAATTAAAGCAAAAAAAAGTCCAAACCCAGAGCGGGAAAGTTTTATGCTTTCAAAATGAGAATTTCCAAGTTGAAGTGGAATTTTCCAAACCAATTACAGACGCTAAAATAGATAAGGAACAAAAAAGGAAAACTTAAAAGCAACTCATTTCAAATCGTAAGAAGTGAATTTTTTAGTTGTACGCAAGAGTTGAAAAAAAAACAAAAAGAAGAAGTCAGGCAGGCAGGCAGGGAACTGAATGAATATAGAAGAAGAAGAAGAAGAAGCTGAACGAAATGAAATAGAAAACCGGTTGGCTGAATGAATTGCAAACAGCTAAGCAAGGGCTTCGACATCACGGTTTCAGTTGCCGTGATGCACTGCAGTGCAGTGAAGTGCCGGTGGGCAACAACAAACAAAAGCTCAAATCCATAATTAAAAGTAAGTTTCCGTTTCCGCTGATGCAGCAGTTCGTATTTTTTTCCATTCTCCTCTTTGTTTTTTTGGTTGAAACAAAGAATAACTTTGGTGCGAAACTCATTGTTGGACGGCGTCGCCGGCTACAAACACCCCTGAGCGACGACGGGCTCTAGCGCACTGGCTAACGCTTGTTTCAATTTGTTATTCCACCAGCGATTGGCGCTCAACTTGTAATTATGTTGCAATAACTTTTCGTAGCTCTCAATGCCACTTGACGGCCCTGGCGTTGTGGGGGCGGTAATGTTCTTTCCAGCTGATGGCCAGTGGAAATGGCTTTTGTTAAGACCGAATGCTGCTGCTGCTGCTACTGCTGCTGCTCCTAAAGTTCTATACACTTGCCATGGAATCTAAGTAGTACATACATTCGCCGTTAGTTGGCTCCGCACAATGAACGACTGATTAGTTGTGAATTTACTGCTGATTAAGGCAAGTTTCCCGCACTCTCGCAACGAACTGATTGGAAAGTGAAGAGGTTTGTGTTTGGTGTGTGTTCTTGCTGTTCTGTTGTTGTTGTTTTTGTTTTTCCCCGACTTATAACGAGTCAAATGAAGTAAAAATATGTATGCTCTTGAAACAAACTTGATTTTACAATTTTTCAACGGGAAGTCATAATTATGATGACGATGATGAGGATGAGGATGAGGATGCCGATCAAGAAATATGTGTCTGAAATGTTCTAACAAAGTTTATAATAATAATTGAATAGCAACGACGTCTTTGAAAGTTTCCTTTGTTGGCATTAGTGAGAGGGTGAAATAGAAGAAGGTTGCCTCGCAGCCGAAGGCAGAAATTACTGCTTATTTTTAATAGAAATAAAGCTTTATGAATGCCAAGGCAATGGGGCGGAATTGACAGCATTCGCCTAAACCTACTCGGCGATTACTTTCAAACACTGAGAAAAATTTCATGTCGAGAATGAAATTTCCAGACATTTCCTTGAATTAACTTACTGGGCAACCGTAGACTAGCGAGACCCTCGATATTCTACACTTGGCCTCTACAGCAAATAGTGTGGTGTCGTATGTGTTTCGTTAGAGTTCGGACCAAACATCAAACCTAAACGAACCTAAGACTACAGAGTGAACTATCTCCTAAATCGACTGAGGAGATGATGCTGATAAAGAATAGACTTTTCCATACTGGACAACCCTTCTTATGGGCGTAACAAATGTTGTGTCAAAGTTAATATACCCTGCCACAGCAGTTTATGGGGATCTAATAATAGCAAGACTATAGATTTCGTTCGATAGAGAAATACGTGATTCACAGTATGAGAGAACTCATTATTTCCGATATCTTATCGATACCATTTAGATATTTTGCATACATATTTGTCGATAATTTTTTCGAAAACCATCATGCCAGATCGGACATCATAAAAACTGCATGTGTCCCATTTGTTCCAATTTTGGATGGTCGACTGAGAAACATCCTTAGCCTTCCTTACTATTTATAAAATTAAAACCCTAAATTTCTTTGTAACGGGTAGGAGAAAAAGCTAGCCATAATTTTTTTTTTCAAACATCCTTTTTGTGCCAAGGAAGCGAAAAGGATACTTTTTTTTAATTTTCGAAAGGTAAAAATCTTAACTTTAGATATTAAGTTTTATGCAAAATGGATTTCCGTTCGATTGCATTGATATAGTTTGTGCTTACGGGTTTTTGCATTTTGTTTTACACTCTTTTCTTCGCTTAGGTAGCTGAGAATGGAGAGATATTTTTTAAAGGGAGTTTTTGTGCTCTCTCTCTGTATTCACAAGGATCAGGGATGTTTAATTGTTGGGAATTACCCATTTTGTGGGGAATTCCGAGCTATGTGTGCAGGTGGGAAATTTTTCCATTTCGCTTATCTGTTGTGAATGTCTGCATTTTTTTCGCGTTTTTACAGTAGAGCGATGCATTTAAAGAGGGAAACCCCTCGGCAACGATTTAGTTGTGCAGATGAGCAGTCAAAACATATGAAATTTGAAAGTTCTTTTATGATACTGCGCGTTTTCGAGGGGTTTGTTTTATTAAGGGCATTCATTTAAAGTGGGAATTAAATAAATACCCTTAAAAAAAATAATTAAAAATGTTCTGGTTTTCAGAACAGAATTAAAATTTAGGGGTTTAAAGTCAAATAATAACTCTTTATAGGGCACCAAAACTAAAAATCAACGAAAATACAGCAAAAAAAACCAAAAATATTTATTGTCTGTGGATGCTCCTTTGAAATTATTGTCCCTTTTTTGATACTCTAGAAAATATCATGAGAACTGTAAAAAAAATTAAAAATTCCCAAAAAGTTTAACTAATGCCGCAAAGTGAGGAAAATAGTCGCAATTATATTACATCATACATTTTTTTTTCAAATAAAAAAAAAAAAATTTTATTTAAAAAAAAAAATTTTGTGGAAAATTTTGTAAAACTTTTTGATAAAGACGATAAATTATGAATAAGTGTGGCTATCTCACAATGGCATTCACCGTTTTTATGTAAACTTCGGTTGCTAGTCTATTTGGTCCCTAACGAGTTACTATATGCACTATTCTCTCTGTGTAGGAAAAATATTTGGAATTTAAATCAATTTTGTAACTTCAAACTACCACCTGCTTAAAATTCCTACATCAGAAGTAGGTACTCTGCGAACCTTGAAAGGCAACGAGCAATTGTTTATAAAGAGGTCTTCAAAAAAAAGGAAAAATCAAATCCGCCAACGCGGCCTCACCCACCCAAACGACAAAGTGAATTAATTCAAAGAATCTTTCGCACTGAAAGAAATCTAATTGGACCTAAGCTTAATTAGCACATAAACTAAAATGTGTGTTTGTGTGTGAGCGCCACAAATATAAAGTTTAGCCAACGAAACGCGCCGAACGCTTAACGATGAACGCTGAAATCCTGAACCTAATTTGGATTATGGCGAAGTTTTACGCGGTGCTCAATTCTCCCACATTAAACAGGAGGCAAATTAAAATTTTTATGGCAAATGATTAACCAATAATAAAGAACGAATGAAAGAAACGTGAACTGACGGCCAAAAGCAAGGCAAAAAGGCTGAGCATCACTGCTGAATGGGGCAAAAGGCACACAACTTTTGTGCTTTGTTTCAGCGGCTTTTACACATTTTTTTTGTTTTCGAAAAATAAAAAAGGAAAATAATTACTCCTTGCACCAGAAAGGCAGCCGAGAAGAGAAGTTGCTGGGAAAATTATTAGTTGAATAGCCCTGTTGACTGTTGAAGCGCTCTTTGAAGTTCTTTGGCCGAGGCGAAATTCTGTTTTGTTTTTGTTCTTCAGTGAAAAGCAAAGAAGAGCTTAGTGGAGGGTGCGTCGCTGTCGCACAGCATCTGGTTCAAGGTTGAGGGCAATGCGAAAGCCAATTTTTAAAGGAATGCTTGCGCACAAAAGAATTTATGTTTTATATTAAAATTATTAGGTTCATACCTTAAAGGTGCGTGGGAATTCTGCAACTAATTTAACATTTTTTTGAGATAAACCATGACAATGTTAGGAAATTTCAGAGAGATTGGAGAATGTATTAAAGTCATGAAGAGAAGAAGAAGTTTCTTAAAGTGATTAAGCAAAATAAATTTATATTCTTAGTAAAACATTATAAAAAACAGACTGACAGACGGACAGACGAACTGATAGACGGACATCGCTAGATCGATTCAGGATGTGATGCTGAATAAGAATTCGTAGACCTTTTATACCTACCAACTCTTTATGGGCGTTGTAAACGGTGTGACAAAAACAAAATACCCATTGGACACTTCTGTGAAATGTATAATCTATATATACAAAACAAAGTCGCGAAATGTGTTACTCATCGCATCAGAAATCAACGGAGCACCCGATTTGGATAATTTCTTTTGTGCTGCCTTCGTCTTGGTGGTACGATTCTATGTCGGTCAAGAAAACCCGGAAAATTCACCCGGAAATTGCCGCACACCATTCCATACTTTCTGGGGTTACCATAATTTATTTTTCAGTTAGCATAGATCAGATCCATAGATTATACGTGGCGCCGTGGTGAGATAGGATGTAAACTTATTCACGCTAAACTAGAAACAATTCAGAAATTAATAATTTTTGAAGCACCCTATGCATACATACACTATGAAAAAAAATCCTATCAAAATGAGTAAATAAGACAAAACACTTAATTAATAGGAAAACTGATAGGAAAACTGATTGTTTAAATGGTATTTGCATCCCATTGATGCATTTTTTACAGGATTTTTTCTGAGTGTACTGTTTAGCATCTTATGGACCATTCATAAAAGCAAACATAAAAAGTGTGAGACTAGACTCAGAAAAATGTTTACCCTACCAAATGTTACCGGTTGTTGAAACATCTACTTTCAGTTGTTGCAGTCTGTTTGTTTAGATGACACAACATTTACTATCTGCTGTCGCAACATCAGTTGTTATATACATATTTCGCAGCAACAGAGAGTAGATGTTGCGATATGAGAAAGTATTTGTTGCAACAACCGATAACTTTCAGTTAAGCAAAAATTTGACTTGTGTCTGAAATTATTCATCGTATAATTTTATTTATTTTTATTTATTACATTGATTGTTATAGTTTGAAGCCAATGAAGATATTATTAAAGACGGAAAATATTTCACTGTGGAACATTCAAAACATACATTTAATAAAACAAGGTTCTGCGGAACTCTACATGATCGCACAACAGACCACCATACAGAATGGTGACTTTTTGTACGATCATGGAATACTGACTGGGTTGAGCCTTTTAGGAACTTGTACTGGCAGGCTTCTTCCTACCTAAAATATTATCTTGGGATAACATTCTTCACATCTAGGAGACCCTTTACCTATATTTTGTATATTTCTAGGACATCTAATTGGATAGTGAAATAATATGTGACTTAACAAGGTAACAGCTAAGCCCATTTTACACAATGAATTTAAATGAATTTCAAAAATTTGTTTCATAGTTTTGGTGTTAAAAAAAATCGCATTCGATTTTTCTACGACACCAAAAAGTATGCAACAAATCCGTGAAAATTTTACTCCTTCTGCTTTAATGATTCCATCTCAACGAAAATTAAATAAAGCTTTTGATCTTTCCCAATCTTTGAGAAGCTTTCAGTCTTCAGTCTCATAAAATATTCAACTTGAAAGGATAATGAGCACGATAAATAACATATTGCTCGTCGACAATTCCCAGTGAGACCTTAATTGAAATAAATTTGTCAAGAGACCGTCTATCAGTTCTGCATCTGATTACCATGGCAAGAACTTGCCACAAATGTTCCTTTAACAATTTTACAATGATTCCCAGCATTACTCCACAATTAAGCTCACGAATGATGTAGTACCTACGTATGAAATTGAAATTTATTTTCACTTTACAAAGTGTAATTTGTATTTTGTTTAAATAATTGCTTTCAACACGAAGAACGAAATTCCAAGTACTTCCCAGGTCATATCTCATCGCATGGCGCAGCACTTTTCCAGGCGATTGTCTGACTGACCAGCGACGGCGGCCGCCAACATAGCATCAAGTGTTTCCTTTAACCACCCAGTCAGCCAGCCAGCCAGGCAGCCAGCCAGCCTCTCCCACTATTTACAGCCCGACCATCATTTGCGGTTCATTCATTCATTCTGCGCGCCATGTAACAATTTCGTTCATTTGTCTAGTCTGTCTGTCCGAATCCGTCCGTTCGTTCATCCGCTCAAACATCCTGCATATCCGCTTATCTGACAATCCGTCCCTGCCCCTGTCTCCGACTGACTGACTGACTGAATGGCCTGGACGGAACTGGACTGGTTGCTTGTCGGTTCGGTTGCTTGTACTGTCTCGTGCTATCCAGTCTGTCCCGGGCACAACAATGTCTGTGCGCTGATTTTCGCTTAATTTACTTGAACTGCACTTTTGCTTCAATTCATTTAAGTTTTTTTTATTTTTTCTGTTGTTTTTTTTTTTGGTTTCATTATCATCATCTCATAGTTGATGTGGTTGTTGTTGTTGTTTTCGTCGGAGTGGGTGAAGTGAGCTTAAATTGTTGTTAATTTGCTACGCACATCAAAATGTCAACAATGCAGTGGAGTTCATGTTTGCTCTGGTTGCTGCCGGGTTGTTGTTGCTGCTGCTGCTGCTGTCGCCGCTGCTTTGGTCCGCGTATTTGTGTATGTTGCAAGTGGATGGAAATAAATAATTATGCACCACAACAACAGCAAAAGGTGGCGGCGGTTGGCGGAGGCATTACAGCGGAAATTGCGGCAAGTGCACACTGGAGTGTGTGTGTAAGTATATTTTCGCGGCCATGTTTCACATAATAACGCCATGAGTGAGCAACACTCGCAGCAGCAGTTTATTGGTCCAAAATACTTGTTGTTAAAAAAAAAATTCAGTCTACTCGGTCATACCGACAATTGAGTAGAAGTACTCGCATGATGATCAACACATCAGCTGTCAGAAGCACATCAATTCACAATTAGAAGGCCATTACTTGGCAATTTTACACACATGTAAACGAAATATTGCATCTTCATGCAGTAGCGCAAATGGAAAAAATGTTTGGAATTTGAAAATTTTTCACAAACAAGTTAGCAATTGTTGTTTACTTGTTGACAAACATGTCGCTGGCATATTCGATGACTAAACGTTTTCGTTGCATTTTTAACCAACCGACAAGAAAAAAAAATGCAGAGACATGTTCATATGTAAATTTGTATGCATACATCAGCACTAGAGTTGCCAACTGATATTTATTTACATTTTTAGATGAATTCAGTTTTGGGGCTGGACAACATTTATTTTTATAACAGAAATAGTAAATCACCCGTGCCTTCACACGTATATATACTACCACGCTTATAATATGAACTGCCACGCCCACATTTAAAAACAGAACCTCTGATTCAGAATCTCTAGCTACGCTGTCGCAGAATATATATGTTGAATTACAGCTTCCCAGGTCACTGGTGACTTCAGGAGAGGACACTATAATTGTTACTGTGATATTTGCAGCTGCCACGCCCCCTTCTGGCAAAATCCAAAATCAGTGATTTGTAGCCATAACCTCACACAATGTGTACAATTGCAGCTTCCCAATTCTACTGGTGGCTTCAGTAGAGCTACTAAATCTGTCACGCCCATTTTTGTACCTTTTTTTTCAACGAAATGCAACACGGCCACTCTGTGCCCTCTTGAGAAATTCGAAATTGTAGCCAATTTCTTTAGAAAAGTTGATATTATCAGCTGTCAAATTTAGAGCACTAACCACAATAGAAAGCAAAATGTTTGAAGAACAGCGGCAATGATCCCAAAGGCAAAAGCGCAATGCAAATTTTTGCTTGTCATCTGTCAAAATTTTCTGCTTTAATACTATTTTACAAAACTTGGACAAATTTTTCTTGAGTGGTTTCTTTACAGCCGGAAACGAAGCTTAAAGGTTGAAAAACCATTAAACAATATCACACACTGCTAAAAAATTATCGTACTGCATTTATCATTACACTCAGAAAACTACACAACCCAAAAACAAAGAAAATGTTTGCTCAACAAAATTTCTCTGGTTTGAATAAATTGTCTCTTTACTTGCAACCATGGTGTTCAATTTGAAAACGCTTTTTTCTTCAATGTTGGGAAATTTTAAATTTTCAGTCGACGCGCAAAACATTTCAAAATGAGTGAGTTAAAGAATTCTGACGTGGTTTATACTTAGATATACATAGGGTTACCAGATTCTCTTGAGTAAAAAAGAGTACAGAGTTGCAGGGGGTACCAAACTCCTCGGTTTTAGACCACATATTTTTTTAAAGTCAAAAATTAAAAATAAACGTTTTTTTTTTTTATTTTAAATACTAAAAAAATTAATTTAAAATTTTGTAAAACTTATTAAGGACACACGTATACGCGGATTTCCAACGTCCAGCGTCTAAGTGACATACAAATTAAGCGGATAATAAGAGGGCCTAAAAAAGAGTACTGTACTCTTTAAAAGAGTACGTCTGGTAACCCTAGATATACATATGTATAGACAAACTGCCAAATAAAAGTATGTAATACAAATAAAAATATATGTGGACCTAGTACATGTTAGTAGTATACTACTACAGTAGTCGAATTAGTAGTAGTGGTACAATTAGTAGTATTAGTTTATTATTTTCAGTATATTCCTTAAATTTATAAAAATTCCTCGAATATTTTCATTAAAACAATGAAAAAAAGTTTCCTTAAGATAAAGACATTTCTTCTCTCAAGTGAGGAAAATTTTCTATGGCGAAAAATCAATCCCATTTTTTCTCAATCGAGGTAAGTATTTTTCTGGATGTACTTAAAAAAAAATATGCCGACCCTGAAATAAATTTTGCCAGAACCCCATTTTGACCCATTTGTAGGTGGTTTGGAGCTGCGGACCATGGCCATATTTTCGTTTCTAAACATTTCCAATGAAACAAACCAAAAAAAAATGAGGTCTCAAGAACCCATTTGTGATTTTCATATTTCTACACAATATGAACAAACATTACCATAAATTCGGATTTCCCACATTCAACCAAGTCCACTACCTATACAAATCATCAAAAAGTGATGATTCCATAAATTTTCCCCAAAAAAAAAATTGAGTTTCAAAAAAGTTTATAAACTTAACTTGCATTTTTAAAAGTTGTTCTGCGAAGTTGTTTTTTTTGGAACGGTGCAATTTTTAACCAACTTCCTTTTGCCCTCATTAATTTGTCTATGTTCTATTATTCAAACCAAATGGACGTATGTAGAGTAGCGATCCAAATTCATACCACTCGCGACAATGCTTAGTTCATTTCACAGATACTATTTTCACAGTGATGAGTGTCATCTTGCATGGTCTACTTCACAGTACTTCAATATGGGTTTGGTATGATTTGAAATGCAAACATTTTCAAATAAACAATTGAAGTGTTGAAAGTCTATTGGGTCTAAGCACCAACAAATAAATAAATTGGTTAGCTATAATTTCTTATTATGTTTGACACGTCGAAGACTACTGTGCAGAGTTATTTGTGCTATTTATAGACACATTATTTTTATTAAAATTGGTACACTCGAAAATTTTTAAATTCCATTCCACATTGGAGTTATTGAAATTGGCTCAGTGAATAGAATAGTATAAATACTGATACCGCAGTTTATGTATTCTCTGTGGCCTTGTATGTCGGTGGTCAACTTAACAAAACTTCTCTTGCTCCACTTGAATTTTTATTAACATTTTCTGTTGAATATTTTCGTAGTCTTTCGTTTGTGAGGTCCCTTCACCTAGCAAATCATGTATACCTTTAAAAAATTACTAAAATTTAAATATATTCCTTGGGTGTTCTTGTATGAATAATGCTCCACTGAAATTAACGTGCCAACAAAAAAAAAACCGCATGAGCAAAATAGACCAACCGACATCATTAAAAGGCCAACTGTGTGCATATTTTTTGTTGTTGTTTAAACATGGTGTAGAGGCATCACACTAGAGGCTGCACTACGTTAAAACGGAAATGGTTTCAGTTTTCAGTTGGGGTTTTTTTGTTTGTTTTTTTTTGCTTCCCTTCCACAGGAGAATTATTCAGCAGTTTTTCATTTTGAAACAATTAATGCGTTTATTCTGAAAAGGTGCGTAATGGCTGAATTATGGCAAATGGCAAATGAAAATGGAAATGAAAATGAAAATAAAAATGAGTAAAGTGAAATTAATAAAGACACGCTTGGTTGGACGGTTGCTCCAACTCGCAGCTTGACGGAAGAGCAGAATAGTAATAAAAAAAAAGATATGCAAAAATATATAAAATATATTCTGGTACGAGTGGTGTAAAAAGGAAATGATATATTTTAATTAGTTTTTCTCCTGCGGCTTTTGTTTTTGAAAACGCACAGAAAAAATATTTTCATTGAAACAATGAAAAGCAACGATGAATTGAGTAGTTGTTACCTATAACCTACAACCTGCGGTGCACACGGCGTATGCGTAATATTTAATAATGGAAATTCAAATACAATGACAAGCAAATAAATGGAATCATTTTCATAGGGCAACCGAAAAATAATTCACAAATAATGAAATAATATGAAAATTGAATAAAATAGAGGAGAGTAAGGAAAAATCAAAATTAAAATGAAATTCATCCTTCTGACAGGGGATAATGAGTGAACTTTTTTGGAGTTCATGTGAAAAACTAGCACTTCTGACAATATACACTACCGCTGGCTGTTAAATACAGCAAAAGTTTTAACAAATTACAATTTTTGTTTTCAATTTGTTAAATTCTGTTTATCAGCACCTATTACAACTGCCAGTCCGCCCCTGCCACCGCAAAGGGCGTGCCCTCGTATTTGTTATGGAAAACTTGTAAACATCAATTTTCGTGCTAAATTGTTAATTGCGGCGCAACGAAATATGCATGATAGGTATGTACGTATGTACGTATGTACCGTGGGTATATTTTCGACAAATATCTGAAAGGATTGAAAAATTATGGCACGCGATAAATTTTAATAAATTTGTAAAATGTACGTACGTACGTACATGCATCATCATCAAACGTAAATCGCTATCACAGCAACACAATCGCGCGAGTGGTAAATTATAAGGCAACACTAACATCAACAGCAGCGCCAACAACAAAAGCCGAAAGCAACAACAATTTAGTCATCAACCACTAATTGACGTGCATTGTTGGATGTGCGTGTACCGGAGAACCAACGTCAAAGCCAAAGTCATGTTTGTGTACATCCACGGTCTTGTTATGTCGTATGTGTTTATGTACGAGTGGCAACTCGTTATTTGTGTGTGGATAGCATGTATAAATAAACACACATTTAAATAAAATTTCCGCTATTGTACGAGTATGTGTGTGTATATATATGTTATTTGGTTAACTGCACTAAAGCAAAGTATCAATTGTGACTCTGGCACTCCAGTTCGGTCAAATAACTTTGGCAACCACACCGCCATATCCTTGATTGCAATATTTACGCTAAATTGCATTATTAAATTGCAGGAAATTTAATTGGTTGTGCGGGCAATTGTGCGCAAATTAATTTAAAGTTAAAAATTAATTTGGAAATTTGTAAATAATACATTTTTTTTTTAATAAGAATTTTTGGTTTATTGTCAAAATCATGCGTGAAATGTGAATTTAGTTTAATGATGTTTTTCAAATAATTGGCAAGAAATTAATTTAAATAAATTATTAATGTTTGCCTCATGAGCACCTAATTTTTAATTAAAGTGTAGGTGTTTTTTTTGTTAGAAAATAGCGAGAATTGCATACTGTTGTGCGTGGTTAAATAAAAATTTTTTTGAGATAATTGATTTTAAAGGGTATAAATTTAATTGAAAACTAGAATTATCTTCTGACCGAAGCTAAAATGGGAGTTCGTTAAATTCTTAGACCCGCTGTTGGTAATTTTATCGAAAATGTTTCGATGTTTTATCGATATTTTATTTTTCGATAATTTATCGATAATTTTTCTATATTTTTTAGATGATTTCCATTTCTTATTCAATTTTGTTCTGGTCAAATTCTGTCTTATTGCAATTTCATTCCCACTTCGTTCCCGATATCATTTCCATTCAACTACAAGAAACAGCGTCTAAATCGATTAAGTAGGTATTTCTTTAGATAACAGAAAATAAAGAAAGTTTAAGGCTATTCTGTATGGGAGGTATGATGATTTTTCGAGATTTTATTGATTTTTTTTTGATTATTAACGAATAGTTTTCGTAAATTTTCGATTTTGTTCCAAAATTAATTGATTATTTTTCGATTTTTTTATCGATAACTTGTCGAAATTTTTCTATGTTTTTTCCTATAATTTTTCAATATTTATCGATATTTCATCGACAATTTTTCAATATTTATCGATAATTTCGATTTCTCTATCCATTTCCAAATTTTGTTCCAATTCCATTTTGTTCCGGTCCAATTCCATTTCGTTCCAGTTTCATACCCATTTTGTTCCCGGCATAATTTCCAACCAAATAAAAAAAACTGCTTCCAAATCGGTTCAGTATTTCTTAAGAGAAACGAAAATAATACAAATTGGCGGTCATTTTGCATGGGAGGTAGGCGTGGTTCTTATCCGATGTTGCCCATTTTCAATACCGTCCAATCTTTCGCCAAAAGAAGAGAAAGGTCAGAATTTGGAGGCGATAGCTTAAAAGCTACGACAGACGAACGGACATGGCTTAATGGACTCAGGAGGTGATGCTGGGAATGGACCAAGAATATACATAGTTTTCCCATGCCGGACACGCCTCCATATGGGCAATAGTGTACAGGGTATAAAAAATGTTTTTCACTTTGAGGATTTTCCGCTTGTTGACATTTCGTCGTCAATTTCACGAACTGACGTAACTCTTGGAAAAATGTATGGAAACACAATGTAATAAAAAATATTTTAAATCGTCTCTGTTCCACTAGGCAATACTTTTGTTTTAAAAATTACATTTAACATCGAAAAATAAAATTTATATCGGCTTCAACCATTTTAAATATGTACAGATTTGACGAAAGGCAATCCTATTCACTCCCTTATTCACTTTACGCTACAAACTTGACTCCGATAAAATCTTCCCCACACAAATGTTGACACACAATTTACATACATGCACCAACGTTTTAAAGTTAAACAATATTTGCTGGTCATTTAGGGGCTTAGATGAGCACCATTATCATTAGTAGGTGTAGTACTTAGTATTGTTTATTTTATTAAGATAGTAAATAACTACAAATTATTAGTAATTGATGTCTGAAATGCATGACTTTTGCCAATTTGCTTAAAAATATTAAAAATGTTTAAAATTTTTCTGTGCGTGGGATGTAAAATTACCCCACATTTCCGAGTCTATTTTTTTCAAAACTTTTCCTTAAATATTTCGTTGTGTCAGCTCGCCATTTCCAGACACTTTTGAAAGCAGCGTTTGTTTTCGGTTAATATTTGGAATTATATTATTTTTGACAGTTTTTCCCACCTCCTGGGAACTATCTACACCCTATAACTATCCTGTACCTGATAGATATGCCTGCTGCTACTCCGAAGAGATTGATACTTAGTGCAGGGCCGTGGGAGCACATTTAGGCGCCCGGGGCAAAGTTGACTTTGCCGCCCTCGGTCGATCGGTCAACGGGAAGACGTGGCACATCGTACCTAAAAAATTCTTCAGTTGTATGGCGAAGACAAAAATCAAACTCCAAATTTTATAAAAACTTTATTTTAAGTTTTTTTTCAAAAAGTTATTTTTAAATATTTTTTATGATTTTTTAATATTGACAAAAGTGTATATTTTTGCCGATTTTCGTCCATTCCCAGCAAACAATTTGACTCTTTTAAGGATCTCATTTCGCTCAGAAAAGACTCTTCTAGGAGCCATATATGGCGTGTATCCCTTCCTGTACGGATACGATGAATTGTATGGGCTAGGACTCTAATTGGAGTCTGAAATCTGACTCTAAAATGTGTCTTAAATATGATTCAAATATGAGGCGGAAATATGGCTCTAATATGTTTCCCAAATATGACCAAATCTAATTTTTTTTTTAACAGCTGTCCTGTTGTCAGATATGGCCATGGAATTTTATTTCAAATATCAGATCAAATTAGTAACATTTTAAATATTAAAGAAAAACTTTTTACCTTTTCCAAACAATTTTTAACAAAAAAAATTTTAATTATTCAGTACAAAAGTTGCAAATAAAACACAATATACAGTATTCGACATGCAGCTTTTAATAACAGAAAGGTCTAATCAATACCTTTCGAATGACTATCAGAACACCTTAATCCGTTAAGTACACTTCAAGAAAATCATGGAAATCTGTCCAAAGTGCTATAGAAGAACTTTGTGCCTGCATTATTTCAATAGTTAATGTATAAAAACGATGGAAAGATCGGATTTAGCATTTTTGCAATTTCTCAAAAAACCTGACGTGGTGGCGAAAAACTGAGAACGCTATTGTGCTTAAAATTGTCCATTTATATATAAAAACAATACGAGAATATAGAAGTAGTCAACACTTCAAAAAAGGTCGGTCTGTGTAGTTTTTAATTAACTTTAATTTGGAAAAGCTACGTCCTCCGCTAGCCACTAATACTGGTAGAGTTAAAAGGATTCGAAGAGCAATGGACACGATAAAACTCCTGCGCCGTTTAACTAAAACCTCGTAAGCCGTAATTTTATTTTACATAAAAAGTATAAAACATACGTAAAAAAAAGAATGTCGCTGAAATGCCGCCCCCCTGAATGTGGCGAGATGTCCCTCCGCCCCCACCTTCCCACGGCCCTGACTTAGTGCGATATTGAAATGACCTCGACATCGGGTAAGTAATTCTCAAGATGTAATACAATAAAGAAAACGTTGGCCAGTGATTTCGTATGTGAGATAGAAGTAGTTCTCAACCGAAATTGACTTCATTCATTGCCACCCTAATTTTAAATCAATATGTCTATTAATACAGCACTTGTCATGCTAAATTACGGAATGACAGACGAACTAATACATTGCACTTTTCTAAAGCCCCGCCTCATTTTGGGCATGTGACAAAAAGCATTTATTCGTTAGCCTAATTCTAATACTTTTCCTCATTATCTCAAATATATTCCCCTATTAAACATTCTCTTTACCTGAATATCCATGCATTCGTTTTATGGCACTAATAAAATAAATGCCTTACTACATTTCAATTGTCTAATTTGCCCAAATTAATTATGGTCTTAAAGGTATTTTAGCTTAATGCGATTTACTCCACCCTTTTATGTACTTCGCCCAGCCACAATCAATTCAGAGGAATAATTGATACAAAAGCATAATGGCAGAGTTTGTCAATAAATTTCCTTGCCTTTAGCTCCATACATTTGCCATATTTGCTAATTGTGCCAGTGACACGTCGTTTTGCTTTTGTGCCGAAGCATGTTATCCGGCACCGTGCGCTGTAATCGTTTCGAGACATTCACAGTACACAAATTTCGCTTGAATAGCGATAAAGGTTGCGCTCAGCAATGGGAAAATAACAATTCAAAGAAAATAAATACCAATTTGAGTCATTTTCATTTTCATAACGAATGCCGAAGATGGGGTGTGGGTCGTTAGTTGCACACGCAAAAACCTTTCAAGAGTTTTTGGCATATTTATTGGTAGAGGAAATAAATAATTAGAAATACAGAGAAAAATCGGCAAGAGGCAAGAGGGTGGGGCAACATGGATGGGCCTCACCCTCGAAATACTTTATTCTTGTTAATCTTTGGGAATTATTTTGTATTAAATTCTGCTCATTGGCTGTTGCTGTGTTGTTGTTGTTGTTGTTTGCCCTTTTGTGTTGGGCTTTCCTTTTTTGGTTGTTGTTTTTGTTTGTGTATTTGAAACAAAAGGTTAAACTGTTTAACACAACGCAAATGAAATGAAGCGCCACACAAAGGTACAACACATTTCTTCCGCCTGCATTGTTATGCTTTTGTTTTTATGTCTTGTGCCTGTTTATAAGTGGAGAATAAATTAAATTAAAGCTGTTAGCTGTTAGCTGGCTGGGAGGAGCAGACCCTTGCCTTTTAAAGACCTTAACCTAAAACGGAAGTTATTATTGCACCTTTGGCAATTTATGGTCCATGAAAGAGCCTAAATTTAATTGACCGCCTCGTTCCACTTCAAAAAATGAGAGAGCAAATGGAAGTCATTAGCGGGCTTATATTCGGAGGTTAATAGAATTTTTATATTCTATAAGTACTTATACTTATATTTATTATTCTCGAACAATTTAATTGAATGGCTTTGCTTCAAGTATGAAGCACTTCCCTGTAATCTTAGACAAAGCATTTGGTTCCCTTCATTAGTGACCTTTTGTGTTCATAATTGTGTAAAATCAACCATTAAATGCTTTAAACAAACAAATTACCTTCATTTTTTTCCTCTACCCATAATACTCATTGAATGAAATCAATTAATTCCGCTAATTTCTTAGTGCGGTTTCCAGTGTCTTCGGTGCAAAAAAAAAAAACGCTACTCGTTAAAACTAAATTTATTTTTCATTAAGGAACATACATCACAACGGCAATTACACTCGAATGATAAATTCTTCATTAGGGTTTTGTAGTTAAAATTGTTGGTTATTAATCAAAACGGGCCAACCAACAAACGGCCAAAGCCAAAGCCGGGGCAGATATCGTACATAACATGTGCGAGTACATTGAATTGAATTGAGTTGAGGTCAATAACAAAGCGCATTAAGTACTAATTACTTATATGTATGTGAAGTGAAATCATTAACTACATTTGCTTCAAGTAAATCAATAACAAATCTAGTAGGTATTATTGTTGTTACACTGAAACAAAAAAATTACAAAACGAAACACCGCCAACAATACATTTTTCATTTACAATTTTCGGCCATTGTTGGTACCTCATTTGGATATGGATTAAAATTGTAATGTAAAAAAATTTTAAATTGATAATATTAAGTGGTTATAGAGAAAACATTCGAGGAGCCTGGACCAGCGTCAAAACGAGGAAGGCATGACTGTCCCATTCCGGAACAAATGAAGAAAAGAGACATGTGCTTCTTTTCCGTTCAAGAAAATAACGATAAATCGAAGTACAATCACGAGCTGGCTTGCTGCATTTGCGAAAAATCTGTTTGTAAGGCACACCACAACCGAAATGTGTGCATTAGCTGCATTCAAGGATTTTAAATCAAAATTATCTTTTCTAAACTAATTTTTAAATTAAAAAACTTCTAATAAATTCTATAGATATTAAATGAATTATATTTTGCATAAAACAAAGGAATTTTTTATATATAAAATATAATAATTTCTATTCAAAATATATAGGTGTAGAAAACGTGGGATTATTATTTTTTTTCAACGTAGGAGTATGGCTAAAGCAAT
Organism: Heteromyza rotundicornis; assembly: GCA_951394025.1. Lineage (NCBI taxonomy): Eukaryota > Metazoa > Arthropoda > Insecta > Diptera > Heleomyzidae > Heteromyza > Heteromyza rotundicornis. Next base: position 17,929,663 of record OX596012.1, on the reverse strand, counting down.
GAAATTTTAATAATTTTTTATATCATGAAGAAAGAAACAAAGAAACTGTAGAATTGATGTGCGGCAATTGATATGAGAAGACGTAAATATGATATGAGAATACATAGAATTGATGTGTACCAACGTAATTATAATATGATAAAATGTAATCTTGATATGAAACAATAAAAAAAACGTAATTGTGATATGAGAAAACGTAGAACTGATATGAGAATTAACTTGTTTCAGTTCCGGTTATATTTTGCATATCATTCAATAGAAAAACAGTAAATATTATAAGAAACCATAAGTTAACAATTAATATGATAAAACGTAAATTTGATACGAGAAAACGGAGTCTTGATATGATAAAAGTAGAATTGATATGATATTTAAATTTTAAAAACTTTTCCAGATTTCTCACATTTTATTTTGTCGATATTTTCACTCACAACAGTTTAAGCAAAAGTGCGAAGTGCTACACTGCCGTGCTAAGCATAAAGTACTCACCTGCTTTTTGCTTATTATAAAATACTAATTTTCAAGCTACATTTCCTAATATTAAAATAGAATTGTTGTTTGTAAATTCATGTAAGTATTGTAGAAAAAACATATATTGACCGATTTATGACTAATAAAATCATTTAAAAGATTCAGAAAAAAAAGCGATGAAATGTATGGGGCGTCAGTACATTTCATCGCTCTTTTTCTCTGAGTATGTCATATGTGAACTTCAGACGAACACTAAATGGCAAATGACAATGAAATTTTCTAAATTGCAAATGAGAGCTTTATGCTTAGTACGGAGGTACAGTTTTTTCATATCGAAACTACATTGTTTCATATAAAATATACATGAGTAATGTAAATGATGGTGACCGTAGCTCTGTGAGTAGAACACATCAGACTTACAACCGGGAAATGTTGAAGTCAATTCCAGCATTGGGTGATAAGCAAAAAAACTATATTCAGCACATCACTACCTCTCGTCAAGTAATGGTAAACTTAAGAGATTATTATTTGCAGTGAATAAACTTAAATATCAATTTGAAAAAAATTTCAATTTACAAACGTTTGGAATGGTTTCATTTGGTATGATATTGATATGAGAAAATTATCAATTTTCCATGTATGTAATTTTTATTTCAGTGTACGCTCATATATACGTTTATTGTACTACAGACCCGAGTACGTATTAAGCTCGAAGTGCTTTTACATTTTATTTTGATTGGGAATATTTATACAAAATATCGATTTACTTTCATTATAGTATTAAGTATTTCCATTTGATTACAGTAGCTATATCTCGTAACTGACAAATGACTTAATTGTACGATAATCAAATACATAGTAAGAAACTAGGAAATAGAATTAAAACATTTCTGTATTGTGAGTAGAGTGTGGCAGTGTCGTAATATGTAGTAGTTCTCAGAAATTCGTAAACTGGTTCAATTTACTTGCGAGTAAAGTGCAGAGAGGCGTTACCTGTTCTGTTGTGTTGCTTAATGTGGACCTTTTTATTTGAAGCTACTAGTACAATAGTGTTGCCTTGTGAATACCAATTGAAACGAATACGCCAGAGATGAAGCGGCGTGACGACGCTAGACTGCTGCTATGTGCTTGAATTAATTACTCAAAATTATATACTAAAACAAACGTTTTATTTGATTTAAGTACCTTCGACTGCTGTGGCTAATAACATGTATTGTTGCTCATAACACTCGACTCGGCTTACTAAATACCTGAGTACTTACCTAATCTATTAGTAAAACAAACATTTGAGACGCAAACGACAAGTGATATGTAAAGTGTGAAGTGTGAAGTAAGGGCAATCGATCTCTGAAACTTTTTCACACAATTTTTATATTCTATTTGCTTGATTTTTCTCTGTGGATTTGTTGTCTTTTAGGGAGTGAATGTGAAACGCCTTGTAAATTGTTGCAATGCTCTGCTGCAAAGATTATTCAATAGCGAAATTCTTTATGAAAGTTTTTTTTGCCTTTATTTTTCCTCTCAGTGATGTGTTTGCGCGGAATAAGCACTTCTATTTATTTGGTTTATCTCTAGCTCTCTTCGCAGTTGAGCAAGGCAGTGGAAAAAGAGGTGTTATTTGCTGTCAAGTTGTGGTGCCAAAAGAAATAATCTTCAACAGTATCGCTTGACTTGCCGTCATTGTTTCATCTTTTATCACACGTTCTATTTAAGGCGTAGACGTAGCCACCCTACAATCGGGTGTCAAGTGTTTGTGTGAGATGTTTTGAGAAACCATATGGTTTTTGCGTGGGTGTATATTATATGTAATTAGGTTTCCAACAGAAACAAAAGCTCAGATAAGCTGGCTTATCTATCTTTTAAAAATTTATCAGAAAATTTTAAAATAAATGGTTTTTTGTGTTGTGTTATTAAGCCAGTACCTTCACGCATGCATGGGTACGGCAGTTTCCGAAATGAATTGCAATTTTTTTTCTCTGTTATATGGAATAACCTAAATTCAGTGAGTTAACCACGACTTAGTTTGAGCTGAATGAGTCGATAATTTTCCAAATTTTATTTCAAGTTTGGTGAACTTTTGAAGAGCTACACAAAATATGGTTAATTTATAAACAACTCTTCTACAGTAGGTATTGTATTGAATTTTTCCTTTCCAAGCACAATTGAGTAGTAGCTTCGTAAAAAGTTTCAAAAATTGCACTTTGCAAAAACATTTTTCTGGCCTTGTAACGGCCAAGATATGTAGGTCGAAAGTATTCATAGCAAAAACCTCACTAGGTTTTGCGAAGTTTGTTTCCTAGCCATTTAAAGCTTTGCAGGTTTTAGTACATTTTTCGGCCATAACTGGTAAGATATGCAATATTTGTTGTAGTGGATTGATGCTAGGCATGGGGTACAAACAAAACACTCGGCTTTGTTCGTTTTTCTGCCTTTCATTGATTCTCCTGCCCGTAAAATATGGCCCCATTTCTCGCTCCCTTTAGTCTACCATCCTCTTTTCGAAGAGTCAAAGTCAACATGGTTGATATTAACAGAAATTGCCTGTCTTGATTCTTAAAAAAAAAAATCCGAATCCGAACGGCGAGAGTCCCAAGTTAAAGAAGCTAAGTATTTTCTGGCAAATCACTCCCGAAAGAGTGGATGTCTATATAGACCAATTGGAATATAACTCGACATATCCCGATTGTAACTTAAATGCATTAGGACCACAAAAAAAATGGCGCATATTCATAGTCAAATTTAGTAGCTGCTAAACTTTAGAACCAGCTTAGTAGCTGTCTGTTCCGTGTATTATCTGCCAACTTAGTAGATTACTAAAGTTAAGTTGGAGCTTAATTTGACTATGAATATGGGCTAATGTTTTCCCTTTTTGTCACAATTTGTATACCCTGCACACTAGTGTCCAAAAGTATATTGTTTTTGTCACACCGTTTGTAATGCCCATTAGAAGGCGTGTCCGGTATGGAAATATATGGTCTTGATCAGCATCACTTCCTGCCCGTCTGTCTGTCATTTCGCACGATAACTGCCGTAGCTTTTGAGCTATCGACTCCAAATGTTGGTATATTTCTTATTTTTGCTAATTTTATGAAAAATGGGCAACTTCGGATAACAACCACGCCTACCTCTCATACCAAATAAACGCAAAATTTCGTTTACCCTGAGAAATACTGAACCGATTTGGACGCGGCTTCTTCTATTTGGTTGGAAATGATGCCCGGAACGAAATGGAACTGAAACTGGAACGGAATGAAAATGGACCGGAACAAAATGGAATTGGAACAATATTTTGAAATAGGATCGGGAATGATGTGGAAATGTAAATTATCGATAAATATTGAAAAATTATAGATAAAATTATCGAAAAATTATAGATAAAATTTTCGAAAAATTATTGATAAATTATCGATAAATTATCGAAAAATTATCGATAAATTATTGAAAAATTGTCGATAAAAAATCGAAAAATTATCGGTAAAAAACCAATAAATAAAATACCGATTTTCGATAAAATTACTAACATATGGTCTCAGAACGTATCGTACTCACATGTGCAGGGCACTTTTACTTCGGTCAGGCCGCAGACAATTTTCTTACTATTTTTATAATTGAAATTTTATTTATTTTCTATTTTATATTTTGGTTTGTACGAAATTAAAAATTTGCAAATGCGGTTGTTTCAAAACGAACTCACTATGGGTCGGCTCTTTATTGCACAGAACTTTTCAATTGAATCTCAGAGCGCATCATATCTTGTACGCATTTAACATAATAATTACACACAATTGAGAAGCTACTTAGTTTGCAAAAATGGCACTTGCCTTAAATCACTGAACATTTTTAAAATAGATAAATTTCCCCAGTCAGTTTATTTCCATTTACCCTTACTCACTTCCTGATATATCAATTTTTACGTACATTCTATAGCCCTTTTGGATTATTTCCTCAAGTGCCGTACGACCATTCCAAAAGTGCTTCTCACATTTATCAATTTGTCAGTATTTGCGCAGAAATCTAACCAAAATTATGCATGTTCATAACAACAATTGATTAACACAGCACACGCCCACCGCCCCAACGCATACATGGTAGGCCCAATGTAAGTGGAATATATCTAAATGCTACTTTGTTTCAGATACGCCACTTAGCCGAAATGAAGTTTCGTGAGTTGAAGTTCGCGTGTGGCTAATAACAGAAACGGCAAACTGCTGAAATACACATTTTCATGGTCAAGTGAATCGTCGACGTGCGTATGAAACCCTAAAGTTTTGCTTCTTCTTCTTCAGTCGTCGTTGTCGTCGTCGTTGGCGTTGGTGTTGCTGTTGCTGTTTAACTGATTTTGCATTTCTCATTTACGTTCAATTTCGTTCGTGTGTGATATCTTCACACATGCACACACACACACACATGCTCACACGAACTCATAAACACAGCCAACAAGCCTCTTCAACTGCAAACTACTTTGGAATTTGTTGCCGAACAATATCACAACAACCCACGACAACAACAACAACAGTAGCAATAACAATGCCCCAAAAAACAACAACAATATTACATCTCTCTTACCAAACAGGCTTGCCTACCACAGCAATACAGCTAACTAGCTGGCTAGCTGGCTGGCTGGCTGACTGGTTGGTTGGTTGGCTGGCAACATGATCAGCTGTTCGGGTCTGCATTGTTTGGTTTGGTTTTATAGAGGTGAAGTGGGTTGAGGTGTGGATATGAAGTGAAGTGAATGCGTTGTTGTTGGTTGTTGGAGATGCTTTAGGTTTGTTGTGGAAGCTGAATGAAATTCCTCAGCTCACAACTCACATGTGCTTATAAGTATATTTGTGTGTATGTGTGTGTGTGTGTGTGTGAGTGAGTGTGTTTGTATAGATAATAATTTTAATCGTTTTGGTTCGGTTTTACCAACGCTGACATTGACCCACTTTCATGCGTCGCCGTAGCGGTGCTGAGTTGCTGGTGCAGCATCTCCATTTCAGTTTTGGCATGTTTTGGAGCAATTTTCAGGTCGCTTTGCTCGCTTCGTTTCGTGTTAATTAAAATTTTGTTCATATGCTGTTGGGAGGGGAGAGCAGGGGGTAACGCTTAAAAGAGCGATAATTGCGGTCAGTAGCATTGGGGCGTACAATTCGGTCAACATGAATACGGAAAAATGTGTGCTATGGTGATGAAATGCTGATAATGATGATGGTTTGGCTGTATTTGCATGCGAATGTTCGAGTGTTGCCTCATCTCTGATTTTTTTTTTTATTTTCTTTTGCTTTGGTGTATAATTTTAATTTGAGCCAAATCTTAATTGAACTTGGACCGCATTGAGCGGGCCCGAGTTAAACTTAATTTGTCAAATTGTCTTTATCTGGCACACAAAAGCAAACACAAGGATATCCCTTCAGCGTCACACACACAGTCATACACACACATCTAAAGTTACTCCTTTCTACATTCGGAATTTCTAAAATTTCAACAAAAGCAGTTAGGAAAGGGGGGGGTGGGGGGAAGGTTATAAACTCAGACTGAAACTAAAGCCTTTTGCTCGTAATAGGAACAATTAAATAACTTTACACTTACATGGAGCCTTTGGGCACTGTCATATTCAGGCCATCTAACACAACATTCGGATTCTTGCTGCTGCCATACATTTTGTGAGCACGTCGCACACACACGGCCTGCTGACGCCGCGAGGCCAATGTCGACGGTTGCGATATGAAGAGGCGCCGACGGGCAGCCAAATCCATCTCGGCCGTAGCTGCTGCTGTTGGCTGAACGGGCTGAACTCCTTCCGATTCGGCATCCATGTTTTATTTTTTTTTTTTTTATTTTGCAGTTGTCTGTATTTGTGTCTATGTCAGGGTGTGTGTGTGTGTGTGGGTTTGTCCCCCTTGAAAATGATTATGCCGCTGTTGCACTGTCGTCGTTGTACTTGCTTGTGTGTGTGTGTGTGTGTGCACCCTCTGGAGGCGTCCTTTACAGTTGTTGCTTGCGATGTCGCCTTCACCGAATACGCTGCAATGGTTGGCGTTTCGTTGGCTGTTGCTACTATGTGTTGTCGTTGTCAACGATAATTCAGCTGCTGCTAGTAGTGATGCTGTGGCGTCGCCTGTAATCCAATGCTCTTGCCTTTTGCTCTTCTGCTCCTCCTTTACATACAAATTTTTCGTTTCGTTCGTGTTTTGCTAGCTCCTTCGATGGCTGCTGGGTTGTGTGTTGGCGTGTCAGTTTGTCTTGTCTGTCGCCGCGTCTCGTCAAGTGTTGCAGTTATTGCTGCAATTGACGTTAAGCAGGCCAATGCAATTGTCAGCGATAGCAATGTTGCTTCTTGTTGATCGTTACTTCAGGTCCTTGTACTGCTGGTAGTCGGAGACGATGCTGTTGTTGTTGTTGTTGTGGCTGCTGTTGATATCTGCAATGTGACACACAAAGGAGAGATGAATATTTTGCAGTTGAATTGGGGAAAAATGGTGGAGGGGGGGTGGGTTTGGTGTGGAAATAACAGCAACATTTTATTGCTTAAATTTGTTTGAATTCGTCATTTCGTTTTGGGAATTGTTCATGGACTCTCGAATGGCAAACGTAACGACTAACTGGAAAACATTTTCGGGTAAAAATTGAAATTGAATTTTTACCGTACACAACACTCCAATCCACCCCGCGCCACACCCCACCTCAATCAAGTGAACAACAGTTCTCTGTCAATGTACCAGCGCCGCGCGTCGCACCCATCCCCGAGTGGCATCGATGTTGTTTCGCAGTTGATTGAACCAATTTTCAGTGAAGTGTCTGTGATGGATATTGCACTATTCTCATTGGTGATTGAATGAAACGAAATGCAATTTTCGATGAAACGAAATTTCGCAAATGCTCGTAGAACAGAGTAGAAAAATAATTAAATTGAGTTTCAATCATTCCAAACAATTGTGAAATATTAAAAGCTTCATTGGATTTAGATTTTTGTTACTTGCGCAACAATAGACTCCAAAAGGATTTACTAAAAAATATTCGCGAAAGTATTAAAGGAATGGCAATGCAACTGCTTCGGACATTTTATAAATTAACCCGACGAGACTCGGACTTGTACTAACAGTAGTGGGAGCAGGGACGTAACCAGGGGGGGGGGGGGGTGTTCGAACCCTCCCCCTCCCCCGAAATCTATGAAGTATTAGAAAAATGTGTTGAATTGTTATGAAATTTAACAGAATTTAAGAGAAACTTCCGTATATCCTTGATATTTTATTTTATTAAACAATTTGAAAAAAAATTTTTATGAAAACCCCCTCCGAAATTTTTTCCTGGTTACATCCCTGAGTGGGAGTATCCTCCCGTAAACCTTCCAATGCAAATTTCAAAATCGGTTAACCAGGGACAAATTTTAGTATTTGTGGGTGTGTTGGTGTGCGGGGAGGTATTCCTTATAGTCCCTCCAGTGCACTTAAAAGCAAAACTAGAGAGTGGACTATCTTCCGCTATACCGAAGCTGAAATACCCCCACACAGTAGGAAGAAGTACCTCAAGACCCCATTTTGAGCCACCTATAAATAGTTTTGGAGCCCGGACCATGTCCAAAATCCGTATCAAAAAATTTCCAATCAAATCGACCAAAAAAAAAAATTTGTCTCAAGACCCCATTTTTACCCTTATATATGTGGTATCGGAACTTGGAAAATGTTGACCTCTTTTTTCGGTGTATGGGAGCCACGCCCAGTTTTTGTCCGATTCTCGAACTTGATCTCAGTATTGAAGAGAAAAACATGTACCCAAAGTTTCAAGTCGATATCTCTAAAACTGCGACCGCCATCGTGCGGATGGACGGACGGACGGACAGACGGACATCGCTAAATCGACTCCGGCGGTGATGCTGATCAAGAATATATATACTTTTCCATACCGGACACGCCTCCTTATGGGCGTTAAAAACGTTGTGTCAAAGTGAGTATACCCTGCCACAGTGAGTGTGGGGGTATAAATATGAAATCAGCGACCACTTTAATTCCAGGATATTTATTTTGTCTCGTATTTTTCTGGATCTAAATCGTTAACTAAGAAAAACTAGATGACAAAATTCAAATTTTGTTATTTTATTTTCGATTAGTCAAATTAAGAATTGGAACAAAACAAATTTAATGGTTTCAAATCCGGTTCTGCTTTTGGGTTCCCTAACTTTCGAAAATATCGGTTTCGGTTTCATGAATTCAAAAGGTTCTGGTTTCTGTTCCGGACTGACGGACAGACGGTCAGACGGACATACGGACGGACAAGAATATATATAGTTTTCCATACCTATCACGCCACCTTCTTGGTGTTACAAACATCAGACCAACGTGAATATACCCATACCTCATGAGGTGTACACCAGGGCATATTTCAGTGGGTTTTAGCACCCAGAATGGGCAGTTGTAAATTCAAATTGGCAGTTGTAAAACCAAATATGGATAGTGAAATTTCAAATTGAAGCCATTTAAATTCTCTTACTAAAACTGCGCTCGAAATGCTACACTGTTCATTTCGTTCATGTAACGTTCGTTGTACGTCTTGTGTCAATAATCGCATAGCCGTGAAATTGTTCGGTGATGGTAAAAAAGCACAGCAGTTTTGTACAATGGGGACTCGATTTAAAAAGTTATTATAACTAGGTATCGCTCACGCCCTGCAATAATGACACAACTCAAAAAATGAATTTCAGCACTTGGAATGTTTTTAAAAAATGTTAAACTAAATAAAAAATTAAAGATATGAATTCTGTCTTTTGGCAGCATGTATATAAATATCTGAGGATCCTAGTGGCATTAAAAACTCCGAAACCCCGAATTTCGAATTTAATTGCAGGGAATAAGCTTTATGCAAATAAATGTAAATAAAAAGCATATGAAAACGTGGTAATTTCTTATTTCATTCCATTTCATAGCTGATTTGGGTAGTTTTAAAAAATCCCTAAAATATGCTCTGATGTACACACAAAAAAAAGTCGGTAAATCTTACCGAAAAAGTGGTTAAAAATGCTCCAACCCTTCAATGTTGTACGTTTAACCGATGAGAGATGGTAAATTTATGGAACCAAAAATTGTGGCAAAAGAACTTACAACAACAAGAACTTGTTCGATTATTTTATCTATTTTATGTTGAATTTTCAAGATTTATTTTAACGATTCATTTTTTCGGTTTATTTAGCTTACCATACATTTTTTCATACAATTTGAAAATTTGTATGTTAGCAACTTTTAATTTTATAGACTTTTTTCTGTGTAGGTTATACAAATAAAGAATTGTGGGAAGTGAAAATATTTGATTATTAGGTAAGTACCAGCTGAAAAAATGCATTTTTCTTATAAAATGACGTTGCGAAATTGAAAAAAACGCATGAGGTTAAAATTAGGATACGCTGAATACAATCGCATCACCATACGTATGTTAAACAATCTTTTAGTAGATCAGGCCAATTTGACATCATACGAATTTTAATGCTCATGACGTTCTAAACAAACTCGATCAAATATGATTTAAACAAAATGAATGCAGAAATGAGAATTTTAAAACCGCAAAAAAATGGTACATGCTTGAGAAAATCTGGCGATGCTGTTGTGTTCGGCGTATTTTAGTAAAGAAATATCAACTTTCAAATCATCAGGGCCTTTTATTGAGGTAAATTGCGGTTTTTTATTTGCTTCTAGCTCAAGTAATTTCAAGGTTAAAGTAAGGTTCCATCTGCCAAGTAATCGATCCAGTAAAATAAACAATAGACAACAGGAAATTGAAAAAAAAGTGTAAATGCTTTGGACTGTCAAGTAAACCAGTCCCTTAATTAGTAGTAGGGAGTTCTTCTATATGAAGTTGGACAAGTACTTGAGTGCTGAAACACAAGCTTTACAGAATAATATGTGAAAGAGAAATGCTTGAAGGCAAGCAGACCAAAAGACTTATGTTGAAAAATTATAATCTACTTTTTACAATGGAAATTTTTCCTGAAACATAAAAATTGTTTTTTCTCTAAGCTTCACTTGCATTACTTGTATTAATTCTTTCAATGCACTTTTACATTTATTATAAAAATAAAAAAAATATTACAGTTATGCTTTCAATTGATTTTTGTGCCAGCTTTACGAACCTTTCGAAAGCAATTATCAAACAATAAATGAAATTGAAACAAAAGAAAAAAAAAACATAACAAAACAACACAACAATAAATCATTAAAGTTGTATACTTTTGGGTCTCGAATGCTATCAAAGGCAATTAAAAAAAAAATCCAACAGAATTCCTTTGAGAAATCACTTCAATGCAATCAAAGTAGTTTTGCAGTAAATTTTTGTACTCTTTTTTTTTTTGTATGCAATGGAAAATGGCGAAAATAATGGACTATTTTTGGACTATAGTCGGTGTTTGTGCCTGTGTAAGCTGGCGAGTAGAACAAAATAAGTAATGTAATGAAAGTAAAGTAAAGTAAAACATTGAGGGGATAAAACGAACTTACAGAAGCAGCCAAACCGCGGGGCATCAGGTCTCCAAAAGAAATTTAAACAAACACAGATGCCGAAAACCACCAACTTCAAACCAGAATCGATGTTGAGGGCACAACTTGCCCTAACCAATGTAACATGGGTTAACCTTGATTTATGGTATATGCCCGAATCTTGTCGAATTTTGTTACTATTTCTTCTTCCAATTTGCTATTTTGCTATTGTCGTTTTTCTGTTTGATTTCCACTTAATTTTGTAAGCGGTTAGTTCATTAGGACCCTCACCGAAAAAAAACCACAACTACATACTAACAAAATTTGCAATAAATATTTGCAATTGTGTGCAAAGAGCCAAAAACTCTATTTTGTTTCTGCTTCTACCATATGAATGCAATTTTACGGCCCATAAACTTCAGGCGAAAAACAAATACCAAATACCAAAAAAATTAAAACTTTGCTCATGGATGAATGATTTTTTGTGATTGTTTGTTTGTATTTGTTTGTATTTGTCTCGATGGTCGAAGTTGGTATTTGTGTATTTACACAATGCAATTGCAAACTTAACATTATTTTTTTGCGAAATCCATTCGCTGTAATACAGTAGAAGTTTATGGCTTTCGATAAAGATTGCTTTTAATGATATTAATGGCAAGTTAAAACCCTCCACTAAATAATTACAAATACAAAAAATGAACTTAGCACTTGGTATATAAGAAATCATACGATTAGGCCTTACAAAATTAAACTTTAATGAGTGAAAAAAATGTGTGTGTTTTTCGTAATAAAACCGTTTTATTATTTCAATAATAGCATTTATTCACAGCTTTATGGTTTTCAATATAAAAACAATTTCCACATTAAATTTATTGCCAAAGTTTACTATTGTAACTAAAAAGATTTTAAAAATCAACAAAATGGTGGAATTTTCATGACGATTGTTAACATCTCATGGGGATATTTTAGAAAATAAAAATTTATCATTTGGTTTTTGTAGCATGGAACTTATAAATCTTACATAATGGAAACCTACTTTGGATCACTTTTCAACTCATAAAATTTTCGAACTGAGAAAAATTAGTTTTTACCCATTTTTGGCCAAAGCCGTAAAATTTAAAAATTCTACACAGAAAAAAAAAGTCGGTGAAATTAACCGAAAAAAGTTGTTAACGTACCACTTTTCAAAATGTATGAAAAACCTGCATTTATTAACCGTTGTTGGTGGGTTAAATTAACCGAAAAAAAATTATTTTAAAAATCTTTAAAATTTGCAAAAAAATAGTTTAAATAATCGAAAAGTTGTTGTTGTTGTTGTTGTAAATTTTGTTACCACAATTTTTGATTAAATGTGAATTTTTCACAAATTTACTAAAAAATTTACAATTTAACCGTAAAAAAATGGTGCAATAAATTTACCATCTCTGGAGCGTTTTTAACCGTCTTTATCGGTTAGATTTACCTACTTTTTTTTTGTGTGTAGTTACAGGACTAATGGACTGATTTCTGATCTGTTTTCGTTTAATGGGAGTTTAGTTCTTTGCCGGGTCAGGTGTATTTCAACAAATAAAGGGTGACCAGATAGCAATGATATTTTTTCCAATTGGTTTTTTCCAGCAGCTGCCTAAATATTTACAAAGGTTTATCATTTTGTCATGCATCGTTTCACGCCTACCGTGAAATTATTAAAAAAAATATTATTGAAATTCCGGCTCAGTTGTAAATGTGCATCGTGTGAATTTTATCGTGAGGTTGGTCGTCATCATGACATCAGTGCGCTGGCAATTCGTCGCACTGTGGAAAAGTTTGTACCTTAAGCCATTAACCAGAGAGAAATTGATGCGAAGCTGCCGTAGCAGTCAGTGTCGAAGGAGCCCCAGAAATGTCGATTTGGCAACGCCAGGCTTATTTTGCAGTTTTATTCGCGCCTACACTCGTATAAGATAGTGTTGACGCACGAATTGAAGCCGGACGACCATAGACAACGCCGTGAGTTCGCTAATTGGGCGCTGAAAATGTTGGCCGGAGATCCGGATTTTGCCCAAAAAATCATCTTCTCAGACAAGGTCCATTTTTGGTTCAGTGGTTATTTCCACAAACAAAAGTGTTCGACGAAGCAACAGTACATCCACACATAAACAGCTTAGCGGCGTCATCGGACCCTTATTTCTGTCCAAATGAGGAGGGACACATCGTTTCCGCCAATGATCCTCGCTATAGAGCAATGTTAATCGACTTTCTGTGGACCGAGCTCGAAAACATCGATATATCCGAGATGTGGTTCCAACATACCATACAAGGTCAAAGTTGCCACGAATTTGGATAAACCCTTTTAGGGTATCTCTAATTATGAATACATACACCAATATTGCACGATTTTTTTTTTCAAGGTTAAATTATAAATTTTTTAGTAAATTTGGGAAAAATTCACTATAAATCAAAAATCGTGGTAAGAGAACTTACAACAACAACAACTTTTTCGATTATTTCAACTATTTTATGTCGAATTTTTGAGGATTTATTTTAACAATTTTTTTTCGGTTAATCCAACCTACCTACTACGGTTAATAAATTCAGGTTTTTCATACATTTTGAAAAGTTGTACGTTAACAACTTTTTTCGGTTAATCTTACCAACATATTTTTTTCTGTGTACACTCAAAGAATTTTTTCGTTCGTAAGAAACGAAAAATTAGACAAACACATTTCGTTTGTTGTTTCGTTTGCAAGCAACGTTTAAGTAACGAAAAAAAAAAATGTTCAGCTCAGCCAGGATTTGAACGCGGGACGTAAGGTTTATAAGTTACGCACATACACGCTGTGCCACTGAGTTACTTTCGTTCTGGTCGATAAAAACAAAGTTTATATCGAATTCGTTTAAACGTTTATTAGAAATTAGTTTTTAATTTGCGGCAACTTAAAAACGTTTCCAATAAAAGTAAATTGCAATACTTTTATTGGAAACGTTTTTAAATTGTTGCAAATTTATTTATTATTTGCGGCAAATCGACTTAATTTGGAGCAAATGTTTTTTGTTTGCTTTTTCGTTTAAGTTTGTATTCAAAAGTAGTTCTCCAAACATAATAATTCTTTGAGTGTATTAGAATCCAAATATGCAAACAAATAGTAAAAAATATTTTTGTCGCATAGTGTAATATTATGAATGAAACGAATTTAAACGACCAACATTTATGAAGGTAACATTTAAAACAAACCCCAAATTTCTTTACAAATTTTTAGAAATCTTCTTATTACAAATCATTTTAAGTAATGTAGTTTTTTACAAGTCAGCGCAACTTTTTTTCATTAGAAAAAATAAATGTTTGAACCCAGGAAAAAGTTCTTGGTGTAAAGTGCAACCCAGGTTGAAATGATTTTTTATATATTTTAAAGTCCACTAAAGCTACATGTGTACATTCGTATGTGCTTGCAAAACATACTACCAATCGTCGTGCTCTTTCAATATTTACACAATTACTGGCACTAGCAGATTTATCTGATGATAAATAAACAGAAAACCAAATCACAGTTAGTTTGTGACACCACCAAGTACAACAGTTTGTGTATGCTTGGCTGTGTGTATGTGTGTGCTTGTGCCACCACCATCTACACATTTAATGAAGCCTATTTGAACGTGAACCGCAATTATTACAACCCATTAGCTTGCAGTTTGTCGTTGTTTTTTTCTTCTATTTGTTATTATTATTTTCCTATTTTGAGTTTTTTTTTTCTTTGAAATTTTCTATATTTCTGTTTTTTTGCAACGTTCAAATGTGATTCAAGTGCATGCGCAATATTGACACGCTATTTTCTGTGGCAACGACATGATTTCCAGCGTTCGTTTTACTCACCACCGACGGCAACAATAACAGCCGCAAAAGCAAAAGCTCAGCATTGAAGCCGAATTGGAAATTGAAGCGGAATACAAGAATCAGCCAGCAGCCAACAGTAGTGACTCCATTCGACATTACGGGCCATGGCGGATTGTTATAATAGAGTATATATATAAAAAATAGTTTTTTTTGTTTATTTTTGCAAGTTTCAGTTTGGTTTGCCATTTTGCCCACAGTTGCAAATATATACATCATATTGGTACATATATGTACATATATTTTTGTAGAAGTTGTGGTTGTTGTTTCGTATGATATTTCGTTGAAGTTATTTTTAGCTGATGTAATTGAAAATGAGACTAGAAAACAAAAGAAGCTGAATCCGACAAAAAAAAATATTAAAAAAACCCCAAACATTATTGCAAAATTGCAGTTGCAGCAGAGCAGCAGCAACAGCAGCCGAGACAGTAGCAACAGCTGCTAATGTACGATGTGGAAATGTGCGACATTTTTTGTGGTTCATTTTTTTTTGTAAGTTTTTCCTTTTCTGTTTTTGGTTTGGTTTTTGCTGTACTTTTTGTGGTATGGCATGTAAAAGTCGTCGTCGTCGTCGTATTTGTCGGCTGCGGTTGCAATTTCTGTTCAGTTGGCAATAATGTGCAGTTGAATGCGCAATTCTAGTATTTTCATTTTCTATGTGGGACTAGAATTGTTTCTCAGAAAAGTGGCACACAGCAAACTAACCAAAAAAAAAAGATACCAAAAAAGAAAAAAAAAACGAACGAACCAACGTACGTACGTACGGAAAAAATGTGCCGAATTGAACAATACCATCCGCCTGTACACAATGTAAAATGCAATTTTACTCTTAAATTGCAGTTTTACTTACAACAACAACAGCAAATAAAAGTAGCAACACACAAAGGCAACAACAAAAACTTATAAAACTTTATGGTATCTCCATTATTAAACCGCAGTTTCCACTAGTTTAGTCTGTCGGGGCAGTTTGGTACTCGCACTGAACTGATACTGATTTTCAGTATTTTTCGGGCATAATCTTCACATTTCATCGCAGTGATTTGGAAGTGGAGTTTTGAAAGTAGATGCCATCCAGCCAACCACTGAATAGTAAATAACCAAGTCTTTGGAAACAAATTTTTGGAAATAAATTTATTTACAAAGTTTTAAAAGCCAATTGCAGTGCAGACAATCGAAGCGAAGGGAATACAAATAAATTGCATGTGAAATTGCTATACTTCAGTAATTTTTGGTAAATTTGTGTTGTCCATCATTAGATTTTGGCATAAAAATTTCTTAATTTGTTGCTGGCCAAGTCTTTTGATTATTTTTAAGCGACATTCTCCTGCCCAATTGAGAAATTCTTCAGAAATTCACTAAACTTTTGAAAGTCCTCCGCTAAACCTACTGTCTGTCTTCTAGCTACTGAACAACCATTCCATACAGTTGAAAGGTTCCCCTATTAGTTCAGCGGTATTGATACTAATGATGCCAAAAGAGAGCATGGCCTACATAATGTATTAAAAGTAAAAGCTAAATCTTCGTAACTAGAGATGCTCTGGAATAAGCTTTCGATTGCTTTTAATACCAAAATATGCAAATTGAATTCGAATGTCAAGGTCGTTCTGCTGTGGGTTTTTAAATACCCAAAAAAAAAATCTTCGTCGAATATAAAACATACAAAATTCGCTGATCTCTAGAAGGTGCCTTTGCGTAACGTTGCAACAAAAAAAAATACATAAAAACATTTTTATTAAAAATCAAACGTTAGTTAAGGTTCAATCCCAGTAGTAAATTTCGCAAGGCCTCTCAGCTAGAGACATGCCAGCACGCCTGCTATGGGAAAAAATTGCACATTCCATCCTCGCTTCTAGTGGAGGCATGCCGATATGCCTGCGCTAGAAGGGAGATAGTGTGGTGTCATTGGATTTTCTATGCAATATTGCCTGCCAGCAGGCATACGCATGTTCCGTTTCATATAAAAAAAGTAGTAAAGGTTGGAAGCGAGGAGGGTAGGCATCCGAGCTCCTAAAGAGGCATACTGGCATGCCTGCAGACACCTACTTTTGACCACTGGGATGTATTTACATCTACTTTTCTCTACGCCTCAATCTTCATCAATGCCAGGGATATAAGTTATATCATATAACCTAAATAATTTAACAAAAAATTTAAAGCAAACAACGTTTTTTAATGAAAATTACTTGGTTTTATACAGTTGTAACCTTCATCTAGAAGATAGATTCCGGAATGCAAAAGTAATACTTGCATTTCAATTTGCCGAACAATGTTGCGCAAACGCATCACAGGGTTACATAAGAAGTGCATAGAGGAACATGGAGGAACTAGGGGGTTAAGGAAGGTACATAATAAACAAATGGGACATATCAGGGCACTAACTGGGCCATAGCGGACATGTTAGAGGGGGTATAAGGGCCTCACAATGTCCCATTGTGCCACAAATGTCCCGCCTATGTCCCTCTATGTCTACCCCATGTAAACTCTATCACCACTATATATCCTCTATACCTCCCTATACCCGCATATGTCCAATATATATCACCCTATGTCTCCCATATACCTCCTTGAGTCCCTTACAATACCTAAAAAATAGAAAATCATGAAATTTTTCAATAAAATCATCATACAACGTACCTCATTTCATATTGAAATTCAGACATCGTATCGACCCAGGCCTTTACACCGGACCCGAAAGTTCGAGAAATTTGAAATGTTACGTGGCGGTTTTTTTGACGAAAATAAGCAAACCTCACCAAAAATATCGAAAAAATCTTACTTTTTTGAGTCTAGACGGAAATCTGTTAATGAGGTAATTATTAGGAATGTGACGGAGCACCCGTATGTCATACGCATCATAGTATGAAATTAGTCGTATGTGTCCGTTCCCCTTCTTTTTCCCCATACAAACATTTTGATGCCACTTTATATATTAGTTAATTTGGGGTCGATGGATATATATGCCCAATTTAATATTTAAGATTTTACGAGGGTGTCTTGCGGATGCTCCGCCACATCCCTAGTATTAATTCAGTAAAAATTTATCGAAAAAATTGTCAAAAAATTCAACACGATCGGAAGGTAAGGCATAATAGTAAGAGTATTGAACTCGACGTTCAATACACGGGTAAGCAAAAGAAATATTTTTCCCTTTAATGAATAACTCTAACTTTCGTTAACTTTTTTAAGTAATTGCGGTACTAATGAATTAGCTTTAACAAAATTAACTTCTGGATTGACGATTTTCCATTTAACGTATTTAATTTATTGATTAACGACCTATGACCAAGCATTTACATAACAGCAATTATTTGCAATATAAATATAAATAACTTTGTTTTATTTAGTGTTAATTTGTATTTAATGAAAAAAATCAATTGCGGCACTTGAAACTTTGAAACTGCGTTCACAAGAGTTCAAATCGATATTGGAATTTTAGAAGCTTCATGATGCAATGCAAAACCATCAGACTGTATATTATCTGTTTGTTTCGAACAAATACTTGGAAAGGTAATAATTATTTAAAAATCATTAAAAATTTATAATTTGTTAATTTCATCACAGGCCCATTATACTGTCCCATTATTTCACCATAATATCTTGATAAGTTGCACATGTGGAACTTTTTTTTTTACTCTGATGGCGGTTAGTGGATTGAAAGTTCACGCGGTTATAAAATTTCGGACACAAAAAAATTCAATTTCGTGTGGGTTTCGGTTACTCAATTCACGACGTTTTCATGCTCTAAAAAAACAAAGGAACTTAAATTTATTAAATTTATCATACATGCACATCATAAAAAAAACCGTGAAGTAATAAATTGCACCTCAATAAGAACAACGCACCACAATTACAAATTGGCGCGATCAGACAATAACAACTTAGTAGGTACCACATACGTAAAGTCATAAATTACAAGCTAGTAGTATTCCAACTGTCATAATTACTATTGCACTGACAAATGCATGAATATGAGTACAATGTTTAAGCAGACGTTAAAATATTGTAATTTCCAGCGAATTAAGCTGCCAGCTATTATTTGCAAAGAGACGCTAACCAACGGCTAGATTTTCGTTAGTCATGCAAGGCATATATTCTGAGTGGGGGAAAAATAAAAGCGACAGGAACCAGTTTCACCCAACTAATAGCGGGACGGGAGGGGACAGCCGGCCATATCAACTCATTGTAGCGTGAGTAAAGGTCAAGTTTATTTTTCATTGGAAATTTTTTACGATATTTCGCCAACTAATGACCAACACCAACGGCGAGAATGATTTGCCAATGAATTTCAAATAAACAAAATTATAACGTTGTCTGTCCGTTTGAGTGGATGGAATCAGGTTTAAGGTTTCAGAAACGTTTTATCAATTAAAATATTTGTTATTAAAATGGTAGATTGAAAAGGTGAGTGTGATTCTGATTGAATAACAACAACTTCAATCAACTAATTGGTGGATTTTTTTACAATTTTATTTGATAAATTTTTTTCAAAAATATTTTTATTTTTAAATTTTTGTTGTTGTTATTGTTATTGTGTCATTGTTGCAAATGAAAAATGTAATTATTTGCATGGCATTTAAGGCGATTTGTTTAATTCTATTGAAACGAATTTGGATTGAAGTTCAATGGCAATTGAGCAGCTCAGTGCAGTTAGAGCATTGATCGAAAAAGTTTATTTTGTATTCTGAGTGAATAATGTTTGTCAAATCTGATAATCTTGTTGTTGCGACATGCCCAAATCAGTTTAAATAAGTAATGTGTTGTATGAAACAATGTTAAGTTGTTAATTGAAGCAACTTTTTTGTCAATTCTACTATTTAGCTATGTAGCTAAAAAATATCGGTCATTGAAGTGCTCTTTTCGTCTAAAAGGACTAAAGGATTTTTTGTATTTTAATTGCATAAAAGCATTTTTCGTTACTCGATCGTAACTTCTAAACGAATTAAGTTTTTTTCTATGTTGAGTTAAGTTTCTTATTTTTGGAAACAAGCTATAATTTCGTCCTTATCTCACGTATTATCTTATCCTTCTCATCTTCTTACAAAATCTTCGACTTGGATTATAACAGGAAGGTAAGAAATTTGTTGACTAGAAACCTATGCAAATAAAATGCTCAAGTACTAACTTATATGACTTTACTCCACTCCACTTATTTGGAAATATATCGAAAACGATATTCCCAACAAATATAGTATTTTACAGCAAATCAAATTGTACGTTCAACGTCTATAGGACGATCATGATTGGATTCAAATTGATTTTTTATGATTTTTCATTTGAAAGTCAAATAAAATGAAACTTTTTAGTTAGAAGTAAACCGAAAGCCCCAACTTTCAAACGGGAATTTCATGTGATGGAAGTTTTTCAATATTTTTGTAATAGTCGGTACATAACTACTTACTAAAATCAACTAATTTTAAAAGAGGGAAACCATCGAGGGCCTTCTTACTTTCTCAACTAAAGTAACTGACACCAATTTTCTATTTTCCAACTTTCTATTTTCGTACCAGAACTTGCAACTGCAAATATTATCACTAAAACCTGAGGTCAACTTCGCTAAATCTGTAACACAAAAAAATTAAAAGCACACGTTTTCAGGATTTGTTGTATCCTGGGTACAAACATATTTTAGTAGAATTAAGTTTTATATTCTAGAATCCTTAGAAAAATCGAGTTTCATCTTTTTAATTTTTTCTAAAATATTGTAGTGTTAGGACGGCGCCAATCATATTTCTTAGTATATTAAATAAAAAAGCGTAGTAGGAGCCAATTTTGCGGAGTAGATTTATAATTTTAATTAAAATTTAAAACATTGTTTTTTTTTATAAAAGCTAATATCCGATGATTGCCCTAATGCACCGTTCATGCGGCAATCAAATCGGTTGGGGTATCGGCCTTTTTGATTTATGCCTTAGTGACAGAATACTATCTGATCAATAAAGTTTATACGATTGACTTCAGATTTTTGAAATATAACATAATTTACGGAACATGGGGAGCAACCGTTGCATCTGAGCTAAAGAATTAATTTTTTCAAAAACCAGAACTGAACATTAAATTTATTACACTCAAAAATAATAATAACTAGACATTGAACTTGTTATCTTCGCTCACAACTGATATTGCTCAGGTACATCCAAAAATATTACACTCAAGGGCCCCATTTGTACCCATTTCTGAACAGACTTACAAAATTTTCCCTATCCTTTTTTGTAATTTTGTATGAGAGCCCCCTTTTGTTTTTGTCCGATTAGCCCCCTTAGTCATAATTTGGGAACTGGTTCTTAGGAAGGACGAAAAAAAGGAAAAAGCAAATTTCGTCGATATTTCCAAAGTGACACATTAATGCAATGAATAACATAATCCATATAGCTACTTAACATGTTTAAGATTGTTATAATCAGGGCTAGTACGCTACTTTGGTCTGACTAAAATAACGTAGTAGATTTTAGCTAAAACGGAGTGACAGAGTTGATTTGAAAAATGTTCGTAAATCTTAGCAGATCTACTACGATCGTAGTATGGATTCAAAATTTATTGAAGAAAAAATCTCGCGTACTAACGTATCTCTTTCAGATATTTAAACAAAAAAAAGGCATTCGAACTTTTTTCGCAACATAAATATTTGCTCTATACACAAATATCTTTACTTAAATCAATATGCTAATATAGTTGGAGAAGACGTCCCTGCAACATGGCTCAAAAGCTTAAAAATGCTTCAATGAAAAATGTATATAAAACAGATACGTTAGTTGAGATAAGGGACGATTTAATTGTAAAAAGTTTGGCTCCACATGACTATAATGTAGAAATACATAATTGGAAGGTGTTTTAGGGAAAATAGTGAAGGTCGGCGGCCATACAAAACTTCACAGGCTTGTAATTGTTTTCTATTTTGAATTAAAGTTTTGTATGGACGTCGATTCTCACTATTTCCACTACAGCACCTTTCAAAGCTCTATGCATCAAGCGATTATACTAATCTTGGGCTTAAATTGAAACGTTAATGACTAGTGTATGGATTATAAAATGATTTTTTTACTTTATTCGAATGTTAAATTTGAGAATGTACTGATTCTCTACTTAAACCATTCTGAGTTCACAAAATGTCACAATGTAATTTCCAAGTCAGTTTGATAATATTTCCTTCATATTTATTGACTCCATTTGGCAACATATGCACCTTGTAGTGCAAATATACTGTGATGTGCATTACCGACTAACGAATGCAATCGCAAAGCGGCACTAACTGAATCGTTTGACTAACCTTTATGCACATGCACACACACAATCGCTACAAAGTGCCACTTGCTAGTTGTGTAGTTGCGAGTGATCTAAATTTAATTGCTGGAACGTGATTAACAGCAGCGATAAGTGCGGCATAATGTGTGGCTAAATATTGACTGTAGGTCAAGTGTGGCCAGTCAAGTGCGTGAAATCACGATGTCAGGGCAAATACAAAGCAAGTACCGACAGTGTACTTAGAACGAACAAATTGTGGTAATAACAAAAGACTCTCACCGGTGATGCGATGCGTTGAGTTGCGCTGCGTTGAAAGTGAAATGAACTCATAAATTCTATACAAAATTATGCAACATGTGAATTTACGAAATTTACCCAAAAGCTGCAACAACAACAACAAGCGTACCTTTTCAATTCTTGTGATTTTATGGGGTATGGCGAAAATTTTGCAATTTCATAATAACAACAGCAACAACAACAACAACGGCATATGGTAAATTTATGTATAAGTACATACATGTGTCAAATACATTTGCACTTCAGAGCAACATCACATCACATCATCAACAACAACAACAACTGCTGGCAACATTAACATCACAATATCAACACCACACATCATCACACACTTATGAGACTTTATGGGAATCGAGCGCAACATGAAGCAACGAAATAGCGAATAGCCGAGGAAAATGTAGAGAATGGAGAATGGAGCATGGAGGTTGGCCAACTGGTTTGGTTGTGCAGAAATCACAGACATAATTTGTTTTTAATATATTTTTCGTTGAGTGTTACTTCATGAGTAACCAGCATATGGCGGCGGCTGAATCGACTGCCAGTAAATATACTGCATATGAGAAAACCTTAAGTTACAGTAAACGACCTTAAGTATTAAGTATAACAAAGCAAAAGTAGAAGCAAAAATCACAACAACAACAGAAGCAGAGAACTACTTGATGCGTTTCATTACTCGGCAGTTTTCTGCCTTTGGCACACAGACACTTCCGCCGCTCATTCAGTAAGCGGCCATTTTCGCATTCAGTGGCTTTAAATGTTAGCTTGTTTATTCTTTTTTATACTTTATTTTTGGCATTTATGGTTTTGTTTTTCTTGAAAGCAATGAAGTATTTTTTTTATTTATTTTTTTTTTTTAATTTTTTATGGTTTTTTTTCCAAGAAAACTAGGTTTTGGTTTGAGGCACTTTTAATGGTATACTCTGCACCTATTCGAAGCGAAGGTTCTTTTGAGCAGGTAATGTGCAGCCATTAGTGGTTACTAGTAGATGGAAGACAATTAATGATAATGATAAGTATGTATGTAAGCAAAATTATTTTCAAAGATATTTTCAAAAGTTAACTAGGTTTTCTGTAATTTATTTCCCTTCCAATTTGGCTTACAAATACACTCAAAAGTCTCAACGTTTTATTTTTGCTCTTTAAAGATTATGTTCCAGTTCTCAAATTACAACTCAAGCACAATTTCACAATGTTCCTTGAGCTACAAATAGTAATAGGGCATTAATTTGTGATAGATGAAAAAGCAAAATGTCAAACGAATATTTGTCCCTTTGGAACAACTTTCTCGTTAGAAACAAATTTTAGTTCCAGTTAATTTCTGCAAATGGATTCTGTGCGCAAAGTCAAGAAATAAATTAACTTTTTACATAACCACTGGCTCGCAAAGTGTAGCCATGTAGCATTTCCTTGAAAAAAAAAAAGTTACTTCTAATAAGGCCCATGATTTAAATTTGTATGGTATTAAAGGGCGAAACACAATTGTCACATATCATAACGACCTCAACATATGTTTTAAGTGAGTCAACTTGGTTCTTTTGGTTAAAGGTTAGGTAGCAGCTCTCATGTAATTGGTCAAGGAAATAAACCGTAGGCAAGGAGCGCAAAATTTTTCCGAATTTCGTTTTACGCAAAGATAAGCATTAAATCGTTAAAAAGTTAATTACCAAAGACATATTTTTGTTTGAGTTAACATCACGGCTAAACTTACTTAATAGGTTGATTGTGAGCCCCGCAAGGTTTCTGTCCCTACTAGCGCATGCAACATATTTCGAAGAAGAACAAGAATAATTGGTTGCATAAAAGTTGCAAAAGAGTTGCGAATATATTTTTTGCAACAGTATTCCGTCGAAGTTGCAAAGATGTTGCTTAATTGTAGCATTTCTATAAATTTTCAACATAAGTGGGCGGAGCCTATTTTTATAGATATGTTGCAGTTACTTTGTTAATTGTAAAGAAGAAAAGACAATGTTCGCATTGAAATACTTCAAAGGGAATACAAATATTTCGTTTACCCAAAAATGCAAAAAGTTCTGAAAAAAGTAAAAGGAAATGGAAATTTGAGGAAAAAAACTATTATTAAAGACTTGCTTTTTTGTATGACTCTATTACAAGATATAGCCTATAGTCCGTTCACAGTTATCTGGCCCGACGCACGACGTCTCTAGATATTTCTTGGCACTACGGAAGAAGAACACGAATGACAAGTAAATTTCTAAATCGGCATCTTTCTGTCCACGTTCGGTTGAGAAGAACTTCCAGTGACTTCACGACAAAATAGTGATTACAACGCTTAACGAAAGGTGGTCTATCAATTTTGATATTTTATAGTTCTTGCAAAAGGGCTTTTATAACAACAAAAAAGGTTTTTTTTAGTTTCTGCAACATAAAATAAAAGGTCTTTGCAACCTTTAAATCCACAATATTAAAATATTTCTACCTATAAATTCTAATTTTCTTTATAAATTTTTTTGGATATAAAATTAATAAATATGATCAAAAACGTTTGAGAATGATATTTGTAAGATTTGGAAGGGTTCCGAAAAAATTTTTTATTAAATTGGGTATATTTAAAAACAAACTGAATTTATTATTATTATTATTATTCATTTTTTTATTCAGAAAATTTGTTGCCAATATGTTGCGAAAAACATTAATGCAACCTTAAATATGTTGCAGTTAGATCCGCCTCTTGCGCGGATTTGGATGCATGGAGGTTATGTAGGGTGTTTTTTCAACCATTCCAATGATACCAATAAAGATTCAATAAAATTTGACTAAGAGCCACTGTCTAAGAGCCACTGGAAAAGAATATGCAAAATACTTCTGCGAGTCACTGCATGATTTTTAAAAACCAAATAAATAAACCAAATGTTTAATAATGAATTATTTTTTATTTATTTAATTATTTCTAATATTATAGTTTAAAAAAAGAAATTAATTTGCAAATCAATAGCATTTTGTAACCTAATTTGTCTTTGAAAATCTGGTTGGCCGGAATTAGGAGCGCAGGTGGCCGGAATTAGGAACAACTGAAATCAATTAGGAGCATTTTTTTTGTTTCGCTCGCAAGAGTTAAAATTATTTATTTTTATTAGAAACTTCAAACATTTGGAAAAAACACTTATGTTTAATAAAAGTTAATACCCGAGACTATGTGATAAAAATATTCGTTTCTGTTTTTGAATGTTTTAAATGGATCTTCCAGAGCATTTAATTTGGCCTGGCGACCAGTGTCCGGAATTCGGTACACTTACGTTAGTACTTTGGAGTTGTTTTTTGTATGAAGTTTGACATATAAGTACTTTACAAGCATGCAAGTAGATAAAAAAACAAAAATTTCAGTGGGTTTAACGATTTTCGCTTTTCCACGTCAATTCGCGTCATGAAGTCATCTCGACTTCTTTAGAGTCATTCGAAATGCACTGAGGGCATAATTGGACTTGCTGTCTTGTGGATATTTAGGTTACGGTCCCAAAACAAGCGCTGAAAATATCTGCGAAAATGTTCAGTATTGGGAGCACGACATTGAAGTGAAAACCGGCGAATATTTGCAGATTGAATTGAATTCTTTTCAAATAACAAAATTTTTTAAATCAAAAACCACATTAATCACAAATGTATTTGATTAAAAAACTAAATTGATTTTCTTGTGTCCTTATTTTAAATTAAAAAAAACATCCAAAGGATTTGCATACCGGCTTTAAGGAAGTAAAAGAAAGGCACAGCCAAAAAGGAATTACAATCACTTCAAAGCCTAAAATTGCCAATTGGTTAGTACTTCCTTCCACTTGTGCGAGATTATTGCAAATACCCATTCATAATGTGATTTCTAATTCAACGATATCCCCCCCGCCCCCCCTTCAATCAATGTGGCTGACGTTTGCAATCTGTGGAAAATCCCTTTCACCCCATCCCCCTTTCAAACATTTGGTGGCCTCTGTCAGCCTTTATTTATCTGCATTAAAGAGTATTTGGGAAAAGACGATTCGAAGGAGAGCGTGGAGCAAATAAGAAAGAAACGCCAATTCTTAATTTGCATTTATTATAAGCATCATATACACTGACTGCATCAAGGACTTTCTCAAGCATCTTATCAGTGTGTCTATCAACACGGAAGAATTTGTAATGCAAATTTATTTTCGATTACAGTGTTTCCAAAAGATTTGTGGCAGGGAGCAAAGCAAAGCCAAGGCAACAGCCAGCAGTGTGCAGCGTTCACAAGCGTTTTTTCAAAAGATTATGCAAAACAACCCACACAAAGGTCCTTAAAGTGGTTAAAGTAGCTTATTGTTACTTGTTATTGGCAGTGAAGTTTCCGTTGTTGTTTGTGGATTTTTTATTTGTTTTTTTTTTTTTTTTTCTTAATTTTTTTTATTATTATTTCTACTTTTTATACATATTTAAAGGCTTTCTGGGGGTTGGTGTATCAAATGCGGTTTCTTTCAACTCAAATGCAAGGAAAGGTTAAATTTTTCTATTTAAAAAAAACCCTTTGTCTTTTATGTTTCTTCGTCTGAAATGTTCTGTTTGTGGCATTAACGTTTTTTTTACATATGCATGTAACGTTAATTTGTTTTTATTTGTATTGATAAATGCAAAAAAAAAATGTATGTGATGCTGCTCATTTGCAGACTTCTTTTTTTTATATCATTTCCTGATAATTGAATGTTCCATTTAATCTGATTGCCATGTCGTTTTGGTTTTGTGTGGGAAAAATATATTTGCGGTTATTTAATTGAATAATTATTTCGTCAACCGCACGACCCATATTCCTACATATAATAGCGCGAGTTAGCGATAAATAAACGACATTTTCACGCCGTACGCGGTACATTGTTTAATGTTAATATAATTTAAATAGATTTTCAAACAATTACAAAATGCCAATTTGATTTGATTTGTCAACCAGCACGTTTGTTTATGACCGAATAATTGCCAATTTGTTTAAGTTAATGTCAAACAATTTAATTTATTTTAAATTAAATGAAAATTAATTACATCAAATTGATTGGAATGGAAAACGCTCTCAAGTCGATGGAATGGTATAAAATTTTATATTTGTCATTTTTTTATTTTAGGCCTTTTCTGAAAAAAAAAAAGTTCCCGTTTTCCCATTCCCGAAAAACGTTTCCACCAATTGTGGCAGGAAATTGGTCCGATTTGGCTGATTCTCGAACTTAACGGACGGACGGACAGACAAACGGACGTAGCTAAATCGACTCAGGAGGTGATGCTGATGAAGAATATATATACTTTTCCATACCGGACACGCCTCCTTATGGGCGTTACAGACGTTGTGTCACAGTTAGTATACCCTGCCACAATGAATTGGGGGGGTATAAAAATGGGTATAAAAATGGTCATAGTTTTTTTACAGTGTAATTTAAATCTCCACTTCTTTTAACGTTTTTTTTTCATTAAAAATAAAATGTCGTTGACAAGACATTATAAAAAAAAATAAATTAAAATAAAAAATTAGTAAAAAAAAGTTTTTTTATATGTAACTCTTAAACCGCATAAAAACAGAAAATAAACTTTCTTTAAATAAAATTCACCAATTTCTACACAGAAAAAAAACCTCGGTAAAATTAACCGAAAAAAGTTGTTAACGTACAACTTTTCAAAATGTATGAAAAAAAACCTGAATTTATTAACCGTTGTTGGTAGGTTGGATAAACCGAAAAAAAATTGTTAAAATAAATTTTTAAAATTCGACATAAAATAGTTCAAATATTCGAAAAAGTTGTTGTTGTTGTAAGTTCTTTTGTCACAATTTTCGATTAAATGTGAATTTTGGCGCAAATTTACTTAAAAATTTACAACTTAGCCTTGAAAGAAATGCTGCAATAAATGTATCCTCTCACATCGCTTAAACGTACCAACGTTGGAGGTTTGGAGCGTTTTCAACCGTCTTTTTCGGTTAGATTTGCCGCCTTTTTTTTTTGTTTGTTCCTAATGCCATTGCAGATGAAGTGGCCAAAAACTCTTAATTTTAAATCGAAATTAGTGATTTAAATTTGAAGAAAATTTATTTTCTTCCTTTTAGTCGGTTTAAGGGATATTTCAAAAAAATGGATTTCTCTTTTTTTTTATTTTTTATCTTTTATTTTTATCTTTCTTAAAACTTTTTATTTGGCTACTTCTTATCCTTTTCCCCGAACGCGAACCAAATTACCAATTAACTGAAAAAAAAGTCTGGACCAAAAAAGGTTCCACTTCCCCCTCCTTTAACCCCACACCCCCCATAGGGACTTTCATAATTGTAGCTTGAAGGAATAGGAAGTAATTCCATGTAGGTTTTTACTGGTCAAAACGTGGGACAGAAGGACAGACAGATCTGGACAAATATATTTATGGTATATGTGTTTTCTCAAACGAAGGTCGCAAAAATTGGTGGGGCAAATATAATTTTAATATTGATTTGATTCGGTAAATGTTCAATCGTTGATCAATGGTTGACTCTTTTGCCCACTTTTGACACTTTTTGGAAATAAAATTTCGAATTAAACATTTTCAATAATAAATAGTATTAAAAACATTCATTTGGCCACATTTTAAATATGTGGCCACCTTCAGAGGGATTACTCTGTATTGAAAATTAATTAATTAAATTATTTCTGATTGGAAAGTCAAATGGAATAAATGCACAAACATACAAACATACAACATTTGACTTTCGCATCGCGAAACAGAGTAACCCCCTGATGCTAGCCATGTTGACAAATTTCATTTATTCTGCTGATTTTTTAATTTATTTATTAAGCGCCTATTTAGTTTATTGGTGTTTTTAAGCACAAAAGAACACATAAAAGAAATCAGAGCAGCAGGTATTTCAAATGGTTTGAGAAGAAGTTAATTGTAGTGCATTTTGTTCGCTAGACCATTAAAAATGCGTGAGTATGTTGTCAAAAAAATACAATGATGAAATTTGTGAAATAGCTTCTTAGCTTTTGGATTAATCCGTGGTATTGCAAAGGTATCACCTTCATTGAAATGATTTTGTGGCATTTCTGCATTATCAGGTAAGTCCTGAAAATCGGCGAACAGTTGTGGTGGCCAACTGGTATCGGTCAAGTACAATGAAAAGTTAAAATGACAAAATATACTACCAAAACGTCCAAATAATGAGCTGTAAATTTAGAAAAGTTGTTTGATTGGAATTGGTGGTTTTGATCAAGCAAAATGACCACTCACTGCTGGATGCAAATTTCCTTTTGTCTCAATCGAAAATGGCAGTAGAGACCAAGCTATTCATATTTTCAGACAGAAATTAACAAGCAAATGTTATATTCGGTAAATGGAAATTTTATGTATTCTCCTTCGGACATAGGTACTATCTTTAAAAATAGGTTAATTTTTTTCCATTCACAATTTTGAATTTTTCTTTCTCAGAAAATTTTAAATCACTCACATAAAATACTGCATAACTTTTCAGTATAGCCAATAAAAGCTTAAATTTGTTCCTTTTATCTTTTCAGGTCAAACGAAAATTGGCAAAAATTTACTCTTTTGTGTCGGTGAAAAATTGTTGTGAAAGGTGCTTAATAATGAATTTTTTAATAGAATGCATAACAAAGAAAACTCCATTTCCTGGCGAAACCAGATAACTCTTAAAACCTCAACTGGCTTCTAGTGAACTAGTGACCTCATTGAAAAAATAAATAAATAGTTTTTAAATTTGAATAGTTTTTGCTAAAATAAATAAAAAAAACAGTTATATGAATTTAAAAATACTAACAATTGAATGAATTAATTCAATGAATCTGTATGAGGTTGACTAAAAATGAACCAGACTCTGGGATCAATTCACAATTACTTTTGATAATTGCAAATTTTCTTTTGAAGTTCAAAGCAGATGTCGCAGGGATAGTGGCAGCTCAAAAAATGGTAATTACAGTATCCTCTCCTGCAGGCACCAGTGGACCTAGGAAGTTCCAATTCAACATACACTGGGTCAAAAAAGTTTTCGTACACCCCTTTCATTATGTGCAGTGGCTCTATGACAAATTTTTACGATTGATATTGATATCAATGGAAAGGTCTATGCAATACCTTTCGAATGAGTACCTTTGTGCACCTTAATCCGTTAGTACACTGCGAGGAAATCCCGGTAGAAAAGGGACCTACTTTTTCCTGGAGGTTATACATATTTTTTGAGATGTAAAAAGTTGCACTATTCCAAAACAAGCAACTTTGCTGAAGAAAGTTTACTGCTCAAAAATTCCCCTGACTTTTGAGAATTTTTTTGAATTTTTCCAAAGGGAGGCGTGGCAATTCGAAATGTGGCCATGTGGACTATGGAAAGTAAGCTCTCCTAAAGCAAATAGTAGA
This sequence comes from Heteromyza rotundicornis, assembly GCA_951394025.1. Taxonomy (NCBI): domain Eukaryota; kingdom Metazoa; phylum Arthropoda; class Insecta; order Diptera; family Heleomyzidae; genus Heteromyza; species Heteromyza rotundicornis. Next base: position 17,899,012 of record OX596012.1, on the reverse strand, counting down.
GTTTGAGAGTTGAAATTTCACACATATATTCTACTATGGCTACAGATTCCCGAGACGGGATTTTTTTCTAAAAAGGGGCGTGGCAATGGGCGTGTTCAATAATGGTCCGTGCGAAGTCACGGGTGATTTACTAGCCTTTCTATAATTTAGGAGCAATATACGAGAAACTTATTAGTTGTAAAGTACTTTAACTAGTTTCTACTAGTGGAATCAACTGTAATTGAAGTACAGATAAACACAGAGGTAAATTTTCATAATTCAATAGGAATACTTAATTGAAAGTAAATTGAAGGCATCGGGTCAAAAGGGTGATAAGTCTTCAATACAATGAGTTGTGTGGTACCAGTTCTGAATATTAGTATTCGATGAAATGCTTTGGCACGGCAAATGTGGACTCAAAAATGGCATAAATATTTAAAATTTGTGCTGATTTTTGAGACGAGAAAAACAAAATCCCGAAATATGCCAAATTACTTTAAAAAATTCCGGAAATCTCGATTGCTTTCGTTTTTTTGTCTGTGTGTAGCAGAAAAAATATCTCAGAAGTTACAAAGATTACTACCCTGAAAGAAATCCACACTCAGCCCACACAACATCCGCTCTTTGCTGCCTCAGCATCCACTCTTTGCCGTCACAACAGCCGCCACTGTTGTCGCAGCACCTACTTCCTGATGTTGCAACATCTACTCTCTGTTGTCACAACAACCAAATATAAAAGTAATATTAATATATTGGTTGCAGCTCATGTTGCGAGGTCAGAAAGTGATACTGTGACAACAGAGAGCAGACGTAGGTGACAGCAGACAGCTTATGTCAACCGAATGTATATACTGCAACAGCTGAAAGTAGATGTTGCAACAAGCACTAACATTCGGTTGGTCATAAATCTGTTGGCCCAACCAATTTTGTTTTCTGGGTGTATAGTGACATCATAGGCCTTACAAATTTAAACAGTCCCTTTCGAAACTGGAAAAATATGTAATTCCCCGAAAAAATTATTTAACTAGTCACTGAAGGCAACAACATTGGCATCCATATTTCAAACGTATTTATGTATTTTCCAATATTTACTTACAATTAGTAAGTTGTGGTATATACAATTTTTTAACATGGCACTAACTAACAAAAAAATCAATACAAATTCAAATAAAGTCAGTCATTTAAAATACGCAGAATTTCAAACTAAAGGGTAATCAGCTAATGAAGTGGCTTTTAAGAAAGAAAAAAAAAAGGCAACAAAGTAAAAAGAAGAGTGGAAATACCAACAAAAGAAGAAGAGCAGCCATTAACGACGATGATAAAATGAAATACAAAATTTACAGACAAAACGTCTTTGGAAGAGACGTCTTTAGCAGAGGAAAACGTACGTACGATGACCGTGAACTGTGGTAAACCGGAAAAACCCAAGAGATTGTGACTTTAATACATACAAAGCATTTACAAGCATACATAAATTTAAGTATTCACTTTACTTACTTGCCAATAAGGTTATCCTTGAGAATATCACTTTATGGGTTTAGTATTTTTGTACGCCTTTCTTGGAATATCACTAAGGCCAGTTATAGTTTTCACAAAACACTTTTTCTTTTTTTGCGTGCAACTTTTAAGTTTTAACAAATCAAATTTCCTAATCAGGAAGAATATAAAAATTTTCTGTCAAAAATAAATTACACACTTGCGCCGACTTCAAATCAATTGGCATGCAAAAATCAGGTCAGAACGCGTTAAACCAGTTCCACTGACTCCATAAGTGACCAGCGCAATTGGCCATACAAGAAATTGTATTCCAAAAAAAAAATTCTGCTATTAGCAAATATAGCGCAACAATATATGTACACTAACTAGTTTTCGATTCAATGCTTTCGATTTCGATTTCAACTTCAACTTGTTTCTTGGCGAATTTAGCCGCGTTTGCGTTGTGGCCGAATCAACATTCGATTTCAAACTGATCGCTGCTGACGACAGATCGCACGTTTCTGTTAAGTCTAGCAAGTCCACAAAGCGTGTGGCTGCCTTAAGATCGTATGTAGTAACAACGGCGACTCCAAACGAAGTAAGCCAATATGCATATTGAGTGCCCAACAGGTTTCGGCTCTTTTCGTACTTTGCTTAGGCACTAAGCTATTGCCACCTGTGCGCCAGCAGTAGGTCAATCGAATATGCTTATAGAATCCACTGTGCAAAAACATAAGCATGCCAGTAGCGAATGAGAGACAGAGAGAGAGAGAGAGACTTAAGCAAGTGAGCCACTTCTGTTGATGGCTCCAAACCGGTTCAACTTGCGGTTGACTTGAAGTTTGTTTGAAACACGTTTGCGGTTGAAGCTTTCAGTGCGGTTGTTGTGTGCGGTTATTGTGGGATCACTACTACCATATGAGAGCACTCACTCACACACGCACGCACCTCAGGCACTAATGGTTGTTGAACGTGCTAACCGCAATTACATTGAAGCTTTTGTTAACACAAATTTCACTCAAGCCCTCGCATATGTCAATATGACAATAGTGTTGGTGTTATACTACCTTTTTGGAGAGCCCTTCCCTTCCCTACTCAACACAAATACACACACACACACACATTCCCCGCCACCCTACGTCAGCTCCACCTAATAGGAAAATTGCGTGTTGTAGATAAATAATCCAGGACAATGATAACCTTTCATTGAGACGTCATTGCTCACGAATGCGAACATTTTCCATCCGCCACCATAACATATTTGTATGCTTTTATTGTTGGAGTTGTTGTTGTTTTGTTTCGCATATTTAATAGACATTTTTTGGTTTTGGTTTTGGTTTTGCCATTTTCCACTCTCTCTGGCTTTTATTGGTCGGTGGTTTTTGCAATTCGCCCAGCGCCCTTCGTCCTTCATTACCAATTATGCTTAGGAACTAAATTCCATACAATAGGGTTATTGTTGTTGTTGTTGTTATTATTTTTGATATTTGTTGGCGATGAAAACTCTGCGATAAAAGCGCGTTTCATGATGATGATCACCGCAATTGCTTTTTGCCATTAGTTGAAATGAGGTGGACTTATAATTCGATTAGAGAAATGTAGTTTTGAGTTAGATATTTATGCTATCGTTTGGGTGATGTAAACCTTCTATGGGAAGGGCGATTCCAATATAAATAAATATCATCTGCAATTTCACACATATGTCCTATGCACCCATGAGTTGAGACTGTCCAGCCGGACTTCTAATTTTTCAAAAGGGGCATGGCAATTTTGAAAAAAGGGCGTATCAGATATAGTAATTCTGCTGAATCCACCAGTGCACCTACGAATAAATACGAATGCGTATAAATATTGTGTGAGACAATGGCTATAGATTTCAGGGCGAGATTTTGTATTTTTCTAAAAGGGCGAGGGCAATTCGAAAAGTGGGCCTGTGGATGGTGGAAAGTTAGCTCTCCTGAAGCACAGTCCAATTTGGTGCCCCAAAAATTCAAAATTAAATTATGGTCTGTAATGTCTCAATTTTTGGAATATTGTCACAATATCATGTTGACACAATTACCAAGACATTATTAATTGCTATTAAATATATAATTATTTCTGTAATGATTTTACAGTGCTACAAATATTTTCAGGTGGAATGGAAAGACCTACCAAATTGCAAAACCATAATCGAGAATTCTGGTACTGAGTGAGTTTTATTTTTGAATCGTGGTACAAATACTTTGTGAGTTTAAAGCATCTCACGTGAAAATTAATGTGAACATTTTTTATACTAAACATAGCACACTTTCAAAGCAACGTAAAATAAATTCTATGTTTCCATTTCAAATAAAATTAAAAATTCTAAATAGTTGGGGGAAAAAAATCAATAAAATTTACTGTTTTTATAACCCTTATATTAACTTGCTTTGGGTGGATATATATATATTTTGGCGACTTTAAAATCTGCAATGATATTCGGAGGAAAGTACCCCAAAACCCTTAATTTTAAATCGAAATTGCTGAAATTAATTTAAAGGAAATTTATTTTCTGCTTTTTAGTCGGTTAAAGGGTTATATTTTAAAAAACTATTTTTTTACTCTTTTTCTACGCGTTTTATTTCGTGTTCACGGTAACAGCAAATATTTCGCATGGAATATTCGTGAACATACGTGAACTCGTATTCACCACTTTTCGCGAGAAATGTAAATCCTATAGAGAACGTGAAAATGGAAAGTGGTGAAATTGAATGTCAGACTTTTCCACATTGATTTCAACGTTCGAATGCCGATAGGCATTTTAGACATTTTTAAATATTTTCTTAAATTGTATTTACTTTATCGATACCTTAAAGCACAATTATCCTATGTGAATTTTTCCAAAACTATAGAAAACAAAAAACAAGTTTTGAAATTAATTTTTCGTTATTATTATGTTTTCTGGGTCCATTAACGTACTACTTTTCTAGCTTCATCCATGTTAAAAAAAAGTTTGTGCGAAAACTCGGCAACTCTGTGTCATTCAAATTTGTTTTCATACAAATTTTCATTATTTTGAGTGCTAAGAGGCACAACTATACTATGTCCAATACAATTTTCGGGACATAGTATAACTGCGCTTGAAATTGAATTTGTTTAAGGACTGTCCCGAATACTATGAGTACACCAAAATTTATTTTTATTTAAAAGAAACTGACGTATTTATTGGGTTTCCGTTACTAATTCTGGTAAAGGAGGTTAATAACACAATTATAGAAAAATATTTCTTTAAACTGGTTTTCCTGAAGCCATTAAATTGATTTTTTTCTTAACATCCTTCATTAAATTTTTTGCCAAGCTTTCACAACGCTTCTTGACCACTCTGTTCTAGTTGGATTTAAATTTCGACATGGAATCCGCGGGTATGTTCATATTCTTTAAGTCCCTCTTTATTACGGCCCAAAATTTTTCAATTGGTCGTAGCTCTGCGCAGTTAGGTGGATTCATCTCTTTTCTCACATATTCAATGTTTTCCTTCTCGTACCAATTTACCACCGATGATGCATAATGACAAGATGCGGTTGTGAAGAAAGGCGAAGAAACTTTGCCGCACTGGCAAATCGCTTGCCACACCAGCACTTTTTTGCGGAATTTTTCACAAAAAATTGACTTTTCGGACTTGTTGACTTCTATTCCTCTCTCAACTGTGTAAAATTGTAGCCCGGGCAAAGTTTTATAGTCCACTTTTACATATGTTTCATCGTCCATCACAACGCATTGAAATTTGTTTTTCAAAATGTGACGATACAATTTACGGCCCTTGTTTTGGAAGAGATACTCTGAATTTTACTTCTTTTATGGCATTTTTGTTTTTTATATGTTCTTAAATTATTTCTTAGCTTAGCACGTTGGACCATGGATTTCGTGGTGTTACATTGTTTCGCGCAATCTCGAACAGATAACTCTTTTTTCTTTTTGTAAAGAGACACTACTTTTTGGTCGATTTTTGGTGTTGAGGCACCTTTTTTTCTTCCTCGCCCGGGTAAATCATTAAGAGTATGGTGCTCTGTGAACCTATTAATAGTTTTTTGAACAGCCCACACACTTATGCCTTCATCCTTGGCAATTTTTCGGTACGACATTTTTTCTTTCGCCCATTTGCAAATAATTGATTCGCGCTTTTCCGAATTAAGTCCCTTCATTGTACGCGGCGTTGAAATTTTTCGACAACTAATTTCATTTTTCAGAAGTGAAAAATCAGAGCTATTTAACGGTCCAGATTGCTACGATACCGAATTTTCAACGCCGCCTACATAACTTGTACAAAGTGTACTCATAATATTCGGGACAGTCCTTATTTATCAAAAACACAAAAAAAAAATTATTTATTGCTTGAAACACTAGATGGAGCTGGTATATTTTCACATGAAACAATCAAATTTTCATGTTTCAAAAATCGAATATATTTTTATGAAATAAGCAAAGACAGCAACTAAAAATTGCGCGTTTAAATAAATCCAACGGTGGAATAGAACTTACTTATTTCCTTGTTTTTGAACCATTTCCGGTCAGATTTTCACAAACCACAAAAGCCTATTCGATGCAGCTTATTTTCAGGAATCAAAAATGTCAAAAACTTAATTTCGAAAAAAACGGACATAGTATGGTTGTGCTTTATGGTATCGATATTGTTTCATTCATTGCCATTCAGAATAATTTTAAAGTTCTCATCATGAAATATGTCGGACTGTGTTATTTTTACCCAATCGGAAAAAGGGAAATCCATGGCAACTAGACAAGGAAGGAAATGTGCAATGCAGTAGTATTTTACAAAAGATCACTTATGCTGAACATAATCATTACTTAAAAGATTGGCGAAAAGTTGTGTTCTCAGATAAGATATTTTATTTCATAAGATAAGATATTTTATTTCATAAGACCCAAACATCATTGGGGTTGGCTCACTCGCAAAGTGTACAAAGGAAAGAACAGTGTAAAGCCAAGGCCACCTTACGGGTAAGATGGAATTACTTTCAATTGGCTGAAATACTGTAAAAACCTTTTTTTTAAGTTATCCACAATAACGGTAGGAGGAGCACTGTCTACAAAACTGTTTACTTAAGTCCTTAAAAACGCGAAACAATATATTGAAAAAATAATATCAACATTTATTTATTTATTTTGAATATTCTTTGGTAATGTGTATAATATAGAAGCATATGAGGCCCTTTTGAACTTTTTATTTATTGTTATGAGATTTTTTTAATATAAAATTACTAATAAAAGCATTTTCAGTTAATAACATTCCAAACTAAATGTTTAGGTAGTAGACTCTGTTTTTTTTCGTACATTTCAATGTTTACTGGTACAATTTCGCATACTTAATGAGATTTTACGGAGACGTATTTCACAATAAACAGCTTAGAGCGTTGTGTACGGTCAGGGCAGAATGGTGATACCCTACACAAAGTGCAAGACAAACTTGTTTACATTTTGTGAATAAAATCTGAACTAATGCCATGGAATCTTAATTGGAGTAAAAAAAAAAGTAGATTTTTCGCTTGTAGGAAAGAAAATGATGAAGTGGAGACACAATTCTAAAATGTTCTTAAGTTTACTTAACAAGAAATGTCTAGCAATGATTCTTTATTACTTACGATTTATTTCTATTATTATTTTTTCTTTATTACTTATGATAATGTTTTAATTGACTAATGATCATATAATTTGATTTTAATTGTAATGTGCAAAGAAAAAGTTAAAAAAAAATTTTTTTTTGTAATTAAAGTCGAAGCTGATGTGTATTGGAACACCTGTCCACACACCATTACCTATCAGTGCAGTTATAATTGAGGGTATTAAAACTGTCGGTTACGTCGGTAGCGGGTTAACCTGAAGTGCATTTCATTCTACATATGACACTCTCAGAAGAAAAATGTAATTAAATAGAGAGACTCCTGTCTGGTATCTCTAGGGACCTTGCAGGTCTATGCATGGCTTCGGCCAACCAGTCTAAGCTAACCTAACCTATGTGTTTCATATTCGCTCATTCTCTGCAATACATCTAAAAAAAATAGTATAGCTAGAAATATTTTTTTCGAATTTGTAAAGTTTTTAAAAGCGTTTAAAATACATTAAAATTTAAAAATATGAATTGAAAATTAATTATCCGGGATTCATAACGGCGACCTACGGGATATGAAGACGACCGCTACCTTGGAATTATTTTACCGAGTTGCAAATTCAAATTTCGATAAGAAATTGTACTGAAAAAAACAAAGCACACCAATCATAATTGAAGCGTTTCTGTGCAAGAAGGACTTTGCACAAAATATCAAGGTTTCAAGACTGTAAATTATTCTATAGAGTTATTTCAACAATTATGTACACTGGACTGGCAGATATTAAAATATTTTTTTTCTGTGATTTTAAAATTCCAGGCGAAATATGTTTCCTTTTGGCCGAAAATCTTTACAGATAACGTTTACACCCAATTCTAACATCGCCATCATAAAATAAAAATTTGTATGGGACAAAAAAAATATATAAAATGTGCACGAATAATACAAGAAAAAAACTATGGTTACTTATGTATTTCCGGCAAACACCGACATTATTTTCTCAGCTAATGATTCGATTTGATATTAGAAATTCGGTGAGGCAAATGCTTAGAAGTGAGTTCTTTTATATCTGGTCACAAAAACCAGTCCAGGTAATCAATTAAAGAACAAAATTTTACTTTTCAACTTTTATGGATAGAAATTATGTTCTTATTGCATAAAAACCGAATACAGTTGGTTGAATCCAGATGAATAGAGGCGACATAAAATTCAGATGTATGTAACTAATCATGCTCTATGGATCTAATGTATCATATTACATGTTATGACTTTTGTACGATTTGTAATTTTTTCCTATCTTTAGTTAGTAACGATTCAAAGGGTTTGACAGTGGACTAACTGTCCCGAAAATTGTGATATTCTGAGAATATAATGAATTCTGCTGTTAGTAGTGTATTGTTTCTTTAGAGGATATGCGTTACGTATACGCCCCGTCGTATGATAACATTATTTCATAACACAACAAATTAGGGTGCATTTGTTTTATCTAAGCAACCAAATGTAGTTTCTGCATCGATTCTAATGATCATAACTTCTGATTTGTTGAACAGATTGTCATATTATTGAAGAAGAAGTATTCGCTTATAATTTCTTTTATGTCATTTTTGAAATGTAATATCTTTTAACTCTGACTTGAAGAATGTCTCAGTTGCATTCACTAGGTTTTGTAAATTGATTTGAGCGAAAATTGTTTCGGTCAAAGCAGTCGGGACATAAAGATTTGGCAGGCGTATTAGTGAAAAAAGTGAGAATCGACGGTCATGCTGATCTTAAAGTACTACAGATTGACAATCACAAGCATGCTTCGATTCTCTATGGCCTTCTGTAAATTTCAAGAAATTTGCCATTAAGAACTTTTTTCACGTGAATCAAAGTTTGATAGACTGCAAGGCTCAGTTTCTTCGCTAACGACTTTTGTAGGAGTTACAGAGATGAGTGAGAAGACGAGTCAGTATATTAGCTTTTTGCTTCGGTCCAACGCTTTCTCGTCGTATAAGGGCTTTGATATCACTCTTCCTGTACAGTATTTGCGACCTGTCGACTATCAACAGAGACAATCTAAATCGGTGCATCATGAACTCTAATGGTTTTGACGACTTTGAGTAAGAAATCCTATTACTGCAGTATCCCAATGGACGTACTTAGGCCTAAGTATGCACCGAGAGAAAAAATAATTGTTTCGCTGTTAAAAACCATCCGACAGTTGAAAAACTGTAAAGTTGACAGCAAAAACTGTTAAAATAAAAGCGAAACTGTAACAGCTTTTGCTGTCAACTTAACAGTTTTTCGACTGTTGGATGGTTTTTAACAGTTTTCTTAACAGTTTTTTTCTCTCGGTGTGTGGATGCACCCTCAGCCACCTTAATCTAACCTAGCCCAACTGTTCAATTAATATTTATATTTAGTAAACGACAGTAATTGCTTATACTGTGTGGGGCGTATACGTAACTTCGATCTCTAGTGACGGTAATAATACACACCACACCTGCTCAGCCAACTAATCTAGCCGCCCTCATTACTGTAGCGTGCACAAATGAAAAAAAGTGCACACAGTAACATTACAAAATCGGCCCACCGCCAACAGAGAGAGAGAGGCCGGCCCTCACTGGCAGTGGTTCAATTTTAAAGTTTTGCCTTCCAGCCACAAAAACTAATTACAGTTTGAAGTTGCTTTGTGCCTGCTTTGGTTTTTTCATTTTTTTTTTTGCACTCGCTTTTCTCTGTTAAACCGAGAATTTCGCAAAGAAGAAATGAACATTTCTGGCAAAATATTAAATTGCAAAAAAATAAAAAAAAAAATTAAATTAAAAAAAATATTGTAAAAAATGCGCGTTGCGAAAAGTTCGTTTTAATTTCAGTTCGCGGAAAAACTTAGTTTTTATGTGAATTTTTCTTTTTATTCTTATTTTTTTTCAAATGTGGAAATTTCACCTCACTTTTCCAGCCAACGGTTTCATTTTGCGGTGGTGTTTTGTGGTGGGTACTTTGCCTTTTTTTTTGTTGCTTATTTTGATTTACTGGCAATTCAACTTTCGTATTACTGGGATATTATTTTGCCATTTAGTGCTGAACATGGACACGAGCAGTTTCAGTTCAGTTCTTTTGTATTACTTTTTTTTAATAAAAAGTAGATTTTTTTTCTGTTAAATTTACTTGACAACACCTTGACATTGTTCATTAGCGTTTTGCAGCGAAGCTGCTGAGGTAAAAGTGCTAACATCAACCCCAACACCTCTAACACCAATAGCAACACCAGCACTAACGCCAACGACACGACCCCATGTACGGGCCATGAAAACACAATAACAAAACGCTACGAAGGAAAGTAGCAAAGTCACAAACTTTTTACAGTCGAGCGTTGTGGAATTATGCAGCATTTTTAAGCAAACGAGGGACAGCAAATGAATTCCACTTCACTTTCTTCGCCTGCGTTTTCTTCATCATCATATTGTTCGCGTTTATGTTTTGTTGACGTTGTGTTGTGTTGTGTTGCTGGTATTGTAGTAGTAGATGCTGTTGTTGCCTGTTTGTCCCCTCATTCGCTGATTCTGCTTTAATTTTTGTCATCAAGTTTATTTTAAACAGCGCATTACATTCTGGCCCCCCCCCCCATTCACTCTTTCATTCGTGTCAGGCAGGAGAGGAGGTTCTTTTATGCTTCAGTCATTATTCAAAATGTTATTTTTCGGTTTTGTGTGTTGGCAGCAGCGCACTGTTGTTACCACTTGTTGGCCTGTCAACTCTGAGTTGAGTTGAGCTGTGTGTTGTGTTGTGTTTCCCATTTGCTCTTTGGCCATTTCGTGTTTTCGTGGCGTTGGCGTTTGGTTTAATATTTCCTTATTGTATTTTGGCTTAAAGATGATATTAAATTTTTTATTGCGACTCTCTTTATGAGTGACCGCCTCTCTACCCAGGTCAGGGCATTTGAAGCGCAGTAAAGCATATTCATTTTGTAGTTAAATATTTGCAGTGAAATCCCAGCGGAGATGAGCCCATTTCAAGAACCGATTAAAGCATTCAGGAGTTGAGGTAATTAAAAGTTTCATTGAAATCCGGTCATATCAGTGGGGCAATTGAGTGTGCTTAGACGTTGGAATTTGGCAGGACACTTGAGATTCAGGGAGAGAGAGGGACAGACTTAGATCTCAATTATTTAGACAGGAAATAGGACTTTTGGCAATTTACGGAAGGCAGACTTTGTTAGATTAGATTAGGTTAGGTTAGGTTAGGTTAGGTTAGGTTAGGTTAGGTTAGGTTAGGTTAGGTTAGGTTAGGTTAGGTTAGGTTAGGTTAGGTTAGGTTAGGTTAGGTTAGGTTAGGTTAGGTTAGGTTAGGTTAGGTTAGGTTAGGTTAGTGGGTAGGTGGCACACTTGGAGCAAAATACTCCAACCATGGCATCACACTTACGCCCACATGTTTCGACAAAGGCAAGCATATCAGGAAGGGTCTCAAGGGTATCTCAAATAACTCCGCCAGGTCATTTAAAAAGTATTTTCCCAGGTTTCTACGCCTTAGAAAAGGACATCTACAGAGAAAGTGGTGGTCCGCTTCATCAGCACTAATTTCTGACCCTATCCTATCCAAATCGGAAATTCTTCTTTTCCGAACAAACAATAATTCAAATACCTGAATTCAATAAAAAACTATCATATCTATAACATCTTACTTCCGCTATAGCCCTAATGCTAAGCAGAATAAACACAGCTAAAAGTTCTTTTTGCTTAGTTCATTCGTCGATAAAAAACAAAAAAAAAGTCATCGGCTGCTTCATTAACTGGTACACCGTTATCGCCACGCACCCAGCAAAGCCGAACGCTATGGTGTGAGCCAAGAACCTTAAGTTATTCTCGACAGAGCCTGACAAGATTTGAATTGATGTATACGGCAGATAACGCTTTTATTGGCGACCCGGCTATCAATAAAAATTGTGATATCATCTGGTAGTATCATGACCATTGAAGCCACATTGGCTGCCTCCGCCAACGAAGTCAGGGTATGGCAAAAAGTAGTATGCTGTCTGAGTGCTCCGTCGGGGTTCAACGGTAGGTTTCTGTATGTCTTATTTTTAAGGCACTTTTTGCTGCATATTGTTTAGCGTGTAGGCCTAGAGCAGTGTCGGGCATTTTCGAGTTTCCTATGTACGCGTTCATAGGCTTCAATTCGCTGTCAACGCAATTCTTTCACACGTACACTATAAGCAGCTTAGTGAAACGCGCGAAACCTGTGTGCCGCTTTCTCAGGCACACACACAAGTATGCATTTTTATGTATTGGCTTGCCCGACACTGGTCTAGAGGCAGAAGATTGAGAATTGTCTCATGTCCTGCTGTTGGCGATGTTATCATCGCACTAGACGTTCCCAGACTTCGTCAACTTTTCTTTCTTTAATCTTGAAATGCTTTGACATAGTCAAAATAATTCCAAAATCCATTTGATAATCACAAATGGTTTATTTCCAATCACTGAATTGAAGTCCTGTCCATGGGCGACTATCACTGCGGAAGCTATAAATTCTGAAAAGTTCTGATTTAACTACATAAATCTTCATAAAACCCCACCAGAGACAACATCAATCAAAATCACTAATCACTTGTGAAAATCTGCGCGACTTGCCAGGCTAATCCACTGACAGAGTACTGCACAAGAAAAAAAAAACAAATCATAACCCACAGCAAGCCGACAAGCAACAACAAAAAAGACAACTGCAAATCTGTAATTGAAAAAGGATATTGTTTTGATTATTATTGCTGTTGTCATTATCATTATCATTAGACGACACCCACTACACCCACCACAGCGAATAGACTCAAAAACACTCGCATCGCAGCCACTAGAACGTTGTCTGAAGTCGATACCTTCACACACGCACACACTGAAGTGATGCTTGCAGACATATAAACATTGATTGATTGTCGACAGCATTGGCGGGCGATAAGAAAGCGCGAAAGTAGCAACAGCAATCAGCCAGTCAAACAGACAGCATACCAACCAGGCAGCACACTTCTATTGTGTCAAATAACAGAACGAACTGTAGGGAAGGTGTTCTGTCGCTTGCCAACTGCAGACGCTTGGCTGGTTATGAAAGTATTTTGAAGAAGCATTTCGTTTAATCATTCCCTAACATAATCAATCATTTTGGCGCGCCATAACAGCACAGAGCCCTTCTGCGGGTGGAGTTAGGCATTTACATTTATTTTACACTATTTTTTTTGTCTTGTCGTCTACCTACTTGCAATTGAAGATATGAATTTAAATAATTGAGATGTGGGCATATCTTATTTATATGTGACATCGCCTGGCTTTTATGGGTTTGTCTGTACTTACTCATACCTCAAGCGAAGCCAAGTAAGTTCTTACAGCTATCAACATTATCATTCGTTTTTGCACACCCTGGGGCGTATGAGTACTCTCAAAGTCGAGGAGCCGTAAATGTGCATACCTACTGAATTATTGAATTCACAGCGCACAATTTCCACTTGATAAATGACTACAAAACAATAAACTCACACCATCCTTTTTGCAAGACAACTCTTCTCTTGTGGCACTTGAACGTACCGATGAAGTGCGGTTTTTGCCCTGAAATGACTTTGTGAGCATCAGAACGAAATCAGATATGAAATTTTGATACGATGTCACTTAGTAATACGATATGATCATTTTGACCACAAACAATTTATGTCAACTGTACCACAACCGCCCACTTGCACACCCACACACACACATACACCCACGATAGAAACTTATCTTTCTTAGAACAACCATTCGTGGCATCATTTCCTCACTAAGTACGCCCCCTGTGCACCACTTGCTTGCCAACTTGTCGCTCTGGTTTTTCTCCCTTTCGTTGAAATCTCTTCTTGAAAGTTGAAGAAAAAGTTGTTCGGAAAAAAAAGTAAATTGAATTTCATATTTCATGATGTGATGTGATGTGCTTTGCTCAACTAAGTAAAAAAGGCAAAAATACTCGGCTCGAGTTGTGAAGCGGAAATCTGTGTCCGCCATGGCCGCTTTTCGTATTGTCTTTGCGTTTTCCACTTCGATGTTGTGATTTTTAAAAAGTAAAAAACTTTTCTTTTCTTTTTTGTTTTCGTTTTTTTTTTTGTGCTTACCACTGCAATGATATTCTCAATTTTATACGCTTTCTTTACCTTTCTGTGCAATTTTTGCTTTTGATGATGAATCCATTTGGCAAAATGTTGTTAGTTTTTGAGAAAGTTGGTCCAAAACGAGAGCTCACTGTTATCAGTTGGGTTTCTAAGAATTTATTTTGTGCAATATGAAAGACTAATAAGTTTCAAAGAAACTCACAGTCACACTCGTATATAATTTTTATCGTGAAATATGCTGAACAATATAAAAACTGTTGAAGATATTTAAAAACAAGTAAGAGAATCGTCTTCGGGCTGACCGAAGCTAAAATACCCGTCACATGCGACTACAATACATTCTTAGACCCTTTGTTGGTAATTTTCCATTTCCATTTCAAAATTTTGTTCCAATTCCATTTTGTTCCGGAAAAATTCCATTTTGTTTCACTTCCATTCCCATTTCGTTCTCTGCATCATTTCCGATCAAATACAAGAAACGGCGTCCAAATCGATTAAGCATTTCTCAAGATTGAGGAAAATAAAGACGATTTTTCGACATTTTATCAAAAATTTATCGATTTTTTATCAAAAATTTTTAAATTTTTATTTATAATTTCCATTTCCCGATCCATTCCAAAATGTTGTTCCAATTCCATTTTGTTCCGGTTCAATTCCGTTTCGTTCCAGTTGCATTTCCACCGTGTCCAAATCGGAAAGAAATACTATTGAATACTAATTAAACTGGTCAATACCCCCAATCATGGAATAATTAATTAAAGGTTATGTACCCAAATGGCCCTATTTTATGTATTTTTTTCTGAGTGTATTTTTTTTTTAGTCAATGACACTGTGATTGCTTTAAAAAAAAATTTGGAATTTTTGGATGAAATTCACATTGAACTTCACACTTTTCTTTAGTTGGGTCTCTTAAACGTCAGGATCCTGCCAAGATCCCCTGATTGACAAGGCCAATCCTTTCTAAGTGACCAGTAATTATTCCGGTCAATGTTCGTAAGTAAGTTCTGTCTGTCCAGTGGTCCTGTAATTGTAATTATTTAAAAAAAAAAAATTCCAAAGAAACATTTCTGTAGATAAAGCTTTTACCATCGATAGTTTGTTAAACATTGGCAATATAAATCTATGTCATATTTCATGGTACCAATGGGTCATTCGACAGACAAGTCGGGGGAAAGAATATGCATTTCAGGTATTTCACGAAAACGTTTTATTTTAACACATTGAACCGTTAATACTTTAATACTTTCCAAACCAAAATTATTTTTATACCCTACGCCTCATGAGGTCTGTTGTTTGTAACACCAAGAAGGAGACGTGTCTGGTATGGAAAAGTATATATGTTCTTGATCAGCGTCACCTCCTGAGTTGATTTAGCCCTATCCGTCTATCCGTCCGTCTGTCCGTCTGTCCGTCCGTCCGTCCGTCCCCTTTTCTTGTAAACACGATTGCAGGAGCTAGAAGAAAGCTAGGGATCCCACTTGTTTTCACGTGTTTTCACTTATATTCCGCTTAAATAGTTCCAAACATTTTATCTAGGGATTTTTGGGGTCACTGATTTCAAATTTGATGTCGAAGTTTCGAAATTCAAGATGGCGGATCGAATATGGCGCAGTAGGTGTAGGTGTATATAAGTCGGCTTGACCGACTGAAACGTTTTCACTTGTCTTCGTTCCAGCGCATCAATTTGAAAAATTTTTGTATTTTTAGAGCGCAGTTTTATCTGTAAACGTGTTTCTGTAAACGTATAAAGTATATCAAAACTAAAAATTTGGACTTAGTGATTTTTGTTAGAACGACGACGATATAAAGGTTACTAAACAGGGTATTTTTTAAAATCATTTTTCAAATTGCCTACCTCGTGCCAAAACTTTTCTACATAAGACATTTTGAAAAGTTTTTCAAACGACCTTTCTTTGGCTTTATTTTCTAACGTTTTAAGTTAGTCGCATGATTCAAGAATTTAGAGGTTAGAGCACTCTCAGTACTCTCAGCAACTTTGAAGTGCTGTGTTTTTTGACAATTATAATTTCAGCATTTGCTTTGGAAAAAATTTCTTTGTTTATACACTCTGCTCAATTGAGTTCACACGATTGGCTTCAGATTTTTTAAAATTTTGGTGCATTGGGGCAATGTGGGTCCTAACTTCACTTACCAATCCATTAAATTTTGTGCACAAGGAAATGCATTGCAATTAAGTTTAATTTTGTTATTTTTTATAAAAAAAAGTCGTGACGCTTGAAATGTACAGAACGTAACAACGGAACTTTTGGTAGCTCTTAGATATTTGCTTGGCATGCCAATGCACTGGTCTGCTTTGCCAAAATACCGCGAATTCTAACAATTTTTCATTGCACAACTCCTTTTTTCAGAAATATTAGAATTTTCAATTTGAACAAAAAAACCCGTTTTTTTTTGTTTTGAATTTTTATTTGTAAACGTCAGAAACATGCTTTTAATCAAAAACATATGTTGCTCTCTCGAAAGAGCGACTCGTTCAAACTTATTTTCTTGAATCATGGTTAGTCGGTATTATTCCTTGAATAAACAATTTCTAGAAAGAGACAAAAAGGGACCAATTTTGAACATTTTCAGAAAGTGGGGGCATGCGGGATTGTGGTCGAAAAGGTAACCAAAGGGACACTTTAGTCGCACAACGGTCACCCTGGCCACCACTCTACCCTACCCTAAGTACCTTCTGACGACTCGTGTAGATTTTGTAAGAAGTATACTACATTCTAGTAGAATAATCATTGAAAAAATTGGATCCCGCACTAATCATAAAGCTTCTCACACAACACAGGCTGGTGACACAAAACGCCAACGGTTCAATTTATTTATTCTTGAATTAAAAGTATACATCCAATTTCATTTCCGATTGCTTGATTGCAAAAATATTATTTAATTTTACAGTTTTTTATTTCAGTTATTTTCGCCTCGACGACTTGCTTCGACTGAATTTTTCTAATTTCCTTGTGAATTCCTTTTGACTTTTGAACTAATATTTTTCTCATGACATTCCCATTCATCCTGAAACCACAACTTCAACTCTATCGAGGAGTGAAATCAATTGTTGCGCACATAAATTTGTTAGTTCAAGACTTTGAAGCTGTGTTCTGTCGTTCGTTTGCCTGTACGTTAGCGTTGCGGATTTATTCAAGCAAAACCGGAAACCAGTGAAACATCCGCCTTATTTAAGAGAATCGAGAACGCGAAAAAGACAAAAGTAAAAGCCAAAGCAAACAACAAAGGAAGACAAAACCGCTCTAAAGCTAAATAAAATCAATTCAACACACACACACACAGATACACACACCTACCAACATCCAATACAATACCCACAATACAGCAGTGCATACAACAATTTGACTGCTACTATCTGGGTTAATACAATGCACAACTATTCCCTCTTCGTCAGCGGGAATAAGTTGTAGCGCCATCGTATCGTATCGTTCGTTTGCAAATGTAACATAACCTAACGTAACGTAACAATAAGTTGCAACCATTTAACTGCAGCGATTCGCAATCAAGTGCATCGCTAATGTGTTGCTAGTGTGCAGTGTTTGCAGCACTTGCAGGTGAATGAAATTCGTCGACGATGGAATGTGCAATGGAATGTGCGGCAAAGTAGCAGTGTGGAGCTAGCACACAACACACACACAACAACGCAATCGAAGGGCAGGGGGAAAAAAACTGAGCAAAATAAAACGGATTTATGGCTTTTTATTTTATAGTTTTTCGTGTGCGGGTGAAGTTGGGCACCACTTTGCATACGAGCGCGCATGAGTGTGTACGAGTGTGCACTTGTATTGGTTTGCTGGATGTGGAAGTAGCAATGGCACCAGCGCCAACAACGACAGCGGCGCATTTATTCGGCACAATTTCATTCAATTTTCTTGGGAGAACGAAACAAAATTGAATTCAAATGCGCACAAAGTCAATTCCCTTCCGAGTGACATTTTCGGGGGGGGTGGGGGTGGGTGCTGGGTGGTGAGGTTGACTTTAGTAGTTCTCTGGTGGCCTGGCACTCGAACACAATACTACTTCTGTCTCTTTTTAAGTTCTAAGCGAACGAGTTTGAATGCATTTACAAATGTCACGTTGCATGTCAATCAGATTCCAATAGCAACGCCAGGCATTGCATCGCCTCGCCAAACAGCGTTCGTTGCACAAACGAACAAGCGAGTATATCTG
The DNA here is from genome assembly GCA_951394025.1 of Heteromyza rotundicornis. Classification (NCBI taxonomy): domain Eukaryota; kingdom Metazoa; phylum Arthropoda; class Insecta; order Diptera; family Heleomyzidae; genus Heteromyza; species Heteromyza rotundicornis. Next base: position 17,880,679 of record OX596012.1, on the reverse strand, counting down.
ACTGAATGTACACTGAATGTGTCTGTGTGCATGTTGAAGTGTGTTTGAGTGTACAAGTGTACAAGTGTGCGAGTAAAAGTGTGTGGCAGGCTCTGCCATGTTGCCAACACTGGTAATTTAATTTAAAATTTCCTTAAACGCCTATTGAGTGCCGTGCACTGCTTCGATGAATAGCTCGGAAGAGGATACACTCAGTGAATCTGTATCTCTGGTGAGTGAATGTGCATGTGGATGATATCATATTGAAAAATATCCACTTTCAGGTATGAATTAAAGAAATAAAACCGTGCAATATGAAAACAGTTCAAGGTAAGGTCACCTTTGAGCTGCAAGCAATGAAATGGCTGTGGGAAAAAATATACGTTTCCGAATGAGAAGTGCTTTAGGTGGGAATTTTAGTGGTCGACTGAAAATTCGCTTTAAAAGACTTTTTTCAATTGTAATTTAAAAAAAAACTAGTCAGAATCTGACTGAAATGCCCTACACATGCGAGTACATTGTTCATAACTTTCATTTCCACTTCATTACTGATCCATTTCAAAATTTTGTTCCGGTCAAATTCTATTTTGTTCCAGTTCCATTTCATCAATCGTCTTCGGCATTGGCTTCGGCTGTTATCGGCCGAAAATGCACATTCGGCATCGGCTTCAGTTTTTCCAAAAAAAAACGCTACACCGAAAACCAAAAGACCACAAAACATGGAATTAAATCGAATTTTTTAATTGGTTCAACGGGTCAAATATGGGAATAATTGGACAAGGGACGTGGCCCATACGATTTGCAAGCCCACATTGCAATTAAACGGTCTTACTGATTTTCTTGAAACTTTTATGATTAAAAGATATGATTAAAATTGAACTTAGTAACCATCGAATATTGAGGGAATCACGCCTCGTGGCATGGAATTACAGTTGCCACAAAGTACGTCCTTGGAATTTTTCTGGGTGGATTACCGAATTTGAAATGTAGAGTTGGAAGCTTACTACTCGCCCTGATATCTATTTTAAACGGAGTACTGGTGTACACTCAGGGAAAAAAAACATAGTAAAATCAAGTACGATCGTATTTACTCCTTCATTTTTTCAACTTAATGGAAACAACTTTGAAATAAAGAGAAAAATACTTAAAATAACTATTGTCAACGTTGAAACAAAGTTGAACGATTTTAAATCAAGGTCTGACAAACTTAATATAAATTGGAACATTTTTGAAATAATCGCAAAACAACTTTGAAATGAGTTTGTTTATTTTTGAATTTAAGTTTTAAATGGAAAAGAAGTTTGTTCGTAGCTGTTTCTGAAATTTCCAACTTTAACAGACTTTCATTAACGTTTCTACTTGTTTGAAGGTGGTTATTTTTGATTTTAGGTTGTTTTTTCTCTGGGTGTATGCAATTTTAAATATAGGGGTAGAAGGCTGACGGAAGATTCTGACTTTGAGAAATGTAGCCCAAATTGCTGCGCCAACAGATATGAAAAGTAGTTCTGGTGCAGAAATCCGGAACCGATTTTGCTAAAATTTTACATTTAAAGTTAAAAGCTTCACAGGTGGTATTAACCATCAACTAGAGCATCCTTTGTCCATCACCTAGGAATTGGGGAGTCCTTACAAATCAGGTACTTAGAGGTATTTATTCTTTGAAGAATTCTCTACCATTTCTACTAAATTCCCATAATTTTATGCTCTACTCCAAATTTTTAAAAATGATTTTCAAAAAAACAAATTTTTGTTATACGGGACACCGCTAGTGTTAGGAGGACCAAATCTGTCTGTGAATTCTTTTGGTTACTTTTATTATTTGTTAAAATAAAAACTTCGGTCCTCAAAAACTAAATGTGTACACAGAGCGAACAAACGCATAGTAGAATTAAATATTTTTTATTTAAATGTGATTTGAATATTTTAATACATATTTGGAAATCAGTATCTCATATAGAAATTCAGTACGCACGTATTTAAATGTTTTCTATAAAAACTTCATTGCCGCCAGCCAGTCTTGAACCTACGACCTCTGCAAATTGGAAATAAGAAATTCACACTGATCCATCACAGGCTCAAATTTTCTGTGTCTAAATTCAAATATATATGAAGCAGAAAATAAACAACGTTTTTTTGTGAGTTTCTATTTTTAGATTCGAAAACTTCAGTTTACATTTTTAAAAGAAAAAAATCAACGCTTGCTGAGCATATTCAAATTTCTATTTTTTGATTTGAAAGCTTCAATTTATAAGATTTGCTGAGCAATATACACACATTTAGACGCTTGTGAAAAACGATGGAAATGGACTAGTCGGTTTGAGCGCACTCCAAATTCCAGGGGATCTCGGTTCAAATTCGGCAGAACTGAATTTGGGGAAAAGTTGTTACAAATGATTCTAAGGAAATTGGCAAATAAAAAATTAAATAAAGCAAAAAATAAATAACTTTAAAAAAGTGCAAATAAATAAAAAAGAAAAAAATTTTAATAAATAAAAAAATGTAATATTTTTATATTTAATTCTAATATTTCCATATTTAATACAATTTTAAATACGCGCATATTTGATTTAAATAAAAACAGCTTAGGAGCACTATCAAATACGTTTATATTTGATTTAAATACGTTTTCATTTCATTTCACTATTTTATTCCATTATTGTATTTATACACTCGGATTTGAATGAAAATACACAAAAAATTCGTTTTAATGGTATCGGCTTCGGTACAGGCCTTCGTCGTCGGCGTCGGCGTCGGTGATTCATTACCGATATTTTATCGATAATTTTTCAATATTTATCTATAATTTCCATTTCCCGATACATTTAAAAATGATGTTCCAGTTCCATTTACTTCCTGTCAAATTCCATTTCGTTCCAACACAATGCAAAAAACCGCATCCAAATCGGTTCAGTATTTCTCAAGATAAACGAAAATAATACAAATTAAGCGGCCATTTTGTATGTGAGGAAGGCGTGGCTCCGATGTTGCCCATTTTCAATACTGACCAATACCGATTTGCCTAAAAAGACGTTTTTTCACTGAAAGAAATTATTTGGCTTACACGTTTAATTTAGATACTTTCCCGAGTGTCACCCGGATGTTGTGACAACTTGAACATAAAACCGCTTTCCGTCCACCCCAACTGCTAGCCAAACACAATTGCCAATTGTCATTCGTCAACGCGCGTTAACCCACTTTCAACAATTACTTATGTCAGGATTTTCATGAATTACCACACTTTCCTATCCTACAATGAGAGACCTTATCCACTTCAATGTTGTTGTTGATGTTTTTTTTTTGTTGCTTCTTGTTTGTTTTTCTCATATACTTTTTTTCGTGTTTTACTTTTTGTCAGTCAGACAAATACATAGACAGACATGCTATGCTATCTCCGCAACCTCAGTCGGAGGGAAAAGTGTTCGGTTGTGTGTTTGGGTTGGGTTGGGTTGGCTGGGCCACTTGAGCATAAACAACTGAGCGACTGTCACGAATTTAGTTGCTCCTTGAGATAAGTGAGGATAGCGTAGTGGTAGCGTTGATAGTAACTAGTGTAGCTGACGTTGGTGGCTGGTAGTGCAACTATGTTATGTGTGTTCTTGGAAAAATGTTTATTTCGTTGTACAGTTTACAAATTGCCGCTGTCTGAATGCCTCTGAAAACCTCAGAAGCGCATATATTCTTTTGATTTGCAAATTCTTTTGATTGTGTGTGTGTGTGTGACCGTCTGATATTCACTTTGATCCTCTTAGCGGAATTGTTTAAGGGAATATTTTCCTCTTTAATATTATTGTGAGAAATTGTTTATTTCCTGAAAAGAAATGACTGGAATTTGTACAGAGACTAGTTGAATTTGCATCAAGTAGCCTTGCATTTGAAATAGTAAGGGCTTCCAAGAAGCCCTGTGTAACGGAGTAGAAAAGTATGAGTACAATTTCGAATTTCTTTTTCCAAGGAGTTGTGTTGATGGAAAATTATCAGAAAAGTGACGAAAATTAAGAAAATTGGCTAACAATAGGAAAAAAAGATATAAAAAATAGGTAAAAAATTAGGGGTAAAAAATAAAAGGCTATAAAAACATTGTTCCTTTCATTTCAAAGAACATGAAAAAATCTAAATATTTGCAAAAAAGGCATGAAAGTAATTGGTTTACGCGTTTTATTTAGCTTTCACGGTGTTAGCATTCTCGGATGAAAGTATCATGCGTTTATTTTGCCAGATAGTTTGATTCTTACATTTTCTTTGAAAACCCATAATATATTTGTACAGATCTACCTGTTTTTCTTATAAAGAAACGCTAACCTCACTAAAAGTGAGGTACTCATACGCGGTATAAAAAGGGACAAAAAGCAAAAAAAAGGAAAAAAAAAAAAAAAAAAAAGGAAAAAAAGAAAATTGGAAAAAATATTTTGTAGAAAAACAAAATGGGTAAAAAATAAGGAAAAAATATGGAAGGCTATGTTAAAAAAAAATTGGGATAAAAAAAATTTAATCTTGAAAATAAAATTCAGAAAAATGAGAAAAAGAAGGCAAAATTTAAAAATTAAATTAAAGGAAAAAAAAGATAAAAAAAGGGAAAAAAGTAAGAAATTTGGAAAAGTAGTGTATAAAAAAATAAAAAGTTAAACAATTATAAACTTAAAAAGAGGATAAAAGTAGAGACCGACCGAAATTCGGTTTCGGCTTTTCGGCCAAAAAAAGCTGTTTTGGATTCGGTCGGTCTCTAGATAAAAGACATAAAAATAATGGAACAAAAATTAAAAAATAATGGGGGACTATGTTAAGAACGGTGGGGAAATAGGGCCAAGAGATGGAAAAAGGAGAAAATATCCAGGATTCAAATATATAAATTACAAAAGGGACAAAAACCATAAGGGGACAAAAAGTTGTGCATTTTTATTTCAAAATTGTACAATTTCTATTTTGAAGTAGTGCAATTTCAATTTGATATTGTCTATTTTATTTTAAAGTTGACGACTTACGTTTGACGTATTTCCACTTCATTTTACCGTTATTTTAACGTAGAAAAAGTTATGATCGTAATTATTTCTACAATGGGTTCTGTGTGTAAGCAAATACAAAGTGTACCAGCGATGAAAAAGTAAAAGGAGAATAGGGGAACTAACCATAATGAAAATAAAATAAAGTAAAATCTACCAACAGCTATTAATGACATTCTTATTCAAATATTTTAAACAAAAATGGCCTTAGCGCAAATATTAATTATTTTGATAATATTTCTTTAATTAGTTTAGAAAACTTTCCAAAGGACTTTTCCTTTTCTTTGTAACTATGCCAATCGCAATATCAAGTATGTTTCCGATTATTTGAACCATTTTATGTCGAATTTTAATAGTCGATAGATCGCAGGAAGTTTTACGATACTTTCCAATCATTTTTTTAGATAGCGAAATGAAGGACATTGCTGAATCGATTCAAGGGGTATGTTTGTCGGTTTTGACACGCCCACTTTTAGCGCCCACAAGTTAGAAAATACGTTAAAAAATACGCTCTCACATTTTTGCAGAAACTTTTTTTTAATAGCAAATGCCATATGATCAACAATTAACTTGGTTGCGGTTGCTCATCTGGGAATTGTTTCCCAAAGGAGGTGCTGCCACCTACCACTTAATTTCTCCCCACCCAAACAGTCTGCGGGCTTCGACTTCGGTAAAATTTGTACCTTTCGGTTTTAGGGGATACATTTGCTGATGCGATAAGTTTAACAATGGAATTATAAAAGTTTTTTAAACCCAGCAAAGTGGGTCGGGCCCTGCTAGTAAGTATATAAGATTTTGTATTCCTGATAAAATGAATTTACCCTTGAATACTTTGTGTGCAGTGTATAATAAACAAAACCAGAATAAATTCAAGAAAAAACCTCATATTTATGAGCGCCCTGCGGGGGGGGGGGGGGTGTATTCTTCTATTTTATTTCAATATTGGTTTATGAGTAATAATCATATTGTTAGTTTATTAGAAACTGTTAAGCTGTTAAACATACTCGAAATTGCAATGTTTTATCGCTTGGACAGAACTCATCGCTTGAGTATGTATATGAAGTTGGGGATAACAGCACTCTCGCCATACTGCGACAAGTCTCAAAATCCACTTACTTACTGGTAGTAAATTTTAACTACAATCGTCATAAATATTATGTTGGATTGAATTTTCTTCGCTTTTTTTTCTTTTTGTTTTTGTTTGGCTTTTTTTTGTTGGTTTTTCTCAATTCTCTTGTAGTGCCGAGCACAAAAAGAAATCATAAAATTTTCATTGTTTTGCCTCGATAAAATTGTCGCATTCTGATTGCTTTTCCTTCGCACTTTGAACTCGACTGGAGGAGACTGAAGAACGACTGAAAAGCTCTTAAATTTCAACTTGACTTCTTCAACGGCTACTCGCTGAATATAGAACATGCCATCGCCGTGTGCCTGGAAAGTTTTTCTTTTGCAGGGTGTTCACTCATCTTTAATTCATTACATTTGGCGCGAAATGATGCGCCGCTCGGTCACCAGAAGAACAGAAAAAAAAAACCCGACACACACAAAATCAACAAAAAACTACAAAAGCTGACAATGAGTTCCATTGTAAAGACAAGGAGGAGGTCACACCAGCGCCGCGTCATGGCAGTGTCGATGCCAGTACCTTCGGCGCATAAGTTGAGAGGCGACCTGCTCATGGTAAATAAATCCAAATTCCGTCAGCGGTTGAATAAGGCAAACGAGTTGTAAATATTTATTTTTTTTGTGTTTGAGTTTGTTTTTGGGTTTTTGCTAGTTTGCTATTTTTATGGAGATTTTTCGTCTCATAGTTTATGCGCGACTAGAGGGAATCCGTGAATCGGTTTGAATTTGTGACAAAACCCTTTATTTTTTAACATATTTTGAGGGGCAGGTGTTGTTTAATTTTTTTTTTTGGTTTCAAAAATTTGCGTGTGTATTTTAGTTGCACTTTTTTGTACTACTTTTTTATACTACTTTTTTTTACTACCTTTTTCAACTACATTTTTTTTTTTTTTTTTGGAAACATTTCATCATAGAAATTTGTTGAATTCGTGGTGCGGTTTTTATTGCTCGCTTAGGGCAATGCTTTTCATTTCCTGCAGTCAGCAAATTTTTTGGGAATGCTCCCTTTTTTTTTTGTTGTTTGTGTTGGCCTTTTTGTTGGACTTTTTGCGGTTTTCCATACCGATGGCATTTCTAACCTATGCGTTTTGCCTGGCCAACACCCATCGTCAAACGAAGCCGCTTTTCGGGGTGTGAGTGTGTGTGCGGTACTTTTGAAACGAGAAATTTCACACGTGCCCATGTGCACGCCAAATGTGACAAGTCAGTCAGCCAATGGTGGCCTTTTATAAATAGTACACCGCACATCCGGTGCTGTTGTTGTTGCCAGCCAGTCAGTCAGATAAGCGAGCAGGCAGGCAGGCAGGCTGTCATCCAGCCAGCAGGTGCACTTGGTTGCTAACGGGGTTTATCATGGCGGTGATGCGAAAATGCCATCCACAAATGTTGTTTATACAAAACAAACGCAAAATAGACTGCAGCAGTGGAAAAAATTGGAAAATTTTGTTGATTCTCTTGTTGAATAAATTTATTTTCGTTTCTATTTTTCGGCTATTTTGTCTTTTAATAAAGTGAAATACGTTTTTATTTTTTAGTGTTTTGGAGAGAACGCAATCTCTGATTTTAATTAGTTTTGTTTTAGAAATAAAGTATTTCGCAGTAGTCGGTTGCAGAGAGTACATTCAGTAGTACGATGAAAGTGAAAAGGAGAAAGTATTAGTTATATGATATTATATTTATTTATTTCACCATTAACTAATGAATGTATGAAAAATGTGGTACTGATGGCTCACAGTACAAACAAATAAATACGGAGTTTATTGGAAGCCCTCCCAAATAAATTAAACGGTATCATACCATGTCCAGCTGTTGAACGTGCACAGTAGTTGGTCAGTTACAGCTCTGAGGTATTATTTTCATTGATAAAAAAAGGCGATTATGAATGGAATGTTTAGTTCCTTTTATATTTTTCATAAATTGCCAAGGTAGGAAATTTTATTTTAAAAAGGAAAAGAATCGGCCAACTTAATCTCAGAATTGCTACAATGAATACAGTAGTTCAAACATCCAAATGACATTTTTACGATTCTACTGAATTTCATTTCAAAATACACCTCCCCAATTCCAGTCTAAAATTACGATATGAAACTAAAAAAATTCCAGATCTTTGACTGATACATAGCGCATGCTGTAGGTCTGCCAAATTTAAAAAAAAAATCTAATACCAGGTATTTTAAATGCACCCCCAAAATCTAAACTTAGGGTGCAAAAAAAAGCGATTTTCAGGGAACCCATCCTATTCCTTCTTATTTGATTCCTGTATATCCAATGAATATTGTTCATAAGGAGGGTCCAAACATGGACATGATAGATTAAAATATTTACTTATATTTACAATTATTTTTAATACAAAAAATTGTCATGTAGTCTATGTCTATGTAGTTTAAGAACAACACTTGTAAAGGCTTTTTTCCCTCAAATAAATACAGTCCACATGTCGAAGTAATCTACACTTGTAAGTTATTTTTGACAACATGCACGATACGAATATTTTCTTAGCTCCTCTTGCAAGCGAAGATTTAGTACGATCCTTTCGGCGTCGTAAATTTAATATGAACTGAAATATTTGTCTATCAATGAATATACAAAAAGACCAACGCAAAGGTTGGTATGAAAAGCATTTTTGTAGGTTTTTTAGTTTTTAAGATTCTTGTATATAAATTATGAAAATAAAATCAGTATCATACAGATACTCGAAAGAAGAGGTCTATCTATTCGACAAGGAACATAGGACCTTATTCTTTAGCTAAGGTTTCGGTAATCGGTTGGATTCAGCGTTGTGCACACATTTTTGGAGTCGTTTTTAAGATTCCTCACTAGCATTTGCCCCTAGTTAAAAGTTAATTATTTGCTACTATTAAGTGAAAAAAAGGAGTAGTTTTGTGCAATGCCTTTTCATAAACCTTTTGCGTTCGAGGTGGGCGTGGCAAATATTATTCTAAAATGCATGCCCTTTTTCGTCGATTCGCTGAAATTTTGTATGTGAAGTTGGTTGATGAATGGGCAAAACGCTGACTATGAACATGTGCGGTCAGTCCAATGCCACGACACAACATTTTGAAGGCTCTATAACTCTGGTCCCAATTAAGTGAGGGTAAGGGTGGGGAGTGGTGAATTTTGAATGGGAAAAATTATATTTGTATTAAAGAATACATATGGGGTTTTTTACGAGGCCCTGTGTAACGAAGTAAAAGAGTAAAGTGTAAAATAACAAAAATATCTGACAATAAAATGCCTTGAAAAAAGAAATGCAAAATTTTACACTTTACTTTTTTACTCCGTTACACAGGGCCTCGTGAAATCCCTTAGTATATCGTATATATTAAGACGTGAAAATACAAAATTATTGCAAGCGAAGCCGTAGGTCATAAACTAGAGAAGAAATAATTGTCAACTGATAGCAAAGTTGTAGTTGTTGATGGCCAAAAAAGAAGTAAAACCTGTGCGTGAGATTGTGCCGATTTGATATCGACGAGGCCACAGTTCTTCCAAGAAATGCAAACGAAGACGTACAAAAAATTTATACGAGGAACGCAGTAGTGGATTTGCTAATTACGCAAATGGGCATACCAATATGTGTACAGAGGCCTGGGTGTGGATTAAAGCAATTTGGCCAGATGCCCAGCCAAAGAAACACTGATAACCCGGATTATTAAAAAAAAATTATCTGATCTTATGCAAAGGCATCTTCATTGCTCAAAAGTACAGTGGGTGTTATTGTGGCGTTACTCACCCAACTTCCTTATTAATCCCCCGGCATGCTTGACAGTTACTACATTACATGTGTTGGGTAATATCGCACCTTTGGCGACCTGTGCAGTTAATATAATCCAAATAAATTAAATTTGCTGATAAGGTTTATCACAACTCTGGCATTCTCTAAACTATTTGGTATAAGGTTTTACAATGAAGTAGTGAATTTGTTTTCTATTTTATAAAATTCTGTAAGTACTTAATTGCTGCGGGACTTATAAAAACCAAAAATGCATGAAAATAAAGAAAAGGCATTTGATAAGAAAAATTCTGCAAATAAATACAATTTGCATATGCCTTTCCGTAGTAGGTACGCTCTTTCACATTTATTAAACCAAGTTAAATATTTGTTCCTATCTGCATCGTAACTCTTTCACACAACTCATGTACATTGTGCACATGTCCTCCCACGAAATGGTCCCTGCCCACATAGAAAGTGCTTAAAAGCAAATACACCGAAACAATCTTGATAAAATTAATTACAATTTCACCTTCTTCCCCAGGCCGCCCTTCACCCTATTTTGAATAATCTACCCCCCGCCCCCCCTAGAAGGCTCATTTCGAATGCAATTCCAAGGCGTGTGGGCGGTCGGCTTTGGACACCCCTCATTTCGAATTTCGAAGGAGGTGGCCATAATATAACAGCCGACGGTATTGCGGGTGAAATGCATGTGAAATGCAAATGCCAGTTGGCAGTAAAATAGCATTAACATTTTAACGATTGCTTCCACTAATACCGGCAGCAGCAACCGACCGCAATTTATCAACTATTAACCCCGCCAAAGCAAGCAAAAGATCATCGACAAGGCAGCAAAAGAAAAAAAAAAAAACAAAAGGTAAACATGCATAATGGAGTAGCTCAAATTCAACTTAGTTTGCATACTTAAGCACAGTAATATAAGCAAAGGAAGAAAGTCGAAGGACCCTACAAACTATGTAGCTGCATTTCGTAAGCAGTCACTGAGGCTGCACTTGCATTTTGTTTCTCTTCGCTGTTGCTGTGGCGCTGTTGTTTTCCTTTATGGATGCACATCAATGCATTTTCCTTCTTTTTTTTGGTTTTGTTTAGACAACTTCAAGATACCTCACCTTAACTCAACTCAACTTAACTTACCTGAACTATCTGCACTAATGCTCCTGTTTTTTTTTTATTTTAAGGATACACCATTTGAAAGGTTTTCATTTTTTACTTGTTCATCTTTTCGGTTGAGGCCAGTTGAATATGACGATGATGATGATGCTGATGAAGGCAATGTTGGATGAAGTATTATCAGGTAAGTACACAAAATTGTATATATTATATAAGGAGTACGAAGTACTCGTTGCTTGGGCAAAATTGCTTTTATTTTCTAGTTATTTTCGAATTCATGCATGCATTTTCAAGAAGAACTATTAGCAAAATGACGACCACTTTGAGGAAACCAAAAAATATGTAAATATTGGAGAAAGAAATAATATCCCGAGGAAAATTGAGTAGAAAATCTTGCAAATTTCTAGCTTCATCACTTTATCAATCAAAATTTATTCCAGTTTAAAGTTTACTTGGCAAACTAAAGTTTTTGTTCCACTTTAAGTGTTAAGAATACGTATAATTGTGCATTCTCAGGAAAACTGGAAAGAAGTCTTTGACAGACAAACAACTGCATAATAAATGACTTGGAATAGAATCAAAAAAAATGGCTGGTATACGATAAAGGTTTCTAGACTGATTCGGAATTACAAATGCAAATTGTCTAACTCATTCATTCCCAGTGTAGTGTCTTTCATACTATACAACTAAATTCAACTAACTGCTGCATCCAAAAAAGGTCCATGTATATATTATGAAAGTGGAGATGGAAATAACCCAATTGTCTCAGTTTTCCTATAAAAATTCGCTAGAAAAAACCATTTGTGAAAATTACTCATACGCAGTGTGTAACGTTTGCAGCATAGTCTAACAAACTGTATATGAATTATATTCACAATTTGATTTTGTTATAATTCAAACGAAGCGGTGTAGAAAACCTACAAGACATTGATATTTACCCTGGATATATGCATATGGGACTGTTTTCGGCCATTCGAAAATTTTATTTTTTTGACGTTGTCATACATGGCGGATAAGAAACTTTCCATTCCGAACATTTTTCGCCGAATGATTTGCAATTTCTTCAAAAAAGCAAAATGTTTGTCTATAAGAATTAACTAAGTACTTTTATTCCTATTTTTGCGTCCCAGGGCCTCATTTTCCAAAATATTTGTTGGTGTGTTATCAAAAAATGGTTCCTTTATGCATTGAGCCCACCAACATTAAAATTCGACTAGATTTGGTTGGATTGTTTCTCATTTTTATAACGAAGTCTTTGTCAATCAGAACTATCTAAGTCCATTTGTTCTATTTTCTTCGTCTCAGCGCATAAATTTTCCCGAACTTTGTGGATTGTTTTTATACATTGAGCTCAAAAACATCGATATCCAACCATTTTTGGATTTTCATGATTATTTCAAAAACTCATTTTTACTTTTTTTATGAATGATGCAGTTTTGTTCTCTAAAAATTCTCTGGCATCGGATTTTTTTCATTCAAAAACTCATTCTTAAAATTCTATAAATTATGTCCAATTTTAATCTTGAAAAAGTTTAGATTTTTGTATGAAAAAATCCGAGGTATGTTCACAAAATCTGATTTATAGGAAAAACTATTGATCGGAAAGATAAAAATACTAAGAGGTATTTTATAGAGAATTTTTCAAGGAACAAAACTGCATCATTCATAAAAAGACTAAAATAGAGTTTTCGAAATAATCATAATTAAACACTTGTTTCCATTGTTTCGCACAAATTACCCCAAAACTCCTTACAGGGTCATTTGCGGTTCTTCTCCTCAATACAATTTTTTTCGTTTCGCGACCAGAGGGACACCCTGTATCAAGGAATTTTTCAATTAACTTCAAATATGAAAATCAATATCAATAAAGAGCTTGAAAAGAAAATTTGAAAAAAAAACAAATTTTATGTTAAATAACTTATTACGGTACAACTTCCAATATAATTAAGCTGTCATCAAATTTTTAACAAGCTATAGCTTCTGAATATTATTTTGTACGAAAGAAGTAGTTTTGTTCCTTGAAAACTAATCTAATAAATACCGATTAATAACACTGTGCAATACCATATTCTGATTGCCGATCTGATAACGAATTCTTTTAGGTCTAGATAATAATACCCCCAAAGGGTTTATTCTGGATTAGCTCGATTAAGCGAGTTGTTCGTGGTCAAAGGTACCAAATTAGAGCTTTCAGTTCGTAAAGAACTATTTTCAAAACTGTCGATTTCAGTATTTTTTTCAATGAACTTCTTAATCAATTTCCCAAATTAATAGAAACGTATTTCTAAAGTTAAGACAAATTTTTAGAATGCGTTCGCATAACTCAAAAGTTGATGCATAGACAAATATATATGGTGTGAGAGTTCAGGTGGTCCAAAAAATCCAAAAATCGTCTGGGGATTCAAAAATATGAAAACAATTTAATATGCATTTAATTATATTTATGCCTCACACTTAATTTTATAAATTAGGCAATATTTTTACTCAACTAAGCAGGCCCAAGCCCCATAAAAATACATGTAAAGATTCATTATAAAGGTAATAAATTTTTCAATTGTGTACAATAGATTGGCACTTATTTTGGAAAATCGCACGCAGAGAAAAAATATGATTGCAATCATGATCGCAATAATAATATTATGATTGTAGCAATTATTGATGGTTGGGGTGACAAAGCGAATAATTTCAGAGATCATAATATGATTGGATATTCAATAATGATAATTATAATCATATAATGATCGGTTTAAATTGTAAAGATTACGTATTTTGAAGATGGTCCAATCATACACTGAGCGAACAAACGGATAGTAGAATTAAATACTTTTATTTAAATGTGATTTGAATATTTTAATATTTGGAAATCAGTATCTCATATAGAAATTAAATACGCGCGTATTTAAATGTTTTCTATAAATAAAAAACTTCATTGCAGCCAGCCAGTCTTGAACCTACGACCTCTGCAAATTGGAAATAAGAAATTTTTTTTGCAATTTAAATAAATAAAAATTTAATATTTCCATATTTAATTCTAATGTTTCCATATTTAAAACAATTTAAAATACGCGCATATTTGATTCACACTGAACTATCACAGGGACAATTTGTCTCTGTCTAAAATGAAATATATATGAAGCAAAAAAAAAACAACGTTTTTTTGTGAGTTTTTGTTTAGATTTGAAAACTTTAGTTTACATTTTCAGAAGAAAAAAATCAATGCTTGCTGAGCAATCTATAATTGAAATTTCTATTCTTAGATTTGAAAACTTCAATTTATAAGACTTGCTGAGCAATATACAAAAATTGGCAAATAAAAAAATTAATTAAAATAAAAAAAAAAATAAATAAAAAAAAAAATAAATAAAAAAAAAAATATAATTTAAAAAAAAAATTTTTTTGCAATTTAAATAAATAAAAATTTAATATTTCCATATTTAATTCTAATGTTTCCATATTTAAAACAATTTAAAATACGCGCATATTTGATTTAAATAAAAACAGCTTAGGAGTACTATCAAATACGTTTTCATTTGATTTCACTATTTTTTTCCTCAGTGTAACATGATTCTGACAACACTGTTTTTTCTTTACGTGCTCCGATCCCCGCTCTCTGGATTTCATTTGTGAGGTTACTGAAAAAACTAATCCAGCCAAAAATTCAGCTCAAGCGCACAACATTTGAGCTACCCTTGATAGAGGAACAACGTCAAAACCTATTTTTTAAAGACAATTCTTTGGTTCAACAATAGGGCTACCAATTAAAATTTGTTTAATTTGTTTTGTATTCATTGTTGTCTTTGTTAATGATTAGCTAAAATTTCCTTCGACATTGTCTTTCAATTAACATATGCATCAATCCTCTTCCATTTCTACATACTTAATTTCTGCCTAATTTCAGCACACATCATAAATATTATACCAACCAAAATGCTAAAATGTATCATTGAACATCATCTGAAAGGAGGGGGGGGGGGCACACTCTCAAACATTGCTCGTCAGTGGTCTTTATGTGCCCAACTTGTGTTTGTCCTCAGAAGACAAGAAGAGAACGCCATACTCCTCGCAGAAAAAATACGAAATAAATGAAATGAAATATTTGCCACAAGTATCCTCTACCCATTCACAACCGCAATACTATCTGTTTGAATGTAAGTATTTGTATATGTTTGCATTGCTAAGTACTAATAATATTTTGTGAGATTCCTCGAAGGAAAGGAAAATAGAAAAATAGAAAAATAGACAAAGAAGAAGAAAGTCGGCCGCCTTCAGTTTTGATGCTGTTTAATTAAAGGCTTTTATGACAATGGCTGCCAGCCCATTGCCTTTTGGTTATTTTGGCGCAAAGGCAAACTAAACTTACATTCTTTTTCTGTATTTCCTTTTAACTTTTTTTTGTATTTTTTTCTATTGTTTTTTTTTTGGTTTTCCTTTTACATTATTCCATATTTGCCTTTTAGTTTGTGGTTTGGATGTTGCTGGAAGTGGAGCAAGGACTAATTTTAATATTGCTGAAAGTTAAGCGGATTATTTCGGCACATTTGGACCATTTGGGTTGACTCTTCCCTTCGGTTAATTTCGCCCTGAAAGTCTATGGGATTCGAGTGGTTGGAAATGTGCTTCTAAATGAAGTATCGACATCAATTTGCTTTAATGATGTGAGACAAATGCGTGCGATATGATATGACAATTAACACACACTCTCACACACACACACACACTCACACATATTAATTTAAATAGCCTTAGAAGCAGTTGCTAAGTCTGCTTAGAAGCAGAAAGTAGCCAACTCACTTAAGAATATTTGTTTTGAAATGATTGCCTACTATATATGTATGCATTCATATAAATGGACATCTATTTGGCTTACTCACACACAGAACAGTTAAAATTTTGGCTTAATTATCTCTACTTTGGCAAATTGTGTATGCAAATTTTTGGCATTTTATTGTGTGAGTGAGCAAGTGAGCGACTTGCAAGTGAAGTGTATTCTTTCAGGTACGTAGAAGTGCCTTTGAACCAATATTTGCCTGCTAATTAATGTGGTTTGGTCAAAAAATACTATAAAATGGTTTGCTTTTGTTATACTTTCCTTGCTATTCTCTTCTGCATTGTCAAAAGAGTAAGTGAGATTAAATTAATTAAGGAATTCTTGCTTAAATTTTCTTTGAAAAATATTGAAAAATCCTCAGTGGACTCAGTAATTAGAAGACTACAGAGAGTCTTTGTTGCAGTCTGTACCAGAGTATGCCCCAAACCTGCAAACGAAATGTATTTCAAAATTATTTTCAAAATAAGTGAAACGAAAACTTTGGCATGGGTAAGAATCTGTGCTAAATTGAGCAGAAGTAAATTGTGACACTCGTACTTTTCACAATGTCGCACTTCTTTGAGTGATTATTTCATTGTTTATGCATCAATGCATCTGCTTACTTATAATTTTGCTTATATTTTTCTCCAAACAAAAGAGGAGAACAATTTTTATAAGCCCACAAAATTTACAACTCTTTACTCAAGGAATGACGAAAGCAATTGTATAAATTTGTTGCAATAAAATGTATACTATGGGGCGGGCCTCTTTTATAATATCTGTGCATTGTGCCGCAAGTAGGCAAAGTATTTGTAGCTAGTGCCAAAACAAAAACCAACAACAAATGCATAAAATTCTCTATCCACAAAGCCAAAAAAAAATAGAAATAAAAATTATAACCTAAAAATGTCTAAAGCACAGAACAAACAATTAAAATAATCATAAGTTTGTGTTTATCTTTTGGCGCTGGTATACACACGAAATATAAAAACACAGTGTCTGCTTGTAATTACGTACACTTGGAGAAGTCTTGAGTGTAATTAAAGCAATTGCATTTTAAAGTTTACAAAATTAAAAGCCTTTCACTTTACAGAAATGTCTAGAATTATAGTGTATTTTTATTGGAATTTTATGTATTTTCTACTTGGTGGGATATTTATATATTTATTACACAGTAGTTGAGCGAAGCAATTTAAGTCACCTAACAAAGCTCTTCTGAACAAATGGAATTTTCACAAGGACCTGTGTATCAGAATAAAACAGTAAAGTGTAAACTTTTGAGCAATTTCATTCAAGGCATTTTGTTGTTAGAAAATACTTGTATTTTACACTTTACTCTGCTACACAGGAACTCATGAAAACCCTTAATATTACTTGCAGAGAATTTTTTGTGATGTCAACTTGCAGTAACTTAAAAAATTAAAATTTTTTGTAAGTAAAGATTACTTATTACTGCACCACTTCTAAACCAATTAAGCTGTCAGACTTAAAAAAGTTTTGATCTTACAAAAATTTTAATTTTTTGGTTTTTCATTTATTTTCAATTGTTAAGTAGACATACAATTGCTTAAAAATAAAAACAAACATTAAAAAATTTACATACTATCGTATAGAGATTTTAATGGACCCTTCTTACAATAATATTTTTCAGTACAATGCAGTTTTACTTATTTTTGTATTAATGGTATAAAGGCAGTGTTTACTCATTATAACTGAAAATATTTTATGGAAATTCGCCGAAAAGTTAAGACACACAATTTCGCACACAATTTTACATGAGTAATAAGGTTACTCATACGCACCGCTGTCTTTTTCTATATAAAATAATAATAATATAAAATATCTTCTTAATTGGGGAGTATCGTAACAGATGGTGACATATCTACTTTTATAGAAAATTGCATCTTTTTTTGGGCTGAAATCTATCAACAAGAAAATAAAAATCGCGAATATGTCCCGTTTTGCTCTTCAAATACGATTTTTTCTAAATTTACATAAATGTTATACAAGGCACTAGACACAAGAAACTATTTTTATACCCCACACACTCACTGTGGCAGGGTATATTTGATACAACGTTTATAACGCCCAGAAGTAGGCGTGTCCGGTATGGAAAAGTATATATATTCTTGGTCGATTTAGCCTTGTCCGTCTGTCCTTCTGTCTACATGATAGCGGTAGCAGTTTTGAAGATATCGACTTGAAATGTTGGGAACATGTTTTTTACTTCAAAAGTAAGAGCAAATTCGATAATCAGCCAAATCGAACAAAAACTTGGGTGGGTTCCCATATAAGACAAAAAAAGTAATAATTTTCCATTTTTTTTTTATTACTGTAGAAACATATTTTTGACATGTTCCGAGGTTAACATACATATAAGTGTCAAAACGAGGTCTTGAGACCAACTTTTTTTTTGTGGATTTGATTGGAAATTTTTAGAAACGGATTTTGGACATGGTTCGGCCTCCAGAACCACATATAAATTGCTCAAAATGGGGTCTTGCGACCACTTTTTTTTATGTTCGAGGTACTTCTTCCAACTGCTAGAAAGTATTTCAGCTTCGGCATAGCCGACGATAGTCCTCTCTCTAGTTTTTAAAACGACTTGAACTAGAAATATACCCATACCTCATGAGGTGTAGGGTATAAATATACCCGGTCAGTGATATTTTACTTTAAGCCCTCATGGACCCGGTCGAAAGTTACATTATGTGTGAGACTGTAATTGTGTTTCATATTTAAAAATAAACAATTTTTTTAGCTACACTGAGAAAAAAATTAAAACGAAACGTTGTCAAAACGTACCGAACCGTTGTCAATTTCCAGACAAAACAGAATGTTCGGATCTTAACGACAAAACATTTGAATTTTTTTGAAACAGCCCATTGATGAATTGAGACTTAAATGTGGTTGTTTCACGACTGAAATTGTAATGTTTCGCAAATGAAATGTCAATGATTTGAGACGGCTGATTTTTTGTTTCACAACTTTGTTTTTAAATCAAATTTTATTGAAAAATTCGGTTTTCATTTTTTTATAAATTATGCAGTTTGGTCTCAGAGAAAATTCTCTGCAACAAAATTCTCAAATAATTTTGCCAATTCGATCAATAGTTTTTCATATAAATCCGATTTTTAAACTTTTTTTCTCAGTGTATGTATACATTCAGTAGCAGTTGAGATGGTGCAAAAGCAAGGAATTAGTGGTCGTACGATAAGCATTTTGCAGACCGAAGCCGAATTCGATATCGTAGGTCAGCCGAAGCACATACCGAATTTAAAAGAAGCCGATACCGAAACCATAACCTACACTTACCTCAAAAACCTTTAAAAACTTAGCTAAATTGTCAATGGATTTTCATTCTGTAAAAAATCACTATTTAGTAAATCACAAAGTACGTCAACTTACCCGTATATACCCTACGTGATTCGTTCATGCTGCATCACAATAGCAACATCATTACTCTAAGTGTAATGAAGTTACTATTACACACAAAAAAAAAAGTAGGTAAATCTAACCAAAAAAGACGATTAAAAATGCAGCAACCAAGAAACGTTGTAAATGGAACCGACTCAAAGTTGTTGGCGTACAATCAAATTTAGTTGGCGTACAATTAAAAATTGTTCGTATATTACTTTATGGAAGACAGAGAAAGCAATTATCCAATTGAGCGAAAAAATAAATAGATACATATTAGAAAAAGAATGCAAAAAAAAGATAGCTGATGTGTTTGGTATTTCTGTAGATGTGTTGTATTGAAATATATTTATGAAGGTTAAATTAATTTAATGTAAGCCCAAGACTTTAAAAACGAGATAATTTACATTTCGTACACAAATTTGTCGGGCAACATCATTTCTACTGCGAATATATATAATATTCATTACTTAGAACTAACGCGCTTCCACAAAACGCAATATTTTAATATTTCATTAAGTTTACAATAATATTGTAATATTGAAATTAATGTTTTCCCTGGAAAAAACGAGCTGAAAAACATTCTGCACAATTTTTAAAATCGTAAAATCACAATATTTGTTAATAATGAATTATAACATAGTCATAATTTGATTTTAAAAATTGTTTTCGAAATATCAAAAATTTAAAATGTAAACAAATTGGACGCCATCTTCTAGTGCTGCGAAAATTCGATTTTTTTGTATTCGATACAACCGGATACTTTCTTGTGAATACTTAATAATTTTTACGATAATTTTCATTCAATTTTGATTTGAAATAAAATCTCTGAGTAAAGTAAATGCACGTAGCAATTGCTCTAAGACGTTTTTATTATTACGACCCAACAATTTTCATACAAACTTCCCTAAAATACCAATAATAGTATCGCATACTAATGGAACCAAGTACTTCATGAGTCAAGTGTCGAATATAAATTATTCATATATTATGCAGCACTTGTTGCTTTGAGAGCGAAAACGAGACAGCCATATATAATAATTTTTCTCTCTTGTATTAAATGTCATGCTGTTTCAGAATTATGAAATATTTGCGGCATGGTTGCATTTCTGCATCGAGCGATGACATTGCGAATCATATGCCGAAATACGACCATGCTGGCAAATCATTTAACAATGTTTTGACGATTAGATTAACCACAACAATTGTAATTGTTGTTTGTGTTTTCCATATAAAATAAAAAATTGTTTTTTTACAACGTTTTTTGGTTAGATTAACCTATCTTTTTTTTTTCTGTGTACGTACCATTGATAGTGGAGCATGCAACTGCTGCATAGCGTCTGTACAGAGAGCCCATCAAACAAACGAAGCGATGAGCATCGTTCTTTGTTTCACAACTAGTTCATGAATGATATTAGCAACGAAAGCATTGTTAAGGAATTCTCAGCAAATTCGACATGAATTCGTTTCTTAAGAAACCGCAGTTCAATTACCCGCCAGGCCAATTTAATTTTTTCTGACATGATAGTAAGCTTGAATGCTTACAACGGTGTCGTTTCGAATTCGTTTGGCTTGCCGGGAGCCAGATAAGACATGCTTGGGGTGAATGTGAGGGTTAATATCTCCAAATGAATGGATGGTAAATATTGCATTAAAAATTGTAAGTTCTAATATTTACGCCTGGCCATAATCAAGTTAAAATTTCCACACTAAAAACATGTGCATTCTGATTACACTTTCAGTGAAAATAATCAAATATAAACCTTACACCGATGCCAGTTGCACTTTCAGTGCGAAACGTAATAGACGACCGGCAAAGGCACGAAAGGAATTTAGTAAAAATGTTTAAATTTCAAAGTATTTTCAATGTCGTATTCATACTAACACGGGTGGTATTAGGTGAAACTGAACATTCAAATGCCCCCGGATGCAGGCTTGTTTCCGACGGGGGATTGTGTGCCCGGGATGTTATAACAACTGAGCAAACGTACGTGAATGTCTCACAACATCCGGGCGAATTATGTAGTCGCGTCTGCGAGCCAAATGTGCAGCGCATTTGTTATTTTAAATTCACACTGGAGCTGTACCAGGCCATGGGAGTGTAAGTCGTCGCTTGTTATTATGTATTTGTGCATTTCTTTTTGTAATTTCATAAATTAAGTGCGCCTGTGATGCGCTAATAAATTGCATTTATCTTATCCCCGCCTCTTAGGGCTTGTGGTGCCTGTGCTCGTGGCATCGAAGCGGATTGCTATCATCCGCAATGTATACTGGGCGATGGCTTCGAGAAGGGTGTAATGAGCATTAATCGGAAAATACCCGGACCCGATATACAAGTATGCAAAGATGATTTAATCATTGTGGATGTGGTGAATCTGGCACATGGCAGTGCGGCCGCCATACACTGGCATGGCCTGCACATGCGGGCAACACCACACATGGATGGTGTACCGTTTATAACGCAATGCCCCATTCCATTTGCCAATGCATTTCGTTATCAATTTACGGCCACTCAGGCGGGCACTCAATTCTATCACTCGCATTCAGGTAAGATAAGCCTGGCAATTAAATTTTATTACTTATATAAAAATATATGCATTTGTACGCAAGCAGTTCAAGGATTTCTGTATATATTTTTTTTTGTTTTTATAGAGTTTATACTTTAAGGTGTAAGGCTATATATTTTTAAACAGGATAGTATTGGGCTATCGACTCCAATTTAGCATTTATCTTTTTCGCATTTATTTGGTCTTAAAAATCTCTCATATAAAATTGCCGCCAAATTTATTTTAATTTTTGAATATACTAAACCGATTTGGACACTATTTTAACATTATATGGTTGGAAATGGCATCGAGAATGAAATGGGAATGAAACTGAAAGAAATAAGAATTAACAAGAACTAAATCGAAATGGAACAAACTTGGAAATAGAATGGGAACGGAATGGGAATAGAACCGGAACAAAATTTAAAAAAAAAACACTTAAAAATGGAACGATAAGGAAGTGAAAATAAATCAAAATGAAAATGAAAATGGAACACAACTGAAAATTTATTGGGAATCGGCCGTAAAAGGGTCCAAGCAGGTTTCGTACTCGTATATGTTGGGTATTTTGACTTCGGTCGGAACGAAGAGTTCCTAATTTTTTATTTGGCTTGGAAATGACATCGGGAACGGAATGGGAACGATACCGGAATGATATGGAAATGGACTGGAACAAAATGGAAATGGATGAAAATTGGAAATGTGGCGGGACGAAATGTAAATGGAACAAACTAGTAAAAGAAGTGGAAATGAAAACTATCGAATAACAATCGATATATTATCGAAAAATATGGAGAAATTTTCGAAAACTTATTGCAAAATTGTAAAATTGCAGCGAAATGGAAATGGAATGGGAATATAATAAAAAATTTAAACTAACGAGAAATTTTTGAAAATTGAGGGGTAAACTAACATACGTCAGAAGGGGGCGCATTTGACACATTTTTTTCAAAGATTTTTTTCAAAGATTTTTTTTAAATTAACCAATCAACGTTTCTTACAAATTCTTTTACAGTTCGACACTTTAATTTATTAACTTAAATATTTTAGCGTCTGAAAGCATATATCTAAAAGCTTTCCACTACTTTTTAACGAGTTTCAAAAAAAGTCTAAACGGAAAATAACTTAAAAATGCACTTTTTCGGTAAATGTAATATTTTATTTAAGTATTGAATATCAGTAGCTAAAATAAAACATTAAATAAAAGCCTTAATAATTTTTTTAAGAAAAATTTTGCACAAAATGAATTTCTGAATTTTTGAAAAATCATTGTTAGACCTAAGTTATTATTAGGTGATTCAATTGAATAAAATTACTAAAAAAAAAAAAAAAAAAAAAAACAAAATGTAAAAAAAAATTAATAAATGAAATCCGAGCTAAATGCAACTTTGCAAATTTTTCTAAATTAATTGATGAGCTTAAATCATTGATTCTTCTTTTTCTCTTCTTTAATATTTTTTTGGGTGGGTTTTGTTATACAAAATACACTGATTCGGCGAATGTGCCCCAGGTGTTCCCACTCCCACAAATTATTTTTTCATATTTTTTACTTTTAAGAAATTGAATCAAGTCGAGCTTTTATTCCATGCATTAATATCCAGGCAATAATACCACAAAGTATTAATTTCTTAATGTAAAAACTTAATATATTATCACCACATTTACTTACCCAAAAAATGTTCGCAGCACCCCTAAAAACAAACAAACACGTTTTGCCGTGATCACGATTGGGGTAGGTCTTGTACTTAGAGAAGAAACTTTATCGAATTTGCACAAACTACCCATACTGTCAATATCAAAAAATTTTTAGTTTTTTAAAAAAAGTGGGTGTGGCATATGTGCCTCAGTGGCGAATCCTCTTCCTTCTACCCTACTCGTGTGTGGAGTAGGGTGAAATTTTTGTATACCCATGTGCTCTAATTTTTTATCCTCGCGACCAAGAAACGCTACAGAGCTTAAATTAAAAATATTGTTCACAAAAAAAATTAATAAAAATACGTCTGAAAGTCAGGTTTCCCTGATAATTTCCCCCTTTGATCAATTAGCTCCAAATTTCTAAAATGGGGTAACCAACAATTTTGTTTTTTTTATCTGAATTTCTTGAGAATATGTGCTAAAAAATTTGGTCCTGCAAATAAGTGACACCCTAATATGCAGGGGGTATTTTAACTTCGGTCGGACCGAAGACAATTTTCTTACTAGCTTCAAATGCACATATTCACATATTTACTATTTTATCTTGCTAGGACATCACAAGGTTAATGGTCAATATGGAGCGCTGATAGTACGCGAACCTTCAGCCGAAGCTTGGAACAACAATACCTACGACTACGATTTGCCCGAGCATTATCTACTCATATCCGATTGGATGCATTCGTATGCTGAGGAATATTTTCCTGGCTTACCTCATGGCGGCACTTTTCCGAATTCGGTGCTAATCAATGGACGAGGAGCCTATATTGACGTAAGGTAAACACTAGATGGAAATTGGGCTAATTAATTGTTTATTTTCGCCCAAATTGTATAGCCCAAAACGGACCAAAGAACGGCCGTGCCGCCCACTCGTTATTATGTAACGCCTGGCAAACGCTACCGCTTTCGACTAATTAATTCAATCAGTCATTCGTGCCCCTTCCAGCTGCAGGTATGCCGCAAGTTTTTACTTTAATTTGAATAGTTGATGGGCGCGATTTACATTTCGTTTTTTGTTTTCTGTTTTTTGTTTTGTTCTTTCTCTTTCTCGGCTTCTTCGCCCAGATTGAGCAACACAATCTGATAGTCATTTCGTCGGATAGCTACGATTTCGAGCCAAGCTCATTTGACACTTTAGTTTCGAATGCTGGCGAACGATACGATTTTGTTTTGGATGCCAATCATACTGGCGGCGGCGATTTCTGGATACGAGTGCGGGGCATGGGCAATTGTGAGTCTAGGCCAACGGAGGCATTCGCTTTGTTGCGCTATGCAAGCAATGAGGCCAATGAAGAGGAAGTCGAAGGAGAAGAAGAAGAAGAGGAAGATGGCAATGCAAGTAGGCCTTCAAAGGAGCTGCCAAGTTATGCGGACATTTATCCCTTGGGTAATGTAAGTTCATCTAATCTTTTGTTACTTAATAATAATAAATTTACATAAATGCATAATCGTATCCATGTAGGTTCTGAACCACCCAAATACCACATGCATAGCTCGGAATGGCGATCATTGTGTAACAGAACTCGTGGCCCATGATGAGGATGTTGAATTGAGAGATGCCGTGCCAGATCATACATTCTACTTGGCCTTTATCAATGTAGCCGTACCGAGTGGGGAACTTTTCGAAACCGATACCTACACTCACTTTGCAAGTAAGTGGAAGAAAACTGAAGTGAAAGCCACTCAACTCAATTCCCATCTCCTTAGATCCCTCAGGCAAGCTAACCCTAGTGGGTGCCATCAACAATCTCAGTCTTGTATTTCCCGATTCGCCTCCCCTAACGCAACCCTCCGACATTGATGAGTCCCAATTTTGCAATGATTTCACTTGGCCCGAACACTGCTCGGACCAACGAGTGTGTTCCTGCATTCACAGGCTGCAAGTGCGTTTAGGCAGCATTGTGGAGTTAATCGTTGTCGATGAGAGTGCAAGTAGGTTTTTTGGGCTCCAAGCAGTTACTGTGTGCATTGTCAAAAATTGAAATCTCTTTAGCTGTAGGACGCATGCATCATCCCTTTCACTTGCATGGCTATCGTTTTATGGTCACTCGCCTGGGCCATCATCCGCAGGGCGAAGCCATGACTGTGTCCTTAGCGAGGCAAATGAACCGTGCACGGACACTGCCGCTGGATACGGAAAATGAGCGTCCACCGTTTAAGGATACTGTGTCGATACCAAATCGTGGCTATGCTGTAATACGTTTTCGTGCTGATAATCCTGGTGTGTGGAAAGTAGTAGAAATCCAGGGAATATTCTAATTTTGTATTTTTTTTTTCCAATTAGGTTTCTGGCTTTTGCACTGTCATTACGAATGGCATTTGGCCACTGGCATGGGCCTTGTGGTGCAAGTGGGCGAGCTTAGTGAAATGGTCAAGCCTCCCGATGCATTTCCAAAGTGTGGCAATTACTTACCGGAAGTGCAGTCACCGAGACTTTAAGTATGATAAGCTCTCCAATAACACTGTGCTAACTAGTTGACAAATAGAACAGACTGCGCTCCTGGTGGGGCACGCTGATTCTAATGGCATTCGTCGTTTTTTAGGATAAATCATTATATCTGTTAAATTTCTGAAAAATGCAATTATAATTTTTTGAAAAAAGAAAATTTCAATGTTCGAATTTTATACAAAATTTTTTCGAAAATTTTTCGAATTTAAAAAAATGTCGTTTTATTTTAAATTTATTTTTATTAAAAACTGTTTTAGACTAAAAACTTTTTTAATCAAATTTTCGAAAATGTTCGAAAAACATTCGAAGATTGAAAATTTTTTTTTCAAAACATAACTGCATTTTTAACCATTTGGAAAGCCATTTTAAGGACAAAATGACCTAACCTAGAAAACCGGATAGTTCCATTAGAATCTGTGTGCTTGTATTATCCTTACTCACACGAAGCGCAGTCTGTTCCAAAAAAATTACACGTGCACAGTGTAATTACTGCATGAATAAATACAAAATAAACACGCTAAAAATTGTATTGATTCCTTTGGTTCAAGAATTTTAAATCAAAAATTAACTACCACTGGGCATATCTTTGTGCTACAAAATAACCACAAACAACACGTATTAGCTCCACTCAAAGGCAATGCATTTTTTTTTGCTCTAAGTTATTCTAAACAATTCCAAATTTCTGGCATTTTGAAATATTTGTCAAAAATAATGTTCGAATTACTTTGATATAGTCGCTGTTAAGTTCATGCCCAAAGAATTTCAACTCTCCTACTTGTTTAACATTTTACCTAAGTTCGTTTTCATCGTTGTCGTTTCGTTTGCAATTGCCCCCGGGGAATGGCAATGGCAAAGCTAAGGAATTTTGCTTTGATTTTGTACTTGAATGGCATCAAAATAAAGAAAGAAAAAAAATGTTTTGCAAATTGTTTCGAACAGGTGGTTACAGTGTGAGCAGTCGGAGTGTGCGGCAGCGAATCAAAGTTTGTAACTGAACCGATTTCAGGTGGAGGGATTTTTCTTTTTTATGTGAATTCCAAATGCCACATTTCAAGAGATGGAATATTTCATTTGATTAGCAATAAGGAAGATAATAAGATTTGCATAATAAAGTGTAATGTATACTTTATAGAAAAATACAGAATTTTATTGTCTCAAACATGCTTAGTTAAGTAGGCTTAAAACTTAACAGTGAAAGACAAGATTTTTAAATATTTTGATCCGAAGCCCTATGAAGTCATAAGCAAATAATCCATTTTATTTGACCGGTAAATAAAAAATTATAAATAAAAAATTAAAAACTAAAAATTATAAATTTGATTATTTTGAATTTACTCCACAATGTTTTGTACACTGAAAGAAAAATCATGTTTTAAAATTAAACATTTTTTTTTCAATTTGCATTTTAAAACATCGTTTTTTCTGCAGTACATTTATGTTTTCATTTTTAAAACAAATGCTTTAAATTTCAATCATCTTGCTCTTTCGTTAGTCGTTTGAAATTGATAATACTGTTGTTCTTATCTAAAAAATCAAAGCATAGTTTAAGGGCGTTTTTTAACAAAATTCAAAGTATGCTTTCAGTTAGGGTTACCAGACGTACTCTTTTAAAGAGTACAGTACTCTTTTTAAGGCCCTCCTCTTTTTTAATCTCACCTTTTTCCCGAAAGTACTATTAAGTACTCTTTTTCTTATTTCTGTGACTTAACCATATAACAACTGAATATATCGGCTCAGTAATGTTACCAATTTTTATTATTCGTTAGAATTAAAATAAAAAACTTCAAATATTATGTTTATTAGCTTGAAGCTCCTTTCGTCACATTGCATTCAAAAAGTTACTCTAATTCTTATATGCTAGGATTAAAACAAAAAGTTTAGTATGAAACCTATCACTTTTTTAAAAACAATCTTTATCGAAAACTATTCAAATATATATCTAAATTTTTCAATTTCTTGAAGAAAGATCGGAACATTAGCACATAGACTCTAAAATTTTGTGTTATACCATGTATCAGTTTAATTTGTTTGTCACTTAGACCCTTTGGAGTTTCAAATTTAAATTCATTAACGCCTAAAGAAACCTAAGTAGTAAATTTTAATATTGAATCAGCATATACGTTGGTACTTGGCGAGTTTTACAAAATTTTAAATTGATTTTTTTAGTTCTTATGCCCAATAAACTTCGTGCATAAATTATTGTATTTTGTTACTTATGCAAAAACTAAAAAAAATTTTGTTTTTTATTTTTTTTTTTTTTTTTTTTTTTTAATTTTAACAAAGGTTGGATTTTAAAATTTTTTTGAAGATTTTTTTTCTAATTTTGTTTTGCTTTATAAAAAATATGTGGTGTAAAACCGAGGAGTTGGGGACCCCCTGCAACTGTGTACTCTTTTTTACTCAAGAGAATCTGGTAACCCTACTTTCAGTACAACATATGTATTAGACCGGTTCAAAAACTTAGGAACTGTCCGATTGGGCCAGTTTGGTTCCTATGTATATACAAAGGAACCAAACGAAAATGACGTATGTGAAGTTTGGAGCCAATCGGATAAAAGAAAAATGAAAAACATTGGAAATAGTGCTCGGATTTTGATGCCACTTTATACATTAGTTAATTTTGGGTCACTGCTCTCAAATATGAAGTCGATTTGATTGAACAATTTGGTTTTGCCAATAATTGCAATTCAAATCGAAATTTTCTTATTTTTTAAAATTGCCTGGTAGCTGAATGCAAGCTTTGATTTTAACATTCTTTAATAGATCTGACATATAGTTTTCACATAAAGGCTCTTTTAGTTATTGTACCTTTGAGTTTATGCAACAGTATGTGAAGGGTATTTAAAAGTTGGCTTTGACCGCCTGAAACTTACTCCCTTGTTTTTTTCAGTTTTCAATAATATTTGATGCCTTTACTAAAACAGCTGTCAATTTTTATAGCACAGCTTATAAATTTGTACAGCTTGTTACAGATAAACGGGTATTTTACGTTTTTTGATGCAGAATTCCAACACTGTGCGACAGTACTTTTCGGGCATGAGGTTTTTCAAGTGGAATGGATAGAGTACATTTCCACATAACTGGGTTTAGCTGGGTTAGCGAAATCAAGGACTTTTTTTAATCTTCAAGTTTAGAGATCCTTTTTAGGTAAAAAAAATCTAAAATTGTCATAAAAAGGTAATAAACAGTAGTATTTACGAAAATATTGAAAATCATTCGACACTGATTTTTTTAAACGGAAAATTACAGAATTTTCGAATGAAATTGAAAAAAAAAATGCAGTGTTCTGTGTGTATCTAAGACAGTGGTCGGCACTCCATACTCGCGAGGCCGAAGGTAATCTTTTTTTCACACAGACACGTTCGGCAATTCGCACTCACGCGAAAGCTGTGCAGTCAGACTCAGCTTGACCGCACACAAACACATAATATTTTGTATGCGTGATTTCGGGTTTGCCTCAAATAAAAATTTATTTTTTTAATTATATCGGAGCTATAAAATAAAAAAAAATCAGAATTTAGATTGGTATTTGGTACGTACTCTATCCATTCCATAATGAAAAACCTCATGCCCGAGCCAAAAAGTGTTTTTCTGTCGCACAGTGTTATGACCTATTCGTAATGATAAAATATATTGCACTATTTTAGGATTTTTTTTGTTTGATGATTTTTGAGTTTATGAACTGGCATTTAGTTGGGTCATTATGAAATCTACGAGCATAAAAAAAAATTCTTTCATACTACTAAACATATGGGAGTCGGTGTAGGGTAGGGTTGGTGATCCAAATTTTGATGATTCTTTTCTAAGGTAATCGGCAGCTACGCTACGTATTATAACATTTAAAATAAAACCTAAAATTGCAAAATTTTTTAATCAAATTGTGAACATTACTCATACGCAGTGAGTACCACTATGCTACATACTGCGTATGAGTAATTTTCACAATTTGATTGGAAACACAATTCAAGCGAATCCATGTAATGCAACGGAAAGACATGGGTTTTTATGACTGTTTCTGTTGAACTGTTTGTGCTTTTCGAAGAAAATCCTATAAAACTGTAAAACACGAGCGTCGAGACAGAATCGAGACTGACTTCCGATTTTTCTCAATAACCGAAAAAAAACAAAATAAAAAACTTTTTTTTGCAGAATTTTTATAATCTTATTAACAATGGCTGGCAAATCATTCAAGTGATTAATCCGAAATCATGCAATCAATACCACTAAATTCTCTCAGATGCCTAATTTCAAAGCAAATCGTTAAATCCTTTCATTACTCTTTGAGTTAAAACAAAAACCCATTTACCACCGGATGCGTTAGTCATACAAGTTAACCACATTCGACCGCATCCATACGGATTGTGTAGTTACAGTGAAATATTTTCACAACGAACAACCCAAAGTCTTGGCAAAGTGTTTTATGGTTCTGTGCCCTAACCCCATCTCCTACGCCCTTCCCTCTAGCACTGGAC
Organism: Heteromyza rotundicornis; assembly: GCA_951394025.1. Lineage (NCBI taxonomy): Eukaryota > Metazoa > Arthropoda > Insecta > Diptera > Heleomyzidae > Heteromyza > Heteromyza rotundicornis. The sequence continues at coordinate 17,850,352 of OX596012.1, read as the reverse complement.
ATTGTCCAGCAATCCTTGCGAAAATTATGTGGCATTTTAAATTTTTTGTTGGTCACAAATTGTTTCGGTTGAAATTCAATAAATTTTTGGTATTGTTTGATATTTCATTCTTGTGGGGGGCGGTGGTGGTGCGGTATCTGTACTGGGTGTTAAGGGGGTCAGGCGCTCCACTATTTACCACCACTTACGGTAAATATCGCATAAAACCACATTGGGCAGGGTTGCTTGCACTTTAATGTTTACGGTTACCTTACAGTGTTGCATTAAATGCTATGAAATTTTAAACATTCTTTCGGCTCAATGTCAGCATTGAATTTAAAGGGAGAAATATTTCCATACATTGACAAAATATGCCTCGTTGTTGGACAGTGACAAAAAGGAAAACAATTGTGTGATTATGTTAGAATAGAGGAGCTGCCCAGCTATCACAGCCTATGCCCAGATGTTGGACACTGGATATAGCGCAATTACAATGTAATTTTTATGATAAAATCAAAACTCAAACCTACTCCTAAAATATAGCTCCCCTATTCGCTTTTTAAATTGCACTGTGAAACTAAAAAAAAAATTCCATACCAGTAATTTCAAATACACCGACAAAATTTGAACTTAGGACCAAAAAAAACAATTTTCAGGGGACGCCATTAAATTTAAATTTGGTCAATTAAATTTAATTTTTTTTTTTTGTACCCATGTTTTAGTTCCATTGAAGGAACAAACATTTAATAAACTTTCAAAAACTAATGTGTTAACTTAAATTTCGAACTTTGACAGCGCACGGTGGGATTTAATTCAAATTTTAAAATGTTGAATTTCGGTTACTAACACTCTCTTGTGATTTACTATGTTTCACTTTTTGTTTTGCTTTCAATATTCGCCCTCCTGTGAATTGTCAAATATTACATTTCTTTGAGCAAGTGAGGAAAAAATATTTCTAATGTTGTTGTTGGATTTACGAATTTTTGTCAAACACAAATTGATTCAATAACACTGTGTAACACCAAATTGTGATTACCGATCTGATAACAAATTCTGATGGGCTTAGTCTACATAATAACTCACTCAAAGGATTTTTCTGGATAAAAGAGGTTACTGCACTTTCGTTGAAAAATCTTTTTAACGGTAAAATATATGTTGTATCTTCAACACAAAATATGATACTTAACCCAAACGACAATGTTGCGGAACATCTGAACCCACTAAAGTCAAAAAATTTGCTTAACGGTCTAAAAATTTTCAATATAAAATTTATTGCATATGTGCCAAATGGCAACAAGTGCATTTTAAAAAATCGCCACAGCTACGAGAATTAAATTTTTTAATTTTTAAAAATGCAAACATGTAGTACGACTATTTCTTTACAATATTGCATCAACACTTTTTAAAAAATAATTTTTTTTAAACAATTTAATTTAAATTTCTTAAGTGATGTTTTCGGTAAAAAATTTCTCGCGTCAATATGGTGCAATAAAAAACGAAAATTGTTGCTATTCTACAAACCGAAAAAAAAAAATGTTATACAGAAATACTTCTAATAAACCAAAGAAAAAAATGGCATTAACTTTTTTTTTGTAAGTTGTACCGAGGCTGGTCCACGTAGTCTTAAAGTGTGATGTTGCCATATGGTAACAAATTCGCGAAAGGGATACAGTGTATATTATACACTGGGTCAAAAAAGTTTACGCGCACCCCTTTCTTTATGTGCAGTGGATCTCTGACAAATGTCATTATTAGCCTGATTTATAGGAAAAACTGTTGATCGGAGAGAAAAATATACTAATAGCCCAGTAGTAAATTTCGCAAGGCCTCTTAGCTAGAGACATGCCAGCACGCCTGCAATGGGAAGAAATTCTAGTGGAGGCATGCCGGTATGCCTGCGCTAGAAGGGAGATAGGGTGGTGTCAATGGATTTTCTATGCAATATTGCCTGCCAGCAGGCATACGCATGGAAGCGACAGACGTAGGCCTGTTTATTTGTCCCGTTTCATATAAAAAAGAATTAAAGGTTGGAAGCGAGGAGGGCAGGCATCCGAGCTCCTAAAGAAGCATACTGGCATGCCTGCAGACACCTTCTTTTGACCACTGGGAGGTATTTTGTAGAGAATTTTTCAAGGAACAAAACTACATCATTTATAAAAAAAAACTAAAACAGAGTGTTTGAAATAGTCATGCTTAAACACCAAAAAAATAAAATGTTTTGACTTTGACAGTAAATTACCACTATTTATAGCCTTCTAGCTGCAGTAATTCAGAAGTAATAAAAAAACAATGAAAATGCTTTTTTCCAATTTTTTCGCACTTTTTACCCTTTAACTTACAGGGTTATTTGTGGTTTTTTATTTAATTACTGATCAATGTGCGTTCCATGCTAATTATATTTCCACTAAAAGTTCAAAGATTAAGTAAGTATTAGGGACTTCAAAAATTTAGTTGCGCTCTAAGTAGCTATAGCTGTTGCCCACACCACCCCTTCCTCACCCCCTTCGTGCCAGCATGATTCATTGTGACAGTTTTTTATTCTCTCAGATGGCGTTCTTGGCGCTAAAAGTTACCATTAATATCAGTAAAAATAATCGCTGCGAAAAGCAACCAACATACATAGTTTGCGCGAAAAGGACACATTATTTAATTAAATTTTTATTTTTTTTTTTTTTGGTGATAAACCAAGAACAGCTGCAAATACCTAGCTACCATTTTGGAAAAATGTGTTTACCTTTCGTTGCTGGTTTTGTTTTATATCATTTAATAACCGCAGAAAAAATTAGGGTAAATATGATTTCGAATCCAATTCGGTTTTTGTTGTTGTTGTTGCATTTAATGCAAATTAAACGAGTATGTAATATTTATTTAAAACACCCCCTCGCCATAAAACATGTTCATACCTGTGGCAAAAAATAAATATCATTTCATTCGCATGAGGCATTATTTTTTTTTTGGTTTTTATCATTTACATTGATAGCATTTGCGTGGGCTTTTGCGTGTATGTGTGTGTGTGTGTGAGGGTGTGCGTTCGGGTATTTAAACTGTAGGTACGTGGGTGAAATCATATCGGGAAATGTTTACCATTCATGAGTTAATATCGAAATGAGAACTGACACGCAATTGATTGTCGGTTATTTAATGTTTTTTATCGAATTTATGTTGTTTTGTTTTTGAACTCAATTTAATGAAATATGATTGAAGTCGTTTGTTTGTTTATTCATGAACGATTTCATATTTTGAAATATATTTGATTTAAGGCGATTTGGGAATGTCCTCGACCCAAAGCAGCGCAACCAAATTAGCTTTTTTTGGAGTTGCTACCTGGGGTTTTACGAGAAAAAAACACTGAGCTGGCATTGCAAAAACCTACACTGTGGCAGGCTGTTGCAGTTTAGTTTTTTTTCCATCAGATTTGGCTTTGTTCCAACCGTTTTTATAGAAAAAAAATGTTAATCTGACAGGAAAAAAATGTTAAATCTGACAGCAATGAAAAAATTTTATCAACAATGGAAGTAATTAATGCCATTGAAGTGCTGACCGAAGAATTGAAATGACCAATGTACAGTCATTTTCCTGAACTTCTTTGGCATGTGTACTTTGCAGTTGAAAATTAAAACTCCAACTAAGAGAGAAATGATGGAACACAGTGGCCATGACATGCGAGCAAAACTCAATTTTGTCTGGCTCCAGGAGGGACACATTAACTAAATACCAACCACAAATACAAAGTCTATGCGACTAATTAAATAACAATTGTAGAGTCAACAAGCACTAATGAGGATGTTGGAAACAGAAAAAGACACAAAGGATTACACATTGTGGCAACTCTCCTAATGAATACGAAACACACCATGGGAAAAATATATGGTTTATGTGTTTTGCCAACACCAGTTTACGGAAATGAAAGAGGTGAGAAATGGCAGTCAAGTGGCATCAAAAGCCCTGGAAGCTTATGCGATTGCATGAAGACTGAGTCATGACTGCGTTTAAATATTAAACTCACAGCCGTTGTGAGGCAAAGTCTCTTCCGACCTATTAGATGATTTTCATGTTCACTTTTGTGTGTTGCACGGAGTTATCCATACTTCAGTTATGCCCATGTATACACTTTCTGACCACACTGATATCCTGCTTACTCACTTCAACCCAGACATGGAAACTCTTTACGTACAGAAACATTCGGACACTCTGTAATTGGTCACATGATGGAAAATCAAAGTCAACGAATTCAAAAGGTGCCACTTAGGAAGTGTATGCGTAAAAAAAAATGTTCATTTGTATCTGCTCCACAAAAGATTTACATAATCACAGGTACCACACGGAGCATCACTTATGAATCCCAAAATGCCTCGACACAGTTGAAATAGCTCTTCGATACTGACGATTTTTATATCGGCCGACAGTTTCCTCTGGCTATAAAAGCGGCTATCGTACACAAAACTTCTTTGATTCGGGAGTAATAAGTCCTAAGAGTAAGTATATTCCTTTTGGTACATGGTAGTGAGTGTTGTATGGTCAACTACTGGCCAAAAGTGTTTACCTATTACCAGGCATGTAAAAGTAGGTACAATTGTATCTTTTTCCATCCTATTTCACTGCGAAGGTACTGTAGGTACAATCGTACCATTTTAAGTACAATTTGAATATTTAGGCAATTTTTGTTTATAATTTTTTACAATTTTTTTTATAAAAGATTTACAAAACAGTATGTTTTTTGGTACTCAATTAAAAGAGTATTGCAATAAAGCGGAGCTCAATAAAGCGACTAAATGTATATCTTATATTGGATATTTTCATTAAACATTAAGCGGAAAAATCAATTGAGCGGGGCACAATTATGCGGAAACAAGCTTTGCTGTTCCAGTGATCTATCCACATCAGACCTACTAATTTTTAAATGTCACAAAGACCCAAGGTGCGATAATCGGAAATACAAATTATGATATTTTTTTTGTATACTTATTATAAATTTTTAAAACGCTTTTTTCTTTGCTAAAATTGGATTTTGAAAAAAAATGTACTTTTTTTTTTACCAACACCTTTTTATAACCCTTATATTAACTTGCTTTGGGCAATATATATATATATATATATATATATATATATATATCCTCAAATCTGCGGCGAGCTTTTTCATACACTTCCACATGAGCTAGAGCGCTGAAATTTGGAACACTGATAGAACTCCGGTGACAATGCATTCTATTAAATTTTGGGGTCCATCAGAGGCGTAGGGGGCCGTGGGGAGACTCAAACTTTTTTTTTTTAAACATGGCATAACTTCCAATTCCTTCAAGCTACAATGTTGGTAGGTGAGTTCTTATTGACAAAATGAAATTTTTTACCCTTTGGAGGGGGGTGTGGGGGCAAAGGGGACCGGGATGGAGCCAATTTAAAGACCTAACTTTCGTATTTTGTAAGCTACAAGGCTGAAATTTTTTACTTAGGTTCGCATTCGGGAAAAAGAGTAAAAAAGGGGGAAAAAAGGGGGAAAAAGTGGGGAGAAAAAAAATTAAAAAAAAAAAAAAAAAAAAGAGGAAAATAAAAACAGAGTAAAAAACAAGTTTTTTAAAATATAACCCTTTAACCGACTAAAAAGCAGAAAATAAATTTTCTTTAAATTAATTTCAGCAATTTCGATTTAAAATTAAGGGTTTTTGGCGACTATAAAACCTGCAATGATATTCGGAGGAAAGTACCCAAAAACCCTTAATTTTAAATCGAAATTGCTGAAATTAATTTAAAGAAAATTTATTTTCTGCTTTTTAGTCGGTTAAAGGGTTATATTTTAAAAAACTTGTTTTTTACTCTGTTTTTATTTTATACATATATGGTAGACTTACTTTGGTGCTACTAATGTAATATATTATTTTGTCTGACTCTGTAATTTAAAATGGAATGGTTAAACGCATGAAACGTGTTTAAAAAAATAGAAATGTAACCAATATTTATGAATTTATTGTTAACAAAATTTTAGGTACAATTCCCTGGAAAAAGTACAATTTTTCATGTCATTTAGGTACATTCAAAAAAAGGCATTTTACATCCCTTCTTATTAGTTTTTTAAGCCCAAGGAAACAAGTTTGAAAAGTAGGGTAAATTTTTAAATATTATTTTCTCGATAGATACTAATAGAAACATGTGGCAACCTATCGTTGTCAAACTCAAAGAATTAATATGTTTGGAGCTCGTCTGCATCAAATATGCTACTTTTGTATACAAACTTAAACGCAAAAACAACCAAAAAACAATTTCCACCAAATTAAGTCGTTTTGCCGCAAATAATAAATAAATTTGCAACCATTTAAATAAGTTTCCAACATTTTACTTTTATTGGAAACGTTCTTTCAAATTGCTACAAACCTTGGTCGCAAACGAATGCACACTCCGCGTCAATAGAATAGGTTCACAGGTTTGAAAAAACAAAAATTTCGTTTCGAACTGAACGACGTTTCAAAGAGATTGTTGTTGTTTATTTTTATTGACTATGCATTGTTTTTACCAAACCTTTTTGCAAAAAATATAATTCAAATGATTTATATTTAACGAGCTCTAAGTAAATGAATATTGTGTATAGTCGGGTTCAAGCTCAGTGCAACTTAAATCAATTAAGTTGCGAATTTTTATGCATATAACTTACTTTCTACCTGCTGGCATACAATTTGTTGTTGTAAAAATTCGCAGCTTAATTGATTTAAGTTGCACTGAGCTTCAACCCGACTGTACACAATGTTCAAAAAATATAATTTTGAAAAAATACCAGTTTGTTTTGTTGAATTTCTCTAAAATATTACAGATATTTGCAATTTTTTTTGCGTCAGTAGAATATGTTCATTTTCTATAATGTTCGAAAATCGAGAAACAATGATTTGTTATTGAGTATCAGTAATGACTACTACAGTCGAGCCCACTTAAGTGAAACCCGTTTAAGTGAAAAACCCGCTTAAGTGAAACAAAAATTTAATCCCCATGATTTTTTTCCCTTTTTCATACAAAATATTTCGCTTTACTGAAACACGCTTAACTGAAAAATCCGGCTAACTGAAACAAAATTTTATTCCCAAATCAATAATTTATACCAATTTAGCTCCGCATAAATGAAACACGCCCTAAAAATTTAATTTAAGTTGGAATTTATATTTTTTCAATACAAAATTAAGTTTATGAAAGAAAATTAAAAGTGAAAGTCAAAAAAAAATACGCTGGTCTCTCATCGATCCATAAATTTTACGAACACAATTATGAAATCCTGGCTTTGCCTTTGGCACTATCCCATTTATGAGAAAACAATTTGGGTAAAAACTGATAATTTTGGCCTAAACCGTACTTCGTTTTAGTGAAATATTTTTCTGTTATGCAAATTCGCTTAAGTGGAATATTTTTCAGTTATCCGAAATCGCTTAAGTGAAAAACCCGCATAACTGAAACGAAATGTCTGACAAATTCGTGTTTCAGTTAAGCGGGTTCGATTGTACTCCCTTTATTTAGTATAATTCAGTAAATTCAGTTTAGAAATTTAATGAAATTTGTCTCTGGGCTGTTGTTATGGCTTCAATGAGTGTTTCCTTGTCTAAAAATTGGCGTCCGGAATCATGCACTTTTTGTATACACTCAAAGAATTATTATGTTTGGAGAACGTTTGCTTCAAATATATTACTTTTGAATACAAACTTAAACGAAAAAACAAACAAAAAACATTTGCTCAAAATTAAGTCGTTTTGCCGCAAATAATAAATAAATTTGCAACAATTCAAAAACGTTTCCAATAAAAATATTGCATTTAACTTTTATTGGAAACGTTTTTAAATTGCTGCAAATTATTTTCTAATAAACGTTTAAGCGAATTCGATATAAGCTTTGAACGAAAGTAGCTCAGTGGCACAGCGTGTATGTGCGTAACTTATAAACCTTACGTCCCGCGTTCGAATCCTGGCTGAGCTGAACATTTTTTTTTTTCGTTACCTAAACGTTGGTCGCAAACGAAACAACAAACGAACTGTGTTTGTCTAATTTTTCGTTTCTTACGAACGAAAATATTCTTTGAGTGTAGTAACCATCCTCAAACATTTCAGTAACATTCAAGTCGGAGAAGTATGGAAGCTATTGCATCAATTCAACATTTTTCTCACTGATACAACTTTTAACTTTACGAGCAGTATGAATGGGAGCATTATCGTATTGGTAGGTCCATTGCAATGGCCCAAAAATGTCTGAACAGTTTGGAAAAGCTCTTTCGACGATGTTTCTGTATGAATTTGCCGGCATTCTGCATATTTGTATGTTTGTCTAATTTTTGTGTTTCTTACGAACGAAAAAATTCTTTGAGTACATCGTCTAATTCAAAATTCTATACCCCTTTTTTGGTCATTTCTAACCATTATGAAGCTTATAACCTAAAGAAGATTGGTACTTACAAAAATGTTCAGGAATAAAAGTATCCCAAAAATGTATACGTTATGGGTTGATTTTTCGACCTACTTCGAAAATCAAATAGAAAAATTGGAATAATGGTTTGACACCAAATTTGCAATGATAATGCTAACAGAAATGCTCAGAGGTTTGTATTACAGCCACAATTTCAGTATCTTATTTTCTTCGATTGCAAAAGCTCTTATCACCACATTTTTCAATATTTGTAAGCTTTATCAAATAATGAAATAACCAAAGCCTAAAGGGTTTTCTAGAATCGCATTAAACTCAACTGAAAATCGAAAATATTCATTTGGCCCATAGACAGAAATGGATGGCTGTCTTCTGCCTTCTACTTCAATTGGTTAGATCATCAGCAAAACGTTTTTACAAGAGCATTAATCTGAATTGTATCTGTTTGTTGTATCATTTGCATATCAGTTTACATGTAAAAATAGTCATAAAAATTAGTGTCAATTGATTGTTAATTTGTGCACAAATTTTTGGCTAATTTAGTTAGTAGAAGCACGTGCCCAGAGAATAGAGATAGAGCCTACATAGAACTAAACCAAACAGTAACAGCTGAGAAAAGGCTTTTTAATGCTTGGCACGTGTTCGTATTCAACAAAATGTGCCAGAAAAATTACTCTAATGGCATTTTTTCCTATAACAAAGTCATCAGCTAACTGAGGAGAGGGGGAGGGGTAGGGATATCCTGCAAGTTCGAGTGAGGCAAATATGAATAAAGCAAAATAAGCAACAACATCCTAATGTGGATGGTAATGTGTGTTTGGCTGTATGTTTGTGTGTATTTACGAGTGGGTGCCTGTGTTTGTGTTTGTATGTGTGTGTGTTTAGCTTTCATATTTGGCAAGAATATTTATTTAATATGCAAATATTATATGTATAATCTCGAAATCTATGTGAGCCCCTGACTGTGTGTGTGTGTGTGTGTGTCTGTTTACACACGAAAGTGAAAAAATCAACCATATTGCATTTTCTTAAAATAAAATATTTGCCTTTTATAGACACTTGCACAAATATACATATTTGAGTGAGAGCACACATCCGTAGACAGCCAAAGGTACACGTCCACATATCGGTTTGGCAAATGCAATTGGAGTTGAAGACGTTGCAGAAGTAGAAGTAGCACAAGATGCAGCAGCAGCATGTCAACAGTGCAGCAAAAATTGCAAAGTGCACGTTTTACGTTTTACGCTCAACGTTTACGAGATGATGATATTTTACGAGTGGATTCTAAAGGATAACGCAGTGCACAGGATAGGTGCCGTTGAAGCGAATTAATAATATGAAAATTTTTGGAGAGTGCAAAATGAAATGAATTCACGTTTCCAGAATATGAGAGAAATATCTTCATGATTTTTGCCTGCTCCAATAAAATAATTCGTTATTGCTCAGGATTAAAGCTAAGAAAATAATCAATAAAATGGAAGAAAGGCCGAAAGGCCACCGCAAATGAATTACAATAAAATGCATGAAAAACTCCAATTTGCCTTTGTTGTTATTTTAGATATCTTTGCATGCATGTTTGTGTGTGGGTGTGTGTATTTGTATTTGTATATTTGCTTTTGGCTCTCCGATGACAATCGAAAACACAATTACAAATGCTACTTACGACAACAAACAAGTGGCCCATCTACACTAGACCAGCCCAAGTTTTGTAAAGGGGATTTTTCTCCATTTGGTTTTACTTTTGGTGGGAAAAATTAAGTTGCAAAGTTATACATCGGATAACTGAAAACCTCATACTTATGTAAAAAACAAAAAATAAATTTTTAAAAAAAGGGGAAAAAATTCAAAAAACATTTTTTCTTTGGCCGCTTTTTGGAAGGATTCAAGTAATCGAATAACCAAACTAAACCGATAGGAAACTATTCGAGCAATAATATTCGTTTAGAGCAGTGCTCGGCACTGCATAACCTTGCGAGGCTGATCGAATCGAATTTTTCACACAGGCACAGGCAATTCACACGCACGCGAAAGCTGTTTGATCAATGCATGCTTCTGAGTCTACTGCAGTCAGACTCAGCTTGACCACACACAGGTACATAATATTCGGGTTTGCCTAGCACTGGCTTAGAGGTATTCAACTAGTCGAACGCTATTGACCATTCGATTAACCGTTCTGTCTAACCGTTATGACTAATCCTTTAGTAATCATATTGTCACACACCATATGTCCGCACACCATATGATAATGGGACACACTTGAAAAATATAATGAAATGGGAATTCGGTCTCAGCACTACATTTTGACCCATTCAAGAAAGGTTTTGGATCCTCAAACCATATCCAAAGTCAGCTTCTAAATATTTTCAAACGAATCGTTCTAAAAAATCCCTTTATTGTTTAATTTTGTAAGGTAGCCTCGATTTTCGATTTCAAGTCTCTGCAACCGCTGTAGTACGGACAGATAGCAGACAGACAGACGGACATTGCTCACATGGCTTGTTAATGGTCTATAAAACATGTCACAGTAGTGTGTGGGGTATATAAAGTTTGTAACTACTTACTGTGAAAATTTCACTTTATAATGATTCATACTCGAATTGGTTTGTCCTTTTGCCATTGTTTAAGTAAAAAAGTGTTGCCTGTTTTTGTTGCCGACCATTTTTTCTATATTATTCTGACTGCTTATTATGACTTCGTGTACAGACAGTTTTTCAATGATTTCAGCTGATCTGAATCAAATGAAAAAATCGTTCCTAAAAACTTGATCCATCGTTTTTTGCAGAAATTTTATTTCAATCAGTAAGTACTTACTCTGGCATATATGGTAGGTTTAATATAGACAAGGCATAGCTCGATATGTCAAAAACGCGATTACCGAAAAAATCAAGTTACGGCTTTCCTACAGGAATATATATATTAAGCCAACGATATTTGTTTTGTTGCATTTTATTTCTTCTTTCTGTACCATTCAATCATGAAATAATGAAAAAAAATTCCAATATAACTTTTAAAATATTGTAAATTGCCTTGGTTGCGAAAAAAATTTTTGTATCATTTGTTTAAAAAGAATAACCATAAAGAGTGTCGGGTATTATGGCACCAGTTTCGTATTGTGCCGGTCAAAATCGGACGAGCTGGAATATCGAGAACCACACTGCGCTATTTTAAAGGTTAGATATTTCCACCGTAAACGGTTTTCATGTACAATGCCATCTTCAGGTCGAAACAAGTCATTTTGTAACTTGTTTCGACTATGCGGGTAATGTGGCACTAATAAAAATACGCTAAAAATACATTATTAGTATAAAAAATTAAATAAAAACGAATTGTATTTATGATTTGTTTAATATGAATTGATAATATTGGACAAAAGAAATCAAATGGCCATAATTAATGAAATCCAACGGAAAAACTTTTAAAAATCTAGTGCCAAATTAACCGACAGTGGGTTAAATTATTGATTTTAAAACAATATATATTTTGTTGTGATTTTGCTTGGACTAATTGATATCACAGCTAAGTAAATTGAAAAGCATACCTAATGTTATTAAAGATATTTCCAATAGCTGAGCACATGCGATCGAGTCGATGTTTACAGAAAGTGAAGCTGGAGTAAAATTACAGTTTTAAAAAACTTCAACAAATACATGGAGTAACGCTCTACTGCCACATTACACGACGTGCCAAATTACCCGACACTCCCTTACGCAATTTCATTTTATTTTGCAACTCAAGCACCAACCGAAGAGTTCGATACACTAACCGTATAGGACCCTTTATTCTTCTGAAAATACCTTCTAACAATAAACTGATGTCACTTTCAATTTCACCACCGAAACGAACTTTGACAATGAATATAAAATAGTTATTTACGAGTTTGCATCCAAACGTTTTTCTTTTTTTCGAAAACGATTGCTTCAAATTAAAAAATAAATCGTTTTTTTTTTGGGACGATTTTTAGTTCGTTCACAAATGAATGCACAAAAATCGAGTGAAACTGCGACTGCAACAAACAAATAGGTTGAACACATTGCATTGTAACAATACATGATTGACCACTTCGGGAGAATCACTCCACTAGATTCGACAAAAAATCAATGAGACTTGTACAAAGGAATTTTTAAAGTGGAAAAAAATGTAAAGCCTTTGAAAATTTTTCAACTTTTTTGATTGAAATTGCAAATTTAATTTCGAGAAATGGTAAGTTATGTAGATTGTAATAATTATTGTCGAATAGCTGGGCCTAAAAAACTTTTATAGTTGCATTGTTAAACTTATCCCATAAGCAAATTTTTTTCCCTGTAACCGAAAGGTAAAAATTTCACCGAAGTTGATACCCGGAGATATGGTAACACTGTTTGGGTGGGGAGAAATTAAGTGGTAGGTGGCAGCGCCACCTTTAGGAAACAATTCGTAGATGAGCAACCGCAACCAAGAGTAATTGTTGATCATATAGTATTTGCTACAAAAAAAAGTTTCTGCAAAAATGTGGGCGGTAATAGTGGGCGTGTCAAAACCTATCCCACAACACGACTCACGACCCATAGAACTCATATATAAATTTTGGTGAGAATCTGTGCAATATTTTCCGCGTCTACTCGTGACAAACATACACGTCTCTTTTATATATATAGACTAGCATTTCCCCTTGGCGTTGCCCACGTAAAAAATACAGACATTCACAGCAGAGAAGCGAAATGGCAAAATTTCCCCTCCTGCACACAGAGCTCGAAATTCCCCGCATTATGGTTAATTCCCCACAAACTAACATCCCTGATCATGGTGAATAAAAAGAGAGAGAGAGAGCACAGAAACTCCATATCAAAAAAATAACTCTCCATTTTCAGCGATCTATACGCAGAAGAGAGTGGAAAGCAACATACAATAATGTTTTGCAAGCACAGACTATGTCAATGCAATCGAACGGAAATCTCTAAGCATACGATTGAATGTTCAATGAAACATAATACCGAAAATTAAGATATTTACCTTTCGAAAATAAAAAAAACTATGCTATTCTCTTCCTTCGCACAAATAGGATGAAAATCGGTTGGCTAGTTTTTGCTCTTACCCGTTACAACCAAATTGGCGATTTCAACTTTATAAATAGTAAAGATAAAGATTTCTTTTCGTTTAAAAATATATGTCTTTTAGATAACTTATTTCTTTACATTTGTCGCTTTGAATTGTTCATTTGGCTCAGTGTTTTCCAAAAAGCAAAGCAAATTTTTGTTTCTGAATTGTTCTCCTTCTACATAAAACGATTTTCTTCTTATTTTTTTTTTCAATCGAAAATTCCAGTCTTTCAATTTGGCTAAAAATTTGTAAAGAATTTTTTTTGTAGAAAATTGTTTCGCTTGGGCTGGTCTAATCCACACACAGCATTTGAACAGATACTCTCGATTGTTGGGAAAAACAAAGAACAGCAAATTGAATTTGATTTATTGAAATTTGATATTTTCCCTGATACGTTCGAAGTTCGAGAGAGATGAGATATCCACTTCAGATAGCAGCCGCAACACGAACACGCCAACAACAACGGAAGTTTTTTATTGTCTATGAGAAAAAGGAAACCAAAAAAACGAACACAAGTGGACGAAACCAAAAATAAAAAGAAGACAGATAAGAATAAAACAGACAAAATTATATAAACAAGCCGAGAAAACGAAATAAAAGGCAGCAAACCCATGAAATGTCCTGCCTAAAATAAAAGCGCAAAAAAACTCACCCTCAAAAGAAAAGGAGTCTGATTACAATGACAAGAACAACAACAAAATATCTTCAATAATGTAAAATCTAATCGAGCATAAAAATACATTTTCATTACACTCATGTCGAACGGTTTTGCTTGTGAGGCCTAAGCCAAAAATAAAAGGAAAATATTTTAATTCTCCTAAAACACACTCGAAATGATTTGAAAATGTACACAGTGTGCAGAGTAAGGAAGCAATTTGTGCAAATTACTGACTATAACCGGAATGCCAGTGTGGTTAGCAAAAATCAAAAGGATATTGACCAAAAGTTCATAGTTTCTCTCCTAATTCATATGGATTTGGGTGCAAATTCGGAAATGTTTTTCTGTTATTAATACACACAGCAAATTCTCTGGTTGGTATTTTAGAGTAATTTTTCCCGTAAAGGACTCACACTCGGGCAAGTGGACATTTCACACAAACGCACAGGCGCACACACAACCCAGCCAATAATTGTACGAACTTTTTACGAAGATCGTATTTTACGAACTTTTCTCGATCAAAAATATTCGAGAAATGTCCGACAATCACTCGTATATTACGATAGTCGTAATTTCATCGATAAAATATCGTTAACGTCTTCATAATCGAACTCGTTAACGACTTAGTTAACGAATTCTTCAACGACTTCGTTTACGAGTCTTTTAACGAACAAACGAATTCGTTAACGAGCACATTTTGGTTCGATAACGACATAACTCGTTTCGATGCAAAATTAAGAACGAAGTCGGACTCGTAACCGTATCGTTATCGTGTGTCGCCTACGATTGTTTTGCCCGCATTTCGATCGAAAATTTTTCGTTTACGAGCTCTTTAACGATAAAATTATTGGCTGGGAAGTGCATGCATAAAACGCAGACGACATAAATACAATTCACTATTCTCTGATCTAATTGAAGTTGACATCATTCAAGCGGGATTTGTATAGAATGCACATGCCTGTGTGTGTGAGTGTGTGTGTGTGAGTGTGTGTGAGAGTGGTTTGTTTGTTTTTGTGTGTTAGAATATGTATGCGTCTGTACAGCTGCCTTACCAGAACGATGCCAACGAAAGTCCTGAACCTAACCATACCGTACAGCATCCAACCAGCCAAGCCAACCAATTTCGCCTCATGTTGTTGCAGCAGTTGTCACAGTTGTAAGGCAATGTCAAATGCAATATTTCTGACATGCTGCTATTTGATAACCAATTCATTTGTCATTCCCTGGCATATTTGGACTTTAGCCTGTCGGCGATATGCACCACATTCGGAATTGTGTCAAATGTATGTTAACTCAGTTAGTGATTGTGCAGAGTACTCTTTGGCCTTACATGCCACCGATGTGTCAAATGCTTATTGCCCCGGATTATGATGGACGGTGGTGTGCAATTTTTACATTTCATTTTTTTTTTTTTACAACAATTCCACACATACACCCTTTGGCAGAGATCTGTCCGATGATCTGGTTTAGTATCTCTTCAATTTCGTACTCACTTCGAATCATGTTCCACATCAATTACCCACTGAAATTAGAAAATTTCGAAACTTAATCTCTCTTCCATTGACTTTGACACCAGCTAAGTTCAGTTAAGGATCAGATCAATTGATGCGGAGAGATGAAATTACAAAATTGCGTTCTAATGCTGGTACATATTTTAATACTGTGATTCTGCACAACTGTCAAACATAATCAAAGCGGCAACAACTGCCACAACAGGGATTGTTAGCATGCATATGCATGGCGTATGCATGCATGTACGTTTGTGTGTGTGTAACACCCTTACACTAACCTAAATTCCTATACGTATACACAGTACCTTCGTTCACACTTTACGATTGCAATGGGACCAATATAATATGAACGAATTCATGAATTCAAAATGACTGAGAAATTCTCGGTGCTTTCTCTGCCAATATTATTGCTTCGTGTAATCGAAAACATCACTGAGGATGATAATAATTCCAGGATGTAGCCTCACACCCTCACACCGTCCTGCAACCCCATCGACCGGTCGCCCGTTCGCACACTCATTCGTTCGTTCGTATACCTTTTCAGTTAATTCGGTGTCCATTTATTTCTATGTCCGTTGGGTAATGAACGTGGGAGGGTGGTAGCAGAGATGTGTGTGGAATTATGCATTTGCCATGCTGCTGTCGGATGTCTTTGTTACGTCGTTGCCGTTATTCGTGTTGATAATCAAGCACTTATGTTGTTTCGAAAGCGCTTTATGAATGTATTAGTTACAACAAATTGTGCATTTGTGTTGGTGATTTGTGCTGAATTTAATGAAACCGAAGGTGTAAATAAAGTACCTACTTGTCATAAAGTGGACAAGGGACTTAATTAAGTAGTTTTAATTAGTCTGCTCATTTCATAATAGAATAGTTAGCTTTCATCCCATAAACACTCAAATGAGTGGACAGAAATGGTTGAAGTAAGAAGCTGAACTCCAAGGAAAGGAAAGGATTTTTTTTATTTTATTAAAAACAAATTTAGGAAACTGAATGAAATTTGGTTTGGTGTCTGCCCTGGTGTCAAATGACAGAATTCATGGCAATAATTATTTTTTTTAAATATTTTTTTTTTTATTTTCCAAGTGCTGAAATTTATAGAAAATATATGATTTTTTATGTTGCATTGTTATTATAGGGAATATGCGCTTATATATTTTATTTAACTAAAACAAAAAAAAATATAGAAAAAACGATTCATTAATTCAGTTAAACTTACAGTGACTTCATACACGATAATTCCTTATATTTCCATACACCGCACAGTGGGTCATTTTTCCGGAAAATGGAGATCAAATCACACAGGCTTCCTACGCATGTTTTGGATTTTTTTCTTGGTTACTACTATATATGAATTCAAGCAAAACAAATCATAAGATAACATAGTTTAGTGGAACATTTTTCCACCGCGCACTAAAAGATTTGCGAACAAAAAAACTGTATACTCATGTCTTGACTTATTATGAATTTTTCAAAAAAAAAATGTTGGAGCTGGAAATTAATTTACAAAAACTGGAATCTAAAAATTTTACACATGCAAGATAAAACTCCATTCTTTTAAAAAAAAAAACTAACTTTGAGGCGGCAGAAGTCGGCGGACTCAACTATATGTCTACATATATGCAAATAATCACTCGATATTTTGGACTACTTTTCAAAAAAACATTTAAAATATATTTTCACATTTTCCAGTCACCACGCAGGGAATGCGTACAAATACCTTAAGAAGACGGCTGCATACTCAAATTTTCACTTAACTAAAAATTTTCTGACAAAAATTTAAAATGTAAATCTAAAAATTTTAACTTTTTACTTCGCGCAACCACAAATTGAATTATTAGCTGACTTGCAAATAGCACAGCGTCAGATGATCGAAACCGCTTAATATTTTGGCAAGTGGTGTAGAATTTTATCTACTTTCAAATGCATATTGGTAACAATGAGATACTCAAAAAAAAAATTAATTAATATCCATTTTCAGATCCATTGTGCACCGTCCGACAAAAGATTATTTTTTTATCAGTTCCAAAAAAGCTCCAATTTATTCTGAGAATAAACAATCGCTCATTATCATTTTTTTTAGATGAAATCGTTTACGTTTTTTAAATGCAAAATTATGTGATGCTATTTTATTACTCATACGCAGCATATGCCAAAATTATTTTTTTAACAAACAAAAAAGATTCCTTGAATTGAAATCCAAATATAATTAAAAAGTATTGGTTACCATATATTTCAAGCGTTTCTGTATTAATTAAGTCAAGATAGGCCGCATCGTGTTATACGTGGCGTATGATTGATATTCAAAAGAAAAATATTTAATTTCAGAAAATGCAAACATTAGATAGAAACACTGACAACGAACGATTGATTATTCTAAGTCCCAATATCCAAATATAATTAAAAATTAAAAAAAAATATTAATCCGGTAGATTGAGAATGTGATGCATCATTAAGTAACACTTGACAGATGTTTGTTCAAAACAAGAACAAACATTTCCACATTTTCATATTGTCAAACCATAAAGATAATTTTAATTTATATGTATGTAGTCAAAAAAGTCAGTCTATTGCACTAAACTATTTTTTAAATATATACAGTGGATCCCGCTTCAGTGAAACCCCGGTTAACTGAAACAAAATGTCTGACAAATTCGTGTTTCAGTTAAGCGGGTTCGAATACACTATAAAAATTCCACCTTCAAATCAGGACATCAAACATTTCTGATAACTTTTTCGATTCATATATTCCATGCTTGGCAGAGTACATCAAAGTTCTGGTTTTAGCACCAAAATCGACATTAAGAAATCTGCATAAAACTACGACTAAACAAAAAAAAAATTTTTTAAAAGGATATGCAGTCTGTAGGAAAATTTGATTACCTTATTTTACATTTTCATTAATTTTTTCATCCAGCTGAGTAATTCTAGGGTTTGGGAGCAAAAAATGTACAATGCCAAAATGCCATTGTCTGTCTAATGTTAACTATTCATGGTCGCTCCAATTGCAATTTGCTGCCATTCCATATGAAACATTCAGTTATATAGTATGATTATATATATTTCGATGTTTTGTCATTGTTCTCAAACTCAGTTTTAAACAAAAATTTACTAAATTTAAAGCACACTGAAAAAAAAGTGTACTGCAGTTAAGGAAAAATGCCTTAATCCAAAGAAAAAAGGGGAATGAAACAGCACTAAAGTCATGATAGCTTTGAAATTAGGGAACACTTTTACTTAAGATGAGTATATATTTTGACTTTATATTTAATACTTATTTCTTTCATAACAGGAATATTTCTTTGAATTTAGTAAAAAGTTCTTTAATTCTAAGAAGTTTTTTCTTCATTTTTAAGACAAAAATTTCTCCAAAAATTTTTTTATACCCCCACAATCACTGTGGCAGGTTATACTCACTTTGTCACAACGTTTGTAACGCCCATAAGGAGGCGTGTCCGGTATGGAAAAGTATATATATTCTTGATCAGCATCACCGCCGGAGTCAATTTAGCGATGTCCGTCTGTCTGTCCGTCTGTCCGTCCGCACGATTGCGGTCGCAGTTTTGGAGATATCGACTTGAAACTTTGGGTACATGTTTTTCTCGTGAATACTGAGATCAAGTTCGTGAATCAGCCAAATCGGATAAAAACTGGGCGTGGCTCCCATACACCGAAAAAAAAGGTTAACATTTTTCAAGTCTTTTTTATGGTTGTATTCGATAGGAAAGGTTGAGAAACGTATTTTTGACATGGTCCGATGTTCCGAAACCACATATATAAGGGTCAAAATGGGGTCTTGAGACCAATTTTTTTTTTCGGTGGATTTGATTGGAAATGTTTAGAATTGGCTCAAAATAGGGTCTTGAGACCACATTTTTTTTATGTTCGAGGTACTTCTTCCTTCTGTGTGGGTGTATTTCAGCTTCGGTATAGCCGAAGATAGTCCACTCTCTAGTTTTTACTTAGTTGTATAACCCGTTCCCGTTTTGGATATTTGAGACAAGCAGAAATTTATATTCATGCCAAATATTTATACCCCCACACTCACTGTGGCAGGGTATACTAACTTTGTCACAACGTTTGTAACGCACATAAGGAGGCGTGTCCGGTATGGAAAAGTATATATATTCTTGATCAGTATCACATTTTCAGTAAGAAAATTTAAATTTGCTAGGGTTGTGACGAGCGTGCCCATATGGTAACAGCAAAATTCAAAATGATAAAAAGGTAACACAGAAGTTATAAATAATTTTATTTTATACGTTTTCTAATACTTTGATGTACTACCCAAATGCCAAAAAAAAAATATTTAAAATATATAACTTTCTATGGCAATGAAAAATATTCTTACTGGAAAGGTCGTGACTTTTCGCTGTTTTTGCCCACTATTCAAAAACACTACTTTTCAATTATCCGCCACGATCGCTACTGACGAGCGATTGCTTAGAATCATATATCAAAAGAAAGATCTAAGCATGCTTTATTTAAATCAAAAAACAGATTAGTGATATTTGTTCAAATACTTTTTTAATTGAATATACCGTGGAACGCTATCAGCGTTACCATATGGTAACACTCGTCGTGAATGGGTTAAGTTAAAGCGGTTTTTTAAAAAAAAAGAAAAGATTGAAAAAATGTGTGCCACCTTTTTATGACAAATCCTCTTTCTTTTGCGCCTTTTTCAACGGTAACCCTCATCGGCATGACTCTTATCCAATTTGGTTCATTTTCAAATGCAGTCCATTGGACAGTAGAAAGAAATTAATCAAAATTAACTAGATGGATCAAAGAATTAAGACAGCGGTATCATAAAAAGTGGACGAGTAATTGATTAAAAACTGAAGTGTCAATAGGAAAAGTTTCGAATGTGATTTAATTGCGCTGGATCGCAAACTTTTACAAAACCATCCACTAGCTTATACCCACAGCTTCGCTCGGAATAATTAGGTATTTTCAGGTAAGTGTATAAATCTTATATTATTTAGCTAGTGTTTTTTTTTAATAAATTTAGGTTTAAATTTATTTTAAGGCTAAATAAATAATAACAATAATATTTATATTATGTAATATTTAAGCAACTGAAAAAAAAATAGATTTTCCCAGTCATCCCTCTGCTTATTCACTACTCAACACCAAATCCAAAATATCACCGATATCCCTCGAATGGGGAACGAGGGAAACTTCTATACAAATTTGGGGCTGATCACATATTTTCACAATCACCCCTCTGCCCATTCACCATTCACCATACAGCACAAAATCCAAAATTGCAGCGAAATCCCTTGAATAGTATCCGAGTTACAGAGCTTTAAAAGTGTTTGGGCGTAGCAGTGGTCGGCCAGCAAATTTTCAAAGTCAACCCTCTGCACATTCACCACCCAGCACCAAACCCAAAATTTCATGAATAGTAACCGAGTTACAAGGCTTTAAAAATTTAAGGGCGTGGCAGTCAATTTTTCAGAATCATCTGCTAACCAATCATTACCCAAAGCCACATATAGAATTTCAGCGAGATCGTTTAAACACTGCATGAATTATAGCATTTTTGAATTATATTTCCCACGCCCACCTCGAACGCCCAAAGTTATTGAATGGGCCTATATCAAGGTCAATGAAATTACCTACATTTTGATATTTGTTTCATTAAAACCGGTCATATATTTCTTGAGTTATTAGAGAACAAACATACATACATACAAACAAACTCACAAATAATTTTATATAAGTAAAGAAGAAGATAGTCAAGTCTTGTTCCTTCATTCCTTCTGTGAAATGTGTGCACTGTATAATTGTTCGAAATGACTTATACACCTGCCCTACCTCCTACTGCGAAATAAACTCTTAAGTGCAGGTTTGTTGTCTAGTCTTGTCCTCCTCTTCGGTCAGTCTTCTTGGCTGCGTACATTCTGTCTGTCTTTTCATTAACTAACTACAACCAAGCATCTTCATTAACAGGAATTTACAAATACATTAAATTACTTCCAGTTTAATGATAAAGAAGAGCTCCATAATTGACCGGAAGAATCGAATCGAATGGGAATCAACAAACACAGCTCAAGCACCACCCTGTAATTATACACATTTAAATATATGTATGCAATTGCATATTGCATATTGCCAAACGAGCAAATTGCATTGCTAATAAATATATTCCGAATGTCAACATCTGTATCACCTTCACTGGGCAATTAGATTTGTTGACAGCCGATAAGCTACAATTTGAAATTTTTCGACAAAATATAAATTCAAATTCAGCATAAAGTGCATCATGGCAAATATATGATTTGTATGTGTGTGTGTGTGTGTGTTTGTGTGCATGCCATTTATCATTATTTTCCAACTATTATATCGCATGCATATGTATACATTGTATACCCTGCATGTACAAGTATTGCTCATGTGTTACAAACTCTTTCGAAGCATGTTTGTTTCAACCTAAGCTAAGGCTTCGCCGTCGTCGTCATCGTCTGTGTCCTCCAGCTGCTGCTGCTCCTAATTCAACAGAAAATAAAAAATGGCTTCAAAAACACACAAAATTGTGTGTGTTCATGTCATACTCATACATTTGCTTTTGGCTTGGCACATTCTCTTGGTGGATGACATCGAAATCCTTATTCTTCGGAATGTAGTATGCGCAAGAGAAAAAAGCAAATAATTCGATGTGCATTCGGCAGCATTATTGCAAACATCATCGATAACAGAATCGATTGAATGGAAAAGGAATGCAAAAATCGCAAAAAAATCGCAAACACGAAATGCAACATGGCACGTGCGCTGGCAGTGAAACGCTTTCCAATTCGATCAGTGATTAGACACACACACACACACATACGCACATATAGTACATACATTCGTATGTGAGGGAAGAAGGATCTCCGACACTACATTCCTGAGTAGCGAGTAAATATTAACTTTGTATGGTTTTGTTTATATACTGGCGCTCACCAAACGAGGGCATGGCAGGTGTGCAGAATTGCATTTATATGATGAATCGATTGATTAATCTATTGACATCAGTGAGAAGGAATAACTTCAATTGAATTGCATTTTCCGAAGAAAATAAGAACACAAACAAAGGCGATCACTTCATAATAACGACGACTAAAGGAGGTATTAAGTTTGACCGTTCCTATGATGGCCAGCACTGCTTTTCGCTTCCATTGGTCGACGAAGATGTTCCTGTTACTTACTAGCGCATTCATGGCCCACGCAACAGTTTCCCAGTGGCAACATGGTGATGGGTGAAATGCTTCGGTTTTATGCAGACACTTCATATGGAAATACATCGTCACGAAGCTGACACAAAACCCCACAGGTTCAAATTATGTAATGATTCATTTATTATTATATGTAGTCAAAAAATGAGTGGAAATGAGAGAGAGCACAATAAGCTACTACACAAAACCAAAGTTGGGCATAGTTAATCAAGAATTTAACTTCGTTAATCCAGTAATAGTTAATCAAAAATTTAACTTCGTTAAATTAAAAAATTAATTTTGTTGAAAATTTCGATAAAAGTTAAATTAAAAAGTTAAACTTTCTAAAGAAAAGAAAAAAAAATTTTTTTTACAAAAAAAAATAAAAAAACATTTTAACTACATTCAATTGAATGCCTGCACTCACAGACTCTTTTTCCGATCGGATTCAGCATTCTATATTCAAATTTGCTTTAAAATAAATAAAAAAATTTTTTATTAAAAGCGAAATTTTGTGTATGAAACAATTTACCTTTATGAATATAAAGGCGTACAAGTTTTATTAGAATATTAAATAATAATAATGAAACGAATGAAGTTTGGTTAAGAACAAATATCACAGGCCATTCTAAGCACAATGGCGTTCTCAGTTTTTCGCAATTTTGAAAATTTGAGAAATGGAAAATTCGATGGTAACATCCTGACGATGTAAACCTCACGTGATTTCTGAGAACGCCATTGTGTTTAGAATGGTCTATTCGTGAATTTTACTTTTTTTTTACATTTAATTATAAAAAAATGTTTTTTTTTCTAAGTTAACTAATCCTAGTTAATCGAAGAAATTTAACTTAACTAAATGAAAAAGTTAATGGTTTTCGAAATTAACTGAAACGTTAAAAGTTAACCAAAAATTTAACTTCGTTAATTAACTATTAACAAATTAACTAGTTAATTCCCAGCTTTGAGTAAAACCTTTCTGATTTCATATTCAACTTTAACTGTTTAACGCGGGAAGTATATATGTAGAATCTACATTGTAGATGTAAGCAATTATAGCTGGTAGTATGTTGCGAAATCCTGGCACTCTCTGTAGAAAATTACAGAATTTTTCGGGATTACAAAAAATCCTAAACATGCAAAAAATTAAAATTTTAAGATCAAAAATCGGAAAAAAAACTTTAACAAATCAGCACAAATTATGATGAGGATTGTTAGTTTTATGTATTTTCCATTATATTGTATTCAAAAAAAATCACCAAAGTATATTCTAAGAATTAAATTCCGGGACTGCCAAAACCTTTCGGGATTGAATTCCCTAGTGACGACAATATCGAACATGACGATTTAAAGTCTGTGTTTCTGACCAAGGTTTATAAGCTTTTAACAGCGGGTCCCCGTTGACAATTAAAGCGTCGTTTTATATGTCGGCATATTTTTATGTGACGGCATATCATAAAACCTATGAGAAATAAAAAAGTTAACTGTCCAGCTTTCCATTTAGCTGGAACTGAAAATATTTGAAAATACGTCAATTTTTAGTATTTCAAGCGAAATACCATTAAAATGTAACCTTTTTACGACTAAAAACCTTTATTTAATGGGTTTTATTTAAATCTTCTTTTAATTGCTTTAATTTAAATTATTTAGTGTCTGAATTGTTTATATTTTTACCAAATTAAATTTTATGCTTTTTAGGCAGGCTTTTCCCTACACTGAAATAAAAAATATGTTACACATTTTTTTTTAAATTTGCATTTTAAAACATCGTTTTTTCTGCAGTACATTTATGTTTTCATTTTTAAAACAAATGTTTTCAATTTCAATCGTCTTGCTCTTTCGTTAGTCGTTTGAAATTGATAATACTGTTGTTCTTTTCTATTTCAAAAAATCAAAGCATAGTTTTAGGGCGTTTTTTAAAAAAATTCAAAGTATGCCTTCAGTACAACATGCCTTCAGACCAACCTGTTGAGCGTTTAGCGCGCCACACACTAGGAACGCTCCATACGTTTGAGTCCAACAAATAGAAGGAGTTGTCGAAGAACTTAAATTTTTTGCAAGTCTAATTATTGCGTGCAATCAAAGAAAAAAAAACAAAAAAAGGTGTGGTCGGTCAATTCTAACGCCTACCTCCCATACAAAAAAAAATTCAAATCACCATAAAATGTGTTCCAAATAACATATGGACTTAAAATTTTGGTCCCGTACACTAGCAAATATGACAAGCTGAATTATCAAAAGTGGGCGTGGTGGGTTGATTTTTTCGCCCAGCTCATGGTACAAATCCCAATAAATCAACTGTAAAAATGGTATTTGAAATGTTATATGCCCAAAATTTTTAATATAATATGCGTTGAATAGGTCTGTGTCATATATGTCGAGATGAATGTTTCAAGATGAAAGCAAACATTTTATTTTATTTTTTCAACGTAAATTATGTTAAAGTTTTCAGTTTTAATAATAAAACTATGAAGTGTGCTCAGCAAAAATTTTGAGTTGGTGCAAAACTTTGTATATTAAACTACTTTGTGTCTCAAAAGAGCACACATCCTAAAAGTATGCACCAAATATTTTTTGAAAAAACAACCAATTTGAGATTTTTTTTCGAAGAAGGTGAGACATAATTATGAATTAAAAAGCGGGGGGCACCTACGGGCACCTAGATTTGGAAGAAATTTAAAGTGGACATGTTCACCTTTGATTTGATACCGAAGATTAAGGTGAAATAAGTGGCATTCACCTACATAAATGCCATTATGTAATTTTGTTCTTTTCTTCTTTTTGAAACTTTCAAGCAAATGTGAAAATTTACAACTAAATAGCTATGAAATGCATAAACGCGAAATTATTAGCAAAGAACTTACTAAATATCTGAACCTAAAGATTTGAAAACTTAGACGGTTCTTTTTAAAAATTTTTTATTACGTTCACTTTTTGCAGCAGAAAATCGTAAAATTTAAAAAAGTTGGCTAAAAGTTATTGCCGCAGCGAGTACACGCAATATTTGAACCAAATCTTTTTAAAACATTACTATTTGGATATTAGGCTATAGAACTGCATTTTTACATGTTCGAAAATACAAAGTCGAAAAAGGTATTTTTGGAAGCTGCGCCTCAATGTACGCCATCCAAACTTCGTAGGTGTGGGTTCGAATCCCGGTCTCGAATTTGAAAAAATAAAAAGTTAACTAAATATAAATAAATAAAATAATTACAAAAAAAAAAACAAAGAGAGAAGAAACTTTATCGTACATATAACGAAAAGTTTCTTCTCTAAGTACATGACCTTTCTACATCAATTGCAAAAAGCGGTTGTTTGTTTTTGGGGTGCTGCGAAAATGTTGTGGGGTAATTAAATTTTGTAATAATATATTCAGTTTTTTAGTGAGGAAATTGATACTTTGTGGTATTATTGGGTTGATGGAATAAACACTCTTGATTCAATTTCTTAAAAGTAAAAACATGAAAAATAATTTTTCTGAGTGGGAGCATCTGGATTTTGAAAAAAAAATCTGCATTTTTCTTTTTTTAACTGAATTTGGATCCGGAATATTTTTTTATTATATTGGCATACTTTTAAGAAATATTCAGCGTTTACAGGTGTGTAACCGCCTTGGTAACCTCCTCATTGACATTCAATGAACATTTAAACTCTTATTACGTGCAAGAATAGTCCTGCAAATTTGGCTTTTCTTAGTTTTTAAGTCTAAAAAAATGTTAATTGGATTGGTTCCATAAATGATACCTTTACCTTGGTTTTACTGTATGCGTAATACCAAATATGGGCTGAAAAAACTCATATTTTTGATTTCTTTATAAGTAATGCTCGCCTACTGACCGATTTGGCTTGGAATTACCAAAATATATGCTCTATCAGCATCAAAAACCCAACCGATCTTGCCATTTCCATCTGTCTTTTCGCAGTTTAGAGGATATTAAATTGTTTGAACAAGTTTTTCTAGACCAAAATTCCAAATCGGGCAAAAGCAGAACGTCAAGACAGCGAACATTTTCTAAGTTTCAAATGCGATAAAAATCTTACGTCAATGGGGTTCTGAGATACATTTTTTTGGTGGACTCCATTACAAATATTTGGAAACGGATTTTGGAAATGTTTAAAAAATGAGTTCCTAAACCATATCATTTGTAAGGACCGAGGTTCTTCCAGGCAATTCGAGACAACTTTTATCAGGTGGTTATGTAATCGATGGAGGTTGGTTACGGATAATTGTATGTATATGGCTTGTTTGGGAATAGGTCACCTCGTTTCTGGTAGGGATAAGACCACCACAAAAATCCTCTCCATAGATACGTCTTTGATTCCATACATTTTCAAAGGATTTTGACTTTCATGAAGTAATTAAAAACCACTCGGGAAAAAGAACACGACCCAAGGCAGCAAACATCACGCATGCCATAAGTATGAAATTCATTCTTATACTTATGATGAAGTCACATTATGATCCAAGGTACTTAAGATGCCATCAAACGGAAGTTAACACTCTACCCAACACGTTGTATTTAAATGAATTTTAATCTCTTCATTTTACAAATATGTGCGCATCACACAACATTTTATTCACATTCGTTTTATGACAGATTCTTTAAATAAAACCAAGCAAGAAAAAAGTAACCGAACGAATGAATGAACGAACGAATGTATTAAAGACATCAGGCACATGTCGTAAGCTGTCATTTGAAGATGACAGTTTCAAGATGATGTCAGTATGATAAAAACTTCTTATGCGCTCTGCTGGAATATGTAGAAGGGCAACAAAATATGAAATGAAATGGTGATACCAACTGAGATGAACAAGAACAAGAAGAAGAAGAAGAAGAAGATATTATTCTATATAAAATAATATATGCATGAGAAGAAGGAAAATTAAAATAGAAATAAAGTTGGAAATTTTCTGCACTTTTTTTTGCTTTACTTTCTCATTACTTGAGGGCGAAGCGGTGTGAGTGGGGCGTGCGGAGACGCCAAAGGTAAGTTCATTGCCCAAAAGTAAGTTTATCGTTTCAACTAATTACATTTGAAATTACCAGTGCTTCTTTACATTAGCAAGCAAAGTTGAAGTTGGCGTAACGTGGCGTGGCGCAGCGAGAGAGGAAAGGACTTTACTCAATATTGCAGCCATTAAGGATATTACACTTCACAAAGGCTAAAGGGACAGCGCTGTAATGACAGAAATTATGTAATAAAAAGTTAAAATTTACGATCCATCAGGAAGGTTTCGTTCCGTTCGTACTCATTTCACAAACACACACACACACACACACACAAAATACAAGAAAGAAAGAAAGGTGAACAAAAGCATACGGGGCAACAACAAACACAACCTAATGAAAGAACAAAAAGAAAAGATATTCCACAGGTGTAAAGGATACTCTACTTGGGTGTGCTACGACGTCTGGGGGGCCTGAAGCACAATGGTGTAGAACTGGGTGGGGTTAGAGTGTGTACGTGTAAATGGGAATTTTTGTGAGTACGAGTGTGGGTATGAGTGTGGGTATGAGTGTGAGTGTAAGTGTAAGTGCTAGTGTGTTTGTATACGTATACGAATTTGTGTTTGTTAAAAATGCAAACAAAGCAATAAATTCAAAGCAAGACCACCAACGACAACAACAACAACAACAGCACACATACACACCGCAACAACACAGACACAAACTAAACTAAACCTTAACAACAACAGCAACAAAAAAACAACAAACGTAAACAGAAACAGAAACGAAATCACTAAAGGAACGAAATGGCTCGAACGAACGAAACGTAAAGGAGACTTTGCCACTGCAGGAAAACGTGATTGCAAATTGTAACCGCCAATGGGCCGTAAATTGAAACGTGACTAAGGCAGATAATAAAATGCATAAAATCAGGACCCACCACACCACACCACACCACCAGCCCACACCCCACAAATGGGCATGAAGCGCGTCCAGGCCATAGGCAGGTGGCAGAAATGGTTAAAGGTATACGTTTTGGGCTGGGGTGAGCTCGACTATTCTCGACTATTCTGTTTGCTTTTGTGCGGCTCAGTTTATTTCAGTTCCGTTACTATTGTCATTAAAAGGTCTGTGGCAATTTATCATCATGGACAAAACGAAATGATGAAGAATAAGGTAAACAGCAGCAAAAACAAATTGTCTACGTCCGTAATGAAATTTACTTCTGAAACTTCTAATTCAGTGAAAGAAGTTAATCGTATTATTACCTACCGTTTGTTGTTGTTCTAGCATTTGTTGTAGTATTTGTTGCTTTTGAGATAATAAGTACATAGAGTTCCTTGTTTCAATAGCAATATTTACATAAAAGACTGAACCGAAGAGCTGGGGTCATTGGATTAAATTTATTAGTTTATAATCTTCCAAGAGTAACAATGATGGGGGGGGGGGGAATTTAACCGCTTTACAGTTTATTGGGTTATAAAAGACTCAAATGGTAAATGGAGTAGAGTTGAAATGCGTTCAATAAGAAAACGCAAAGAAAGCGTAAGAAGGAAAACCAAAGACGCACCAAAAAAAAAAAACAACAAAATGACAAGAATCTTTTGTAATTTTTTTTTTTTTTTTTTAAACGAAACGAAAATAAATTTCCTTTTTCCCTTTCAGTGTGTGCAACACCGCAATGCAACACACATATCTACGCTTGGTTATATGTATTTGTATGTATGGTTGTGTTCATTTTGTGTTCGGATGTGCGTCAATGTCCTTACTCAGCTGTGCACAGGAACAGTTCATATCAACAGCGAATAGGAAATGGAAAAAGAACTTACTTATGAAAGTTTTCGGTTTAGAAAACTCAAAGAAAACTAAATTCAAAGCAAACGGAAATCGGTTGAGGTATGTGTGTATGTGTGCATGTGTACGTTTGCTTGTTAAATACTCAATGCGCGACTGACGTTATTTCGTTCTCCCATTCGGAATGCTTGTGAATGACATTGATGTGATATTTAACCTTGTTTGAGTAGAATACGTTAATGATATTTATTAAAAAAATATTTTTTATGGGTCTTCCAGCAAACATGAAAAATACTAGGAAACTGCTTATACTGAATAGTTTTCTGCAAAGGGAAAATTAAATAAATTCAATTTATTTTTAAATAATATAATCAGTAAAGAAAATTGTTTGCATAAACTATGTAAACTATTATAGAATTTCGTTTATTTAAAACGTGAATGCCAACTGTAAGCTGTTTATTATACCCCCACACTCACTGTGGCAGGGTATACTCACTTTGTCACAACGTTTGTAACGCCCATAAGGAGGCGTGTCCGGTATGGAAAAGTATATATATTCTTGATCAGTATCACCTCCTGAGTCGATTTAGCGATGTCCGTCTGTCTGTCCGTCTGTCCGTCTGTCCGTCTGTCCGTCTGTCCGTCTGTCCGTCTGTCC
The DNA here is from genome assembly GCA_951394025.1 of Heteromyza rotundicornis. NCBI lineage: Eukaryota > Metazoa > Arthropoda > Insecta > Diptera > Heleomyzidae > Heteromyza > Heteromyza rotundicornis. The sequence continues at coordinate 17,820,149 of OX596012.1, read as the reverse complement.
GTCTGTCCGTCTGTCCGTCCGCACGATAGCGGTCGCAGTTTTGGAGATATCGACTGGAAACTTTGGGTACATGTTTTTATCGTGAATACTGAGATCAAGTTCGAGAATCAGCCAAATCGGACAAAAACTGGGCGTGGCTCCCATACACCGAAAAAAAGGTAAAAATTTTTTATTGTTGTATTCGATTGGAAATGTTTAGAAACGTATTTTTGACATGGTCCGAGGTTCCGAAGCCACATATATAAGGGTCTAAATGGGGTCTTGAGACCAATTTTTTTTTTTTGTGGATTTAATTGGATATTTTTAGAAATGGATTTTGGACATGGTCCGGGCTCCAAAACCACCTATAATTGGCTCAAAATAGGGTCTTGAGACCACATTTTTATATGTTCGAGGTACTTCTTCCTACTGTGTGGGGGTATTTCAACTTCGGTATAGCCGAAGATAGTCCACTCTCTAGTTTTTAGTTTGAAAAACTTTTTGTTTTGTTTTCGATTTAAAATGGTAGGGGTAACAATAAAAGCCATATTCATTCCTCATTAATATCATGTTGGAAAGGTTATAAAATTTCCCAACATACTGCTTAGCCATATTTTTAATTTATTCATTTCAGGGACGTAACCAGAAAAAAATTTCGGGGGGGGGGTTTTCATAAAAATTTGTTAAGAATACTGAAGAAAAAAACCGTAAAATACAAACAAAATCAACAACAACGTCGTTTTTCTTTTATTCAAAATAAATCTTTCGATTTTGCATTAAAAAAAAGTAATTATAAAAATAATTTTGCAAAGAAAACCCGAAGGAATGATTATGGAAAAATCGACGTATTGTGTTCATACATTTTTGGTTTTATTGCTTTTCTAATTACTAAAGAACATTTGTTTAAAACTAAACCGCTGTATTTACCTATTGTTTTTCAAATAAACCTCAAACTGTATTGAAATATATTATTCAAATACATGTCTTTTTGGATTGGAGAACGACAGTTGATATTTAATTGAGTAAAAACCTTTTTGAATGATTTGGCGTCATATTCTTGTTTGGTACACGAAAGTTTTCAATTAAAAAATACATACTAAAGTTTCTCTTCAGTATGTTCATAATTTCATAATTTGTTTGTATTTTTATAGAGATTTAGGGGGTTCGACACGGAAGTTTTTACACGGAAGTTTTTAATAAAATAAAATATCAAGGAGATACTTGAATTCTGTTAAATTTCATAACAATTCCATACATTTTTCTATTACTTCACAGATTTCGGGGGGGGGGTCCGAACACCCCAAACCTCCCCCCCTGGTTACGTCCCTGATTCATTTGTTTAGATGTACCTATAATGCAGACTTCAAATTGTCGATTTTGGCGCTAAAACACGAACTTTGATGTCCACTGGCTAGTATTTCCCATACTCGGATCGAGCTGAACATTTTTTTGACATTAATTTTCTCATCCATATGCATACGAATCCATTGCCAGTCTAATATTCAGACACTATTCAGACACTAGTCAAAATTTTTCACTTCGAGATTTTATTCAAATTTTTTAAATAAAAGTTAGTTTTTCTTATGTCTTCATCTTGAGATATTACTGTCTAGTACACACATGATAATCGAAATCAAATACAAAACCATGGACTAGAGATCAGTGCTTTCAAACAAAAATGTTGTACACTTTAGTTCCATAATGCGCTGGGACAAGACAAACAAATTTTTATTAATTCGAAATTTTTACTAATTTGAAGTCCGTTTTTCTCTGCTAAAGAAAAATTTTATTTCATTGATACCAATTGCAGTAATACTTATTTTGCAATAAAAATATTCAATGCTCGAATTTTTTTCGAGAGTTTTCGAAAATTTTTTTTGACTACCTGCGGCAAATAAAAAAAAGTCGGTATATCTAACCGAAAAAGACGGTCCAATGTTGGTACGTTAAACCGATGAGAGATTGTAATTTTATTGCACCAATTTTCACAATTAAATTGTAAATTGTGCAGTAATCAAAAATTGTGGCAAAAGAACTTACAACAACAACAACTTTTTCAATTAATATGATATGGACTGATAAATCTGAACATTATAAAAAATAGCATTAGAATTAAATAAAGCAATTACGTGATTATCTTTATCTTCACAGTCTCCAAAGATTCCGTAGTCTACAATGAAGGCCGAAGATTGTAGAGCTAGAAAAAATACATGACAAACTGAAGGTATATGCGGCATCAAGTCATTAAGATTATTTATTTTTAGCCCATCAATTGGACGAATAGGTAGGTAACGAAGACTCAAATTGGTGACTTCCCTGTAGGAAATTGAACCCACTTTTTTCTAACTATAAACTAGTTACTTAATAGTCATTGCTGACCTTAACAGTCACTATTTTTATTAACATGGAGATGTCCTTAGCTGAGCTTAAAATTCTCAAAAATACCAGTTGATCGAATTCCGACAGGTTATAGAATAAAAACAGAAACAAATTTTTATAAGGAAAGGAAAACAAATCAAAATATAAGTTTTCAAAATAAAAGAAGATTTTTACTTCAAAAATATGAACCCACTTTGCTTCTCAAGATTTATTTTTTTCTATTGCAAAATATTACAAAAAAGCAACCAGTTGAAAGTCCAATTTATTTTTTATGGTAGATTAAGTCTTACAATAAACATAACATTTTTTCAATACCTACCTATAGTGTCAAAAAATATAAATAAAGACTTTTCCCTAACTGAAATAGAATCCAACGGAACTGGCTATGAATCTTTTCATATTCTTTATATTTTTTTTTGCACCGAACTAAGCTTTTATCACAAAATTAAACAACATTTATTTTCTGTTAAATGTTCTACATTAATCTGATGATAAACAATTTTAGTTTCCAGCTCTAAATATCGTTTAGTAACTCAGCTCCAACATTATCTAAACGTGCCGACTAGCGTACGTTCTTTAGTTTTTAATAACTACGAAATGAAAATGAAAATACATTTTAGTGCCCCATAAAAGTGCGAACGTGTGAAATTTCCAAAGATAATATATTAGTACATAAAACGTGTAGTATCTCATACACACACACACACGCACACGCACACATAATCACGCGACACTTAATCGTGCGTAATCAATTTTCTTAAAACTTAACTCATCATTAAACCAATCGATTGTTGTTGTTGTTGTTCTTTATGTTGTTGTTTCGGCATTATCGGCATCATTCAAAAAATATTGAATAACTTTTCGAAAGTACTTTTTTCCACTCCATAAAAGAGTGGAGTGCTTGGAGCCTCTTTTAAAAGCATTCATGAATAATTTTTAGCTCTGTTCTCTAAAGTGCTTAATAAAGCCACACACACACACACATACACACACATACACACACTGACAAAATCCAGCATCTATGTATAAACATGCCCACGCACCCATAGCTAACCGTAACCACAGCACTGCCTGGCGTCTGCCACATAAGCAGCTAGCTTGCTCCGAACAACAACCCAACATCCTTCAGCGTTCGTGTGAAGCGCACTTGTCACGTTGATGAGCACCGCTCCTGACAGCTGCGCCGACAGACGCATTGTATAGTGATTAAGCAGATAATTGGATTCATTTTATACAAACATTTGAAAAGAGATACGCTTACCTACCCCTCCTCCTCCTCCCACCCACTCATCCCCCCTTGACAGAGTCATCAACACGGGGGCGGCTTCGTTTTTGGCGTCACTTTTCGGAGCTGCTTCTTCTTCGTCTTACGTTTGAGAACTGGAAGCAAGCTTTGCGGTCTGTTCAGTAATTGCTTTGTGGTCGGTAGGGATTTATATTGGCGTAATTTCGGATTTTTCTTTTTCTTTTTTTTCTATTTAAAGACTGTTTTTTTAAATGCTTTTTGTATTCGTACCGTATTAGTAGGATGATATGCTTTAAGTCAAAAGGTTCGTGTGAAAGTTCAATTGCTATGGCTTATTGTATCAAAATACTCTTGAGTATACGTATATGATTTAATTAACATGCGTGTTAGTGTTGTGGGTGTCTGCGAAATTCATTGAATCTTTGTTTTTCAAGTTTTTGGCAGAGCAACTTTCAACCAAATTTTACGGATGCATTGGATAAATTTAATTTGATTTGTGAAATGTTTACAAAATTTGAGGGATTAAGTAATTAAAAGTTTTAAATAAATAGTTTAACAATTCTGAAATGAGGCTCATTTACACAAAGCGTTTGGTTTTTCTGAATGCGTTGCTACTTAAAACTTCAGAACAACAACTCAAAATGAAAAAAGCTTTTTTGCATTATTTTTTGGAAAATAAAAATTTTGTGCTTTATTTATTTATGAACGATATGTTTATACTAGGCCATATAGCATAGTTTTTTTTGCAGGACATTTATGTTTTCATTTTTAAAACAAATGTTTTCAATTTCAATTGTCTTGCTCTTTCGTTAGTTGTTTGAAATTAATAATACTACTGTTTCACAAAATCATAGTATAGTTTTAGGGTTTTTTTTTTAAATTCAAAGTACAGAATATGTATATTAGAGTGGTTCCCATTTTCTTCGAATTTTCGAAAAATGACAACTGCGCCTCCGCACAGTGTTGGTAGAAAACAAATTTTAAATCATCCAAACTGGAATTTAAAAGCGTCATTTGGGGCTTTAAAACATCATACGAATTTACGGAGCGAGTTTTTAATGAGAAGTCGTTCAAAGTATGGATTGTCAAGGTGCGCTTAAGCTAAACTGTTAACATTTCAAATATACAATAGCTGATTTTTTTAAGACATATTAGAGAATTTTTTTCATGGACGGTCAAATTAAATACTACAAAGAATTGTTAGTTTGAAAAAAAAAATGAGATCAATTTATTTCACATTTAATGTATATAACATTGACATAAGTATTTATAGTATACACTTTAGAGCCCGACCGATAAGCATTTTCAGGCCGAAGCCGATGCCGAAGGTCAATTGGCAGCCTATTACTTCGGCCGACGCCGAAGGCCTATACCGAAGCCGAAGCCGATACTTAAATAAAAACCCTTTAAAACTTGTTTTTTCGTGTATTTTCATTCAAATTCGAGTATATAAATACACATTTAGTTTTTTTAGGAACTAAAAATTTATTTATTTGTTTAAAAGTAACCAAAAGAATTCACAAGCAAATTTGGGCCTCCTAGGTCAAAACTAACAGGTGCCTCGGATTATCCCATATATCACGATTTTTTTAAAATCCAAAATCAAAGGATTTTCTAGTTGATGGTAAATACGACCTGTGAACCTTTGAACTTTAAATGTAAAATTTTACCAAAATCGGTCCCGGATTTGAGCACCAGAACTACTTTTCATATCTGTTAGCGCAGCAATTTGGGCTACATTTCTAAAAGGTAGAATCCTTCCGTGAGCCTCCTACCCCTATATTTGAAATTTCATTCAGTTTACCAGGACCCCTTTTAACATAGACATCAGGGCGAGTATTAAGCTTCCAAATCTATAATTAAAATTCAGTAATCCACCCAGAAAATGTCCAAGGATGTACTTTGTGGCAGCTTTAACCCTGTGCCACGCAATTTGAGGCGAGATTCACTCAATATTCGATGATTACTAAGTTAAATTTTAATCATATTTTTTGTTTGGTGGGCCTCTTATGTCCCATTGGAAATTCCAATGGTTTTCGGTGTCGAAAAAATTAGAAAAAAAACCGAAGCCGAATGTGCAATTTCGGCCGATAACGGCCGAAGCCGATGCCGAAGCCGATTAATCGGTCGGGCTTTAATACACTTACATTTATATAGCACAGAACAATAGAGAATGTATTTGTGTAGTATTGTGCTCTCCTCCAATCATAAGCGCCAAAATGTACAAAAAAAATACAAGTACACTTTCGAGGCTTTCCACATTTTTACACTACCTTAACCCAGTTATAAAATTTGTGTGTTCTTGTGTAGTGCTGTACATTTTGCCACTGATTTTTGGAGGAAAGTACCAATCTTCTCGAGTACGCCGAATAGCGAATATTAAATAAACAAACAAAAATAACAAAATCACATAAAAAAATATAAGTACCATACATATTGAATATAGAAAATAGTTATTAAAAACAAAATTCGAGTAACTACTCAGGTCGACATATTTCGAAGTGTTACCTACTTCCATATCGTCGTCGTTCAGTGAAAAGTTACTAAGTCCCCAATATGTCACTTCTATTACGCGAAAAATGCTCAGACCACGACAATTCGATAGAAGGTAGTCCAAACTATAGTCTCTCATCAAAAAATGAGCAATAAGTTACATGCGACTGAGGTAAAGTGCATAAACTTATTTATATACGAATTTTTTTGCAAAAATTCGCAAGAATTGTCCGATCTTTATGATTTCTTATGATTCTTTATGATACAGGATAGCTAAAGGCCGCCACTAACACCTCTCATCAAAAAATGGTCAAGAAGTTGGACGTGGGTGAGCGAAAGTGGGTAATTCCATTTCTATGGGACTTAGTAACTTTTCACTGAGCGCAATATTGAAAATTGCCATAGAAATGGAATTACCCACTTTCGCGCACCCACGTCCAACTTCTTGACCATTTTTTGATGAGAGGTGTTAATGGCAGTTTCCATCTATCGTTTAAGCCCTAAATCATAAAGATCGGACAGTTCCCGCGGGTGTTGTAGCATTTTTATCTTGTACCAGAGTTGTTCTCAAAAAGAACACTCAAAGAATTATTATGTTTGGAGAAGATTTGCTGCAAATATACTACTTTTGAATACAAACTTAAACGAAAAAACAAACAAAAAACATTTGCTCCAATTTAAGCAGTTTTGCCGCATATAAATAATAAATTTGCAACAATTTAAAAACGTTTCCAATAAAAGTATTGCATTTTACTTTTATTGGAAACGTTTTTAAATTGCTGCAAATTAAAAACTAATTTCTAATAAACGTTTAAACGAATTCGATATAAGCTTTGTTTTTATCGACCAGAACGAAAGTAGCACAGTGGCACAGCGTGTATGTGTGTAACTTATAAACCTTACGTCCCGCGTTCGAATCCTGGCTGAGCTGAAAAGTTTTTTTTTTTTCGTTACTTAAACGTTGGTCTCAAACGAAACAACAAACGAAGTGTGTTTGTCTAATTTTTCGTTTCTTACGAACGAAAAAATTCTTTGAGTGAAGCAAATTACACTCTTGATACTTATCCAAACTCAATGCGGTCTTTTGCGGTAGATAGTGCTAAGCTTCCCTATCATTTTAAGCCTAAGACTGTTTGTATTCATGGGTTTTTGGATTTTTTTTTACGCTATCGTCAGACGTCAAAATAACGGTCTAGAACTTCTAGACTAGAAGTAGTATATAAAATCCAAATATTCTATGTACTTAGTATTATGTGAGGAGTATTATGTGCCTGGAAAGTCTCAAAGTTTAAAAAAGCAAAGTAGAATAAGTGCAAAAAACCATAAATATCCATTTTGAGCGGTCGCTCCCCAATACAAACAAATTTTATTTTTTGCGTACTACAGAAAGAAAATATTTAAAATTTTTGTTTCAAATTCCGAATTTTGTTCATTGTTGATCTAATTAATACTGAATGTACACTCAACATTTTTGTTTATTTTTCTTATTTAAAAAATTTTTTAATAAAGACTTTCTTGACGTTTTAAATTGAATGACTTAAAAAATCCTACAAGGCCTATTCAATTTAATATCTCATGCGAATGGCGAGTTAATTGTAACTTTGAATTCATTGTTTACCAGATCAAAAAGAAAATAATTCCAAATTCCTCTTTTCACAGATTTTTTTTAATAGCCCAACAAATAAAGGAAACAATCAGTCATTAAAGTATTATCAAATTCTTGAATCAAACAATGCCAAAACGATAAAGCTTTTGTACTCAGTGGAAAAAAAACAGCTTCGTGCTTCGTTTTCAATTTCAAATTACTCATACCTACACCATGATGTGTGTGAAGCCCGGTTTTCCACAATTGCTCACTCGCTCATTCAAACAATACAAAATCTCAGCATGTGGTGCAAATTTAAGTGCTTTTGCTGTTGGCAAACGAAAACCAAAAAAAAAAATAATAGAAAAAGAAATGAAAAAAGTGGAAAGAAATTTGACAATAAAATTCAGAAATTTATAGCCAAATAGCTTTTGTATAACTGCACTCACTGTGTGTTAGTTTTATTGTGTACGAGTGTGTGTGAGTTTGTGTGTGTGCATTAGAAGGCAAAATCGTAATTTATTTATACGTAGTTCAAATTCATTTCCCGCAGCTGAAAGAGCAAAAGTATGTTTTGTAATTGCCGCCACATGGATTCGTATGTCGTCGCAGAACCAGTTACTGGCAACTTTTTAAATTGTTCGTCCTGGATTCATTGAATCGTCAGCAGCATTTCGTTTAAAATTTCTTTCTTTCCTCTTTCACTTGTGTTTGGACAAATTCAAATATTTTACAAATTGTTATCGTTTGCAGTTGAAAAAATAAAATAAAATAAAAACAATAAAGAAAAAAGAACGCCTCAGCTTTTGCCCCTATCGCAAGCATTTCAATTGACGCCATTTTATGTGTCGGCGCGTGTTTGAATCTTTAGAAGAATGCTTAAGACCAAAACGACGGTATGGCATTAAACCAAAACATGGCCAAAGACAAATCGCTTTGCTTTGTGACGCCTTATCGTGCTTGCGTGCGTGTATGTATGAATGTGTGCGTTAGCGATAACCCCTTTAACAAATTGCCCCTGTAGTTTTTTTTCAGAGTCCCTTTGTTTCTGTGCTTTTTTTTCCTTCCCCATTTTGGTTTTGAAACAATTTGCCTTTGCTGATGGGCCAAAGTTTTGATAATATGTTGAATGTATGCTGGTGATTGTTGGTCTCTTGCAGATGATGGCCCAAATGTCTAAATGTTGGAGGCAGTTTTTAGTTTTCAAATCACATTTCTTGGCCATTTATCCTCTGACACAGGGAAATTCAAGAATCTGTTCAACTGAAACAGAGACATTGGGCCGTTGGTCACTTAAAAGTTAAGGCTCGTTAGTGAGTTTTTTTTGTTTTGCTTTAGAACATAACGTAGCGAATAAGCTACTAAAATTTTGCTAGGCCATTGAACTTACCAAAAGTTTCATACAAATTATCCATTCCAGCCACGTCTCTCCTCCATCCAATTAAAATCTTCCAATTGAAACACACAAAACATATTCATGAACCATCACAACTTAAAAGATATTTAAATATTTATTTTGAGTTCAAATTGGATTTTTCTTTTTACATTTGGTTTAATCTTTCGGTTTATTTTATTTTATTTTATTTATTTTAAATATTTTTTAATTTCTTTATGTATATATTTGTCATTTTTCTATACTCCCTCGCTTGCAATTCACATACACTTCGTATTTACAAATATTTGATTTAGTATATTTAACTTAATTGAAAATCAATTACTTATATATTTTTGTTGTTGTTGTTGACTAATTCATCGTTAATTTAATTTAATTATGATCACAAGTTTCAAAAAGGTTTAATGTATATGTATTAAACCAAACCTCACTTAAAACACTATTTACACATTTTGGCGGGATTTAGTTGAGTTAAGAATATTGAAAAAAAAACAAGTATTGAAGAAAATATACAAATGAAATGTCATCACAAAAGCTTTGAATGGGGGAATGAATCAAATTTATGATTATCAAATTTCAAATTTCCATAATAAAGTACCTTAAAAGCTTCAAATGAAAATGTGGTTTCATATCAAATGCAATTAAAAATTGGAATTTCAAGTGAAAAAAACGTTACAATTTCGAAAATATTTGATGTATTTTGAATGGATCCATAAGCATCAGTTTAGGCTTTTTACTTACGAACACCAATTTCTGATTTTTAGCTCTATTTTTTCCCATCTTAGTTCTCTCAATTTGAATTGAAGAGAACTTCCGGATCTCCCACATCATGAGTTCTTAAATTCGGGAAGAATTCAGGGCATGAAGGAAGAATTCAGGAGATGAACCTAGCATCTTCAACTAAAATTTCGAACTTCTATTGTCGATTTTCCATTACAAAATTCTTTAATTTCCTTAAATTCTTTGGATATTAATCAAATTAATCGAGTATATAAAACAAAAATCAAATAACAAATTTAAAATATTGAACTAAAAAATGTCCTGAAAAACTTTTGATTTTCGAAATTCAACTTCGATTTTAAATTTCTCTTCTTCTTCGTATTTTTATTACTGAAGTTATGTATAAAAGAATTAATAATTCCAAATGATCATAACAACGTGCCATAAAAGTTTCTAATGAACCGAGTGTAGTCATTAGGCTTGGATTTTATTGGCCAAAAGAGGAGGATAACGGGGTACACAAATTTCGTTTTTTATCTTTTACTACCGCGACTTCGCACGTACATATAAAATCATACATAGTTTTTTCCGCGATGGAGCCCTTATCGACAGTCCTTGGACTTCCATTGAACCCAACTTATTGCACCCAACTTTAACTGCCACGCCCATATTATGAACAGCCAACATTTTTAACAACCTCGTCCCATGTAGGACTCTGTAGCAGCTTTCAAAGTCCACTGCTGCATACAGGAAAGTCTACTTTCCACAGTCCACTTTGAGCTAACACGCCCACTTTTCGAATTGCCACAGACAATTTTGGAAAAATTCAAAACTCTGACTCAAGAATCTCTAACCATGGTCTCACTGAATTACAGCTTTCTAGGTCTTCAGGAGAGTATATAATATCTGACACGCAAATTTTTTAGACTGCCACGCCCCTTTTATCCAAATCGAAAATCCGACTCGGGTATCTCAAGCCATGGATGCATAGGGCATATACGCGAAATATATGTCTTTCCTCTCTAGGTCCCCCGGACAGACACACACTGAGATTTCATATAATACGATTTTTCTTATTCTGTGACGAAATTTTTATACCCCCACACTCACTGTGGCAGGGTATACTCACTTTGTCACAACGTTTGTAACGCCCATAAGGAGGCGTGTCCGGTATGGAAAAGTATATATATTCTTGATCAGTATCACCTCCTGAGTCGATTTCGCGATGTCCGTCTGTCTGTCCGTCTGTCCGTCTGTCCGTCTGTCCGTCCGCACGATAGCGGTCGCAGTTTTGGAGATATCGACTTGAAACTTTGGGTACATGTTTTTCTCGTGAAAACTGAGATCAAGTTCGAGAATCAGCCAAATCGGACAAAAACTGGGCGTTGCTCCCATACTCCGAAAAAAAAGGTAAAAATTTTTTATTGTTGTATTCGATTGGAAATGTTTAGAAACGTATTTTTGACATGGTCCGAGGTTCCGAAGCCACATATATAAGGGTCTAAATGGGGTCTTGAGACCAATTTTTTTTTTTTTTGTGGATTTAATTGGAAATTTTTAGAAATGGATTTTGGACATGGTCCGGGCTCCAAAACCACCTATAATTGGCTCAAAATAGGGTCTTGAGACCACATTTTTATATGTTCGAGGTACTTCTTCCTACTGTGTGGGGGTATTTCAACTTCGGTATAGCCGAAGATAGTCCACTCTCTAGTTTTTTTTTGTTTTTTTTCATCTTAGCATCATTTTTATTAGTCCCCGGATGAGCGACCGCCGGAAATGGATAATTATGGTTTTTTCTAATTAAATAATGTATTTTTTATTAATTTTTTGGTGGGGACTTTAGTTACCCCGATATTCCAAAAATGGACACTCTTTGCGCTTATTTTTTAAATATTTTTTTCCCCTTCATTAGAAAGCAACTTCATTAGAAAGCTCCATTAGAAGTCGATCAGCGAAAAAAAGTAGTTACTATTTCCGAATTCAAAAGTTAGAATTACTTTAAAATCGCTTAAGATAGATATTATTTCGAATTTATATATTCGAATTTTCGAAATTCTATTTGTAATTTCCATTCATGTCTCAAAACTTTCGACTTTAAATTTTTTTATTTTCGAAGACAAGAATATTTTCAAATGTGAATCGAATTGAAATTCGAAATTATATTTTAAAATTCTGATCTCATCCCTATTTTCGAATTTAAATTTTTGAATTTTCTTTATAAAAAAAATTTTAAAATGTAATCGAATTTGAGTTCGAAATTTTTTTTTCAAATTGTACTTAGAATTTAAATTTTCGAATTTTTGATATAAAAATAATTAAAAAAAACTTTTAAAGCACTTCGAATGAAATATGGAAATCTGAAAGAAAAAGTCTTGGTTGAGCATAAATAGATCGGGTCCAGTCGTAACTGAAACACTATTGCTTATTATACTCCATGGCAATGGTAAGGATTAGAAAATTAAATTATGTATAACATTACAAATGTGATTACAATTCCTTTGACTCAAATTCCAATTCAAATCCATTCATTGTTAATTCCATAAAATATTGAACGAACTCAGAAGCTCACAAATAAAACAAAAAGTTCCATCCCTGGCAAATACAAATAAATGAGTACATATTGCATACATAGCGTATTGTATCCTTCTCTAATATTAGTTTAACGAATATTTTCTTGATATGAAGTATAAGGTATTAAGTATAGCATTTATTATGTTTTCCAATCGCACCGTTCTGCACCCTATTCCGTAGTTAGTTGTATGAATCAATCCTTCATAGTTTCTTTTGTGGAGTGACTTTTGCTTCGTTTTGTTTTGTTGTCGAATGTGCAAAATTTAACATATTAATAACAATTTCCAAATGCAATAACAATAATTATAATTGAAAATTAAACAAGTACAACATGATCGTTTCGGGTGTAAGTGAGTAGAATGTATTCAATAACATTTCAACTAAAAGGGGAAGGTTTGGTTTTCATTTCTCAAAACATTTTGTAGTTTGAGGCTATATAACAGTGCATCGTCTTTGTAGTTGTTGTTAGTTTGTTGTTGTTGCTTTTGTTGCTTTTGGTTTTTGTTTTTGTGCGCATACGTACTTACTTAAACTAATTATGCAATTAAACATTCAATTTTATACAAATATATTTTCGAAATTGTACGAATACGGAATACGGAGTAGTAAGTTTCGTTTCATAAAAGCCAATTTACAAACAGTCTGCCTCTGCCGCCATCATCCCTTCACGTTCACACACTGTGCAATTTAATTAGCGCCTAGCAGAATGTATTTATACATATATATATATTAATTGAGTATTTTGGTCGTATGTAATGTAATTAATTTCATATTTATACATATGTATATAAATATATCTAAACACTAAGCAGCAAATACAGCATACATATATGAGACATTGTCCTCACCAAACGGACCATTTAGGAAGAAACACTCGTTTCCGTGTGCGTGTGTGTGTGTTTATTATATTTCCGACCAATTGCCAAACAATTCCCATTATTTACCTATATGCATTTTCACTGCTATTTACAAAGTTTTGATCAATTAGTTTTGTTTTTTCTGCTTTTTTTTTTTTGTTTTGTTTCATTTAGAAAATAATTAATAAACATAAAACTAAAACTAAACTATACATGCCAACTAGCTTAATAATGTAATAAGAGTAATCACGTTCTTGGTCCTTGGAAGCGACAGTAGGATCGGCCCATAATGTCTTCGGGTGGAATTGACTGATCGACTGGTGGAATTTTCAAGAGCTCCATTTTATCTCTTATCTGAAAGGGGAAGAAATGAGTGATGTAATGAAAACTAGAAAGAGAACTACATATGAGTCATTCAAAAGTCAAAATCGATTAAGTCCACTTTTCTGAATTTTTGATGTTATTGTGTCAAATTACCTGTATGTCACATAAAAGTTTATATTCCAATCCACTCTTCATAACAATTAGGATAAAGACTACTAACAGGGGTATTCTGGCAAGCTTGTAGCGGAGAAGGTTATAGAGATCAATATGACCAATATGAGAATTCAGAAAAGTGTTCCTAATCGATTTGAAAAATATAATTTTTTATCCATAATCCGTTTATGAACATTTGCAAACTCAACTTTGAAAAAATGTTACGCATAATCCCACTTTGACCCATTTATTAGTGGCTTTGGAACCTCAGATCTTGTCCAAATTGTATTACTAAACCAAAAAAACACATATTTGATTTTACTTTCCTACAAAACAGTGCCAGTAAGATAAACCTGAATGGTTCATGTAAGATAGCTGGCCAATTGAAAACTTTGACATCATTTAGCTTCCACAAATTGTATGTCTCGGAACTTGTATGAATGAGAACAGTGTTTGAAATTGAATTCCTTTCTTTCAATATTTTTTCTATGTATCACATCATGTGCAATATAATGCCAAACACATTGAACTGGGATATTCAAACTTTTGGCTTTGCCATTTTAAATGTAGAAAAAAATCATCTACAAATAATATACGAATTAAGTCACCTATGCTTGATAGAATAAATTAGATTACACATTGCGGAGCATTGCCATTTATTTCAGCTTAATCTTTGATATCAAATCAAAGGTGAACATGTCCACTTTAAATTTATTCCGAATCTAGGTGCCCCCCGATTCTTTAATTAATACTTATGTCTCACCTTCTCCGAAAAAAATTTTCAAAATGGTTATTATTTCCAAAAATATTTTGTGCATACTTTTAGGATGTGTGCTCTTTTGAGACATACAAAACAGTTTAAGCAGACCTATTCAACGCATATTATATGAAAATTTTGGGCATATAACACTTCAAATACAACTTTTACAGCTGATTTTTTTGGTTTTTGTGAAATCAGGTGGGCGCAACCCATGTAAAAACTAGAGAGTGGACTATCTTCGGCTATACCGAAGCTGAAATACCCCCACACAGTAGGAAAAAGTACCTCGAACATAAAAAAAATGTGGTCTCAAGACCCTATATTGAACCAATTATAGGTGGTTTTGGAGCCCGGACCATGTCCAAAATCCATTTCTAAAAATTTCCAATCAAATCAACCAAAAAAAAAAATTGGTCTCAAATCCCCATTTACACCCTTATATATGTGGCTTCGGAACCTCGGACCATGTCAAAAATATGTTTCTAAACATTTCCAATCGAATACAACAATAAACTAGAGAGTGGACTATCTTCGGCTATACCGAAGCTGAAATACCCCCACACAGTAGGAAGAAGTACCTCGAACATAAAATGTTTTCTCAAGACCCTATTTTGAGCCAATTATAGGTGGTTTTGGAGCCCGGACCATGTCCAAAATCCATTTCTAAAAATTTCCAATCAAATCCACAAAAAAAAAATAAAATTGGTCTCAAGACCCCATTTAGACACTTATATATGTGGCTTCGGAACCTCGGACCATGTCAAAAATACGTTTCTAAACATTTCCAATCGAATACAACCATAAAAAATACTTGAAAAATGTTTACCTTTTTTTTCGGTGTATGGGAGCCACGCCCAGTTTTTATCAGATTTGGCTTATTCTCGAACTTGATCTCAGTATTCAAGAGAAAAACATGTACCCAAAGTTTCAAGTCGATATCTCCAAAACTGCGACCGCTATCGTGCGGACGGACAGACGGACAGACAGACGGACATCGCTAAATCGACTCAGGAGGTAATGCTGATCAAGAATATATATACTTTTCCATACCGGACACGCCTCCTTATCGGCGTTACAAACGTTGTGACAAAGTTAGTATATCATGCCACAGTGAGTGTGGGGGTATAACTATATTATTCGACCAGTCCACTTTGAGAATATCCCACAACTCGTTTAGCATACTTTTTGGAGTTTCGTTAATACATATTTTATGAGCTTATATCATACAAGTTGGCCAGAGAGAGTAAGAAGGACAGACGGATAGAAAAACAGATTTGGACAAATATACGGGGAATTCCAGTGCAAATTGCAAATTGACACGGTCATATTTTGAACTGCTACGTCCCATTTTGGAAAACCTTTTAAATCCGGTTTTGAAATCTGTAGTCACGTTAACACAGAATATATTTCTGAAATTTCAGCTCTCTAGGTTTACTGGTGGGTTCTGGAAGGTGATGAAAGACATCCGGACCGACAAACCACACACTGAATTGCGATGGCCAGCCCTAAATGAGTCAGGCTATTGCTGACATTTCAGGCAATTTTTTTTATCAAATTTTTTCCCTTAACTTTTTACAAAATTTTTCTAACTTTCAACAAGAGAATCCTTTTAAATATTTCTGTTGTAAATAAGCAAATTCATTGTTAACATTTCCAAGGACTTGTTATTTTTCGTAGCTACTTATTTTCATACTACCGAAAATACTTAAGTTGCCTTCCCTTAAATATTTCTAGTAACAAAAGAACATTTTTTTCAAATAGTTACTAAATTTGCATGAGTTTCCAAACCAATGCCTACACAATGAATTATCTAAAAAAACTAGACCAAAATAGACAACAAAAAAAAATAGGCTAAACCAAAAAAAAAAAAATTCTTTCCATGCCCTAAAATGAATTATGGAGACAACAAAAACTAGTTCGAATTTTAAAGGGACACATACTCCTATTTATGTAAATAAATTGTCTCAAAGAAACAGAAGCGATACTGTTCCGGATACAGCAGCCAAATAGGGTAGACAGTTTTTATTTTTCATGTTTTGTGCCAATAAAAATTCAACAATGAAAATTCTTGTGGGCCGTAGTGGCTAAGTAAAGGCACTACAGAATTTTAGGGAAATTTTTGTGTTTTTTCCTTTACGAGTAAATAAAATAGTTCTTGGTTTTTTTGTACTCACTGGGAGGATACATTTTTGCATTATTGTTAAAGCATGACAACTGGAAGATCCTAAAAACTATTCCTCTGTCAGTTCTTCTTTAACCTAATTTCCTTCTCATTTCATACTTTTTATTCTCACACTCATTTGCAAAGTGTCAAAAAATCTATCTCACCGAAAGCAATACCCTCTCACAGCGTGTAGTGTCACACAAAAATATATTTCACGCCGACTGGTTGCCCAAGATAAAAACTGGCGTCAAAATAAATGTAGGTAGAGTAAGTATACTGTTCACATGTTCACATGTTCACATGTCGTAAGAATACACTGGAAAATATGCTGTCCCTTTTTCACTTTAAAGGATGTAAAAGTTTTTAATTTTGAAAGGAAGTAAGCTTTTGGTGCTTATGGTAGGAAATAATGCTTAATGCCTTTCAATTCGCCTACATCGACATCTTTGTAAGCTTGCTTTTGTTCACTCATTTTGTTTTTGTTGTTTTGTTGCTTTGCTGAAGAGCATATTAAGGAATACTCAGCAGAAACAATCATTTTAAAATGGCTGGCGTATTTCACAATTTTTACCATCTTAGCCATCCGTCCGTTCGTCTGTTCGTCTGTTCGTCTCATTCGTCCTTACAATGTCTCGTCGCTCCTTTTAGTATTTCGTAGAGAATGTGCAAATGCCAGCGTAAAGCCACATTATTCTTTATATATCCCCTTGAAAGGAATTTTCAACTGCAATAACAAGAATACATTCTTCCATTCACTATTACTGCCCTGCATTACGATTTGCTGCCGTTGGTGCTCAACAACTTGGCACTTAGTTTTGAAAATGGCACAGTGGAGCAAGGAAATTATAATTGTGCTAGATATAAGGCATCCATGTCCTTAGTTAATGGTCAATAGCACTTAGCTTGTAATTATTTTGCATTGCAAAAAAATGCATTCAAATTAAAAATAAATTAATTTTTTTTTAAATTTATTCCAAGGTAGGGATCTCATTTGATTGTGTGTGTGTGTTTGTGTCTTTTTCACTTCTTCTGCTACTCGACACTTTACTTACCGCTTCAACTTCCTTAAAAACTCGTATCAGATTTTTTCCCGCCAGCTTGGCAATATCCTCTTCTGACCATTTGTCAGACTCGAGCAGGGCAGCAAAAAGGTGAGGATACTTGGACACATCCTCCAAGCCTTTCGGCACTCTAGAGAAGAAAAATGTTGCAGAAAAAAAAAGAAAATGAAAAGAAATAACAGAAGAAGAAATGCATTTGTTAACACACAGAAGATAGTATAAGAGAAGAGGAAATATTTGTAGTAAAAGATAAGGGGGCTATGTAAAAATTATATAAATATATGTAACCGAAAGGTGACGTGGAGGAGCAGTGAATATACAGATTTGTCAAAAAATAACAAATTAGTTGAAAAGAAAGGATTTGAGGACCCAGGACATACAAGCTTAAGACAAATTATATTCCACTTAAAGTGAACAAAAGACTAGAATCTTGACTCACAAATTTACACCATCATAGCCAGCACCAATGCCCACGTGATCTATGCCCGCCACATCACGTATATGATCGATATGAGCTGGAAAATTGTAAAAAGAAAAATGATTAAATTGATAAATTGTTATGGAAGCCCAAAATAGAAATTAATTTGCAATTTCACAGAGATTGCATTAGGTCAAATAAAAAATCAAATTTTATCAAAAGAATCCATGAAAATAGAAATAAAAAAATATTTTTACAACACATCCAACACTCACCCACAACATCGCGAAGCGTGGCCTGTCCCGAACAGCTCACAAAATGTGGATAAAAGGCCACCATCACCAAACCGCCATTTATAGCCTGGGCAGTATTCAAATATGTAAGTAATAATATATAAATATGAAGCATACCAGCAAAAAATGTATTCAATGAAACATATTTTCTGTCGCTTAGGAAAATTAATTGCTCAAATGTCAATAGGGTCAATACATGGCCATAAATCAAATGCAAATACACGCAAAGAAAACAATCATCTACATTATATACAATATTTAATTATTAAAACATAAACCAATTTGTATTTTCTTTGTGTGCATATGTGTAGCTACTTGTCAACGCCTTGTCACACTTACAATTCTCTGTAGAACATGATCCGGCACATTCCGTGAACTATTGCATATGGCATGCGCCGAGGAATGCGAAAATATTACTGGCGCTTTCGATGCGCCCAATGCATCCAGCATCGTTGGCACCGAAACGTGCGATAAATCCACAATCATACCGAGCCGGTTCATTTCGTGTACGACAAGCTACCCGAAAGCGTTTGTATGGGTGTAGAGAATATAAAATTAAATTAATATTATTCATGAGTTAGTTTGTGGTGTGTTGTGGAATTCGGGGTATGTCTCACACTCACCTTGCCGAATTTCGATAGTCCCCCAATATGAGGATATTTACCAGGTTCGTCAACTTTGCAGCAATCCGCCCTGAAAGGGTGAATTCTTATATTAACAGGTGAGCCCTTTAAATTTGGGTGAAACTCATTTTTGTGCAATCACTCAATCCTTTAATCACTCAACAGAATAACCAATGCCCACCAATCAATCAATAGCTGGCCATTGCTTATCAATAAATTAACCTCATTAATTAGAAAAACTTTTACCAAGTAGTAAACATCATTGATGCTAGTCCATTCATTCTTTTCGAAAGTTAAAGTTTTCCATTAAGTTAAAAATACAATGCAAAAGTTTTACGACTTTAAGGTGCAACTTTACTATGCAAATTTATTTTGTATAAGCTCGTTTCAGAGGCTAGTTCAATACAACGTTTTCAAGAAAATCGAACAAGTTTCAGACGTTGTACACAGAAAAAAATCAATATACATCAATATGTTGCATTGGGGTGTTCTTGTCCTAACCACCATCATACATCAATATGATGTACTCATACATTATATTGAACACCAAAGTGTCAATATGACGTATAACCGCCATCATAAATATATATGATACATGAATGAATTCTTGAATACTTGCCAGTCAAGTTTGTTGACCTTTTGGATTTCCCTTAGGACGACCGTTTCAACTTGCCACCAATGTCTGGAATGCTTCACATGGCTAATGGCATGTTCAACTACTTCAATTTCAGCTACATCAAACATACAAATAAAAATGGGGATAGCCATAATCCAAAACTGGGCATAGTTAATCGAGAATTTAACTTCGTTAACCCGGTAATAGTTAATCAAAAATTTAACTTCGTTAAATTAAAAAGTTAATTACGTTGAAAAGTTAACTTCGTTAAAAGTTAAATTAAATAGTTAAATTTCCTATAGAAACCAAAAAATAATATTTTTTTTTACAAAAAACACATAAAAAATACTTTTTAACTATATTCAATTGAATGCCTGCACTCACAGACCCTTTTTCCAATCGGTTTCAGCAATGCATACAAGTTTTATTAGAATATTAAAAAATAATAATGAAATTAATGAAAATTGGTTAAGAACAAATAGCACAGGCTAACACAATGGCGTTCTCAGATTTTCGCCATTTTGAGAAACTTGAGAAATGGAAAATACGATGTAAACCTCACGATATGGCTGAGAACGCAATTGTGTTTAGAATGTTCTTAAGAATATAGAACACTTCGAAATATATTGGCCAGTGTATTTATTTGCTTTGTGAAATAATTTTTAAATTAAGTGTCAATATCAGTTCGAAAATAGTATGAATTCTTAATTTTAACTTTTTTTATATTCAATAATAAAAAAAATTTGTTGCTTTAAAGTTAACTAATGCTAGTTAATCGAAGAAATTTAAATTAACTAAATGAAAAAGTTAATGGTTTTCGAAATTAACTGAAACGTTAAAAGTTAACCAAAAATTTAACTTCGTTAATTAACTAGTTAATGCCCAGCTTTGCCATAATCTATATATGTAAAAGACATAATAATCTATATATGTTTGTCGCTAGTGGACGATAAAATTACTGCACCGATTTTCACCAAAACTTATATATGTGTTCTATGGGTCGTGAGTAGTGAAGTGGGATCGGTTTTGACAAGCTCACTTTTACCGCCCACAAGTTCGAAAAAACGTATTTCTCTCACATTTTTGCAGACACTTTTTTTTAGAGCAAATACCATATGATCAACAATTAACTTGGTTGCGGTTGCTCATCTGCGAATTGTTTCCCAAAAGTGGAGCTGCAACCTACCACTCCCCACCTAAACAGCGTTACCATATCTGCGGTTTCAACTTCGGTGAAATCATTACTTTTCGTTTTTAGGGAAAAAAATTTGCTTATGGGATAAGTTTAACAATGCAACTATAAAAGTTTTATAGGCCCAGCAAAGCGGGTCGGGCCCAGCTAGTTTCTAATAGAGCCCGACCGATTAATCGGCTTCGGCATCGGCTTCGGTCGTTATCGGCCGAAAATGCACATTCGGCTTCGGCTTCGGTTTTTTCAAAAATGGCCGAAGTTTTGGCCGAAGCTTTTCAATTTTTTTCCTTATTTTTGCGACACCGAAAACCAAAACTAATTTTTTACGATACGATTTTCTAGCCAACATCACATCTAAACGGTCTTACTGATTTTCTTGAGACTTGAATGTAAAATTGTGTAATTGATGGAATTTCCAATGGGACATAAGAGGCCCACAAAACAAAAAATATGATTAAAATTTAAATTAGTAATCATCGAATATTGAGTGAATCTCGCCTTGCGTGGCACTGGGTTACAGCTGCCACAAAGTACATCCTTGGACATTTTCTGGGTGGATTACTGAATTTTAAATATAGATTTAGAAGCTTACTACTTGCCCTGATGTCTATGTTAAAAGGAGTCCTGGTAAACTGTATGAAATTTCAAATATAGGGGTAGGAGGCTCACGGAAGGATTCTAGCTTTTAGAAATGTAGCCTAAATTGCTACGCCAACATATATGAAAAGTAGTTCTGGTGCTTACATTTAAAGTTCAAAGCTTCACAGGTGGTTTTTACCATCAACTAGAACATCCTTTGCCCATCACCAGACGGATTTGGGGAGTCCTTAAAAAACAGATACTTAGATGGATTTATTCTTTGAAGAATTCCCCACCATTTCTTCTAAATTCCCATTATTTTAAGCTTTACTCCAAATTTTGAAAAGTGATTTAAAAAATCCAATTGTTCTTACACTGGATGTATGGGATAATTTGAGGCTCCTGTTAGTTTTGACCTAGGAGGCCCAAATTTGTTTGTTAATTCTTTTGGTTACTTTTATTATGTGTTTAAATAAATTTTTAGTTCCTAAATGTGTTCCACTAAATGTGTATTTATATACTCGAATTTGAATGAAAATACACGAAAAAACAAGTTTTTAAAGGGTTTTTATTTAAGTATCGGCTTCCGCTTCGGCTTCGGTATAGGCCTTCGGCGTCGGCCGAAGTAATAGGCTGCCAATTGACCTTCGGCTTCGGCCTGAAATTGCTTATCGGTCGGGCTCTAGTTTCTAATATTGTTTAGATCATGAAGAACAAATAACTTTGATTTCTTAGAATTCTGTTGGACATCTTATAAAATTTTTACCGATTGGCCTTACTTTGGTCCTACGTCTCAAACTTCTCCAAATTCCTTGAAATTTTCCAAATATGGAAAAAAAATTTAGTTCAAACAGGGGCGGATTAACTACTTCTCGGTCATAAGGCTAACCAGTTAAAATTTCCAAAAAGCGAAACATTTTAATATTACAAAAACTGGAGAGTGAACTATTTTCGGCACTACGGCATTTAAAATACCCCCACACAATATGGCCCTTTTGAAGTACCTCGGATTTAAAAATAATTTTGTCTCAGCACCCCATTTTAACTCATTTATATGTAGTTTTGAGCCTCGGACCATGTCAGAAATCCATTTGTAAACTTTTAAATCGAATGCAGCAAATACAAAAATGTTAAAAAGACTTTTTCGCTTTTGTATGTGAGTCCCTAGTTTTTCTCAAATTGGTCTCACACTGCTCAAACCGCTACCGTGCAAACTGACAATACTAAAATTTTCAAGAAAATAACTGAAAATTTTTAATACGTTTGAAAATTTGTCCGGGAAATAAAAACGCTATTTACTCTTCCAATGTTCAAATTTAGAAGTTGCTCAACATTTGAAGTTTACAAATATTTTATGCAAATGTGTGCTGACATATTATTTACGAAGGGCTGAAAAGTTGACGGGCCTAAGGCTTTTCATGCTAAGTGCTAATCCGCGTCTGACTCTAATATACATCCTTTAAAGGTTAATTGAAATGTGAAATAATAAATTTATTTTCATATACATAAAACCAATTACATAAATTAAATGATCAAACGAAGTTTTCGTGGGACTTGAGGAAATCAAATGTCTTACCAACAGTTTTTCATTCGAAATTGAAGTATTTGTCAGCAAATTGACTTAAAAGTTTATGAAAGAAATGTAACGGAAGTTAATGAAAATGTTTTTATTGTTCGAAATCTGCTTTACTTAGTTGGTGTAATTTACTGCACACAGAAACATTTTCTATGGCCAACGTTAATAATAGTAACCTTTAATCTAACCACTTATCAAATCAAAGGCACCAAGAAGTGCTAAAAAAATCCCTGCCTTCAACTATTCAATATTTAAATGTTCACAATAGCATTCATTAATTCACTCATTCCGTCATTCGTGCAGTAATTAAGAATTTCCTTACCACGGCGTATTGCATGTGTGTGTCAGCGTCAAATACCTTGCGCCCAGTTGATAAAACATTCTCAGCACACTGAGACTTGTGCCTATGGCATGACCGCCTTCGACGCCTATGAGACTCGCAATCTTCCCACTTCGGTGGGTTCTTTCGATTCCTGGTAACAACCAAAAAAAAAAACGAACAAGAAACAAGAACAAGAAAACGTAAATTATAAATAATGAATATTCATATTGGGCCATTAATCATTCTCAACATCATTTTAATCATTATTAGTTATTTTTAGGTAATACACGTACACATGCATATAATTTGGGTTATATTTACCGGCGGCAGTAGTAACAAGTGTCATGTGATGCGGATACATATTTACTAAACGTCGTATCAAATCGATTTGTTCTAAGGTTAGTTGTACTGCATCGAGATGCTGGGATGAGCATGGGGCATAGGCGGACCAAAACTGGAAAGTGGCGAAATTAGTTTAACATTTCCAAAGAAAATATTTATGTTTAATTAGATCTAAAATAATACGTTTGTTGTACACTCACCTGAGCGGCCACCATTCCCTCTTTCAATCGCCTCAAATCCGTATGACTCCAAGCGCTCGATGACCAGGGCAGAATTTCGCGCAGGTCGCCGCCAAAATGGAAATCTTTCAATTGATTCTTTAAAAACTTTCGTATGTTCCAGGGAAGATCGTTGTGACTAAATTGATAGGTAATAGGTACATACATATGAGGAAATTAATTTTCACATTGACCCACATCCGGTGCTGGGCTAATAGACACAATCTGCTAATCAAGTGGTTGGAAAATTCCCTCTCGTGCATTTGTCTAATTTTCTCTGACTCTCTCGTATTATTTTGGAAATTTTATTTTCATTTGATGAAATTTTCATTTCCATTTCGGATTACCAAACAAATAAAAATTACAACAAAAAACAATGAGTTTTGGACTTCTAATCGGTATATGAAATCGGTAAACGAGCAATGTAACCACGAGCACACAATTTGAGCGGCAAAATAGCAACAGTTACCCTTTTCCACTCGGATTGGTTTAAGTACTTTTACGCCATGTATGTAGGTATGTAAGTATGTATGTGTTTACGTATGTTCGTACGTATATGTGCTGATACTAATCGCACACTTGTCCGGCTCCTATGTGCTGCGTCATTAGCAGTTTTGTTTGGTGGTTCGAAAAAAAACACCCAATTCCCAGGGGACATTGACCAAGTGAGTATGTATTTTTTTCTATTCGATAACAAATAATTGATATTTATGCAAAGTGACGATGTGACTTTAGAGAATTTATAAAATTCTAATAAAAAAAAAAATAATGTCACAAATTAGTACTCAGGGGACACTTCTATTAATATAAATAAAACGATAAAGAATAAGAATGTGGTTGCTTTAGTTTCACTAAAAAAAATTGTATTCAAATCAAATAACAATTTCGTACTCACCCATCGATTAAAGGTACTTCTTTCAACACATTCTTCACTCTCTGCATGCGATAGTCGAAATCGTTGGCCGAACATTTTAGTATTGGCAACACCAATGGAAAGTATACAAAAGTCAAACAATTCAAGCCACAAAGAACGAAGCCTTTAGGTAGCTTCCGCGATTTCATTGCAAGTGAAGTGTTCACGGTAATATCTGTAAAAAATAAAAATACAAAATTTAAATTTAATGAATCAACTGCAGGTAATAATTAATGACACCAAATTAACTAAATCGATTTGGTGAAAGTCATCGTAGAAAGTTCATATTTTACATGGTTTAAGGCAGTGGGGGCCGCCCAGAACCGGTTCCGGAATCAATTCCATTCATGGAACCGAAACCGGAATGATTTTATAAATTCTAGGAACTGAAACCGAAATTGACATTTTTTAAATCTGCTAATCGAAAACGGAGCCGAAACCGATAGATATATTTTTAAATCTGAGAGTCGGAAGCAAAACCCGAACGGATATTCGTTTCGGATCTAGTATACACCCAGAGAAAAAACAACCTAATATCTAAAAAAAAACCACCTTAAAACCAGTTGAAACGTTAATGAAAGTCTGGTAAAGTTGGAAATTGTAGAAACAGCTACGAACGATTTTATTTTCAATTTAAAACTTAAATTAAAAAAAAAAGTAGTTTTCCGGTTATTTCAAAAATTGTCCAATTTATATTAAGTTTGCCAGACTTTGATTTAAAATCGTGCAACTTTGTTTCAAAGTTAAAAATAATTTAAGTTTAAGTTTTTTTTTCACTTTATTTCAAAGTTGTTTTCATTAAGTTGAAAAAAATTAAGGAGTAAATACGATCGTACTTGATTTTACTATTTGTTTTTTTTCTCAGTGTACAGTTTGAAAAATACTGAAATTAAAAAATTTGTTTTTTGTTTTTGTGGGTATGACAGTGGCTAGGGCGGCATTTTTCATATCCAATACCCTTCCGTGAACTACTTAACCATAAGTTAAAGTTGCCAACAAAATTTTTAATCATCTGGTTACAAAATATTGAATCCGCCATTTTGAATTTTCATTTTCTGACATCAAATTCAAAATCAGTGTCTTCAAAAACACCATTTTGTCAAGTTTCGTTTGGAGGCAATAATATATTGAAATTTTGGCAGCCATATTGGATTTGCCGTTTTGAACTTTTAACTTCAAATTCAAAACCAGCCACCCCATAAATCTTTAGCCCATACCAGCGTTCTCACTCTACTCCTATCGAAGTAGATCTACTACTCTCGCGACAATTTTTAAATTTCTACTCCTCTACTACGGTAGTAGACAGGAGTACCCCCCTCAAGATATTTTCTACTACTATTGAAATCTACTCCCCAAAATTTGATGTTAGTTTCATACTATGTAAAACTACTCCTCTTTCTTCAAATCTACTCCACTAAAATCGAATATCTACTACTCTCGTGTAGCAAATACTGAGAACCCTGATGTATACAGTTTCGTAAAATATCACGAGTTTTGAAGTTTTTGCAGACATATTGGATCAGCCATTTTTAATAATTGCTTATCCTATGTCAGGGGCGTAGCGAAGGGGCGGTTTTGTGTATTAAGACCCCTGTATAAACATTAAAATTTTAATAAATTTTCTTGTCAAAAAATTTCTTGTTCGTATTTACATATTGAAACCTTTTTCAAAACAGTTGGAAATGAAAAATATTTTTTCTTGTATCGAAATGGATTTATATTTCCTTGTTTTACAATTCTTAAAAATAGTTTAATGCTATAAGGTTTTTGCCACACAGTTACAAAAGAACCAGAAGCATATCCTGAGTCGATCATCTCATGCTGTTGTCCAAATGTATCTGGACAATAACATGAGAAAAACCATATGAAATGACCGATTAGGACGTGATTATTTCATTTGGTTGGAAACTATGCCGGGAACGGAATATGACTAGAACCGGAACGAAATGGAAATGGATTACACTTGGAAATGGAACGTTAATAGAATGGAAAAGGAAGGGAAACGAAACGAAATGAAATTGACTGGACTGGACTGGGACAAAATAAAAATTAAACCAAATTGTCTTGAAATTATCGAAAAAGTCACGATATTTTAGCTTCGTTCAGTCCGAAGATATTTCTCTTACTTTCATTGAAATTTTCACAAGCCACAATGGTCTATTCCATGCAACTTCTTAACGAATTTCATGAATTAATCTGTAGTTCCCTGTAATTATCATATCATAATTAGTGGCGGCCGTGGTGCAGTGGCTAAGACCTCTGCTTCACGATCGGAAGGTATCGGGTTCGACTCCCACCTGGGGCAAGGCATAAAAATGTTTTCTGTTTTTCTGTGTAGACCGCCACTCTCTCGCCAAGTTCTGGCAATCTTGCGAGAGTAACTTGCCATGAAAAAGCTTCTTCTTTGGGAGTCCCGCCGTTCGGAACCGGCAATAAACTGTAGGTCCACAATTATCATATACACTTGCCCATGATAATTGCATTAAGAAGCTCGGCCAAAATCACTCGAGGGTTGTAGCGCCAATATATGAATGAATGAATGATAATTGCAGCTAACAGCATGTGGTATCACAATGGACATAATTTGTTCTAAGTGTGTCGATGTTCCTGCAGCCACCCCAACCTGCCCTAACCTAGCTTATGTTACCCTCGAAAAGTTGTAACGAAAAAGTTAGAAGTAAAAATGTTTACCCGTGTAGGTCTCCGAAGAAGCAAAAAAGTCAACAGAAGGGTTTGTAAAATTAATAGGGATACTTGAGATATTCCTCTATTATTAAAGGCCGTAGCAGACTATTCAGTGTAGTGCCTAGTTTATATCAAATGCCACACCAACGTAAGTCCATTAAACAAAGCACGACCAAATTTTATTATCTCAAAAAAAAGGTTGTACTTTTGTGAAGAATTATTGGTATGGGAACTGCCACTTGCCCGATTCCCATATACTTTTGATTTATCAACCAACTGACTAATTGCCGCGTTTCAGACATGTATCTTATCCAAACCGTGCTCTGCAGATTTATTACACGCAAGAGTAATTTCCTGCCCACGGTGAATCATTGAAACTCCCTGCCCCTAAAAGTATGCACTAGCTTTTTATTTTCCTTTCGCAGACTTTCCTCAACTTGAATTGTGTCACCGGTGGAATTTTCGTTTCGTACTACCAAAAAATTTAAACTGATCAAAGAGCATCTATCCATCGTGGCACCTTTCCCTTTTTCATTCGAGGATGTCGTTTGTTGTTTTCCCAGAATTCCTTGGCTAAAACCGTAAAAGTTAGTGTCGCAGAAAATCCCCAAAGGTGGCTCTGTTCCTTCGGTTCGTTCGTTGTTGGTTGGCAAATGTGGTAGCCATGGATTTTGAGGAAATGATTATGTGTGCGACAAAGCGCGAAAAAAATATATATTCTATGTGAGAGTATATACGAACGTATAAGAAAAATGTTTATTACGAAAACATTCTCTGCATACAGTAATTGAGTTTTATTATTGTATTTCTTGTATGTTGTCGCATTCTCGCATTTCCACAAAACACACACACACACGCACACACACACTCGAATACGCTCAGCACAAAGAGAAGTGTGTCCCCGAAGCGCCCAAAGCGCGATATAGGGTGGCGGACACTCTGCGAAAAGGAGGACATGGTTTTATTTTTGTTCTTTCGCTAAATGGAATGAGTTGGTCACGTTATGTACACATTCATATACACTTCCACAAAAAACCACAGCTCATGAAAATTTAAGAATATATTTACTCGCTTCTCTTAAACACAACACAAAGAAATTACAATAGCAATTCCATTTGAAATTGATATGAACGAAAAAAAAATAATCACGGTTTGGGCATGTTTACTCAAATTTACGGCAAATGCGTAGGTTTTTTTTCACATTTTTTTTTTGAATCAAGTGCATTTTTATTTTGATAAATCTACTTTCATTACAATTCAATTCAATTCAATCAATCACTCGTTTTCACATGAAATATTCAGTGGCACTGTGATGCGATTTGCATATTTTTATAACAAGTAGGCACACACACACATACATATATTTGTAGAGTTGATATTCATTATTTTCAGCACTTAAATAGTATTTGGAAAATAATTTAGTGCTGCTACTACTCAATTTGCGATTCACAACTGAAACACGAATTTGTCAGACATTAAGTTTCAGTTATGCGGGTTTTCCACTTAAGCGAATTTTGCATAACAGAAAAATATTTCACTAAAGCGAAGTACGGTTTAGGCCAAAATTATGGGATAATGCCAAAGGCCAAGCCAGGATTTCATTTCATTGCACGTAAAATTTATGGATCAGTGAGAGACCAAACTTCATTTTGTATTGAAAAAATATAAATTTCAATTGAAATAAAATTTTTAGGACGTGTTTCATTTATGCGGAGTTAAATTGGTATAAATTATTGATTTGGGAATGAAATTTTGTTTCAGTTAAGCGGGTTTTTCAGTTAAGCGCGTTTCAGTAAAGCGAAATAATTTGTATGAAAAAGGGGGAAAAAATCATTGGGATCGAATTTTTGTTTCACTTAAGCGGGTTATTCACTCAAACGGGTTTCAATAAAGCGGGCTCGACTGTAGTAGCGCCTTAGACATTTTCAAATTTGGCGCGTCAAAGAATACCACATCTACCTCATGTACTTTTCATCTTTGACGACCCTGAATGAAATTTACTGCAGAACATACTGGAATTGGAAGAACATTTTAACACTTTCAGTGAATTATATGGCATTTCTTTAAACAGGATTAAAATTGACCATTAAAATATAAGGTAGGGGTAAACACGTTCTACAAAGTAATTCACCGTCCGATTTTATCTAAAACGTTCACACTAAAAAGTTTGACACTCAACGTATCTTTTTCTTTCAGTATATTCATATTAGGCAAGTGCCTAAGAAAAAGAAAAAACTTCCAGTAAAAAAAAAAATGCGCTCTAAATTCAAACGGAAATGCTTAAAATTTGAATAGGTACCTATTATTGTCTCTCTTATTCATTAGTCTTTGCATATTCATTAACAATTTTCTATTCTATTTCAAAAAATTCAGAGTATAGTTTTGGTAAAAAGTGTGAATAAATGTATAATACCCTAGCTAGTAGCTACCCTGCAGCGTGAAGAACTAGTACAAAACTGGTGAATCACTAATTCTCAGAAGTCAGTTCCTACTACTTTCGCACTTAGTATGGGCTTGTCCTTCGAAGGTGTCAATTACCTTCCCGCTGCATAACCTCTTTCTAGTGCGCGCATTAATTCTAAGGGAATCAATATTTCACTCTTGCTTAAGTGAATTACTAGTGCGTTTCTGTCTACTGTGGTACGAAAGGTTACTAGTTCGTAGGTACTAGTACAAAAATAGTGCGTGGATGACAATTATTTACGGGGATTTTATAATATAGATTAGTCAAAGGCACATGAAAACTCAATTTATGGAAAGGATAAATGTTCCAATCTTCAAAAAACCTTAGAAAAATAGTTTTTTAAATAAGAAAATACAAAAAACTATTCGTAAAAATTCCTCTCCTTTCAAGTGTTACACTCTTCCAAAGTTGAACTTTATTTGGCGAGATTTTAATTTCTCAAATAAATTTTTTTTACTTGCTATTTCGGTATTTTATTTTGGTATTTTATAGGGCAGAGTACTAGTATTTCAATTAAAACTTTGGAAATGGAACAGAGCTCGGAGTTGGTGAACAGAGCATTCGAGAAGGGGGATTTTGACAAGAGCCACTCTAACAGCGGCATTTGAAAAAAAAGTCAGCATACAATTTTCAATCTGGCAACGATATTTCAAAATATTTTAAAATAACAGTAAAAAATTTTAACACAAAATAGAATCTCGATTTTTTGTAAAATTTTGCTGTGATAATTTCAAATAAGCCCGGAGCAGAGCTGGAGTTCAAAATTGGCCTGCTGCAAAGCTCTGAATAAAAAATATGCAATTCATTCTAAGTGGCAACTCTAATGTTATTGTTTACATCTTGATCATGTGGTAGCTGCCGTTACTTTAATAAAATCGATACCTTAAAGCACAATCATCTTATGTCCATTTCCATGAAAATCGAGTTTTTGGCATTTTCAGTTTCCTGAGAAGAAGCTGCATCAGATGGGCTATAGTGGTTTGTGGGAATCGTGATGAAAGTAATTAAAAACTGAGGAAATAAAACCCATTTCCATTCAAAACATACCAATTTGAAATTCGTTTTTCATTTTATAGAGTTTTGAAGAAATGGACATAGGATGGTTGTGCTTTAAGGTATCGATATACAGTATGTCCGCACTGTTTCATATTTATTAGGGGGTGTGATTATGTATGTACAGATAATATTGCGCCATCTGTTGCTTAAATTCAATGAATTGCGGCAATTAATGATTCTTTTTCATAGAAGGGGTTTAGCCCTAACCTCTAAACCCCTCCTATCACTTTTGAAAAAATTTAGAAATATCCTTAAGTATTACTCATATATAATTTCGTAAAGATTAACCAACGCTTATTATTTTTGACCTCTCTTACTATCAAGACGTTACACTGTGCGTAGGTTTGAGCTACTTGCAGGAGTTTTTGTAAACAAATGAAACGCAAACGTGTCTATGAATTGAGGCGTCTAGTTTCATAGTGGATTTAGTCCATTTGTTTCTCAAACTGTGTCTGATTTGAATTCTCACTGGACAGTTCTTTAGCCGATGACGAAACACTGAAATTGTGAGGTAAAATTGTGAGCTAAATATTCGACAGCAGGTGAAATTGTTTAAAGACTCCCATGGGACTTGTTTGACTTAAGCCAACTTTAACTCAACATTTCTTAAAATTTATATTTAATGACATAATTCACTTTGGAACTCAAAATGCCAGGCGAACTAAAATTCCACTCTGCCCACTCTGCGAGTTGGGAATGTATTCATTGATAAAATGTATTCATTTTAATTTAAGATAAGTCCTGATCCGACTCATTTTTGATTAGAAAATGTCCATAACAAAATTAATTCAACACCCACACCACCTCATATTTCCATTTAATAGGTACTTAAGAGTGTTCCTGATGAGATACTGTCTGGTCGGGGCCACTCATAAAGTACAGACAGGAGTCTATATGTATAAGCAAAATGAAATATAATTTAACATGCAAGCATTGTGGCAAATCTTTTAAAAGAATTCACTCTTAGTCGGGAGAGTTCAGCCAGTCCCTCCAGAGTTCCCAAGTATTTTAAATGAGTTGTCGAGAGTTGCTTCAACTTAATTTTATACCAAAAAGTTCACAACATATCACTCCCATCCCCCTGACCGCCTTTATTGTCTGACTGACTGACAGTCCCAACCCACTTTGTGTAAACACAAAAAATCTCATAAATTTTAGAAAGGCTTTTCAATTGCCTTCTAAAAGTCCCACGCTCATTTGGTTACTAAACAAATACTTTTATTTTTATTGAAAATTTTGAAAATATTTCACAAAAAAAGTCATTCCCATTCGCCCAAAGGACACTTACCAAAAGTTGTAATTATTGCTCATTTTCCATGTTATATATCCACATTATATAATATATATATTCATGTTATATCCATACATTCTACATGTATGCATTAAATTGTATTACATTTCCACTAAATTTCACTTTTTTTTCCATTAAACAACCGAAAAAAAACGTTCATGTTTTCCTTACTCATTTCGTATATGAATATGAATCAGAGGGTCAAAACATTTCATTTTCACTTCCTTCGCATATATACTATATTTTGCATATACAAATAATATTTGCTCTCGAGACGAAACCCTCCAAAATAAATTAGTATTGACACAATATGTTTGTATATTTATCCATCAAAGCCTTTTTGTACACTTTCAGGCATTTCATATTCCTCATTCTTTAAACATTTCGATGAAATATTCACACTTATGCCGAAATTATCTAACGAAATCCAAATGGGTGGTTAAAACGATTTAAATTCCGACTTCGATTCGGAGAATTGCGGGGGGGGGGGGTGGTGTGTGGCTGTTAGGCGGGCTGGGAGCCTAACAAAAGTAACACATTTTTCTTGAGGAAATTACGATCAAAAATATATATATTTTCCGTATCACGGAGCACTTAAACGTATCCAACAGCACCGTTCTGTGTCTCAAAGTGAACTGCAGCGTACAGCGTGGCGTAGAAGAGACAACATATACAGGACATGCCAAAATACAAAATACCAGAGCATGAATGTCTCGGGGAGACAAGCGCGATGCAAGGCATTGTTGAAATCGAAGAGCTTGCCAACTGGCCGACTGACGAGACGACTATTGGCAAGAGCAACAATGTTTTTGAAACGGGAAGAAGGTTAATATTTTCTAAATTTATTTCAAAACATAATAATAACAAATAAAAATTAATTATACACTCAAACAAATTTATGCATTTATTAAGAGTAAAAAAAATCTAAAAATTAATTTTTAGCTTTTGCAAATATTTGCGTTTAATTTAAATCTTCAGTGTATAAAAGTGTTATTAACTTAATTATGTCAATTAAAAAAATCTTTCCACATTGTAGGTATTTAATAAATTAATCAAATGCTAAAGCTGCAAGTAACAGAAAAATATTTTAAATTCATTTTAAACCGTTAAATTTGTTTCCTTAATATTATATCTAAAAATCACTGAAAAATACTTGAAATTTTCATATAAAATATTTTTTCTATAAAAAAAAAAGCAATTATTTATTAAATTATAATTCCAGAGCCATTAAGAGAGGGAGAGTAACGCCGAATGGTTATAGGAGCCTGCGCACATCTAGGGAGGTTCTCCAAAACAACAGGAATTCGTGGTCTTTTGCGAGTAAATCAAATACTGGTGTATATTGAAAAGCTGAGGCAACAGCTGATTTACAATAAGCAGGTCAGGAATAGCAGTCCAATCACCTACATAACGAAAAATACTGTTTTTGCTATACGGGTTAAATGTGAAAGCTCTTCAGTGGATTGAATTAATATCATAGAAGAGAAGAATACATTTATTTAGTTCTTTAATAAACAAATTAAGTTAAAAAAACTAAATTATTATTAATATTATTAAAATTAAAAAGTTGTTATATAAAAAATAAACTTGCTATACCACTTAAATCACCGATACCAATTACCTTTAGTTTGAATTCTCTCAACGGTTTTCTACTCGCTCTTCCTTGCGAATTTTAGTTTTTCTCGTTAAATCCAATAGCAAAGATTCCAACCAAACAAGTTCTCTAAAATTGTATGTAGATGGCGCTTATTTTTGTCTACACCTAAAGAAATTATATTGGATGTTCAATAAGGCATTCAATCCCGGGATCCCGAATCCCGAAATCCCGGGATCCCGGACTTTTTCTCAATCCCGGAAACCCGGGATTTTCAGTCCGGAATCCCGGGATTCAAAAAATGCATTTTTTATGCATTGTTTAAGATATTTTTGACGTTTTTCCACAAAAATACTTTTGTGCATTTACTTTCAATCTAATTGGTAAATTTAAAAAACTCACTTTTGTAGATTTAGTGCTACAAAACTTTAGAAGATTTTTGTCAGTAACGGTTAACAAACAATTTTTATCGATCTGAATAACATTTTTTCAATTTAACCAATTTCTTTTTTTCAAAAAAGTTATAAGTTTAAATTATTTTGTTGACCGTATATTGAAAACTTTACGAATCGGATAAATGGTTTTGTGTGTGTTTTACTTTTGAATGGACACCAATTTTAATAGTTTTAAACAACAATTGGTGTTTCCGTTCCCAGACTAAAACTACTGAAAGTTAGTTTTTCGTGTTTAGCATGAAATGGAGTTGGCAGAATTTTATAATTATATTCGGATTCAGTGGCAAAAAAAATAATTTGTCAATCTAATCAATCTTATTTAAAAAGAATTACTTTTTGTTTGACTATATTTATTTAAATATTATTTGTTTTGTTTAATGTAATATTTATTAAATATGTTTTCTTTGTCGAATTAAACTTAAAATATTGTTGCAACAATTTTTTCTTTAATTTTATATTAACTATTACATTTTATTGGAAAATCCCGAAAATCCCGAACAAATCCCGGGATCCCGGGATTGTGATTTCAAATCCCGAAATCCCGGGATTTTAAAAAACACTTCGGGATTGAATGCCTTAATGTTCAATAAATATTTTCACAAATGAGCAAACCAAATAGTTAATGAAAACAAATTTAAGAAATAGTATACTTACTTACTTTTTTTTTTTAATTTCTCATGAATTATAAATTTAAAACTAAATCTTAGAATATACCCAGCAAACATTTATTGAAGTATTACGTAAGTGTGTTTGGAAATTAACTTAATTCCAAATCAATTTGTAAACGTTGTACAAGTTTTTGGAAATTATTTGGAATTTATGCTGGAAATTAACCTGATTCCAAACAAATTTGTAAACATTTTATAAATTTTGAAAATGTTTGGAAATTAACTTAATTCCAAACAATTTTGTAAACATTTTATAAATTCTTGGAAATCGTTTGGAAAAGGTTTGGAAAATTTATCACTTTGAAAACACTTTTTAGATATATTTTTTCACTTTGTTTTTCAATCATACATATTTTGAAAAATATTTTTCATTGAGGTGCGAAGGCGATTTCCATTTTAAGACGATAATTATAATTACTGATAGATATCACAATAAGTAATTGCAAACTTATTAAATAAGTCGAAATCATTGAAAAAGTCCCCCAAAGCATAAAGTAAGGAGATTGTCGAATTATTAATGGCAAAACGATCCTGTCGAAATAATTTGAGTTCAGTCGCCGGAATTTCTTACAGCTCCAATCCCCGAAGCCATTATCAGGATTTTCAAATTTTCTCTGAAGATTCTTTTAGCGGCACCTCAGAATGTTTGTCCGATGACGAAGAAACAAACAGATCACCGTGGCAGTGAAGAAGACTTTGTCGAAGCGTCCAAATCCTTTTTCCAGTTTACCAAAAACAGGCAAAAACAACGCCTCCAGTACTCAGAAAAAAGAAATTGTTTCAAATAAATTTAGATTTAATTTTTAAATTTGTTTTCACCACGAACTGACCCCATGTTTAACTAATTATTGAATTTAATTTATAATTTTTATCATTAGCACTTGTTCAACTATTTATTGAATTTAACCATCTTCATTTAACTCTGTACAAACTGTTTTCTTAATTAAATAAAAATCAAAATTAAAAACTGTACCGCAGCTTTGTTTATATATGTAAAGTGTAAAGAAAAGGATTAATTGGATTACAAAACATTAATTAACAAACATTACAAAACATTGTTTTACAAGCCTAAATTGTAAGCTTACAGTCAATGCTCCTTCTCGCTTAGTGTATAATAAAAAATCATTGTTTTGTAACACTTGTTTCCAAACAAAACACTTACTCGAGTAAGCTTACAAATAACTTATTTCCAAACCAAAATGTTTGCTGTGATATTATCAAAAATTTACCTTTCACATAATGTACATAATATATTATATTAGATAAAATATATTTAAAATATCAAATATATAAAAAAAAAGGTTGTACCGATATATGACTGGTTGGTAACGGACATATCACCGCCCAGCCTTAACCGTTGAACTTAGAGTTCTGAAAATTGTTGTGTTATGCTCTGGTGACACCCTGGCGTCATTGAATGGTTTACTAATAGTGTCATAACTTCGGCCCTGGTGGATCGATTTTTCTGATATTTGGTGAGTCAGAAAATTCAAAATGGCGGATCCAAATTGTCGGATTCAATATGGCGGCTAAAATTACTAAAACTTAAGCTCCTTTTTGGGGTCACCGATTTCGAATTTAATGTTATCTTTGGTCGGGGAGTTCACTTGGGGGCTCCAAGGTAGATTCATTGGAGAGTACAACTGTAAGTACACGCCCGAGCAACGGCGAGTTATTAGGGTAGTATTAAGTAAAAACTTTTATCTTTTGCGGGATTCAAACACGGACCTCATGGTTCGTAGCTCTGTGCTCTATCCCCTGAGCTAATATCTACCATTCATGTCGATAAAATCAAAGCTTTTATGTTCATAAAATCTGAAGAAATTTGACTCTTTTCTGAGTCATAATTCTCATAATATTGTTTGCAAGGGGTATGGGTGTGAAAGCCGTTATCAGTACGGGATTCGCTATAAGACATAAAGATATCTTAGTTAACCTAATCTACTGTAATATAGTCCGAGGCACCGATTATATTACACCTCTTCTTGATTTCTCCTTCAAATTCGGTATTGTACTACCGGATAGAGTCGATTGGAAACCGTTGTGTAATACACTGAACCAAAAATTGTTCCTTGTACCAATGAACGTCGATCATACACCCGTATTCATTGGCTGTAAGGTTTTTTTTCACTGGCCCAATGTACAATTACGCTCCGTGAGAACGAAGTGTAATGTCGCCTTATGCTGGGTGCCAGGTCATAGTGACTTTGTGGGAAATGAACATACGAATGAACTGGCAAGGAAAGGTTCAGAAATGATTCTTCTTTCCTCTGACGTGTCTGTCCCACAGAGACTTACGGTGCCAACATAAGGCAAACCATCGATGGTCAAGTCGTTCAACTTGTTTGGTTTTTAGTTGGCTCTGACCTTTCATTAACAGAGCAAGAGTAGCAGATCACTGGACAGAACGAACATACGAATATTGACCGGAATAATTACTGGTCACTTCTTCATCGGATGGCATGCCCAGAAGCTTTTCCTTTTCAGGGGTTGCGAAGATCCTGATCTACGCTTCTGCAGCACTTGCAAAAATACATAACTCCAAACAATCAGTTCAGCCAAGTCACAAACCATTACCAACTACCAAAATCTGCCGCTGAAATGTCAATTAAACAAACTCAAGTACAAACTCACTTACCAAATTTTGAATGGAATTTCAACCGAACACTCATTTCTACCTGTTCCCTCTCAAGAGTTACCTGGCTAAACTACCTGCCCGACAGCATTGAATTGTCTCTCTCTGACGGACTTACCTGTCCAAACTGAACGCTGACACACTAACTGACTCACATCGTACTAACCCAACTTGGCACTAAATTTGTTCACATTGGCTGTTATCTCGTTTCTACGTGCCAGACAAAGGCGAACGAGCGCAGAGCGGCAGTGCTAACAGAGCTAACTGTCGTTAGACTGAGGTTCGTGCGAGCGCAACCAGGCACATAAACCTCAGTTTAAATTTGGTTCGCGACCGTGCTTGACGCCTCAAACGGGTAGCCAGGAATTTACGATGAAAGTGTGTGTTACCTTAGCCTTGTGTTAGCCATTATTGTGTGTAGAAAGAAAGAAAGAAAAAAAAACGCCAACCACGACAACAACAACAACGAAAAAGAACCTGTTCTAGACCCTAGTGTACTTATTTATTTATTTCCTGTTGATGCATTCACGCATTTCAATTCACTTCAGTGCTTTGGTTCTCCTCCATTTTAAAGTGCCTTCGAAATCATATTCTCGCTCATGTTTTGTGTGAAATTGTATCTGAAATATTATGTTTTTCGTGCCACATACGTCATCTCGGAATACTCGTAAGCCACCATTGAACGTGGACGGTGCAGCACAGTCGCCGCCACCGTCAGCAATGTCCGCGGCATTTTCTGATGCGTCAGCGCACACCGCAGCAGCAGCAGCAGCAGCAACAATACAAATACCAACAGCAAAAACATCAGCCAAAACCACAGCGGTCACGAGGGGGCAGCGGGGTCTGGGCAGTGGTCGCAGCAGCACAAACCTCTTGACAGCAGCAGCAGCGCCCCACTGGATATTCGTAATATTCTTAATTTGCTTAGCAAGTGGTAAGTGAGATCTGAAAGTAAAGGCTTTTTTTTGGGCGTAAACTAGCAAGTTTCTATCGTATCGTATCGCCTCGCATCGCTCATATCTTTTTCGGGGCGAATGTGCTAATTGTTCGAAAGTTCAGTTCAAAGCTTATAAGCGTTTCTTCTTCTTCTTGTCCCACCTCTTGTTGCTGTTGTTCTGCCAAATGGTCTTAATTGTATTTCGGGGTTAATCCCATTCGGGTGTTTTTCTCTAGTAAAATGTAGCCAATTGTAGTATCATTCATTGCCAAACAATTCGCATGAGGCGCCCACACAACTGCAGCTGCAATACGCGCTCAGTTCGCTTTTCGTTTGTCGCTACTTTTTGAGTATAGTTTCTCGTGTTTTTTTTTTGTCGCTTTTCGTTTATGCTGAGGTTTTAGTTTTTAATATTTATCTTTTTCGTTCAGTTCGAGTGTGTTTTTGTTTACTCAAAGAATGCCATGGAATGGCATAACTAAGAGTTGCGCCATTGTCAAACACTGGCAGCTAGTTTCGACGATACACAAGAATATAAACATTGACCTCGTATCGGCTGGACTGTCCCTCACAGGATGGCAATCCTATTTAGATTGCAAAATATTTCTGTGATATTTGATAGTTTTGGTTTGAATTTGACAAGGCACATTTATGTATACACTCCACGGTATCGTTAATACCCGGAGTATTAAATCAATAAGAGCAGATTCCAAGGGACTAGCATCATTTACCTTTAGTGTTCCCAATATACTATTGTTTTCTGGTGTAAAAATCTCAAACAACCCTTATGACATGACATTTTCTAATCTTCCTACCTCATCGTCTACATTTTCTTTCATTATTTTCTCTTTTAATTCGTTTTCTTTTCTACTTAGTTGATATCAATCATCGTGATATCATTATTTTGATCTGATTGAAATGTACGTTCGGGAAGTGTCCATCAGTAATGAATTTCTCAGAAAGGATTTAAAAATGTTCTTATAAATTACACTATTCGACAGCCAACGTATTTTTGTGGTTAGCTTGTGGCTGAAAGGTAAATCGGGTTCCCTGATAACGAATCCGGGTTCCCTTTTACAATGCAACCTCTAGATTTCATGGAATCGGCATTCCTAACCTCAAAAATATTTCTTTTTTACAAAATGAATTTTTTGGATTTTTCAAATAGTTTTTTTTTATGCAGATTTGTTTTGAAAAAATTGTTTAAAAAATATGCATTTAGCAAAAAAAAACTTGTTGCATATTTTTAATTTTTACAATTAATTTTTCTGACTACTTAAAATCTAAAATACCCAACCAAATTTTATTTATTAAAAAAAATTTTTTTAAATTACATTTTTTTTTTATTTTAAACAAATGTTATTTATAATATTTTATGCTTATTTTTTTTTTTATTAAATGAAAGATTTTTTTAAAAAATTTGTTTATATTAAAAATGTTATTAAATATAATTAATAGAAAAATTTTATTTGGAAAAAAACTTTATTTTTGATATCTTTAGCATTAAAGATTAATATAGCTTAATAACCCAGCATTGCGTGGACGTGTATTTAGAATTGTGTACCATGAACTTTCCCTTGAACCCCGTGATCCCCCCGACAGCAGTGGAAGTACCCTCCCGTGAACCTACCCGTGAAGTTTCCATGAACCTATCCTGGAATCTCCCCATGTGAACTCCCTTAACTCCCATAAATAACATCAAATTCGAAATCAGTGATACCAAAAAGTGGGGGAAAGAGAATGGGAGAGGGCATGTTTAGCTAGTATAAAATGAGTTTTAGGAATTTCGACGCGGCAGACGGCTTAACACAAAAGCTTAACACAAAAAAATTTCAAAGCTCTATGTTCAGCGGTTTGGGCTGGGCGGTGATATGTCAGTCACCAATCAATCATATATCGGGACAAACTCTTTTATATGTAATATATATTATATATCGATTTAAAAGACAAAATGGCCTAGTCTAAAAAACATTCTAATGCTAATGTTTTGAGAAAGCAACAGAGAGATGTAAGCTGTGTAAATTTCCATATAACGGTGTGAACCGGAACAATCTGTTGGGTTCGCGAACTCTCTTTGGATATCGCTGCTTTAGAATCAGCGTATTCCAATTAATTTATCCGGGGAGCATCTGTTATATTTTTCTATTTTCCAACCAGCACAGTTCAATTTTTTTTAAACTGTATGTTGACAAATATTTTATTTATTTATTTTATCAATATTGGCCATTTTCTAATTCGATCCAATGAAGGCAACTAGTTCCACCAATCCCAATTATTAATGAACTCCATTCCCACACCATTCGATCAATAATCCAGTCATTATTTTCTTTTCTCTTTTCTAAACACAAATTAGTTACCCTCTCACGAAATTCCTTTCCAACGGCCAAACAAATGACATTCATTCAAGGAATTCCAACATTGCTTGGATACTTTTATCTTATCAGCGCCAAAATCAAATAATTTGCGCGCGCAATCAGCTTGTACGATATTCAGGTCAATCGTATTTATTTCGTTTGAGATATGCTTGGCTCTACAGTTTGGTGGTTGTTGCAATGGTAAAACCGGAAAGCATGTCACGTGGGCACATCAATTTCGTAAATAAAAAGTACTTACCCAGTTGCATGTGGCATACAATATAAACATTTAAAAAGGGAACCACTGAACATGCAAATGCATACAAACACATGCAAACATACACGAAAACCTTTTTGAGTGATTTTCGTTAAATGTTTCCGTGTAATTTGACCTCTCGTAAAGCTCACATAAACCACCAGTCGCTGATTAGCGTAACGTTGTAACGGCACTAGTCGTTCGACCAAATGCTATCCTCTATTAAGAATTCAGTTAAATGCTGGATAATTTCCTTTTCGCCTAAGAAATGCCCTATACAGGTACAAAGGCAACAATAAAGAACAACAATCCATAACAAAAACAGGCGAGTGTGAGTACCTGTGATTGTGATTGTGCCAGTGCCCTTACGGGGATTTTTCAACCGTACAAAAGTGCATTTGTCAACAAATTGAACGATTTGACATGCCATCAGGGGTCGCTCATACATAATTACCAGCAAATCGAGACATTTTTTGTATTTCGGTTATTCCATTACCATTGCACGACACTCACACATTATTTTTTTATCAATGTGGGTATTTTTGTTGTAATCTTTTATGTTGGCGGTCGGTCTGGCCACTTGTCATTACGAAATTTCCCCGAAAACTAATAGTGTTCAATCAAACGAAACCTGCATCCAAAATATATACAATCGACACACACCCCTTAAAGCGGTGAGGCATAACCTCACATATGATAGTATAGCACTGAAATACACTGCTCAAATTACCTTGAAAGTATGGAAAATGGATATCAATTGTGCAAGCACTAGGAAAAATATTCAATAATATAATTTTTTCTAACTTTAATTCTGGAAAAAATCCAAAAAAAAATTTAAGATTTTAAAATTGAAAAAAAAATTAAAATTTAATTTTAAAAACGCTGATTAACCCTCACATCCCTCACTAAATGGGTTATTTTTCAATTTATATAAAAGTAAAGCAACTACACTCAGAAAAAAAAGTCGTAGTAAATGCCAATAACTGTATACGTAATCGCAAACGGATAAGAGATCAGTACCCCAAAATATATCAAAAAAGTCATATTTCGGCCAAGCTGCACATTATGTAATTCAACACACTGCTTTCATTGAATCACATACTGCATTTAAAATTTGTAATTCATGTAGAAAAACTAAAATCTAAAGGGCATTCACTAATTTGATGTACACTGAGAGAAAAAAAAACAGTTCCGTCGGAAAAACTGAAAAATTGACAGGGAAAACTGATAATTGTAACAGTTTTCGTTGTCCCTTAAACAGTTTTTAGACTGTCGGATGGTTTTTAACAGTTTTTTAAGCAGTTTTTTCTCACTGTGTAGAAATTAATATGTACACTGAGGGAAAAAAATCCAGAACTCCATGGTTATGAGTTGAAACGGGTATCGGTTTGAAAAAATCAAAACGGCTAAGTTCTAAAATAGAACGTGAAACAGTTTCAATATTTTAATATGGATTTTTTTATGTAGGAATGTACTTTTTTAGATATAATCCCAATTCTACAGGATGAATTGTATGAAATTGTGTAAGAAAAATCAAAGACAAGCTCCAAAATGGGAGTTGTATGATCGAACTATTGATCGAATGGGCAAAATTATTTCCATGGAACCAAACTATATAATTAATAAAAAAAAATTAATAAGATATTTTTCGATAAAAAGTTGAGGAACAAAAACATAGCCGTCTCAAATTATTAACGTTTCTGTCACAAAACATTACAATTTCAGTCGTTAAACAACAACATTTCAGTCTCAATTCATAAATGTGGCGTTTCAATTCATTCAATGGACAGTTTCAAAAAAATTTAAATGTTTTGTTGTCAAAATCAGAACATTCAGTGTGGGCTGGAAATTGACAACGGTTCGGTACGTTTTGATTTTTTTCTCAGTGTAGGTACTTACTTTTTTTGGGCAATTTTAAAAAGTGGTCCTTTTTATGCCAAAGAAAAAAACACTGGTCTTATATTTTAATGAGTATGTCCCGGAAAATTTATTTATGAAGGGGTTTAGGGTACAAAAGGGTAAAAGTCAGACGAATTGCCCCATGTACAATAGATCAGCATCACCTCCTGAGTTGATCTAGCAATGAGCGTCTGTCTGTCAGTCATTTCGCACGATAACTGCGGTAGTTCTTTAAACTACCGACTGCTCTTATTTTTGCTTCTATTAAGACATTGAAAATGGGCAACATAGGATAAGAACAACGCCTACCCATCGTGAGAAATGTCCGCCAAAATTTATTTCTTTTCGTTTATCTTGAGATATACTTAACCGATTTTTGTATTTGGTTGAAAGTGATGTCATAATGAAATTGGTACGAAGTGGAAAAGGACCGGACCAAAATAGAATTGGAACAAAATTTTTAAATCAATCGGGAATGAAGTAGAAATGGGAATTATCGAAAAATGTTCAATAAAATATAAATATTTACATAAAGTCACCGTGATATCGTGCAGGGTATTTAAGCTCCGGTCAGACCGAAAATAATTCTGTTACTAGTTTTTTAATAATTCGGGTTTAAAATTTATTTTATTAGATAATTAAATTTATTCCTTTTTTACTTTCATGTAAAATCTTTTTCCATTCTTACATAAATATTTTTCAAGACATATCAGTGCAAAATATTTACTCCATAGCGGCGACCTCAAATTGTGCATATTCATAAACTATACATCATTAACCGCATTGCCGAA
Source organism: Heteromyza rotundicornis (assembly GCA_951394025.1). Classification (NCBI taxonomy): domain Eukaryota; kingdom Metazoa; phylum Arthropoda; class Insecta; order Diptera; family Heleomyzidae; genus Heteromyza; species Heteromyza rotundicornis. The sequence continues at coordinate 17,776,284 of OX596012.1, read as the reverse complement.
ATTAACCGATTAACCGAAAGTGATTAATTCACTGTTATTTTCATTTAATAGTTTGCATAGTGTTGAAGTATTGATTTAATTGTCTTGTCATATGCCGACCGCCATTGCCACCACAAATATCGTTTCTACAGTGTCATGCGATACTAGCAATAAGGGTATTCGCAAACCTGCTAAATTGTTAAATCCGACAACATTTCCAACATGGAGCACATGTTAACTATAACAATTTTGCAGGGCTTAGTAGTATTTCACAAATTAAGCGACAACCATTGATATAACAGTGAATGACAGCACCTTGAAAATGCTTTGCAGTATGATTGACTTCAAGTGTTCTCAGATACTGTAACTGAAACTATTTCTTCTTCTTCTTCTACACTTACTCTCTGTTCACTGTTGCACACAAAACAGTTGTGTGTTGCCTGAAAATAATTGTTCAACAGAAAGTACAATTAGTGGGCGGATTTTCTAGCTAACACTCCGCTGTTATTGCTTCACGCTGGCAATATCGCACGTGCATTATCTACCCAAACAGTCAGACAGACAGACGGACAGACAGACAGACAGACGGACAGACGGACAGACGGACAGACGGACAGACGGACAGACAAACAAACCAAACCGATGTGTCATCAAGCATCAAGCTCAATATACCGGTTCGCCATTGTACCGAGTAGGTATTATATCTTTTTGCATTAGTCGGAAGAATGAATAAAAACCGTTTCATGGAACTACAACGAGATGATGACAGAGCAATGCGGTTCGCTTTTTTTTTTTTTTTTTTTTACCGCTGACAATGAACAGAGTTGAGATATTTTATTCAGTGGCGGGTGGAGTAAAACATTGAAAATTCATTTGAAAGAGAGACTCCAACATGCATCATTAGCTCACTCTGTGAAACTCTGATAAAGGGCGCTGAACTGATCGTTGCTTTGGGTTTTTTTTTTGGCTTTTGGTTTTTGTTTCCGAATAGCTCCAAAATTCCTCGGAAATATGAAATTTCCATCATCATCATCACGAACAGAGGAAACTGGTTTTCAATGCGGCTCACACGTAAATACTTCATGTAAACAAACGATTTTTGTTTTCATAATAAGTGTAACGAATGCCTGAGCGAAACAACTGCTGGGGTATATGAAGTGTGTGCTTGGATCGCCACTTATCCATGCTAATATGAGAAGGAAGTCTAAGACTCAAGTCAAGATACACCCAGAAAAGATTAAAAATTTTACAAAAGAAAAGGTAAAATTCTTCAGAAAAAATGTGTAAACTTTTTTCATTACAGTGAAAAAAAAAATGGTAATTTTCTTTGAAAAAAAATTAATGTGTAGGAATTTTGTTTTGTTTGAAAAAAAATTTATGTGTAGAAATTGTTTTTCCTTTACTGAAAAATCAAATTTTAGGAACAAAATAAAAATTTATTTTCATTTGTTTATGAGCAATTCAGTTGTCAAATCAATTAAGTCTACTTTTCTGAATTATTGATATTATTTTGTCAAACCAACTGAAAACCCAATGAAAGTTTTTATTCCTAACCACTTTCCATAATAATTAGGATAAAGGCATATAAGAGTTCAGAAAAAGTGGAGTTAATCGATTTGACAACTCAATGGCTCATATAAGAGTCCAGATGTGTCTGTCTGTCTTTCTGTCTGGGGCATACTTTTTTTTTTTTGCACGGGTTTGGTCGTGGGCAAATTTTTTTCCAAAATAACAAAATGATTTTCTAACTCAAGACCAAGATACATTGAAAAGAAGATAGGGACAAGTCAAACGCATAAAAGAAATGCAAAAAAGTATTTTTTAAACTGACTGTTTTTTGCCAACGTTGGCTTTAGATAAACATAAATAGAACGAGCTGTTCGTAAGACCACACTTTTGTAATGACGTCACGACTAAATTGTAATGGTTATTGTAAAGGTTTAATCTCTGTTTCTATCAGCGATGGGAAAAGAACAGAACATAATAAAAATAAAAATAAACAGTTCGGTTTTAATCTCTGACAGAACCAAATACTCTGATATGAAACATATTTTGCCTTTGAACCACAATGGACCTCCTTATCGACCCCCCTTGGACATCTTTTAATACCTTTTTAAATACAATCTTAACGGCCACAGCTGTATTATGAACTGCCACGCCCATGAACTGCCACGTTCTATTTAAAAATTAAAAAACCTGATCGAGCATCTCTAGCCATGGTCTCACAGAATATATATGTACAATTGCAGCTTCCTAGGTCCACTGGTGGATTGAGGAGAGCCACGCCCTTTTTTTAGTTGTCTCGGCCCTTTTATGAAAATCAAAACTTCCGGCTCGAGTCTTATAATCCATAGTGCAGAGGACATTTAAGTAAAGTTACAGCTTCTAGTTCCACTGTTTACACTAAGTTCCACTGTTGGCTTGTGGAAGGTGAGGACAGATAGACACACGTCCTGACAAACAGTATTTTATAAACGAGAAGATCGTGAGGAAACAACAATGCATTGATGTGACACAGATGCAATGTCATGCAGAGTGTCATGCATGAGAAAGTGGGACACTACTCTCATTCATTCATGAGCATCTTTGCCAGAGAGGCCTGCTCCCTTTCGTTTCGATGACTTTTCTTCTGGGTTACATTAGTCCGTCTGTCTGAGATCACAACGGGTGCATTTCTGTTCTGTCATTTTTCCATCTTTGGTTTCTGTACATGTTGTCTCATACCAATAGAAAAAGCTTTAATATTTCAAATCAATATTTATATGTTAAATGCGTAAAGGTGTATTCCAAAGATTGTATTACTTTACTTAAAAATTAAGAAAAACAGGTTTTGTAAAAAAATATAGAAAATTTCTAAAACGTAATTATTTCTTCCGGTGTTGTTTTTTTCATATCCGATAACCTCAATTCGTCAACAAGCAGGCCGAAACTTGAATGAAAAGCTCACTCAGTGTCAATATTTATTTTTATAGTAAGTAGCTATTTATTTATATTTTTTTTTCTGCTCAGTTAATATACAATCAAATAAAAATTTGAAATCGCATGTTTAAATGTGAAATCACGTTTGTGGATTGTATTTCTGCCACTGCTTAAATGTGTAAATATTTTTTCTCCAACAATTTCAAACAAATTAAATGAGCAATTTCACTTTCTAATCACAAAAATATTAATTAAAATCAGTTACAAGTTTGCAGCAACAACAACAGGTACTACTCGATAGCATTGGAAAATTATTTATGAAAAATAAATACAAGATTTTAGTTCATGTTTATTTGAAATATTTTTTTACACATACGCAAGAATAGAATTACTAATTTGGCTAAGGCAAGTGTAGGAATTTCCATTTTAAAATTTTTTGTTGTTTTCCATTCTTTTTTTTTTCTTTCATTTTGGGTTTGAAGAATTTTGTAATTAATTTATGTAAAGTTCGGATTGTTGTTGCACAAAGAAAATATTTAGAGCAACAACTTCCATCAAAACAACAACAACAAAAAACACGAGTCTGTAATAAAAACAATTCAACTGTAACCGCCGGAGAGTGGCAGCAACACCAGCAACAAGGCCCAACTATGTAGAAAGTTATTACACGACATGCCGAGTTGCATCTGAAGAAAGACCACCACAACAACAACAACAATAAAACAAAAATGCATTCTGAGTACCACTTCGCATACATAAATACACACACACACACACATACACATGCAGTCACACAGAAAACTCACTGCAGCACGGAAGAACAAAACAAGAAGAAGACCAATTTTACCTTATGCAAACCCATACTGAGGCAGGAAAACAGCGGAAGAAAACTGGTGCCTTCATTTAAATGTTTCATGAATGTGGGAAAGAAAAAATTATGAAAATTTAATTAGTTATGTATTGAGAGTGGGAAAAATCTAGAAATATATCAATTAAATTTGTATTCCAGGTAAAATCCAAAGCAAGTCGTAGAACAAACCTGAGGAGAAATTAATTAAAGCAGAAATGAAATTGACAAGGAAAAAGAAAAGTTGGAAAAAATTATAAGCAAATGGTTTTTACTCTCAGATTCAATCACCATTAAGATCCAATCGATTTATGAAAAATTAATATTCACACAATGGCAACTCTGCCATTGCCTCCACTAAGTACTGCATCACAACTTTTATTTTGTTATTTAAGGAAATAAACATTCCAAACGAATGGCGTCAACCACTTGCATACGAATAGAATGAAATTTTGTTAAAATTCTCACGTCATAAACTTATCAAGCCGCAAATCGTGTGTGTTTTCAGCACGACATACACTCAAAATATCCCAAGAATGTTATAACCAATCGTCTATTAGATTTGAAAAATAGTTGGTAGTAATTTTGTCACTAATTTCAATTAAGTTGAATTATTTTTTCTATAAATTTTTCACAACACATTACAATTTTATTTAAATTATTCCAAGTAACTATATATTTCACAGTAGCTCATTAATGAAATTATATGCCAATTATTAATATGCAAAGGGTATATTTGAGACCTTAGTCGAGCTAAAACGAAATAAAAATAGCAACGCTTTGCATACATACTTTCTCATATTACTTTTCCACAAGTATTCTTACTTACTTTAGCAATTTAAGTTCTCTTTTAGGAAGTTTGTCAAGCGCCATTTATGGTCTGTCTTTTGTGAATTCTGCTATTATATAATACAAAATGATTTTTTTTTGTTAAATGTAGACGTGAAGTTCAAGAACCTCTATAAGCTGGCGGAAAAAAATTGTTTGTAAAGAAAAGAAAAATATTAAGAAATAAAAAGAAACAAATGAAAACTTCGTAATCTATAAAACCGATTGACGGACTCCCTAACTCTCAAAAGAATACATTAGAAGGGATTCATTACAACAGAATATTTGGGAATTCAAAAGAAAAATAGTTTTTCAGCGAAAATTGACAAAATTTTATCAATTTCTGTATAAAACTTATCAAAAATCAAATTTTTAAAAATATTCTCAAGCTTCAGGAGAATTTTTTGTGTTTTAAACATTTTAAAAATTCTCATCAAACTCAAAAAAGAGAATTTCATTTTGACCACTTTTCAAAATTTTTGAGTTTTGCTATGACAATGAAAAGAATTAAGGAATTATGGCAAAATATACAGACAAAATATGCAAGCAAAAAATGAATAAAATTTACAGAGCTTAAATGCACTACCCTTGTTTTGTATATGCATAATTTATCTTGGTTATGATCACCAAAATTTTCATTCAAAAACCCTTTTCATTCATTACAAAATGTTTCCTTGCAATATCTTTGATATTTTCTGCGGTTTTGTATGGCGGCGCGGCTTAGCCGGCTGCTTGTAGAAACAAAAACGCATCCATTTATGACAGATAAAAAAAACTGAGCCAACCATTCCTTTGGAGCACATTTAGTTACAACTATATTGAAGTTTAGTTGAGTTGCCATTTTTTTTTTCAAAATTTTCGTCCTTTTTTAACCAATTGAAGCACAAACATTATTCACTCATGTTAGCTTTTGATAGCGTAGAATCAAGTTTTAAATGTGATTTCAAAAAGTGGCACATCAAAATTATTGCTTTCTTGCATTTATAGTTTTTTCCGAATAATTTTTGAACGTGATGGGAGAGACATGGGGAAATTTGACGGCACACTGTGTAATGTAAAATATATTGAAAAATAAAAATGTTAAGCTAGCTGCAATGCTTGTCGCACTCCTCAGCCGAGTTGAAACGGCTTGAACTCTAGCGCTGCAGTGGAAGTATATTATTTTCATATCAAAACATTATTGGGTTTTATAAATTTACCTGAATTACTCAACATTTTAAGTGGGAATGTGGTGCTGTGAATTGATAGTGCAATGTAAAATGTGATAATATCAATTTATTGTTTTTCATATCAATTTAAGAAAAAAAACATTTGAATTTGATATGAAAAAACAATATATTTTTATATATTTCCTATCAAATTAACATTTTTTTGTTATGAAATCGAAAAGAGGAAATTATCAATATTACATGACATTTTAAATTCAGTTCAATAATACTGCGTACTCAGTTTTTCTGTAACTTTTTTTAAAAATAACTTTAATATTTGATCCTAATATTTTTCAAGAATGAACTCTTTTGAATAAAGATATTGCGAACTTAAGTATGCAGTAACATATACATCAGTTTCATCTAACCAGCTTCACTAGTTTTAAGTTTCAAAGTAATTTGTTACAAATATTGAAGGATATAAAAGGATATATTTTTAAAATGGTACACTCAGAAAAAAAACCATAGTAAAATCAACTAAGATCGTATTTACTCAACTTAATGAAAACAACTGAAATAAAGTGAAAAATAACTGCGGTCGCAGTTTTGGAGATATCGACTTGAAACTTTGGGTACATGTTTTTCTCTTGAATACTGAGATCAAGTTCGAGAATCAGCCAAATCGGATAAAAACTGGGCGTGGCTCCCATACACCGAAAAAAAAAGGTTAACATTTTTCAAGTCTTTTTTATGGTTGTATTCGATTGGAAATGTTTAGAAACGTATTTTTGACATGGTCCGAGGTTCCGAAGCCACATATATAAGGGTCTAAATGGGGTCTTGAGAACAATTTTTTTTTTGGTCGATTTGATTGGAAATTTTTAGAAATTGATTTTTATTTATAGGTGGCTCAAAATGGGGTCTTGAGACCACATCATTTTATGTTCGAGGTACTTCTTCCTACTGTGTGGCCGAATATAGTCCACTCTCCAGATGATTTTAGGTTGTATTTTCTCTGGGTGTACTTTTGGCAATTGTTTTTCTCGTATAAATTTTGAAAAAATATGTTTTAAATTAAGGGATATGCCTTCTTTCAATTGATATCCACATAATAATACCATGAGAACTTGAAATGCAGAAAAAAGAACTACAAATAACATGACAAAAATGACGGCTTTCCCATGTATTCATTGGATTTTTTTAAACAAATTTATTCGCCTATATTTCTTGAAGAATTCTTGTGAATAAGCCAATTTATTACAAATTCCACAGAGAAAGTCTTAAGTACCTGGTGTAATTATCATGGCAGAGTAACTTAACATTGATTACTTACATTCACAAACTTGTGGAAAAAGTGTTCTAAATTCAAAATATTGTGAAAACATGTACAAGTACATACATAATTTGCGCAGAAATTAAGCAAATCACTTTAATATCCGATTCTAATCAAATGTCGTTCAAAATATTTTTCTTTTCACGTGATTAAAATCGTAAAGCGGCGGCTATTAAACGTGATCTGAATTAGCCTCAACTAATGAGATGTGGCCATAAAGTTAATATTTTAGCGATTTGGAAACTCTACACGTTTACTGTGTTTATAAAGAAGCATACATAAATGATGTATGCCAATCGAATGTGTTGCATATTCATTTGTATGTACTTTAACGTATTTTGCTAAGTACCTACAAAAAAAAAAACAAAACTGATTTAAACACACACACATACAAGAGAGAGCACCATTAGTGCTGTTAACTTGGACAATTATTGGCTGAGGCTTAAACAAATGTACTTTGGAAAAAAAAACAAGAAACGTTTTGGAATCTGATCGATGGCCTCATAATGATTTCAACCATACAACGCACTCGTACATGTGTCATGTCGGTCTTAAATGTATGAGTGGCAAAAGGGCAAGCTCTGATATGTGCTTAGGTGGGGCCAAGAGAAGGCTGCAGGCAGGTGGCTTGTTAGTGTTACTTTTTTTGTATTTAAGCGGGTAGGGGTTAAGGTATTTTCAGTTTCTTTCTTTTTTTTCAAAATAAAATAAAAAAATAAATAACAGAAAAGTTGTAAAACGTGCCCGCATTTATTTTAAATCTCGTGCTAGTATTTAGTAAATTTGCACAACAAAATAATCTGCATTGGGCTGGCAATGCCTTAAATACTTAAATCAAATCAACTCAACTCAATTCATTTTGCTTTGCTTTGTGCTGTGTGGAAATATTTCGATTAAATACTGTTTTGTTAAGACTATTCGCATCCACTTAACATACATTCTGTGGCCCATTAAACCCATCCATACCGTACCACTGACAGACAAATAGACAGCCAGCAACAGCAGAGAGACACAAGTTATAACTTCATGTTTCGTTAGCTACGATTTTTGCTCGCCAAAAAAAATACACTTTTACGAAAAACTAAAACAAACTTTCATTTGATGTTGTGGTTGTTGCTCTGTTTCTACTTCCTTTACTGCCATACCATACTCGGGCCAGACCCGATCCATAGCACTAACCAGACAGAGGCTGTTGCTTCCATTTCGAATTGTGCTTCTTGACAAATTCGTTTGCTTATTTCTATCGACGGCATAAGGTATTTATCTAATTGTAGTTTTCTTTCGTTTTTTTCCCCCTTTTTTTTTTTTTTGCCAACTTCTTGACACTTGGCTTAAATGAAAGTTTTTACACGCATTGGAACATGTTTAACCGCACAACTCTCCATACGAAACGACATGAAATGAAATGATATGAGTGGCTGCTTCGGGGCTTTTACTATTCACTCTTTACTGGCCGCAATAGTATAATTTATGAATTGCTTGAAAATAAATTTTACATTTTATTTAACTACACTTTGTGGTAATTGCGGGTATTTTTACATATTTCGGCTAACAGATTATTTTCAGCCCAATACCCAAATCAAGTTTGATTTAAACGAAATTTGTTCGTTTCGTTTTTCGTAGCATTTGAAGGCACAAAAAAATTATTTAAAAAAAAAAAAATGATTTACTTTGTGCCACTTTTGTGTGTGTTTTACTATACAATTTGCATAGCTGTGCGAAAAATAGTAGGAAGTGTGTACTATTATGTTACACCTTGTTCCCTTTGACTATTAAATGCGATTTGTGGCGGCATCAAATACAACCACTACTCTGAGCTGTTCTTCCACACACACACACACTTTTTTGGCCTTGTCAACCTTTTGGGTTCATTGGGTCACATAAACCGTATTGTAGCACGTACATTCAACTGCTTTTAGTATTAAGTAGTATTACGTTGAATTTTGGTTTAATTTTTTCTTTATTTTTCGTTTCCCAAGTATATATTTTACGTATTTTATGTACTTAGGTGAAATAAAGTTTGTCGAATGCAATTTGCATTTCAATTCGAAAATTTGCAAAAGAAAAATGCCAATATACTACCATTTGGTATTGTAAAATAGTAGCTACTCCATATATCGTACGAATGGTGCGCGTGAACATTTATTTTTTATATTTTTATGCTATCTCTTTGTTGCTTTGTTGTGTCCTTATCCAGTATTCAGGGTACAGTACTTGCTGATAAGATGGCGTATAAAGCAATTTCATTCATGAAAGGGGGTTTCATTTTATTTTTTTTTCCTTATTAAGTGCAACATCCATTGAGTGGTTTATAGACGCTTGGGTAGGTGTTGGTAATATCTGACAAATGGACCCTGGAAACTTTGCAAGAATGAGAAGGGATAATATATCTTTTTCACTTGATATCTAAATTAAATAAGAATTTTAAAATTTAAGAAACACAAAATATTAGTTCAAGGACTGCCTTTCAAAATTTTAAATAATTTTATTTATTCCCTGCCCACAAGTTTTCAAGGGTATATTGTTTTTGTCACCCAAAATGAGGCATGGTAGGCATATTTTTGAGCATCACCTCCTGACTCGACCTAGTGACGTTCGTCTGCATGTCTGTCATTTTGCGCTATAACTAACGCAGTAATTTTGGCATTCCAATTCTTTTTGGTTCTATACTGAAAATGAGAAACATCGGATGAAAACTACCTCCACTACAAAATAGCCACTCAAATTTCTTTATTGTCTCTTATTATGAGAAATACTGACACGATTTTGTTTTGTTTTATTTTGTTGGAAATGATTTCCATTCGGGAACGGAATGGAAATGAAACCGAAATGAAATGAGCTGAAACAAAATGGAAATGGAAGAAAATTCTTAAATGGAACGGAAGTGGAATAGGAACGAATCAAAATGGAACCATATTTTTAAATGGAACGGGAATGAAATGGAAATAATCGAATATCAGGCATGGAAATAAATGCCGAAAAATTATCAAAAAATTATTGTAAAATTAACGAAAAATTGTTGAATCCGGTATAACACTGATCAGGGACGTAACCAGGAATAAATTTCGGGGGGGTTTTCATAAAATTTTTTTTACTTATACTGAAGAAAAAAACTAGAAAAAGCAAACCAAATTAAATAATAAAAAAATTTGGAAAAACACCCAAAGGGGAGTTTATGAAAAAAGTATTTATTCTAAAATCGAGGTATTGTGTTCATATATTTCGGGGGGTTCGGCACCCTAAAGCCCTCCAAACTCCCCTCCCCTTTATAAGTACGTCCCTGCTTTTATTTTAAAAACACTTTCATTTGATTCACAGCAAAATTTCGAAAACCTCTCTACCCTTTAGCGATAACATCTTATGTCGACATAAGTAAAAATCGACATTTTTATGGCGATACTTTCGCATTTAGGCTCCTATTGCAATTAGTTGCTTAGTATTTTCAATTTTGAATAACATCTTAAGTCACTAAAACCTTTAAATGCATTAAATTCTTTCGTCCAATTAATCTAAAAAATTGTATGTAAGATGAGATCAGCTAAGACTTAGTCAATTTGATAGCAAATTGGTTGATGTTTTTAGAATTTCGATTTTTCCGATTTTTTTGCTCTCCTGAAAAACTTGAAAAATAGACTTAAGATGTTATCGCTAACGGGTAGAGAACTATAAACTTTCACAAGGTGTTTCACTTTGATGTAAACCGTGAAGCTTAATAACGAATGCTAGAACTGGAATTTTTCCACTTTTTGGTACACAAAAGTTTTTTTTTTTAGTTAAAGCGAGTTTTTTTGGTTCATAATAAAATAAAAGAATTGCAAAAAAAACCTTTTTTTTCGATAGGCTCCAAAATTTTAAAAGAAATTTATTTCGGATATTTTGTTCATGAAATTTGTCTATTGGATTTGGCTGTAGATAGTAAGACTCTCAATTAATTGACTAAATAAGCATTACGCATAATTTGGACCAGGTCCCTTTGAATTTCATTGAATCTGATCCTTCAGGTATACGGAAGGAAATTATTTCAAAAATGATTTCATTGTAACGAACCCACTCTTACAATTGAACCAGACTAAAACTAATTTATTTAAAAATTGTACTTTGAAGGTGCCAGATCTAATTTTAGAATCAGTTATCAAGTCTCTGGCATCAATTTTACTCTAAATGGTTTCCTTGTACATTGAATTATTTGATTGAACGCAATACTCGCAGCTAGGCCAAATGGCACTATGAAAACTTAGTACTTGTTGATATCCCGCTGTAAAATGATATGACTATGCAGTGTATTCACTAAAGTATAACATTTACATATCACAAAATCTTTCCTGAGAAATCACTTGTGAATAGATTGAATAACATGGGATTTTGTTAGGTTCTTAGAAGAACTTTGAAGTTCTTTCAACCATGTAATTAATGTATTTTGCAAGGTATAATTTCTTTTCGAAATTTTATTGTAAGCATCGAATTATTTTCCCATACGTCATAATACATTATATGTATTGTCAATTGATTCTCTGAATTCCAACTACATCGTTAATGAGATAAAATCTATTTAATTTAAACACACAAATACGTACATAAATGGATATGAAGACTTTCAATGGGGGAATTTTCCAATAACAAGTCAAGATTAATTTCAATTACAAATACAAAAATTACAAATCATTAATTCAACTTTTCTTTTCTAATTATTTCCACAGCTGTCACCGCAGCCGAAGTGCCCACAAAGGAAGCCTACTTCAATGGTTCGGCATATTTGAGGCTGTTGGCGCCCATGCCCATTTGGGATCACTCGGCAATTAGTTTTCGATCGTGTCGAGGTAAGTTCAGTTTTAACCAATAAATTTTTATTTAATTAAATAAATTTCCTTTTCTCTTTTCCAACAGGTGGTGAAATTCTCGCTCAGCAGTACAATAAAAACTCAATTGTAATCTCAGTGCTCAATGATTTCCTGCAAGTCTCATTAGCTGGACCGGCTGTAGTTGGTTCGAACAATCGCTTGGATGTGAAATTGAATTTCCATTTACTGGACAATCGCTGGCATACGCTGCAGTTTAAATATGAATATGGCAATTTGTATTTGTATGTGGATAGGACGCCAATGATATTTGGTGAGTTTTAATGGATTTCTAAATGAGTTTTCATGGATTTTCTTATTAATTTTATTTTTAATTTACAGCCAACTCCACCTACAACAGTCAATTCCTTACCAATCAGGATATAGGCAATGAGGCGGCCATTTTGATATTGGGCAATTCCTTTTCGGGCTGTCTGTTAGACGGGCCTGGCCTGCAATTCGTCAATGGCTCAATGACAGTGCAAAATGTGGTGTTTGGACCATGTCCCTTGGCCACTGGTCCTTGTGTGGGCGATCATGATACTCTGATACGCGGACAGGATAATTTCTGTGCCAATGATCCGTGCATGGGTCACGGGCAGTGTAAATCACATGCGGATGGGTATTTATTTTAAAACCTATAAATTGTTTTGGAAAATTTTTATAATTAAAAAAAAAATTTCTTTCTCAGCTATGAATGCCGCTGCACGGCTCGCTATTCGGGCAAAAACTGCCAAATGGACAATGGCTCACCCTGCGCCAAGAATCCCTGCGTGAATGCGGGCACCTGTGTGGAGGACAATCGCGGCGACTATCAGTGCCTGTGTGCGCCGAATCACACGGGCAAACACTGCGAGACTGAGGTGAACATTCATCCACTCTGCCAGGCGAATCCGTGCTTGAACAATGGCGCCTGCGTTGTCCAGCCGGGCAGCACTAAGATCGAATGTGAATGTCCCAAGGGCTATGCGGGTGTACGCTGTGACATCGACTTGGACGAGTGTGCCTCGCAGCCGTGTCAGAACAATGGACGCTGTACGGATAATGTGAATGGCTTCACGTGTGATTGTCGCGACACGGGCTATCGAGGCACTTTCTGCCACATCAATATCGACGAGTGTGAGCTGAATCCGTGCTTGCATGGCAGTCGTTGCATTGATACGTATGGCTGGTACATTTGCCAGTGCCTGGACGGCTGGGGTGGTGAGGTGTGCGAGAAGCCCATTAGTTGTCAGACGCAGCAGTGCTTGAATGGTGGAACTTGCTTGGATAAGGCCATTGGATTTCAGTGTGTGTGTCCGGCTGGGTATAGTGGTGAGCTGTGTCAGCAGGGGCCGCCGTGTCCGCAGTGCCCCATCGACTCGGAATGTATAGCGGGGAAGTGCGTGTGCAAGCCAGGAACTTCGGGTGAGTTGTCAATGGGATTTGTCGATGTCTTGTGTGTAATTATGTATGAAATATTGTCTATCTGCATATTTTCGGGGTATTATCGGTTAGTGGGCTGTCAAATGGTCTGATTAGTGGTCTTTGATCTATTGTTTGACTTGATACATTTGATACATTTGTGTGGGTTATGGTTTCCTTCTTACTCTGTTTTTATAATAAAATTCAAAGAAGTGATTGTTCTAATCACTCTTTCGAATTGCCTCAAAGCTTCTGAAACATCAGGGAATGACAACACTGATTCCAATAATTTAAATACCGAATACATGGACCATAATGCGCCACAGAGGTGCTTTGGCGAAAAGAGAAAACGTTACATATCACCGGAATGGCTGAAAAAGAAGAGATGTGAGCTAAAATTGAGTATGTGAAACTTTGAAGGCATCCAAACCGAACATCATGTAAACTTGACACCTTACCATTCGATCCCAGCTAGGATATTGTCGAGCAACACTTACCTAGGCCTATTGTATATTTATTGTTTGATTTAGTTGTATGTGCGTATGTATTTTGTGACTAGTACTTTCTTATATAAATCTCCTCTTAGTCTTATTTGTACTATGTATATACTTACTAACCCCTCTACATTACACTTTTTGTATATTGAAACAAATTAAACTAATTAATTCAAAATTCTGGTATAACCCCCAAAACATAAATTGGCATTATTAATCTAGGCCCAATTGGCCATTGCCTACCTTCGACACCAACCGTGCCTCCTACTACTACTACTACTGCAACAACAACTGCTACTGCTACTATTAGTCCCGTAGTGGGGCAATCACGCTCGGCTCAGCTGAATGCATGTCACACAGAAATGTGCTTGAATGGTGGTACTTGTAGTGAAAATGCTTCAAATTTTACTTGTATATGTGCTAGTGGATACACAGGTTTGGAAACAAATTACAATTACATTAATTATACAATTTACAATTACTTACTTGGATTTACTCTCGTTTGATTGATTACTTGATTTGAATATTGTAAAAAGAAACGTAGTTTTTTTAAACCTAAATGTAAAGTTGGAAGAGTTTTGCTATTTTATTGATATTGGAACTTTAATTACCTTAAAATTACCTGAAATATTGAATAGATTTTCATATTAACCCCCTTCAACCAAACCCACAGGTTACAACTGCGAATTACCTTTAGTCGAGACTGGTAGAAGTGATACTTCCAGTGTGCCGCCCACCTCCGTGGCCTGTCACAATGGCGGCAAGTGCTTGAATGGCGGCACCTGCTCCATGAATGGCACTCATTGTTACTGTCCCACCGGCTATTCGGGTGAACGTTGCGAGAAAATGGAACCCTGCTCGGGCGCCAACTGTCAAGAGCCCATGGTGTGCGCTCAGAATAAATGCATTTGCCCCGAGAATAAAGTGTGCACTTCGTGTGCCACTCAGCCCTGTCGCAATGGTGGCGTTTGCTCGGACCTGGGCAATGGCGACTATGAGTGTAAATGTCCTTCGGGCTGGATGGGACGCAACTGCATCAAAGATGTCGACGAATGTGTGCTGCATCCGAATATATGCGGCAATGGCATTTGTAAGAATGAAGAGGGTTCGTACAAGTGCTATTGTACACCGGGCTTCACGGGCATTCACTGTGACTCCGATGTGGACGAGTGTTTGAGTCATCCCTGCCAGAATGGGGCCACGTGCAATAACAAGGTAGGTGGGGTGGTGCGAGAATTGGGCGGGAGAGTATTTAGAAATGTGTTACTAAAGCATAATTAGCTGTTTTTCTTTAAATACGGAAAGCATCGGATTTTGAGACATGTGAGTGGGGAGTATTCGTTCGATGAATTTGCTGTTCCTGTATAACTGCTAGAAACCCCTCCAGTGCCCCTAATCTATGCTATAATTACTTCTACAATGCGCTTACACTAATTTATTATTTATTGTCCTTTCGCACAGATCAACGCCTATGAGTGTGTCTGCAAACAAGGCTACATGGGTCTGAATTGCGAGACCGACATTGATGAATGCGCCAGCAATCCCTGCTCTAAGGGCTCTACTTGCATTGATATGGTCAATAACTTCACCTGCTCTTGCATACCGGGCATGACTGGCCGTTTCTGTCAGATTGACATTGACGACTGTATACCGGCGCCCTGCCAACATGGTGGACGTTGTATCGATGAATTGGGTGGCTTCCATTGTGATTGTGCCTCGACAGGCTATGAGGGGCATTTGTGCGAGCTGAACATCGACGAGTGTGCCTCGGATCAGTGCACAAACGGTGCCGAGTGTATTGATCAGGTGAATGATTACTTCTGCAAGTGTCATGGGGGCTTTAAGGGCAAGAACTGTGAAGTGGATATCAATGAGTGCGAAAGTAATCCTTGCCAGTATAATGGCAATTGTTTGGAGCGGTCCAATTTGACATTGTACCAGTTGAGTCAGAACATTGATCTGCCTGAAATATTCAATCAGCCCTTTTCGTTTAACAAGGCGAGCGGGTGAGTGAGATGGAACTGGTTTGGTAATGGAATTTTTTTCAATTCAAAATATTCTCTAATTTCAGCTATGAGTGCGTGTGTGTGCCTGGAATTATGGGTAAAAACTGCGAAATCAATATCAACGAGTGCGAAAGTAACCCGTGCAGCAAGCATGGCACTTGTAATGATGGGGTAAGCACATCGTAGTCATTGGATGGTTGTGGTGACAGTCTTTGGCTCAAAATATAATATTTATCGTGTGTTGGTTCTAAACCCTATGGACTAAGTTTCTAACTGATTTTTTTTATTTATAGATTGGCACCTATACATGTGAATGTGATCCGGGCTTTGAGGGTACACACTGTGAAGTGAACATCGACGAATGTGAAAGGTAAGTCCACGAACTCAACTTTTCTTTCTTCTTTACTTCATTTATAATCTCCCTCTCCACTCTCATTACAGATATGATCCTTGTGGTGCTCACGGCACTTGTATCGATCAAACGAACGACTATGATTGCGACTGTGATGCCAATTATGGTGGTAAAAATTGTTCTGTACAGCTAGTGGGCTGTGTGAGTGCGCCTTGTTTGAACGGTGGCTTCTGCAAACCGTTTCTAGTCAACGAAACCGAACATTTGTTCAATTGTTCGTGCCAGCATGGCTTTCAGGGCGAAACTTGCGAGAAAACTACCACCATTTCCATGGTGGTCAGCAGTCTGATCACCGTAAATACTCAACGAGAAGAAGGCTACGATATCAATTTGCAATTTAAGACCACACTGCCGAATGGTGTATTGGCCTTTGGCACTTCGGGTGGACAAAACGAACCAGTCAGTTATATTTTGGAGCTGATCAATGGTCGCTTAAATTTGCACTCTTCGCTGTTGAACAAGTGGGAGGGTGTTTTCATTGGCTCGAAACTCAACGACAGCAATTGGCATAAGGTCTTTGTGGCCATAAACACTTCACATCTGGTACTTTCGGCTAATGATGAGCAGGCTATATTCCCGGTGGGTTCGTATGAGACCGCCAATGGCAGTCAGCCTTCGTTTCCGTTGACTTTTCTGGGCGGCACAATACCCAATTTGAAATCATATCTGCGACACTTGACGCATCGTCCGTCGAGTTTTGTGGGCTGCATGCAGGACATTGTGGTGAATGGTAAATGGATATTCCCGGAAGAACAGGCTGTGGACAAGGATACAAATCTAACGAATATACAAAGTGGATGTCCACGCACAGAGCAATGTAATCCAAATCCTTGTCATTCGAATGGCGAGTGCACAGATTTGTGGCACACCTTTTCGTGTACCTGCCAGAGGCCGCACTTTGGACACACTTGCAAATATAGTAAGTACAAATGAAAAGGGATCTTCCGCCTCAAATTACTTCATTTTGACTAATTTATTTTTTAGATATAACGGCTGCCACCTTTGGCCAGGAGAACACCCAACACACGGCCGTTACTGTGGAGACCAACGATGTGGCACGACGTGCCATTCGTTCCATATTGGATATATCGATGTTTATACGAACGCGTGAGCCCACGGGTCAAATATTTTATTTGGGCAGCGATCCCCGAAAGACCTTAGCCAAGGGAGCAAGTAAGTCCTTGCACTTCTACTGAAAGAATTCAATTCAAATCTTATTTTTCGTTCCATTCAAGCTGATGCTGGCGATTCTTATGTGGCTGCCAAGTTACATGGCGGTGAGTTGCTTGTGAAAATGCAATTCAATGGCACACCCGAAGCCTACACTGTGGGTGGCAATAAACTGGACAATGGCTATAATCATCTCATTGAAGTGGTGCGCAATCAGACACTGGTCCAGGTCAAGCTCAATGGCACTGAGTACTTCCGTAAGACTCTGTCGTCGACAGGTCTACTGGACGCACAAGTGTTGTACTTGGGTGGACCAGCACCCACGCTGGAATCTCTACTAGCTTCCTCGACTAGTGGCACTGGGCCCGAATCGGGCGCTGTGAGCGGCTCACCAGTCGAGGACAGTATCACCATCAGGGAAGATGATGATAAGGACTATTTCAAGGGCATCATTCAGGATGTCAAAGTCAGCAATGGTTCGCACACAATGATCGTTGAGTTGTACCCATTGAATGAAGAAGATTTGGGCCTGCCTCCACCGTTTGGTGTGGTCACCATCGATCGTACGTCTGTACTAAAGGGTGAAGTCTCCGATGATTTGTGCCGCAAGAATCCGTGCAAGCACAATGCCGAATGCCGCAACACTTGGAATGATTATGTGTGCACTTGTCCCAACGGTTACAAGGGTAAGGATTGCCAGGAGATTGAATTCTGTCAGTTGATCACATGTCCGGGCAATAGTGTGTGCCAGAATCTGGACGATGGCTATGAATGCTTGACCAACATCACTTTCAAGGGCAATGAAAAGTCCCCCTTGGCTTTTTCGTACTTCATCGAACAAGCGGCCGGTGGTGTTGTGGGCGAAGAAACCACAAAGAATCTACTCAAGCCTGTGATTGAAATTGCCTATCGTACACGTGCGGGCGGCACTCTCCTCTATATTGAGAATCACGAGAGTTTCTTTGAGATTGGCGTGAACCAGGGTCAGGTGACGGTCACATGGAAATTGAATCAAGAACAATTCGGCGAAACGAAACGCTTTACCAAGGACAATTCCGACTTGGATTGGAGTCGCATTTATTTGCGTGCCCAGAATGGAAAATTGGAGGGCGGCTGGAAGGGCTGGGAGAGCATGGTGGATCCTTCGCCTGGCTTCACTGCAGACATTGATCAGGCTGCCTTCCAAGAGTTGATTTCCAGTGACACTCAAGTCTATTTGGGCGGCATGCCCACCGACAGTCGTCAGGCGCGTTGGTCTTCGTCTGCCCAACAGGGTTCACAGTTCAAGGGTTGTTTGGGCGAGGCTCGCGTTGGCGATCTACTCTTGCCCTACTTCTCCACGTCAGAGATGTATCCGCACACTGAAAATGTCACCGTACAACCGCAATCGCAGTTCCGTTTGAACTCTTCGAAACCGGAGGAAGGCTGCGTGCTGTGCTTCCAGGCGGATTGTAAGAATGGCGGCGTTTGCAGTTCCCCCTCAGAGCAATATGCCTGCGAATGTCTGGCTGGCTATGAGGGCGACGATTGCTCGGTGGACATCGATGAATGCCTGACGGCCACGTGCGAGAATAATTCCACGTGCATTGATAAGGTGGCCGATTTCCTGTGCAGCTGCCTGCCTGGCTATGAGGGACGCTTTTGTGAGCACAACATTGATGAATGTGCGTCGCAGCCCTGCCAGAATAGTGGCAATTGTACGGATCTGATTGCGGCCTTTGAGTGCGAATGCACGGACGAGTATGCGGGCGTGCAATGTGAAGTGCTCAAGCAGGTCACATGCGAGAATTATCCGTGCAGGAACGGGTCAACCTGTGAGGATGGATTTAGTAAGTGGAATGGATGGATCTAAAGAAACATTTTATTTTATTCATACTTTTCTTTCTACGGTAATTACAGACAAGAGTACAGGCAACAATTTCACTTGTTCTTGCATGGACGGCTATGAGGGCCCCTTGTGTGAGTTGGCCTTCTGTGAGATCACACCGTGCCAGAATGGAGGACTCTGCTTGGTTTCGGAAGCATTGGTAAGTGGTTTGTACTCCTGAAATCTTCAACTAACTAATCCATTCCCTGCCTTCCTCTAGATACCCCTATGCCAGTGTAGTCGCGGCTATATGGGTCGCCTGTGCGAGATCGACATCAACGAATGCGAATCGAGTCCCTGCGTTAATAACGGCCAATGTGAGGATCTGGTGGGCAGCTATGAGTGCAACTGTACCGACACCGGCTTCGAGGGAGTCAACTGCGAAATCGACATCGACGAGTGCGCCATGAGTGAGGAGTACTGCGGCGGCTTGGGTCTCTGCATTAACAGGCCCGGCTCCTTCAAGTGCATTTGTCAGGGCTCCTTCTGTGGTGTGTACTGTAATTTCACCGATCCCTGCAAGCAGGGTGTGGAGCTGTGCATGAATGGCGGCAAGTGCTTGGAGGAGTGTGGCGATGAGGCGGACTATAAGTGCAACTGCACGGATGGCTTTACGGGGAAGAATTGTTCGGCATTGGTGAGTGTGATCAAGTGTGAAATTGTTATAATTTGAAATAATTTCTCAAAACCCTCTTATAATGAACAGATCCAGGCCAAGGAAGAGGGTCCCTCTACGGCCGACATTGCCATTATTGTCATTCCCATTATTGTTGTATTGCTGCTCATTGGAGCAGCTCTGCTGGGCACGTTCCTGTTGATGGCGCGCAATAAGCGTGCAACGCGCGGCACCTACAGTCCCAGCGCCCAGGAGTATTGCAATCCACGACTGGAAATGGACAATGTGCTGAAGCCGCCGCCAGAGGAGCGACTCATTTAGTGGTTGTCGCGGCCACTTGGAAGATATTTTTAAAACTTTGTAATTTAATACGATTTATGCTATGATAGTTTCAATATGTTTGCATGTGTGTTTTTGTGTGTAGTATGTGTGCATACTCGACCGCTCAATGCACTCAAGTATCCGCCCATTTTTTTTTTAATTTAATTTAATTTAAGTTTACGTCTAAAAATTACTCTTTCAAAGACCAAGCGGCCTTACTTTCCCACTCAAATGTGAGTCCATGCTTCAAAAACATTCCATTCCTTCCATTTAAAATACAGTTAACCTTTTTCAATTTTAATGCAATTAAAATTCGGACAAAGACTTACGAATCGGACCGCACCGCACCGACTTGACCTGACTTAGTTACTCTTCTTAGGTAGCCAATGAATATAACTTATATATGCAATTGTTGATTCACAAGCGTGTGAATGTTTGTTGTACTCTCGACGATGGAACACTTTTTAATATTAAGTTTGCATAAGTAAAACCGTTTATCGCCTTCTGTGCTCAGTCTAAGTAAAGCGAATGCTGCATAGGTTTGATTTAGATGGGCAAGGGCCACAGTATTTTTGCGTTCGGCGCTCTTATAAAAGTGAGCAATACGAAATGAGTAAATCATATTGTGATACATGAACAATATGAAGATCTTTTTGAGAATCAAAATTTTACAAATAAGTGATTTCTGTTTTTTTAATATTTGTAAATATACGCGAATGAACTAAATTGTAATTTATAGTTTTAGCTGAGCTAAACATTTTAATTGTGTGGCCTTATGTTTGGAAACAAAATGAAAATTTTAACTTAAAATACTTAAACTAGATTTCGTGTTTTTTTTTTAGGAAATATACATTAACTTAAGAGACTGTAATATAATATTTTGACTAACAATGATTTATAATTATAAATATTAATAAATTTAAATTTTACAAAACGGCGTTCAATTGATCTTTATAGGGAAAGTTTACTTTTTCTTCAGTTTTTTATAGTCTCTCATAGTCTTGACAACTACGAACTCATTTCATGAAGAATGAGGAATGAGGAAACATATAGTTGCGGTCAAAAAATAGTAGCGGTCGAAATATGAAATTTTGATTTGATTTCAAACATTTTATAGTAGGGGATGGTGCCCACCCACTGGCACCCTAAGGTTTTCAGGCCATAACTTTCATTTGAAACATAATTTTGCGTAGATCTCGGGTTCGTTTGAAAGCTGAGTTCAATAGATAACAAGAGTTTTCAAAATTCCGAAAACTACGATTTTGGCAGTAGATCTAGCAAAAGTCTCCAAAATCGACCCTCCAAAAAAGGTGCCCAGCTACTGGCACCCATTTACAATTCTCTGTAAACAATCGAAAATGAAGCATAAACACTAGTATATAATTTGTATGTGTTGTTTATTCTTTGAGTAGTTTACTCTGACCATTTGAACTGAAAAATAATTTGTGAGATTTTATTAGCAAAATAAATGGAAATAAGCAAAAAAAAAAGGGTTAAAATTATGCAAATTTTGCAAGTGAAATAGTTCCTTTGCATGTTGGCACATTTTAAGTGAACAGCACGATGTTTGCACGACATTGTGTCAAGGGTGACAGTAGGT
Source organism: Heteromyza rotundicornis (assembly GCA_951394025.1). Taxonomy (NCBI): domain Eukaryota; kingdom Metazoa; phylum Arthropoda; class Insecta; order Diptera; family Heleomyzidae; genus Heteromyza; species Heteromyza rotundicornis. The sequence goes on along the minus strand of OX596012.1, from coordinate 17,754,505 downwards.
GGGCACTTTTGCTATTCTGACATAATCTCAAATTCCCATTTCACAATAGTGTTCCTTTGTTTGTCAAAAACGTGAAGAATAAGAAAAAAGCTAAGAATTCCACTAATACTTACCCTTCTATATTGATTAAAAAAAACACTTGTAGATTCACTTTACAAAGATGCACGATTTTAGATCAGCCTCGATATTTTCGTATTTTTTACTTTTCGATGACCGTGAGACTACTGCAACACGTGCATACAACTCAATGATTTATGAAAAGTGAACGCGAGATGAGATGACACTTTGACACTAACCACATTGCCGCTGTCATCGCCACGAGCGTCAGAACTGATGGGTGCCAGTAGGAGGGCACCCTACATCTTTGGCAGACGACCCCCTAATTGGGCAAAATTCACCTCTTTTGATGCATACAAAGCGCAGTGTATGGGAGCTGTCATACCCAGTTTTCGAATCTTGCTAAATTTGTTGCAAAACATTGTAGAGTGTCAAAAAATATATAAATTTCTGTATTGAAACATATTTTAAATAACTATTCTTTTTTTGTATGGGAGCTGACACGCTCCAATTTTTTCCAATTTAGGAACCACCAACAAATATTACACACGAAATTTCAGAATGATTGGTCAACTCTTTCTAGCTTTTGTCCAGCTAGAATCGTATTTGAGTCCAATGTGGATTTCCAAAACGAAGCTGCATTGAATAGGGTTACGAGACGCACTCTCTTAAAATGCATTTTTAAGAGAGTGCGTCTCGTTTTGAAGTTGAGATCAAACATTTTTTCCAATCTTTCCCATCAACTTGAGTATGAGTTGAGGTACATTGGAGAAAATATTTATAATTATGTGGCAACTTCAATTCTGAAACATTTTCATTTGTCAGCAATGTTTTTCATGCAATATTGTTACGCGACAACAAGTTAAATTCGCTCACAAAAAATTATCACCGCAAAAACATAAAATTGCTGGGAAAAAAACCCAACGATTTAATAATAAAATGCGAAAAAATAAAAAGAGAGTTAAGACAGATTGTTGACCTGCTATTTCAGTGCCCAAAAGATGACACCGTGGCGGTGGGTCCTTCGATAGGGAATACACTATTTTTGGATTGAGACCAATTGGAGAGAATCGCTGGAGGACAAATTGCGCTTCTTCAGTGGAATCGGTTTGATGCAATGAATGAATAATTCTGTGTTGTATCATGACTTTTTCCCCTTATAGAGGCGTCTTGGATTAACAGAAATTTCCGAAAGTGTGACGATGAGGATTTTGTGGCTAAAATCCGAAACAGCTGTACACTTTGCCAAGGCTGGTTTTTGCTTGTTGTTGTAACAACCTATTTTGCCAAAATAATTTTTTGGTGAAAATGAGCTAAAGCCCAAAAATAAATCCCTTACTTATATAAAATACTTTGTGAGTTTGTAGGTTTGTAGGTTTTTATGTATGTATGTATGTTTGTTCCCTTATAACTCAAGAAATACTTGACCGATTTTAATGAAACACTTACCAAAATATAGGTAATTTCATTGATCTCATCATATATGCCATTTCATTAAATTTGGGCGTTCGAGGTGGGCGTGGCAAATATTATTCTAAAATGTTATAATTTATGCAGTGTTTAACCGATTTCGCTGAAATTTTATATGTGGTTTTGGGTAATGAATTGGTAATATGTTGATTCTGAAAATTTGCAGTCCGCCTACTGGCACGCCTTAAAATTTTTAAAGCTCTGTAACTCGGTTCCTATTCAAGGGATTGCGCTGAAATTTTGGATTTGGTGCTGGGAGGTGAATGGGCAGAGGGATGACTTGCAAAATCTATTTTTAATTCAGTTGCTTAAATAATACATATAACATTTCTACGTTAACACGAAATAACAAAATTATTGCGAGCGAAGCTGTGGGTATAAGCTAGTAATAAATAATTTCTGAACTTGATAGCTAATAAGTTTACGTTAACCCTTATATTAACTTCCTATATATATATCCTTAAATCTTCTTAAACATGGCATAACTTCCGAATCCTTCGAGCTACAATGATGCAATTTGGTAGGTGGGTTCTTATTGACAAAATAAAATTGTACACCCTTTGATGGGGGGTGTGGTGATAAAGGGGAGGGGGATGGAGCCTTTTTAAAGTTCGGGATGGACTAACGTTAGTATTTTTTGAGCTACAGGACTCATATACGAGGTCCGATTTGGATGCCACTATTATTTTGTATGCCACACGTCTCAAGTTGTAGGCTTCCAATTGCTTAGCCCGCTCGATTAGACCACGTTCCATGAGCTCCTTATGGAACGCCAAGTAATTTCGTATCTGCTAATTGGTTTTAAAATACAATTAGTAAAATAAAATTATTGCACGCCGATATTTTCACTCTCTTTTGCAAGGGGGGTAAAGAAAATTTGTATTCACGCTGATTGTAGAATTTCCAAAGAAGAAATTGTGCAAATATTGTCCGTCTGTCCGTCCTCTTTTCTTGTAAACACGATTGCAGGAGCTAGAAGAAAGCTTGGGATCCCAAATTTTGGATTTATCCTTTTTAAGGCCCTAGAAGGAGTTAGTATTGCAAATGGGCGAAATCGGTAGACTGCCACGCCTACCTCCCATATAAGTGAAAATCGTGTTTTTACCGAAATTTTAAGATTTCATCAAAACAGTATGAAATTTTGTATAGTGGGGTTTTCGCGGTCGCTGATTTCGAATTTGATGTCGGAATTTAAAAATTCAAGATGGCGGAACCAATATGGCTGCCGAAATTTTAAGATCAAAACTGTATGAAATTTTGTAAAGAGGGGTTTTTGGGGTCGATTATTTCGAATTTGATGTCGCATTTTCAAAATTCCAGATGGCGGATCCAATATATATAAGTCGGCTTGCCCGACTGAAACTTACTCACTTGTTTATTTCTAAAAAAGTTCCGGATTTTACTTAACAAACGTGTTGGCGCTCAAAATTATGTAAAACCTAGTCAGAGAATTATCTTCGGTCTGACCGAAGCTATAATACCCTGCACATGCGAGTACGATACATTCTGAGACCATATGTTAGTAATTTTATCGAAAATCAGTATTTTATTGATAGTTTTTCGATAATTTTTCGATTTTTTATCGATAATTTTTCGATTTTTTATTGATAATTTTTCGATTTATTATCGATAATTTTTCGATTTTTTATCGATAATTTATTGATTTTTTATCGATAATTTTTCGATAATTTATTGATTTTTTATCGATAATTTATCGATAATTTTCCAATATTTATCGATATTTTTCCAATATTTATCGATAACTTTAGTTTCCTGATCCATTTAAAAATTTTGTTCCAATTCCATTTTGTTCCGGTCCAATTCCATTTCATTCCGGTTTCATTCCCATTTCGTTCCCGACCTCATTTCCAACCCAATGCAAAAAACCGCATCCAAATCGGTTAAGTATTTCTCAAGATAAACGAAAATAATATAAAATTGACGACCATTTTGTATGGGAGGTAGGCGTGGCTCTTATCCGATGTTGCCCATTTTCAATACCGTCCAATCATTCGCCAAAATAAGAGGAATCCCAAAATTTGGGGTCGATAGCTCAAAAGCTACGACAGTTATCGTGCGAAATGACAGACAGACGGACAGACGGACATGGACTAATGGACTCAGGAGGTGATGCTGATCAAGAATATATAAACTTTTCCATACCGGACACACCCCCTTATGGGCGTTACAAACGGTGTGACAAAAACAATATACCCTTGGACACTAGTGTGCAGGGTATAATTATATGAAATGAATACGAACAAGAATCAAAACAAAAGGGCCGAGTACCGGTGGTAGGTTTCTATCAGCTGTGAGGGTCTGGTGGTGAATAAAAGCCACAAAATATCAATGTATTCACGCACACCAGTAAACAAATTTGCTGTCACTTCACTCATATTCCATCTCGCTGAAATATTTAGTTATACTTGCGACGAAATAATAACAAAATGTCGAAGACAATCTCCCAAAATGTGAATACTTCCAAACGTGGCCAATATGCCGAAAAAGTCCTGACAATGTTACAGGTTTACTTTGAGAATCACAAGATGTGCGACGTTGTGCTAGTAGCTGCAAACGACGGAACAAGGTGAGTAATCCAGCGACATAAAAAAGCGAAAGTGCATACATATGCCCAGAAGTTGTCACCGATTTTAATATAATATAAACTTGCTGGTGTTATAATTCAAAATGTACAATTTTTTTCAGAGTCTCTGCACATCGATTGGTTCTATCCGCATGCAGTTTGTATTTCTTGGACATGTTCTCGAATAATGGCGAACGAAATGAAGTACAGCTCGAAGATGTTTCCGGACACGTTCTGGAAGTTTTAATACACTTTTGCTATAGTGGGCACATCGAATTTCAGAAGGATAATGTCGAACTATACCTCACCGCAGCCACTCAACTCCAGCTGACTGATGTGGTCAAAGCTGGCTCGGATTATTTGGTGCAAGAGCTACATCCGTCGTATTGTCTGAAAGTAGCTCAAATTGCTGAAAAACAAAACTGCAATGATGCCCTAAGGCATGCAGATGCTTTCACTCATCAACATTATATGGAGGTGAGCTAAATGATAACTTTTGTAAACCCTTTGAATGTTAACATAATTTGTGAATCTTGTAGGTATGCTACAGTGATGATTTCTTTCAATTGAATGTTGGCCAATTATGTAAAATTATTGACAGTGATGACCTCGTTGTTAATTCGGAAGAGGACGTATTTAATAGTTGCATTTCATGGATAGATCACGACCGCAAGGATCGTGAGATGGATTTTCCTCAGTTGTTGGCATCAGTTCGCCTGCAACTACTGCCGCTGCATTTCATAAACGACCAAGTGAAACCACTTTGTAAGACAATTGAGTGCAAAGATTTGATAATTGAAGCCACAATGGCATGTCATCTGCCACCGGAAAAAGATACTAAACTGCGTAAACGTATACAACTGCACAATCCATCAATAATTTCATCTCCTCCGAAGGAAGCAAATAAATCAACAGATGACATTTTAATGCGGATTCAAAGAGAAACATTTAATGTATGAGACTATATTTATTGTTGAAATCCTATGCTGAGTTAACCAAATGCAGTCAAAGATGTACTGCAATTCTCGACTTCGTTTGAATATTTTTCAAGTACTGGTTACTTTGCAGCGGATCTCTGTTATTTATTATAATAAACTAGCTTATAAAATTTATGAAATTTCAGAACACCGGAGTTTTTAAAATCTACAATAACAGTGAGGATAAATGGGACACGTGCCAATTAAATCTTATTTGGGCCGATTTTTATTTTGTGCTTGATGACATGTTATTAGCTACAAAAGGAAGCGACGTAACGAGCTACGATTTAAAAAAACCGCCGGTGACCACAACAAGTTCTTTAAATACACCGCGTAACTACCCAGGTCTTGGTGTTCTCGGGAGTTATCTCTACTGTGTAGGTGGTGTTGCTTCTGACGACACACTCAATTGTGTAGAAAGGTAAGAAGAAATAGATAATATTTATAAAAATTTAACAAAAACTCGTTGTACTTCAGATGGAATCCCATAGATCGGCTGTGGTATTGTGTAGCTCCAATTAACGAAAAGAGATTCAGATTAGGTGTAGCTGCACTGGGCGAGCACTTGTATGCAGCTGGAGGGTATTTCAATTTGACATATTACAAATGTTGTAAAAGTTCGGTAGAACGTTACGACCCAAAAACGAATGCTTGGACCCTCAGGGCACCAATGAACCAAGCACGTTATGGCTTTCAGGTACTGATCAATTATACTAATTTGATTCGAAACTTGTGGGGCATAACAAAATGTTGAATCAACTATTCATTTGCAGTTAGTTGCTGGCAATGGATTTCTGTATGCGGTTGGAGGTTGGACAACAGACAACGATCGTACAGCTACAGCAGAACGATACGATCCGATTGCAGACAAGTGGACTATGGTTCGATATTGCCGACGTATACACAGTCACCTTTACTTAATTATAATTTATTATTAGATATGCTCAATGAGTAGCGCCCGAGATTTAGATTCCTGCGCTTTTTTTGGAGACCGACTGATGGCTGTGGGACGCAATGATGGTTCTGTCGAGGAATATGATATCGAAACAAATCAATGGACTCTGAAGAAGCCGTTGCCCAAAAGCGACAACTTATACCAACATCATATCATAACAATTCCCAAACAAAAATTTCCAAATCTGAGTAGATGAACTAGATTCAATGCATTTGTTTTATATTCTATGAATAAGAAATTGGCTATAGACATGAATCCTCATCGAATCAAAGGCCTACACTCACAGACTCGTTTTCCGAGCGTTTTCAGCTCTCCATATTTAAATTTGTTTTTAATTTGCATTAAATTTGAAAAATTGAACAGAAAATGCTCGGGAAACGAGTCGTGAGTGCAGGCCGGAAAATAAATGCTAAAAATTTCTATCGAAAGCGAACTTTCGTGTATGTAACTTATTATTTATATACATAAAATAAAAAAATGTTTAATCATTATCAACAAAATGAGCTCGTTAAATATAAAAATTCATTAAAAAAAATAATGAAATTAAATGATAAGTAAAATGGACATGTTCCGTGAAATTCTCCTCCTCGGCTTTACGCAGTAGATGCATGTGTCGCTTTTAAAAAAAATCAACATTTGGAAATGAAAAAAATTATTTTTATTGCATTTAATAGTAAACAAAATAATGTTCCTTTTAAAGTTAACTAATGCTAGTTAATCGAAGAAAGTTAACTTAACTAAATGAAAAAGTTAATTGTTTTCGAAATTAAACTGGAACGTTAAAAGTTAACCAAAAATTTAACTTCGTTAATTAACTATTAACTAATTCAGTGGTGTTCTGCAATCCTAGTCGGAAGTTAGTTATAATCGGAAGTGATTTCCACATCGGATTTGAAATGGTGTTCTGAAATCCTATAGGAAATGAGAATTTCGAACTCAAATGAAATCCGATTCGAACTCTAATGTCACAATCAGGTGTATTGGTTTTTCAGCTTTTTATATGTTTAGGCAATAAACACATCAAACGCGACAGCGTCAATGTGTGAAAAATGCCAGTTATTTCAGATTTGCGTGTTGTTTTGGGCATTTGTAGGCACGTATTTGCAGTTTTTATTGTGATCCATTCGTTATTGGCAAACTTATTTTTGTTTTAAAAGTTTGTTTTTGCATGCCGTATTCTAGTGTAGCCCCCATTGTGTTTAGAGCATAATACACACACACCTTGCTGACCAAACTAAATTAAATTCATTAAACAAAATGAGTCAGTCAGCGTAATGGAACAGAAGAAGCATATGGAGAAGAAAATTAAGAGGAGGATTCTGCGAGATCGCAGCAATCCCTTGGATTTGCCCGCTTCAGCGTTTGTATTGTATAAAAGCAAAGTCTGGATGCTTTTCCATGAACTCCAGCAACGTAGAGTTTTGCGATGAATTCATGTGCTTCCCTAAGCAATTTTACAAAATATATCATATTGCCAAACAATTAAAACAATTTTATTGAAAAAATTAATTATTTCGTTTATTTGTAAGATTTCTCTCCGGTGCCTGTGGACTGTCACGCGAATTTTAACATTTGCAAATAAATTGACAAATATTTTTTCAATTTGATTTGTCAATTGCTTGTGAATTTGGCGCAAATTTTGACTTTTGGAAATATTTACCGAAACAAAGCAAATTGGAAAAGTTTTCGACAATTTCTTTGCAAATACAAACATTTTTACACAATTCCACCAGCATCCAGCTGACCGGATTAAAGCCGGCAAAAATTCGGGGTAAATCGGATTTCAGAACACCAAAAATCCAGTTCGAATCCGATTTGAACTGTCAACGGAAACAATCCGACATATCGGATTTCAGAACACCATCAATCGGATTCAAATCCGATTCCGATCCAAATCGGATTGCAGAACACCACTGATTAACTATAGTCCAGCATTGCTTAATCCGTGAAGTACTTTTCAATGTGGAAAATTTACCATGGTGTATTATCAAGGCCCATATATAAAGGAAGGGGGGTCAAATTTTGCCAATTTTTCGGCTAGATCGTAAAAAAACAACAAAAATTAAATTCATTTTTTTTCGGTAATTATTTTCAATAATTCATTTTATTGATGTTGTTGCATTATTTTGTGGTATTATTTTGCTTTGAAAATGAACAGTTATAAATACTGTTTATAACTTCATTAAATATAAATAGAAGAAAAGAAATAATTGAATATTTGCTCTTGGAGAGAACGGCAAAGTGAATAACTCAATACTACATAGCTAGTATATATGTGTGTGTGTGTGTGTGTGTGTGTGTGTGTGTGTGTGTGTGGTTTCCATTCAAATAATATATATACGAACAAGTTTCGAATGCGTTCAAGCCAAACTGTCGCTGTGCGGAAGTAAATTAGAATCTTCTCAGCGCTAATTTCATCCGGTATATTCTAAAGATTGCAAATAACCAATTGCCAAATGCCAAAGATGTTCGGACGAGTACACGTAAACGATTGCCTTAATCGGCAATAAGCGATATGCTAGTCCTTACGGGGTCCTCTATAACCTACTAGGAGCGATTGCTTGACTTTCGGCCCATCGACCGAATTAGACTAGGCCAGCCACCCACTTGAATTTGCTGCTGCTCTGGATCTCGTGATGATAGAAATTGCACTCCAATTTGTTGATGCAATTCTTGCCAAAGCGACACGCCTTCGGATGGTAAAATGTGCAGCCCACTTTCTGGCAATTCGGATAGTATTTACACATGGCCGTAGAAGCGGCAGCGGGAGCGGCCGAAATCGATTTATAATTTTGCACAGGAACGACATGGGAAGCTGGAGGGCGCACAGAGAGAGAGTGAGAAATTAAAAGTAAAGAAAATTAAGAAATGAGAAGACAGCCAACTTACACAGGGGCGGAGCTGTGGTCACCAGCATGCTCGGATTCCGCGTGCCACTGTGCGAGAAATTGCAATCGGCACTGGTGCAGGCCATATCGTATTTGCAATGGGGATGCGAGTACATGCACTTGTCCGCAAACTTGCAATTGGGGAAACTCTTGCACGGTGCGGTCGGATGATAGAATTCACAGAATTGTTTCGTGCAATTGGGATGGTACTTGCAGCGCTCTTTGGGCTTCACCACTTTCATGACGGTCGAATCGAGCGCCACGGAACTCACTAAGGGGGAAGAACAGAACAAATTAGGAACGATTTTCCAAAAAAAAACAACTTTCAATTCTCTTACGCGAAGGTATATTATCGTATTTCTTCGGTTCCGCCGTTCGTATGGTGATGCGGCGCCGTTCCTCGCGACGTTCGGGCGAGAACTCACGCACGCGCTCACGATCACGCTCCCGTTCGCGCTCGTCACTTTTCGAGCGTCGCTTGAGGGCGGACAGGCCATTGTCATCGCGATCGTTGTCTCTGTCCCGCGAGCCTTTATCCAAATCGAATTTGATGGGTGTGCGTTTTCGCTTCAGCGGCGAATGACTGGGCGACGACACAGGCTTCGCCTTGGGCTCTTCACTTGCCACGGCAGCAGCAGGCCGCTTTACCGATGCGGCTGTGGCTGGTGGCAAGGGAGGCGTAGTCGAGCGCTCGATGGCCACTTCGTTGGCACCGTGACCGCCACTGTGACGCTTACGTTCCCTACTCTCGGGCGCATTCTTTTTGGGACTCATCTCCTCATCGTCCGAGTCATTCTTGATGATAATCTTCTTAATATCCTTTGGTTTGCGATAGATCTCGATGAGCTCCGAGCGTCTGGGCTGAGGCGGTGTATACGGCGAAGAGTTGGAGGATTCGCGTTCGCTGAGACGTGCCACCGTAGAGGGCGACAGCGATGAGGAGGCTTTCAGGGAAACGCGCGATTTCACATCATGCTTGTGGGTGTCGCGAGAACGCGCACGGCTGTGGTTGTTGTTAGAAGTGGTGGAAGAGGCTTCCACGCCATTGTTCCGCTTGGCCGATGACGACGAAGAGACTTGGGGCAAGGGCGAAACGGAATGCGAGCGCTTCTTGTACTTGGTAGACTTCTCATCTGTAAAAAGTAAGGAGGATAAGGAATGACTGCACATCAACGCTTTTAGCCTAAACTTACCATTCATGGTGACCACGAATTGAGTCTTTGCCCGGGAGATCTTGTCCTCATGGTCCTCTTCGTCTTCCTCTTCTTCGACATATTCCAATGCCTCGAGGTGTTCGTCGTCACTTGAAGAAAAAAGAAAAAATTGTAGGCAAAAAGTATTTAAAATGGTTCACTCCTACACTTACCTGGCCCCCTCCACGCTCTGCTCATCGGCACTGTCTTGCGAAACCGCTTGCGCCACATAGCCGTACTCCAAGTCGGATTCGGCTTGATCGGAAACTGGTTCGGGCACATATTCCTCCTCATCCATTTCCTCGGCCCCCTCCGGCTCCACACTGTTGGGCCTGCGTCGCTTGCACAGCGTGGTCCTCTTCAGACCGGCCTCCACCTCGATGACCAAATTCTGCGTTGTGCGTCTGAAAAGTGCTGACGGCGGCACGGCCTGGTCCGCCGACGACGACGATGTGGCAGTGCGTTTAAGGCGGTCGCGATACGACTTTGTGTACAATTTGGAGTGACGCTCGCCCGCAACAATCACCGCGCCCAGACGAGTGCGCACCTTGGAGGCTGCGGCAGGCCCCTCTTTCGGTTTCGATTTGGCCAGTATGGTCGAGCGTTGAGCTTCGGCCACGGCGCGCAACAAGAGATTCTTGCAGGCCTGCTTGCTGGGCGAGACGGGCGGACGTGGCTTGATTTTTATCACCGAATTGACGGGCTTCTCGTTGAGGTCCTCCTCGTCTGAGGGTTCTATTTGCTTGGCGGGAGCCACAATCACACGCGATCCAATGCGCTGGCGATGCACCTGTTGTGTCGAGGGCGAACGCTCAGAGTCGGCGGCAGACTTTCTGTCACCATCGGACGAGCGTCTGGGTTGCGACGAATGCCGGTCGACCGCAAAGGGATTTGTGTGTTGCTCGGGCGACGCACGTCGTGGCCTGGGCTCGCGCTCCCTCGGCTTGGCAGAGCGATCTCGGTCGCGTTCACGTTCACGTTCCCGTTCGCGTTCACGTTCTCTACCCTTATCCCGGTCACGTCTGTCCAGATCCCTGCTGTCTTTTTCGCTACCCAGCTCTTTGCGTCGGAAGGCGGGCACATACAGTTCCTTTTCCTGGCGCATGCGCCGCTCTCGAGGCGCTTCGCGTGGCTGCTCTTCGCGTGACTGCGTCAGCTTCATGCCAAGGCGCTCGTGTACCGGTCTCTTGCGCGGTATCTCCCGCCGCTCTCGTTCTCGGCTACGTCGCGAGGGCACTGCTTCCCGTACATGGCTGGAGCGGCGATCGTCTTCGTTGATTTCACTACTTTCGTTGTTGGTCTCAGTTCTAACGGCTGCCGTCGAGGCCAGTGGCGGCGGTGTTAGGGGCCTTCGTCTTGAGAAGTCTTCCGCATGGTTTTGGTGATTCGAATTAGCTTCATCCTGGTCGAACACAATTGGGCTCTTCTCCTTAGGTGGTCCACTCTTCTGGGGCTTGTCCAGCTGGAAATTGTTAACTTCCTACAAACTTCATTCAATCAAAGTGTACTGGCTGACTTACCGAATCGCCTGCCGCATCGTTGAACTCATCGGCGCTGCCATCATCCTTCAAATTCAGAAAATCCTCATCGGCGCTCTCGACATCCTCGTCGTTGAATTCGCCCAGCTGCTTCAGATGCTTTTTGGCAGCGTAGATTTTCTTTTGGATTTCGGCCAGTTCGGCCAGGTCCTTTTCGCGATTGCCGCTCCCCGTGGCACAGCCACTGCCGCCGCCAGTCGTCGAGGATATCTCAGATATTGTGGGTATATCGAACTCGTTCGTTGTCTCTTCGGGCGTTTCAGATTCGCCTGCTACCGCCTCTTCGACGGACTTTTTGCCTTTGCTCTTTTTGACATGAGCGACTGCGTCTGTAGTCACGTCCAGTGACTTTTTGGCCTTCTCCAGCAGATCTTCGGCAAACACGTCGGTAATCGAGTTTATCACGGGCACGGAAACGACACTGCTGTCGGTTGTCGTTGTGGGCTTCTCGGACACGTCTGTGGGTGTTGTGGCCGCGGTTTCTTCCGACTGCTTCTTCGAAGGCTTGAGTTTTTCCTTCTTTCCCGACTTTTTTTCCTTTTTCGTTGCAGTCTCCTCTTTTTGGCTGGTTTTTCGCTTCTTTGTTGTGACTGCAATGGGAAAAATATGTTTTAAGTTGTAATTTTGCTGCTTTCTGGTTTAAATGCTCACCACTGGCGGCCGGCAATGTCACTTCCTGCAGTTTCTGAAGCACTTCATGCAGCCACGTAACAAACAGGTCCGTCTGCGTGCCCAAGAAGAGATTGAGATCGGCAATCATTTGCTGCTTGGATCGCTTGTTGGCCACCATTATCATGACATAGTCTGGCAGTTCATCGTCTATGTAGCCCGCCGATCCACCAGTACCTAATTCCAGCAGCTTCGCCTTTACAGCGCTCTGAATAGTGAACAGGAAAAATTTCATTTAGTGTCCCCAAAACTACCATCCATATGACACAATATGGCAACAAGAATAAGGACAAGATGGCCTACTTAGGCATATGCCGCCCATATTGAAACTACTTGACCTAGTTAAGTTGGTACTTTTATTACAAAAAAAATATATAATTATGTCCACGAAAAGCAAAAATCATCGGAACGCTCGGCATTGATTTTCCCCCATACAATCATTTCATTCCATACATACTCCCAACTCCCAAAAACTTACTCGCATTTTCTGTCCAATTTCACTGCCAAAGTTTTCCATATTTGCCGCTCGTCAGGCTTTCGGCACGTTCAATACACAATAGAAATTTCTTTACAATTAATTGATTTAATTTGCAAAATTTAATAGATTCCCTATTTCGATTTTCACAATAAAAAAAATCGCAAAATTTTCAAGAAATAATTTTTTGGATTGACAGCCAGACTATGCGGCCGATGAAAGTTAGCTGAGCGGCGCCACCTGAGCCGGAAAAAAATCTTCAAAGTATCGTCAACTTAATGAAAATTCGTGCTATGTTTTGGGGTAACGAATTGCGGAATTTGGCCTTGTATTCGGTGTTTTTAATAAATTTAGTAGACACCGACCGAAATTCGGTTTCGGTATTTTGGCTTTTCGGCCAAAAGAAGTGGTTTCGGTCGTTTTTCTGATTCGGCCGAAAAATAAAATATCGTTTTTGGCCGAAATTTCGATATTTCCGCCGAAAATTTCGGTTTGGTACTCAAAATGTAACAAATAAATAACAAAGATTACACTGATCGACAATACTGAACATTTTGTGTGTTAAATATACTTGATAGACAAATTATTATGCATTTTGGCACGCTGAATACGAAAATAATAATGAAATTTTTACAGTACGCACCAAAAATTAAATTTTTGTGCAATTTTCATTATTATTTTTGGATTAGGGGTGGCAAAATACGTAAGGAACAACCAAGTGGATAAAAGCGATATGTAACACAAATTTAAGTATTTAATATTTTTAATGCAAAACTACTACTCTTTCTACAAATCTACTACCATGACAGAAATTTCTAGTACTATTGTAGAATCTCTACTACTCTACGCAGACCCTAATCTACTCCCCTTTCTTGAAATCTACTCCCCTAAAATCGAATATCTACAACGCTCGCCGTAGCAAAAAGTGAGAACCCTGCCCTTTCAATTGATTTCCACGCATTTGATAGTTTGCTTCTAAATTCATCTAATTCATGATCTGAACTTAAAATGATTGATTTCAGCTTAATTATGTACAACTTTATTACATTTAAATTCACAATTTGTTCATTACATTTCGGTTTCGGCTACGGTTTAAAAAAATGAAAATTCGGCCGAAAAAAATAATAAAAAATTTCGGCAATTTCGGCAATTTCGGTCGGTCTCTAAAATTTAGTATTTGGAGTAAATTTGACAGATTTACAAAAACAAAACACGTTCAATTTGCAAATACTAGAAATACTCCATTTGCAACAGTCGGAACCTATTGTATATTTGGTATTGTATTTGTGTATTTGCATAAATCAGCTGTCAAGAAAATGCGACACTGTTATGAATTTTACATTTTTGATTTGAAGGCAAGAATTTTTCTGATACGGTAACATCGAAATATTCAAAATACTAAAATTTACTACAAGTGCGGTCACGATTTGTAGTAAAAATTTACAAAATTTACTACAAATACTCCAAATACTCAAAATCGTGAATACCCCTTATATTAAAACAACCATAAAATATTTTCACAAAAAAAATTTTAATTTCGTGTTACAAAATATAAGGAAGAAATATATGCAGTGACAAATAATTCATGGATTTGGTCCATGAATACTTTATTGTACCTCTCAGATTTCCAAACTTTTTTCGTAACTTGTTCAGAATCTAACAAAAACAAAAACAAAAAGAAAAAGTCGCTCTCACTTAGTTTAAGAGATATAGGCACAAGACCTTTACAACAAATTGTATAGGTCCCCACACAAAAACGCGAAATTTCGCAGACGCCGCGAAACTTGCGGTATGTGGTAAAAAATTAACCATAAAAAATGTATATCATTTATAAATTTTGTTACAAGGACCGAACTATCGCATTTCAAAAACAATTTTCGAGCAATTTTTGCGGCGTCTGCGAAATTTCGCGTTTTTGTGTCGGTAAGCTTTCCACTTCGAGAAATACGAAGAAATGCTTTCGTTTTCGAACTCGTTTACGAACTTTTGGCCGGCTGGGCAGTTATAAATGAAATTTTATTTGTTTTCAGATTGAGCCGAAAAGTAAGGTTTTCAGCTATTTCAAGGGTTTCGACCGAAACGCGAAAAAAGCAGAGGGTATCGCAGTAAAAAAAAATGGCAAAATGAAACCATCTTTCAAATTGAGTTTAGCAGTACCCTCGAAAAAGAGATGGTTTCGGTGTACACGTTGCATCTCTGTTGATATCTTCTCTAAGAAATAATCGATAATTAACAAATAAAAATTTTGATATTAATATTCTTTAAATGTCGGAAATTGTGCTATTTTGGGCTATATTGGGCTATTTTTAATGGCAATAAAGATTGTGTTGACCAATTATGACCAGATGACCACCTCCACAAAGATGCTGCTCCCGGCGGCTTTTGGAAGCATTTTGAATGCTTTAAATATTGTGAAAGTGTCGAAAATATTTAAATAAAGATCACGTGAAGCAAACAATTTCGTCCGACTGTTTAATTGGCCCATATCTTAACCTCCGCAAATGGTCATAAGTAAAAAAAAATTAAAAAGTAAACAACTTTTTGACAGCCATGAAACCTAAATGAAAGGCTCAATCTGAACGTACTATTATATTATTTATTGTATTTAATTGGAATATCCCGAAAATCCCGAACAAATCCCGGGATTTTCAAAAACACTTCTAGATCGAATGCAAGAAATCGATTTTTGAAGCTTAGAATCGATTTTCGTTTGCATCGAAATGAATTTATCAAGTATTTGGTATAATTAATTATCAATAAGTATCGTATTTATGCATTACTAAGCAACACTGATAGTCGTAGGTACAACATGCTATCGCATTTGAATATTTCTTAATACATAAGTGAATATTTGCATTAAACTGGTATAGATAGTTGACGGTATAGTTAAAACGCCATAATTTTATTTTACATAAAAAGACATTATGAAACAGATGTAAAAAGTATGAACGCTTGGCTTAAATGCCACCCCCTGAATATGGATCCGGGGCGAGATGTACCTCCCCCCCTTCCCACTACCCTGTCTTTAATACCCAGGAAAACATATAAATAAAATCAATTTGTTTATCGTAGCGTTTGCGCCGAAAAAAAATTGGTATTTCAACCTGAAAAAACCGGCTGTCAATGCGAAACACCGGTCGGTGTTGCCCATCCCTATCGAGTATCGGACAAAAGTATCGAGTACCTGCTCATATTTACGTAGTGTCCTAATCTCTCGACCTCCAAACAACCTCAATTCTCAATTTGGAAAAGAAAAGTGAAGTCGCGAAGAATTTGGCGAATCGTTTTGTGTCCGCCCTCCAGATCGCAGCAACAGTAGTATCTCCGGGAAAGTCTCGCTCGCTCGTCGCTAAATAAATATAAATTTCATTTTTGATATTTTGGTAAGTTTATACAAAAAAGACTACTACTGGGTAGATGATAACTTGGTAACTGGAGCAGACTATTTCGTAACCAATGTGAGGAGTTTGATTTTCTTCAATAAGGGAGCTGCCAGTGATTCACCTGCTCAATTCAAGACTTTTCCAACTGCCTATTTTCCATTGGAGATCTCTCCAAACCAGATATTGAATACAATCTCAAGTATTCGACGCACTTCATGGTTTCATAATCACTGCATAGCTGCAATTAAAAAATTAAATCTTCTAAAGTGTCCACCATGAACCCTTTGGTGCCGTGGCTTTATTCTTTTTCATTTCCCAGTGGCCTCCCCCATTCTGTTCTGTGGGTTTCCTCTGTCCCGAGTTGAAGTGAAAATTAATGGAATTGTCGCGCCGCTGCAGCAAATCAATTTGTAGCTTTACAATTAAAAATAGTTTTCCTCCTCCCCCCCACTTTCTAACCGCAGTTCATCTTATCATGGGATGCAAAAATGCATCATTAAATTGTTGCCGTCGTTTGTATTTTTAAAACGAAAGCAACAAATTGCGATTCCACAATAGTGTAAATACGAAAAAAAGTTGTTAATTTGTATGCGCACATGATGAACTCGGGCAAATTGTTGGCAATTGCGCCTTCTTTTTTTAACTACAACTGCAGCAGGTCAATGGCGCTAGCTATAAACATCGAGATGTGTTCTTCATGCAATCGGAAATGTAAAAAATGCGCGTGTTTTGTTTGTGAATCAGAATTGCAAAAAGCCAGAAGTTGAATGTGAAGCGTTTCAAAGTAGCCAATACAGTTATACAAACAATCATTGATTGGTAGTGGGTGGAAAAGAGGAAAACATTTTTAGAAGAAGGTATTTCCTTTATGAAAAATACTTAGGCGATTTTCCCAATTTAAAATATTTTTGAAAAGAACATTTTTGCAGTGAGATTGGAAGAAGTTCCTTTCTACATTTAAACCAACTTTTATAGTATTTATAAATTTACAATTCACTATTTTTAATAATTTTTCAGTATCATTAAATATTTGATATGTAATAACCTTTTTGTCTAAAAACAGCTGTTATCAAGCGCCGAAAGTCAAAGCGGTTCAACTAACAAGATTTAAACTTCCAGATTAGGTTATCAGAAATCTCTATTGAGATTAAAATTTAATCTCAATTATTTAATAATTTAAAAATTGTTTCATTCTTAAAATTTGTATGTAAATTAACCCATTTTCTGAATTTTTATTGACATCGTTAAAATACTCCAATAAGAATAATAATTAATTAATTGAATTATTTTACAACCGAAAATTGTAGCCAATAAAAACGTAGTTACTCCCCAACACATAAAAAATGAAACACCTTTCGAAAGTTAAATATATTTTGTTAGGCAAAGTGATTGAAAATTAATAAAAAAAACTTTCGGAATTTTTTCTTTTAGCTGCTAGAAACGCAGAAATTTTGAGATATCCTCGTAAAATCGAATTTTATTACACAATCCCAATTGGTTTTTCTTTTTTTTTTGGTAAAAATTTTAAATGGTTGCAAGTTTTTAAAACCCCAATGGGTAAAATCCCCAAAAATCCCATTTCACAAATTAGGGTTTGTAAAATGTTTCCTTTTACTGAATGCTTCGTGTTAACTGAATTGACCTGTAAATAAAGCATTTTCGTGCGTTCACTAAGTGCTTACGGAATTCTATGTACTTAGTGCACTTTAATTTTAGATGTACCTAATCCACAGTTAGATTTACAGTACTTAGTGTGATTGGTATGAAAAGTGTTCGGATTGTGGAAAAATCTATAAATTAGAAACCTAGGAGTGAGGGAGAAATTAAGCTATTCACTTTGACCGCAGTTAAAGGTTTAACCAGAAGAAAATTCGCTAATAAAATCGTTCAAAGTGTCGAAACTATCAGCTGTTCTCTGTTTGAGAAAATAAATTTGTCTGATTAATTTTGATAATTTTGATTACGGCTAAAAGTTCCAGACAGAAAAGAGTCAGCTGTTTTCTCTCACACCAAAAATTATTTTAAATGGAATTTGATGTTAAATTTAAATGCAACTAAAACATAATAATTAAAATGTAAAAATAGCAACAAGTGTATTTCCAGAAACGGCCTCTAAAGATATTATGTTTTCATGACCTTGAACTAGGCCCACCTAGTGTAAAATTAAAAAGTTTTTAAAAGAATTTTCCTATTAATTCTTATTGGATTAATCCAACGCCCTATGAGGATTTCCACAGTAAAAATCTTACCAATTGGAAAAAATATTTACTTATTAGGTTATCATTGCTCTATGCATATAGATAGCAATTTCTATGCATTGCGTTCTTCTTTGCAAACATTCAAGGCTTTTGTTGTTTGTCTATTATTTTTTTCCGCTTATCATTTAGTTCTATTTCTGGAATTTTTTTCTGCCAATTTGTGCATTTATTTTTTCCAACAAAATCGTTTGTTTGCCTTCAAAAGCACATGGAAACAATGATTTGCTTTAGCTTCGTTTTATTATTATTTTTTTTAAACCAAAAAAATGATAATTTATGTTCATATTTTGTGGGCTCGTTTCTTGTTTTGGTATATATTTTTTTTAAATACATTTTTTTCTTGTTTTTGATTTTTGATTTCGAGTCTTTTCGCTGATATGTATGTGCGCCAACGTGGAACTACAAACGTACCAAATAAAATCTATTTCAAAACTTGTTTTTATCAGCGCCAATGAAAGCGACAAATTTGCTTTTTTTATACTTGTAGCATTTCTTTATGCCGTTGATAGGGGCCAAGTTGGTTTTTTTCTATTTGAGTTTCCTCGTTTTTTTTTCATTTAAAGTAGACGAATTTGTGGTAAACGTGTGAGTTCAGTCTTCGTTTCATCGCCGGCCAGAAAGGGTGTGTACCGTAGTATTTATTTTGTTGAATTTTTGTTCCATTGAAATCTTTGATATAATCTTTGAGTACGTTTCATATTCATAATAGAAAGAAACGCAAATCTCTGTGTGATTAATAGTTTTGGTGATTCTGCATAAAATTTAATAATAAAAGAAGATAAAATGTGTATCGTTTCGAGCATTTCTCTACAGTGTGTGGTTTCTAATTAATCAACGCAATTCTATAAACTTTCCATTTCTCCATGCCTTTTATTAGATTTGATTGATTTATGATGGCGAATTGGTGTGATCAAAGTGTGCAGCATAATTGAGAACGAACGAAACTTTCGCAATTCCATTTAAAATCTATTAAAAATTTCATCATTTGAGTGGTGGGAATACTTGCTTCCCTGCAAAAGTACATAATATATCTCCGTGTTGGGTCTTTTCAGTTTCATTTTCATTTTCAATGTCATCAAAGTCAAAGTTTGTGTATGTGCATCTGAAATATTTTTGCTACGCGTGTACATCATTCCATCCAACACTCATTCATTCACACGCATGAAACACATTCACACAGCCGTAGACGTACACACACACACTCATAGATTTCCACATAGATTTCCAAAAAGTCGAAATTGTTGCCCGAATGTATCGCAACATTCGAAAGACTTCAAGATGATTGACCTTCAGCAATGTCAGGCCTCTCGCTGCCTTTGTTGCGACATTTGTTCCGTATTCCATTTAGATAATTATTTTTTTCTTGTTGTGGTTTTGTGTTAGCTGTTGGGCCGGTCGGAGTAAATAGTAACTTTTGTGTACATATTTTTCGAACAAAATCACATACAAAGTATACACATTTGAGCGCATGTGCATTCATTTTTTCGGAACTTTCATCATCATCATACAAACCCTCAACGAAGTGAAAGTGAAATTTACTTCCGTTTGATTTTTTGATACCACTGTGTGTGTGGGTGAATTTTTTCTTTCCTTAGTACATATTTCATTTGAGACGTCATCGTTTTTTTCGAAGCTTTTCCTTGACTATTGGCCCAATTTCTCTTCGTTTTTTGTTCCATTCAGTTCTGCGAATTCACTGCCAGTTGTCAGTTGTATTCCGTGGTGAAGAGTTGTGCGTTGGGAAAGTTAAGAAACGAAATATTTTGTGTCCATTCAAGTTATCCAGGTATATACACAGAATTTCCATGGGTCGTGTTTTTTTTTGGTTTTCTTAGTATAAGGTCAACTGACAAGGTTAATTATCTTTGTGCAATTTCAATTTCTTTTATTGCAGTTCAAAGACTAAACTCTTTCCTTGGCCACTTGAAACTGAAGTGGTTTTATTTTATCAGCTGTTAACTTTTTTTTGGTTTCGGAATTCATGTTACATCAGCAATTTATTGCTTTTCGCTATCGCTGTTATCTGTTAGACTAGCTGGTGGTTTGGTAGAGGAAATAACAAATTACACAATAATAAAAGTAGAGCAGCAATGTTGGTATTAATTGTACTTGGCGTTTAAGTGAATATTTTTCGAAATTAATTTTCATTCGGTTGTGGGTGGAATTCCAATAAATGTTTTATTTCCACTATTAGTTACATTTTCGCACTCGGTAGATCGTTACAATTATAGTTTATTCTTTTTCCTGTAAGGCATAAGTAAAATTAGTTAAAAAATAGAACATATTGCGCTCCGGGTGGGTAAAGAAATTTCGAGTACACTGAGGCATTAGCCGTTTTTCTGGATTAGTTAATTTTGAATTTTATATGGCTATAGCAATCTTTAATATTAAAGATATAAAAAAAAAAAGCAAAAAAATAAACCAAAAAAAAAAATTTAATGTTTAAATTTTTTTCGAACATTTTCGAAATTAGATTTTTATTTATATATTTTTAACAAAATGTTTTTACCAACGACTAAAAAACTTAAAATTTAAAAAAAATTTCGAAAATGTTTGAAAAAATTCGAAGATGTTCGAAAGAATTCGAAGATAGCATTTTTTTTTTTCCAAAAAACTCAGAACTGTTTTTTTTTGATATTTTTAGTATCTTAGGTTTTTATAGCCATTTCAAAGTAAAAATTGCCTAATCTAGAAAAATGGATAACTGAAATTAACTATAAGTATACTGACCCGGAACGCAGTATGTTGCAAAAAAAAATGATCTCAGTTTAATTTTCAACAATTGCCTAACATTTTTATGTTTAGCTAATTGGTACTTCTTTTTAATACATTTATTTTTCCCATTGATAACCTTGACTTTTTTTGCATTAAATAATGTTCGAAATAAATTCCGAAAGATTTCGCTTGACACACCTTCAAGTGTCGCTCTTTGTTATGATTTTGTCCTCGATTCCCAAATGTTGTGGAATTTTGTCTACTTTTTTTCCTACCAACCCCAACTAAAATGTTTATACACAATGTTGATAAGCAACATTTTCAAGCAACATTGATTGTTGATAAACCTTTGGTTGGATTTTTTCTATTTAACAATTACTTTCACTCCCATTTGAACTTAACTACCAAAGCTACCCCTGAAATCTAGTTTTTTCCAGCTGGACAGCTGTTTTTGATAAAGAAAAATGTTCAAGCTAAATTATTTAGCATTAATTATTTAAAAAAAATAAGGTTTAAAATATTTCCATTTTTATTCCAGAACATAATCCGAATCTCAAAATGACTACCTATTTCAACTACCCATCAAAGGAATTGCAGGCTGAGTTGAGCCGCATTGCCCAGGCTATTGTGGCCCCCGGCAAGGGCATTCTTGCCGCCGATGAGTCCGTCTCCACCATGGGCAAGCGCCTGCAAGACATCGGTGTTGAGAACACAGACGAGAACCGTCGCGGATACCGTCAGCTGTTGTTCACCGCCGATCCCAAGGTGGCTGAGAACATCTCCGGTGTGATTATGTTCCACGAGACCGTCTACCAGAAGACCGACGATGGCACCCCATTCGTTCAGTTGCTGAAGAAGCGTGGCATCATTGCCGGCATTAAGGTCGACAAGGGTGTAGTGCCATTGATGGGCTCCGAAGATGAGTGCACAACCCAGGGTGAGTTGGGAAATTTCCAAAATCATATGGAGAATATAAACTGAAGTTCGTCTATGTTTCATTTCTTTACAGGCTTGGATGACTTGGCCACGCGTTGTGCCCAATACAAGAAGGACGGTTGCGACTTCGCCAAGTGGCGTTGCGTTTTGAAGATTGGCAAGAACACCCCCTCTTACCAGTCGATTTTGGAGAATGCCAATGTCTTGGCTCGTTATGCCTCCGTTTGCCAGTCGCAGGCCATCGTGCCAATTGTTGAGCCCGAGGTGTTGCCCGATGGTGAGCACGATTTGGAGCGCGCCCAGAAGGTCACCGAGACCGTCTTGGCTGCCGTGTACAAGGCCCTCAACGACCATCACGTCTACTTGGAGGGTACTCTGTTGAAGCCCAACATGTGCACACCCGGCCAGTCGTGCACCAAGAAATACACACCCGACCAGGTTGCCTATGCCACAGTCGAGGCTCTGCGCAGAACTGTGCCAGCTGCTGTTCCCGGTAAGATCATTTGCCATTTGATTACATGAATAGAAATGTTATTTTGAAATGCATTCACTAGGCATCACTTTCTTGTCCGGTGGCCAGTCTGAGGAGGATGCTTCCGTGCATCTGAATGCCATCAACAATGTACCATTGTTGAAGCCATGGGCTCTGACCTTCTCGTATGGCCGTGCTCTGCAAGCTTCCGTGCTCCGTGCCTGGGGTGGCAAGAAGGAGAACATCGCCGCCGGCCAAAACGAATTGATGAAGCGCGCCAAGGTATGTCAATGGTTACACTTTTTATATTTAACTTGGAAAATTTGAAAAAATTCTCAAAATGCTCATGGGAGAAAATACTTTTTGTTCATCTGTGGTGTCGAGCATTTCAAATAAGTGGTGAAGGCTTTTCATTGTACAAATTCATAAAAAATTTTATGGGAAAATTTATTTAATAAGGATATTGAAAGCTTAGCCATGTTGTTTATTAGGAAAAATCAAAACAAATCTCTTTTACACTATTTTGTTTATTTACTGTTTAAATGAAGCATATGGAACTGATTTGAATTGAAAGGTTTCATGGCCTTAAGGCAAAAAAGCAAAATGGATGAATGATAATTGCATTTAACTTCAAGTCTCTAAGCTTGGGTTGTAGCTCTCAAGTACTTGTCGAAACGTAATTAAACAAAAACACAAAAGCACTACTCCAGTAAAATTATGGAAGTTTACTTTATGGCCCAAAGACTATTTTTGTTGTTTTAAAAAGGAAATACGGAAATATTTTACCACGCTGGCCTATGTTTTATTTTAATTGAGCGTTTACCTGTGATATGGAATCAAGCATTTAATGCTGTAGCTTTGGATAAGTGGATTTATATGCATGTTTTACTAGAACGTCGAGTTGACTTCGGACCAAACCAGAAAAGATATATTTTGCAAAAAATTGCTATTTAACCACCATATGTTTGGCATATTTTCATATTTTGGATATCTGCATTTTTTGGATAACTGCATATTTTGCTTATTTCTTGTATACCTTTTGCATATGCAACGATCAATAACTGCAGAGTGATGAAACTTTTTCCAGAATCATTTGTACATACAAATTAAAAAGTTGTACTGTCCTAGCAATGCTTTAGATCGTAGTGCCTAGGCTCATGTGATCTCAGCTTAACTGAATATTGCACTTGACCACTTTCATCAATTTCCATTGTGTCAAATTGATATAAGATCCACTTTCAAAAGATATCATTTGTTTTTCGCATCTTATACTAAGTTTACATATGAGGTGCCCAGTTCCATAGTGTATCAAGTCAATGTTTTTCTCAAACTGAGTTGTGATGTGAATTTTAACTTTTAAGATGGTAATTTTTTTCGGTGGCAAAACTCTGAAATCCCGCTACAGTTAACTCGAACTCAACCATTTTCAGAATTTTGTTTTATGGACACAAGACACTATGGAACTGAACGCGTCAAAAAGAGATTAGCATAGCGAGATTCCCGTTTAATAAGTAAATCAATCAACTGTGACATTTCATTTGCTTATTTGTTTTACTGTTTTCTATCCTTTGGGTTAAGACCCGGTCAGACTAGCCAAATATTAACCCAAATACACTCAGATATTTGCAAAATCAAGTACAATCGTATGTGACTGAAAAAATAATTTCATTTTCTGACTGTACACATTTAAAAAAAATGTTTGCATAGGTCAGAACCTGAGCTTAAGAGCACAAGAAAGATCGCAGAAATAAATCCAGTATTTTGTAAGATTTTTTTTATAGCAAATCGTGCATTATCATACGAGATAATAGCGATAAGATTGCGTAATATTACAGTAAGTGGCAGTTTTGTTTGACCAGTATTACCAATTTTTATGTGGGCAGTATTCTGCAGGCACTAGCATTTTTAACTCAGTTTGCTCATAAGTTAACCAAATGCCAAAATTAGTCAATTCTGATGCTGTACGAACACTGTATTTGTATTTATTTTAACTCACATTACTAGCAACATTTTAATCTAATTTTAACATTTCAATTAAAGTTCCCTTTAATGGGGGAAAAAAGTCAACATATAAAAAAATCGTTGATGAAACTATACTGACTTGACTGCTTTAATAGTTAGTTGAATTAATTCTTAATTGACTTAAGTGTATCCCACACAATACCTAGTTTCTGTTTGCTCATTGCAATACCCTTCGTTAGCATACATTTTCAAATGACTTGACTTCTCGTAGCTTTTCTCATTTTCATTTTTATTCATTAACTTTAAGTACTTGGTTCAGGGATGCCAAACAGGAATGAAATCTAGCAATTAGTGTTAAGGAAATATTGTCACCGCTCTCTCTCTCTTGTCAATAGTCATTGTAATTGTTATAACCTAGATAGGAGGTGACAAGACTTGCCATTGTCACTCGTTGCTAGAAAAGTAGTAGAACCAATAGACAAAAACAAATCGACTTTAAAATAAACTTAAAAAAAACTATTAAAAAAAAAATGCTTGGGAAAAATGCCAGAAAGACCAAATTATTTTTATAGTCAATTGCAACATTTTAATATTAAGTGTTTAATACAGTTACGAAAATAATTTAAATTTAAAATATATTTTAAAATATTTATTTACTAACAGCCACCGCAACACTTGGCATCCCTAAGCAACTCTTGACAATTTCTCGGAAATATTCGCGTCATCCTTTGGTTTGTTTGTGAAAGTTTTTGTGGCGATATCGTTTTTTTTAATTGCATTTTTATTTGTTTGCTTTACTCGTTTCCCTGTTTCCTATTTGTCAGTTGGGGTGCATTTCAATTCTAATTAAAAACGTGCTTAAAAGTGCCATTTAATGGCGTTGCGTCGCGACAAGGGTTTAAGGAAATAACAGCGAAATTTACATTAAATTTTTATCACCATTTGTGAGCTTTTAAGAAATTTATTTAAGTTGTCATGATTTTGTAAAAAAATATTTATTTCTGTATTAAGTTTTTTTTTATTTTAATTAATTTGATTATGCTTTTTTGTTCATTGCATTTTTTATTTTTATTTCCATACGCTTCTTTATTTTTTTTATCGCATGGAATGTGTACATAGCATTTTGCTTGCTTTATTAACAATTACATTTTAATCCATCTTAAGTTGCTAATCCCTTTTTAACCCACCAACAACAATTTTTAACCTAATTAATCCTAATTACTCCTCTATCCTCTACACAAATCCTCGCCGATGCAGGCCAATGCGCTCGCTTGCCAAGGCAAATACACAGCTGGCTCAATTCCGGCCTTTGCTGCCGATAAAAGTTTGTTTGTTGCTGATCACAAATACTAAATTTTGCTCAAAATTACCCAAATTACAAATGGCTTCCCACAAATTATTGGCTGTTCCCATCAAATTGGCTAAACAAGACACAAATTCTGCGACATTCAAGATTTTTGAAAATTCCCATTGACTTATAATATATTTTTATATAAATATGCATTTTTTAATTGTATGACTACTGATTGATTGACAATAAAAAAAAATATTTAAATTTGTTTCATTTTTTATTATTTGCACGTTATTCTGTTTTTATTTTTTTTATTTATGCACTTTTATTTATTTATTTTGTTCTCCTCTCATTCAATGTTTTTTTTTTACTAAAGCCTTGTTTGAACTCGTGTTATTTGTTTTTGTTATTTCTTTTGCTTGAGATATCGATTTTAGTGTCATTGTCTGACTGGTACTGGATAAAATACAAGTTCCAAACATTGTATTTTTTTCTGGTTAACATGCTTTTTAGGACACGACAGCCTAATGGCCCAAAGATTCTGTGTTGTGTAACTCCCACGCTTTTGAAGTTGTCAAAGATATTTTATTGATATTGCCCTTGTCTTTTGACTTATTTACAAGTCTGCTTAGTTCACATATTACACTCATGTTGATTTATTTTAAGTATAGCCTTTAGGTATAGCCTTTTTCACAATTTTTAAAAGGCTATATGCAGTTTGGTTTACTAAGAAATTAAGTCAAATAATTTCCAAAATGGTCATATTGGTTTCACGCAAAGGACATCCAGTGATGAGCAAAAGAAACCAAAAATTATAAATGTATACAATAAAATGCTTTTCGAAATTTAAATAATTGAACTACGTTATGGTCTGGCAGACCGTGTTTCTTTGCAAAATCCATATTCAAAAGTTTGGATTTTTGAATAATTATTTTTCTAAAAAAAAATGGTTTCTTTTGGGTGTCTTCACATTTTTTCAATATTAAATTTGGTTGATTTAGAGTTCATATGCAAAGAAGAATGCTGCACTTGCACTTTTTCCAAAATAGATTTTTTTTGTCAGACAACTTGTTTGTACGATTCGCTGATTTATTCGACATTTGGAACGAAATCTTAAAATTTCGGTTCACATATTGGATCTTGTAATTGCCCTCTATATCGAGTTTCATACTATTTCGGTGAAATCTGGAAATTTCGTTCGCCATATTGGATCCATCATATTCAATATCGAATACAGAGAACAGTGTCTGCCAGAGGTGTGAGTTCATCTCTTACCCCTCGATTTTTCCCAAACATAAGTATTCCTTATGTAGTCGGAATTTTTTAAAAAGGAAGTAGGCGTTTGTTTACAATATTCAAATTGTGCATTGAATTTGTCTCTGCGCTTTGGTAATTTATCCACTCACCCATTCAATTGTAATTTTGTCAGAGGATTAGTTAAACAAATAAACAAGTCTTCAATTTCCGACATTTCGACTGTCCTGTGAGGCTTGTGCATCAGGAATATAATTTCATTTGTTTTGAATGCTCCTAATTGGGATGGTAAAGTGTAAGGGAACCTGGACAAAACTAACCGTTTAATTTTAAATTTCACCATTCGACAAAATTAGATATTTAGTTGAGCACAAAAAGTCTTACAGTAGAGTTTCATAAAATACAAAAATGGATAGCCATTCTGGATAAACTCGTTCAAATTTAAAGAATCCAATTTTAGATTTATCGATGGTAAATGCATTTAAATTATACAAATAAGGAATATAGTCTAGTGGTAGCATGCTAGGTCTACCACCCCTGAGGCGTCGGTTCGCATCCCACTATTGAGTCAATAGTGGGATATATAGTGTATATACAGCAGGGACGTAACCAGGAAAAAATTTCGGGGGGGGTTTTCATAAAATTTTTTTTACTAAGAACAAAACTATAAATTGCAAACAAAATTCAAATCAACAACAATATCGTTTTACGTATTTTCAAAATAAATCTTTCGGTTCTTCATTAAAAACAGTAGAAATAATACTTAAAAACACTCAAAAAATAATAAAAAAAAGTTTGCAAAGAAAACCCCAAGGTGACTTTATGAAAAAAGGATTCATTCTAAAATCGAAATTTTGTGTTCATATATTTTTGATTTTATTGCATATCAAATTACTAAAGAACATTTTTAAAAAAATAAACCGAAGCATTTACTTATTGTTTTTCAAATAAACCTCAAACTGTATTAAAATATATTATTCAAATTCATGTCTTTTTGGATTTGAGATTTCCTCTAATTGAGGAAAAAATTTTTATGAATGAATTGGCGTCATATTCTTTTTTGGCACACGAAAGTTTTTAATTCAAAAATACATATTGAAGATTCTCTTCAGTTCTGTCAAATTTAATAATTTGCTTGTATTTTTTGATTTAGGGGGTGTTGGACACACAAAACCCCTACACCCACTCCTGGGTTCGTCCCTGATTTTATTTTAAAAATATTCACATTCGAATAATTATAAACTTTTACAAGATGTTTCGCTTTGATGTAAATGTCAACCGTGATATTCGAAGGTTTATATCGAATGCCAGAACTGCAATTTTAAAATTGTTTTGGTACACGGAAGTTTTTAATAAATTAAAATATCAAGGAGATACGGAGGTTTCTCTTGAATTCTTTTAAATTTCATAACAATTCCATACATTTTTCTATTACTTCATAGATTTCGGGGGGGGGGTTCGAACACACAAAATTAATTGTTGGTGGTCAGGCGAATTGAGGCGTGCGAAGAGGAAAAGCGAGCCTAAGTGTCTCTCCTGTCTGAAAAATTTGCCATCCTGTTTCGCACTACTCTAATCCCCTTTCTAACATTGTGGAAAAAGACACATATTGCCTGTGCTGACTCTTTAAAAAAAAAATGGTAAAAAATGTCGAAATGTTAAAATTAAGTATTTCGTAAGGTCTTTCGTGACTTTTATTAAATTTCTTTTTAAAACTCCGCTCTACAAGTACAAATTTTTCCTATATTTTAAAAGTAATATCGAATTTGTAAAAATACGTCTAATTATTTTACTGTGTTCCCCAGACTTAGTAGATAATTGAAATTCACTATTTTGCAAGTTCGTTATATTGTGCGTTCACTGCTTTTTCATCATTATACCCCCACACTCACTGTGGCAGGGTATACTCACTTTGTCACAACGTTTGTAACACCCATAAGGAGGCGTGTCCGGTATGGAAAAGTATATATATTCTTGATCAGTATCACCTCCTGAGTCGATTTAGCGATGTCCGTCTGTCTGTCCGTCTGTCCGTCTGTCCGTCTGTCCGTCTGTCCGTCTGTCCGTCTGTCCGTCCGCACGATAGCGGTCGCAGTTTTGGAGATATCGACTTGAAACTTTGGGTACATGTTTTTCTCGTGAATACTGAGATCAAGTTCGAGAATCAGCCAAATCGGACAAAAACTGGGCGTGGCTCCCATACACCGAAAAAAAAGGAAAAAATTTTTTATTGTTGTATTCGATTGGAAATGTTTAGAAACGTATTTTTGACATGGTCCGAAGTCCCGAGCCACATATATAAGGGTCTAAATGGGGTCTTGAGACCAATTTTTTTTTTTTTGTGGATTTAATTGGAAATTTTTAGAAATGGATTTTGGACATGGTCCGGGCTCCAAAATCTCCTATAATTGGCTCAAAATAGGGTCTTGAGACCACATTTTTATATGTTCGAGGACAAAAACTGGGCGTGGCTCCCATACACCGAAAAAAAAGCTAAAAATTTTTTATTGTTGTATTCTATTGGAAATGTTTAGAAACGTATTTTTGACATGGTCCGAGGTTCCGAAGCCACATATATAAGGGTCTAAATAGGGTCTTGAGACCAATTTTTTTTTTTTTTGTGGATTTAATTGGAAATTTTTAGAAATGGATTTTGGACATGGTCCGGGCTCCAAAATCACCTATAATTGGCTCAAAATAGGGTCTTGAGACCACATTTTTATATGTTCGAGGACAAAAACTGGGCGTGGCTCCAATACACCGAAAAAAAAGGTAAAAATTTTTTATTGTTGTATTCTATTGGAAATGTTTAGAAACGTATTTTTGACATGGTCCGAGGTTCCGAAGCCACATATATAAGGGTCTAAATGGGGTCTTGAGACCAATTTTTTTTTTTCGTGGATTTAATTGGAAATTTTTAGAAATGGATTTTGGACATGGTCCGGGCTCCAAAATCACCTATAATTGGCTCAAAATAGGGTCTTGAGACCACATTTTTATATGTTCGAGGTACTTCTTCCTACTGTGTGGGGGTATTTCAACTTCGGTATAGCCGAAGATAGTCCACTCTCTAGTTTTTTTTACTTTTTCCAAACATACATAAACGTAAAGCACTTTGCTTTTTTCAAAGAATCTTTTCACAGTCTGTATGGTTTTTAATAGTCTTAGTGATTATGTTTCCTACTACCCGCTATTGCAGTGCACCAAACCATAGTGAGAAAAGGTAAAGAAAGTTCAAGACACTTTCTAGTGTCATACACAGACTAAATACACACACGCATACATGCACCCTTGAACGTTTGATGCACTTGCCCACTTCAATATTTTACCCTATTGACGTTATTGCACTCACTCGTCCTCGACGGCGGGGTCTCTTTGAATGCAGGTTTCTTGTACTACGCAAGGAAGGAAAATGATGTAGCACCTTGTATGTGTGTGTCTGTTGCTGTGTATATGAGTGGATGATATTATTTTTCATTATTAAATGTGGAATTTTGTATTGAAATTTTAATCTCTCGACTTTAAATTCTTCAATTAAAGTTTCGCGAAGTTCACACAATCAGTGTGTAAATGCTATCCATGTGTGCAGCACATTTTTAAACATTTTTTTACATTTTTGTATTTTTTGTTATATTTTTTTTATTGCAATATTTGTAATCCAATAAAGCCAACTCACTCGTTGAATTTCACCTTTACTGAAAACTGTATACATATTAAAACAAAACTTTTGACATGTAAAAGTAATGAAATTAAAAATGAAAACCCCTCCGGCGTGGCTTGGCAAACTGCAAAAAAGGCTCATATTTGAGTTAACAAAACAGGTATAAAAAATGTAAGGTATTTAACAACAGTGGGCTGGTAGCGGCGGCAAGAGTCTCATGTGGAGGAGTTAGACAAAAGGTAAGGTTAACTGGACCTGAAAATGTTTAAAAAAAAAGTTTGAAAATTTTGATGAATGACGTGGACAGATGCGGCCAAGTGAAGCGATTGGCCATTAAAAATATTTTGCCAAGGCTTGGGTAAAAAATAATTAAATGATATAAACATTTTTTTTCTATATGAGATTAGCTAAGGTTTGGATGTGTTCATCTGTGTGTGAGTGTGTGTGTGTGTTGGAGCTGCAATGAATGTAACGGCTGAGTTGCGGGCGAACAAGGCCAACCGCTCGCTTGTCATTCACACAAAGGTTAACTGGACAGTTGAAAATGTTAGTGGGAAAGTTTTCAGCACGTGAAATACCATCGAGCAAGGATTTCAGTTAGGGTTTGTCTTGAAATAAATTCAGTGAGGTGGAAAATTATTTTTAGAAAGTCAGTAACTTAACGACTTTCTGCCCACTTGTTTTAGGATTAAACAAATATTTACAAGGTACCAAAAAAAAAAAATAAAAACAAGAAGTATTCCTCCCAGGAGCCATAAAATGTTAAATGCAAAATTAAAAATTAATTATAATTAATACGAAATTAACATTTTCCTTTCTGTTTTTCTTCCCCTCCCCCCACTACTTTATTTACAGGGTAACGGTGAGGCTGCTGTGGGCAAATATGTTGCCGGCAGTGTGGCCGGAGCTGGTGCCGGTGCAACACTTTTCGTTGCCAACCATGCTTACTAAACATCATCAACAACAACAACAAGAAATTTATATATTATATATGAAAACAGAAATGAAAAGAAAATGAAGGATTATTGTTTGCAATTTATTTATTAAGGACAAAAGAAAAAGTGATGATGAAGACAACAATAACTACAACAGGAGCCACAACCACAGGAAGCAGCAGCACCGTAGAAACATAAAATTAAGCCCAACAACAAACATGCATATTTCAAATAAAATGGCCACTTTAAGCGACAACATAACAATAAAAAAAGAAACGCCAATTATTTCTCATAAACTGTTAGTGTGTTTCAAAGCAACACCCCACACGCCCCCACCAACCATCACCCAAGATTATTCAGGGCTATACAAAAAGTATATATCAGAACCTACAAAATATATACTAAAGTTTTATATATATAAATTACAACAAAAGTAATTATTATTATTTCGCAGTGTTGTATTTCTACGGAAGTAAATTTAAAACAATAGAAGGTACTTTGACGCTTAACATTTCACGCAAGGTAAACCGAATTCCTTGAGTAGCTTTTGTATTTTCATTAATATAATTGTACTCTGTATACTCCTGATGCGACGTGAGTACCTACTACAAACAAGAAACACTGTTTTTTTTTTTAATTTTATAGCGAATTAAGTAAAGTTGAAATTTTCGAAACAAATAAAGTTACACAAAAACAAAACAAAAAAAAAAACTATTCTCATTGTTCTACTATTTCTAGCTTATCGTAGTTTAGACTTTACATTATTCTTACAATTTTGTTTCCTTGGCCCATCAAAGTTTCATTCTTTGATGATGTGCTGGGGTTTCTTTTTTTTTGTTTGTTTGCATGGAGAGGCACAACAAATATTTACCACAAACAAAAGAAGTTCTTAAAATGTGTACGTTATTCAATCATATCGTTGTTAAATTTTTGTGAAATTTTTATTTAGATTTAACGAATGTTATTTACTATTGCTACTTCGACATTCAGTTCAAAAATGGGCAAATAAAGTAACCAAAAAATCTAAAAAAAAAATATGGTCTTATTGAGGGAGTGGGGCGTAATTAGCGGGTGGTTGGAACATAAATTGATAAAAGTAAAAATTTGATCATTACCCAGCAAACACTATTATGAGCTCTCAGAATTTAGAATCCCGAAAGTATCTAATTTTGGATGATTTTTGAGCGCTCAGAATTTAGAGTCCGAAAAGTATCTAATTAT
Organism: Heteromyza rotundicornis; assembly: GCA_951394025.1. NCBI lineage: Eukaryota > Metazoa > Arthropoda > Insecta > Diptera > Heleomyzidae > Heteromyza > Heteromyza rotundicornis. The sequence continues at coordinate 17,721,611 of OX596012.1, read as the reverse complement.
GGAGGATTTTTTGAGCCAAAATAATTTTTGAATTTCAAAACATGCTTTGTTTTTATCGACATGAATGATAGAGGCACCGTAGGTCAGAGGGTTAAGCATTGAGTTACGAAACAGGAGATCCCATTTTTTAACCCAGGAAAAGGTAAAAAGTTTTTCTTTAATATTTGAAATGTTAATAATTTGATTTGATATTTGAAATATAATTCCATTGCCATACCTGACAACAGGCAGATAATAAAAAAATAGATTTGGGCATATTTGGGAAACATATTAGAGTCATATTTTTTAGACTCTTTTTGGAGCCATATTTCAGACTCATATTTGAATCATATTTAAGACACATTTTAGAGTCAGATTTCGGACTCCAATTAGAGTCATATCTCATACATTTCATCGTGCCCCTACAGGAAGGGAAACACGCCATTAACGGCTAAAATTAGTGTCTTTTCTGAGCGAAATGAGAGCCTTAAAAGAGTCAAATTGTCTGCTGGGAATACACATTCCTATTTGTATTTGTGAAAATGTGATTAAAGGCGGGGTGCTTATGCCGAAAAACGAGTTAGGGGTTAGCGATTGGAGTCTTAGGTGGCACTTGTAAGTTGGTTGGCAATAGAAAGACCATTTCATTATTGATCGTGTCGATTGAAATTATTGTGGAAGTCAATCGACTTAGCTTATATTATTTGAATCCAATCCAAAATGCTGCATCCATATTAGGACAGTTCGAAATTAAAAATCCTAATCGAGAATTTCTAGGCATGCTTTCAAGGCGAGCCTCGTTTTCACAGTCCACTTTTAATAATGAAATTGCCACGCCTTCTTTAGGAAAAATAAAAAATCTGGCTCTAGAATCTTTAGGCATGGTCTCACAGAATATATATGTGCAGTTTCCTAGTTCCACTGGTGTCTTCAGGAAGGTGTGGCCAGACATCCGGACAAAGGATTTTTATATACGAGTTTATTCAACAAGATCGCAATTGAAAGCGTAGCGACTGTCAAAAAAGATCGAGAAATCAACAAGTAACGAATTATCGATAACTCAACTAAAATCTATGAATTGTTGAGCTAAAAAATTTATTGCATACTTTTAGTGACGAAAAACTAGAAAGTGAGAAATGTGCAAGTCGATTGTTCAATAATTGCCACATTATCATGCACGTCCGTTTTCATGAGTTTTGGTCATTTTTGGATTCCTGAGACAAAGCTGCATCACACAGGCTATAGTGGTTTGTGGGAATCGTAATGAAAGTAATTTAAAAAAAATGAGGAAATAAAAATCAATTTCCATGCAAAACATACCAATTTGAAAACTTGTGTTTCATTTTCGAGAGTTTTGAAAAAAATGGACATAGGATGGTTGTGCTTCGCTGTGTATCGATATCGCTCATTCCCTGCAATAAGGACACAACTCAAAATTCGGCTGTTTGGAGTTATGAATGTCACTAGGATCCTAGGGTAGGATATGAATCTACATGCTGCCAAATGACGGAATTCATATCTTTTGTTTTTAATGTTTTTAGAAACTTTCCAACTGTTTAAATTCATATAAAATACTCAGGGAATGGGCGATATACTAAACAATGTAATTTCTTATTATCTATTGATACACTATGCGACAAAATGAGGGTTAATTTTTCTGATAGCATATTCCGATCTGATACCATATTCTGAAAGGGCTTGGTCTACATAATGACTCCCTCTTCCCTTTTCTGGATTAGCTCCATTCCATTCTTTGATGTTGTTGTTTTTGTAGCAACTCATTTCTTTAATAGTTGCTTTTCAGGGACGTAAGCAGGAATAAATTTCGGGGGGGGGGGGGGTTTTCATAAATTTTTTTTACTTCTACTGAGAAAAAAAACTAGAAAATGCAAACCAAATTAAAACCAACAACAGATCCATTTTTTCAATAAAAATCTTTTGATTTTTCATAAAAAAAGGAGATTAAAAAAATTTGGAAAAACCCGAAAGGGAGTTTATGAAAAAATTGGGGGGTTTCGGCACCCTAAAGCCCTCCAAACCCCCCTCCCCTTCATGGGTACGTCCCTGCTTTCATTTTAAAAACACTTTCATTTGATTCACAGCGAAATTTCGAATAACTATAAACTTTCATAAGGTGTTTCACTTTGATGTAAATGTAAACCGGAATGCTTAATAACGAATGCTATAACTGTAATTTTCCAGTTCTTGGTATACAAAAATAAAATATCAATGAGTATACGGAAGTTTCTCTTAAATTCTGTTGAATTTCATAAGAATTCCATACATTTTTCTATTACTTCATAGATTTCGGGGGGGGTTCGAACACCCCAAACCCACCCCCCCCTGGTTACGTCCCTGTTGCTTTTAGTTAAGTAGTCTTATGGTAAGCAGTAAATATACTCCAATCTAGTCAAGTTTGGCGATACAAACTATTTACTTCATATTTTATTAATTCACATTTTGTTTCTTATTATAGCATACTTTTAGGGGTACACATAAATAAATTGGATGCATGATTGTGAGTAGGGTAACTTTTTAGTTTTTTGCTAAACTTACTCCGTAACGAATCCCTGGAAGCTGTAGTGCGCCACAGTCCAATAAAGGACGAAACTCATCACGCTAGACTTTAGAATGGAGCCCAGTGTCTGAATTGTGGTCCAATCGTAGGGTTAGGTTAGGTTAAGGTGGCTGCCGGAACACCGACACACTTAGACCAAATAAGGTCCATTGTGATACCACATGCTTCTTGCTGCAATTATCATGGGCAAGTATATGATAATTGCAGGGACCTACAGTTTAATGCCGGATCCGAACGTCGGATGGAAAAATTTAACCATTCCTTGGCAAGTTGCCAACGTTTAAGAGAGGATGCGGTCTTTCCAGAAAATCATGTCACACACACTTTTCCTTGACCTGCCCCGGGAAGGGATTGAACCTCATCCCTTCCGATCGTGACAGCAAAATCCTTTAACCAACTGCATCACGGCCGCCACAATCGTAGTAGTTTCATAAATTGGAAGTATAACTATTTTAATAATGACCAAATGTTACACCGAATGCAGTCTATTGTCCAAATTGTGGCCCATTGTGGTAGTGGTAAGATAAGGCGGTTGCAATAACAAATGTTTACTAAACTAAAATTCCATTATTATAAGTGGCAAACGGCATATTAACCATTTAAGTAATAAATGTTACTTATATGCCATGATGTACGACATTTTTATACCCTAAACCTCATGAGTTATGGGTATATTCACTTTGGTCTGATGTTTGTAACACCAAGAAGGAGACGTGTCCTAGAAGGAGTTGGGTATTGAAAATGGCCGGAATCGGTCGGAATCGGGCCTACCTCCCATATATGTGGAAATCGTGTTTTGTAAACCTAATTCCGTTGAAATAGTTCCAAACTTGGTATAAAGGGGTTTTTGTGCTGATTTCGAATTTGATGTCAAAATTTTAAAATTCAAGATGGCGCATCCAAAGTAACCCAGTAGGTGTAGGGTTGGCCTTTACCGACTGAAGCCGCCTTACTTGTTTTGTATGTTACGCAATAATTATTACTGTAGTTGCGTAGAATAGTCGGTATAGCTTGAGTCCTTCCCATGTAAATTTGCCCAAATCTGTTAAAATACAATAGAAAATACTGGTAATGCCGCTATAATTTAGCTAAATGAAATGAAAATGTTTGTGCTTTCCCAGAACAGTGTTCATAAAAATCATTCCAGACCGTTAAAGCTTTGGAGTTATACAACAGCTAACGCTCGTATCGATCACATCTCTTTTTTTTACTGCGTGTTAAAACTTTTGCTCAAACATTTTTTTGGTTTTATAATTAAAATTTATTTTAAATTTTTGCAGAAATTGTCTTTATTATTAATTACAACGCCACTGACTACTTAAACGCCATGTGTGGCAGACAAATCACTGCAACAGATTGAGAATGTGCCAAAACATTTACAAAATCGTCATAAGAAAATTGCAACGCAATTATATACACTCATCGACACACACATGCACTCGGACGGACGGACGGACGCATGCACGCACGTACGTACGCGTCTCTGCGACACGAACTTTTCAAAACAATCGATAAAGCCTTCACATTGGCCGTTACCCGTTTGGCAGGCAGCCACAACCATTACGATGAGGGGCAGTTAGAAAATTTTTTTTCCCGCTGACCAACCAACTGCGAACCAAATGGACAATTGCAATGTACAGCAGCATGGCGCATACATCATGTGTGTGTCAGTGTGAGTGTGTGGGTTTGTTTGTTCCGTTAATGCATTCAAAAAGCGAAGAGTGGTCAATTCTGCTGTCAAACTACACCCACACGGGCGATTAGACCCTCGAGGCGTATTGGCTACTAATTGGAAGCGGCATTCTTCTGATGACTTGGCTGCGGTTAATGTAGGCAATTGTGTGCGCCATAACCCATTAGACTCATATTTCAAAACCCCACCGCACTCTGGGCCACTATGGCAACGCATTACAACATGACAACACAAACACCTTGACAACGTTTTAGAACTGTCCGATGTGGCAATGGCGGTAGACATATCAATGTTGCCCTTGGCATTAATCTTCAAGCGGTTTGAGTTTGATTAGAATTTCAAACTGGTGGCTTAGGTTAATATGTAGACATCTCAGCTATATCCGGGTGATATTAAGTGGGTCTTAATGAGAAATTATCAAACCTTTGCTGTCGCCTACTGTTGCCTGTATACAAAATGCACTTTCGCTCAACGCGGCGTATGATTAATGTCCCTTCATCACTTCCAACCACCGCCATGTTGTGTTGGGTCAAACTTAAGTGCTGTTGTCGCTGCCAAGGCATGTTTTGACTTTGGAAATGTGCCATTAGACGGTCAAAATTTGTAGGAAAAGTCTGCTAAAAATACATGCAAAAATAAATTTGCAAGAAGATTGCTGAAGATGGCTAAATGCAATTTGACAAATGTGCTGTCAATAGTAGGTGCAAAGTTGCGCGCACATTATGTGTGTGCTGATATCGTTTCTGACACATTTCGCCAACGTCTTGGTAATATTTATTTATTTTTATTTTTATTTTTATTTTTATTTTTATTTATTTATTTAGTTCTCGCAGTGTCCACACCTGAAGAATGGCATTCTCGAAATTGAAATTGTCTGTTGGCACTGTTGCCATCTTTTTTGCATTTCAATTAAATTTAAATTTAGACTTTTTCTCATTTTCATACTGCCTGAATCTAGGTACGTACGTACGTATGCTTTCTTCACCGCAGAGGTGCTTTCGATGTTTTATGAATTTTACGCTGAACGGCCTCGCAGAAATTCCGAAATACGGAAATGTCTTTTGGAATAATCAGAAATATTGACGTAGTTCGGTTCGGTTCGTTTCGGACTGATTGATTTTACGATTGGACTTTTGGCATGGCGTGCCATAAAGAATGGGTCATAAATTCAGAGCGCGTGCATGGGCAGCCACTTGAACCGACAGACGCTATACATTCGTATTTGCGGCCACAAGAAATTAGGTCGATGGCTCTACCACACAGCCACATGCGTCTGTTTTAATTACTAAATTGTTTTCCAAAGATTCCATTAAATGAAAAGAAAAAATAATAAAGTAGAACCCAGAATCACCCCGACAACCGGATGCCAACTGGAATGCACATCGGTGCATACTTCCTGACAGTGCTGCTATGTTGTGATAACATTGGTTACCCACTGCGGTTACCTTTGACGCCATAAAGGCTGCGCCTTTTTGTTATACACATGCAACAATTCCTACATTTTTGCCTAACCACCCCACCCCCTATTGTGACAGACAGCGTAACAGCAATTCACACGCTGTTGGCGTTTATGTATTCCGTTTTTCGCCTTTTATTTTTTTCTTTTCTGCTGCACAAAAACCGGAGGCGAAACGCGTAATGAATGGCGGCAGTGGCAGCATAACAAAAACATTTGCACCCTTTTGTTGGCAGCCTTCGAAATGGGGGGGGTAACTAACCGAACTAAACAGCACCTCGCAAATAGTGAAAGTTGCAAGCTGCGAGCAAACGGCAAACGGCAAAAGGAGCGGCTTAGTTGTTTTTGCATCACGTTTCCTCCAAGCTATGCAAATACAATTAGTTCCACTCTGTGGGCGCTCGCTGTGCAATCAGGCAGTAAGCAGCTCAGACACCAAAGACAACAGCATACACCGTGACTGATTCAGCCTGTGGCTTGAACATGGTTAAAGTACATGGTGTTGCAGCGTCGCCGTCGTTGTCGTCGTCATTGTCCTGCTCGTCATTGTCCTCGTCGTTGGTGTTTTATTTCATTCTCATTTTCATTTCAGCCATTCCGTGCTATCCATATGAGTGTGTCTGTGTGTGTGTGTGTGTATGCAACATTCACACTGACACTATGACGCTTAATTTAAATAAATCGATTTGCGGGATTTTTGCATCGGTTTGATTTTGTTTACTCGTCGCCGCTTGTGTAAACAGGATTTGCAATATTATATAGAAAGGATATATTCCCACTGTTGGTTGTTTGGATGGATGGATGGATGGTCGGGACTGACACTAATGCCGCATTGGATTACTGTTACTTTGCTTTTCTTCGTTGCCGTCTGTTGGTTTGTTTGCTTTTCGATATTTAAAATTTTACGATTATTTCCGGATACATTCAATTCCACGCAGTTGGGACTTGTGAAATCAATAAGGAAGTGCAGAAAAACGAAACGATTTTTCAGAAAATGTATTCACTTGGAAAGATATGAAGGTGACAAGTGGCTACCATTTTCAGTATTCATGAGAAAAATTTGTATAGGTCCGCTCACAAAAAGTTCAAGTTTGTACTGCACAGAAGAAGGCATGCCAAATAAAGCAAAGTAAGTAAAGTAAAGTAAAGTAAAGTAAAGTAAAGTAAGCAAAGTAAGCCTCTTTCCGTCATTTCAATATCGAAAATATATTAAATATATCATCGTATTCATCAAAACCGTTAACTGAATGGTAAATGGCGCATAATTGGTGTACTTATGAGCGCTTAAATGATCTGTAAAAATGTATATGGGCAATAGTTTTTATCTTATCCGAACCAATTTTGAGAAGTAAACTGACATATCGAAATTTAGATATACCTGCTAATAGGTTCAGAGTGTTACAGCTTCTCACCGTGGATAATATTCTTTTATTCGAAATAAATCCTAAAAATTCGACATAATGTTTGTTGTAAGTTCTTTTACCACAATTTTCGATTTAATGTGATTTTTTCACAAATTTACTGAAAAATTTACAATTTAACCGTGAAAAAATGGTGTAATAAATTTACCATCTCTCATCGGTTAAACGTACCAACATTGGTGGGTTGGATCGTTTTCAACCTAACCGCAAAGGACGGTTAGATTTACCTACTTTTTTTTTGTGTGTAGGAAAAGTTATTGTTATACGATCTTAATCGTATGTACGGAGTATGCACACTCAGGGAAAAAAAAGATAGTAAAATCAAGTACGATCGTATTTACTCCTTCATTTTTTCAACTTAATGGAAACAACTTTGAAATAAAGAGAAAAATACTTAAAATAACTATTGCAACGTTGAAACAAAGTTGCAAAGTTGAAATGAAGTGAAAAATACTTAAAATTACTGATGTCAACGTTGAAACAAAGTTGAACGATTTTAAATCAAAGTCTGGCAAACTTAATATAAATTGGAGCATTTTTGAAATAATCGGAAAACAACTTTGAAATAAATTTCTTTATTTTTGAATTTAAGTTTCAAATTGAAAACAAGTTTGTTCGTAGTTGTTTCTAAAATTTCCAACTATACCAGACTTTCATTAACGTTTCTACTTGTTTTCAGGTGGCTATTTTTGATTTTAGGTTGTTTTTTCTCTGGGTGTATTATAGCAACAGTCGGACCGAAGTACCGGTTACTGTAGGTATATATTTTCACAAACTATACTGTATATTATCTGTGAGAGTTATTAGGAGAACTTCAAATAATCAGTACTTTGTTTTCAGATAAAATGGAAAAAACTCCAGGAAAGGCCCTATGATGGGATGTTAATCAAAAATGCACTTTAAAAACCACACAAAATAAACGAAAAAAAACAAATTATTTGTTTCTTTGGGCAGACCCCTTATTAGCAATAAGAACCTCTTTTGTCTAAAAGAGTCGACACATACAAAAATTTGTTTAAATAGGAAAATGAAGCAGAACAAACTTAAATTCGAATAAACTTCAAAATGGAAAGGGAACGATATCAGCATTGCCATCGTGAATATTTAAAAAAAGTATGCTGCCATAAAAAGTAATCGACAAATGGAATAATTTTGAGGTTTTGATAGTGACTTAAGGGTATATCGGGGTCGGATATCACTAGGTCAGTTTTGATCCGCTATATCTAGTTATCTTGGAATCGACATCACAGACCTCAAAAGAAAACAAATGAAAAGCGGCTAATGCAGATCGGTTTTTATTTAAATAAATGATTTTTAAATATTTTGACAAATTTTTTTTTATTAATGATTTTTAAATATTTTGACAAATTTTTTTTTTATAACAAAAAAAAAGGTAAAATTTAGCAGCTGTCAATTCAGTGTATTATCTGTCAACTTAGCAGACTACAAAAGTTATTATATTTTTAACTTTGGGATTTTGTCATGGCTGTTTCCAGACATTTCTATGTACTCTTTCTCGTTGAAAAATAGGAGATGGAAAACTCTAAACGTCTTTCCGATGAGGATTCATGCATGTAGGCATCGCCATTGTATAAAAATTGGTTTTTATTTTATTATTACTTTTTTTTTATGAAAATATAGGCTACTGTCTGGGCGCAATCTAATCCTTTTTTTACTCTAAACCTTACGAGGGTAATACATGGGCAATACAACAGAATCAGGAACCACACCGCACGTTATTTCGCCATGTCCATCTCTCTTGAGTCACACTTTCATCAAGCAGCACTCAAAGTAAAGATGTGTTCCCTATCAGAGATTCAGTTTTTTCTTGTCCTTCGGTGAAATCGATGCAAATTTATTTTATCGATTTCGCTGTCATTTTATTGTCACTTCTTTAAAATACATTTTCGGTATTTGTTATTCATAGAATATAAAAATATTTGTATTTAATGCATGAATGCGGGAATCTAGTTCATTTAGGCAGATTTGGGAATTTTTGTTTGGGAAGTGTAAAAATTTTATATGAGCAGTCACTTTGGGGCAACGGCTTCTTCCGAGTCCATTGATTTGTTGCGATATCGTATTCCTCAACAATCTGTGGCTGATTACTGTTCTTGTCTCCTACAGCCATCAATCGGTTTCCAAAAAAAACGCAGGAAACTAAACATCGCGCGCTACTGATCGAGCATATCTAAAATTAAATTATAATTAAGTAAAGGTGACTGCGTATACGTCGGCAATATCGAACCATAGTCCACTTGTCTGCAACCGGATCGTATCGTTCTGCTGTAGCTGTACGACCGTTGTCTGTCTGACCTCCGACCGCGTACAGATATCCATTGGCAGCAACTAACTGCAAACGAATAGTTGATTCAATATTTTTTTATGCCCCACAAGTTTCGAATGAAATTAGTATAATTGATCAGTACCTGAAAGTCAGAACGTGCATGGTTCATTATTGCCCTGAGGGTCCAAACATTCGTTTTTGGGTCGTAACGCTGTACCGAACGCCTACAGCTATTGAAATACCCTCCAACTGCATACAAGCATTCGCCCAATGCAGCTACACCTAAACTGTATCTCTTTGCCTTCATTGGAGCTACACAATTCCACAGTCGATCTTTGGGATTCCATCTGAAGAACAACGAGTTTTTGTTAAATTTTTATAAATATTATCTATTTTTTCTTACCTTTCTACACAATTGAGTGTGTCGCCAAAAGCAACACCACCTACACAGTAGAGATAACTCCCGAGAACACCACGGCCATATAATTTACGGGGAGTATTCAAAGAACTTGTTGTGGTCACCGGCGGTGTTTTAAAATCGTAGCTCGTTACGTCGCTTCCTGCTGCACCTAACAACAAGCCATCAAGCTCAAAATACAAATCGGCCCAAATATGACCTTTGTTCCACATGCACCATTTATCCTCACTGCTGTTGTAGATTTCAAATGTGCTGAAGTCCTGAAAATTCATAGGGGCAAATTATTATTTTTAACATATTCGAAATAAGTTAGTTTATTAAAACAGATAACAGAGATCCACTGCGAAGTTACCAATACTTGAAAAATATTCAAACGAAGTCAAGAACTAAAATAAATATTTGACTGCACTTGGTTAACTCAGCATCGGATTTCAACATTAAATATAGTCTCATACATTAAACGGTTCTTTTCGAATCAGCATTAAAATTTCATCTGTTGATTTATTTGCTTGCTTCGGAGGCGATGAAATTATTGATGGATTGTGCAGTTGTATACGTTTACGCAGTTTAGTATCTTTTTCCGGTTGCAGATGCCATGCCATTGCTTCAATTATCAAATCTTTGCACTCAATTGTCTTACAAAGTGGTTTCACTTGGTCGTTTATGAAAGGCAGCGGCAGTAGTTGCAGGCGAACTAATGCAAGCAACATAAGAAAATACGTCTCACGATCCTTGCGGTCGTGATCTATCCATGAAATGCAACTATTAAATACGTCCTCTTCCGAATTAACCACGAGGTCATCACTGCCGATAATTCTACATAATTGACCGACATTCAATTGAAAGAAATCATCACTGCCGCATACCTACGAAATTCGAAAATTATATTAACTTTTGACAGTTTATAAATGTGATCACTAATCTCACCTCCATATAGTGCTGATGGGTGCAAGCATCAGCTTGCCTTAGGGCATCATTGCAGTTGTATTTTTCAGCAATTTGAGCTACTTTCAGGCAATAAGAGGGATGTAGCTCTTGCACCAAATAATCCGAGCCAGCTTTGACCACATCAGTCAGCTGCAGTTGAGTGGCTGCGGTGAGGTATAGTTCGACATTATCCTTCTGAAATTCGATGTGCCCACTATAGCAAAAGTGTATTAAAACTTCCAGAACGTGTCCGGAAACATCTTCGAGCTGTACTTCATTTCGTTCGCCATTATTCGAGAACATGTCCAAGAAATACAAACTGCATGCGGATAGAACCACTCGATGTGCAGAGACTCTGAAAAAATGTTTACATTTTGAATTATAACACCAGCAAGTTTCATATTCAAATCGGTGACAACTTCTGGGCATATGTATGCACTTGCGCTTTTTTATGTCGCTGGATTACTCACCTTGTTCCATCGTTTGCAGCTACTAGCACCACGTCGCACATCTTGTGATTCTCAAAGTAAACCTGCAACATTGTCAGGACTTTTTCGGCATATTGGCCACGTTTCGAAGTATTCACATTTTGGGAAATTTCCTTCGACATCTTTTAAGTATTTTGTTACAAGTAGAACTAAATATTTCAATGGACACTAGCACACCACAACTCTCAACGTTTCAACTTGGAATGATTTCCAAATTATTAGTCAGTTTTTTGAAGCTACTGAGATCATTGCAACCAGCATAACTTCGGGAAATTCCGCAATCAAAATGCAATTAGTGTGACATTGCAGCTTACTTAATCCGCTGCACTTCTGATGTTTTGTGTATGCGTGAAAAGGCCAAAGGATCCTTCTCTAATTACTTTCTTAGAAAAATAATAATAAGCACAGGTAGCGCAATGATCTGGCAGAGGATGTTTTCAAGATCTAAGCTAAATTTTCGTGTACCAATGCGGGTATTTCGTACCACATGTAGTATGTCGATTTGTTGTTGTTTTTCGTGTAAATAAAATTAATCGTTTTTAACACAACCACTGAATAATGGTAATCGAAAGCGGAAAACGCTCCGAAAACGTGTCTGTGTATGCAGGCGAGCTTTACTATTTCTAAAATTGAAACATTAAATTTCTTTACAACGGGTTTTTGCAAAAACTAGACAATCAAAATTTACTTTATTATATTATTGACTGATATTTTTTTCAATTATTCACGAAATCTCTTGCTGTGTTCGTTATTTCTTATCTTATATACAAAATGAATAAATGCAGATTCAATGATTTTTGTTATGTTTGTGGAAAATATACTGCCATGCCCATAAATTGGAGACATTATTAGGAGACATTTGTTGGAATTTGCAAGAAGTAATCTAAATAGTTATGAAATAAATGAACTAAAACAAAAATGTTTCAAATAAAACAAAAATGTTACAAAAAATTGCAGACAAAATTTGTATCCAAAACACTAACTAAAACTGTTTTAGTTTGTTCACTCTTAGCAACATTTTCTATATTTGTAAAAACTATAAAAACTATATCATAAAAATGTACTGAGTTATTGATGAAAAACTGAAGTGATCTTTCAAAAAAAACCTTTAATGGTCATTTAAAGGACAAAATGACCCAACCTAGAAAAACGGCTGATGCCACAAAAATCAGCGTCCTCGAATTAACTTAACCCACCCGGAGCTCTAGTTTTTGAGTTAAAGGCAAAAATGTGTAAAAGTGACCTTTGAATAGATTCAATACCATAACTTTCGAACGGATAATTGAATTAAAAAATGTTGTGGACATAATGTATTCTCTTTTAGTTTATGAGATAAAATGGCTTAAACTCATATTGAAAAATAGTAAATCACCCGTGACTTCGCACGTACCATCATTGAACACGCCCATTGTCACGCCCCTATTTTTTTTTTAGAAAAAATCCGTTTCGGGAATCTGTAGCCATGGTCTCACAGAATATGTGTGTGAAATTCAAACTCTCAAACTCCAATGTTTGTTGCAGCAGAGCTTACTTTCCACAGTCCACAAGGTCACATTTCGAATTGCCACGACATTTTTGGTCAGTAAACTTTCTTCACCAAAAATGCTTGTTTTGGGATAGCGCAACATTTTGCATCCAAAAAAATATGTATAGCCGCCAGGAAAAGTAGTTCGAAAAGTAGGTCCTTTTTCTACCGCGATTTTCTCGCAGTGTACTTAACGGATGAAGATCCGTAGCCATGTCTCACAGAATATTTATGTGCAATTACAGCTTCCTAAATCCCCTGGTGGCTTCAGGAGAGCATACTTTCCACAATCCAACTTAAACTAACACGCCTCCTTTTGGAAAAATCCAAAATATTGCTCTGATACTCTCATTTTTTAAAACTGCCACGCCGTCTTTTGGAAAATCAAAAATCCTAATATGTGGGAACCTAATTATACTTTCATTAATATGGTATAACTATTAGGGTTATTGTTATTCGAATAATCGCACCGAACCATCAAATCTTAAATTTTCGTTGACAAAATATGGCCGATAATGAATGATATCAAATTTGATGCTGTTGCTTTATCATTTTGATATGAGTAAATATTTGGATATGAATAATGCAGAATTGATATAAAAAGTGGTGAATTGATGGGATACCAACTAGAATTTGATATGAAAAAAAATGGAATTGATGGGATCCCAACTGAATTTTGACATGAAAAAAAAAAGGAATTGATGGGATACCAACTTAATATTGATGTGAACCCGTTTTGAAATGATATAAAAAAATTGTAATTGATAGGATACCAACGTAATTTTACATGAATCATACTATAAATTTAATTTATCACGAATAAAACGCGAATGGTGATAAATATTTACATATTTATTGTAATTTTAAATTAACAGTGAAGTATACATATTATATGACAATATAATCAGCGTTGTTGAGGAGCTAATTTCTTATAGGAATTGGAATTGAAGAATTCGTTTAACAAGCAGTATCCAGTGACGTCACGACACAACGTCGATTACAACAGTTGTTGGTAAGGCGATATGTTTGTGTTGCACCACTGAAGATTTTTGTTAATAATTCTCTGAAAGCTAAAATTTCTTTCAGAACTATGCAAATTGTGTATGAAAAACATTGAAATATTTTCGAATAAAGCCCGAAATACAATATTTTTTACTTTTTAACTTTATTTTCACTTTTTTTGTAAGACTTTTTACGAGTTGCGCTTTTTAAGTTGCATTTTCACGAGAACGCGAAAAAATGAGGATTACTTTTTTTTCTCAGATTCAACTTTTGAATCAGAGCCTACTTGATCGATTTCAAATTTTTTTGCACAAGAGATAGAAAATTCTTATCGAAGCTTAATTGTTTCATGTAAATTTACGTGAGTTTCTTAATATTGATGGTATATTAATTGATAAGTGGTGTTGCAAGTTTGATGTTGTGAATTGATAATGGAGTGTAAAACGTGATAATATCAATTTATTGTTTTTCATACCAATTTAACAAAAATAGTATCAATATGACATGAAAAACGAAAGGAATGATGCAATTCTCATCAAATTAACAAATTTTGTCATGAAATTAAAATTGAAAGGCAGGCAATTTCAATTTTACATGATTTTTTTATTTCAGTGCGATTACCCTAATAAACCGGTTACCCAACTATTCGACTATTACTACTTGATTAGAAGTATTCGACTAGTCGCTCAGCTTCGACTATTCGATTAACCGTTCACTGTCAGTCGACATATTCGGTTAGTCGAATATTATGAATTTAAAAAACGAAATCTGCAATGACACGCTCAAAAGAGAAATTGTATGCAATGTGCGACTCTTAGCAAATTTAATTTCGTTCGCAATTTTCGCTTTGGCAGTTGAAACTTTTACTTTTGATTTCGATTTGAACTCTTATTCGGTTAACCAAATATGAACGGTTAACCGACTAGTCGACAGTGAACGGTTAATCGAATAGTCGAAGCTGAGCGATTAATCGAATATCATTAACCGAATAGTATTCGTACAAACGGTTACTAATCGGACGTTCGGGTAACCGGTTTTTTTATTATTCGAATAATTTCAAGAGCCCTAGTCTCAAGTCATAGTCTCAAGCCATATGTACTCTGATGTGTGAAATTTCAGCTCTCTAGGTACACTGGTGTCCTCTAGAAGGTGAGGACAGCCATCCGGACAGACGTACAAACAATGGGATTTCATATATTGAGTTGTGTTATTTATCAGCATGTTACTTTGTTTCACTTGAAGCAAACAAAAGGTATCACTTTTGAAATGAGGAAAAACCATCTCTGACCATTTCTTTACCAAATAATCCCCAAATGAAGTTTAACTTTATCCATCCCTAAGCTGTTTGCATTTCTTTGAATTCAACACTTTGAAAATTGGAATTTTCCCTATTCAAATATCTCAAGTGGCACATAAACTAGTTGGCCAGAATGTGCGGCATTGGAAACAATTTGAAATTGCATTAATTTCTCAAAGTAGATAGTCTATTGCAAATCCAATACTTCGAACAGAGCATATTGGAATATTTGCATTCGTAGTAATTTCAAGGATTCAGCAGCTTATCCATTTATGTATTTTCGATATAAAATCACATTAACACTAAATTTAAGAGGATAATTTAAATTTATTTTCCTTCCTTTAATTGTATCCTGTATTTGGTATAAAGAATGGAGCGGAAATGAATAATGACAAATGAAAATCGAAATTTTCGCGATGATCTCACACGTATTTGTATATTGAATTTGTAGCCAAAATTACTGAAATGCACACAAACGGAAGTATCCGAAAATTGTAATGTTCTCTTTCATTTAAGTTGTTGAAATTCCATTCAATATCAATCAACTGTGTGTGTGTGTGTGGTGTGTGTGATGGCCTTGCAGTATGTCGTTTCGCCTGTCCGCAAATAAGCTTCATAATAATACGCTCTCATATGTCTTGATTTATATTTACGAGCATTTAAATCACATTAATGCAATGGAATGACATACACATCAAAGGAACATTTTATTTGTAAACACAACGCGAAGAAGATGCTGGGCGAGAGGCAGAGCAATTGTGGAATTGCCTGTGGAAATTGAATTGAGGATGGGCGAAATTGCTTTCGACAATATTTCTCTATTATGTATACAAAGTAGAGATGAAATGTCATTTATGATGAAGTGGAATAAGCGAAAATACACTCATGGCATGTAAAAGGAGACATTGGACAGTTCTGGTAAATGTTTAAAAAATTCGGGGAAAGTATTTTTTTTAAATTTAAAATTTACTAACAAAATGGCTTGAAAAGACCGGCGACAGTACGTCTGGCCAATGCGCATTTCATTTGCTTGTCATTAAGCGGCCTTTGCCCTCCACACCACTCACAGCAGGCAAGCAGTACTCGTGGTGGCCAGCATCTTGGCTGGGAGTGTCCGAAAAACTCAATTGAATGCGGATCAGTGCACGGATTACGCGCTGTTTACATTCGAATTTGCAATGAAGGAAATTGAAAATAAAAACGAAACAAAATGGCAAGCTGGGGAACAGGCGTAGCTGAACTTTCAAGGGGACGGCCGTCGCTGGATGACATGTAACCGATGTTATCAGAAGACGTGAAATGAAGATGCGAATTTCAAAGATAAACAAACGAGCGCTGACTTTAATTGAAACAAAAGGGCAGCGAGTGACAACAACAATGACAACAACAACAAGAAAGCCACAGAAGCAGAAGCATACGCGGGTGTTTTGCTGTCCCAATAAATTGAAAAGTTAACAAATAAGTGCGAAACATGTTGACAGCACTGCGCGTTGTGATTTGTGTAAAGTACACGGAATACATGACAACAACAAGAATGAGAACAGAACAACAAACCCGTACACAATATCGGAAAAAAACCTCGAATAACAATGTTAAATGTCAGTTTTCATTGATTTTTTGTTGGCCAATTTTTATTTATTTAATTTTTGTTTTTTATTTCGGAATTTATTGTTGTTTTTTGAAATGTGTGTTGTTGTTTGTGAAATTGTCGCGTGCGCTGGATTTGCGATTTATTTGCTTTCATATTATATTGAATGTAAATAAATAAAGAAAACATAAATAATGTCGATAGCGGTGGTCAAAAAGCCACAATCATGAAAGCAAGCGAAAAATACAATTGTTTGTTTTTCATACGCCCCGAGGTCCAAGTTGAAAAATCAATGCATACACGGAGAGAAATGTTGACCCATGATTTACGATTATGCAGTCCATAAAATTATTGTTGCTTAATTACTAACTATAATCATTAATTGTGAATATTAGTCACAAATTATGCAAATTCGTACATAAACTATGCATATGGATTGTGAATACATTATGATAAGGGTTTATGGATTTCGTGATTTTTTTTATTATTCTTGAAGAATAATTGATGATTTACTAGGTCATGAAACTGCACGTGTTATCATGAATTATGAGTAACTGGGTTGATTGTCATGAATTGCTGAGCAATAAACATTTAGACGCTTTTACAATAATGCCAGGGTAGCCGAATCGGTTATACTTCCGGACTGGAGAGGATGATGTCGGTTCGAATTGCGGGAAAACTGAATTTGTGAAAAAGTTATTACAAATTATTCTAAGCAATTTGGCAAATAAAAAAGTAAAATTAAATAAATAATTAGGTAAAAAATTAGCAAATAAAAAAAATGTTTATTTATTTATATGGAAATATGTGCTCAAATTATTAGTACGAATGATTTATTTATTCTCACTTAAGAATAAAATTATGAATTTTTAATCATAATTTATGATTTTTGTTTGCACAATTTATTCCATCAAGTCATTGATTATGTCAAAAGGGAAAATAATAATTCATGTTAAAGTGGAACAAATCAAGCAAACACAAATCACAAACTATGATTTTCACTTTTAACAGTTCTTATGATTAAGAATTCTTGATTATTGACCTCTAATTAATGGATCAATATCGTGAAGTTGGACAGTTGAGTAAAGAATTTGATTTGTTGTTATTTTGGAGTTGGAGTTAGTGGATTAGCGGTCAAATCATGGCCATAATGAAAACAACGTTTTTTTGATTGAATTATTCAAATTTGCTCATAGCAAAGTATGAAATGTTGGAAAATAAGCTAAAATTAAACAAATTTTCATTTCATTTACATACATTTCATCCAGAATTAGTGACAAGATATTTCTGAAGTCGCAAATGTCGATGTAAAGAACATACTATAATAGAAGAAATATCAGAAAGTTACACTATCATTTCCATGATGAAAAATCAGACAAAGAGCTAACCAGAATTGCGGTAGTGATAACGGGGTAGAAAATTTTGACCGAAAATCAATACAAAAAACATAAAAGGTGGCAACATAAAAAGTGGCTTAGCTTATTTACATTTTCATATAAAAACAGTAAAATTTCGGCATGCCCAGGTCACTGTAAATTCTAAAAACGGCATGGAAATGATAGTGGAAATAGGCTGTAAAAGACACTCACCTCACCCCAAACCATACTGTGTACGTTTTAACCACGGAAGCTTCTTCAGACTCCGGAATGTATATACTCAGACCAAACCAAACTGAAGATAAATGGTTTTTAATTTGATGAAACAAAACCACCTAAAAAAAATCCGAAAAAGTTTACAATGAACAAATGATGATGAGTTTCATCTGTTTTTCACCATGTTGCATTCAAAAATTGCCAAAATCCTTATATACTGAGATAAAAACAAAAATTTAGTCTTTTGATCCGAAAATCATAAAAAGTATTGACCCAACTTGAAAGAGTTCCATTTTCAAATCTAAAAAATTAATTTTTGTATCAAACTTCAAGTAATTTTTTGATTCGATTTCAAATCAAAAAATGCATTTAAAATTTAAGACCACACATGTGTGGGCCATTTTTTCGTGTAATACAACATTTTTTGATTTGATCCGATGCCTTCAATTCTCAAATACTTATTTTTTTCATATTTCAATTAAAACGTCTTGTTCATAAAAATTTCAAATCATCAAATTCCAACTTTAAAATAAGGTTTTGTTATGTGCTGTAATTTTCATGAAATCGTCCAAAATGTTGTACAACACCGTTCGACAATTATCAACTTTTGGGTAATGCACATGATCGGGACGAATAGATTCTGTTAGAGGGGTTTAAAAAAAAGTACCCGTGTCTCCCAGTTTTTCTAAATCAATTCTTAAAACAGTTTAAATTGCATATTTGCATGTTGCATTTTTCCCATGAAAAAATTTTGTATTTCTGGGTATTTTCGGGTTTTCAAACAAAGCAAATTTAATACGATTAATACAAACATTATTTTACGAAAACTCAGTATTATAATCTGCTGACGAATCAAGGTTAAAGGTTTCTGAGAGCTTCTCCTTATTTCTTTAGTAATATGGAATTTTCCAGAACCTTCTATGTAGATTCTTTATGTATATTGTAATTCGCTGACTCCACTATGGATGAATTTAAAGCTAAAGAGTACCGTTGTATAGTATAGTAGGGTATTAACTTGCACATAAGAGTTCCCAAAATTGAAATATGCATTTGATAGAGGAAAACCATACCATTGAAAACATGTAATCTTTTTACGATAGGATGTAAACTCATCACGCTAGACTAGAAACATTGTTTAAAAAAATTCATAATATAGAGACAAAAACGCATGAGAGTTCAATTTTCTGCTAAAAGAATTTGTTCATTGTAGGGAAAAATGCACTCTATGAAAATTCTGAACATGTTAAGCTAAAAGAATTGGTTTTTAAATGAAAATATCGGATTTTTTTTTAGTCTGGCGAGAGGAATTTACATCCTATTCAATGGAAAATGCAAAAATGCGGTGCAGTTTTTAGTGTCGAACGGTGTAATAGAAGTTATAAGTTATTATACCCTACACCTCATGAGGTATGGGTATATTCACTTTGGTCTGATGTTTGTAACACCAAGAAGGAGAAGTGGCCGGTATTTAAAAGTATATATATTCATGATCAGCGTCACCTCCAGAGTTGATTTAGCCATGTCCGTCTGTCCGTCTATCCGTCTGTCCGTCTGTCCGTCCTCTTTTCTTGTAAATAGGATTGCAGGAGCTAGAAGAAAGCTAGGGATCCCAAATTTTGCATTTATCATTCTTAGGCCCTAGAAGGAGTTGGTATTGAAAATGGGGGGAATCGGTCGACTGCCACGCCTACCTCCCATATAAGTGAAAATCGTGTTTTTACCGAAATTTTAAGATTTCTTCAGAACAGTATGAAATTTTGCATAGGGAGGTTTTTGGGGTCGCTGATTTCGAATTTGATGTCGCATTTTCAAAATTTAAGACCCAGTAGGTGTAGGGTATACATAAGTCGGCTTGCCCGACTGAAACTTACTCACTTGTTTTTATCTTCAGTTGCATGAAAAAGACTTACATCATACGTTTTTCTTTTTATCAAAAAAAATATTTTTTTAATCCTGAGGACGGGATGCAAGAAAGATACCAAGGGATTGCCAAAATCTTTCGGGATTAAATTCTCTACACGGAGCGAAATGCTTGCTGAAATCATGCGTTATAGGAATCAATTAAGTAAAAATTAGTCACGATATTGATCCATTAATTAGAAGTCAATAATCAAGAATTCTTAATCATAAGAACTGTTAAAAGTGAAAATCATAGTTTGTGATTTGTGTTTACCTGATTTGTTCCACTTAATCATGCATTACTATTTTCCCTTTTGACATAATCAATGACCAGATGGAATAAATTGTGCAAACAAAAATCATAAATTATGATTACAAATTCATAATTTTAGGCTTAAGTGAGAATAAATAAATCATTCGTACTAATAATTTGAGCACATATTTACAATTAAATAAATTAAAATTTTTTTATTTGCTAATTTTTTATTTAATTATTTATTTAATTTTACTTTTTTATTTGCCAACTTGCTTAGAATAATTTGTAATAACTTTTTCACAAATTCAGTTTTCCCGCAATTCGAACCGACATCATCCCCTCCAGTCCGGACGCCTAACCGATTCGGCTACCCTGGCATTATTGTAAAAGCGTCTAAATGTCAACAACCCAGTTACTCATAATTCATGATAACAGTTTCATGACCTAGTAAATCATCAATTATTCTTCAAGAATAATAAAATAAATCACGAAATTCATAAACCCTTTTCATAATGTATTCACAATCCATATGCATAGTTTATGTACGAATTTGCATACCGAAAGTACTCGGCTTGTAAACTCCGAGTCACAGACACGTTTTCGGAGAGATTTCCATTATTCAATGGTTGTGTTAAAAAGGATTAATTTTATTTACACGAAAAAGAACAACAAATCGGCATACTACATGTGGTACGAAATAGCCGCATTGGTACGCGAAAATTTCGCTTGGATCTTGAAAACATCCTCTGCCAGATCATTGCGCTACCTGTGCTTATTATTATTTTTCTAAGAAAGTAATTAGAGAAGGATCCTTTGGCCTTTTCACGCATACACAAAACATCAGCGGATTAAGTAAGCTGCAATGTCACACTAATTGCATTTTGATTGCGGAATTTCCCGAAGTTATGCTGGTTGCAATGATCTCAGTAGCTTCAAAAAACTGACTAATAATTTGGAAATCATTCCAAGTTGAAACGTTGAGAGTTGTGGTGTGCTAGTGTCCATTGAAATATTTTACTTGTGTTCTACTTGTGACAAAATACTAACAAGATGTCGAAGGAAATTTCCCAAAATGTGAATGCTTTCAAACGTGGCCAATATGCCGAAAAAGTCCTGACAATGTTGCAGGTTTACTTTGAGAATCACAAGATGTGCGACGTGGTGCTAGTAGCTGCAAACGATGGAACAAGGTGAGTAATCCAGTGACATAAAAAAGCGAAAGTGCATACATATGCCCAGAAGTTGTCACCGATTTGAATATGAAACTTGCTGGTGTTATAATTCAAAATGTAAACATTTTTTAGAGTCTCTGCACATCGAGTGGTTCTATCCGCATGCAGTTTGTATTTCTTGGACATGTTCTCGAATAATGGCGGACGAAATGAAGTGCAGCTCGAAGAAGTTTCCGGACACGTTCTGGAAGTTTTAATACACTTTTGCTATAGTGGGCACATCGAATTTCAGAAGGATAATGTCGAACTATACCTCACCGCAGCCACTCAACTCCAGCTGACTGATGTGGTCAAAGCTGGCTCGGATTATTTGATACAAGAGCTACATCCGTCCTATTGTCTGAAAGTAGCTCAAATTGCTGAAAAATACAACTGCAATGATGCCCTAAGGCAAGCTGATGCTTGCACCCATCAGCACTATATGGAGGTGAGATTAGTGATCACATTTATAAACCGTTAA
Source organism: Heteromyza rotundicornis (assembly GCA_951394025.1). Taxonomy (NCBI): domain Eukaryota; kingdom Metazoa; phylum Arthropoda; class Insecta; order Diptera; family Heleomyzidae; genus Heteromyza; species Heteromyza rotundicornis. The sequence continues at coordinate 17,699,513 of OX596012.1, read as the reverse complement.
AAGTTAATATAATTTCCGAATTCCGTAGGTATGCGGCAGTGATGATTTCTTTCAATTGAATGTTGGCCAATTATGTAAAATTATTGACAGTGATGACATCGTTGTTAATTCGGAAGAGGACGTATTTAATAGTTGTATTTCTTGGATAGATCACGACCGCAAGGATCGTGAGACGTATTTTCTTATGTTGCTTGCATTAGTTCGCCTGCAACTACTGCCGCTGCCTTTCATAAACGACCAAGTGAAACCACTTTGTAAGACAATTGAGTGCAAAGATTTGATCATTGAAGCCACAATGGCATGGCATCTGCCACCGGAAAAACATGCTAAACTGCGTAAACGTATACAACTGCAAAATCCATCAATAATTTCAGCGCCTCCGAAGGAAGCAAATAAATCAACAGATGACATTTTAATGCTGATTCAAAGAGATACGTTTTATGTATGAGACTATATTTATTTTTGAAATCCGATGCTGAGTTAACCAAATGCAGTCAAAGATGTACTGCAATTCTCGACTTCGTTTGAATATTTTTCAAGTACTGGTTACTTTGCAGCGGATCTCTGTTATTTATTATAATAAACTAGCTTATAAAATTTATGAATTTTTAGAACACCGGAGTATTTAAAATCTACAATAACAGTGAGGATAAATGGAACACGTGCAAAGTAAATCTAATGTTCGCCGATTCTTATTTTGTGATTGATGACATGTTATTCGCTACAAAAGGAAGCAACGTAACGAGCTACGATTTTAAAACACCGCCGGTGACAACGAGTTTTTTGTTGAATACTCCTCGTGATTGTCCAGGTGGTGGTGTTCTCGGGAGTTACCTCTACTGTGTAGGTGGTGCTGCTTCTGGCGACACACTCAATATTGTAGAAAGGTAAGAAGAAATAAATAATATTTATAAAAATTTAACAAAAACTCTTTGTACTTCAGATGGAATCCCAAAGATCGACTGTGGAATTGTGTAGCTCCAATGAACGAAAAGAGATCCAGATTAGGTGTAGCTGCACTGGACGAGCACTTGTATGCAGCTGGAGGGTACTTCGATTTGACATATTACAATTGTTGTAAAAGTTCGGTGGAGCGTTACGACCCAAAAACGAATGCTTGGACCCTCAGGGCACCAATGAACCAAGCACGTTATGACTTTCAGGTACTGATCAATTATACTAATTTGATTCGAAACTTGTGGGGCATAACAAAATGTTGAATCCACTATTTGCAGTTAGTTGCTGGCAATGGATTTCTGTATGCGGTTGGAGGTAGAACAACAGACAACGATTGTACAGCTACAGCAGAACGATACGATCCGATTGCAGACAAGTGGACTATGGTTCGATATTGCCGACGTATAAACAGTCACCTTTACTTAATTATAATTTAATTTTAGATATGCTCAATGAGTAGCGTGCGATATTTAGTTTCCTGCTTTTTTTTTGGAGACCGACTGATGGCTGTGGGAGGCAATGATGGTTCTGTCCAGGAATATGATATCGAAACAAATCAATGGACTCTGAAGAAGCCGTTGCCCAAGGGCGACTACTCATATAAAATTTTAACAATTCCCAAACAAAAATTCCCCAATCTCACTAAATGAACTAGATTCCTGTATTCATGCATTTGTTTTATATGCTATGAAAAAGGAATAAGACATTTGCTTGCGGAATTTATTAAAAATGTCAATTTCTATATATTTCTATTTACAATGTAATGCAATACTCCCATGCCAGTTGCTTAACCCAAAAAAGCAATCTAATTTTATCTCTCGTTCTGAAACATTTTGTGGTTAATTTGGATTTTAAAGTCTCCTATGGGACGGTTCATCGTACTCTGATCGCGATGAGCCTTCACTGCATGGATTTTTATGTCCAATTGTGTGATTTCTTGGGGCGGCAGATTTAGTGACGGTACAGCTCTGACCTGGATTACTATAAAATGCAAAATGAGAAACTTTTAAGCAGATTTACTTGAAATCTTTTTTTTTACATAACGCCTTCATCCTTTCACTCCTTCAATTAAAATGAAATTTTGCTTTGGAATTATATTCCTTCTTTCCTCTTAATGACATCAACTAATTCCCTTACACGCCAGCTGTCCAAGTTCAAGGTGGCAATCTGAGCCATTCTCTTGCACACTTGCAAATTTGAATTATGCCCTTTGTCTCTTCGGTTGATTATAAATTAGCGAACCTAATTCCAACGTGGGCCGTGTAGGCTTTGCAGATAAATTAAAGTGCAACTCAGAGCTTATAATCGCAGAAATCTTAATTGCCCGAATGAGTTTGTAGCGTTTTGTACGCAAAGCCAACCCAAAGCCAACAACAACAACATGTAATATAACAATAACCATATGGCAGAGATTATGAATGACAACAACAACAAAAACTTCTGATGGAAATTGCCAACGTGACATTCAAGTTTTTTTTTTTTTAAAACGTGTTAACAGTGTTTTTTATGGTTTTATTTTAATAAGTGGGTAATTTTAGCTGAAAATTTCATAATTGTGATAAATTATATTATACATTTTTTGAAGTTTTTGGTAGGCATTGCTTGGTATGCATACTGGAAACCTTGTTGAGAAATAAATTAAGATTTCTTAAGTTCATTCATTTCGCGGCGCTGCCATCAATAATTTGGCAAATTAATTAATCTTATTTGTGCTTGTTTGCCATAAATGGCAGGGCAAATAAATCGTTTTGGTTTGTTTTTATTTTTTTCGTTGTTGTTGTCGTTGGTTTATATCAACGACTGTCGATCACGTGTGTGTGTAGGCCTCGTTGTAAGGCAAAACAAAATGAACAATAAACGTCAATTTAATATTTCCATACCGTTAATATACGGACGACTGATGATTCGTTGTTGTTCCATTTTTTCCCCCATTTCAGAAAAAGGTTATTGGCCGACATTAACTGGTTGATGACAAATTACTTCGAATTGTAAATAGAGTCATTTTTATCAAAAATAGTTACACAGACACAGTTCGATCATCTTGTTGTACATACAAGCTACTTAATAATAGAATCAACCTTCACTAATGCATAATGGAGTCGAGCCCCCTGTAGAGAATGTCATAACTTTCGCTGATTACTCAGAACTGCGCATTCCCAGAGAATTGGTAGAATAAGTAATTATAATCGATAACCTTCACATTTCATGGGAAATTCACATCACCACATTGCATTAGTTGGCCCTGATGATCATCATCGGCTTCGTAGTGTGTTTCATTCATTAAGAATTCCTCTACAGTAAAAGTTCGCATAATTCCGCATATTAACACATGAAAGTGTCAGAAAGAAAGTTTTAAACAGAAAATACATATATTTTGCAATTCTAATCCTGCGCTATTAAGCTGCAAGCGAACGAACATATGAAGTGCACACACGTGCTGCTAATGCTGCAAGCCGCAAAAGCAACTCACAAACCAGTTCTAAAAAATTCTTTATGAACATTTGCTACTTTTCAACCCTGCTCTTATCCGGCAGGCACATGTTTATGAAATATGACAAACTGAATCCGGTATACACTCTAAAAAATATAAAAAGTAAAAAATTTATTTTTTAAGAATATTTTTTTAAAGTAAAAAAAAACTTACTTGGCTCCCTAAACAATTACGTTATAAAAAAATTTTTGTATTGGGTGAAATTTTCTTTCTTGTCGGTAAGTTTTTATTTGAGGTTTGGACGATTACTAAGCACAACATATGAAATAACGAGAAAAATGTAAAACCAACAAAAAAACATGGTAAGAGAATTATCCGCGGTCCGACCGAAGGTAAAATAAAACATTAAATTAATGCCTTAATTACTTTTTTAGGGGAAATTTTTCACAAAATGTAAAAAGAATTAGTAAATGAGATCCGAGTTAAATGCAGCTTTCCAAACAATTTTTCTATATTAATTGTTGAGCTTAAATCATTGATTCTTCTTTTTCTCTTCTTTAAAATTTTTTGGTCCGTTTTGTTATACTGGTGGGAACAACTGGGGCAGGTGTTCCCACACACACAAATTATTATTTCATATTTTCACTATTAAGAAATTGAATCAAGTCGAGCTTTTATTCCATGCATTAATATCAAGGCAATAATACCACAAAGTATTAATTTCCTAAAGCAAAAACTTAATATATTATCACCACATTTACTTACCCAAAAAAATTTTCGCAGCACCTCTAAAAACAAACAAACACGTTTTGTCGTGATCACGATTAAGGTAGAAAGGTCATGTACTTAGGGAAGAAACTTTATCAATATATGCACAAAGTACCCATACGTCCATTTCAAAGGGTTTTTAGTTTTTAAAAAAAGTGGGGTTGGCATATGCTCCCCTGTGGCGAATCCTCCCCCTTCTACCCTAATTATAATTTTTCGATATTTTCCACTTCATTCCCGATCCATTTCAAAGTTTTGTTCCAATTTCATTTTGTTCCGATCCATTTCCATTCCCGACATCATTTCTAAATCGGTTCAGAATTTCTTAAGATAAACGAAAGTAAAAAAATTTGGTGACAACTTTGTATAGGAAGTAGGCGTGGTTCTTTTCCGATGTTGCCCATTTTCAACTGCTGGACAATTTACATAAAACCTCTTGACCTTCTAATTCTCTTATTTCTGTCACTTTGAAAAAAGTGGATGTAAAAAACATGATTTATAGAGGTTTTTTGTAATATCTCACGGATTACAGTTGCTAGAGCCGAAATATTTTGAGAATCATCATAAAATAAGTCAAAGTTAATTTTCAGGGGGTGACCCGGAAAAATTTTCTTTTCGAGGCTTTTTAATATACATACTATATCCTACATCTATTACCAAATTTTTGATGCGTCATCTTAAATTTTGAAATTTTGACATCAAGTTCGAAACAAGCTGCCCCAAAAACTTCTATATCAAGTTTGGAATTGTTTACCAACTCCTTTTAGAGCCTAAAAAAGATAAATCCAAAATTGGAACCGCTTAGCTCACTAGTTACTGGAATGGTGTTTACAAATAAAGAGGACGGACATGTAGTATCAAATATGTAGAGATACTTTTTACGCTCCGAGAGAAGAGAAGTGCTTTCTGCTAGGTCATAGCTACTTCTTAGGAAACGAACATGCGGACGAACTCGCACAGAAAGATTCAGAAATAGAACTCCTTTCCTCTGACTTGTCTGTCAAAACACCCATTGGTTGAATAAAATTCGACATAGATTTACGGTGGTTAGGACTTTCAACCTGTGTTATCTCCAGATCACTCTGGCCTTCCTTTAATGCTAAAATAACCAGAGTTGCAGTATTACGGGTAACTTCTTCATCGGAGGCCTTCCGATATAACCAAATCTAACTTAACACCTACCATGCCTCATTTTGGGTGTGACAAAAATAATATAACCTTGAACAGTTGTGCGCAGTGTAAAAATGATTCATTTTTCTGGATTAAACTTCAAAATTACTCACAAATATGTTCATATGTCTAGCATCTTCCTATTCGCAAACTTTTCGCCAAAGCCAAAATATTCATACTCCAATTACTTTAGGATGCCAAGAAATTTTTTACAAATGACCCAAGTTGAATTCAAAATTGGTCCAACGATAAAAAAAAATTTCTCACACAACTTGGAGAAATTTTTCATTTTAAAATCTTTGCGAATTTTTCATTTCGATTTTTAATGGTTTTGGCCCACTTTTTTATATTCTTGGAGATCTTACATTTTTTGGGATAATTTTTCACGGAGTTTTAATAAATATTCACTTAAGTTATGACACACTGTATTCATATGTGAGAAGAGTGGTGTTTGTATTGACTTGCAATTTCCATAAATCCCACCAAGTTTCACACATTTTATTGACTCTTTACGATTTGCATTATTGAACTAACGTCTCCCTCGCCCTCAGTGTACGGCGTTTGTTAGTTTGTGGGGCACGTATACCTGGTTCCTTGTGGTTCGGCGCTTGCTGCTAGCTCACCTTTTCTTTCGTTTTTTTTTTGTTACTTTGTTGTGAATTGTTTTATATTTTGTTTTTTTATTGTATTTTTTATGTAATAAACTAGTCTGGCACATTTATTTTTCACTATGCACTTGCTTTATAGTCAATTGAGCTTATTCTATCCGCCGCTGATACTCTTGACATTTTGAAATAGTAATTATTTATGGCACAAAAATAGACTAATAGCGTGATAAAATGCATTAATTTCGAAATAGATGAGTTCGAAAGCAGACGGGCAGACGAGTTCGTCGAGTGTGAATGAAATGGATTGAACGGGAAGGAAAGCGTGTGTGTAGCATTAAGAAAATAGCAAAAATTTAAGATTGTGGAATTTCTTAGAAAAGAAAAATTAAGAACTTAAGAAAGAAATTACTTTGATCTTTGCAGACCACTGAGCGTATACGTAATATTTAATTTTCAATTAATTTTGTTTTACTTTTGAATTAATACTTAATTGTAAACTTGTGTTGGCATTTTCTTAGAAGAGCGCAATCATAACGGGAAACTTCACCAGAAGTGTACAAAAACCATTGTGACCGCCTGCTTATCTGCCTCCTGTTAGTCTGCCTCCTGCAATGTGCAACGGATCCAATTAAGTCCGAACAAAACATTATCTGCTTTATGAGAAAAAAGGAACTTTTTTCAGTTGCTGTAAATTAATTTTTCTCAAATTCACACCCACAATGTGACGGCGAAGATGGTGGCGCTGAAAATCAGTTAAGCATATTTAACGCTCGTTATTCGTTTCTTTCCTTTACTTTCCCTTTGTTTTGTTTCACTCCACTTCATTTCCTTCATTATTTTTCATGTTATTATATTTTTTATTGTGTGCTGTTGCCAGGCTCTCCTTTTTGCCCGTATCATTTTTGCGGCTGCCTTCAGAAATTTAGCGCGAAATTTTGCATAGATGCGAAGAAACCCCATGGAAATTATGGAATTTAGGAATTTAGTGAAGCTGACAAAATGTTGAAATGAAAATTATTTTAAATTATGTTTGGTTGGAATTTCATACTGCGAGCGGTTTTTGCACTTTGCACAAAAGATGCAATTAAAGTTTGGTAATCTTTATGAACAGATTCTCATTAAGATAAAGTTAGGCACGCTGCATTGTGCTTGTAATTTTCGGCAATGATGGTAGGAATGTTTGGAAACTTATTGCGGAATTTTGTACAAGTTGTTGGAAATTAGGAGTGAATACTTTGAAGGTTTTGATGGGTCGTAATGAAAATGGCTAAACTTTGTAGTTAAAAGAAGTAGTCGTTGTCGGTGTTCATCGTCTCATTAAAATACTTACTAAATTTTAAACATTGTATGAGTTAGTTAACTGAGAAATTCCATTTGAGTTTGTCGAATGAATTTGTCAAATGCGTGAGTCAAATGGGTTTACACCAGAATATGACATCATTCCGTTTAAGGTCTAATTGAAACTTTAAGGCACCACCCAACACTAGTTTATTGTTACAATCATTGGGAATGGTGGTCAAATGACATGTGTTCGGTCAAAAAAAAAATCATTTGACACACTTCACACAATTAGGTATTAATGCACATAAATTTTGCTTAATAAACTCATGTGATAAACTCACTTCGCATTATCCTTTGATAAAACGAATGTGACAAAATCACTTAGAATAATGTGTCAATTGCAATCTAATTAATCATTTGACAAAATCATATGACTAGCTTATTTTAAAAAATATTTCTTTAAAACCATGAGCAAAATCTTTTGACAATCTCATTAAACGTTATTGTTTGATGAACCTATTTAATAAAATCATTTAACAATTTAAGTCAACAAAACCATGAGATAAATTCACTGAACAAAATCAATTGACAAACTTATTTGATAAAATTATGTAACAAACTTTTTGGTGAAATCATCTGATAAAATCAGTTATCAATCGAAATTAATTGAAAAACTATTTACACAAACTTTTCTCTCTGAAACCATTTACCAATATCATTTGACAAATCTATTCGATTAAATCATTTGACAAAGTCAGTACACAAATTTTGAAGCAACGTTCATGTCATTTTGTATGGAATAGCGCATATTTTAAACAGGTGCCTCGGCTACGCTAGCAGTGCTTTAAGCGGTCGGTCCTGTTTTTGATGACTCGGTCCAATATGTGAGGAGTTATTCCGGCAAAAGCTTCTCAAATGTTGGCCTCGAGCTCGGCCAATTTAGCTTGTTGTCATAAGTAGCCAAAAATGGGTCTGGCAAGATGAAAGTCAATTCACGGCGATGTCTATGGTCTCCCGGCTAAAATAAGCCTGGTTGACTCTCTGGCGATTCCCAAGTCAGCTGATCGGCGCCGAATCGATATTTCTTGGTATTTTTCGACACTGCTTGGTGGCTTAAAGTCCAAAAGATTGTACTCAATTTTTTCCAAGGTGCGAAGAATTGCGTGCACACTGAAGTTATGATCACGACCGACGACGAAATTCACGTTGCGTCCGAATTTCGATAATATTTTTCCTAAATATTTTGACATGTCAATGCTAACTTTGACAGCTGTTGAAAAATAACCATTGGAAAAACTAAAATTGTTATCTGGTATTTCTTTATGAAAACGTCTCGATATTTGATTGACTGACTTATATACGACCAGCCAAAACTCATTTCGGTGAGGTGAAAACGACCATGTAACGCCGTGTTAGGGGTGGAAGGGATTAATGAAAGTTCTACATGGCATTACATAGTGGTGGAGGCGGTTTCAATCAACATGTAACATTTAAAATTTAAATTTGGAGAGGTGTACAAAGCTAAGACTGTGATTCACAGTATTTATACGGAAACTGTAAAGGGATTTTTCTATGTGGGACTATCAGGACTTCCTCCCGCACACTGCCATATCTACAAAGACTACAATTGAACCTGAAAACCTGATTTGATAGGAAGTTAGTGTGGGAATATTCATGGGAGGGAGGGAAAGTACTTCCACTACTCACCAAAAACAAATCATTTGGCAACATTTTGTATAAAATCATTTCACTCCGAAAATAATTTGATAAATTTCCCCTTTCACACTCTTCCGATTGTTGATCAACGAATTAAATTTGTGACTTTTCTTTAAGTATTTGAACTTAGAACTCTTTTGACATTTTAATGAAATAAATTTCACAATAGTTTGTCACAAAATCGTCGGAGGCAAAGGGCAAAATCCTGTATTTCCTTTGAGATACGAGAGCGGCAAAGACAGCCAGGCGCCAGACCAAAGAATCTATCAAGAAAAGTTTAATTTCGCTTTGCTGACATTTTGTTTTAGACCAACGCAAGACGAAGACTGCGAAGTAGTTTGGGGTGGAAAATGCTCAGCTGGTTGTTAGTTTGCGGACCGAAATTTGTTAGAACTTCCGATTGCAACAGAACGTCGAGGAACAAAAGATAAAATGTAAAGAAAATAAAATGAAAACCAAAAGGAAGTGGAAGTGGAAGAAGAAAGTTTGGGACATTTGAGACAAATAGAAAGTTTTTAAACTTCATCAGACACACCGATAAGGAGACGCAACGGAACGGTGAATATCTATATAATTAAAAATCAATAGGGGTTTTTACGAGGCCCTTGTAACGGAGTAAAATAGTAAAGTGTAAAATAAAAAAATTTTCTGACAACAAAATGCCTTGAAAAAAGAAATTCAAAATTTTACACTTTACTTTTTTACACAGGGCCTCGTGAAAACCCCTAATATAAATGCGAACAACGAATAGAATAATATGAGAAATTTAATTATTTGCAAAAGAGTTTCCCCTTCCGTGCTTTGCCTTCTTCAACAGAATCGAAATGTTATTTCGAATTTAATTTTAAAGGACATTTGACCTCGTTGGCACTTCTATGGAACTTCTAATGCATTTCAAGGGAATTGCAAATTACCAGCAAAGCTGTTTCACGGTCCACACACACACATCACGGAGACACTTGCATACGAATATGTACTGCACTCCACTGCATCCTAGGGTATTGGATTTCTTTCTACTAAAGATGTTGTTGTTGCTTTTGCTGTTGTTGGTATTCATCTTGTTTGTTGAAATTCCTCTTGTTCTTCGTGTCATTCATCTTGTTGTTGTTTTGCGGATTCCTTAACATAATGTCATTGTTGTGTTCTTCGTGAAGTTAACATACATTAAAAGTTTCTTGGTCCTTGCGACCGGGCGTTTGTCTTTTGCACTTCTGAGACACATACATGGACGTGTGTTTGAGTGTGGGTGTGGCCTTCACGCACATTTGAATTTAATTTGTTTGCAGCCACTTTCGGGTCACAATTTCCCAAATTAAATTTAGCAAAAGGGTGAAATACAAAAGAGAACAAGGAGCCGCATCAATGGATGATGACAAAGTGACACTTTTTAAATGAGATAAAATAATGAAAATATTTATAGTAAGGGAGTGTCGGGTTATTTGGCACTTCGGGTAATGTGGCAGTGGAGCTTTTCTCTATGTGGTTGTTGGAATTTTTGAAAAGTGTAAATGAAGAAAGCTATTCTTTTACACGGAGAGAAATGTTGGCTCATGATTTACGATTATGGAGTCCATAAAATTATTGTTACTTAATTACTAACTATAATCATTAATTGTGAATATTAGTCACAAATTATGCGAATTCGTACATAATCTGTGCATATGGATTGTGAATACATTATGATAAGGGTTTATGAATTTCGTGATTTATTTTATTATTCTTGAAGAATAATTGATGATTTACTAGGTCATGAAACTGCACGTGTTATCATGAATTATGAGTAACTGGGTTGATTGTCATCAATATACAATACATTTAGACGCTTTTACAATAATGCCAGGGTAGCCGAATCGGTTAGGCGTCCGGACTGGAGAGGATGATGTCGGTTCGAATTGCGGGAAAACTGAATTTGTGAAAAAGTTATTATAAATTATTCTAAGCAAGTTGGCAAATAAAAAAGTAAAATTAAATAAATAATTAAGTAAAAATTAGCAAATAAAAAAAATTTTAATTTATTATTATTACGAATGATATATTTATTCTCACTTAAGCCTAAAATTATGAATTTTTAATCATAATTTAGGATTTTTGTTTGCACAATTTATTCCATCTGGTCATTGATTATGTCAAAAGGGAAAATAAAAATTCATGTTTAAGTGGAACAAATCAAGCAAAAACAAATCACAAACTATGATTTTCACTTTTAACAGTTCTTATGATGAAGAATTCTTGATTATTGACTTCTAATTAATGGATCAATATCGTGACTAATTTTTACTTAATTGATTCCTATAACGCATGATTTCAGCAAGCATTTTCCTCCGTGTACTCAAGCTTTACTTTCTGTTAACATCGATCGCACGTGTTTGTACCGGGCGACACAATTGTGTAAAAAAAAAATATTTAAAATTCTGCTATTGTGTTTATTTTGATAAAAGTGGGTTTTTTTAATAACATTTGAATGTATTTGAAGTGACATCAATTACTCCAACAAAAACAATAACAAAATAAATATTTTTCTAAAATCAATAAATTTTCCCACAGTCGGGTAATTTGGCACTTTTATATCAGCTAAATTGGTACTAGATTCTTTGCAGTTTTTGCTGTTAGATTTCATTGATTATTGCCATTTTAAAGTAGTTGGTGTATTGTTTATATCTATGGCGTTGGTTTTGAAAAATCAAATTGCTAAAATTGTTAAAGTTAATGAAAAAATTTTGTTTCCCTTTTTTTTTTTAAATACATATTTTTTTTTGTCAAATGTTATCAATTAGTATTAAACAAATCATAAATATAAAATATAATTGCTTTTAAGCGTATTTTTTTGTTAGTGCCACATTACCCGCATAGTCAAGTAATCTGTCACGTTTTGGTGATTTAAAAATGACTTGGTTCGGGCTGAAGATAACCTTTTATAGGTTATCTTTCCGTCTATGGTGGAAAGGTAGCCAAAGAGTTTCACGATATTCTACCCCTCCGATTTTAACAGACAAAATGCGAAACAAGTGCCGAAATACCCGACACTCCCTTAAAATTTTATATATGTACATCAGGTTTAATGGACTTGAAATTAATCAATATTATTAAATTTTGTCAATTCCGAAAACAAAAGTTTATTTTTTTGAACTTTGTCAGAGATACATAATACAGATGGACAAGCTAATAAGAAAATAAATAAGCATCGATACCGAATTTTATTACAATTAAATACTTAAAGATTACCAATTTATACAGTCTACATTTGTGTGGCTCTATTAACGTGTCAAGCGACAAATTTTTTAAGGAACAAAAAAACATTTTGTAACTAGTAGAAAATCTATTTTATTTTGTTTTTTATTTTTTATTTTTATTTATAATTATAATTAATTAAATAATTAAATAATTACACAACCCAACAAGATTTTGCTCCATGAATCAAAGTATTCTTATAGATTTTTGGCTCACGTCAGGTTTTTGAGGAATTCAGGATCAAAGAGTAAAAAATTACAGATTTCGATTGATCCTCAAAGTATCTGTCCATGAAGTTGTTGTTGTTGTTGTAACAGCGTAGTTTATTTTCTGATGCGGGAGAGACAACTTAACAGTAAATCGCGAAAATAACGTTTTTGAAGAAATGGCCGTTTGACACGTTAATTGAATCACACATGCAATTACCTGTGAAACCCATTTTAAAACGGACTGTCGATCTATTTTAGAAATGTAGTATCTTAATATTTTTCTACTTATGTATGTTCTTAGAAGAATTCAATATAAATTCCTGTTGGAAGCAATACGAAGCAAATTTATGCAAACATATTCCATCTACTTGCCATACATATTCATTCATTGCGAAAGACAATTACACCACCTGTACTTTCGAATTACAACCAGAGTCCGCCTAGTTGACATTAAATTTATTGTTGCTGATTGTGATTACCGCTAAAGCGTAACTACCGTCGGTTACCGGTAGCCATTCGCCATTCGCCGCTGTCATTGTCAATTAAAATCGCCTCTAAATAAACTCTAAGGCAATTCTCAATCCAATTCACTGGAATTGTACAAGTGCGACTTTTCACAATCGGCCGCTGACAAACATAACAAGAAAAATGTATATCACAGCTTCGCAGAGCGGCAAAAAATAACTTGACTCTTGTGAATTTTAATGCGACAGCCAAAGAAATTCCAACATCAACCTAATGAGAAAATTCCTCAATTGTGAGTGACGGACGGGCGGGAGCAAACACATTGGCGGACGTGAACTTGAAATTTTGAATTTTTCTGCTTTAATTTTGCTCAGATAACAAACACAACAAAAATATGAAAGAAGAAAAAAATCAATTTCAATTTGACTGCCAATCAAGTAAATACCAAAAGATGCATTCTTTTTTTTGAAATCTTTTTTTTTTTAATTCTTTTATTTTTTTCTTTTTGCTCCCACTCTCAACATCAATCAAATTTAAGCGACACTTTCTGCAGCCACTTAAGAATGTCGCGTCATATCAAGAATATAAATGTGTTGTATAGGGGTTGAGAGGGTATGCGGGGGGTGGCGAGGATTACCACGCGCATTATCGCCAATTCGTGCGCTGTCATCGCGAATTCTTCTCATGCAACATTCTTCATCACACACACGACAATAAATCAAAATTGAGTGTATGCAATGCATTGACATTGGCATTGAGGCAAGGCATAAAGGAAATGCACTTCGAGACTTTGCGTCGATTGTGCAGTGTTGGGGAGGGGGGGTGTGGGGGTAGTGTGTACACACGATATTAACGCATTGCAAACAGCTGAAATGCATCAAATTATGGCGTTTTATTGTCATTTGGAGGCTGCTGCCAATCGTAATCACGTGCAAGGAAAGTGATTTCGTTTTGTGGCTTTTGTGCATTTGCGACTGAACTGGAGAAGATAAGGAACGTAAGTATCCAATTACAGGTATTGTCAAGAAGCGCTAAAGGATGTGCTGCGAATAATTTCGCACTTCAGGAAACTAAAGGATCAAATAAATTTTTGATTTCAAAACTGAGAAATCTTTAGAATAAAAACAGAGTAAAAAACAAGTTTTTTTAAATATAACCCTTTAACCGACTAAAAAGCAGAAAATAAATTTTCTTTAAATTAATTTCAGCAATTTCGATTTAAAATTAAGGGTTTTTGGGTACTTTCCTCCGAATATCATTGCAGGTTTTATAGTCGCCAAAAACCCTTAATTTTAAATCGAAATTGCTGAAATTAATTTAAAGAAAATTTATTTTCTGCTTTTTAGTCGGTTAAAGGGTTATATTTTAAGAGCCTATTTACACTATCAGTTCCATGACGCATGGGCATGCCGTTTTTAGAATTTACACTGACATGGGCATGATGAAATTTGAAAGTTTTTATATGAAAATGTAAACAAACAAAGCATGGACTTGCCACCTTTTATGTTTTTTTTTATGGAATTTCGGTGCAAAATTGTCTATCCCGTTTTCACTACCGCAGTTCTTATTAGTTCTTTATCTGATTTTTCGTCATGGAACTGATAGTGTAAATAGTAGAGCCCGACCGATTAATCGGCTTCGGCATCGGCTTCGGCCGTTATCGGCCAAAAATTTACATTCGGCTTCGGCTTCGGTTTTTCCGAAAAATGGCCGAAGTTTTGGCCGAAGCTTTTCAATTTTTTTCCTTATTTTTGCGACACCGAAAACCAAAACTAATTTTTTACGATACGATTTTCTAGCCCACATCACATCTAAATTCTTACTGATTTTCTTGAGACTTGAATGTAAAATTGTGTAATTGATGGAATTTCCAATGGGACATAAGAGGCCCACAAAACAAAAAATATGATTAAAATTTAAATTAGTAATCATCGAATATTGAGTGAATCTCGTCTCAAATTGCGTGGCACGAGGTTAAAACTGCCACAAAGTACATCCTTGGACATTTTCTGGGTGGATTACTGAATTTTAATTATAGATTTGGAAGCTTAATACTCGCCCTGATGTCTATGTTAAAAGGGGTCCTGGTAAACTGAATGAAATTTCAAATATAGGGGTAGGAGGCTCACGGAAAGAAATGTAGCCCAAATTGCTGCGCCAACAGATATGAAAAGTAGTTCTGGCGCTCAAATCCGGGACCGATTTTGGTAAAATTTTACATTTAAAGTTCAAAGCTTCACAGGTGGTTTTTACCATCAACTAGAACATCCTTTGCCCATCACCTGACGGATTTGGGGAGTCCTGAAAAAACAGCTACTTAGATGGATTTATTCTGTGAAGAATTCTCTACCATTTCTTCTAAATTCCCATTATTTTAAGCTTTACTCCAAATTTTTAAAAGTGATTTAAAAAAAATCCAATTGTTCTTACACGGGATATATGGGATAATTTGAGGCTATTGTTAGTTTTGACCTAGGATTTGTTTGTGAATTCTTTTGGTTACTTTTATTATTTGTTTAAATACATTTTTAGTTCCTTAAAAAACTAAATGTGTATTTATATACTCGAATTCGAATGAAAATACACGAAAAAACAAGTTTTTAAAGGTTTTTTTTTTAAGTATCGGCTTCGGCTTCGGTATAGGCCTTCGGCGTCGGCCGAAGTAATAGGCTGCCAATTGACCTTCGGCATCGGCTTCGGCCTGAAAATGCTTATCGGTCGGGCTCTAGTAAATAGGCTCTAAAAAACTTGTTTTTTACTCTGTTTTTATTATACCCCCACACTCACTGTGGCAGGGTATACTAACTTTGTCACAACGTTTGTAACGCCCATAAGGAGGCGTGTCCGGTATGGAAAAGTATATATATTCTTGATCAGTATCACCTCCTGAGTCGATTTAGCGATGTCCGTCTGTCTGTCCGTCTGTCCGTCTGTCCGTCCGCATGATAGCGGTCGCAGTTTTGGAGATATCGACTTGAAACTTTTTTTACATGTTTTTCTCGTGAATACTGAGATCAAGTTCGAGAATAAGCCAAATCGGACAAAAACTGGGCGTGGCTCCCATACACCGAAAAAAAGGTAAACATTTTTCAAGTCTTTTTTATTGTTGTATTCCATTGGAAATGTTTAGAAACGTATTTTTGACATGGTCCGAGGTTCCGAAGCCACATATATAAGGGTCTAAATGGGGTCCTGAGACTTTTTTTTTTTTCGGATTTGATTGGAAATTTTCAGAAATATATTTTGGACATGGTTTGCGCTCCAAAACCACCTATAATTGGGTGAAAATAGGGTCTTGAGACCACATTTTTTTATGTTCGAGGTACTTCTTTCTACTGTGTGGGGGTATTTCAACTTTGGTATAGCCGAAGATAGTCCACTCTCTAGTTTTTCTCTTTTTTTGTTTTTTGTTTTTTTAAATTTTTTTTCTCGCCCCTTTTTCCCCCTTTTTTTCCCCTTTTTTACTCTTTTTTCCGAATGCGAACCTAAGTAAAAAATTTCAGCCTTGTAGCTTACAAAATACGAAAGTAAGGTCTTTAAATTGGCTCCATCCCGCTCCCCTTTGCCCCCACACCCCCCTTTCCAAAGGGTAAAAAATTTTATTTTGTCAATAAGAACTCACCTACCAAACTCACCAACCTATCAAGTTTGAGTCTCCCCACGGCCCCCTACGCCTCTGATGGTGGATATGGCCATAGAAAATGGCATGACCTTTTCTACAGTTTTAGAAAAATGGACATATGTATGATGGTTGTGATTTAAGGTTTCGATATCTGTTCTTTAAGTTACTGAAATAAAAATATATTTCCACAGTCATCACGCGGCAGTGGACGGACCGTATATTTTCATAGTCGAGTCAGCACTCTACACATTCATCACCCAACACCACATACAACATTTCAGCGAAATCGGTTAGACACTGCATGAACTATAGCATTTTAGAATAATATTTGCAACGCCCACCTCAAACGTCAAATGTTTATGAAATAGCTTATAGTCAGGGCCAATGAAATTACCAACATTTTGATAGGTGTTTCATTGATATCGGTCAAGTATTTCTTGAGTTATAGGGGAACAATTTCAATCAGTTCTCAGCTGCCTTCTTTGAGCGTAGACGTGTTATTTGTGGTGTTTATTATAAGCGATAGTTTTCTATTAAATTATTATATAAAATGTATAAGAAAGTTTTGCGACAATAACCAATTGAATCTCTACGCCAAAGAGCCAATAATTTTTATCATTTATCTTGTTACTTACTTATTAATTTATTACTTAGTCATGTACTTGTATAATTTTCAAAACAAATTCAAAGATAATACAAACCTTTTAGCAAATGGTTTCAACCACACATTGCAGTTAAGTTATGTATAAGGGATGGGGAAATGAAAGCGCATTTTGCAAATCTTTAAATTTGCACATTTCTTTGCCCAATTCCTCTCTCTCTCTCTAAGAGAGTATAAATGTAAAAAATTCACTTATGTGAATTTAAGCATTTTCAGTCGGAAATGTGTTGCCGCATTCGCCACGTTTTTTTCAAAGATTTTTAAAAAATTAACCAGTTAACGTTTCTTACGAATTCTTTTACAGTTCGAAACATACATTTATTAACTTTAATATTTTAGCTTCTGAAAGCATAAATCTAAAAGCGTTCCACTGCTTTGTGAACAAACTTCAAAAATAGCCAAAAACGGCGAAACTTCTTCACAAACTCATACTGTCAATTTCAAAGAGTATTTAAAAAAAGTGGGGTGGCATATGCGCCCCAGTGGCAAATCCTCCCCCTTCTACCCTACGAAGAGTTTTCTATATGGTATTGTAAAGATAACTGTTGGCTTGATCACGATATCATGACAAAGCTGTAGCCAATGATAGTAGCTTCATATCGGTCAATAGAAGTTAACATTATTCCCACACGTTTCCAATTTGCAACGAAAAAAATGCAATACGTCCCAACCATTACAACATTCCCTTAACAAAAATGTTAGAAAAAATTCGTTTTTTATTTGTCACTAGTAAATGACCCACAGCATCATTGAACACGCTCATTGCCATGCCCCTTTTCCAAAAAATCCGTCTCGGGAATCTGTAGCCATGGTCTTATAGACTATGTTTGTGAAATTTCCACTCTCAAACTCCACTATTTGCTTCAGAAGAGCTAACTTTCCATAATCCACACGCCCAATTTTCGAATTGCCACGCCCCCTTTTGGAAAATCCCGAATCTTGCTCTGGAATCTCTAGCCATGCTCTCACCCAATATTTAAGTGCAACTGCAGCTTCCTAAGTCCACTAGTGGATTCAGGAGAGCTACTACATCTGATACGTCCATTTTTCAAAACTGCCACGCCCCCTTTTGGAAAATCAAAAATCCGGCTAGATTTTTGATTTTCCCATGGGTGCATGGGACATATGTGTGAAATTTCAGCTCTCTAGGTCCACTGGGGACTTCTGAAAGGTGGAGACAGACATCCGGACATCCGGACAGACAAAGAATGGGATTTGATATACTGTGATTTTTTATATGTTTGTGTTTTGCAAAAAAAAAAAAATAGTATAGATACACTGCTCTCGTCTAGTAGATTAGTGTTTTTATTACACTCTTGCACTAACCACTCAAGGAATTTCACTAAATCCTTCTTTCAGAAACTACTCCGCATTAATGAAAAATAAAAATGGCAGCCACCCACATTAAAGTGTCTCAACATGACTGCACTTAGTTTCAGACTTTAAATAATTAATGGACTTAGCTGCTTGTTGAAAGCATCATCTCTCTCACAAACACTCACGTGTATAAGCACTCATCGAGTGACATTAAACGTCACAGCTAACAAAAATAGAATGCTTCTCTGACGAAAGTGGCTGTCAGACTTGACTTCATAATTGCAAAGGTGATGCGTAAGCCGTTCAACGGAACATTTACGACTTTCTCGCATGTAATACCTGAAATTCCCCAAATCGCTGTCAATGAGGCAATGTGGCAAAATAACACAAATGTTTTTGAAGGAAGTTCAAAGAACCGAAATCGTTTCAGTTGACTCGAAGCACCTACGCAGCCTTTTGTCGAATACGCAACCCTCTTCCGCCCCCCAAAAGTGTACAAAGCGGCGAAGATGAAATATTGAAAAGCATTTATCTGCTGCCTTAAATTAATATTAAATGATATAAATCAAAACAAAACAAAGCACCGAAATACAGACTCTGCGAGAATCACAGGGGCATAATCGTACCAACCACAAAGTGTTGCTAATTTACAAAAGTGCGCGAGTGCGGGTGTGGTTACGCCTGCGGTGCCCGTGCACCTTCACGCAAATGTAAATAAACAAAAGTCGGAACTTTCGTGCTAAATTTAACCACACAACAATAATAACGCAAACCATTAACCAACAGCTAATCGCTAATGATTTTGTGCACAAATTATAACAGCAAGACCAAGAAGAAGAAGAAGACAAGCGAGGAGCAAAAATAAAAAAAAGCTTTGTTTAAAATTTCATTACCAGAACACACAAAACCGATAAATCACCACAGATACGCACAGCCACCGAAATTAAGTAAGTGCCGAATCATCGAATAATCATCATCGCTCAAGAGCGGCGGCAGTGGCAACAGCGACGGCAAAAGGAAGTGATTAAAAATAGATACCACCAAACAAAAGCAACACTCAAACGAACGAAATGAATTCAATAATAAATTCAGATCATTGTTAATTATTTTCAATTAAATGTGTTTAGTAAAAAGAACACAGTGAAAAAAAAACGGAAAAAACGGAAAAAAATCAAAACAAAACAAATACTTGAAATACATGAAAAAAAAAATCTAAAATTGCATGCATCTCACGGCCTTTAATTCTTATCTGACAGTGACACTGCGCAAATACTCGACAAATGTTCAGCTTAAATGAAACAAAATAAACGTTTATGTTTAATCGCAGCTTAAATGTTCAAAAGCCCCGCGCGCACACACAACAACTTAATTGAATTTTGTGGGTTAATATCACACACAGAGAAATAATAAATTTAAGAAAACAAGCGGAAAAATATAAACTACAAAAGGCGGAATTTAACTAATCACTCGTTGCTGTTATTGTCTCTCGGTAATTGCTCTGATCGAAATTGAAACTTTCAGGCAATCTGTCAAAATAGTCACTCTGCCCGCCGAAGTAGATGGGTGCGTTGGCTGGCTGGTTTCGTGTTAATTGAGCGATTACGATTTCTCCTTGAGCTTGAACGCGTTCGAACGCAAAATAAATTGTTAATTTTTTTAATTTAATTTTATTTATTGTTTACATCTGGCTTATTTTTTTTTTTACTATTTGCAGTTCCAAATAGTAAAAAAGCTATTTGGTTGCAGACAGAATGTCAATATGGGCTGGGGGATCAGTTCATTAAGGTATTAAGTGGGTAAGTACAATGACCAGAAAGGGTGTTAAAAGGGATACGAATTCGAATTAAAAATTTACTATAAAACAAAAAATGTGTAATGCACTGCACCCGTTTATGTGCTAATAGCTTAGGTATATATAAATGAAATTGCATTCGCCAATATTAGTAATTGATTGCACTTCTCACGCTATTACCTAAGAATTATTGCTGCGAGAAAAATGTAATGGTTCATTTATGAAAGGTTAGTAATTAATGTATAAATATTTACACTTAGTCAATTTATTGCATTTTTAAATACATAGTATAAATAGTAAATATCTTCTCTAATATATACAAATCATTTTCGTATTGTTTGTTCGCTATAAAGATCTATACCAAATCACGAATTTCTTTTTAATTTGGCATACAGCTGTCACACACCCAATCGCAGCTTACTGTTTGGATTGATCATGCCCACTTTCATGACCACAATTACTAAATATGAATAAACGATTCGCTGAAATTTAAAGATTAAGGTGCGAAAATTAGTATACCGATTTACAAAAGTGTCGGCTTACCCTCAGCTACGCCCTTTTCTACACCAACAATTACTAAATATGGTTTAGAAATCAAAAACCAAAAATACTTTCGATTGTCAGAAGCTTCCAAATTTTTGTCATGAGACCTTTTATACATGTACTAGTAAAGTACCCGTGTTGGACCCCCTTGGACTCCTTTTAATTCCTTTTTGGACTCCACTTTAATTGCCACACACCTTATGAACTGTCAGGCCCTCTTTCAAAATCAAAAATCCTGATCAAGAATTTATAGTCACGCTTTCTCAGAATACATTGCTGACTGCAGGAGAGCAAACTCAAATTGACCCGGTCATATTTTTAACTGCCACGCCTCCTTTGAAAAAAAATCTAAAATCCGGTTCTGAAATCTGTAGCCATGGTCTCACAGAATATGCGCGTGCAATTGCAGCTTCCTAGGCGCAATTGTGGCTTCAGGAGAGCTACTTTATATGACACGTCTATTTTTCTGAACCCCCTTTTCGAAAACCAAAAGTTCGGCTAGAGAGTCTCAAGCCATGGGTTCATAGGACATATAGGACATATGTATGTGAAATTTCGGATCTCTGAGTCCACTGGATGGTGATGACAGACAGAGATTTTATGTACTATCTACTACACTGAGCGAACAAACGCATAGTAGAATTAAATATTTTTTATTTAAATGTGAGTTGAATATTTTAATATTTGGAAATCAGTATCTCATATATAAATTCAATACGCGCGTATCTAAATGTTTTCTATAAATAAAAAACTTCATTGCCGCCAGCCAGTCTTGAACCTACGACCTCTGCAAATTGGAAATATGAAATTCACACTGATCTATCACAGACATAATTTTTCTGTGTCTAAACTGAAATATATATGAAGCAGAAAATAAACCACGTTTTTTTTTGGGAGTTTCTATTTTTAGATTCAAAAACTTCAGCTTAGATTTGTAGAAGAAAAAAAATCAACGCTTGCTGAGCAATCTATAATTGAAATTTCGATTTGAAAACTTCAATTTATAAGACTTGCAAACATTTAGACGCTTGTGAATACAAACATTTAGACGCTTGTGAATAATGCCGGAAATAGACGAGTCGGTTAGAGCGCACTAGAAACTCCAGAGGATGTTGGTTCGAATTTCGGGAAAACTGAATTTGTGGAAAAGTTGTTACAAATGATTCTATGGAAATTGGCAAATAAAAAATTAAATAAAGTAAAAAATAAATAACTTAAAAAAAGCGCAATTTGCAATTTTAAGAAATCAAAAAATCTAATATTTCCATATTTAATTCTAATATTTCCATATTTAATACAGTTTTAAATACGCGCATATTTGATTTAAATAAAAACAGCTTAGGAGCACTATCAAATACGTTTATATTTGATTTAAATACGTTTTCATTTGATTTCACTATTTTTTTCCCTCAGTGTAGGCCTACCTTCGCCAGGGATAACTCAAAGGGGCGGGAACCACGCCCATTTTTTCATGTTTACGATTTTTCTCATCATTATCCCCGCCTCACGAAGCCTCGTACAAAATTTCAAACTTCTATCTTATCAGGAAGCATGAAAAAAACCACTAGATGGACATGCCCAGCATACATTCCCATGATAAGCTCCAAAAAATTTAATTTTTGTTTAACAATTTCGAGTGAACCTAACCTTATTTCAAAATACATATGTTCGAATGAGGCGAATGAGTTGCAGAAATGCTAAGCTTAAAATTTAAAGTGCTGCCCAAACGGACAAAATAATTTTTATTATTTTAATTTTATTTAAAAATTGTATCAAACTAATAACTCTTATGACGTCTTTACGAAAAGTGAAGTGATTTCGTCAAATATGGAGTGATGAATTGTCGTCTTGTTAGTTGAAGTGACAGCGACAGCACTGGTCAGAAGCTTCCAACACGTGTTTTGCACCTGAACAGCGTAACCCTTTTGCTGTGATAGTATGAACTTGCGCATGATTGAATGATGTTAGTCTTTGAGCCAAGTTCAAATGAATGAACCCAACGTTGGACGCATGCCATACTCAACAAGGAAAGACAACGAGATAGAAGCTATGACAGCGTCATAGTATGACTTAGTGAGCTAAGCTCACTACAAAGAATTTCTCAAACGTAATATGAATAATTTGCTGTACGATACAAACCTACACGAAAAAAAACCTCGGTAAAATTAACAGAAAAAAAGTTGTTAACGTACAACTTTTCAAAATGTATGAAAAACCTGAATTTATTAACCGTTGTTGGTAAGTTGGATTAACCGAAAAAAATTGTTAAAATAAATCGTCAAAATTCGACATAAAATAGTTCAAAGAATCGAAAAAGTTGTTGTTGTTTTAAGTTTTTTTACCACAATTTTTGATTAAATGTGAATTTTTCACAAATTTCTTGAAAACTTTACAACTTAACCGTGAAAAAATGGCAATAAATTTCCCATCTCTCATCAGTTAAACGTACCAACATTAGAGAGTTGAAGCGTTTGTAGACGTGTTTTTCGGTTAGATTTACCGACTTTTTTTGTTGTGTATAGTTTATTACAGTTAATTACAATAATGACCCGGATCTGAAGTCCAATTGGCTGTAATAATTGTCTTAATGCTTCTCATGGAATGAAAAAAAGTTTTTTGAAAATGAGGTCGCTAAGCTATTTAAATTTATTTTACTAAGGCATTGCCCGGAATAGCAAATCCACCACTGCATAGAAGCCAAACCGCTAATTCGCTTCATTCTTAAATATCGTTTCGTAATACAAGTGAGGCCTATGGCAAAGTAAATTTACCACAAAAATGTAAATTCAAGAAACTGTTGAAAAGTTCTGACCAAATCTTGGTCTAAAATTTTACAAGGTAATGGCTTTTAGCGTCTGTCGGGAACACTAACAGCATAATTGCTTAAAGCCAAATCGAAGTGTAATTTACTTTACAAAATTTCAAAACTCTATAGGCGCATTTGAATCAATTTCCTGAGCGTCTGCTGTAAATGACCTTTAGAGTACTTAGATACCCACTTGATGGCAATTCAACTCGTTTCCAGTCAGTCTTTGCAATGAGATACTCCCCCTTTTGCAGTATTCTTTGAATCGAATTTATTCCAATTGTTTTACTCTTTCCGGAGTGTTTCATCTGCTTACTGTTTCTTTGTTACTAAGAGAGGCTTCATTCGGCGTAGCCAAACTGGCGGCTGGTACAAACACAATTCATGATTGGAATTGCTGAAATGTCGTCATCTCTACCGAATAGCCGCAAGCGATTATTTTGTCAGCTGAGTGGTTTCATTTATGAGCTTTTATGTATGTATACCGTAGTAGTGTGGGTGTTTATATTTTTCTTCTTCTTCTTCTTCTTTTTCTTATTTACTAATTTTTTGGAACTTTTGTTTCAAGTAATTCGCAGCGGGAGTGGTAACTTTTAGAGGTTTTCCATCTTGACAGTGAAATGGCCACACATGCGTGACACACCATGCCATTCTGACTGACAAAACTTTCACAATTTCTTACAATGTTAAGAATAAAAAGATTTTTTTGCAAATACTTGAAAAAATGGATTAAAAAAAGTTTTATAAAAAAACGTCTTCTTCCTCTTCGTGTACGTATGAAAGACATTCAGTTGAGTGAATTTACGCTGTTAACGGTGTGGTATGAGTCACTTGTTCATGTACAAATATTGCAGTGGTTGTTGTTTTTTTTTTTTTTTTTAATTTGTTCTTGCAATGTGCCGCCGAAACACTTTCGTGTGCATTGCGTTTTTTTAATTAATTTCATGTTTTTGTGTTTTTTTTTGCGTTCAATTTGGCAAATGTGCAATTTGTCAATATTTATGTTTACCTCATATTAGAATTCAATTAAAAAAGTAAAGTAAAATGAAATTCCGTCCAGTTATCTTGCGAAGCGAATCATCATCATCATTTGCGTAATGGAAAAATAATAACTTTCTGAATACACAGTAGAATGTCATTTCCATTTCGATTCGACTCAATTTCTTATCGTAATCCAATTTATATGATTTCCTCCATGAAGCAATGCTAAAATAAACATTTTCTATTAAGTATTTTTTGTTATATGATTTCCGCAATCACATAAACGTTTGATAAAATTACAATTTGCCATTTGTCCTTCGGTGTAGGAAGTGCTATCGTAAGTAATCCCAAAAAAACATTGTAAAATCATAAATACCTTCATTAAAGCAATGTCCTCCGAATTCCAATACCAACCGAAAGGGGGCATCCCACAGCAATTGTATCGAACACACACACACGCACACACAGAGATTTCTCTTATCTAATAAATGACAAAGTAGCAAACATTTAATTTCCGCCCTGCAGCAACTCGACTTCAATTCAATTCAATTGAATTCTCCACACTCCAGCCTACGTCACTGCTTCATGCCACTCCACTCCAATTTCAGTCTTGTTGAAAATTGAAATCCCACTGACGTGCCTGACCTATCTTCTGGGGAATCACCATCATCGTCGTCGTCGTCGTCGTCGCACGGAACTCTGAGAACTGCCAACATAGGACAAGTTCTTTTGCACATTGCCTACTCTGTCTTTCTGTTTGTTTGTCTGTCGTGCTTTTTCTGCCCCGGACAGACAGGCCTTCGCTGTCTGCGTAAATAATGAAAAGCCTCTCGGATTAGTCTGTTTATGAATGGAAATAACTCGTCGATGTTATTTTGCTTGTGTTATGTGTGGTGTTTAGGAATTGTGTTTGGGTTATTTTCCAAATGTAAAGTTTTGATTTGTTCGCATCGTATAAATAAGAGATTATGGGCATTTCAATATTTATGAAGGATTAGAAGGCAAGAGGAAGAATTAAACATTTCCAATAGTTACGTCGTTGGAGAATAATCTCGACGAAAGACATGGGAAATGAAGTGGGCAGACCTGCCAGTGGTGAATGAAAGTCGAATTCGAATGCTTAAGTATATGATGCTTCTAAAGGTTCCCAAGTCGTATTTGAAAATTATAACTGAAGATTTTAAATTTGAATTTTCAAAAATCTCTAGATTGTCTGTCCGGATGTCTGTCTTCACCTACCAGAAGCCTCCAGTGGACTTAGAGGGCTGAAATTTCATTATGACACTAAGTTCATAGGACACCCATGGCTTGATACTCACGAGCTGTATTTTTGATTTCCGAAAAGGGGGTGTGGCAGATCAGAAAAATGGGCATGGCGGTGATAGTAGCTTCTCTGAAGCCACCAGTGGACCTAGCAAGCTGTAATAAAACAAATATACTCTGTAAATGTACGACTAGAGATTCTTGATCAGGGTTTTTGATTTTGAAAGAGGGCGTGGCACTTCATAATATGGTGTGACAGTTAAAGTTGGGTCCAAAAAGGATTCAAAGGGAGTATAAGGGGATACACTGCGGTCAAAGGGAATGCAATATATATACGTGCGGAAAATATGCGTAGAATGGACTGAACTCAAATATTTTCAGTGAAAAGTTAGTATAGTCTGGGTCCCGGTGCACTTTGATATAGAAGGGAGTAAAACGGCAGATGAGTTGGCGAAGAAAGGAGTTCACTTGGATACTATACCTTTGTAGGTGGCTGCATCTATACACAACTATACTATACACTACAAGAAAAAAGATAATAAAACTCTCTTAATATCATAAAACAGATGGACGAATATATGCCACAGTCAGGCTGCAAAAATGTTCTGTGCAAACTACAGCAAACATCAATCCAAATATATCTTAGCTTTCAACCAAGAAGAATACATACTGACGGTAAGAGTGGTAAGCTGCACAGTCTTATAGGACTTTAAGCCCTTAGGATGGGTCTAGAGTCCAATAACTGCTGTCGAAACTGTAACAAACGGGATGTGTAGGAAACACTTGAACATATGCTCTGTTTTTAGCCAAAACATTCGTTTTGGATAGAGAGAACAAAGGAAGGACTGCTCATTTTTAGTGAACAGAGAGTCGTGGTAATACTACGGATCAAAATGGTATATGTAAAGCTATTCGCCTTCACTCTTACCTATCCTAACCTAGAGGAACTTATAAGTACCAAATTTTTTTTTCTTTTACCGACTGTGAAGCTGGGAGGGATACCTAATTGTTTACTGATTTATTTTACCGGGTAGAATTTGGTGACTGTACACCGCTTTTCCCACGAGTGTAGGGGAAAGAAGGTTCGTTGTGTCATAGCCCACATTAACATGGCAATGTCACAGTCACTCTCAGAGATGACCTGGTATCAGTTAGGCCCCATTGTAGTATAGTCAGTTACCCTGACGTGGCTTGGTTTGGGGGATTTATCGAATCCCCTATCTAGATTCTTAGTGAAATGCAATAGTAATGTCACCTCACACTGTATGGGTCTTGATTACTGAGAGGCTAAGATTTCCAGGAAGCTATCCTGCGATACATATTATTATACACTCATCACATGACTTCTTAGCACGTACTTCTATAATTTTTAATTTTATGGCTGAGAGCTAGTAAAATTAGCAGAATCTTAAAGAAAATTAATGCAAAAGTCAAGGAGCTTCGTAAAAGATAACGTAAAAATTGGAATTTAACCAAAAATATAACTTGTAAAAACTTTTAACCAATTAACGATTTTGTGCCCAGCTTGGCATCTATCCCATTTAGGTGACTTTGATTGGTATTTTGAACAGTATTTTTTTTTTGCAAAAACTCTAATTTATAGGCTTTTCTTTATATGTAGAAAGGCGAAATAAATAAAAATTTTTTATTAGCTTTTATTTCAATCAAAAAACCAAATATGATTGAAAGGTTTCAAGTTTCCTATCTTTTATGCTTGCCCAAAGTGTGTCGATGATGAATGATGATGGATTGTCTGTTACGACATATGAGCGCACAAAGTCTATGAAAGTTTGGCTTTTAGGGAAATGAACTCTAGTGGAGTCAATGAAACATACAGACTTAATTGATTAAACGATTGTGAAAATATGATCGTAGAAATTTTCCATTAAACTGGCTTGCCCCTTTTCTTTTATGACCACACCGTCCATAAAGGTCACAGCAACTTGAATCAGTACACTAAAACAAAACCTACAAATTAAACCCTTTCCTGCGAATAGTGGTTTCAGGCTGTCTCTTCTGTGTATCTTTTTTTTTGCTGTATGTCGAAACCACTTCAGTATGGCACTTCGAAGATGTTTAGAATAATTAAGTTATTTTATTATTTTTCTATGGTAATTTTATGCAGACTATCAATAATTTTTTCGATAAACAAAAAAACCAAAAAGTCAGAAGCAAAAGCAAAACCCCCCCTTCACCTCACAGCCATGATTAAAACCAAATATTATTTTATAAGATTAAAGACCTGCACCTAGTTGATGTCAAACGAGTTAATGGCAACTCTGTGTTTTTTTGTCTTCTTCTTTTATATAAAAGACTTTGGATCAAACTCGTTTCAACGTATAAACAAAATTATAATTTTTTGTGTCTGAAAACGAAAAAGAAGAAGAAGCACTCGTGAATATTTATGATGATATTTTTCCAGACTGGCAGCCACTTGAAAAACAATATTTGACCTAACGAAAACTCAACCAGAAGCTGCGTAAAATTCAAATAACTCTTGACTTTGTTGTTGTTTTTAATTTTTAGTTAATCTGAAACAACAACGGAAAGTTCCAAGTACGTTGGAAGAGGCAAAAAAAAAAAAAACTACGTACAAAACCTCTAACCTGTACATCCGCATAGAGTGTGTGCGTCGTATTGTACATACAAAAAAAGTGAAGTAAATAAAGTAAGTATAAAAAGTAACGATAAAAACAATGACATTAATTACTCACGCCACGCTGTCATAAAAGTAAAAATTCGCCTTTTTTTTGCCTTGCACGCAAAGTCATAGTCACAAAATCCATGCCAATCACGTGCCATCTAAAAGCCTGGCCTTTGTCATCGACGCAAAATTACGTTGTGGAAAGCCCTTTTAAAGCGCTGCTGATCGCCACATGCCCGGAGGCTCATCAAAAATGCCAAGTCGTGTGCCACTCCACATAGAAGTGATTCGCACTGGCATTATGTGAAGAAGAGGAAGAAGTGGAGAAAGAGAAGCGTGAAGTCGTCTTAAATTGTGGCCATTTTCATTTCACACTGGCAATAGCTGAATTGGCTGCCAATAGGCCATTTTGGCGTTTTTCATTATTTTATTTATTTTTATTTCTTTGTTGAAAGTGCTGGTAATTTGTCACATTAAACGTAAATCCCGAAAATAAACAGCCGCATACTATGGACAATAATTACACTGAAAAAAAAATATGTGTGTAAAATTAAAAATTTTCATTTTAAATGTTTTTAATCATTCAAATTAACACTCACTTTCTGACCTTTCACTAGCAGTGGAGCGATTTTAAGAGTCCTTAAATAATTTTTAGCTAATTTTTAATAAAAAAAATGGTTAAAAAAAAAAAAACTAGAGAGACTTTGGCAATGCCGATGCTGAAATACCCCCACACAGTAGAAGTATAGAAATACCTCAACATAAAAATGTTGGTCTCAAGACCCCATTTTGAGATATTTATAGGTGGTTTCGGAGCTTCGACCCACAACCAAAATCCGTTTCTAAAAAAAAATTTCCAATGAAATCCACCAAAAAAAAATGTTGTCTCAAGACCCCATTTTGACCCATTTATATGTTGCTGTGGAAGCTTGGACCATGTCGAAAATCCATTTCTAAACATTTCCAATCGAAAACAGCTATAAACAAGTGAGTAAGTTTCAGTCGGGCAAGCCGACTTATATATACCCTACACCTACTGGGCCATATTGTATCCGCCATCTTGAATTTTGAAAATGCGATATTAAATTTGAAATCAGCGACCCCAAAAACCCCACTATACAAAATTTCATACTGTTTTGACGAAATCTTAAAATTTCGGTAAAAACACGATTTTCACTTATATGGGAGGTAGGCGTGGCAGTCGACCGATTCCGCCCATTTTTAATACCAACTCCTTCTAGGGCCTAAAAAGGATAAATCCAAAATTTGGGATCCCTAGTTTTCTTCTAGCTCATGCAATCGTGTTTACACGGACAGACGGACAGACGGATAGGGTTAAATCAACTCAGAAGGTGACGCTGATCAAGAATATATATACTTTCCATACCGGACACTTCTCCTTCTTGGTGTTACAAACGTCAGACCAAAGTGAATATACCCATACCCCATGAGGTGTAGGGTATAAAAAGGGGAAAAGAGGATATAAAAGAAAGAAACAAAAGTTTTTTAAAATTAACCCTTACGCCAACTAAAAAACAGAAAATAAAAAAGTTACTTTTTTCAAAAATATTTTTGACAATTTATATTTCTTTAAAAATGTTTCTTTGTTGGTAATTATTTTTTTTAACTTTAAAACTAAATAACCAAAAAAATAAAAATGAATATTTAATTTTTGGTTTAAATTTTTTTCAAATTTTTTACAGTGTTTTTTTTTTGGGAAGTAGCCGAAAACGTGATGCAATTTTTATATTTGCAAAATCGCCACCAACGAAATGAACTTGAGAATGCCTTATGGGCATTCGTTTGCCAGATGAGTGAATATGGTGCGTTGAAATACACTTAAAAATGAAAAAATAATTGGGTCAAAATACTGAAGGCGGATTTGAAGTCATTTTTGTGAAATGTAAAATTTATTCAGAAATAAAGGAAGATAAATTTTTTTTTATTACTTTAAGAAAACATTGCAGTGCAGCATTTTCTAGGTATTTCCCCAAGAAGCTCACATTGTTAATTACTTTAGTCAACAATATTTACCAATTTTCAGTGTAACACACTAGCATTATTGAATCATTTAAAGTGGACGATACTTCAAACGAATGAAAAATAAACAATTTTAATATTTTTTTAATTTCCGTATTAAATTTATCGTACGATATTAAAGCAACTCAGTGCTAAATTTTAACAGCAAAACAACAAACAATTATAAAACCGGTTCAAATTTTCGAACGCCAATTTGCAAATATTTTATATCCCATAAAAAAAATTGATATGGTGTTGTTGTTTCTTTTTTATGCCCTTTACCCAGTTTGAAAGGCAACTTCGCACTATAAACTCTGAGTTTTATATAAGAAAACGCATTGAAAAAGACAGGCCAAAAAAAGGCCGGAGACAAAATGGCTACCAGCCTACAAGTTAGTTGACGAATACGACAAAGCAGAAGAAGGCAAATGAATGAACTCATTTGAAGTTAATATGAACTAAAACTAAAGAAAAAAAAACACATAAAACCATTTTAGTTTACAACTTGTTTCAAGCCAAAATGGTCGAAAACCACTTCATAAAGATTTTTCGGTTTGAAGCAATTTTTCAACACTCAATCGAAACCGAAATCAAGCTGTGAATTGCTGTGGACAATCAAACGGCAGTTAAAAGTCAATATACAATAAAAAAAATCATCATTTACACATCAAAAGAATACAAAATTTTCTACGGAACGCGTCATCAGAATTTTAATTTTATGATCACATTTATTAGCAGTAATTTACAGCAATTAACTTAAATTAATTTATTGTTATTTTAAGGAGAAAATAGTTTTCACTAACAAATGCAATACAAAATTTAATTCAAATTTACAATCATGAAAATCAATTCATAATATTGATGGACATATCCGATTTAACTTTCTTTGTATTGGATCCCCAAGCAAATATTCTTCAATCCAACCCAAAACAATGGCCAGAAGCGTCAAAATCAATTACACACTGGCATACTGCCATTGCACATCCACACGTGTTTCCTTTTCAGGGTAAGAACTAATGCAAAAAAAACAAACACAGCAAAAAAAAAACAATACCAAATTCAAAATAGTTTTTTGCCTTTGCTCCTCTGGCACTCGTACATTGAACCCCCACTCAGAAGTCATGGAAATATTTCTTTATAGAAAATACTTGGCAGTTTTTTATATTTACACATTTCTTGTTTAGTAGTCGCCGAAGAGCAATTTTTCATTTTGGAAATACTTACTCTCAAAATAATACAAAAAAAAAACAAACAATAATTGACTTACCAAGCGAAAATGTTAGGAATTTTGAATTAAAATTTAGAATGCAGAAGAATTTTCCTTCAAAATATAAAAGCGACATGTCGGCCAGAACAAATGCCGACTGATTTTTTCTAAAAATTAGTAACTTTGGTCTGACTGAAGCTAAAATATCCTGCTCCTGCGATTACGATCTTACGTACGTTCTTCTATTGATCCATATTATATCGATAATTTTTCGGTATTTTTTCGATAAATTTTCGATCTTTTTTCGATTGGTTTTCGATGATTTTAATATTTATGAACATTTTCCATTTCCCGATAAATTTAAAAATTTTTTCTAATTATATTTCCAGTTTTATTCCCTTTCGGTTCCTGATATTATTTCCAACCAAATAAAAAAACGGCGTCCAAATCGGTTCAGCATTTCTCAAGGCAAACGAAAATAAAGAAATTGGGCAGCCATTTTTTATGGGAGGTAGGGGTGGTTCTTATCCGTTGGTGCCCATTTTCAATATTTTTTTAATTTTTTTAAACTTGTATTGATTGTTGTGATTTTTGATTACAGAATGGGTTTTGCAAAAGTACTGGCTCCACGCAAATCTCTTTTACATGTTTCGAACTTTCGAATTTATGATAAATGGCATTGTAATTGGCTATGGCTAATTATTATATATGCATTGCCTCGTGTCAGCTCGGAATCAATTACTAAGATCTAGTTCTAGACAAGCGGTAGCAGAAATCATTTACAATTTTATAGTTTTCCAAATAAATTTTGTTTGGTAGATTCACATACAAAACACTGATCTAAATCATTAATCTCATTTTAAATTTCTGAACTTTGTCTTTTTTATATGTAACCAAATTTATTTTTGAGTTCTTTTTGTTACTAGAAGGTTGTTTTCTTCTTTTTTGAAAACAACCTTCTAGTAACATTTGAACTTTTATTTTGTTTTAATTTAATTTTTATTTCTTTGTTTAGAAACATTTTTTTACGCAAATCACATAACATGTCAAAAATCACATCTGAATGGTATTTCTTTTTTACTTACAAATTGTTCTGTTCTTACAAACTTTTTCAAAAACAATGAGGCAAACAAATCTCAAAGAGAAGCAAAGTAAAGCACTGAGCTGTGTCAAACTCCCTACCACTGAATTACTTGTCTGAAATAATAAACTATAAAAAAAAACTATATATACTCCAGTAAGTTCGACGAATATATCAAATACTTTCGAAAAAATTCGAACTCCAGACACTACCCAGCTTGAGCGCTCAGAATTATGACTCCAAAAAGAGTCTTATTTCTGATGATTTTATGATGAAACATGACTCAGAATTATGACACCAAAAAGAGTCTTATTTCTGATGATTTTATGATGAAATATGACTCAGAAAGGAGTCTTATTTATGATGAGTTTATGAGCGCTCAAAAGTATGACTCAGAAAACAATCTTATTTCTGATGATTTTATGAGCACTCCGAATTAACTCAGAAAAGAGTTTAGATTTTATGAACATAAAATATGAAACGGGTTTGTTTTCTATCGGCATGAATGATGCAGTAGCTCAAGGGATAGAGGTCAGAGCTACAAAACAAAAAAAAAAGTTTTTATTTAATATTTGAAAAAATTAAAAAAAAAATATTTTTATTTGGATTGTTTATTTTTTCCCTCTTTTCGGAATCTTTTCTGATTCTTTTGTGAGTAAATTAAGAGTCATAAAAGAGTCATAAAAGAGTATTTTTTGGCTCATAATTGAACTCATAAAGAGGGGACAGTTTCATAGGAAAACATGCTCCGTCCAGACTCTTTTTAGTATTCATTATTCATATTGTTTACTGGGTAAAACTTAGTGGTTACTATTACAATACTGTTCACTATTTTTTATGCATACCGTCATCAACTGGAGAAACTCACCCAATTTGGATGTCCCCAGCTTGAGTATCTTCTATATATTTCCCCATGAGTTACGCCAGTTCGTTATATTGCCGACGAGTGTTTGTGAAATTGATTACTATGTGAGCAAATTCTTCGTTCATTTGATGGGCATAAGTTTTTGTCACCCGGTGAAAAGGCTTTTTTCTTGATAATATTAAACTTGTCCCTTTTCATGTTGTTTCTCAATAATCTAATTCATTTAAAGTAAAAAGTTCATATTTGATTAATACCAAGAAGCATAATAAAGTAACACCCCAACAAAGGCCAAAAAAGCATAATTACTTCCAAAACTCTTAAACGCAATCAGTGCCTCTTGCGTACATACGACAACTTATTTTCTATGAATGGGATTAATGCCTTTTTCTATCCTTTCCACCACTTGCTCTATTGGTACAATTCTTTCAATAAACACAAAAGATAAAATATTTAAAATTTTTTTGTTTAGATATGACAATTCGTAGTGGATACGCAATAAATTATGTTTGTATGTGGTACGAACTTTGTATAATATTTCTCATTCATTGGTTTCTCCATAAAAAAAACCAGGCTAATGAGTGCATCTAATATAGTTCGATTAACATTTTCTCCAGTGTGTATACTTACACTAAATTACTTCATACATTGTTCAAGTATAGTTTGTTTTTGTTTTATATTTTCGAAATTTACTAAATACAAACAAATAGAACAAAAAATGCCAAATAGTTTTTTTTTGCTTTTGCGTGTTTATTTTCGAAAACTTATAAGAGTTTTTGAAGAAACCAATAAACTTTCCATCGACCGACACCGCCGTCAGAGGCTTCAAGTTGGCAAAGTCAATCACCTTATTCTTTTTTTCTTGACTTGCTCAGAGGTCACCCAGCATTTGTGCAGATGAATTTTGGTTTCATTTTGGAGAATACAACATGGGAAGTCTTTGAACAGATTCACTTATTCAGACAAGAAAAAAAAGTAAACTATAAGAAAAGAATGTGTGTGTGTGTTGGCGTCAGCCATCACATATGGGAAGTAGGAACTGAATTTGTACAAGTTCAGGTTGATATGACTATGACATGAGATGAAATACATTACTTAGCTTGAATGGGTATTTTTTCATTTTCTTCCACTGACTTTTGCTGGACAGAGAAATGATTCACTTGGTAGTGTAGGGCAAAATAACACGTTGCAATATGAAATTGGATATATGGAGGAGAGTCAAAGTTTCTTAGAAAAGGTATAGGAAGAAGGATTGGTTTTCGGAATTATATAATTGCCCAATCAATCCTTTATGAATTCATTGGACTTTGATTCTTGCATTCTGGGTAATTTTAATTCAAAAAGGAATCTGTTCAAGTGGCAACTCTTTAAATTCGTTTTATTTACAAGGAAAATAAAAATACATCGAAATTTTCCAAGCCAAACATAAACAAACAAAGCAATTATTTAAAAACAAAACGAAATAGTAACCAATCCAAACAAACAACTGTGGAAAATGTATGTGGAAAAATTCCACCATCAATGCATGATGATGACGATGATGATGTTGATGGCCTGCCACTTAAAGTTCTTCATTTCAGCTTACCCCATTCATCTGTTTATGCTGCGCTCCCACCACAGATTAAAAGCGAAAACAGTTTCGGAAATCGAAAATCGAAAATCGAATCTCCGACAAACCAAAACAGAAGCAATTAATTTGAGTAGAATAGAGCGCCACCTACAACAGAACATAGTTGCCATAAAACTGATTTGCACAACAGCACAGCACAGCAACGTGCACGAATGAACGATTGATCTCGAAAGCAAGCCACTGACTCCGAAACCAGATGACCTAGAAAAAGGTGCACGTAGAGGAAATAGAAAAGTTGAAAAGTGAAAAGGTTACATCACCAGCCAATTAACTTACATATTCATATGAATCGTGTGAAATACAACACTAGCACAGAAAGTGATCTTAAAAATAAAATGTAAATTTAATATTTTAATTTTAATTTGTAAAAAAATATGTTTTTTTGCACAAAAATTTATACTTCCTGTTTCGCACAAGCCATTGTTCATATTCATAATAGAAAATACTTATTCATAGTAATTGTTAAGCAAATATAGCCAAACTAACTAACAACAAAAAAAAGAAGAAGAAGAAGAGTACAAATCACTCACACGCAGGGGCCTGTAAACAAAATAGCATAAATACAACAAATGAACAAACGCACTCACTGTATGTGCTGCCCAATGATCAGCGAATTTCATTCATTTATTGAAGCCATTCATTCGCTTTGCCCATGCTACCGCGTAAGGAAACCCTCGAAAAATTAATTTCTGAAGAGGGAAACGCCTATTTATTTGTTGTTGTTTCTTTAGTTGTTGTATATTTGTTGGTCTAAGAAAATATCAGCAGCACAGAAAATAGCAAATACAAGTGCTTGGCCGCCATCAACGTCACACCAGCATCTCTGTGGTTGTTCACAGCATCTACTTGCGGCTATGGAAAAACTTTTCACACACCAAGAAAAAAAAGAAAAAAAAATAAGAAAAAAAAATGATTAACAAAATAAGTTAGCGATTAACATGAAAGAGCCTTGTTCGTTGCGTTGCGTTTCATTCCATTCGCTTGGGCAAAAGTCAAGCTGTGGCTGCTGTAAGCGACCACCTCCCGCTGGCCCTTCAGCTGCCCCACTCTCTGTCAGTCTGTCTGTCAGTACTGACATTTCACTCATAATTATAATTATTTGTGGTCGTGCGGAGTATGTAGAGTACCACTGGCGGGTGGCAGCAATTCCTTCAAATTGCGCACTTCCTCTGCATAATTATATGAATTATTTTTTTTGTTTTTCGTTTTTTTCGTTAGCAGCACTTCCGTTACGAAAAATGTAATGAATTATGAATGAAATAAATACAACTCAAGTGTACGCTGCACTGCTTTTGAATTTCAAAATTTTAATTCATATTCATAAAAAAGTTACAGTCAACCGAAAATATGAGTAGGGGAAGATGGGGTAAAGTGGCAACTACTTTGAGCGGGCTTGAAAAAAAAAATACATAATGTGTCGGACAATTGTCGGATTGGAATGTTTTTGGGCTCATTAAAGAAGACAGTTTTTGATAATTCGAAAAAAAATATTTAAAAATCTATGCCCAGGGGCGAAGAAATAATACCAAAACAAAAATCACCAAGTGGACTTAGTGATTTTTGACTGAGTAAAAATTTCAAAAATTTATAGATACAAATTTTTTATAACTTAGACTAGAGATATGCAGG
The DNA here is from genome assembly GCA_951394025.1 of Heteromyza rotundicornis. Lineage (NCBI taxonomy): Eukaryota > Metazoa > Arthropoda > Insecta > Diptera > Heleomyzidae > Heteromyza > Heteromyza rotundicornis. The sequence goes on along the minus strand of OX596012.1, from coordinate 17,662,623 downwards.
GCTTAGGCTATTATGACAGATTGTAGGAATACTATAGACTAGAACGATGGCGTACTTATCTCATTTTTGGAAAAAATGGACTTAGTGATTTCTGTTAGAGCGACGACGATATCTACGAATAAATTTTTTAATTCTTTTGAAGGACCTATTCTATACAATATTACTTTCTGCATCAACAGAATACAATAAATTTTCAAAAACACCTCGTTTTTGATTCCTTGAAAAAATTGGGGTAAATTTAATAAATTTTCATAATATTACTTAATAACCAAGTAAGTTGTTAGTTGAATCAAATAACATGTTTACTAAATAAAAATTAAAATAAAACTCATGATAAAAAAAAAATCCAATTACACCGAGTAATCTGAGTCATGTTGGGATGTTGGATTTACCATCAAATAAAACATGATAACACCTTATTTTCGCTAAGATTACAACATAACAATGACATTTTGCACTTTAGCCCAGGAAACGTTTCCCATATTACCCCACTCTCACTTTGTTTGAGGTCAATGAAGAAATGTATTAATCGCCCTGATTAAAAACGTAAAATATTCCCACATTTTCATAACAAACGCCAACACGCCAAAAACTTGTTAAATTTTTTTTAACTTGTTCATTTTTTGAGCAATGAAAACATGTGCATTAAGTTTGAGCGATAGACTAAAATTGTGATACAACATTTCTCATTTTACCCATGTCCCGCATTACCCCGTTTTCCCCTATATAAAAAAATCAAAATGTAAAGCTGGTAAGAATTCATTCACTATTCACTATGAATGCAAATATATGTAAACTAAAATAAGTATAAAAAAAAAGAAAGATAAAAACATTAAATTAAATAAAAGAAAATGTTCAATTTAAATTCTACCAAAAATTTTCTTTTTTCAATGTTTTAGTGTTTATAATTTACATTTAGGTTAAATTTTAATAGCCAAATGCGTCCATTCCAGGGACGTAACCAGGGGGGGGGGGGGGTTTTGGGGTGTTCTAGCATTCGTTATTAAGCTTCGAATATCACGGTTTACATTTACATTAAAGTGAAACAGCTTGTGAAAGTTTAAAGTTATTCGAAATTTTCTGTGAATCAAATGAAAGTGTGTTTAAAACGAAAGCAGGGACGTACCCATGAAGGGGTGGGCGGTTTTGAGGGCTTTGGCCCCCCGAAATATATGAACACAATACGTCAATTTTAGAATAAATCCTTTTCTCATAAACTCCGCTTCGGGATTTTTTAAAAATTTTTTTATTACACTTTTTTTTATGAAAAATCAAAAAATTTATTTTGAAAGAAACGTTTTCTTTCTTCAGTAGAGGTAAAAAAAAATTTGTGAAAACCCCCCCCGAAATTTTTTTCTGGTTACGTCCCTGGTATATTCATCGAGTTTTAAAACTAAAAAATTATAAAAAAATTCTTAATATTTAAAAAAATTTACGTATTTAAATTTAAACATAAAAACAGTACTACTTCAAATAAAAAAAAAAACAACAAAAATTAAAAAAAAAATGTTTATAAATTTTGTTTGAAAATGTAATTGGCACTAATAAGAAGTATTTTTCCTCTTGCCTTTTTAATGAGTTCTTAAGCGTCTTTCTGTCCGGAATGGTTTAAAAGTAATTCGCTGAAACAGCAATTTAAAAATTTAAAATGAAGGGGTGCCGAATTTGCCATAAATGCACGTAGGAGTTTTTAGGAAAAGGTCAACCGTGACTGAAATATTCAACATGCGTGAAAATTAGTTGTAGCCTAAAATAATGATGCAAAAATATTCAAATATTCTTAAACGGGAGTAGTAGAGTCATACAACGACTTTGCTCGGTTCTTGGAAGTACTCTCACGGGAACCATCCCCCATTCCGCTTCCATTCTCCCCTTCCCTTGAATTTGTTTGTAGTGTCCACCTTACCGTGCAGCAAAAATTAATTCTTCTACAACTAAGTTTTTGAAAAATGTAATTGTACCTTAAAATTATCCTAAAATAACAAATAAATACAAAAAAATTATAAAAGAACAAACTGTGCTCGAATAACGAACATTTTTTAATTTTTTCGGCAGCAGTGCAATTACATCATATTATGTTGCCGTTAGTTTTTTAGAAAATATAAATATGATTTTTTGCTTTAAATTTTATTGAATAAAAAACAAATACTTTGAAAATTATGTGTGCCATTTAAGGTGGGGGTAGAAGGGAGCGAATTCGCTCCCTTCGTTTTTTCAAAGATTTTTAAAAAATTAACTAATCATCGTTTCTTACAAATTCTTTTTCAGTTGGAAACTTACATTTATTAACTTTAATATTTTAACGTCTAAAAGCAAATATCTAAAAGCTTTCCACTACTTTTTCAATTAAAAAAAAAACCAAAACTTCGAAACTGCCCCACCCATGAGGTAGGAACGCTAAGGGGTATTATTTTAGAAATGCACAGACTTTTTCGGTAAATATAATATTTTATTTAAGTATTGAATATCAGAGGTTAAAATAAAACAAATGCCCTTATTACTTTCTTAGGAACAATTTTTCACAAATTGTTAAAAAAATAGTAAATGAGATCCGAGTTAAATGCAACATTCCAATCAAGTTTTCTAAATTAATTGAGGAGCCTTAATCATTGATTCTTCCTTTTCTCTTCTTTAAAATTTTTTTGGGCGGTTTTGTTATACTTAATACACTGTGCGATGCGGCGAATGTGCCCCAGGTGTTCCCACTTTTAAGAAATTGAATCAAGTCGAGCTTTTATTCGATTCACTATTATCAACGCAAAAATACCACAAAGTATTTATTTCCTAATGCAAAAACTGAATTTATTATTACCAAATTTACTTACCCAAAAAAAATTTCGCAGCAACCCTAAAAACAAACAAACACGTTTTGCCGTGATCACGATTGGAAACTTTATCGATATATGCACAAACTACCCATACTGTCAATTTCAAGGAGTCCCCAGTGATGAATTCTCCCGAGGTATGGTGGCTCCATTTCATGATTACTTATGGATTGGGATTTGTCGTTCAATGTTATTTTCGACACATTTTCACATATACGAAAAATTTCAATTTTTCACCATTCGTTAGAAAAAGTTTTTCTGGATTCTTCAATTTTTAATACGTACCATAAACCCAAAAATTGAAAAAGTTTTATTTATGTTTCGGTTAAAAAATTATTTATGTTTTTTGTCCCGGAACTTACTCTTGGTGATGTGGCAACCCTAGTGACATTACTTAAGTTCGCTGAGTCTTATACATGCGCCTCCAAATCACTTATATTTAATGCAAAGTCCGTATCTAGGAGGGGCATTCTTCAATTCAATAACGGAGGTGTAAAAACTAAAAATCTCTCAATTGAAGCACTTCGCGTTGCAGACCAAAACGGATTAGATGAAGATCACGAAGGAAGGACTGGGGACTCCGAGTGAATAGAGAGCCATGATAGCACTATAGACCAGCATGGTCTATGTGAGGTAAATTAGCCGCCACTCTAACCTAACATAACCTAATGTCCGAATCGCTATTTAATTTCTGATATGATGATATTAAAATCTTTTCACTTCTAAGTAAATACAGTAGAGTGGACCTTATTTTGGAAACATAATAAAAAAAATTATGTACCTGCAAATAAAGTTTTTTGAAATATTCAGTTTAATTTTTTGCTTCCCCATACAATTGATGAACTTTTCAGGCACGGTGTGCTACGCCTTCTCGCAGACCGATTGATCAAAATTTAAAAACCATTTTTTACATTATTTTCAATAGTTTTTGGTGTGGTGCGAAAGAAAATTTAATACAAGGTCCGCTCTAGGCTACAGTGTCCATCATTCCTCACACGTTTTTATAAATTGGTAGCTCATTTTTGTTTTGTTCTATTTCACCACACATTACTTATACTTTTGACGTGGGTCTTTAGTTAGTCGAAGTGTGGGTTACCCCAGAAAAATTTAAGTAAAGGGTGAAATATCAAAATATAAGGGTTTCACCAGCAAGTACTTGACACGGCCTTTCAATAACCACTTTTTTGTTTAAAAAATTTTTGGTCCGAACTTGCAATTAAGAGCACAGCCCAGAGTTTCAGAAATGTTTGAAATTTAAACAAAATAAATACAAATCCATTTTTGGCTTTTTAATAATATTTTTATATTCTGAGACCGATTTGCACAAATGAACATCGTTTCAGATTCCTTCAGTGCTAGAATCGGCATTCTGTTTCAACTCAAAATCAGCCACATCTCGCTGCATGAGCACATGAGCACATGAGCACATGCCTTCGTACAAATTATTCATTCAGTTCATATCACAGCCAAAGTTTATTTACCTCCCCACAGCGAGCGATGCGCTGCGTTGCGCTACTATAGAGACAAAAACCATCTTAACTGATTTCATTTTAATGCCAAAGTCTATTTAATAGCAGTAAATTTGGTGGCCGAACGTGTGCAAAATATTTTGAGGCAACCAGCAGCAACCAAACAATAGGAGGAACAACACGAAAAAAAAATGGCCAAATAGCAACACATAATACAAAAACAACAACAAAGAAAATAACATTGTTATCGTTTCATTCACGACTTCTGTTCGTGTGTGTCTATGCGGAAAAATGTCCACAAGGCAATTTCAAACATTCGACGCTGTCGCCACTGGAAAATGTCCACAAAAAGAAAATATTTCATTTTCCAAATTACACATCACGCATACGCCCCAGTGGCTGCTTTGAAAATACCTAACCGACCAACGGCACCGCAATTAAAACGAGATAACATGGAAACTCAATTGGTTCGCACATTTTATCGACTTGGAAAATTAATGAGCCGCATTCTAGCGGACAGCGGCAACCAGCATTTTGCAGAAAAAGTGAACCTCAACCGAAACCATAACCAGAAATGGAAGTGGAAGCTAAAGCGACAGGAGCCCACCATTCTAGTATATCTCTGTTAAAAAGTCATAAAATATAAATTTCATTTTCAGCCAATCCCTGTGGTCATAAATTTTCACTTCGGCACGTGCAGTGTGGTGTGTTGGAGCGTGTGCAGTAGAGCATATACACTCTCCATGTTGCATGCCATAAATTCCCATCAGCCGTACACTCTTGCACTCACACCAACTGCACCGACACATACTCGGCCGCAGAAGCAACTTTGACAACAACAACAACAGTATATCGGCGGCCAGAACAACTACAAAGCAACAACAAAACAAACAAACAACCAAAAGCAACCAGTACAGTTGAAAGTTTTTCCCCAGCACGACCTTGACTTTAGTTTTCCCCATTTTATTTGGTGTTGTTGCTGTTGTTGTTTTTCGATTATGGTCGCCTTTGGTCGAAACTAAAGTCAAAAGTGACGCACAAGTTCAGGGGCAGAAGCCCAGCCACAAAAGCGCAGCGACGGGCAAGCAGGCAGGCAGGCAGGCGGGCAAACAGACTGTCAAGTCGCAGCAAGTGTTGCAGACCAAATCGTTTGAAAAATGTTCAAATGCGCGAAACAGGATATCGATTATTGGGTAATTGCCGTAAGCGCTAGTGTATGTGTGTGTGAGTATCTTTATGTGAGTTAGTGAGTTTGAGTGCAATTGTATGGCATTTCCCAGTAAGCCAGGCGAGGAACAGTGGCATTTTTTAATGTTATATTTTCAAAGTATTTCAGAAGTGCATTTAATTACATTTAATATACAAGTGCATTTAATTACACGGTATAATAGGTGACTAATTGCCATGATAAATGTTATTTTTTTAAAACTAAAATAAAAAAAAAACAATAAAAAACTCAACTTTCAAAAAAAAAACATTTTTAACAATTAAAAAATTATACAAAACGAATTGTTGGCTGAGAAATTATGTGCCTGGTTTGGCTGTTGATAGTTTCGAGTAAATACAATTCAAAGTTTGAAATGTTGTGACTCCGAAGGATTCACATTTGAAATGAGTGACTCCGAAGGATTCACTCTGAACTAAAAACAAAAATAAAATAACAACTTAGGAACTAAGGTTTTTTTTTTAGTTAACGAAATGAATTGGTGTGTCATCTACAGTAAAACAAATCGTTCCCTAATCGAAAAAAAAACTTTAAATTTTATTGTAACTCATTGTTTTCATAGAAAATACATGGGAAAAAATACGAAAAACTGTAAAATTTCAAAAACCACTCATTCAATAAATTGTTGATTAGAGAACGAAATACTTATAGTAAATCAGATTCAATGCTTTTCATTTATTAATTCAGGAAGATTTTTTTTATCACAGCGTAACTTTTTGCTCCCAAAACAAAATTGTGTAACCCCCAGGAAAAAAAAGGCAATTTTGATGAAATTTTGGAATCTTATATTACAACGATTATACGCAATTCTGTGGCGAAAAGCAATAATCACTTAAGTCGAAAAACACAGTTTCGAGATATTCACCATTTTGTAAACATTTTTTTTGTTCTAAAAATGTTTCAGAAAAGTCTTCACAATTTTTTTTTTAGAGGGTTTTTTTAAAAATATAAGTCAAAAATAGAAGTAGAATACCGTAGAGGTTCTAAATTAATTCATGCTTAAGTCGACTTAAGTGATTATTGCTTTTCACCACAGAATAGTCTCTATTTTCAATCTAAACAAATAAACAAATGAAATGGGATAATGAAATGGGATAATGCATTTTTTACCTGCTAATCTCTTAGTGAAACCGCATAGTACAGATTACGATAACCTTTTGACTTTTTGAAGAAAGTAAAATGTTTTCATCAATGCCCTTTACCTACTTTAAAGCTGAAGTGGCCTCTCAAAATAACTGCCAATGTCATTTAAAGTCGTTATGCAGCTAACTTTTAAAAACCCCGGTACGTTTGGACTCAACTATGTTAGTACTTCCATCTCAGTATAGTTCGGTCTTGTGCCTTTTTGGACTCCCTTTTCATACTTTGTTATCATCAGTTTTTCCTTCTGTTGGGAAGACATTTCTTGGTGTTCTATGAGTCTCTAAATTACAAATATTAAAAATGTTTTGGGAACTTTTCGTAATTTTTTTTAAATTTTTTTTAGGTAACGTTTCTCAGTAATTTTTTGTATATTTAATCTTTATATCCGCACACATGTGCACACAGTGGCAGGGTATACTAATTTTGACACAACGTTTGTAACGTCCGGTTTGGAAAAGTATATGTATTCTGGATCAGAATCACCTCTCGAGTCGATTTAGCCATGTCCGTCTGTTTGTCCGTCCGCACGATAGAGGTCGCTGTTTTAGAGATATCGACTTGAAGAATTGCCTTCATGTTTATCTTTTCAATACTGAGATCATGTTCCAGAATCAGCCAAATCGGACAAAAAATGACTCAAAATGGGGTCTTTAATTCTCGAGGTACTTCTTAATGGACCATACTGTGTGGGGGTTTTTCAGCTTTGGCATAGCCGAAGTTTGTTCACTCTCTATTTTTATGAAATATTTTCATCATGTAAATATTTCCTGATTCATATAAATGTAAAACTTCTAGGTTATTTTTAAATTGAAATATTTCCATCTTTTAATCGAATTTTCAATCAATACCATTAGCCATACAATCGCTTCAATCAAAATCGTTGCCTCTAGAATATTGTATATCATGAACTGAAACTCTTAAATACAAATTAAGAGCAATGCGTAATACTGCAGGTGAAAGGGTGCTTGCGAAGTTGAATCAAGTGGTGCATAATAATTCTGCATATGGAAAATTGCGCCATGTTGTTGAGAGGTATTACGTGGCGAAAGTCTTAATTGTAAGCTACTACTGCCAGCTGAAGTAACATCGAATGATGTTTCATGTTGAAAAACTTTTTAATTCTTGTTACTTAACTCTTAACATGTAGAATGTAACACTAGCGTGGTTCAAAATTACCTTTGTTAGCTGGAAATTCACAATATCCCTAAAATAGTTTCATTTTGTAAGAAAAAATTCACAAAGAAATGTTTTTTTTATTTTTTTTTTATTTTTAATTGAAAATATTTTCTTCATACGATTTTGGACCACGCTAATATAACACTTACTCCAAAAGTGTAAAAAATCAGAAAGAGGTAACTTACGCGTAAAATACCAATAGCGGAAAAGTCTAAATCCAATGCGAATAAGACAAATCCAATGCATGTAGTATTTTCTTTTTAAAAAGAACCTACACTGAGCGAACAAACGCATAGTAGAAATAAATATTTTTTACTTAAAAAAAGCGCAAATAAAAAAATCCAATATTTCCACATTTAATTCTAATATTTCCATATTTAATTCTAATATTTCCATATTTAATACAGTTTTAAATACGCGCATATTTGATTTAAATAAAAACCGCCTAGGAGCACTATCAAATACGTTTATATTTGATTTAAATACGTTTTCATTTGATTTCACTATTTTTTTCCCTCAGTGTAGCAACACCAATAGTGACTGCTTCTATAATGCTGATAAGATATTCTGTGTCTTGAGGTACAAAACATTGCATCACATTTCCACTTTTGATCACCTATTCAGTCTTGATATATGGAATGTTAGATACTTCCCATGCCACACTCCACCCGAAGAGCAATTAAAATTTTAAAAATTCACTCGGCATGTTCAGTTCACTTCCGCATAAAAAAAAATTTCCATTACATTGATGATTACGAAGCTAAACTTTTCCATCATGACTGAAACTTTTATTGTAATTTGTCTTCAATGATGACCCAATAACCTTCCTCTCAGTGCTCTACTCATAGTGACAGCGATAAGAAATTTATTACATGTAAACCGATAATAAAACTGGTACACACAAAAAAAAGAAACATTTTGGACATTTTAAAAAATTGTATTTTTTTTGCGTGAAATTTCATGTTTAATAAAATTTTTCTGAGTGCACCAACCGATCCGTATGAAAAGCAACATATTATTATATATAAATGGTTCACTGGGCTACTATTCGTTCACCCATGAACGTTCTAAAATGCGCAAGTGCTCCACTCATTCATAGTGGTGCAACCCCCCCCCTCCCCCCTTCGAATTCGTTTTAAAGAATTTGCGAAATATTTCCAAACTTTGCACTTCTACAAAACGATTTAAAAATTTCGTACATGATGTGCTAGCATTTTCATTTTCATTTCCGCTTCCGTTACGTATTTCATTGCTCTGGCATAAGCGACTGTGTGCAAGCTCATTTCTTTGCACATGTACATGTGGGTGTGTGTGTATGTGTGTTTTTGTGGCTACACTGCCTGCGGTGGCAAGTTCGGTTTTGTTGGTTTGCCACCAAATGTTGCACAACTTCAGTGCATAGTTTTTGGAAAAATGACTGAGTGAGGTGAGGATGAAGTTTCTGTTTTGTCAGCACACCATGTGAGGTAGATGAATGGCCTGGCTTAAAGCTTGGCTGAATTGAAAAACACATTCGTGCATTTCATTCATTTGTGGAGTGCATGTTTATGTCTGTCTGAGAGTGTGCCGAGAGGATATTCTATGTTTACGCCATGTGGGTGTATATGTGTGTGTGCCTGGCGCCAGTATTGTTTTGCAATTTATCTGATGGTGCAGTTGTAGCATTTTCAATGAACTCATTTCGATTGCCACCATAAAAGAGGATTTAATGAAATGTTGGCCAAATCAAAAGAGAGTAGAAAAACGAATAAAAACTTTGTTTTGAATTTGAATTTAGAAATGATTTAGTATTTTTTTTCCCTATGAATTTCGTTATGCTTTGACAATGAAGTAACTCATACGCCCCCACGAACGCAAGTAAGGGCATTGAAGGTATCGAAATTAGCTTAATTTGCACATAATTTCCATTGCTAATGAAGTGAATGTGGCTGAGTTAGCTTGTAGCAAGTACGAACTGACTGTATGCGTCTGACTGACTGACTGTCCCTCTGTGTTGCGTTGCGTTATCTCCGAAGGACACACAATTCCTTAATTTCACTGCACACACATGTGGGAGGTACAATGCCACAAATCGAGTTGGTTTATTTGACTTTTTTTTCTCCGCTGTGTTGTGTTTGGTTTGGCCAATTTTTATGTTTGTTTTTCCCTCTGGTAGAGCACCAAATCTTGTTTTGACTTATTTTTTTTGTTTTTTCTGTTGCTGTCTTCTTGCTGATGCGACATGCTTCTGACACGATGTGGAATTTGCAACAAACCCAAGCATGAGTAGCTCATGTTGTCTGTTGTTGTGGGATTTGATTATGCTGCGGGGCTGCAAAATGCAAACGAAATGGCGCACAATTTTTGAATTTGACTTTATATTATTTTTTTTTTAGGGGAATCATATATCTTTAAAAAACAACAAAACGACCAATGGTTGCCAACTGATTTCTGACTGGATTTCTTGTTGTTTAATTAACGACAATGTGCAAATTTTTCTAGTCTAACAATGTCTGAAAATTAACACATCCCACATGTGTGTTAAAAATCCATTGAAACCATTTTGAATTTGCGGTATTTTTAGACACAAACAAAAACACACATATAATGACCATAAAAATATTTGTAATTTAAATCTTTATTTGCAGAATATTGGTATGAAAATATATTAAAATAAATGTGAAAAACTATTCAAACGTCCAGAAAAATTTAAATTTTTATTGAAAGATATTAAATTGAAATCAGTTGTTTCGTCATTTGTTGTTTTTCTTGTCACTTTCAGTCTAACATACGTACGTGTATGTACATGAAATGGCAGTAGTAAATCGAGCATCACGTTTGCAAACAGCGTGTATTCATCCGCTTGCCTTGTAATCCGCTTGCTAGTATATTTTATGAACTTATATAAAATTGAATACGTCTTATACAGTTTAGCCATTTTTATTATTTCTTATTTTTATCACGAAAAATTAAGACAGTTGCGTAAATAACCAGTTTTACTATATAGTACATACTCAAATATAAATACTACAGTTATTAAGTTAATATTGTCTCATAATTTGTTATTTTCTTAGCTCCAAAATTAGAATAGAAATAAAAGACATTATTGTCTTCGTTGCTATACAATTGCTAACCGTTATTTAAGTTAGTATACCTTACACTGGCATTCAGTCAGAAAAGCACATCGTGACACACTTGATCGTGATTAAAAATCACAATTTTTGCTTCATCATGAGGGGCGGTTGGAACATTACATTTGCTTTAATTTTTATTGTGAACAACTTGTTGCAAGCTTCGTAAAAATTGAATCAGCATATACACTGGGTGAAAAAAGTTTACGTACACCCCTTTCTTTATGTGTAGTGGCTCTCTGACACAATTTTTATTGTCGATATTGATATCAATGGAAAGGTCTATTCAATATCTTTCGAATGAGTACCTTTGACACCCTTAATCCGTTAAGTACACTCCGAGAAAATCCCGGTAGAAAAAGGGCCTGCTTTTCTACTTTTTTTCTGGATGATATCAATATCGACAAAAAAAATTGTGTCAGAGAGCCACTACACATAAAGAAAGGGGTGTACGTAAACTTTTCTGACCCAGTGTATACTAGAAAATTTTATCGAATAAAATTTTTTGCGATACACGAGTATTTACAAAACAAATCTTTGCGGATTCTTTTAAACCTGGATATCCCCACACAAAATATGGCCCATTTGGAAGTATGTACCCCTAATATAAAAAATATTGGTTCCACGATGCCATTTCGACCCACTCAATGGTTTTAGAACCTCGCCAAAATACGTTTATAAAAATTTCCAATCTAATCCTCCAAACAAAAAATTTGGTCTGAAGACCACATTTACACTATTATATGAGGTTTCGGAGCCTCGGACCATATAAAAAATCCCACTTAATTTTTTTTGCGATTTAAGTCTTGAAATCAAATATTTTGTGGATTCAATGGAATATTGTGGAAATGGGTCTTGGACATATTGTGTGGGAGACTTTGAGATTTTAGGTGTGTTCTCACCATAATTTGAGAAATCTTTAAATGAGGAAGTTAGCAACGCTCTATTTTCCTAATCCTCACAAAGTTTGACAGTTGTAGCTGAACCCTCTGATGAGCAACACGTGTTTTTCGATTTTTGCGGACGCTGATGTAATTTTCCGATACAGGTTCATAAGAAGTTTGTGAAGTGAATTGAATTGTAAATTTGAAGTGCTAGTTAAAAAAAGTTAACATAACTATTTAGTTTTCAGAACCTTTACTCAAATTTGATTTCAATTAAATATAATAGCCAAGAGTGTCCGTACTAGGGGCCCATTTGACAAAACGACTTTTTTCTATTGAATTGTAAAAAAAATATATTTTGGGTTACCAGAACAGAATGAAAATTTAAGGAGTTAAAGTCAAATAATCACTCTTTATAGGGCACCAACACTTTTTAGAATCGGTCCACAAGTTTCGAAGTAATGAGACTTGCAAAAAAGGTGTCACAGCTACCCCAGCTTACCCTACCCCGATTTTCCAATATACAAGTAAAATTTTGGGAATACAGTTTTCTTAGTCAATAGCACATTTTAAGGGGGCAACCCTATATCAATTTGTGATTTTGTTGTGACCTTACCTTACCACTTCATTTCCATTCCAGTTTCAATTCAGTTCAATTTTGATCCGGCATTTAGTTCCAGTTCCAAGTTTGTTCCATTTCTACTATGTTCCGGACCTGAACTTCCGGTCAATATAAAAATTATGAAATTTGGTATAAATTTTGCATGGGCGATAGGGTTTAAAATTACTCCGATGTTGCCCATTTTCAATGTCGTCCAAATAGAAATAAAAAGAAGAAATGAGAAAAGTTGAAGTCGATAGTTTACTAGCGGAAATTATAGACAGGCGATCATCGTTGAAGTCTTTGTGTAATAAAAGGAGTTTGTGGGGTCTCATTTGAGTTTATTTAATATATAAGTCAGCTTTGCCAGACTTGAAATTTGGAAAATTCCAACTTCATTATTCAACTATCGAAAGCTCGCTTAAATAAAAACAATTTTCAATAAAAAAAAATAATTACAATTTAAAATCTCGTTCTTTTTATTATTAATTCAATTAAATTATAGTCTGTTGACTGTAAAAATTCATGACAGACGGAAAATTTAATAAGCAGGGCCTAAAATCTTAATTATGTAGCGACATCAACTGCGAGTATTACAACACATCGACGTTAATATAAATTGTTTTTATAAAGATGAGATAATAAACCTATCCCAATAGTAAGGGGGACTATGAGTAACCGACCGTGTGAGATTCACATGCAATAATTCGGAAGTTTCTAGAAAAGCTACTGACTGCGCTGCAAGTGGCTAATTTAGCCTCAATTATGATTATACTACAAGATGATATCATAATTTTCAGAGACAGTTAGATCGCCATGAAAGCGATATCGATCTTATAAATAAAATCTAAGCCAAATTTGCTATTAATTTAAAGAAAAAATATTTAAGACGAAACATTTTCCAAAATTCAATGAAACCACTATATACCACCACAGCACCTGTATCAAAATTTGGATCAAACCACAAAATACGACAATGAAGAACAAATAAAAAATTCGGTGGCAAAATTTTTATGAAAAATAAATCCAAGCGGTTTTTTCTTTTCTTTTTTCTCTTTGGTTTTTTTTGGCCCAAAGCCAAAACGCCAACAATTGTAATAAAGTGGCGGACAGAGGAGCATCATCGTGCAAATTTCAACGTGAAACGAGGTACGAGAGTACGTACCACACACAAAATATACCAAAGAAGCGGAAACACAAACAAAAAATGTTTCAGTTGGGGCTTACCACAAGGTGTTATTCGTGTGTCTGTACGTATTTATGTACTTACAAACAAACAAATATGAACCGTACCTCAGGCGCTCGGTAGCGAAATTACTTTTTTGCATGTTGCCGTAGAAATTACTGTACGACGACATCTGTCCAAAGCACAAAACAGTGGCATCAGCAGCAACGGCAGCGGCTGAGCAAGTACAGAAATTCACTCTCGCCCATACGTATAACTTCAGCAATGGGAATTGCTTGTTCCCAAATAGGCCGTTATTGGCCATATTTGCGTGCATATGTGGAGCGGTAAATGATTGTAATTTGACGATTAATTCAATATTTTTATGTATCCGCCCATTAGTACAAATCGAAAGTTATAAAAATAAACTTTTGGCATTTCTTAAACCTTTTGTGACTAACACACAAGATGTAAATAGAACTGAAAGAAAAATGTGAATTTTGCGTGCAGGAAAAAGAATATTTGCAATTGTGATTGAGAACAGACTTCGAAAGACGTACAGGACAATTGTGTGGGTTGGGGGTCTTCAAAGAACTTTTGTAATAATTTCTATTTAAAGAAAAGATTTTTTTACAAAAAAAAAAAATAAATTCTTTTTTGTACTAACATAACTTTGTGGGCTTCAAAAACCTTTTCAAGCGGCTGCTGAATTACAGAAAATATTGGCTGATATGTTCAGCTGTTTGTTTATCTTGCAGTTGTCAGCGTCTGCCCACAGATCCGTTGGTAAGAGCAAGAAGTTTGCCTTCCGACGGTGATTTGAAAAGATTGTTTAAAAAAAAACATTACCAATTTTTAAAACTGATTTTTAAAAAATTAAATTCTTTCCATACAGTATATATGAGAAAATCGGAGTCTCGGGGGTTGACCTAGGACGCCCAAATATTTTTGTTAATTTTTTCTCACAAAATGAAATTATTTGAGGGGGATTGTGAATCTCCTGGCGAAAAAGTTCATTTTGGGCCACGCTAGCTGTTGTAGTTCCATTTTTATGATTTAGGGTGGGGGTAAATGACTCCTCATAGAGGTGAAAGTTCAAAAAACCGATGATAATTATTTTCCCTCCCTTGACATTTTTGTCCCTACAAAAAAGACATAAAACCGCCGAAATCAGGAGGAAAATCGACCAAAAACCCCACAGCTGCTCAGGGGTTGCTCCAAGAGGGGTGAAATGTAGGGTCAACATCCAAGGGGCAACACCTCTTCAGCTATGGGGCTAGCTGATTCATCATAAATATTTTAGCTTCGACCTCGATGGAGCCTTTTAAACCCAACCCACCCGCTGCTGAAAATTTGGGTTAACGTGTCCACTATGTCATGTCAACTCTGAATGCAATTTTTTGACATAATTTAATCTGCAGACTGGAATTAGATGTTTCTTGTTTCAATCATATTCTGGGTTTTTGACATATGACACTTGACACGTGTCCTGTATATGTGGTGCGCAAGAACATAACACAATCAAAGACGACGGGGCGTGTGAGTAACATTTCATAATTAGTAGCGAATGTAGGCCGCCCGTCTGAAAGGCGATTCTAGGTGGACAAAGCTAAGAAGAAGTGTCCTAAAAGTGAATAAAAACTATAAGATATCCAGTGAAAGAATCGGCATACTTAGTGATTTCAAAATATTGCGAAGTAAAAAATGAACAAAGTAGAAAATGTACATGAAAAAAAATTTGTTATTTAAGAAACCTAATTTTTAAATGTGCATAGCGTTAAAAGACGGCTTTGGATTTTTGAAATGTTAAGTTTTTTTGAGAGCGAGAAGTATTTAAGTAATTAAAAAAAAGAATTTCATACAAATATTATTTTTGAGAAAAAACGTGAATTATCTGGTAATTATTCGTATGAATTATTTACTCCGTTATACCATAGACCAAGTAAATTGTGGATCAAATTGCTTAGGTACTACGTGAGGATATTTGCAGATTTGTAACATACAGACCAAACAACGCATATATTATTATTTTTTTAGGGGAGCTGCCACGCCCACTTTTCAAACTTTCTTATTTTTCTTTAGCAACTCATTAGGTTCTAAAAAAATGTTCCACAACAATTTTTATATACATTTCTGCTTTGAAACACATTTAAAATCACTATTATTTTTTTTATTGTAGGGGATCTGCCGCTCACGAGCAGCCATAAAATATTATTTATACACAAAATTTTAAATTAAAACGTCAACTCCTTCTACCTTCGTTCGGCTAGAAAATCATTTCAGACCAGTGTGCGGGTGTGAATTCATATGTATGTTTTTACTGAACATCTTAAAAATATGTTGAATATCTTTAGGAATTATAGCATATTTTGTATACTTTGATGGAAATGCGTATTTTTTTACATTTTTAGCCATTTTTATAAAATTTTTTGTATGTTGGCACAACATATTTTAAGGATTTTTTTTTGGAATATTAAAGTGTTGTTAAAACTATGGAAAATATCTGAATTATTGAAAAACGGGAAATGGGAGTCGCTGATTGGGAACTTTCGTTCCGCTACTTCTAAATTTCTTGAAATCTATATACCTCAAAAATTCAAAAAAAAAAAAAAAAAAAATCGGCCAAAACAATTTTTTTAATTTTCCAACTACAATTTTTTTTTTAAATTGAATCTTTTTTATTTGGAAAAAAGTTTTTTTGTATTTTTTGCAAATAAATATTGTTTTAAAAATAATAAAAAAAAAAAATTGCATTCCAGCCTTGAAACGTCAATTGCAAGTGTAGACAAATGTTGCAACAAATTAACCGCGCTCCTCGTCTCCCAAATAAATCAGTATATTAGTAAATAACATTAAATTATTGACAAAAATAACAAGCACGAGTATAAAAACAAACAAAGTGTGTATACATTAGATTTTAATAATGCACACCCCAGTGAGCATGCAGCGGAGAATTGTCAAAGACATTTTGCAATAATAATTTTTAAATTTGTTTATTTGAATTTTGCCAAATAAAGAAAAAAGTTTAAATTGCAATTTGCCAAAATGGCCATAAGTTTTTACAGTACAATTTTAAATTGTACATGCGAGTACCAGTTTATATATATACATTTTTTTTAACGGCCACACCAAATTAGTCACGGCTGTGCGGCAAATATAAATGAAGAAAAAAAGTCAATTAAAAATAGATATTTTTAAGCAAAAACGACAAAAATTTCGCCGCATATGCCAAAGAACGAATAATAAGTACATACAACAAGTGTATTGAAATATTTTGTGTATACAAAAATTGAAATTCAAACAAAACAAAAAGTCACTTTGAAAATGACCATCAAGTGTACAGATACTGCAGCTTTGCGAGATGCAATTAATGCCCAAATAAAACTTTCAACACAAGAATTCAGACAAAAACAGAAAAATGCACGGCAGACGGTGATGCCTCCGCATACAAACTTTTCGATTTCCATTGAATTTAGTTTGAATTTAAATCCTTTCAAATAGTAATTAGGAGTGTTCATTGTCAATCTTTTATTTGTTATTTTTCGACACTGAAAAGGGTTTAATCCACTGTGCTTTAGAGCGACGCGTGCGATGATGCTGATAACGGCACCACGTTCCGCTTGGCCTCTTGCGATCTCCGCCTTAAATCTCATTTATTCATCGTCACAAACGCTTTCGGTGTCCTTGTCGTCGTGTCAAATGCGAGCAGTGTTAAACGCCCCTTTTTTTCGGGTCCCTGAACTGATGCATGCTAGTGTTTGTGAGTGAGGGAGTGTATGTGACTTGGAAAAACAGTTCACTTCACGGAATATGGTGCCTGTGCCATGGAATATTCCGCGTGGAAATATACACAACACGTAAGAAAAGTGGCTGAGAGCTGCACCGGAGCTCCTGTTTGTTGTTTTTCATGTTGTTTATTTGCTATTCGCCTGTTCGAGGTTAAAATGCTATTTTGCATATTCTGACATCGAGTATTTAGGGAATGTCACTTGTTGCTGTCACCCCCCAATACACGCGCATCAGCAAACGCCTACAGAACACCCCCAGTGTGGATATTTACGATATTTGACAAGCTGAGCTGATATGAACTTTTAAGCGCCGTGAGATATTTACGCACACACCTCAACAGTCAGCAATAAGCAGCAGCCACGTAGTTGCTGGCGTTTGTCACAAGTCACAAGATACAAGATTCTGTGAATTTGCTTTTTCTCTTCCTCTTCTTACTCTGCGAAAAGTTGGGTAAAATCAAAACATGCTCTCACCTACAAAAATTGCATGCTAAATTTGCGTGTTTATTTATTAAAAATAGAAAAATCACAACAAATTCGTTATCAAATTCAAACGGACGCCATCGGATAAATTTACACATTGATAAAGGCGTCTGCAGATAAGCCAGATTCAATGTAAGAAGATATCAAATATTTTCGTACACTCATTGAAAAAGGTGAGTACAAAAAGATTGAAATGATTGTGGTATGATCGTAGATTTGGCTTCAAATGCGTACGGTGGATGCCATGATCCATTGTGATCTACAGGCGAAATAGTGCATTCGGAAATGCCATCACATTCTAGACCACAACAATGGAATTTGTCTTGAAACGTTGCCCATTTCGGGCATGAGTTCAAGAGACATTATTCCACATAACATCCGTTGTAAACCTCTAGAACTGGTTTCGAAATAATCTCAATGTATGTATGTTGGTAAGTCTGGTCTGTATTAACCAATAGCAATTTCCGGTGTAAAATACTGCACTGGTAAAAAATTCCCATCCGTAAGATTTCCTCTAACATAATTTTCAAGTTATCGAGATGTTTTGACTTTCAAGGAAATGGCTCCAAATATAACACGTTCTAATTCAAAATATCAAGTTAAAGTTAGAAAATTTACAAATGCCTTACCAATAAGTATAACAACTTTTTTAGTAGGATCAGCAGCTATTAATAAGATACAACGGAGGTAAGGGAGCCTGCCCTGTTGTTGGACATCTTTTATTTGAAACCAAACCTTTTTCAAAACATATTTTACCGAGCTCAATAGCTCGTTTAAAAGCTGGGGAAAATAGCTAGTAAATCATACGAGATTCCTTCAAACCAAATTTTCACAGTCAATTTGGTGAGGACTCCAAAAGACCACCTCCAAAAATGACAGCTTATCTGTTGGACACTTGAAACACACTTGAAACAAAGTTCGAAATTGAAATTATCACATCAGTTTTAATAAAACTAAAACTTGGCAGTAAATAAAAAAAAATAGTCCAAGTTCAGATTTTGGGAGTGTATTTGGATTTCCTTTCAACCCTTTTTTACGCTACGACAAGTGTGGTTCTGACGGAACACATCAAAACTGTCACTGTCAAAGAACTGGTCATGTCCAACAGCTGGGTAGGTTCCCTTACATTTTAAAAACCAAATGATTTGACGTTGCTAACTTCCTCATTTAAAAGTTTCACAAATTAAGGTGAGAATACACCCAAAATCTCAAAGTCAATTGTGCCCCATTGTCACAGCTACCCCAGGTCTGTGGGCAAAAGTGTATTCCCTATAACAAAAACCCATAAAAACTATTAAAAAATTATAAAAAAATGCTACATTCTTAGGAATGGCCGAAGTATTTATGGAATCTTTATAAAATATTGCATGATTCTAATTTAAAAAAAATGTTACACTACCAAAAAAAAAAAAAAAATTAAATTAAAATACAAAATTTTATGAATTTTAACAGAAAAATTTAAAAAAATTAATTTGCGACTTCAATTTTTGTACAATATTTCCGAATTACTCACTTCGATCCACTTGTTTATTTGTCCATCTCCACTGAAAAGGTAAAGCAGCAGCTACTCTCCAACGCCTCCAACTATTGTGTACTCGAAATCACCATTTTATAATTGTATAGAATAAAGTACTAATTTCGAAATTTTAATATATCTTCCATTTCCTTTTGCTCCACCGCCTGAGGAACAGCCGAACCTAATTTAGCATTTTTGAATTTTTGATTTTTGTAAACTTACTTTTTAATAAAAAATATATTGTTCACACTAAATTTTACGTATGATTTCACTGAATACCCTTTTTATATTATAATGCAATATTTTTCGGCAAAATAACTAAACTTGAAATCCAAATTGCCCAATAATAAAAACATTTTTTCGAATATCCGTAATTCTGTAATTGATTATTTCAGATAATACGTTTTTGGTTTTCTCTAGTACTAAGTGCTATACTAGATTAAGACTTTCTTGTATTAACTTAGGTTTCCCTTGCAATTGCTGTAAAATATTTTCTTTACTCAAGATGGAATTCCTTTGGCACTATTCATGCGGGATACTCCGTTACCGCCATTACACCGCCGATTCAACGCTTAATAGCTTGTCAACAGCTGTTTTGGCATACACTATGTGTGTACTTTCTTTATCTAAGATTACGTGTGCTATGTTGGAGATAAGCAACGAATTCGTCACAAAGTCTTTAATACTACGACTAAGAGTATGAAGATGGAAATACTGTAAGCAGTAATAAACTGATTTCACTATTAAATAAAAAAGTAAATATAGTAAACAACAGCAGAAGAAGAAAACCTCACGCTAGGTGCTAAGTCATCATAGCGTCATGACTTGTGGGTGAGCGAAGACGATGTCGTAAAAAGTGTCTCAAGATTTGATTTAGCACTTCCTCGGTGCTAATCGAACTCAACTCGTATATAATAAAGTGGATTGGTACAAATCGGCACCGATTTCCATGTTCAGCAGTTTTTAATTAATAATAAAATGTTTTTTTTCTATTAAACTATAAATCATGGAAATGTTAGAAACAAAGCGAAAAGTATATGGCAAAGAGACTCTTTAACATGTCAATGAGCTCATTGAAATGAAATTCTTTTGATTCAAACATGTTCACAAAGCGTGAAACGACAATCGAGACACCCACCAAACGCGCGATCAGTAAGTTTTCTCTTTCATTGTTTGATACTTTGACTTGTTCTAATGACTTTTTCGCCTTTCTAGGAGAGCTTGTGGAAATACTTGTAATCAGGCTTTAATAAAATAATTATTCGCTGTGATGGTTTTTTTTTATGCATTTTTTTTTGTATATTAACAATTACGGAAGCATTAGGCCTTATTGGGCAACTGGTTGTGGCCAAAACTGAAGCTGAACTAGTTAAAGTGTTTCTTTTTTTTTTCTAAATAGTTTATTAATTTTTTAACACACTCATATATGAAATAGTAAATGGTGCTATTAAATGGTGGCACACAAAAAAATGTGTTGGGTGATTTCATTTGGAATACAAAAATTTAGTATTATTTAGGTGAATCACTCCCAGCTTTATATAATCGAAACGGGTTTAGCCCAATGGCATTTTTGAAGCCAAAAATACAATTTAATTTTATATAATTTTTTGGCAATAATAAAATTAACGGAATAAATTTCCAAATTACCAGTATCAAAGGTGAATCCAAAATTAATTTCAAGTTGATCTTAACCGTATGAAACTTGTATTTATGAAATATTTGTGTTTGCTTCAGCTTTTTGCCCGAAGGTGCAAAGAAATCTTCAATTTGATGTAGAAACTTTTAGAAACTTTCTGGTTAATTTTTGACTTTGTGTGTAGATGTGTAAAACAAAAGTAGGTACTCATTCAAACATATTGAAGTTTAAGCTTGTCTTCAAACTCCAAAGTACACTCAATTTTTTTTGTGATATTTCTTTTGTTGAATTATGGCTTGTGGTGGTTTAAGTAGCCACCTACCTTACCTCACAGTTCAGCTGGAATAATTAATTATTGCTGGCAAGAAAAAAAAAGCGAACATGTGTGGCCATAACAACACGATTAAATACAAAAAAAAAATGAAACAAAAAATGAGTATGAATTTAATACTGGGCAAGAGTCTACAAAGTGTACAAAAAAAAACTAATTAAGTGTTGGCAAGTCAAGTTGAAAACGTTTTTCATCGGTTCTCTTGAAATCGTGGCTAAAGTCTGCATTTTGATGCTAATTTGAACTGGCACTGAGAGACCTTCTATTCGAGTAATATGTAAATCGATTTTCCTCAGTAAAGACACTGTGAAATGTCATGTAAAATTTGTATTTTTCTCATATCAATTTCTAGTCTCTTTACATATCAAATTGAAAGTTTTTAAGTGAAATTAATAAGTGAAATATGAAATTGAAGCTATCACGTTTTACATTGTATTATTTATTCACAATTTTTAAATATCTTTATTCATTCACATTGTTAAAAGCGTAGGGCTGCTTTAAATTTTATATCATATCAATTTTACGTTACTCATGTATATTTTATATGAAGCAATGTAGTTTTAATATGAAAAAAATTTAAGCTCAATGCATTACTTCGGCATCAACTTTTGTGAGTGAATAAAGAAAAGTGTTTGTTTTGAAAACGAAGAAAAAGTGGAAAATGTGGATGGGGAAATTTAAAATACTATGAACGACTATGTTCTTCTTTATTGATAATGTTTTTGATGACTTGGTAGAACAAATGAATCAATTAATAGAGCTGCTGGTTTTATTCATGAAATTGTGGACCTTATTGTTCATATCAATCTGCAATTGGCATGAGATCGAAAATTCACAATTGATTTAATTCAAAATGGCTACAATTGTTTATATTAAATAAATTAGACATTGTGTCTAATTTATTTTAGATTGATTTAAAAATATAAATCAGCAAAAAAACGTGTTAATCAACCATACTTAATGTCTGTTTCATTTATGTACAATTCGATTTGTGATTGAAATTACAATGGCATCATCTCAATAATACATATTCTCATATCAAAATTACATGTTCTCATAACAAAATGCACTGAGAAAAAAATCCTAATGAAACGTTGTCAATTTCCAGCAAAAACTGCATACTAGGGTTTCGTCCACTAAACGTTTTATATTTTTTCTAACTTGCTCTTGAGTAATTGAACCGATCCAATTACATTTTAAGACTGTAATATTGATATTTCGCGACTGAACATTTTGTTTTGCGACTGAAATGTTAATGACTTGAGGCGGTTATGTTGACAATTTGCAAATGACCAGTTGACTCTAAAATATCAACAATGCTTTCGACATTCTTTTTTGGGAGGGATTATATTGCTGTTGTTTAAATAATGGCATAAGTATGAAATGGAAACAAAAATAACATAAAAATCTATTTTTGGGCAATTTTTTGGCATGTTCAATTATTGACACTGATTCAAGTTATATTTTAGCACTGCGCATTGATTCCCGTTTGAAAATAAAACATCTTTTTTGCTCAGTGTACTTTTTATGATCTCAAAGTAATTTTGAGTTCTTTCATATCAAATTTACGTTGGTACACTTCAAATAAACATTTTCCTACAAGTTTATTGGCTAAAAAGCCTGCCCTCACCAGGTAATTGATATTGGTACTGCTTGCTATATGCCGCCCCGCCCACAAATACGATAAATGGGCCGGTGAACTGATTTCTGTGAAATTTTATATTAAAGGCTAGGAGAGTTAACACTACTATAGGTAGCGGTAGCCTCGACCATTTATACCAGTTTACAATTTGTTTGATTCTGAGTCTCAACCCAAGAAGATTGGTGATAAATTTTAACCCTCTAGCTCCCATTTCACTTAGTTTGCGATTTTTCTCATTATTAGCACTATGAAGCCTCATACAATTTCCATATCAACGGAAAGTATGAAAAAAAAACCACTGCGAGACATAACTCTCACTCACCTTAAACAAAGGCATTTTATAATATGATAGACGATATGAAAAATATTCAAATGATGTTGTTTTCATATCAAAATTACATTGGGTCACATCAGTTCAATATTGTCTCATATCAAAATTACTTGATATTTATTGTTAATTCTACATCTTTTCATGTTAAAATTTGAGTTCCTATCAAAATTTACGTGTTTCACTATGTGCCAAGTGCAAATTTGGAGCTTTTTTTTAAGGTGCTTTTCGGATATTTTCTTGGTTTATTCCACTTGTTTATACTTACTTTAATTGCCATAGTTTTCATACTCTTCTTCGCTTCACTTCTAACTCAATTTTTTGGTAAATAAATATAGACATTGTTTTAATTTTTAAGACACATATTTATGTTTATTTTATTTTGTTTTTGATTCTACTATTTTCTGAATTTTTTGTGTGTTTATTGGTTTTGTTTTGTTTTAATTAAATTAATTTGTCACATTTTCATTATCATTCTTAGTGCTAAAATTAAAATAATAATAAAGTTATAAAAAAAAAATGAAAAAATATTTAAAATAAATTAAATTGAAAAAGATTCTAATAATACCTATGAGCATATACAATATAGTCATAATAAAAGTACACAGTAAAAATAATTGTTTTTAACATCACATTTGGTTTATCTTTTCTTTGTTGTTTTTTTTTTTGTGGTTTTACATATTACTTACAGACTACATTCTAAACGGCATTTCTTAAAAATATAAATTCGAGCCTTATACAAAAATTATATAAAATTTTTCTTCTTTTCTGTTTTATTTTGTAATTGTTTGTTTGTAGTTAATTGTTTTTTTCATTGTTTTCTTTTTACATAAGTAGGGTATAAAAAATGATATTATAATTCGCTGCTTAGAAGTTAGAACTTAAATTATAAAGCTTTTCTGTTTGACAGTTTGTGGTTGTCTGTGTGTTTTGTGTGTTTGTGCTTAAAATGTTGTATGTTTTCAGTGAATACTTGTTTTCTTCTGTTTTCATAACTCTACGAAAGACATTAGTTTGTAAGGTGAATGTGTAGTTGAAGGAACAATTGAATGGCGTACAATAGTTTGATACTTTTTAAGGCTGCAGGGCCTCTATTCAGTGTCAGTCAATTGTTCACTAGCAAAACATATCATTTCGCCTTTAAAAAAATTAAAAAAAATTATAAAATAAAAAAAATTAAAAACAATTAAAAAAAAATTTACAAAAATTACAACAAAAAAAATGTATTTTTTTCCAATGCTTTTGTTTAAATTAAAACTAATGAGGTATTTTCCTGCACGCAATGTTTGAATTTAATAAATTGACTTTAATTACAGTTTCGTTTACTTGTATCATTTTTTTTTCTCCATAGCCAATTCTTAGCTGCCCCGTATAATAGTTTCTATTACTTGGTACTTTTTCGTAATGACTTTGCAAAAAAATAAACTAATAATCATAATACTAACAGAAAATAATAGAACTGTTGTGGTTGTTGTTGTTTTTTTTTTGTTTAACATAGTTTAACCTCTCGCGAGTTTCGTTTTCAATATGAAAACTCAAGTTATAACGGAACGAGATGCCCACAATGATGGAGTGATTGACGCGGCACGTGCACACACAGTAGTTTTTCGTAAAGGAAATACAACGAGTGCAACGTTATGTAATAATGGAAGGTAACAGAAAATCAAAATTGAAATCAAAATAAAATTGAAATGGAACAATCAGAATCAGACAAATGTGAAATAAATATTAAAGGACCTCCTCTATTTTCCTACTCCTCGTTTGACAATGTTATGGTGTAAAAAAAGTTATGCTTACTTAAAATGCTAAGACAGTTTTTCTTTTAAAGAGAGATAGTTACACAAACAATTAGAATTATTAGAATGTTAAGAGTTAGTTAAAGCTCTGTTTGTGTGTGTGTGTGTGTTTTAGTGTAAAGATTTCGTTTAAGCTACTACTAGCATTTACAACAAATAAAGGCAATAGAAATTATTACACTGAACATAACTAGTTTTTCTATAGGCATAGACTAAATTTATTGGAGCAATAATTTTTTTTAAAAAAAATAATTTCTGAACGTTGATTTTTTTCGAATTTAATTTGAGTTTATAAATATTTTTAAGAATAATTTTTAAAATTTTTATAATTTTTCTTTTTATAAAATCTTTTTTTACATTTAAGGTACAACATTTCTCTGACTTGGCTGCTATTAACATATTAACATCATTCCTGCCGTTTCAATTAAATTCTTAGGTCACTTTTTTTTGTTGTTTTTAATTTGTTTCAAATGTTGTTTCAAATGTCATTCATAACGATTTGAATTAGACTGGTTACATGAGAAATGCTTTTACTTTAAATACTTTAAAATTTAAACTATTTTTTTATTAGAATATAAAAAAATACATTAAATATTGCATTCACTAACTGAAAACTTCTTGCTCTCTTCAGAGATTCAGAGTTGTACACTTTAGTTTCAGATTTTTTTCTATATTCTCTTTTCTTTTCTTCTTTTGTTTTGTGTGTTTGTTAGGTACTTGGTTTAATTTGTTCTTTGATTTAGTTTTATTTTTGCTTTTTGGGGTTATTCTTTTGGTATACTTAGTTGGTGAAAAAGCTTCTAGAACAGCATTTTGTTGTTGTCTACTTAAATTTGTCTCGACTACTCTGCTACTGACACTTAAATACTGTTCCGGCTAGAACTCTTTTTTGCTCTAAATATCTATACAGACTACACTAGAACTATCTATATTTTTTCCTATATATATAATATATACAAATACTTTACACCTCCGCTGGCTCGGCTTCGGGGCCCACACCCTGGGCACATGATTGGGCTGCCGCACAACTCAAGCTCTTCGAACTTTGAAAGAACAACTTGAAGAAGCTTGAACGCTTCACCGCAAATTTGCCACCCACTGGTATCTGCTCGACTATGGTAATGCCGCGCTGAAGTACAGGCCTCGGACGCTGGCATGTCTGCAAGGGTTGCTCGTCCGACAATGACTCCGAGCCGCTATGCCTGTGCTGATCGCCCACTTCATTCGGTTGATCGTCTTGGCCACTCTTGCGTGCCAAACTGAAGTTGATAATCGTACTGCAGCTGCTGTTGGGTCGCAGTGCCAGAGTGGTATGCACTGGCGTTGAAGTGTAGTTGTTGTTCGTTGAACCCCCGGCCACGCCATTGCTTACTACGGAACTCTGTGGCGTCAGGTATTTGCACGAGTTGGATGAGTAGGTCGACACTTTACTGCCATTGCGTTTGATGTTCGCACTGGTCTTGTTGCCGCTACTCTGACGCTGTAGGAAACCACTGCCGCGTCCACTGGAGCTGCTCTGACGTTGTAGCGTTCGGTCGCGACAGCGCGAGTCTAGGCCAAACAAGCGCTTGACACCGCGCCGCACACGCTTGTTGCGATAGGCAAAGATGAACGGCGAACTGAGGTTGCCCAGCAGAATCATGAAGATGCCCAATTGCGTGGAGTGCTGGAAGTTGGCTGCCGTCACTCGGCTTTGGAGTAGCACCAGAAAGCCATAGGGCAGGTATGAGACGAGAAACATTATTACTACAAGAATACTGATGCGTGCCGCACGCGACTCTTCGCGGTACTTGAAGAGCGATGAGGCATTGGACAGGCGATGCCTGAGCGAGGACATGTAGCTCAGGGCCTTGGGAGAGGCGTGAATGGCTGGAATTTGCAGAGCATGTGAATGATGATGACTGTGGAGGGAGTGATGGTGCGAGTGGTGATGTCGCTGGACATGGAAGTGCTGCTGTTGCGGCGGGTGGGCTTGATGATGGCCCAGATGATGGGGCGAGCAGATCGAGTCCTGGCGCATCTGCGTGTACTTCTGCAGGTTGGGCGATGAGTGCACCTGACGTATGCCCTGCAGGCGGTTCGTCTCACGCAGATCTTGCGACGAAGTGCCCAGCAAGGGCAATTGACGTGCCGAGTAGTTACGCTTGATTTCACCACTGGCCGCCTGAAGAGTCAAGATCACATTCTGATTGCGATCGGAGAGCCCCCCACTGTTCGTCTGGTGTTCGGGCACGGGCACCAGTTGTCCCGTCGTACTGTCCCCATCGATTTCATCCGAGGCACCATCATCGGAAATTGTGGGCAGCAGCACTTTGGCAGCCGAATCGCGTCTCAGGCACGCGGGCGAACTCTTGCGTTGATCGATTTGCATTTGCAGGCCACCACCTTGCGACGAGGCAGAGGAAATCGAGTTTCGATGCACGCACAAGCTGTTCGTGTACTGCAACGACGAAGACTGCTGGTGGTGCGTTAGATTCAAGGCACTCTGCAACAGCGGCGACGAGCCATTCTGACGCATGCGCAAACCATTTTCGCGCGCCTCACTAAAGATGCGCCAGTACATGCCGCAAACAAAGCCGAATGGCAGTAAAATGATCACAATGAAGTACAGGCAGGCGAAAATCATGCCAAAGATGCCGTTCGTCGACGACAGACTGAAGTACGCCTCGGCATAGGTGGCCGCAAAGCGCTTCTGCTTGCTGAGGAACGTATCCGACTCAAAGTCGAGCTCACGAAAGGCGGACAGGGCACCAAAAAGAACACCCATGGACCAGGTGAGCGCTATAAACACCCAGGCCTTAACGCCCGAAATGCGACTGTGATACCTCAGGGGATCTGTGACGGCACACCAAGTGTCTCCGACCACCAACAGCACAGCCAATGCACCCAAGGCAGCCACCATGTCAATGGACCAACAACGCATATTCACATGCGCGGGCATTAGCGGATCAATGTCCACTTCCGGTTTCTGCGAAGCGCTTACACTGAGGTTCTCCTCCTCAATTTCCGTTATCACAATCGTATCACGACTCTCATCAATGGTCAGCTCCTGACAGAAGGTGTCATTGCATTTGTAGATTGTCTCAATGGTGCGCGGATCACTCGATGCGGTGACGTTCCGCCTCAAGATGATGCCCTCCTGTTCGACCAATTTGCCATTATGGCGAAAGGTCATTTGATGATTGCCTGGCTTGGAGACAAACTCAAAGCTGTCATCGCTGGTTTTAACATTTGATGTCGAACTGCTGCTGAAACCGGTCGAGCCGCTGAGGAAGAGCGTGGGGGCCAAGATCAGGCAGCCAATCAAATTGATGATCAGCAAATTGATGGTGAAGCGATTAGCCGTTGTTCGTAGACCGGGTGTCACCCAGAAGGCGCCTAATGCTAACAAATTTATGACGAACGATATGAGCAGTAAACCAAAAATTAAAAAGTCTATTGCCATTATTGTGCATAATACTACTTCGCGGTTAGGTGGATTACTCAGGGTATTCGTGATTTGTGACAGTTTTTTTCTTTTCACTATTTTAGAGTGTCTTTTTTTTTTAATACAGTTCACACTTTTATTAAAAGTTCTTCTGGTTTATCTTTTCTTTTGTATTAATTGTGTACAAATTGGTTCACTTTTCTTTCTAGCTATTAAACAGTTTTCTTTATCCATGCTTTTGTGTATGTTTCGGAAGGGGGACCTGCTCACTTTTCCATTTAAAACTTAGCGAAGAGCCCTCACACACACTGCTTGAGCAAAGTTGCTTGCCTGCTTGCTAGTTTGCTAGTTTGTTTGTTTGGTTTTTTGTTTTGTTTTGGTAAAATCTGCTTGCTGGTATACACATCTGTTTTCTAGCCACACAAATTTTGCACTTTTGTGGAGTTTACGTTTTTCTGTAATAATTTTCTTCTTTTCTGCTTTAAGTAGATTTCTTATTGACACAAATCTTTATGTGCTACACTATGCTGATACACCACACAGTTCTTCAGATTTTTTTTTCTGGTTAAGTTGTTAGTTTTCTTTTTCGTGTAGCTTTCAATTTTGTACAGTATTTTTTTTGTATTTCTTTTATTTATGTTATATGGTAAATGTGAATGTCTTTTTTTTTTCTTCAACTTTTTGTATCATTTCATTGCACAGAAAAAAATTTCCAATTTGTATAAAATTTTTTTCTCTTTTTTTTTTTTTATTATAATTTTTACACAGTTGCTTTTTTGCTTTTTTAAACACGCGTCGATCGTTGCTTAAACAATATTATTATTTTTTTTCTTTTTGTTGTATTTTACAATTTTTTCTCGAAATTTTTCAGCTTTACTTTTGTTTTGTGTAAAAGTCGAACAAAATCGTGCGCGCGCCAATTCAATATTTTTTCAACGATCTTCACTCACAAGCGTTCCAAGCACAACTGTTGAGCATTCGACGGCGACTCCCCAAGAAATATATATATCAGTGCGAAAATGGTGAGCAGCAAAAAAAGCACACAGCCCACAATCAGACTCTTTTGCGGGTCGCTCGAATGTTTTTATGAGCGCTCGTGCTCGCAACTAATGGAGCAGCTCTGGGTTTTGGCTGTTTAACTCTGATGACTGTGGGGTTTTTGGCAGGCAAAAAAACGTTGTGCACACGAATGTATTGAATTTGCAAATGATTTTTGTGAGATTTTTGAGAGATTTTTGTGAGATTTTCCTGATCAAGAGTAAGTTGAGCGAACTGAGTGTGCAGTTCGGTGTAGGATTTGCCCGTGTATCACTGATATCGCTCGCTCTCCATTCACATGTCTCCACTAACAAGCAGCCTCTGTTTTGGTGTGTTTCCCACGATCGTTGGCGGCGCTGGCGATTGTCTTGTCGTCGACGCTGAACGGCCACTAGTGATTTGTATGCTTAACTGACACTGAGCGCAGACTTTATTTACCGGCTTTTGTGCTTTGTTTTGTTTTATGTTGTTGTATTTTTTTTTTAAAGTTTTTTTTTCATAATAATCATACGCTACATTTCATTTCAGTAGCATATAGGCAGAGAAGTGTGGTGTGTACTTCACCCCAGACACTCTTGATTAGTTTGAAATTGATTACTTTGTGTGTAAGTGTGCGTTGTATGTGCCACTCCCAGGCACTTGTAACCGCTATGGACTCGATTCCACTTGTTAGCTGTCCCAGATGATTTTTCTGCAGTTTCAGTTTTCAGTTTTCCGTTTTCAGTTTCTAATCTCAGTTCGTTGTGAGCGAGTGTGTGCCGTGTGCCACTTAATGCCACTTGTAAGGAGCTCCTGTTTTCTTATATTTTTTTTTTATTTTTTTTTTGTTGTCTACACACTGTTGCTATTTGCCATTTGCATTCCAATAATCACTTAATTGATTTTACACTTAAAGTTTTTTTTTGCTATTGCCTAAGCCTTTTCGTAATAACTTTTGAAATACCTTTGATATGTTAAAGCGTTTCGTCGCGGGCCATGTGATTGGTGATTTGCACTTTTTGTTGTACTTTTTTTTTTACTTGTTCTTTGTTAAAACTTTATTTTAATAGTTCTCCGTAGTAAGGTCTGTCTGCTTTACATCTTGTTTTAATTGTGTGTTTTTGTTAAAAAATATTTATTGTTTTCGAAATTTGTGTTTTGTTGTTTTGTTGTTTCGGCGTCTTGTTCTTTTTTTCTTCTTCTTTTTTTGCTTGCCTTTCAGTTTTTAGTTGTTTTGATTGTTCGTAGTATTTTTGGGGTATTTCCTTCCTTCAATTTCCATCATAAATACGCATTTTTATTGGCATTTCACTGCATTTTTCGTAAATAAACACTTTTTTGGCTCATTGCGATTTCGGTTGGGACTGGTCGATTGGTGGCTGGTCGCTTGATGGCGTTTCGAATTCCACACAACTTTCGTAATGTATTTTCATATTGTCTGGAATGGAAAACAAAAAGGAATGGTAAGGCATTGAAAACAACAGTTCTTAGAATAATATTTACATTAGCCAATGTTCGGATGATCAAAATATTTATGTTAGATAAGTGCCAGAGCAGTCACTTGTATTTCATAGCTAGGTAAAGTTTAAATTGGAATATAAATTTAGAAATGACTGACAACTGTTCTATAATTTGATAATTTCTAAAAATCGCAGGAACGAAATATGTAGTCTGCTGATAACGAAAAAAATTTTATTAAATTGATAACATCAATATATACAGTTGCGGTTAAAAAAATAGTAGCGGTCGAAATATGAAATTTTGATTTGTTTTCAAACATTTTATAGTATCGATATTAGCGCCATTGGAAAGGACTCCTAGGCCCCTTTCGAATGAGTACCAAAGCACCTTAATACGTCAAAAACATGTCGCGAAAATCATTTCTAAAAATTTACATACTTTTCAAACTTCTTTATACAATTTTTTTTGGATGCAAAAATTTGCTAAAGGGTGCTTTGTGATAAAATATTTCTCTGAATTTTGAGAATTTTTAAAAATATTTGATTTTTAAAATTTCGACCGCTACTATTTTTTTGACCGCCGCTGTATGGTTTTTTTAATTTTTTAAAAAAATTTGTTTGCATATAAAAAAAAATAATGCCTATCTTCCATTTCAAAACCCACATTATTTTTAAAAAAGGACTATTTGTTATATTTGGCTCAAACAATGTACAAAAGGTAAATAAAAAATAATTTGCTATGAAAAAAAAAGTTTGACTATTCCAATAAAAAAATTCATATTAAATTTCGTAAAAAATAATTTTGATTCGCCTTGTGACTGTGAAAGTTTGTTAGATGTTTAGTACCTACGTAAGGGTGTCCATTAATTTAACTTAAGGGATACCTTCTAACCTTCAGTTGGTTAAAATAAAATCCTAACAAAAAAAAACTTACACGGTGATTCTAGCCGTTCCTGCATCAACTTTGAAAATTATCATTTAAGATAAGAAAACATTTAAAGAATGGACATAAGAAATTGGTCTCAGGACCTAATTTGAACCAAGTTTTAGAATGTTAGGGAACATTAAACATTTCCAATCGAATACTCTGTCTTACCTTTATGCCACTATTAAAACGCAAGAATTACATTGGTTGCCGAACTGTGTTTTTGTTCTGTATCGAAAACTGAACCGATCCATCCAAACTGTTATAGTTTTGGAGATATTGACTTGAAATTGTTATACCCTGCACCAAGCTGTTCAAGTGTATATTGTTTTTGTCACACCGTTTGTAAAGCCCAAAAGGTGACGTGGTAGATATTGAAAAATATAAGAATATATTTTATCAGCATCACCTCCTGAGTCGAACGGGCGATGTCTGATGAATATTAATCCGTGAATAAAAAACATAATTTCAAAAGTTTTACTCCTGAATACTATTTTACTTTTCAATAATTTCAACTAAAGGTTTTTTAATAAACTTTTGTTTTTGTATTTCACATATAGTAAACTTTCCTATTAATGCAATTTTTGGCCTGTAGAACAGTGTAATTTAAACAAATCGCATGTTAACTTACTTATGGAAATTAGAACGTACAAGCGTACATACGCATTTGCAATATGAGCAATTTAGCGATTTCTTATCGACACGTGATTCAGTTGTCTGAGAATCATTCAGTTGAAACGTGACATGAAAAAAACCGTTAGATCACAGTTGAACTTTAGAAAGAAACTTTTACACTGACCAAAAAATTAAATATTAAAGCAATTGTTAAATTCAAAAAATACATTACTAAACCAGAGTGACACTTAACTTGTATTGAGTGAGACTTCTCAAGTATTCCTCAAAAATATAATCTACAAATTTCCTTATTATATTACACTTTTCTTTTATAATATCAATGCACTGTATTATGTCAACTGTAGTGTCAAATTGTCAAGCAAATATGAAAAATAGACATTGAACTCATTGCGAGCACATTCGAGTCACACACAACTGCGAAACTCCCTTCAAAACGTTATCACTTCAGTGTTTACGCCTATTTGTCTATGGGTTCATCTTAGAGAATAAAGCAAATCAAATGAGATTTTAAGTGAATCAAGGCAATTAGTGAACATTACAAAAAAAAACTCATTATCTCAACTGCAGTGCATTTATTCGAAACGAACAAAGAAATTTTCTATTTAATTAATTGTATTTTATTGAATTTCTATATGGCAACGTATAGTATAAAGCACGCTTCTCCCATGTCTCGGTTCCTAGAAATAATTAATAGATTATTTTTCCAAAATTATTTATACTACAATTTCACGAATAGCTAACAATACATAACAAGCGATCTGTACCCTGTGCGATATTGGAATATTAAATTGAATGATTCTTCAGAATTTCGTTGCTGTTTGGTCATTTTGTTTGACTTTTAATTAGTTGCAAACCAACTCGTAGTTAGTATGGCATCTATTATTTCCAAATCAAAAACATATTCATACAACATTGAATTTATATTTTTGTTATTATCACAAGTAGTTTCGGGCACACGCTCGATAGCTTCAAAGTTTTTCTTTCCCATCGCTCGTCGCATTTTGTTTAGCATTTTAGGCACGCTTTCTGTGTTTTCGGCTCGTCACAACATCCGCCAATAAATTGTACGAATATGCCAAGCAAATTGTTGATAAGATTTCGTGGAAAATTAAATTATTACTCGTACATGTAAACGTTGCGAGTAATTTGTGCGAATAATTGATGAAGCACTTCACATTTAGTCAATTGATGATAGACGATGTGATTGTTTTTCTTAGAAGCGTGGCAGTGATGAAGGAAAGGCATTTCATATCAAAAGCAAGATACATTCAACATAATCTGAATTCCAATAATATTAGGATCTGTATGGACAACACTGCTCAACAAAAGAGACATTTTTGAAAAAAAAATAGAATTTCATAAAAAAGTTATTTTTAATTTTTTTTTAAGTTTCAGGCGCCCACATTAATAAAGAATTATCAGGTTTTTAAAAATGTTTTTTGTGTGATTTTTTTAATTGGAGCATGGTTTAGAGACGCTGACGACACTATCTTTTCCAAGAATGTCATGCTGCTGGCGCATTCTGATGATATCGACTTCATAGGCGATCAGTGAGTAATGCATTCCCCAAACTAAATAAATTGAGAGGGTCTTGTGGTGATTGAGGTCACAGCGAAGTAACAACATAAATTATAAGTTTGTGGAACTCTTTGTCTATTTTGGAGACAGCATTAACAACAACAACATCTAAATACCTAAACCGTTACCTGGCAAGAGTTAACTCGGAAATTGAGGAAATGTGCCCGTAATGCGGCTCCTCACCTCATACAACCAGACACCTTTTCGAGTGCCCCCTGCGGCCCACGCCCCTCAACACGGAGTCCCTCTGGACTAACCCGGTGAAGGCAGTCAGGCTCTTAGATTTGGACCTGATGGAATAGACTCAATGTCCACCCCTCTTCATCTAATTTTCCCATGTATCGTCCAGATAACTGATGTTTTTAATTTTCTCCCTCCTACATGCTAATTGTCTCTTTTCAGAAAAGGTTACAACAACAACAACGTCAGCAGTTCCACGGACCGGCGGTTCTCCGCAGCTGGGCTGACTCAGGAACCGTGGCCAAGACCTGTCCACCATCCAAACCAGGAGAAGAACAATATTGGTTACAACAACAACCACGTCAACCTTTAAAATAAATGGAAAATAACTCTTGCCAGTAGGTGCTACTTTGGGATTGTACGACCAAGAAGAAACTCACTCTCTATAAGTCAGTCATCATGACCATGCTGTTGCTGTATGGCGCTGTCGAAGAGCGATGATAAGACTGCAGGAGCGTTCGAGAGGAAAATTCTCCGTAAGGTCTATGGTGCGCTTTCCAACGATGGTGAGTCAGTTGGGATGACGAGCTCTATGAGCCATACTCTGATTCTGAGGCGGATTATAATTCAATAATAATAATAATAATAATAAACTATTGTGATGTAGCCTTTTTCAAATGTACAAGTAGGTTCGATCACGCACTGATAAATGAAAGAGCTTTACGGCATTCGTGATTGAGCAACTCGTATTGAAATTTGTGTTTCGATTATAATTAATCAATATGAAAAATCAAGATTGGAACAAACACAAATTTCGATACGAGCTGTTTATTCACGAATGCCGTAATTCGGCCCCCGGTTTATCTTTAAGATCCGGCATTCAAATTTATGTCATCTTCAGTTCGCAAATACAAATTCGTTGAATGATCACGCGAATTGAAGCGCAAAACCCTGTTTATTGAGCCTTACTGAGGCCAATTATTATTTATTTGATTAAACTTAGTATAAGATGGCCCTGTTAATGACATTGATTTAACCCATAACTAAATATTGCTTATGATATAATCACAGTATTTTATAATTTTTTCCATTAACTTGTAATTGCAAATCAAATAGAGGGAAATATTTCATATAAAAACAAGTTTCAATTACAAATATCATTAAATTGTATTAAAAAAAATGTATAGAAAAACAATCAACATTGATTCATTCATGAATAAAAAGTTCAATTAAAAAACAGTGCCCTACCCGGGCCAAGCGACTAACCAAAAAAAGGTACACATACCGCCATAAATATAACGACATCATTGTTAATTTGCGAATTACTTATCTCGTATTTACGCGAAATATACATGCAGTTGCCGTCGTTGGTATTCAAGAGCAAAATAAATGCGATCAACGATGATCTTGCAAAAAAAGTCCACAACGCAACGGCAGCAAAGGCAATTTGCCATAAAATAAATTCAAAAACAAACTGGTAACAAGCGACAAAAACTGAAGCGAGCCAAGCTTCAGTGACCGAGTAATAAATTGGCGGCATGAGAGAGGAGAAGTGAACGAAAAAAAACTAAAAATAAATATTCCACAGATACCAAACCACACAACTTAGAAGCCATGAGGGAAATCCCCAGCGCATGATTAAGACAACAAATTTTAATTGATCGCTCACTTACAAGTCCAGAGTTCAGACGCTCTAATATTTTGTAAGTCGCAAGTCGTAAATTTGATCATAAACAAGGCAACTCCACCCAGCATACCTCCCTGCCTTGCACTAAACAAGGGGTTAATTTCCGCGAAACCGAACCAAGTTGAAGTATTTGTATGCGTTTCAAAGTTAATAGCTGCTTCGATTTGTTGTTGCTGCTTTTTTTTGTTTTTCTGTTCGAAAAACAATCTCAGCTTAAAGCTGTTTTGTGAACTCCCCGGCTGATACTGCGTGCTGGTGGTGGCGGTGCTGCTGCGTCAACTGCGTTTTCAATTTAGCATTTTTTTGTTCGTCATCAATGTAAGCCACAAACTTGTTGTTGTTGTTGTTTTAATATTCCATCTTAACCAATGCTGAGAAGCATCAAGCGATTTGTTTGCTCTTTTTTTTTTCACTTGCGCGCTTGCTTGTTTACCTTCGTGGTAGCAAGCATTTGGTTAAATAAGTTTTTTGTTTTTTGGTTAAACACAAATTAAAATTTTTTGACGTCATTGTCAAGCTAAGAAAAACACAAATTAACGGAATTGAAAGGAATACAAACTTGACTTGAGTAAAAAAGTAACAACAAATTAAATTTAAGTATGTTTTGTAAACAATTATTGTTGGTAACTGTATGCAAACCTTTTGTTTAACTTAATATTTACTAATTATTTTCTTGAGTATAAGTCAAATATGTTTCCAACAGTGCATCATCACTTAAAGTCATAGCCATATGTCAGACGTCTTTAGTTAGTTAAACTCAGTTACCAAGTACCCACTACCTTTGGTCTCATACAAAGTCTCAATTTTTTATTTGCCTTTGCTGATGACTGGACATATTTTTTGAAATCATTTATAAATCCAGAAATATTTTAAAAATTAGAAAGAAATTCTCTCATTTGATTGACTTTTAGGCTTGATTTCATAGTCCAACTGATACTTAGTCATGCAATTACATTTTCGTTAAAAATAACTTCAATGTTTCATGCCTTTACATTTGCTTATACTATTTGTTTATCAATGAATACACGGGCCTAAGTAAAGACGATAATTATTGAATTTGTAGTTTAAACAAACCATTAAATTGTTCAGTGAAACGCCAAAGTTATGTTGAAAATGTGATGATTCACTTTTTGGTGAAGCCTCACCAAATATTATCAATGTTGGATTTAAAATGTTATTTGTTAGAAATGTAAACATTTTAAATGTGGTGAATAAAATGACAAAGGAAATGGTCACCACAATTTAAATAGTCAACGGGTTAAAAAATGATGCATTAGAAGAAAAATATTTCGATATATCAACAGTGGCCTCTTTAGTTTAATATTTCGTTAGTTGGAACATTTTTTGGCTTGTCATTTCACTACTTTATTGCACAAATTTACAAAATGAAAGAACTAATTAATAACCGCTAAAGCGTTAACGAAACTGCTGAGAATTCAATACACCAAATTCAGGGAAAAGCGATAAGAAATGCAAATCGACTCCCATCATGTTTTCGTTCGCATTTGACAGCATGTCAAGGCTGAATTTGGTATCACTGTGCAACTTATATGACTTTTCAGAATGACACTGAGTAAGATAAGCAGATCTGCAGGAGTTTAAAAGGACCTTTCCGAACCACTTGAAACCAAACGAGGCCTCAAACATGGTGATTCACTGTAGTGCGATTTCTTTTTTGGAGAAGAACTGAATCACTGAACTGAATCACACTGGCACTATATTTTACAGAGTGTCATTCTGCTGGCGTACACTGATGATATCGACATCATTGTCAACAACATTGTCAGAGAATCATTCGTAAAACTGGATAAAGAGTCGCGCGAGTCGGTGGCAAACGAGGGCCAAGCGTAATAATTTCTGTCAACAAATAAAATGTCTTCACGTCTTGGATCACACATCACTGTTGACAACTGCAACTTTGAGGTTGTGGAAGACTTTGGCTATCGTGGAACCACACCGACAGCAATGTCAGCTTGGAGATCAAATGGTGCTGCCGGAGCTACTTTCTGATCAGCAAGGGTTTTATCGAGCGGACAATTAAAAAAAGTGCTCTAGCGAAATAAGTATGGTTCGATTGAGGTACGAGGGATAATGCTGGACTGCGACGAAGAGGGCGACCATATCTCAGATGAAAGGACCAGGTGATGGGCAACCTGACCGCACTTGGTAAAGCCATTTATCTTCAATACGCGCAAGACAGAGACCAAAAACGACAAACGGTTGTGGAGGCCATTTATGTACCTATGACGACTTTTGAATATCATAATTTTTTTTAAATTGTTTCTTAATTTGCTTGGATTTTAAGGGCTAATAAGATTCATAACAGGATTGCTAACTGCGGGTATAGTACACAGAGAGAACTGTTTGCAGGAATTGTGTATTATAGTCATAATATTGATCCATGAAATAAAAAAACATAATTTAAAATTTTTAGTCAAGATCACTGATTAGGATTTAATACTCAGCCTTGGTAATTATGACTAAAATCAATTTAATTATGATTTTTTATTAATGGATCAATATTGTGAGTAAAATACACAATTCCGATAACGAAGAGGAAGAAACAGCAGAACAACTAATATGTCACTATGTCACTGAGGGTCTAATTAGGACCCGAGGGCAGCTTACCTCGCACAGTGTGACATAGCTGACAGCTAACCCAACAATAATCGTGTAGCAAAAAGATCGTGTGAGCCTAAACCCATAACATTTTTATCATAGCACACCCAAGAATGTCTCAGCTTTTCTAAAGAAAACAAGACTCAGGGATGAGCTCTGCAAATATAGAGGCCCTAAGTTGTCGGAGTAACATGATACAGTTGCATGATACTTTCAATTTCCCTTCCTAAGAAGGCCGTTTGAGGTTACTCAACATGCAAAAGGCAAGCTAATGTCTATTGTATTATACGACCACAACACCTTTCAAAGGTTATCATTGATAATAATTTCCACACTTCTAGTAAATTCCAAATAGAGTTCAACAATCTAATTTCATTGCAATTATTCGATGCAATTCCATTCGATTCGATTCGCAAAGCAAAGCTTCCATTGCCATGGAAGCATTTACTTTAATAATAGAATATGAAAACTTTCCGCTATCTTACCAATAACAATAAGTCTCCATTTAATGCTGATAAAAATGCAATCTTTCGCTAAGGCCGCCACGCCACCACTGCCGCTATCGTGACATGATATGTAAAATATTGTAAAAAAAAATAGAGAAGAAAAATTCTATAAACAAAAAAACTTTTCCATTAACTCATTAAGTCGATGATGGTGTTGCCTCGGTGTCGCTGCTAGTGGTGGTGGTGGTGGTGGTGGTGACGTTGTCGGTCTTTAAACTAATTGTTGGTGTGAGTGTGAGTGAGCAGCACTCAGACGATTTCAAATTACAGTCTATGGGTATGCATTTCCATTTGTTGAACATTAGCGCACTGCACAAACGAATTAGTTATGCAAATTTTGGCGAGAATTACTATTTACATAGTCATTACCGGCTGGATAGCCAGTCGCTGACAGTGCCACGGATACCGATAGTGCAATTGTTGTAATTGCAGTTGCTACGACTCCATTAGCATAACTGTAGAATTCAGTAATCTTTAATTCCCTAATAAAAATAAAATCCAAAATCAAATTTAAAATTTATTAACAATGGAACGTATACGAATAAATAATTGCACACAATTGCATTTACAGCTAGCCAATAAATAAGTGTCGCGTCGCGTACTGCTAGTATTTCATTAATGAAATTGAAATTCTTAAATGTCAGCAGGTATGGACAGACTAACAGCCAATTAGCAACTTTAGGTATGCAAGTCAAGACTGCAAATGTGATGTAAGTAACTACATTGTTTTATAATAACTTGCAGTAGAGGGAAAATATGAAAAATAAAACAGCGGAAAAATTGCACTCATATTAATTGTGAACTGCATACGGTTCAATACACTCTAAAAATTTACTCAAATATCTCCATAAGTTCAGTGGACTTTACTATGACCAAAAATATTAGACTTGAACTTTGTAGTTGCGTTGTCAACAGAAAATAATCACCTCCCCTCAATAAAAAAGTTATCAAATTACTTTAGTGTATTGTTCGTACGATACTAAAAACAAAAATACTTCCATTATGCATTACTCACTCACTTTGGCATTCTATTAATCGAATTAGCCACACATTGGCCATCCACCGCAAATGCGGCCCTTTAATGACCATATTGATTTTACCAATTATGCCCTCCGAAATGACATTGTTTATTAATGGTTAATACAATGTTCACACAAAACATGCGCTTGGTCGACCATTAAATGCCATTTGACAGCTGCGTGTTGGCAAAAGATAATACTAGTATGTGTTAAATAACAAGTTTGTAAACTTGTTCCTTGCAAAGTGTTCAGAGATAAATTAACTAGAATTTTCAAGAATGTTTGATTCGTTTGTTTTATTATTCGAGCCCTGCCAAAAATTTAATTTTGCAGGAGAAGGATTTTTATTCGTTCTTGGTCTATTCTTTAAGTTAACTATGGCTTACGATAAAATGGAACTCCATATATCTTTGAAACCATTAACATTTCAGCTTTAATATTTAGCACGTGGATGCGTATTGCTTTATTTTATTAATTTCCACAACAAAAAAAGATTTCTCCTACGTTTTTTTCTGGGATAAGACGCGTTCATTTATTAAATTTAGAGAAAACATTCCATGACCTTTGAAAAACTCATTTTTTTTAATATTCTACGCCTTATGATAAGGGTACATTAGCTTTAATCGGATGTTTGTAATGCCAATAAGGATAATATATATGGAAGAGTATATATTAGGGTGGCACTTATCTTTATATAGGCTCCGGTATGCTTTCAGAGCATTCTCTCAAAATTTCAAGAAAGTTAAGTTTTAAATGTTTACAGTGTTGAGCAAATCGGTTGAAATTTTAAATGGGGGCCAAAAACCAATGTAACGTCTCCATAGTAAGAGAGGACAAAAATAGTAAACGTTGTTCAATCTTTTAGAAATTTTTGTATGAGTAATATTTTGACTAAATCAAACTAAATTCAAAATTTTTTTAATGGTTTGTCACGCCCTACTCTTCCCTCGTACAAAAACAAAAAATAAAAAAATAAAAAATTCATATAATTAAACCCACAAAGGGCAAGGCAAAGCCCACTTTTAAGATTTTTAAATTATTGATATGTACTAGACAAATATAAATCGGGGTGAAAGTTACTGAGATGTTTTTTATATTCCTAGTAAAAGATAACGAATTTCTACGACTAATTTTAGGGTTTAATCTTAAAAATTCAGCAAAACAATGAAAATTTATATATTTTGGCGAAATTTTCACAAAAAGTAACATTAATCGCGGGAAATTCTGGGAAACTGTTTTTTGTTCCTACTAGTTCTGTAAAATTTTTAGCATTTTGCTAATATAACGGCTTTTACCATATGATTAGGATGTAAATAATGACATTAGCGTTGGCATTTAGATTCGCTATTTTAATTTAAGTACTCGTATTGATTTGTCCTATAAAAAATCACAGCGATAGAACATTTGCAAATAGTGAATACAAAATTCGTTTATTTCAAAAATTGAAATTTCTCTTAATAAGGTTCAACTTTTAAAATGTGTAACATCTAAACAAATACGACTTTTTACAAATCGTTTGGCATTTGCTTAGTTGAAGAATTCTATTTCAAACTGCATTCAAAGACTTTTAACATTTAGCATTTTCATACAATGAATTTTTGTCCGCAGACATTACATTGTGCGTTGATCCTTCTAAAAACAAGAAAAAATTGTCTTAAAAAAATATATATCAATACCTGGCCTCCAGAAGAGTCAAAATTGATAGCATTTTGTTTTGTTAAACGATTAAATAAATTGTACTGAGCAGAGCGTAACTGACCAGAGCTTTCAACGCGCACACAGTACAAAAATATCACTGCCATATCATATAATAGTTTATGAATCGGACCATTTCCATATCGACGGTCAAACGTTGACACCTCGTAACAAACATTTTTTGACGTAGACAACTCAAAGAAAAAAATTCTTTTACGAGATATCAACTAATGGCCATCGATTAAATTTAAGAAAACAAAATACATTCATTAGATTTGTTCAACGGAAACAATGTTGCTGATAATATTTTAAGAGGGAAAGCTAAGATTTCAAATGTTTTTGAGCGACCTCTGTTATTTTTGCGTGCAATTAAAGGAATATTTTAAGGAAGATGAAAAGAGTTGCAGTGCTAAGTTTCAATGGTAAGGGCTCAATCAAACGCAACGTACGGTTTCTTTTCGTTTCCTGATAATGTAACTTTCCGTAAGCACATCACAAATCAAAATTGTCTTATGTGATGCAATCGCAGGTATTATTCATAAGCGCGCCAAAATAAGCCAAATACATGCATACATACATCTATAATATTCCATTTTTTTTTTGGCATTTGGTTCTATTCTTGATTCCATTTCCTTAACCATAAAGTCTGAAAGACTGTCTAACCATTTGATTTATTATCCAGCCAAAGCTGACTAAAAAATGTCATCATTCCATTTATAAGCTTTTGGAATAATTACGCAAGACTTAAATAACCAAAAAAAAAACCAAATAAATATTCATTCCCATGTCTATTCCAGTGCACCTTTTCTGACACGTTTCGATTAACTTTCAAATCAATTGCGTACTCAAAGCCTAGCCGCGTAGTCTAAAAAGTTTAACAAGAATGTCTACTAAGACTTTGTCTAGCTAAACAAAAAAATAGTCGCACCACAATTGCAAATTAATTGACCCATATTTTAATTGAAACATTCCAGCGGAGCACACGTCAATTCGTTGTGGTTTTCTTCATACGAAATTATGTGCGAATTGTATGGAAATTGTTTGGAAATGTATTCAAAATCATTGAAATAGTAAATCACAATTCAAAAATTATTATTTTCAATTTCAAAATTCATCCATCCATTGTTCTACCAAATTTTCCATTCCAAACTACAGACATTTGTTAAATAATTTTATGTGTTTGTAAACAAATAAAGGAAATCTCTCACATGGTCGGTCCTATCCCAATTGCGGCCTCATCATTGATTGACAGCGTTTTGTGTAAATACGAGAAGATATATCTAATTTTAGATTGATATACAAAGTAATTCAGTAAGACTGCCTGGAATTTTTGCAAATATTTGAAAATATTTACTATGCCTAAACACACGCCCTTGCTTTTGTATAGAGCAAGATGTCCCACTCACGGCACCAATCTGTCACGGCGAAGGAAAAGCCTAACGCAGACATTTTGATTTAGAGGCATTCGAAGGTTGGAAAGTAAAAATGGAATGTTAATTCAAAATCAAATGCTTGCCACACTGTCAATCTGACTTGTTGATATTGAAATGGTTTTATATTATATTTTCTTTTCATATTACATTTGGGGGCTATAGACAATAATCGTTGTGTCTTATCATTTGTTTGGCCAGTGTTTGGAATTGTATTTAATTGCATTTAAATGCCTTTGTTTCGTTCTTATCGAATATGAAATTTGAAATGTGTGTATTTG
Source organism: Heteromyza rotundicornis (assembly GCA_951394025.1). Lineage (NCBI taxonomy): Eukaryota > Metazoa > Arthropoda > Insecta > Diptera > Heleomyzidae > Heteromyza > Heteromyza rotundicornis. Next base: position 17,619,045 of record OX596012.1, on the reverse strand, counting down.
CATTCACACACATACACACAGACAACAAATTAAAGCCGGTAAACCGTGTTTACTGAAAGCATTATCAAGTGCAAAAATTAAATGTAGCAAATAACCTAATTACATGGCTAATGTGGCATATGTCTGTACATTTCTACAAAATAAAAGGTAATAAATTATGGAATTATTTTCAAATTGTTCTCTGAATGAAATCAAACTTCACGCTTGTGTAGTTCTGTCACTCTCACTGAACAATGTCGGTGGCTCAGAATATTTGATGGCACAAACTATTTTTAAATGTCATTCATTCAATTTTGTGTGGAAATAAATTGGAAATGGAAATTCCAAAGAACCGAACGAATGCCTCTTGCCGCTCATTCTACGGCTTGAGGACAAATATTGATTATTTCGAATGGTCTGCTGGCTGGCTGTGTAGTGTTGAAAGAGTTGAACAGTGTTGACAATTATTTAGAAATAGAAATCAAATTGAAATGCAAAAAGAGTATAAAATGAAAATAGCCTAACAATTAATATGTGAACATCTCTATGGTTTCGCATTTCACTATATGCAATAGCACTATTTTCTATTACTTCAAAATTGCATGAAATTAATATATACAAAAGCAGTGTTTATTGACCACTAAATACACGTAATTAGCTCAAGTCTTTGAGAGCGGATTTATGTGCAAAACAGAATTTGAAGCATTATTTGTGGGATCAAAAAAACTTTGATTGACGAAATTTTAAGTCAATAATTCAATAATTACGTGGTTTAGTGCACGACAACGACGTAATTATTGAACTACAGACTTAAAATTTTGGCAATCAATGTTTTTTTTATCCCACAAATTATGCCTCAAATTGTGTTTTGTCTATAAATCCGCTCTCTAGTCATAATACTAGTGTTTGTATGCAAATAATTGTATTCAAAGCTGAATTAAAAATATTTTATTCTCATGCTATGCAATTTTTTTTTAATAAAATTCGAAATTTATCAAAAAAAATTAATTAGTTTTTCAATACTTTTAATTGTGATTTCCACAAATCACAACTGCCTGTTCGATGCAGTTTTTTTCTCAGACATTCAAACGTACCAAAAACTTGATTTCGACGAAATGGCACATGGCATGATTTTGTATCAGGGTATGAATGTATTCATATCGCTTATTGCCTGTAATAAAGACACAACACAAAAAATAACAAAAAAATCACGATTTAAAGTTTTAAATTTCATATAAAATATGAATTTAAAAATACATAAAAAATTTAAGATATGAATTCTGTCATTTGGCTGCATGTAGATAAATATCTGAGGATCCTAGTGGCATTCATAACTCCTAAACCCCGAATTTTGAGTTGTGTATTTATTGCTAGGAATAAGCGATATGGAGATTTTGTTTTTTTTTATGTAATTATTAAATTTTTAAAATTAATTCACAACAAATACTTATTTTATTTTGTATTGGCTTCTTAATTTCAAATATATTGTTTTTAACTTTTAGCCAAATTGAAAAAAAAATCTTAAGATCCCATTTTGCGCCATTAATAGGTGGTTTTAGAACCTCGGACCATGTCCAAAATCCAAAATCCATTCCTGAACATTTCGAATCAAAAGCAGCAATGAAAAAAGTTGAAAAATTATTACTTTTTTGTGTCTTATATGCACCGAGAGAAAAAAAATAACAGTTTTGCTGTTAAAAACCATTCGACAGTCGAAAAACTGTTAAATTGATACCGAAAACTGTTAAAATAAAAGCGAAAGCTGATCATTGTAACAGTTTTCGCTGTCAATTTAACAGTTTTTCGACTGTCGGATGGTTTTTAACAGTTTTCTTAACAGTTTTTTCTATCGGTGTGGGAGCCCGCCCTAGTATTTGTCCGAATTGGCTGATTCTCGAACTTTTGAAGTGAAAAACATGTTCCCCAACATTCAAGTCGTTATCTCCAAAACTACGAAAGCTATCGTGCGGACAGGCGGAGGGTCAGACAGACAGACAGACGGGCAGACGGACAGATGCACAGGCGGACAGACGGACACCGCTTAATCGACTCAGGAGGTGATGCTGATCAAGAATATATATACTTTTCCATACCGGACACGCCTCCTTAGGGGCGTTACAAACGTTGTGTCAAAATTGTCAAAAAATTAATTTTAATTAAAAATTTGTTTCAAATTAAAAAGTAAAAAAAAATAGAGAAAGTGTTATTGTAAATATAAATAGTTTTTTTTGGAAAAATAATTTAAAAATTGCATTATTTGTTTTTATTATAATTGACTGAATATTTTTTTAAAACCATTTAAAATTTAAATTGGAAAAACCCACAGCGTTTACATTTTATCTCACTTTAAAAACATTTCTTTTAATTGTAGACCAAGACAGATGACACTAAATACTCATACATGTAATTCTTTGAAATTGCCAAGCTACAGAAAAGTGCAACGTTCTACAACAACTTGATACGAGCTTGTATTTAAAAATTCACTTCAAAACCCGACGCATTTCAAAGAAATGAAAACTTTCTAAATACTTTTTTTTCGCTCGAAGGAAACATAAAAGCACTTTTCAATTAGAAATTCTTTTTATATGGATTTGGCATTCACAAAGTCTTCCACCAAAAAAACAACATTAAAAGCCATTAAGTACATACTACATGTGACATGTGCGCTCATGAGACACTCATTTTCAAAGCAACACACACTGGCACACAGTGTGCAAGTACAAATATTTTATATACAAAAAAGACGTCTGTATGAATATGATATGAAAAAACAAAAAAGAACTGCGCTCTTGTAATAAAATCAACGCCAAGTAGTATAAGAAATATCAGAAATATCATTAAAATATACATAAAAAATTGTATATACAAATGCACATAGTATAGATGCGTTAAAAATAACATCAATACAAAAAAGTCTTAAAGCGACAAGAGAAAAAAAACTGAAAATACATGGAAAAAAATTATAAAATTCTGAAGGTCGCCTAGTGGTATAAATCTGAAATGTCTGCTGGACTGAATATGGCATGAGCGAGTCAACGAGTACTGGTGGCTTGTCTGTCTGTCTGACTGACTGTATATGTGCGTTTCTGTCGGAGAGTTTCTTACCGCTGTTGCACCAAACGAAATTCAACTTGTTGGTTTTACCACAACACGTCAGTTGGTAACTTGGTTAACTTTGCCGAACTGAGAGTGCGGTTGCTTGAATTTATGGCCTGGCCTTACTGCTTGCGACTTTTCAGAGAGCTTTACATTAAATGCACGCCAAAATGAAGACAATTTACAATTTTTAGTGCAATTTAATGATAATGACTCAATGGTTTCTTTCATGTTACTTTTCTTGTGTGGCACACTATCGAAAAGTTATCAGTTGTTAGTATTTTTTGGACTTTCGCGTCTTTGTTCGGTGAATTTGTCGATATCATCATGTTTCCCTCATTGCACTATTATTGCCTGTACTGATAACTAGAATGCAATGCAATTGATTTGTTTAATTGCCTTGCTTCAATTGCAATTGAATCAAATTACTTAAGTGCCTCGAGCAAGTGTGCTATAAAAAATGGGGAGGTCAATACACTCTAGTAGAAATCCGGTGTCAAGTTTTTTAAAAGCAACATTTGCTTTCTTCTAGTGTCATTGCATTGCTAATAGCATGCTAATTGCTAATTGCAGGGCAAGATCATTTTGTCCGGAAGACTTTCTAAAAGGTTCAGGTTGGTGTTGCAATACTATCCGCAAGCCCTGAACTCTGGGGTAATAAAATTTTGTATAAAATTTGCATAAAAATAAGATTAATTAAAAGGCATTTTCCTTGCTTAGAGACGTAAGTAAAAAGTAATTTAATTTTATAATTTATTGCTAAATTACATTAATAACAGCTGAACTGAGTTGAACTCGGATGTTCATAGCAAGTACACAGAGAGAACTATTCCCAGGAGTTTTGAGTTATACTTAACGCAGTGCGTGTTCTGTTTTCCGCAGTATTATACTATTATTTTACACCAAAAACTGCATAGGGCTTTGACTCCAAATTTCAGGCGTAAAATATTTGTCATATTACCAACACAAATCGATGTGGAGTGGGGTTAGATAAGTGAGAAAACTAGCCCTGGCTACCAATAATAAAATTAGAATTGGCTGTCAAAATTAGTTGATATTAATTTTATAGTCGACTCGTTTTTGTGTAGTACTTGCGCTGAAAGTTTTTTGTAGTATAAAATGCCGAAATACAAAATAATGTGGCATGGCATATTAACTATGACAAACGATATTAAAAATTTCCAAAACCGCCAGGAAAGTGTAAAGTATCCTGGTGCTAATTTGAAAATATTAAAAATTACCCATAATTACTCCCTATAGGCTATAGGGAAAGAAATGATTGTTGAAATTAGAGGAACAAATTATGCAAAAATTAATCACGATATTGATCCATTAGTAAGTTCTTAGTTATAAATGGTGTTATAAGGGCAAATCGAAACTAAGTGAATGGATGATCCAATGGAATAAATTAGGCAAACAAAAATCATGAATTATGATTAATATTTATAACTTTATGATTAGTAAATAAATTAAATTATTTAACCGAAATCATAATTCATGAATTATTTGGTATTGTGATCAGTACTCACAATTTGACTCCCTATTTCCAATCAAATGAATAAAAATTTATATTTATTTTTTTGTTTGCACATTTTTTATTTATTTAAATATTTTTTTTTTTTGACAAAATTAGTTTTTGGTGATTTGAACCGTCGTTCTCTAGAGTATGCGATAAATGTTTATTTTTATTGAACATATTTTCATTGCAAACAATTTGTCACTAACGATGAACTTAGTAACTCATAATTCATGTGAACACATTCAGTTTTATGACTATGTTACTCATAAATTATCCATTAAGATTAGTCAAATAAATCAAACCTTAATAATAAAATTCGTAATAAATGTACAATCCTTATGCATAATTTTAATACGATATTGCAGAATTTGTGACTGTAAAACCATAAATTTATGTGCTCGTTAGTTATCAATATATATGAAAGAGACGTGTCGGGTCGGGCCCAGCTAGTAATTTATAAATCATGCGGAAATGTTTCTTTATCTCACGAAATATAAGATTTTGTTGTACTTTTCTTTCAACTTTTATTATTTGGGCTATTCTCACATGTATTTCAACCACTTTCAAATATGTATATTCTTTACCAGGTTTACGAGATTTTCAAATTCGGTAAGACCTATTTACAATTTGAAAAAATTGGGATTTTTTTTATTTTAAATATTTCTGTATCGAAATTTTGTTTCCTAAATATTTAATATAATATAATATTTTATTTTCTTTGCAACTTACATTTTCACAAATTTGATTTTCTTAACCTTTTCCCATCTTTTTTCAATGATTGTAACCTGTATTTTCTTAGCCAATCCAATGACTTTTGCAATATCATTAGAACCACTTTGCTACTAATATGCAACCAAGTTTTTGTTTTGCTATTCTCTAAATGAATGTGAAAATGTTTTTTGTTCTTGGGATGCTGCTAAACTGATTTTTCTTATCTCTGTGTTCTTCTCAAACATTCTATGTGTTTTTTTTTAATATATTTTTTTGGTGCTTTAATTTTGCACATCACCCCACTGATTTATGTGTTTTGCTTTTATGACGACGATCATAAAATTTTGTGGGGAATATGCTGTTGCCATCAAACGTGGTGAGCGCGCGTTGGTAATTAAAGTGTGCCAGATTTTTAATACAATATCAAATGAGAAATGATGATGATGACTATGACTATGTCAAGGAGAGAAAGGTAAAAGTTTAATGTTTTCTGCTTTAAAGTACTATTAAATTTTAAATCTAAAAATTTTCTTAGAATTTAACCATAAGCGTAATTAATTAGCCCTTAGGCCCGAGCGGTATCGTATTCACTTAATTGTCACATTTCCAGGTAATGTGCACTGCTGTCAGAAATGTCAATAACACTAAAAATCGCCAGATACTTTGTCAATTCAACTCATGTTTACATGTCATTTGGGTTAATTTTTCTTTATTGTTATTACCACGAAATTGTGCCGAAAATATTTACAAAAGCCATGACATGAATGGGCGTATGTGTCATTACACTTGACACTTGCCAACAGCAAATCTGATATGCCGCATGTACTATGGACTAATTGTTGAATATTGAATGATTTTTCCAGGGAAATTAAATTGTATTCATCATATGTTATTACAGGTAAAAGCTAATGATAATTGAATTAAAAATTTCATGGTTAATTTGCAATTGGATATCATGCAAAAATATCACAAGTAATAAAAAAATGTAAATGACAGAAACGCGAACACGAATGAATAGCATTTACAAAACAAAACCATTTGCAACAACAACAAAAATTGTATTTCCTAAAAAATAATAGCCAAACAAAATTTTACACCGCAACTAACTTTGATGACATCTTTGACTTTGGTTTGTATTTAACTGTCACTCAGTGTGACACTTCTCTAATCATGATTGCGATGGCAGTAATGCCCAAAACCACATTGCCATGAATGAAAATGTAGAAAATTGATATGACATGAAACACTACGGCAAACAGAACATGACTGAATACCGCTACTTTTCGGCGATGGTAATTGCTAAAATTAACTTTGAGTTAATCAAATGTACGAAGTTGTCAGAAGACGTCAAAAGGTCTGGACTTGTTAGACTTATTGGAATAGAGAGGATTGGTGAAAGTATATAATAGACAAGAAGAAAATGTATGCCAGCAAACAACCACACAACCGCAAGTTGGCATAGAAGCCAAAAAGTTCAGCTAAACAGAAAACCACAAAAAAATTAATACAAAAAAAAAAGAAATAATAAATAACATACAAAAGAATAAGAAAATCATGAATGAACGTCCAAATTAAAGAACCCACTAAACAGTAATAATAACAGCGTGAAGAAAAAAAAGGAAAAGAAAAGAAAAGAAACACTCACATATCTATAAATACATACTAATCTATATATACACAATCTTCAAGTAAATACTGCACAGAAGACGAGAAATATGACTTCAAAGAACATTACTCTTCGCCGTTCACAGCGAAAGTATTAGTGGGCCACACATCAAAAAATGGCTCAAAAATGATTTGCTAATTTGAGTCAAGGGAGACAGCACACAGTGACAACACAGCTCATAAACCATACCAGAAAGCTGCGGTGTTTTTCCTTTGCCACACAGCGTATAGAAAGTGAGTGAATGTGCGGACAATTTGGCTTTGTTAATTATAATCATAGAGTGGGTGGGTGGGTAACAGCAGCAGTCCAATTTCATACTTGATCTTTGGCATGAGTTAATCTCATTGAAATACAAAGACGCAAAGTAAAACAGATTATTTGTTGAGTTAAACCAAAAAAAAAAAACGACAGTGTTTCTATAATTTTCCAATATTTATACCCCCACACTCACTGTGGCAGGGTATACTAACTTTGTCACAACGTTTGTAACGCCCATAAGGAGGCGTGTCCGGTATGGAAAAGTATATATATTCTTGATCAGTATCACCTCCTGAGTCGATTTAGCGATGTCCGTCTGTCTGTCCGTCCGTCTGTCCGTCTGTCCGTCTGTCCGTCTGTCCGTCTGTCCGTCTGTCCGTCTGTCCGTCCGCACGATAGCGGTCGCAGTTTTGGAGATATCGACTTGAAACTTTTTTTACATGTTTTTCTCGTGAATACTGAGATCAAGTTCGAGAATCAGAGAAATCGGACAAAAACTGGGCGTGGCTCCCATACACCGAAAAAAAAGGTAAAAATTTTTCAAGTCTTTTTTATTGTTGTATTCGATTGGAAATGTTTAGAAACGTATTTTTGACATGGTCCGAGGTTCCGAAGCCACATATATAAGGGTCTAAATGGGGTCTTGAGACCAATTTTTTTTTTGTTGGATTTAATTGGAAATTTTTAGAAATGGATTTTGGACATGGTCAGGGCTCCAAAACCACCTATAATTGGCTCAAAATAGGGTCTTGAGACCACATTTTTTTATGATCGAGGTACTTCTTCCTACTGTGTGGGGGTATTTCAACTTCGGTATAGCCGAAGATAGTCCACTCTCTAGTTTTCGATAATTTCCATTCTCAATTTGTTTCAGATCCACTTAAAATTTGTATTCCAATTCCATTTCGATAATTTTTCTATATTTTATCGATAGTTCTACGATATTTTTTTATTACTTCCATTTATAATTCCTATTCATTCGCGATCCATTTAAAAATTTAGTTCCAATTCCATTTCGATAACTATACTGCATTTATCGATAATTAATCGGTTTTTTTTGATAGTTTATCGATATTTTTTCTATAATTTATGGAAAATTGTTTGGTATTTTTAAACAAATTTTTCGAAAATTTATCTAAAAGTTTTCGTAAATTTATCGATATTTTATCGACAATTTAGTTAGTTTTTCGATATATTATCTATCGAATTATCGTTATTTTTTTGATATATTATCTATCGAATTATCGATATTTTTTCAATATTTGTCATTCCCGATTCATTTAAAAAATTTGCTCCAATTCCATTTCGTTCCAGTTCTATTCCAATTTCGTTCCCGACATCATTTCCAAAACAAGGAAAAACTCTGACCAAATCGGTACAGCATTTCTGTCAAGATAAACGCAAATAACAACATTTGGCTGTAATTTTTGAATGGGAGTTAGGCATGGTTCTTATCCGATGTTGCTCATTTGCAATTCAAATGTCCAAATAGTAGCAAAATAATAGGAATGCCAAAATTTGGAGTCAATAACTACGGCAGTTATCGTGCGAAACGTTTGGCAGACATAAAGACATAGGAAATATTTCTGCTCAATAATATATATAATTTTCCTTACCGCACACGCCTCCTAATGGGCGTTACAAACGTTGTGACAACACCAATATACCCTTTGTGCAGTGTATAAATATATAATTTTCAAATGAAATATTGATGGATCTCATCGTGAGACAAATGACGTTCGCAACATTTAATGCTACTTAGATTTATGGTCGAACATTAGGATTTATGGCACAAAAACGTTCAAGAAAATAAACAAAAAATTTTGGCCAATTGAATGAAAAATAGAAAAGAGCTCACAACATGGCTGACATATGGAGCCAGAAAACCACAGTGGCGATAATATAGTACCTACTAAAGTACAAGTGGCATGTTTATTTGTCTTTGCGTGCAATTCTTTATGGTTTTGCCAGAACAAACAACATTTGTGGCTTAAATCTAAGTTTATTTACAGTTTGAAAAATAAATTTTTGTTTTGTGTCACCACACCACTTACATAAAACTTAAGTAGGGTTCAAAAGGAACTTCATCATTTCTATTATATGTGAGATTTTTCAATGTCTGACTGTTGGAATTTAGTATGGGTCGGGGAAATATTTGTGGGAAAAAGTGTGTGTGTGTGTGCATGTCTACATTCTATGCATAAACCACAAAACTCAATATCCTTTTAGGAATTTTTTATTTCATTTTAATATGTGTCAAAAGCAAATATTATCCTTTTTTTTTGTTATTTTTTTTCTATTTTTCCTTTATCCTCTCACTTTCCATGTTGACTGTGCTAAGTGATTTAGGTTTAACATTTTTCCATAGTACTGATGGCAGCTTGGATGCCTGAAATGGAATGCTTGAAATATTTGTTACATCTGAGGGTCAAGTTCAGAAAGGTATGGGCTTGGTGTTTCACCTCTACTCATGCTCTGCCGCGTGAGCAGTGTATGAAACAGTGTACACATTTGATTGTTTAGGCATCTCTTTATATTAATTTCTATAGACATTTTGATTTTCTGTTATCATTCGCATGATGATGATGACAAACATTATGCTTCTGACAGGCATCACTTTTAGTTTTGCCGCTGTACAAAGTATTGCCCTACATTCGAAATGACAGCAAAAGTTACTTTGACATTCAGCATTTCATCGCCTTTTAATTGTATGGAAGCCATGGCATTCACACAAAAGTTTTGTTAAACAAAAACTCTCTTGGGTTTTTCTCTTCTTCTTCTACTAAATTTGTGTGTGTGCTGTTGTGTCAACAGCGTTGATTTGCAGCTAAGAATTTCGCAACATTCAGAAATAGACAGCAAGCAAATGCTGAACGTGTGCGGATGGCTGCTGTGTGGTATTGTACGAGATACGAGATTAGTTTTTATGATTTCATGAAGCAGGCAGCCAAGTCAGACACATTGATTTAATTTACATTTGTTGATTGTCATCATCATCATCATGAACATTGTGTGGAAAATTTGACAGCAACTTGCGATTTTCAGGGAAATGAAAATGCTCAGAGTTGAGAGTTGATAGAAATTAGAGATAAATGCATATGTAAGATGTTGGCAAACTACATAATAGGAAAAATAGAAAATAAGAGACAATAAAATAAAATAAAATACAATAAAAATGGAAATGTCATAAAAAAACTTTATTTGTAGTTTGGCGTCTAATTTTAGTATCAAAAAATACAATGCAAAATAGGCACTTTTCATCACTCCCAAATTAGCTTCGTTGTAGGCAATTCACTTAATTGTACTCAAGAATTTATTGATGAACTTTTATGTCTTGGATTTTTTATAACCAATTTCTTAACATTCCTTTGGCAGATATTTAATCTCTTAGCCAGTTTTCCGTTTTCTTACAACCAAAACTAAATACATTAAGTATATTATTTGCTGTATCGTGTCAAATGTCATTTAATACTTTTTTCTAGCAACGTCTTTCTTTTTGTATTGGTAGTGTCAAAAAGTTTTGTCAATAAATACTTACTATAAATAGCGAAAATGTAAATATATATATTCCTGACTCTATTTGCATTTAGTTTTATTTGTAGAATTTCCTAGTAACTTACTTTATTTTATTGCCTTTGTTAGTTTGTAGGAAAAAAATGTATAATGAAATGCAAATTGCTATCTGCTTTTCAAGGTAACTTCTGAGTTCTTAGTAGTTAAACTAGTCTGAAATTAGTTAAAAAACTAGAGAGTGGACTATCTTCGGCTATACCGAAGTTGAAATACCCCCACACAGTAGGAAGAAGTACCTCGAACATATAAAAATGTGGTCTCAAGACCCTATTTTGAGCCAGTTATAGGTGATTTTGGAGCCCGGACCATGTCCAAAATCCATTTCTAAAAATTTCCAATTAAATCCCCAAAAAAAAAAAATTTGGTCTCAAGACCCCATTTAGACCCTTATATATGTGGCTTCGGAACCTCGGACCATGTCAAAAATACGTTTCTAAACATTTTCAATCGAATACAACAATAAAAAATGTTTACCTTTTTTTTCGGTGTATGGGAGCCACGCCCAGTTTTTGTCCGATTTGGCTGATTCTCGAACTTGATCTCAGTATTCACGAGAAAAACATGTACCCAAAGTTTCAAGTCGATATCTCCAAAACTGCGACCGCTATCGTGCGGACGGACAGACGGACAGACGGACAGACAGACGGACATCGCGAAATCGACTCAGGAGGTGATACTGATCAAGAATATATATACTTTTCCATACCGGACACGCCTCCTTATGGGCGTTACAAACGTTGTGACAAAGTGAGTATACCCTGCCACAGTGAGTGTGGGGGTATAATAAATAGAAATGGAAAAATACACTAAAGTTTTGTTTTTTCAAATATGTATTAAATGTTAATATTTAGTCGATTACCTGCACTTTTGAAACAAAAATTATATTTGGCACTTGATTTATCCATAAAAAATTTGTATCCAATAAATTTGACAAAATTTTATTCGATATCAAAAAATAAAATTTGGTTCAGAAAATCAATCTTATTAACTCCAAACTCTAATGTAAGTCATTAAATCAGTGGTCGACATTCCATAGCCTCGCGATGCCTGTCACGTTAGGCAATACGCACGCATGCGAAAGCTGTTTGATCAAAGCATGCTTTAACTGCAGTCAGACTCATCTTGACCGCACACAAGCACATAATATTTTGAGTTCGGTTTTGCCTAGCACTGCATTGAATGAAAGCTAGCTGACTTCTGCATTTCATAAAAGCGATCATGGAGCAGTTTCAGGGTGGGTAGAATATGTGATTTTTCCCAATGACATGTAATTCTAAAAGCACCTCAGCGCTCACTGCTGACAGGAAATTGCTTTCATCTGCTTTTTGAAGCGCTCCTTTTCCCGCTGGGCTTGGCCTCTATAATGATTGCTTGTATTTATGCATATTTAAATGGAATTTCACGAAATAATAATGGAATTCACAAGGTCTTATATAGTCGTATGTCGTATATAATCGCATTTGTATAAAAATAGAACGGTTGTGAACGCACCCATTACAGAAAAAACTCAAGTACTGTCATTTAAGAGAGAGAGAAAACCATTTATATTGCAAATGTTTAACGTAACCTAAATCCGTTCGCCACGGGATGCGTGCCATAATTTGCGGAGCTAGTAATACAACAGAAATTGGGAATCGCCAGAAATTGTGCGATTCACGTGTGCTTTGATTCAAAATTTTCAATAAGTCGCTCACGTTAAATGCATTCCAAATGCTCTGGCATCGGCATCCGTGTGTCCGTTGGTGGAAGTGGTCGTCTGGCCAAAGTTGACGGTCAGAAGAGTTTTGGTGGTACCCACGATCTTTGTTGCAATGTTATCGGGAAGTCGGGAAGTGTTGAGAGTTTCTGAGATTTCTCAAAACAAATACGGAATCGTTGATCTCTACCCTGCTGATTACAGCTACATTCAGAGTTTTTGCACACCACTACCCTTGATATTGGTGTAGTTTTTGATTGTAAACTCATTTTCAACAAACATATCACTACTGTTTGCGGAAAATCATCTTCCCAAGTACTACAAAAGCGATTCATGTGTGCACTTGACTTCCTCAAAACCGTTGCAGAGCTTTCATCGATCAAAGCTTTTTTGCCCGCGAGCATAGGCCTGGTCAGCACTATTCTCTATACATGACCAAGGGAGGTAACACTTGCTTAATACTGTCCATAAAGCGCATACTATGAATAAAAACGTTTTTATTTTATAGGCACTTACAATCTAATATATTTTTCTGTTGGTAATTGTTACTCTTTCTGTATCATAATGCCCAAAGTCTGCTACAGATTACATTTCAGGACATTTTGGGTTTTTATTTAAAAAAAAAGCTCAAAAAGTGCTTTACATCGTAGCGGTCGTTGTTCGACCTGATGGGTATTACTTTTAATACAAATCTTAGAAGCCTCAGAATTTCTGCCAATCTGTACTATGTAATAATTGTGGCTCCCAGTACAATAGTGATTTAAGTCCATATTTAATTACTCAAGCTTCAATTTTATTTCATTACACACTTTCCCTGCTTCTTTAATTTTCTTATTGCTACAATCTGTATTTTTTTTTTGTTCCGGTTTTATTTTCATTCTATATCCGACAAAACTAAATAAATTTTAACTTTAATTCAATTTTAAATTTCATTGAAAATAAAAGTGTTCAATTGATAGCTACACAGCTAATTGTTGGCCACATTCCAAAATATTTCACTGAGTTCACTGCACGTTGAACTATCAGCAAACGTATTGCCCTAAACCTTGCCACATTCCGAGAATCACAAAATTATGCCAAAAACAGAAAGCAAAACTGCTGAAACTGCATTTAATTCCTTATTGATAAAAAAAATATTAAATTGTGTTTATCATATTTCCAACTTGAGCGCCATTTAACACATACGGCATATCATATTCGGAGTTTACATATAAGTACAAGTACGCGCTCATACAACAACAGCAACAAAAGACTGTCACAAATTTCAGAAGCCACTTCGGAAAATGCAAATATGGCAAATATCGCGTTTTACTGTAACATCTTTAAACACATGCCAAAGCCGTAAAAGCCTCAAGACGCCTGCTTGAATAATTACAGGGGATTTTTGTGTTGCTGTCAAATTGAGAAATTGAGTCGAAATTTCTTTAGCTAATGAAATTTGTATGCAAAATTTGTTGCGAAAAAAATGTTGGAAACAGTTTACATTTAACAACATGGCATATTTTTAGAATATATTCCCGACAGTCACACTTTGCTACCATAAATTAGAAACTGTTTAGCTTGTCGAATGGGTCAATAAGTCTTCCAGAATTTATGACTTCATGTCAATAAAATTGTTTCGTGTGTGTGTGCGTAAATGGAATAATGCATGTGTGCCTTGAGCTTATAAAGTATTAAAGTAGATTAGATGGCACACATTTCTATACATACTACATATATAAGTACATGTGCGTATAAATACAATATAGCTGAAATTGTGTTTATTTGTATGCGGAGAGATTGCAATTTCGGCACTTCTTCTTTATGAGTTTGAATGAAGATTGACAGGCTAATTTATTTACTTGCGAACTTGGGGATTTATTAGCAATACATGAGAACGTAAAGTGACTGGACTGTGTTACGCGTGTTGAGCGAATATTTCTTAGAAGTCAATTATGTGACATTTACACGGAAATTGATGGAATTGAATGCTTTGGAAATATTAAATAATAAAATTATTTAAAAATGTATAATTCACGTAAAACATACAAAAATAAACCAAAAATTAAGATTCCATCTAAAAAAAAAACTTATTTTCAATTAAAATCTGTTACCATTTCATTTTTATTTTTAAGAAGATTTTCCATTAAAAAATGTGGCATCACCAGCTTTCCTTTAATCCTTGAAAAAGTCCACACACAACTGACGACTGGCCTGGGATGCAAGTAATTGGCGGCGCTTTCGTTTGACATTGAATTCAATTTAAATCGATTTGCAGTAGCGCCAAAAAGGAATGCGATAAATAAAAATCGTCGGACGATTTTTGCACTAATTAAGGGGAATTAAAGAAGACAGAACGAAAATTAAAGTGAAGAAAAAAGTAAAAGGTTAATGTTTTGCTCAGACAAATCAACTTTTGGACTTTAAGTAGACGAAATTTAATATTTTAATGAATGAATGAATGAAAATTAAATGAATCAATCAAAATGCTGTAGGTACCTTGAAAAAGCTATTTTACAGGCCAGACAAAAAATATTGATAGAAATTGAAAAAAATATATTTAAATATTAAACAAAAATAAAAAAAAAATTACAAAAAAAGTTTTGTTTCTGTGGTCTAAAAATTCAATTTTCACATAAAAACTACAAAAATGGAAAATAAATATTTTACTAGTGCCATCCTGGAGAAATGTGTTTAAATCCCACTGTTGACACATGTCAAGGCAAAAGTTGACTCTTTTTTTAAAAAAATTCTATCAGATATACACTGAGGGAAAAATATGAAATATAATGAAAATGTATTGATACACTGAGGGAAAAAAATCCAGAACTGCATAATCAAAACTGCACAGTTGTAAAATAGAACGTGAAACAGTGTCAATATTAGAAAGTTGATTTTTTTATGTAGGAATGAATTTTTTTTTAGATATAATCCCAATTCTACAGGATGAATTGTATGAAATTGTATAAGAAAAATCAAAGACAAGTTCCAAAATCGGATTTGTATGAAAATCTATTGATCGAATTGGCCAAATTATTTAAGAATTTTTTTGTAGAGAATTTTAAATGGAACCAAACTGCATAATTAATAAAAAAAAAATAATATATTTTTCGATAAAATTTGATTTCATAAAAAGTTGAGGAACAAAAACGTAGTCGTTTCAAATCAGTCACAAAACATTACAATTTCAGTCGTGAAGCAACAACATTTCAGTTTCAATTCAATGTGGCGTTTCAATTCATCAATGGACAGTTTCAAAAAAAGTGAAACGTTTTGTTGTCAAAATCAGAACATTCAGTGTTGGCTGGAAATTGACAACGTTTGATTTTTTTCTCAGTGTAGTGATGTTGCTTTTTTTTTAAAAACAGTTTTTAAATTGTTTCTCTCAGTGTAGATACAAATATTTTTTTTTCAAAGAATTAAATTAATGTCCAATCTATCTAGAAATATTGCTTAATTGGTTACAGATATTTTCGACCCCGACCCCTCCACAGCCAGAACCATGAATATTACCTTGAAAAATTTTTAAAACAAACGTTTTTAATAAAAATTGGTTGGTTTTATTAGCTTTAATCTTTATATAATAAAATAAAAAAATTCTATTCCTAGAGCAAAAAAAAAAACATGCATTTCAATTCTCCAACCACCTTTGAGCTAATGCATCACTGGGCGGAAATGATACCAATTGTGCAATCGATTCTACTATGCTCTTTCATTTGAATGGCATATCGATATCATCTTATGTCGAGATAAGTAAAAACCAACAATTTTGAGGTCATACTTTTGCATTTAGGTACGATTCTATCTTATCAGTGTACTCCTATTGGTAGTAGTTGCGTTGTTTTTAATTTTTCACATCTTAAGTCTCTAAAAGCTTGTAATGCATTAAATTATTTACCTACAATTAATTTAAAAATTTTTATGTAAGATGAACATCAAAAGACATAGTAAACTCGGTAGTCAATTCGTTAAAGTTTTTAAAATTTCCATTTTTCAGATTTTTTGCTTTCGTTAATTTGATTTAGAGCCACCCGTCGGCCGGTCCTGGTTTCTTTTTGGGGACAAACCCCATTTGTTCGCAGAGATCATCCAAAAACTATCTATGTCCCCCCGTAATACCATACCAAATTAAATTTTTTTAAAAATCGTCGTACTTTTCACGGAGCTCATAATAAAAATTAGGGATGTGACGGAGCATCCGCATGACATCCGCATCATAGTCTCAAACATCTCCTCTTCAACACCCGCACCCGCAATCCGCACATCCGCATACATTGGGAAGCGGATGTAGAAGAAGAGAATTTTTTGCATTTGTCTTGCGGATAAAAATTTAAAGGTTAAGATTCCCTTTCTCGGTTATGTACCACTGAGTGAATAAAATGGCACAGGAAATAGAATATAACAAATTTTCTCCAAATTAGAATTTTTAAATTATTTAAAGATCAAAAACATTCTTCTGGATACTTCGAGATTATTATTTTTCTCTTTAATGTGATTTTTACAAATTGTGCATTTGATATTTCTACTAATAATAGTTTTACCCAAGTTTTATCTCAAAACTAATATCTAATCTCACACGTGCTGAGCTACAATTGTGTTTATCAAACTATTCCAATGCTAACCTTGAACCCTAGCCTAGTTTAGTTCTCAGGGTCCATTAAATTCCCCCCAAAAAAAGAGATCACAAAGTCATAACAATGCCTTGGTAACACAAATATTTTGTATATATTATTTATATTTGTTATATGAATTTATTACAATCACGTTAAACATGCTTAAAATCATAAGAAAGAAGAAAAAAAAACTAATTCGCACCTTAATGTCAAATCAAATACATTTAAAGTCTCAAAAATAGAAGAGTTGCGGCCATTTTGTTAAAATGATTTTACAAGCCGATAACCGTCGACGTCGTTTAGCGTCAACTGAAATTAATGCCATTTTGCACGCAAAAACTTTTACATTTTACGACTTGGACGAAACAGAACACAAATCAGTGTGAACGGGTACAACAACAACGAAGCAAACCAAACCAAATAAATTCAAAAATTGTCCATAATTATCAAGAGCTATTTTTGCGATAAAAGCTGACAGACAGACATGAGGTGCTAATGTTTTAATGGACTTTAAAAGAGATTCATCAAATATGAAACAGAAATTTCAATATTTGGCTTCGATTTCGCATGTTAATGGTTGGCCCGAAAGGTGTGAAGAAGATTAAATTTTTTTTTCTGTTAAATTAAAATAAAATTGGTGCAAATTTGTAAGGCAACAAAAAAATAGTCTCTAGGTATTTAGTGACGCGTGGCCAAGTGATCGAAAGAAGAGATCAGATGACGTAGGAAATAAAATAAAAGAAGTGTGCCTCATGTGATCAACGTTTGCCCCAGCAATTATGAGTTGCAGCTTCTGAAGTTATTCGAAGAAATGGCGCATTTCGTAAAAATAAACTCCGCTCAAAAGTATATTAAAAACGAAAATGATCCACTTTTTCCACAAATAACAAGTTTGCCAAGTAAACAGAAATGACGGGAGAATATTGAATTACCACACTCGAAGGATGATGATGATGATGATGATGCCACGCATTGCACAGCACGTCTTATATTCCAGATTAAAATCAACTAAGGCCAGTCACCACCACTCTCGTAAGTGGAAGAGTGACGCGCCGTCAACTGCATATGGCAGTGTGTGATGTCACGTCTCATAGCTCATATCCCTAAATAGGTTTCGGTGTGGTGATGTGGGATGCACGGGTGTTGAGGCTGACACTGCATTTCTTTCGTGTGCAACTTCTTTTGGCTTTCTATTTGCTTACTTTTATGCAAACTTTGCCCCAACAACATCAATTTGAGGTGAGTACGTACGCCTTTGAACCATTTTTATAAAATTATTTTTTTTATTTTTTTTTATTTTATTTTCTTGCTACCAAATTGACTTTGTGGTTTGTGGTTTCAGTGGTTCAATTCTCTTTGAGCGTTAGTGATTTTCTTGTTCATTAAATTTAAAGATTTGAGCACACGCCTTTGTGGCGAGGCGTGTCTGTTACAGTTTTTAGAATTTTTTTCAATTTCTTATGCTTCACAAGGATGCTGCTGACTACCGACTGTCTTCATTTCAACGTGATGAAATTCAATACAAGTTTCGACGAGCATCAAAGAATAGAGCGTGCAACTTTTTTTTCCTTTTCTATACAATTTATTTTTTCAATGCAAGTGTCTCTTCTTGGATTTTTTTTCCCACAAGCCACTTGCTCTTGGTGAACTTTATGAAATAATATGAAATTCGTTTGCTCTTATTCGGGCTCTGGTATGTGGGTTAATGTCCTGCCACCGTCGTTCCATTGGTTTTAAGCCATCAAAACTGGGTCAGTGGAGCAGTTCATTTGAGTTGGGTTTGAGTTTATTTGTCTTTTGTGGTTTGTATGCAAAAAGGAAATAAATACAAAAAGGACAAGCTGCCAATTCTTTATGAAAAATGTAGCAAAACAACATTTTGTTTAGAAAATATTTTGTGGTCAAAGTGTGGATGGCATGAAAAATTATTATTTTTTTTATGGCTCCAGAGGATTAGAGCACCGAAGGGTTTCGATTATGTGTGACATGAAATTGAAAAATAAATAAAGAAAGAAAGTGTTTGCGGAAATTCTGACCGCCAACATTAGTGCTGAGGATGACAGCACTCGTGCACTCACTTTTCTCCAATAACATTTCCTATGAATCACTACTGTGGACTCTGCGCCACTCTCTTGGTGCTGTGCAAAAAGATTGTTGGGTAGAAAAATCAGGCTGACAGCTGCCAGCTGATTCTAATCGTTTCGCTAATATCACGTTCCCACAACCGCATCATCTGGACTTGTCACTTTTCCGGCATATTCAAGTGACACATTAAAGAAAAAACAACTGAGTAAGTTTCAGTTGGCCAAAGAGAACTTATATATAACCTACACCTAGTACGCCATATTGAATACGCTAACGTGAATTTTTTAAATATCGACATTAAATTCCAAATCAGCGACCCCCAAATACCACATATTAAAAGTTTAGAACAATAGGTTACATATTTTACAAAACACGATTTTCACTTGAATGGAGGGAGGCGTGGTAGTTGACCGGTTCCGCCCATTTGCAATACAAACTCCTTCCGCGTAGCTTACTTCTAGTTGATTCTGTGTTGAACAATAAGGAGGACGGGCGGACAAACAGACGGATAGGGTCAAATCAACTCAAGAGGTGATGCTGAAATGTGAATATGCCCATTAGTAGTAGTTCTTATTTTTGGAAATTGAACGAGAACAAATTTGGTTTTTTAGAACCTTTAAAAAAAAAAAAAAATAAAATTAAAAATAAAAATAGGCAAGAAAAAAAAAACAAAATTGTTGACTGTCCCCGCTTGTCCCCCTAAAAGGGCAATATGTCCCCCTTTTAAGAAAAAATGGGGTCACATTGCCCTAAGGTAATCAGGGAAACCAATATTTTTTTTTGTATATAATTAAAATAAAATTTTTATTTATTGGTCCTGGGACGAGCCTAAAATGGATAATTATGTTTTTTTGCATGTATTTTTCTGATTCTAAAACACATTTTTAATTAATAAATTTTTGTTTTTTTGCACTGGACTATCCCCGATTTTTCTAACTATTGGGCGTTTCAGGCTGGTCTAAAATAATAATCTTTTTCTAAAAAATTTACAGTTTGGTCCTCTCCCATAACGGAATGTTCATTTTCGAAAATTCGAATTTCGAAAATTCGAAAAATAAGAACCACTCTAATACTCATAGCTCATACGGTGTAGGGTATTAAAATACAGCATTGAAAAAGATTCTGCTTTCAAATGCAACTACAGAAAGTCACACGATTTCATCATCTTTTGATAACACAATTCACTGATAATAAGGAGATAAGAGAGCCACATTCTATTTACACGCCCACTTTTCATAAACAACAACAATGAAATTGTTTTCGATTTGACATCATTTTGAAATATGCAAAATGAGCAAAATGTGCCAAGTGAACATGAAGAAGTCACTGAAGCCTTCAGAAGCGGATATCCGCTGCCACATGGAATTCATTTCGCTTACACCAAATGTCAATGATTTCAGTGCAATTTTAGTCTTCTTCTTCTTCTACTTCTGCATGCATTAAAGTGTTATTGACTTTTAAGTAACAAGAAAAAAAACAAAAAGTATTTTCTCATTAAAGAATTTAAATACGCGACCGTACACACTACACACTTTCCGCTATTTACATTATGAATTACAAAAGAACAACGAAAACGCCACCAAATAGCGAAAAGTTCATCAAACTGAACTGAAAACTTCCAATGAAATCCAGAATTATTTCGCCTTATTTCTGTATTGTGGAAAATGCAATAAAAAAACACAAATTTTATTTGTTTTTATATTTATGGGCATAACAAATAACAAATAACAAATAAAATTAAAAAGAAAACAAATAAAATTTGCAGTTTCTACATAGTAAAAATAAAAACACCAGCATTGCGTCATTGTAAAAATTCATTGAGATGTAATCTGAAGAAAAATAATTTTATATGTAACAAAAAAAAAAAAGGAAAAAAACCATACAGTGACCGAAAGATATAAAAAATTGTATCTAAATTTATTATTCATGGCAGGCAATTTCGGTTGCTGTTTTTATTTTTTTTTGTCTTTTTTTTTTTGTTATTGTTATTCACAAACACAGTTGATTGATATAGTATACGACACCATATCCCAGATGGCAACAATATTATGAGGATTCGCCATGTTGTTGTTGACAAATTTCATTTTATGTTAAAGAATTTAGCCGCTCAATAACTCCCCTTAGTGCTTGGGTAACAGCTCGTGAAATTGATGCCTTTGTATTCAAACAAAATCCTAAATAAATTCATTTTAATTCTACATCAAATACATGCACTCAGGTGAGAGCGAGGTGGTGACATTTATGTGATATGGCCTTGTATTGGCCGAAAAATGAATTTAAATATGGTTTGAGGCTGAACTGTCAAATGCAAGCGGTTTTTGAAATGTTAAAAAATTAAATTGAATTCGATGAAATTCCATTAAAAATATATAAATTGAAAAACAGAAAGAATTTGTTCAATTGTCAATGGCAGATTAAACTCTTTAATTTTAACTTTTTAAACTATTTTGGTATTCCGTACGGTATATAATCGCCCAGTGGCTGTTATCACAAATTTTAATGACAGGCACCTGCATGAGGTATATTTCATATTTATAAAGCCACCTTCAATTATGTAAATTTACAAAAAACAAGAAATTACACTGTCCAAATTTTTTGAAATACAAAATTTTTGTAAAAAATTAAAAAAAAACTAGAGAGTGGACTATCTTCGGCTATACCGAAGTTGAAATACCCCCACACAGTAGGAAGAAGTACCTCGATCATAAAAAAAAGGGGTCTCAAGACCCTATTTTGAGCCAATTATAGGTGGTGTCCAAAATCCATTTTTAAAAATTTCCAATTAAATCCACCAAAAAAAAAAATTGGTCTCAAGACCCCATTTAGACCCTTATATATGTGGCTTCGGAACCTCGGACCATGTCCAAAATCCATTTCTAAAAATTTCCAATTAAATCCACCAAAAAAAAAAATTGGTCTCAAGACCCCATTTAGACCTTATATATGTGGCTTCGGAACCTCGGACCATGTCAAAAATACGTTTCTAAACATTTCCAATCGAATACAACAATAAAAAAGACTTGAAAAATTTTTACCTTTTTTTTCGGTGTATGGGAGCCACGCCCAGTTTTTATCCTATTTGGCTGATTCTCGAACTTGATCTCAGTATTCACGAGAAAAACATGTAAAAAAAGTTTCAAGTCGATATCTCCAAAACTGCGACCGCTATCGCGCGGACGGACAGACGGACAGACGGACGGACAGACAGACGGACATCGCTAAATCGACTCAGGAGGTGATACTGATCAAGAATATATATACTTTTCCATACCGGACACGCCTCCTTATGGGCGTTACAAACGTTGTGACAAAGTTAGTATACCCTGCCACAGTGAGTGTGGGGGTATAAAAATGTTGTTAAAAAATTAAAAAAATATTTTTGTGAAAAAAACCGATCTGGATTTGCCAATTTTTATTTTTGTGCATTTTTAAGGTCACAGTAGCAGAGCTTAGGACCCCAAATTAGTCTAGATACACTAGTCTCTGTAATGTGAATTTTCCAAAATTCACAATTGTGGAACAGTGTAATTTCTTTTAAAATGTTACAGGAATAAAAAAAAATAGAGGGAATTTGCGCTGTTGGTCTTTTGTGTCACCAATCTGATACGCTGTTGAGTGCGAATTCCCCAGGTTCCACGAACCATTAACCTGCCAAATTTTAAAAGACCTCTGCCTACCTTATCCAATTAGCGATTCAAAATTAGATGGAAAGGTGCCTCCTCAGTTAACAGTTAACAGTGAGGAACCCCGGAACCTTGTTAGAATTAGAAGACGGATTTTGCTTAGTCCGATGAGTGCTTAAAACCTCTTCTTATTGCACTTGCCAAGGATATATTTGGTCTACCGTAGCTAAGGGAGGTCGAACCAGTTAATCGTTCTGTCAACCCTTACTCTTCTTTTAAGCAAATCTCGGATAGTATGCGCACCTTCTATACCGACTGCCTCTGGCATGTAAGAGGCGTAGCCGCTCCTTTTCTCACAAGCTCGTCTCGTACCCCTATACACCCATGTGTCCTGGCACCCAGGAGAGCATTCATTTATTAGTTTCGCCAAACCAGTTTAATTTGCCAAGATAGTCCCACACCAGCCTCACGCTGAGAAATAATATGATTGGAGCATGATCGCAATGATCATACCTTTTTGCAATAATAATATTACTATTGATGATTGGGGTGACAAAACTAATGATTTCAGAGATCATAACACGATGCAGGCAATAATATAATATGATTGGATATTCAATAATGATAATGACAATCATAGAGTAATCGGTTTGAGTGATAAAGTTTGCGTATTTTTAAAATGGTTTAATCATAAAATGATTCCATTGAAATATGATATGATTTTTTCTCTACGTGCTGGAGTTAATAATGCCAGAGTCTAAAGGTTTTAGAGCTGCCAGGTTGTCAGTTGGTATTACAATTTCCCGTCTGCAGTCCTTCCTATCGATGTTTAAAGAAGATTATCTACATCATAAAATAAACTATGGCTAATTTGTAGGAGGGAAAAGCAATATGACGTAACTGCACTGTGCGGCACCACCCATCGGCAAGCAATGGCAAACTTACGAGTGTGTAATTTGCCGTTCGGTGTCTGTGAAATACAGAAACGAAGTACTCTCTATGAGAAGTTGCAGCTAGAAGTTCGGACAAGATCCTTCGAGGATAGTAAGGCCAAATATTTATTTATTTTTAAGCCCTTGTGAACTCGTCCCATAATTAATATGTACTAATTAATGAATGTGGTTTTAATTTATTTTCAAGTCAATACTAAACATTTTTTCAAATTTACCATTTAAAAAATAATAGACATAGCGTGATTGACAGTCACTGATTGTACATTAAAGTATGGATATATAAAGTTCCAGTTCATAAATGACTCCAACTTCTGCCATCACATTTTATCTTTCTTTCTTCTCGGAAAATAACACCCAAAGTATTGTCAAATATTTGCCTTCATTTTTGGGACCCAATTGTTTTCCTTTCATTATTCCCAAAAATAAAAAAAAACCCCTAAACCGTTTCTTATCTATTCCCAAATGAAAAGTGTATGAAAAACCCACTAAGCCCCATGTGCATATTTAACAAATTGTCACAAAACTAGTGGAGCAGGAGTGTGTTACATCAACAATACTTTGCATGCAATCAATCATGTGGAAAATTATTATTTTGGTTATAGTTTTTTTTTTTTTTTTTCTTTTTTTCTGTAAACACTTTTGCGAGATATAATCTTTTGATACGCTGTGTGCGGCATATTCCATGCTTTTAGACGATAAATTTTTCCTCTAAATGGATAATTTATAATTTTCGTGCAGCATTCATGCATGTCAAACAAGCACTTATGAATATTAGGGTGTCACTTAATTTTTGATTTTTATAAGTGTGTAACTTATATAAAATAAACCAAATTTTTGAAATAAAAAAATTTTTTGATCAATTCTTAAGAAATAATTAAGAAAAATTCAATAGTTTTAAAGTGCCCATTCGAAAAGGCTCCAGTATACCTTTCTAATGGTACTGAAGTTATATTCTAGAAATTTTTAATGACTAATCTACTAATCTGCCTGCCACTGTATTTTTTAAATGGTTTCTATATTTGCATAATTCATTAACGACATTTTTTCGTGAAATTAATTTAAATTTTGAAGTCGTATCTCGAAAACAGCATTTGTCGATAACTGTTACTGATAACTGATAACTGTTTGCGTACAGACTTTATGCCGCAAGAGGCAAAACATGTGCAAATACAAAAAATAAAGTAAAAAATTACTTGGTCATAGCGACTTCTGGCTTTTGTATGTTTGTGTCTTAAATTTGTTCCATTCTTTATTTATTTAAAGTTGTAAAGTTTATGTAAAGCTGTAATTAAGTTAATAAAAAACACTTTATTTTGTTGTGAATCAAAGTAAATAAGACATTTCACTTGGCTGTTAACAGTACAAACTAATTCAATCGAATTTTTTGGAGTAGCGCTGAATATAAAATTATGAGATTGTTTGTGTAAATAGCAATCAATCACATGAACTGAAATAATTAATTTACATCCATTGAACTCATTTATTAGAAGGAAATATTAAATTCAAGTATAAGGTGAGTGAAGCCGGAAAAGAAGGCGTTTCTTTCGAGTATTGAAGAGAAATGATAAGATCATTTTAGCTATAGGAAATAATAATAAATTCGTGAATTTTCGCGGTTTTAAATTTTAAATTTTTCGAAGTTTATAATTTTCAAAGTTCTATTTTCCTGTCGATAAATATTTTAACTTCATTGATTTTCAGTTAAAATTTTTCGAAGTTGAAATTTTTTAGCTACAGGAAATAATAATAATTAGAACTTCTTTGATTTCGTGGTTTTAAGTTTGAACTTTTTCGAAGTTCGAATCTTTCGGAGTTGGTTTTTATGTTTAAAAGCATCTATATCAAGTCTGATAAGCTAAACATTGAATATTTTTAGTCGTTTTAGGTTTCCACTTTTTCGAAGTTCGAATTTTTTCCAAGTTCGAATCTTTCGAAGTCCAATTTTTAAAAAAACTACATTAAACATTTTTGTTTGAAAAAATCCCAAATCAGATATTTTTAGTCGCTTTGGAATTTTCGAACTCGAATATCTTTCAACCAATAAATAGGTCCATCTTACTTTTATTTTCTTAAATATTTTGACCTTATGTCTAGAAGAAGAATCCAATTAAAAACTCTTTGCTGTTCAAATTGACCAGCAATATTTGTCGATTTTCGAATTAGAGTGAAATTTCCACAAGGACCATCACACAAACTATTTTGATAAAGTTAACCTTCAATCATCTTCTCTGGAACATGTTACTTCTTCAGAGCTAGAAAAAGCACCATGCATATATTCAGGTCACACAGCCACAAGCAATTTTACTTCTTCGAAAACTGTAAATAAATTACATAGACTTTCTTTTACATTTTAACTTTTCTTGGACTGGTTGGCTTAAAAAAACTTTTTACAAGAAAATTCAATTTAAAGGCACACGTGAACGTGTATTCTGCACTTCCGGCGACTAGATTGTGGTAAATTGTGTATTCACACACAGAGACTTGCCGCAGAGAGAACTTACTTCCAGAGAAAGATGCATTCGTATGTCCTCGACACATTTGTTCAAATATTTATGTTGACATGGAAGATCCCGTCAAGAAAGTGCGTAAATTCCTGTTAAGTCTGACAAATTGTGGGCCAAGTTGACAGGGCGAAAAGTTAAATTGCACGAAAAGGCAAATAGAAATGAGAGCGACTGAGAGAGAAAAAGAGAAGGGAAAAGCCAACGTAAATAAAAACACTTTAAATTGCAAGGCGTGATATGACAGAAATAAAACTCAACAAAGATGATTGGCAGCGATTTCATAATAATCCTAATATAAATAAATATAAATAAATACTCTTTATGAGTGTGTGATGTTTGCCAAGTATGAAATAAGAAATGTACACAAATTGTGAAATTAAATAAAAATGTTTAGATGTGAAAAAACTAATTTAAAAAAATTATAATAATTTTTGTTAATAAATCATTTTACTGTTATAAAATGTCTTATCAAAGATAAAAATATTTTAGCCTACATAAAGTTGCCGCTAATAAAATTAATCACTTTAACCTTTGAACAGTTGATAAATTTTAATTTGTTTAATATTTTTGAAAAAAAAAAAAAGTTTTTATAAAAAATTTAGTTCCGCAATTGCGGAAAGGCCCCGACGAGATTCGAACTCATGATCTCCTGTTTACTAGACAGGCGCTTTAACCAACTAAGCCACGGCGCCTTGGTGCTGCCTGTCAACTATTTGCTATCTATGCTTTGTGCCAAATGCCTAAAAGTATCTTGTGAATTGAGGTCTATTTTTATTTATGTTTATTTGTAGAACATTTCGAAACAGATACCAAAGGGCGTTTATACTCGCGCACATATGTTCTGATAAATACAAAAAAACCTTTTAATTTATTAAAAAAAACATTTTAATTGCGGTTGCTGCTAATAATTTACAAAGAATTGGAAATTACATTTAAATCGTTGGCCATTTCCATTAAAACCAAATTGAAATTGTGAATTATTCAAGCGTGGAAAATTGACTTAATCATAATTAACATTTTTTTGTTGCAAACTAATTAACCTAAATAAATTCGCATACAAAAGAATTATTTACACTCAAATCGGATCATGTGTCCAATTAAAAACTATTATGTCGGGTGGCCAAAAAAAAAATTTAAATATTGTTCAGGTTTTTGTGTGGGTTTTTTTTTTCAAAAACTCATAAATTAATATGTTTCATAATAATAAATAGTCTGACTTGCCTTCATGTTCAACATTTGTGGTTATCAATTAAAAATAATCACTTGAAACTATTTTCTAATCTAATATTTTATAGCGTAACATGACGTGGTACAAGACATTTGAAATATTTATAAGTTGAAAAGCAAAGGAAAAGAAATGTTAAAAACAAGGTCGCCCCTGGGTGGGCTCGAGGCACCAAACCTTTCGATTAACAGCCGAACGCGGTAGCCATTGCATTACGGAGGCTGTGGGCGCTTTTTGAAAAACTTGTCAATACCAAATTACGCTTGGAAGGGATGAACTACAGTTAGATCGTTAGGGCTATAACTATGATATGGTCTTTTTTAAATTGCATTATATGTAGTTACGAGGTTGACAGCCCCTATTAAAAGCAGCGGCTAACACATCCAAAAACTCTTTTTACGCACAGCACTTAAGACTACCAAAATGTATTTAAATTTACCGCCCCATTTGTAATACAAACAAGTGAGTAAGTTTCAGTCGGACAAAGCCGACTTATATATACCCTACACCTACTAGGCCACATTGGATCCACCATCTTGAATTTAGCAATTTCGACATCAAATTCAAAATCAGCGACCCCAAAAACCTCCCCATAACAAATTTTATACTAATTTGATGAAATCTTAAAATGTCGGCAGCCATTTTGTATCCGCCATCTTGAATTTTGAAATTCTCACTTGGATTTTTATTTAGTTCACAATCAGATATTTTTATACCCTACATTTAAGTATCCAAGTGTATATTGTTTTGGCCGCTTGTAACTCCCAAAATGAGGTTTGGTAGATGTGAAGAAGTGCACCTTTTGAATTGATTTGGAATTTCCTCTACTTCTTGCTTCTATTTGGACGGTATTCAAAATGGGCAACATCAGATGAGAGTCAAGCCTATCTCCTGCACAAAATGCACCCATAATCTTCTTTATTCCCGTTTATTTTCAGATATAACGAAACGATTCGGCGCCTTTTTTTGTTACTTGGTTTTAAATAATGTCCGGAACGAAATGGAAATAAAACTGGAATAGAATAGAAATGAAAATGAACCAGAACAAAATGGAATTGGAGCAAATTTAGAAATGGAACGGAAACGCAATGGAAGTGGAACTGGAACAAATTGAAATTAAAATGGGCCGGAAAATAAAAATAGAAAAAAAATTTGAAGTGGAACGGGAAAAAAGTGGAAATAAAAAATCATAAAACTAGTAAATTATCTGTGACTTCGCACGTATATTGCACCCCCCTTTGACCCCCCATGGCCCCACATTATAAGCTGCTACGCCCTCTTTCAAAATCAAAAAAACCCTGATCTGGAATCTCTAGCCATGCTTTCACAGACTATATATGTACAATTACAACTTACTAATTCCACTGGTGACTGCAGGAGAGCATACTACAATTGACACTGGCTCAAATGGCTCAAGCCATGGGTTCGTAGGACAATATATGAAATTACAGCTTTCTAGGTCCACGGGGACAGACAAAGAGTGAGATTTTATATAATGTGATTTCTGAAAAATGGTTGTAGAAGTTATCGTACTCGTATGTGTAGAGTATTTTAGCTGCGGTTGGACCGAAGAAATTCGCTTACTAGTTTTATTTGTTAAATGGGGTAACTTCATTAAAACATACTCAGCTGAATAGAGACCATGAAGGGTGTATTGAAAGATTTGTGTAACACTGAAAGTAAGTCAATCAAAACACGAAAACATTTCAAGAAATTTACGATACAAATGAATGATGGTGCGTGGGTTCTAAACTAAATCAATGTATTTCAAAATATCTTTTATAACGTTGACTCTCTGTGGCCAACGCGCGTCATAGTACCTACAGTTTCAGGTAGGGGAAAATGGGTTAATATGGGACATGCTGTAATATAGAAAATCCCCACATGATATAAACTATTCTGTTGGTGCAGAAATTTAGATACTGAACCACTGTATAGAATAGGTATTTCAAAAAATTTCACAAAATTACACTTTTTTCAATCCAGGTCTACATGTGTTCCACTTCACTCCATGTTCCCCTACCTCAAAATAAACAAATAATCAATTCTAGATTACAAATAAGATTTGATACACTGTAAACAGTTTAATTATCTATCAACACATTCGCCCTTCAGATAAATTTCCCAGAAATCAGAAAATGTACATGGAAAAATTAAGAATTTTATTTTTAGGTTCACATGTATTTCTGCTCACGTACCATTGGGTTCAGGATTAAAAATACATCTGTTATGATTTCTATAGCATACAGATTTTCTTTAAATACTGAAATCATGTCAACATAAATTGTGTCTCTGGAATACTGAACTTTCGCTAGAAATTATTGTTTTGAAATTTTTTACCTTTTCATCAATTCCTAGTAAGCCATCCCCTACATGGACTATACAAAGTCGCATCATTAGGTCATATTATATTTAAGTATGCTAAATTGCTGATAAGTACGTCTTTATAAATATGATATTACGTGGAATAAAATGTATTCTTCTTAGTAGCTAAACCTCTTCTTACAAATTGGCTGTGAGGATGATTGCTACAAATTCAAGCGCCTAAATTGAAGTGTTCATTTCAGCCGGAAGCTGATGACACATGACACGAAAATGTCTATGGCAATTTGTACAATAAAATGATTTCTATTGAAATTAGTTCTGTATCCGTTATGGCAATAACGCCACAGGTGATTTTTTTGGTATTTGCGAGCATCTTTGGGGGACAACATCAAAGGAGAGGTGATGATGATGATGATGATTTCGACTTTTACATAATCAATGTCGCAATTGTGAATCAATCATCCGTA
This sequence comes from Heteromyza rotundicornis, assembly GCA_951394025.1. Classification (NCBI taxonomy): domain Eukaryota; kingdom Metazoa; phylum Arthropoda; class Insecta; order Diptera; family Heleomyzidae; genus Heteromyza; species Heteromyza rotundicornis. The sequence goes on along the minus strand of OX596012.1, from coordinate 17,588,773 downwards.
AAATTGATTAAGAAATTATATAAACTTTAGCTGTGTGTATGTGCTCAGTGAAGCATTTTCACTGAAAAAGTCAGCAGAGCAAACAGTGGAAATCCATAACAATGGAGCTAGGTTCAGTCAGGACAGACACATATTTCCCAGGCCAATAATTGGAAAGAGCCAAAAAGGCGAACATTTTCGAAAGCGAAACCTTATCGATTAATGCAGGTCGTCCGCATGCAGCACCAGTGTGTAGGTGATTTAAAATTGCTTTTTTTGTTGCCTGCTCAATGTAAATATTATCTTTTAATTTCACCCAAGTTGAGGTATTAAGTTCAATTGAATTGAATTTCACCATAGAATGCTGATGTGTTAAGCTAATTTTGAATAAAATGTCAATTGTCCCTTAATTGGAAAGATAAAATATTAAACTGCAGGCGTACACTTCAATCAGCCAAAGTGCAAAGTGGCAAAAGTGAACTTGTGTGCTATGAATGCAGCTTGTGTGACACTTGCCATTGATAGTCGACAACCCTCTCACTTGTGTTGGTCTCTTGTGTTGGTCATTCGGTTAAAATATCTGCAATGTATGTTCATGCTGGCAGTAATGATGTCCGGACTTTGTAATGCGCACATGAAGTGTGGCATTTGTGATAGCTTCTGTGTGCGTATTAATAACGATTCGGACACAAACGTCTACCAGCACTCACTTGTCCAATCTCATTTGGTCCCTTTGAACAGCAGCATAGAATATTTGAGGAAGGACACTTGGTTCGATGCTTCCACACTGTCAAAGTGCCAATGAGGAAACGTTTGATGTGAAAATTTTAAGTGACTTTTTACAAGCAAAGTTTGACGGCTCTATGGGTCAAGGCAAGAGAACATTTGAGCTCAAAAAGAATTTCAATTAAAATGGAATTTCGCAAGAGAATTGATTGGTCAAACTGTGGGAGACCTTAGAGGGAAAGTGTCTCCGTTAAATTTGCTTCAGTTTCAAGTGAGGAATGTGAAATGAGGAATGTGGAATGTGGTGTGTGGTGTGTGAGCAGCCAAAGAATTCCATTTCATTCAATTAAACACAAATGCGTGGCGGTGGTGGGTAGATACTGTTATCTTTAGAGGTTGTAAACTGTATACTTCACTTTGATTGTAAGATGACCACAGCGTTCATATGATAGACAAAAAAAAACTAGAAAAATTTTAACAGACATTAAAAAAATAAAAACTCTCAAAGACCCCTTCGACATGATAAACGCAACAACAAAATAGGTTAAGTGCTCGGCATTCAAGCATAACTGGAGACTGATGGATACATCATGTGACCCACACAACATGCTCAACCCCCTGACCATGCACAGTAGCACCAGCACCAGCTCCATCATCATCAACATCAACATCATCGTCAGCAGCATCACTTCACTTACTGTTAAAAGCATTTGAAGGCAAACGATTGCAATTGTTGCTGTACCATTTCCTTTGGCAATAAATGCAATACAGCTGAAGGAGTAGTAGCGAATGGCACTTCACTCGACGCTGAACGGTGAACGCTTCATCGAAAACGAAATGGTTTCAATGTAACGCACAGTATTTCCGGAAATCGAAAGGAAATGACAATTGTATTTGTTTCCCCATGAAATGCGTTCATTTGGTGACTTTTCTACAAAATGCAAGGCGGGCCACCTTGAGCCTGGAGCAGCAGCTGCTGCTGCTTTCAATGGCAGGAACTTAAAAGTCTTAAGAGCTCATTGGGATTCACTCCAGTCACGATTCGTAAAATGTTAAGGATGTGCTTTTACTCCATCACATCCGGCTGACATTTCCAAGGCGCCGCCACCCATTGTTCAATGCCTGATAACGGAAGTATGCATGCATTTCCGTACGCACTTAATCAATTTTTGCTGAGGCTATGCTTAAATAATAAAGACAGGAAGGCAGTTGTAGGTTATACCTTTAACAGGAGGCTTTCAGAATTTTAAATAATTGCAAGTATTACACTGTTCTACAACTTGTGAAAATTTCAATGGACGAGACTCTTCAAATTCAGCAATGGCCATATTTGTTGTTGCTCGTAGTAACAGAGTTAAGACTAAAAGTTAGTTTACATGTTGAGAGCGGGCAACCCAGATTTTCCATGTTAGGTAAGAGCTGTGATATAGTACCCCGCCTTGCGAGCTCATCCGTTTTGCAGTTCCCTGGAATGTCCCCATGCCCCGCCACTCATACAAGGTGGATGTCAACCTGCTGAGCCATCCCATTAAGAGATACACGACAGACCTAGGCTACTTTTGATGTGAGGTGAATTTTGCAGGTGTGAGGTCTTCCGTACGAATGCCATCAAAGAGCATAAACAAAGACTACAATCACCTTCATCGAGACGCATAGAGACAACTTCATACGAAGGCAGTGACCGAATAAATTATTGCACTAATCCCCCAAACATCGCCTTGTGCAAGAAACCACCCAATTGCCAACGAAAAACGAAGACTACCAATCCATACTAGAACCACCCTTCTTAGCTACTATCGGGCAGTTGTGGAATAATCAACAAGAACATGCTCCACCTCGACCCGACAGTAACCGACCGCTGCCACAACACCGCAACACAGACCCACACGACCCAAATCATATGTTTGACTGTGTGGCAAAGGAAACTTCTCTACAAGCAGATGCGCTCCTGAGTGAGGCCCAACCAATTTAACAAAGACGTGCAAGGACCAAGCTGAACGAATCAGAGGCTACAACAACAACAACAATAGTTACACGGACAGGCGGTTCTCCGCTCCGGGACTGACCCAAGATCCTTGGCTAAGATCCACCAAACCACCATCCAAAAAGAACATGATTGGTTACAACAACAACAACAGCCTACAATTTTTTTTAAATATTTTTTTTTTGCTTTATGTCCTACAAAATTAGTATTGGTCATGAAAAATATTATTTTACCAAACCTAACCTTACCTCATCGAACCTAACCTTAACCGAAGATCAATTTCCTGTATACGCAACTATCAGCTTAGGTATGAAAATCCTCACAGTTTGCATTTGCATTTCAGGTTTCATTCTAATACTGAATTTATATTGACAATTTGTGCAAACATCAACAAATTTACAGGTTAAATACGTCTCTCACCACACGCACGTGCAAATAAAAAGCAACCTTTCATACATAGTTTAATTTGAGTCAAAAACTTTGCATACATTTCCAAACTCATCATCATAAACGTACATAGAAAAATCATATTATTTATGCAAATAATATTTCATCCGTATACCCACGCCATTGAATCCAATTTATGTTCCAATGGCGTACGCAGCCAACAAATATTATTGACTTTGAAATCACAGTTGTCAGTTGCAGTTGATTTGAGCGCACTGTGCACACAAACGGATAACCACCAGTGGAGGCAAAAGGTTATTTTAAAAATTAATTTAGAAAAAATTTGCTATTTTCTTTTTACCCAACGTAAACAAAAGCGATTTCACGTTTTCATATATGTGAGCGCTTCACGTGAATAATGGACTTTCCGTATTTTCCACACAATTTCACGTGCTGCAGAATTCACTACACGAGTGGGGTAAATGCCAACAATGACCGCCAAACTTTGATAGAAAAGTTTCTGTTTGCCAGCTATTTTGCATTTAATTTTTTTTTTCTTGTTAGAACTTCCATCGCAGTGGAATTATGATAGGATTTAACGCAGCGGAAAGTTTGTTTTACTATGAAAAATACATATTTGAAAAAAGTTTAGTGTAACTAGGTGAAAGCCGAAAGCCAATGAAATTTGTGGCTGTCCTAACTAGTTGCTTGTTGGCCATTACCAACTCTCTGCGGTAGAGTAAATTTGGGAATTTCGACAGAGCATACCGTTGATAAGGAAGATGGAAGAATTTTTGAATTGAAATTGACTAGAGGAAAATTAAAGTATTTTTGATGTGGAAATTTCCAAGACAAGACCCACAAATATTCAGGGTCAAAACAGACAAAATGGTTTGTACAATTCAAGGGATAATAAGGTGGACCTTGAACCTTTTTCGAAGAAATTTCCTTCGTTCGACACGTTAATTCATCAGAAAATTTACTAGAATTTAAGGATATCTGTATAAGTTTGCTTTTTAGCAGAACAAAAATTAAGTATTGTGTGATTCCACAGCAAAGATTAAATTGGAAAAATAGGTAACCTAACAAGTGTGCTAATCTACTATTTATATTAAATGTGTTTCGTTTCAATGTAAAATTAAATTTTTTTTATGAATGACATTGAAATTACAATGTTAACATTTAAATATCAATTCTACAATTTTTCATATCAAAATAATGTACGTTCACTTAAACATAAATCAAATTGATATATATTAATTCTATATTTTCTTTACGTTATGATATGAAAAATTGTTTTAACTATTATATAAAAATTATATTGGCACAACATAAGTTCAACATTTTCTCATATCAAAACGACTTGTTTCATATCAATTTTACATTTTTTTAACTAAAATTTTGAACGCATGCAAAAAATATCTAATCGTCGAAAATTGATAGCAATTATGTACATTTGATGGAACTTTTTTGGCTGTTGGACATGCCCTGTTATTGGACAGTGACAATTCCGATGTGTTCCGTGGTCAGAACTACAATGTTTGTAGCATCAAAGTTTCATCTCATTGTCTGAATAACGGACGCAGCAAGCATTTCATTGCCATTTTTATGATTCAACCTTATTTCAAACATCCTTCCGGAATGCACCTCCCAAAATATACTACCCGGAATCCACTCTGAGTTACCACTACGAAACAAAAAATAATATCTGAGCTTGGTGTAACATATAGTCCAAGATGTAGAACTAGTGAAATAAAAAATTCCATACCATGAATTTTAAATACACCCCCAAAATTGGAAGTTAGGACCAAAACACAGATTTTCAGGGATGGCACCCTATTTAATGAAATAAAATTTTTTCTATCTCAATATTTTAGATTCATTGAAGGAATAAACATTTAATAAACTGCCTAAAACAGATATGTTAACTTAAATTTCGAACTTGTACAGTGGTGTGTTCCAGATGTCCAATAGGTGGACTGATATTTGTAGCAGTCGTTTTTTTTGGGAGACCTTACCAAATTTAAGAAATGGGAATTTGAAAATCATTAATATAAAAGTTTGCTAGTGTCCTTAGCTGTCAATCAAGCTGTTGGGCTTAGTAAAATTTTGTTTAAAAAAGTTATGGTTAAAAACGAAAACATGTCCAATAACTGGGCAGGCTGCCTTATTATTTTGATTCAGACTTATTTCTCCTCTTTTTGAAATACTTCTTTCTGCTGTCTCAGCTAATGACCAAAATAGTTGACAAAGGTTAGTCGAAAGTATGATCTATGGATTTGGAGCAATGTGTGATATCAGAGATGGGCATTGCTACAATTGTAGGAATTCATTTCATTTCTTTACTGTACTGCCATCTATTTTCCTTTCTTTTTTAAAGGAGATGACTCAGACTCTGAGAATAAATTATTTACAATTACTTATTTATGCTTTTTCCAAATACTAAATAATTTCTTTCGATAAAATTGTATTGTTTTTATGTTTTAATATCATTTACCTTCAATTAATATTCTCATGACATCTGTGGTATCCGAAAATACTTTTTAGCAACGCATCGCTGACCAGACTTTTAACTCAATCGTACATGTTCAGAAGAAGAAAATTCGAAATTTCACAATATCTCATTATAAGTTAGCTGCAGGCATACACAATGCGCCGCACAGCGGCATGAACAACAATAACAACAATAACAACCCACCGAAAATTTATGAAATCGTAAAATTCACTTGCATCTTCTTGGAGGGGGGTTGAAAACTTCACATATAAGTTTTTCAACAACTCCGCAGCAGCCATAATTTTGTATACTTTTGCTGTGTGCAAAGAAAAAGAAAACATTTCTTTTTTCTACTCCGTTTTTTTTTTATATGTATGTGATAGAATAATAACAAGAAAAACTTCAGACCGTCATATGAATAGGTATTGCGGGGCTTCGAAGACAACAAAAAAAGGTAAAAAAAAGAAGGGAAACGATATCACGTCGCAATTTTTGTGTCAACATCTTTACTTCTGCATATAGACAACAACAACAAGTTAAAAAATCCTCAATGTAGGTTGAACAAAAGTTTCTTTTTCTTGGCATAACCATTATTTCTCTCAGGGCGTACAAAATGCAAAAAATGAAGGCAGCCACTCTCCCCTACCCATTCTTGTGCTCAATTTTTCAATTATAACATTTTATTCTTACTGCGGAATACAATAAAATGGCCACATTTGCAGCTCAAGTGTGGGGTGAAGCAATTCTCAAGATTCATCCGCACACATATACACAAACACTCATTAACATTCACATACGCATTTGTATACAACCCCTTGAGGTAGAGCGGCTTATTAACGAAAATGCTTGCCGCATTTAAATTTTTTGCAATTTAATAACAATCAAACGACATGTGAAAATAATAATAATAAAGAAAAGGCAACCAAATGAGTGACGGGATATGTGCGAATTATAATTAGAGAAAGTGAGTGTTATGTATAATTATATTTCGTGCAAAATTATGTGTAATTCTCATTTAAAATCATATTATTCCCTGGATGCTCTTGGCGTATTCCCCGCAGGATAATTACTTTCAACAGATACGCTTTGAATGTGTATGTGTGTGCGTGCGTGAGTGGCTCCATGCAATTTGTTAAAGTATTTTCGTACATGATTACTTGAAGAGTGGATACCACTGAGCATGTCATTGTTATTATTGTGTGCTTTTGTGCTTTTGTGAGTGTGGCATATAATTGGGTTTTCTTTTTTGTCCAGGACACTCAGCACGTTGTAGCCACTCGAATGTCATTGAACCTTTTGACTGTTGGGGGGAATTTCAATAAGAGCAAATTGATAGTGCACAAAAGTAAATTGATAATGGCGGAACATGACCGAGACCACCTGATGCCAGTTGGTGGTGGGTTCGTGTGATAGCTGGCCAAGCCACCTGCTGGTATTTTCCATTTTACCAGGCCAAGTATGTGTGTGTGTGTGTGTGCATCGAAAGCATTTTCCATTTTCATTTTAAATGCATTTTAATTTGCTTCTGTTTGGCTTTTTTTTTTTTTTTTGTTAGTAGACTCACTCCTTGGTTTCCCCTCTAATACCCTCACGTGCTATGATGGCAAACTTTAACTTTACTTTGTATGCACTGTGCAGTTCAACAGTACCTACTACACGTGGGCCAACTACATTTACATTCTTATTGAGTAGTTTTGCGTTGTGTTCGATTAGTTTAGGTTACGTGCCCGGTTTGAATGAAAGTCGTTGCACACTATTTGGAAAAGGAGTGTGCAATAGTGCAAGTGGAATATTAAACGAATATCCTGTCGCCACAGAAACGTGCTTCATTCGAATACGTTTTCAGCTCTATTAAATTAATTGTTGAATTTAAGAAATTATTACTTCTTTTGGCCCGCACCACCCACTCCCATTAATGGTGCAATGAGGGCATCGAGTATGCGAGAAAAATATCGCATGTCAGCAAGCACTATAACAGTATAAACAGTATACAAGTCGCTTAACGTGGCTATCTTCCAGTTGGTTTTTTTTCCTTTCTTACTGTATACGTTTTTACCGTTGGATCATCGTTATTTCAGCCATTGTATATATTCGCATGCCTTGACCAAGAATTTTTCCCTGCCATATTGCTTTTTATGATGTTGACTTTTATGGCCACACATTTCCTTCCTGCCGCCAACTTCCTTGTGTCGCCTCTCCAGCTTATGGCTCTTAATTCATGTGCCTTACATTTTCATGTTAAATATTTCATTGCAATCGATTTTTTTCCACTTTTTCCTTTTCTCTGTCTTTTCTCCTTTTGCATTTTCTCTTACCTTTAGCGCGCTAATGTCCTTGTTAATAATTTCAAATGTCCTTATTAGGTTTCATTCTGAGTTTCATAAATTGTTTTGCTCTAGCCAGCTGGCTGGCGCTTCGCCTTTGCCACCTTATCCGTCTGTAATCTATTTGAGTACAGAGAAGTATTTAATACCACAGCTGGTCGGTTGGTCATATTCCACGAATACTACAGAAATGATCAAATAAATGGCCAACAGCTTATTTTAAAATCATTAATTAGAGAGAAATTTCTCAGTACTCATTTTATATTTCGATAATAACAAGAGATTTTATTAAAATTTCTCTGGAACGGAATCTAAAATGAGTTCCGACTCTGTGCAATAGCCGGAAATGGAGATAATGAATTGAATAGATGCTCTTAGTTAAATATTGAATTAAGCTCATTTTCAAAGAGAGTTTCGCATGAATCTTAACTCACCAGAAAGTTGTTAATTCATGGTTCAAAACTTCAATATAAACATTCACCGACAATACGAGTATTCACTAGGGATGTGACGGAGCTCCGCATCCGCTGAGCATCCGCAATAAATTGGCATCCGCATCCGCAAATCACACATTTAAAACACCCGCTTATAGCTTTTGGCACTTTTTTGAATTTTTTTTATTGTGTTTATGGTTTTTTTTGAGAACAATAGACAATCTGGGCAACATTTTTTCAGATTTAGTTTCAATACGTCAATATACCCAACAAAAAATTTAAAAAATGCAAAAAATTTATTTCAGGAATATACCCCAACAAAAAATTTAAAAAATGTGAAAAATAAATTTTTTTTTGAAAAGCTTCTTAAAACATTTACATCCGCATCAGGCATTTTCAAACATCCGCCTCCTCATCCGCGTCGAGGCTTTTTACAGTTCTACATCCATCACATCCATTCCATAACCTCTTGTTCGAATCAACAAAATGCCTTGCATGTGTTTTATCAGCTGATGATTTTAATCTGTAGCTGAAACGAATTTCCAAATATGTTTACCCGCGATCGGTTACACAGCGTAATCCGGATTACGGCTGTTCGGTCACCAAATCCGTGCGTCATGCGGATGTGCCCCTCGGTCGGTTGGGCGGGTTAGTGGGACAGTTGGGATTCGTCGTCAAAAAAAAAAAAAAAAAAAAAAAAAATGTATATAGGATATCTCCAAAGTGCTGGTTTATAAAAAAAACTCCCATATCGCTTTCAATTTTATTAACTGATTGATTTCTATACATTTTCTTTGGAGCCCAAAGACCAATTTTTACATCACTTCTTCTTACTTGAATGTTGGTGACATTTGAATAGGTGTCTTCACTTATTTTGGATACGCTTTTTTTCTGAGAAATTTGTGGTTGTAATTTCGTTGTATTGTGCTCAGTGTTGCAACATTTTTTTCTGCAATGTCCAAGAAAAAAAAAAGGTTTTCAAAAAAACATCTGCAGTATGAAATTTTTTTAATTCACATTTTGAGAACAATAAGTAATTAATACATACAGTAGTGGTTATATAATTAGGTTTAAGAATGTTTTTTGAATTGAACGCCGTTCGAATGAATACCTACACAAATCATATTACAATTTATTCTGGGAATAAACTATTTTTTAAGCGTTCAAATAAGGGAATGGATTTTGTTGACCCAAAAATTTTTTTGCATACTTTTAGTGACGAAAAAACTAGAAAGTGCTTACATTTTCAGTCGATAGTTCAATAAAACCACTTTGTAGTGCACATTTGGTGCGAAATGGCAGATGAGTACACTAAAACATGTAATTATTAAACTATCAAATTAAAATTTTTAACTTTGTGGTTTTGTTTGCCCCTAAAAGTATGCAAACATTTTTTTAGATCAATGAAATCCGTTCCCTGGTTATAAGGTTGAACATTTTTTAGAAAAAAAAACCTTTTTGAAATTATTGAAGACGCCTTTTAAATTACAATATTGTATACTCAAAAAATAAGAAGAATTAAATATTTTATATGGGAAATTTCAGAGCTTAAGTTAAAATATCTCGGAAACTAGGAGCAAAGAAAAAAAGTGATAACCAATATTTAAAATAATATAGTAGGGCCTTAAATTAAATCTGTTCCATGCAATTCATTTCAATTGGGAAAACCCTCGAAAATAAGTTTTTTCAATTTAAATTTTTTAAATATTTTGCAATAAAAAAAAATTAGGTAGAGAAATTAAAAAAAAAACGAAAACTTTAATTTAATTTAAAAATTTATTTATAAGTTTTTTGTTAAATAAAAAAAAAAAAAAAAAAAAAATTTTGGTTTAATCTAAATTTAACATTTTTTGATTTAAGAAATATAGACCCAAATGACCCTAAAGGCACCTTAATTTATCAAATTGTCGAACAGTGTAATCCAGCAGTTCACAAGGAGTGTAATAAAGGTAATGGAAAACTAATTAAAACCGCAAATTGCAAATTTTGCCAATTTAGCAAATTCAACGTATAGGATATTAGGTGTTGCCCCAAATATGTTCTCGTACGTACAAACAAATTACCAACACTTTCGAAAGCAACATGTTTGCTTAAATGTTTCATGGACTAACCCAGTTCAATTAGAAACCAAGCCATTTTGAAAAATTAATGCAATCAAGTGCGGGGGAAAGCTGGCAAAATTGCAGTGCTCAGCAACTGCAGTTAGAGGAAATGGGTTAGATTGAGACCATCAACGAAATGAAAATGCAATAATAAGAGGTAGTTCAGGGCATTGCAGTTTTGAGTTTTGATAGCAGCTAATTGCTAATAACGTTTCGGCAGGGGAAAAACGGAGAGAAAGAAGTGCTGCAAGGTCAGCTGGGACGACTGTTAGACTAATTGAAAACTTGCACTTGAACTTGGAATTGGAAATTGAACTAATTGAAGAGTTGTTCAACGGTAGAGGAAAGGAAAAGGAATCGAATGAGAAAAAGAAAAAGGTTACAAATTTAATCATTTTTAAATAAATTAAAATAAAAATGAAGTAAATAGGTTCATTTCAAAATCTACTTAAAGCAAAAAATCATTTGGTTTCCTTAAATTTTTAATTCAATTTCATTTTCTTTTTTCCATTTAAGCTGTGTTGGCACATAATTTTTTATACTGTTCTTTTCCCATGTTTCTCGCGTTTTCCCTCTTATCTACTTACAGCGAGAAGCAGTTAATATGGCGCCAAATAAGTCTCGCATATAAATAAAATCCCAAAGTAAAACATTAAAAATATAAAATATCTAGTAAGTATGGTCCTAGAAGTAGAAACACAAGCAGCAGAGACTGTGTATGGACGCAGTAACAAAGGAAGTAAGGCATAAAAGTAGGAAAATGTCCATAAAATCAATGCTTGGAACAGTGCTGAGCGGAGCCAGAAAGGAATAAAGGAAGAACGCAGCCTTGAAGCATATGTGCCTACATTGGCTGGGAACACTCCAGATGAGCATCGAACACGACTGGCTGTGTTAATTCCCGCCCACAGGCTCGCGCCCCTGTGATTCCTGTGATTGTTGTAAGCCCTTACATGTCAAGAGTAAGTGGAGGTGTATGTGTGGATCAGTCAGTGTGCGTGTGTGTGTGTTTGCTCATGTGCCTCTGCTTGTATTTCGAAATCTATTAAATATTTACACTTTCATTAATGTGTGAGTATGCGCGCTCAAAGCTGTCAATATTTGATGAGCGCTTGCTGTTGTTCTTTGGCATCCCATGAAGATATTACACTGGCATTAATTTTTCGCACAAAAATTATTCAAGCACACAAGCGCTGGAAAAGAGAACATTAATTCATTTAAATCATTGAGATAAAGTCTGTCGGTGGCCGCCTTTGGCATTTTCTATTTTCAAATAATTTTGCCAGTCTCTTTTGTTGCAATTTGCTGATGGATGTGGCTCGTAGTGGCAATCATTCAAATGGAAAAATATAATTGTTAAGGAAAAGCGTCATCTCCTGCACCTACACCGGCACCAAGACTGTCAACTTCTTTGCCCAGTTTAGCTGCGACTTTCTTCTTTCTTGTGTCAACTTTCAACTTCTTCCGCTCTGCTGATTTGTGGCTTGTTCACTTTTGGCTTGCTTCGTCAGTTGCTTCGTCGCTTGCCCGTCGCCATCGTTAACTCTCCCGAGTCGTATAACTGTGTTTACATCCTTGGATAAACAAAATACCACCACCACCACAACACACAGCCACACACAGGCACAAACATTTTTCGCCTGCCACTAATTAAAATTCGTAATGCGCATTACACATAAACGCTTATCCTTTTCCATTTTCTCGCTGCCACTACGAGCCATTCCATAGTTGACCATTTTCGTTGTTATTTCGCCTTGTTTCCTTTCATATCGCTCAGTTCGCTTAATTAAATGTAATTATTGCAAATGAAAGTTCGTACAGCAACAAAAAATAGCACAAACACACAGACACACACACACAGGCACAGACACAAAAACAACACAATTCATCAAAACAATGGGCTTATTTAGTCGTGTGGCAATCTTGCATAAAACCTTTTTATTTTTGTTTTGTTATTTGAGTGACCCATTCGGAGTTTATTGATCACGCGCGCCACCTAGATTCGCTCTTGTATGGGAGTGAGTTATAATGACTGGTGTAGAATAGCATTCAATATAGAAAGCAACAAGTTTGGGTAGGGGAACACATAATAACAATTTGTTGTCACATGCAACTTAATGAAGTTCGGTCATCATATTAAGTTTAATTGAAGTGTCATTCGTCCTTTGGTCTCATTGTTCTGCTTGATTGATTGATTGATTGATTGTTTTTCTGTGCGATTTGTAATAATGTAAGATAAGTAAGAGTAGGAAGATGATTTCATCACGGAATATCAGACCTTTTGAGTAATTGCGAACAGATTGATCAACAAATTTCAAATTGATAAAATGCATTTCAAAATTTCAAAAGATTCCACTATACTATGAACGGTTTGTTAGAATTTTGAAAAGGTTTCCCAACCTTACCAAACTCAGTATGCAATATGTTGCTTAGATAGTACAAATTTTACAAATCTCTTCAGCAAGGGCGAAACTGTGACCATTGTCATTACCATTTGACTTAAACCTTTCAATAGATTTGCTCCCATCAATACTGGAATTCCGATAAGTTAGGTCACTGAAAGAGAATCACGTTGCGTTTTAAATGGAATGGAATTTCTGGAAATATAATCCAATTAACGAAAGCAAACCACAACAAAACTCTGCATTAATTTCAACCTTTTGAGACTCCATAAACCGAATGTGGCTTTTCTTATATGTTTTTTTTTGTATCGATGAACAGAATGGTGTTCTATAGACGGTTTTTCTGAGAAATTTAGGAAAACAGAGTAAAATAAAATGACCTATAGCAAATTTCAGTAATTTATCATAAGTAATCTAAAGCTTTTCTAAATCTATTTACGCCATATTTTAGTGCTGACATTTATCTCCAAAACAAGCTATCTTTACCCATATAAAATACTTTGTGAGTTTGTTCGTGAGTTGGTATGTTTGTTCCCTTATAACTCAAGAAATACTTGACCGAGTTTAATGAAACACATATCAAAATGTAGGTAATTTCATTGACCTCATCATAGGCATTAACTATGGGCGTTCTAAATGGGCGTGGCAAATATTATTTTAAATTCTTATAATTCATGCAGTGTTTAACCGATTTCGCTGAAATTTTATGAAAATTTAAGACCCGCGCACTACCACGCCCTAAAATTGTAAAGCTCTGTAACTCGGGCCCCATTCAAGGGATTCGCTGAAATTTTACATTTGGTGCTGGGTGAGAAAATGTGTGATCTGCCAATTGCCACGCCCCAAATTTTTAGAGAACTTTAACTCGGACCTCATTCGAGGGATACCGGTGATATTTTAGAGTTGGTGTTGAGTAGTGAATGGGCAGAGTGATGACTGACAAAATCTATTTGTATTTCGGTTGCTTAAATAATACATGGTATAACATTTATACATTGACATGAAAATACAAAATTTTTGCGAGCGAAGCTGTGGGTATAAGCTAGTTTTTAATATTAAAACGATTTTTTATTTTTGATACGTAAAGGTTTTTGTGAAGTTCCATTAATTAAAAAATTATGAGAAAGTCATTGTGTTTCGCTTCCAAACATCTTTAAGAAAATTTTACTTTGTTTATTGGTATTTTAAGGGCGACCGCCGAAATTGCAGAATTTTGATTTTTTTTCTGGTATTTTTCTGTACTGTATTTCTTTTTCTCTATACAACTACGAATATAAGGCCGTCTTAGCTAATGTTCTTATCTAACATTTTCGACCACTTCCGCTGCTATTGTTATCTGATCGGAATCAAATTTATAAAAATAGTGATTTACATACAATGGAAAAATAATCACTTGGCGAAAATTTATCTGTTGAAAATTTCCCATACAAATAAGGGCAGGTCTAATAAACGCATTGGTTGTCACTCAGGGCGGATCCTATTTTTGTTTCCTACAAAATACATCTTAATTTATAATGGGTAAAGGGTACAAAAAGCTAAAGTAGTGCTCAATCATCTGAATTTCTGGTGTACAAGTTGTTTGCCAAAAGACAGCATTCATATCTTTAATTTTTTTATGTATTTTAAAAATGTTACAAGCTATATAAAATACTCAAACTTCAAATTGTAAATCGTGATTTACCAACAATACGATTTTGGTATTGTGTCGTTATTGCACGGAATAAGGGATATATGCATAAATGTTTATGAGATCATTTATAAAAAAGAGTGTCACAAAAATGTTGTTGGTGATCGCTTAAATAACGACAAACTGTTCCCCGTAGGCTAAAATTGTGTGTGGAAATAATGGCGGCCTTTTCCTTTTGTGATCGCCGAAAGCTCCTATTTTAAAAGTTGTGGATGGATAAGACTATGAAATATTTTTTAAAGTAATTTTTTAGGTTTTTGTAGTTGTTTCTTTTTACTACAGTTATGCCGTTCCACAGGGAATTATAAGTTTTTGAATTGGCATATGAACTAGTTAAGAAAGGAGTCGAAACTCCCTTTGTAGGCTAAGAACCATTCTGCGATATGGAAAAAGGAATTACTTCAATTAAACTAAAGGAAGGAATTCATAATGGGATAATCTACCAGGACTGAAACAATAAAAAAACAGCTATTGGTGACTTACAACCAAAACGAAAAAAGGAATGTATGCATTTATTAAAAAAAAATATAAGAATCATAACAGGTATTTTTACAGGACAGTGTAGGCTGAATTATTATTCAACAAAACTGAAAATATTTTCAGTCGGTTCAGTAAAGAAACTTAAAAATATATTTTTGGAGATTGCCCTGATCTTATGCAAAAAAGGAAAATATCAGAACATGATACTAAAATTTATTACTCGGATAGACCTTATTTGGATATAAGTCCTTGGCGGGGCACAATAGTTCTTTAGGACGCGGTGCATATCCCGGCAAGTAAAATTACTAAATTACTAGGTATAAGACCACATTTTTTGAGGCGCAGTGTAACTCATATATGAATAGTTAACTCAAAATTCCTACAAGTCGTTATCATAATATGAAAATGCCCTAACTCGAAATTTATCGAAATTGTGTTTGAATATGTTTCATTAAAGCTTTCCTTTACATAAATATTAGAACACATTAAAAACATAACCCTTCCGGTTACATTTATTTTTTTTATAGACTCAATGCAATATATTGGCGCTGTGCAAGTAAAAGTTGCTTCATAATTTTGCTCCGAATTCGAATTTTGTTATCGCAGGGAGGAAATTAAATTAAGTTTGTTTATGTTTTTTTTTTTGCTTCTCAATATTATTATTTTCCATATTAAGCTGACGATGCCACAATTTTTTCCCAGCCAACTGAGCAAGCAAGCACACACTAACAAACAGTCTAGATAAATTTTTGTAATTGTCTGACTATTTTCATCTAATTTACTATTTTCATCTAATACTCGCCGATTCACACAAACACTACTTAGTAGTTTCCAAGCGAAATAAAGAACCTACTAGACTAAGATGATCGTGGAATATATTTCTAATTAATGTAAATTTTTTTATTTTTATTACTTAATGAATAAATTTGTAATAACTTACCCATCAATTTGAATTTATTCTGTATTTAATTGGAATTAGTTTCACAGTTGCATGATTTTTTTTATTTCATTAATTATTAAAACAAATAAATTTTATATCATGATCGATCGGTTTTTCTTATTTTTAATCGTATAATTTTTGTTATAGCTTTGTAGTTGGAATTACACTTTTATTTATTTTTAACGATTAGAGCAAGTAACAATGTTGAATAATAAAATTTATTTTAAAAATAATTTCTATAATATTTATTTTCTTCTCAAGGAGAACCTCTTGCATGTTTTTTTTCTTTCTATCACTTGTACAATCCTCGTTCGTGTTAATTTTTGTTTTTATTTTTCCAGTTAATGAAAGACACAAGCGAATTTAAATTTTTTTATAGAATCAAAAAAGTCTAATTTTTTAATAATTATTCTTAAAATTTAATTATTATGATTATGAATTTGTCAAAATATTTCTTTTTTATTTAATTTATTTATTTATTCATTTAACACAATTATCCTTTGTAATGGCCGCTTTGTGAATATTTGCTACCGCAGAGCACAACAAGTCGGCAACGACTGAAACTATGATTTTGATAAAACCCCGTACAAGTATCAACTCAGAAACTTCGTAACGGTATTTTTTTTTATTCTGTTGTTGCCTTTTTCACATTTTACCCACTGAAGTAATTCCGGCGCACTTCTTTCGGCCGAAATGTGTTCAGACTTAAGGGTAAGTCCACAGCGAACTAACACGGCCAACACAACACGCTCTTAGCCCGAACCTGAACTGAAACTTCTTGGCCAACCACCAAGTTGTGTATTGTGTTGCATATGGAAGAAGTGCCAACGGAAGTAAGTGCACGCACAAACACACAAGCAAACACACATTAACACACGCACGCACACTGAGCCAGTCGGGCACTCACTAACTCACACAGAGCAGCTGCAACTTCCTTTTCCCCATATAAAATGTATTCGAACCTGTTCGATGCTTGAGCTCTAAGTTTGAGTGGGTGGTGAATGCAACAAAAACACAACCTGGGCGCCCCGCAAAAGGATAGTGAGGTAGGACGAGCATTTGCATGTGAAGTGCGACTGAAATGAAACGAAAACAAAAACCAAAACAAACTTCAACTTGGTCACATTGCGACTTCGAACATTGTTGTCACGTGCACCAACATAAAATGTGTATGAACAGGATTACCGAAGCAGCTTCAAACTTGCAACTTCGCACTTGTTCGCTTGAAACGGAAAAAAAATCGTTTTTGATGCCGGTATTTTTGTCGCATCACCAGACTTTTTTCCGTGTTAGGTAACATGGCTTTAAAAAAGGCTTATTGCATTGCAGCGTGGACGTTGGAAAAAGCGTTCGACCATTTCCACATCATTAATTATAAAGCACAAATGCTTAGCTAAAGACCGACAAAATGAATGAATAAATGGTGGATGGCAAAGGTTACGGTTGGCTCACGAAAATTTAAACTCAAATCAATCGATTTAGGCAAAGTAATCGATGTTATCGATGTAACTTTTCGGATGGTGTCAAGGTGATGCTCGGATTGTTGAACTTTATTGGGGTATTACTGAAATAGAAGCAAAGCACATTCATTGACATTCTAATAACGGAAATAGATTTAAGGCTATTTGGGTGAAATTTGCTTTAAGTGGGCAATTTGGTTTGGAAAGGCAATAAATTAAGGGCCATTTTTGGTTGAAGGATGTTAACGAAAAGGTAATTTGAAACAATTGGAAAAATACGATTCTAGAATATTTTGTTTGATTTTTTATGTCACTCTTGTCTATTATTTTTTAATATAATCTTTAAAAATTCTCGATGTTTCATTCCATTATGCAAAATGAAAGAGTCCTTCTGCGCTTGAATTTAATTTATGCATTCGTTACGTCCTTTTGTGGTCGAGTGGATTCTGTTTTAGTCGTGATTACATCATGTCCACTCTCTTATAATTCATTCCTTCAAATCTCCATATTTATGCTTTGTTCTAGATTCTAGATCTTTCCTGTGTGTACGATTTTTCCATTTAGGGCAAAGCCGTTTTTCATTTTGATTCATTTTCAGATGATAAAATTTTATATTTTTGTGGATTTTCGAGGAATTAAATTCGTCATAAAAATGTATGAAATGTGTTTAATTGAAGAACCTTCACCACGGTTGTATTCACTTTAATTCACCACTGAGCGAAAAAGCGAATGTTGTTCCTAGAATCTGATAGAATGTACAATTGGGATTCTAAGCAATGGTAATGTATCCATTTTTGTGAGTACCATCCTACCTACACCTCATGAGGTATGGGTATATTCACTTTGGTCTGATGAACACCAAGATGGAGGAGTTTTTAGGCCCTAAAAGGAGTTGGTGTTCAAAATGGGCGGAATCGGTCGACTGCCACACCTACTGCCTATATAAGTGAAAAACGTGTTTTGTAAAATATGCAACCTGATTCCGCTGAAATAGTTCCAAACTTGGTACTATTTGGGTTTCATTAATTTGGAATTTGCGGTTGAAATTAAAAAATTCAAAATGGCGAGTCCAATAAGGGGCCAAAATTTAAAGATTTCATCAAAAGTATGAAATTTTGTATAGGGGGTTTTCGCGGTTGCTGATTCCGAATTTGATGATGAAATTTAAAAATTCAAGAGGTGTAGGGTATATGCGTTTGATTTTGAATCATATTTCTCTCAGTGCCTCCATTTACTTGTCCATTTTTACAAAAGTAGAACTTAATATCATTTTATGGTGGGCCACGGACTGCCACTACCTCTACTGTGTGACTTATTTGTTAGTTTTTTTAATGTCAATGGGAAATTATTGAGAATTTTTTTTTGCGAAATAATAGATTTTGCCTGTAGCAATTTTTTAATAAATGTGTAATTTTTTGTGAAATATTGTCTGAGAAATTTATTTTTCTTTTTTTAAATTTTATAAATTTTGTATGTTGAAATAATATCAAATCCTATCAATCCTACGTTTTCTCATATCAAAATTTTCTCATATTAAGTTTACATTAGTGCACAGGAATTCTACATTTTACTATAACTTTACGGTATGAAAAATATCAAAATTAGTTTCATTAACAAATCATAATGGTATCAAATCAAATAAAATTGTTCTCATAAATATCAAAACCACTTAACCCGGATTGACCCAGTGTTGCCATATGGAAACACAGCTTCAGTTAAAGATTTAAAAAAAATTAACTAATGCATACATTTTAAAACCGTCGACGGTTTTGTGTTCTTAAAAGTACCGCTAGTTTTTATTTTGCATGACGGAATTGGATCACTTGTAGTTCTTTTGTTATTGTAATGCAAACTAGAGATTTGAAATAAAATGTCGAGAAGTTCTGGGCAGATCCGGGTTAATACAATTTATTGTGTAAACTAGAGAGTGAACTATCTTCGACTATGCCGAAGCTGAAATACCCCCACACAGTATGATCCATTTAGAAGTATTTCGAACATAAAAAAATGTTGTCTCAAGACCCCATTTTGAGCCATTTATAGGTGGATTCGGAGACTCGTACCACGTTCAAAATCCGTTTCTAAAAATTTTCAAATATAATACATCAAAAAAAAATTGGTATCTTAAGACTCCATTTTGACCCATTTATATGTGGGCTTGGAAGCTCGAACCATGTTAAAAATCCATTTCTAAACATTTCCAATCGAATGCAGCAATAAAAAAGACTTGAAAAATGTTGACCACTTTTCTCGTTATATGGGAGCCACACCCAGTTTTTGTCCGATTTGGCTAATTCGAACTAGATCTCAGTATTCACGAGAAAAATATGTACCCAAAGTTTCAAGTGGATATCTCCAAAACTGCGACCGCTATCGTGCGGACGGACAGACGGACATGGCTAAATTGACTCCGGTGGTGATGCTGATCAAGAATCCATACCGGACACGCCTCCTTATGGGCGTTAAAAACGTTGTGTCAAAGTTAGTATACCCTGCCACAGTGAGTGTGAGGGTATAAATATTAAATTTTATAGGGCTTTTGGTTGGTTTTTTTGGTTTGGTGTAGTTAAAAAAGTAAAAATATGTTGTATATTTAGGACGAACAGAGTGTTAGGTATCAGTCAGCCAGGCTTGAGCATTTTCAATTACAATTTAATCAATTTGTATTGTAAAAGATAATATTCACTGCCATTATAAATAATTCAATTTGTGATGGCTTTTAATTATTACATTTGCATTAATTGAAAAATTCAATTACATTTTCTGAATCAGGCGAAAAAAATTTAAATTGGGTGGGGTAATCATTACAAAATGTAATTAATGTTGTCCATGTTTGACGTACAGGTGTCCTAAAGTGTTCTAATTGACATACGAAAATATACTGTTTTCATGGAATTAATTGAGAAAAGATTCAACGTGGAAGGAAATTGCATTAATCAAAGTCAGAAAGACGCAAATTGCTTAATTGTAATTATGGATATGGCACTCATGTCTTCCCATTTTACTAAACATTTTTTCCTGTCACTAAGGTCACTTGGTTGTTCCCAACCGCAATGTCAACACTTGAGACGGGGAAAAAAGTGCAAATGGGATGTTCGAAAATTTACCAAAGAACACAAAAAATCCTCACCATAGCAACTGCAGATGGATTAAAATATGAAACAAATGACTATCGGTCAAGAGCACAGTGCACAAAGCGCTGGCTGCTGTCACTTTCTGATATTAATTACCACATGAAAGGCAATTGTCACCGTTTTGACCGAAAAACATTGTCAAGCGAAAATATGTGTCTGTCTGGGCTCATAATTGTTTTGCTTGACTTCATCTCATTCACACTTCACACACACACACACACACACACACAACCTCCGGAGAGGCAGTCAACCAGTCACATTGGTAATTTGATATGCTGCAGATAAAATACATGTACTACTTTGATATGGAAAAACGTTGCAGATGAAGAACTGAGCAGACTGTTTTTTTTTTTTTTTTGTATTTCTTTGTTTTACCCACAAATTTGAAGAGATATTTGGTCTCTGGGTAGGTAACGTGCTTTGCACGCTTATGACCAGCATTTTGTCTCGCTGTGCGCCTGGGTAATTCGATAGGCAGAGCGGATATTTCACAAAACATACACAAAGGACATACTGAAGTTCATAAAGATCAAAAGGCCGTACGGGTACAGTGAGGTGAGTGCATAGAATTTTTCAATTCATAAACACAAGTGACTTTTACTGGAGGATGTTCCGCTTGGCTCTACTGTAGAGATCAGCTGTTTGGACCATGCGGTCGTCTACCTTATTATTATCAAATTACACACAAGTTATTAACCTTTTGATGAGGCTGGGGTCATTCTCACTTCATGATGGTAGCCAGAAATAATCGTGATGAGACATTAACACTTTCATTTTTGCAGACATTGCAGAGAAGGGGGGGGGGGGATGGAAATTTGTGAAGCATTTGTAAAGCTTGGGCTAAGGGATTTATACTAAAATGTAAATATTTGTATATTTTGTTTAATTTCATCACCTCTCATGTTCTGAGGTTGCTACTTAGTTAGGGTGGAGCATTTTTAAATCTTCAAACAGAATGTGCCTCTGAAGCTTCACGTTCCACTTACTACATCTCCCCTCAAGAACTTTTATCTCCAGCTGCACACTCAGTTCGACCCTTAACAGTTCATACAACACTTTTTTGGCACAACGAAACACTTCAATTTGGAATTCAAGAGATTCTACAAAAAAAAAAAAAAGGTCCCCCACAAGAGGAATTGTTCTTCCTTAAACTGCAACACATCTGAGCGGATATAAATGTCTGCGTGTGTAATGAAGAAGATCATATCCGATGCGACAAAGACAGAACACCCTGAAGGAACAAGTGTGAGAAACTTAAGATCGGATGGTAATTTCACTGATCACTGATCAATCACCAACGAAATTTATCTTTTACACACTACACAGAGGAAGGATGAAGAGAATAAGAAAAAAGCATCAGAGAAGAAAGTTATTGATAAAAACTGCAAGCCTCTTAGGCGGAAAGATGGAAAGGAAATAATTACATTCGAGATCAGAGAGCAGATGACAGATGGGCGATCAGTCTATAATTCGGGATCAGTATAAGATTACAAAAGATCATCGGTTGTTTTTTTTTCGATGAAACCTTTCGGAAGTTGATAGAAACTTTATACTTGATGTATTTGCATATAAATATGCGTTCAAACCCTTTTAGAACAAGTTAATTAACTTTTAGACAGATGATTTAGAAATTAGCTGAAGAATGCATTTTGGCCACACACACACACACAAAATTGAAACGCATTTTGCCCTATCGAATCGGTGTAACGTTTTCAATATTTGATTGCACATTCAGTGAAGCGCATTGCCTGTTACGAGTTCAATTCGCTGGGATCGATGTAATTGTGGGAAAATTGTAGTAAAAGAAAGGGTGGGCTCCAAAGAGGTGAAACAAAAGGCAAATAAAATGAAACTTAAAAAAAAAAGCACTGCAAGTGGAAAATGTCAAACAATAAAATATTTAAATGCATTTTGCTACAGCAATAAAATCCATTTCCAAATGCACATTGCATCAAATGGCAGCAGAGCACCAAACACAACAGAAAAAAAAACAACTGCTACTAACAACTACCATGAACAACAGTAGCTGCTGCCACACAAACGTTAGTGTAGCAACTACAACATAACATCGACAAACAGCCAGTACAATTGCAAAACTTTATCCTCGATTCGGAGAATGTTAGCAGAAAAGTAGTGGCCGGGTTGTTGTGTTGGGTGTTGGGCGAAACCTCAGTGTTCACCCCAACGTAAATTTAATATTTCAAGTTAAATAAAAGACAGAAGTACCTACCTGCAGTTCGAATAGTTATTTCAGGGAATTACTGAAAAGGAAAAGCTTCAATTCTTAATAACTTCTTAACTTTATTTGCCCGATGCTTGAGGACGGCTCTTACCCCTGATACCGAAGCGGTCATTCACTGGTTTATTCATCACAATTGTCGGATTGTGGATCAGCATTGCACAAGTAGTTGGCCGCATTCCAAAGAGCTTATAGAGGAGTGTTGGAGTGATAGGGTATTCCCCTGATATTTATTTTGTTATTCGTTCCACTACAGATTTTATAGTACCATTAGAGCAAATGCAAGTTTTTGTTGACATTTTTAAATAATATATATATGTATAGGTACAGATCGGTTTCTCTACTTTTGATACATTTTATTTCTGTGGTGGTCATCTGGTCAATCTGGAATTCACTTCGAAATCCATAAAAATCATAAATTTGGTTTTTTCTCACTTACCAGAAAATTTTCTTAAGTGGATAAAATGCAGTGATGCACACAAATTTGTGTCTTAAGAGTCATTGAAATAAAAAATAAAATTTTTTCTATGATATTCTATAGTACATAGGAAATGACAAGCTCAGAGGAAAAATTTAATGAAAAACACTTTCATTATGAGTACACACAAAAAAAAAGTCGGTAGATCTAACCGAAGAAGATGGTTAAAAACGCTCCAACCCTCCAATGTCGGTACGTTTAACCGATGAGAGAATGTAAATTTATTGCACCATTTTTTTCTCGGTTAAGTTGTAAATTTTTCAGTAAATTTGTGAAAAATTCACATTTAACAAACAATTGAGGTAAAATAACGTACAATAACAACAACTTTTTCGATTATTTGAACTATTTTATGTCGAATTTTGAAGATTTATTTTAACAATTTTTTTTTCGGGTAATCCAACCTACCATCTTGGTTAAAAAATTTACAATTTTCATACATTTTGAAAAGTTGTACATTAACAACTTTTTTCGGTTAATTTTACATACGTTTTTTTTCTAGATAATATTGTCAAAGGAAAGGTCTATCCAATACCCTTCGAATGAACACCTTGGACACTTCCGTTAATTACACTTCGAGGAAATACCGGTACTTCCAACTTTTTTCCTGAAAACTATTTGAAAACAAGCAACTTTTGTAATAAAAAATTCCCTTGAATTTTAAGAATTTTTTAAAAAGAGTTTTTGGAAAAATTGTATAAAAATGATAAAATTTTTTAATTTTCAGCACAAAATTCCACTTTAAAAAAATTCTCAAAATTCAAGGGAGTTTTTTATCACCACAACTTTGTTTTGCAAAGAGGCTTGTTTGCAATTTTTAATGGAACGGTAAAATTTTTTAAATCATATTATTTATGGTGTACTATTTCGCTTTCATTTCGGGTATTTTCGTACCCTAAAAGGGCGCGAGGGATTTCGAAGCTAAAAAGGGGGTTTATGAAACAAATACGATTTTTTAAACTTTTATGTAAATAATTTTATTTTAGCTTATCAACTGATTTGGCAGCAGTTTTACATGGAAGTAATGTGTAATATTTATAAAAACTGTAAATATTTCTTGGTCGATTTTTATGAAAAGGGACATACGATGATTGTTCTTTAAGGTAATGAAATGCTCTACGTTCTGTTTTTTCTTTAAGGGAAGAAAAATCACTTTTTAAATGTGATTAACAAATAGTGGACTTAGTGTGTTCCGCTTGATTACTATGTATAAAATAGCAAAACACTCATTTTATTTCTTATGAAATAGTTTTTTGCACAGTTTAGAACAGTACACTACACACATCATCGAAAGTATTGTACCAAAATAATCACTGGGCAAAATTCTAAATGAAAAACTTTAAAGCGTATTTACTCCAAATATAGTTTTGGTTACATACCTTTTGGTTACGAACCCCTTCAATTGTTATTGAAAACATGTTTTTAAATTAATATTTATAAAAGGGATTTTTTCCCGGGATTTTTCATTCTTAAAATGGTGTTTTGAAGATTAGAGTGGGATTTTTGACGATAATTCTCTGGCAACACTGGTGTAGGGCTAAGTACCAATTCATGTATTAGAATTGAAAAGTTTGTACTAAAAATGTCTCATTAGAAAGAATATATAAAAAATGTAAATTGTTCGAGTCAATTTACACCATCATTTTCATGACGAAAAATCTGACAAAGAGCTAATAAGAACTGCTGTAGTGAAAACGAGATAGAAAATTTTGCAACGAAAATCCATACAAAAAACATAAAAGGTGGCAGCTCCGCGCTTTATACATTTACATTTTCATATATATACCTAATATGTAATATATTGCCATCCTATGCTATCCTATCTCTGCAATGTGTTTTGAGCTCACTGTAAGAGCGAAATAGCAAGCATTGAATTTTGTCTTAGTTTGACAGAGAAATCCGAACTGCGAATGCACTTTTTCATATATTTTGTCTCTTGATATGAGTGAATGTACTTTCACTACACTTGCAATATAGAAGTATTACATATTGATATAAACTGTCAAATTTCTGCAGTGTAAATTCTATAAACGCCATGCGGCGGAATGGAAATGATAGTGTAAATAGGGTATAATGAACAAATCATCCCTTTGTCTTTCTGTCTAACTGCCTGTGTGTCTGTCCTTCTGCCAAGCTGTGCTAAAAATCTTTTCAACTATTTAACAATTATACACTTAAGGAACTTGAGGAGTATTTGCGGCAAATGTTGAATACTTTTAGAGAAAATACACTTGTATTTGTCGTGACTGAAATCGTGAAACGCAAACAAAAGTAATTCAATGGAAACGTTTGTAATTTTTTTATGTTTTACAAATGCAAACACCGTTTCTCGTAAAATACCTCCTAAGAAATCGCACACAAAAAAATGGACCTAAAATATAAAAATTTTTTAAATTTTTATTTTTGGTTGGAGAATTTGTTTTTTAATAACTTATGAAAAATAGCTCTCAAACCTCATTTAAAAATTAACTATGTTTATGATTAGTTGTTGATTTCAAAGCTAAGCCAGAAAAAATATTGTTGGGGGCGTATGAGTAACATTTATTACCAATATCGTCGGCAGTATCGCGAACTGATGTAACTCATGGGAAAAATGCATAAGAGATACGACAGTTAATGAAATTTAAATTCAGTCAGATACGCCTGTGCTTGATACTGACGGCGATATGAAGGCGTAGAAGTGAATTGAAACCACTTGATCTAGAAAAGCGAACAAATACTTTTTCTTTATTTACTTGCGTAAGTACTTGAGTCAGGCAGACTGAATGCTGCTCAGCAAGGGTATTCCCCATAGCTCATTTCGCATTCAATTCTTTGTTCTTTAAGACTCAAATTCTTAAAATCGAACGAAGAAATAATTTTTTTTTAATAAATGTGCAACGTATTGTGCATACGCATATGTAAAGACCGCAAAAGCAAGGAAGATTTTGTGGCTTACACGCTGTTGTGCCTCTCCCCTTTAAAACTTTTAAATGGTAATGAACCTTACACACATTACAAACTTTAAGCGCTCTCTGTGACAATTTAAATGCATCCACACCGCAGTCGCATGTGAAAGCGTGTTTTATCCGCACACAATATCGTCATAGTCATCGTCAGCAGTTTATTTTCGTTTCGTATGCAAGGTGGTAAGGTTTCCTTATGTGGTTCACTTTAAATTCGAAAGAAGAAGCGATTGTGGCGGAGCTTTTCCTGCTAAAGTTGGTTTTTTTTGTGCTAACAGCGTAGGAATTGTAATTGTCTGGGTTTGTGGGGCAAAGCAAAGCAGTTAAAAGTTTCTAATTCTAATTACATTTAAGATGCACATGCCGTAATCTTAATTGCAAGACATTTCGCAAATGCTAAAATGTTTCTAGAGCAGAAATTGTCAGGTTTTTTTTCGAATTTGTGGTTAACCTGAAAATGGATAGAAATTCATTTGTCAACCTGCAACTGGGGAATAACCAACCGCAACGGTTTGCGAGATTCATGCCAAAGTGAACGTTTTTTCCCCTATAATAAAAGTTGTGTTCAATAAAAAGTAAAATTTATTTCTGGTCTATTTGTCGGGGAGTACATATTTGTCGGGGAGTACATATCACTACTTGAAAATTCCACAGTATGAAATTACGATTCGTGAGAAAGCAAAAGTTGGGCGCGCGCACATGCGTAATTTGTATTCGTAATCTGTGCCTGTGCGCATAAAATGCAAATTAAGTACGCCGGCCACAACTTTTTTATGTGCCTCGATCGTTGGCGAATTTTTAATTTGTTTTAACTATTTTATATGAAGTATTTTTATTTTTTATGGCTTCTTAGAACAGAACTGTTTTGGCCCAACTGTTTTCAGAATATGACTGTACCTGTTCGGGTTATCAATTGCGTTTGAGTTGTTTGCCTTTTTTGTTCTTCTTTTTTTTTTTATTTTTTTTTTTTGTAACAGTTGGTCTGCGTCGTATATTAGCCGCTGAGTGAACGTGCCGTTGCTCAGCTTAAATAGATTTTTAGCAAATGATAAGAAGTTTGCGCCACCATTATCAGCTCTAAGTAACAACAACATGTGAGGAATTCCCGGAAGAGCATTGAAAGAGCATAAGATATGATATCATCGGCGCCATTAGCAGCATACGACGCAACGCATAAGGGCTCTGGGCAGTCTGTGTGGATGGGTGGTATCTGTGCTTGCAAAATATGTTTACGTTTTTTTTTGTCATTTGTTCATTGTGCTGTTGTAAATTAACAATTAGCTGTAAGGAAGTTCGATATTAAATCGTGTTTTTTTTGTTATGAAAAAGCCCTTGAACGTGTGATGCGTGTACGTTTTTGAGTCATCAAAAATTGAGAAAAAGGCATTAAGGAAATACAATGGCAATTCTGATATAAAAGAGAATTTTTGTCATATGAAAAATGGCCGGAACAAGGGCTTTATTTAATGGCAAATGGTCCAGCTTTTTCTCTCGCAATTTGTGTCCATTTCTAGTTTCGCTGTTCGCTTCGAATTTTGTAGGCATTGTGTTTGCAATTTTACATTTAAAAAAAAAATCCATAAACTATTTAATCAGAACATTGCGAGGTATGGTTTTTCCCTATGAAAGCATGTGAGACAATTGTTCTCTATTTTCTCTTGACTACAAATACACATTCTGCCTCAAGCAGGGCCATAGGCCCATTAGCTCAGTTGGTTAGAGCGTCGTGCTAATAACGCGAAGGTCGCGGGTTCGATCCCCTCATGGGCCACACTCTTTTTTTTTTAGTAATTCAATTTTTTTTTTATTTTTTATATACCTAAACAATGTAGTTTTGGGTTTTTGTACATTTTTATAAATTTCACTCGTGACTTCGCATGGACTAAATGTGTCTTCCTAACATGAATCTCTCAATTAGTTGCGTTATTACGAGAGATGGGATGGATATTGCCATGTTTATCTAATATTTTTTTTTAAAATAAAACCTAAATAAAATCGTCATTTTGCTGCATATTGTTGCATATTTTTTGCATATTTCTTGCATATTTCTTGCCTATTTCGTGCATATGATTTTGCATGTAAACCCGCTCTCTAGTTATATGTATTTCCATTGTAGAATTCTTTTTTTCGTTGTGTTGTTGTCTTTAAAATTAAAATTATTTACTGAGACGGAAACACATGGAGATGGAAAAACATATATTTTTAACAGGGGCTGGAACCGAAAGGAATATCGGTTCCTGATGCGGTCCAGGTTCCCTAACTTTAAAATATTTCGATTTCGGTTCCATAAACTCAAAAAAAGTTGGAATTTAAAAGTGAAAAAAAGACACAAAAGTTAACAAAACTGTTTTTTTCACTTTAATAAGCTTAAACTTATTTCTTGTTTATCGTTTTACCTCCAAAAATCACGCAAACCAAAATTATTTTTCAACTAAAATCAAGCAAGAAAAAATATTCAATTAATTGAATGTCAAAAATAGTTTTTGAAATATGTATGTACAATAGAGTGGTCCTTTTTTTCGATTTTTCGTAATTGTAGAAGTGCACCCTCGCAATTTGTTTCTTTTGTTCCTTTTTTTCTGTAGGCTCCAAAAAATAAAATTTGTATTTATTGGTCCTATAAGGGGCGCGTCCGCCCAAAACAAATATTTTTGATCGAAAAAAGTTCGTTAAATACGATTTTCGTAAAAAGTTCGATCAATTATTGGCTGGGATGTCATCTTCGGTACCGAAATATATAGACGAAAAAATTGTATTTTGCTGCATTTAACTCAAAGCCTGCTTTTCATGTTAAAATTTGTGGTAAATTGACTTGGTTTGCTTAGAAAAAGACCAAAATAAACAAGATAAGAAATTCGTTTAAAAACACATAAATTAAACTTTTTGCATAATTTTGAAAGAATTTTTAATGAGCATGACAAGAAAATTTCGCTAAAAAATTAGAATTTTAATTCGTGTTTTTGACTTATAAAATTAGGAACAGAAAAAATAAAATGGTTTTGGTTTCGGTTCCGGTTCTCAAATTTTCAAAATATCGGTTCCGGTTTCGGTTCCATAAAACATAACGGTTCCGGTTTCGGTTGCGGAACCGGTTCTTGGCGGTCCCTGATTTTTAATAAAGAAAAAGTTATCCCATAAAATCAAAATAACAATTGTAAATAATAAGTTTAAAAATCTAGTCTATAAAATTTGGAATGCAATTAGAGCTTTTAGAGATTAATCTGCTCTTGCGCTGATAGATATGTCAAAGGTATACCTTTACAGACTATAGTCTGTAAATGATTATGAAATCGATTATGAAAACAAATTGAATTAAAGCAACCATGCTTCTTGGCCTTTTTGCGAGAACATTTAAATATTAAAACATCCCCGAATCTCTGGTGAGTAACAATAACTTCTTTTGAGTCTTTCGTCCTTCCCCGTTTTTAGGCGGACTTTTTTCTATGACTTCATTAGTCACCAATTCAACGAACTCTTCTACACATTTCGTATGAAATTAATATGTTATTTTTGACACTGAAAACACTTTCATTCGATTCGTAGAACTATAAGCTTTCACAACAGAGAAAATGCGAATTTTGCTTAAATTCAACATAATCGCACACCCCAAAACCCTCTGGGTTATACGTCACTGGCTTAGAAGAACCAGTTAAACACAGACATTATTTTTATTTGAAAAAAATTAAAATTAAAATTAAGAATGAAATTTTGAATTGTTTCGTTCTCCTATGAGCCTATTTACACTATCATTTCCATAACGAAAAATCTCATAAAGAGCTAATAAGGACTGCGGTAGTGAAAACGGGATAGACAATTTTGCACCCAAAATGCATACAAAAAACATAAAAGGTGCAATTCCATGCTTTCTTTATTTACATTTACATATAAAAACTGTCGAATTTCCGCATGCCCTGGTCAGTGTAAATACTAAAAACGGCATGCCCATTCTTCATGGGAATGACTGTGTAAATAGGATCTATGAAATAAAATTTCCATACCGTCTCACAAATGTTATTTTTACGCTTTTCTTAATTCTATAGATTAGAATTATTTGGTGTATTCTTAGAATCTGTGGCAACCCTTATCTGTGACAACAACCATTTTCAATAGTTCTCTATTATTTCCATGACTAGAACAAAACAGTCTGCCCTCATTAGCTCAGTTGGTTAGCCGCGGGTTCGATCCCCCATGGTCCAATGTACATTTTTTTTAAATTGTATTTTTTTTAAGTTATTAAAAAAACACTTTTAATTTTTACAAACAACTGTGCATTGTTACAACACCGTTAAATATAAATTTGGTGAATTGTATTTTCGATAGACAAACTTTTGCTGATATTCATGCGATTTAGGATTCACTTCCTCGAGTTAACTCATGCTTTCCTGTATTACATTTTATCTTATCTCACTACCGGAGGATATATTTTCATTACGAACATTTCAATTGATATGACGCTGTCACAATTCACACAATATGACGACCACACTCTGTGACAGTTAAAAATATTCCAGCCAGACACTAAAAATGTCTGCTGAAAACATATTTCGTTATTTTTAAAAGGCCAAGCGGCAAAAATAAACCGCCATTTAAGAGAAAAGAAAACCGCTATTCGCTTATGGATCACTTTTAAGTTGCAACCGAACAAACGCAAATGAAGCGGAATCCCCATCTGAACTTCGATTTTAAATAATTTTTAGTACCACATTAGCCGGCTGTGACGTCAGTCATCATCGGCCCCATCGGTGGGAGGGCCACAATAAAAACCGTTTAAACAATGTGATAAACTCCTTTGCGCGCCTGAAATGTGTCTGTAATTAATTAATTTGCATTTAAATCGGGATTTTAGTGGGTTTTGCATTTACTCGACCGAAACAAACCAGTTTGCAGCGCAACCAAAAAATTACAGCTTCGAACGAGTGAATGCATCGTTTCGGTACTGAATAAGTGTGAAGAGAACTGGAATTTGTATTTAAAAATAAATAACGAAGAAAGTGAATTTAGGTTTCATTAGGTCATTGCGATTTAACTAGAGAACCAACGAAATTTTGGCAACGGTCCAAAAATATGTTTCGAACCCTTCGGAGAATATTTGAATATTATTTTTTATTGAATATTATTTGAATATTTTAATTTTTATTTTTTGAAAAAGTCCGCTGCCGGTTTTTGGTCTGCTTTTATAAAAAGGGTACAATAACAATAAGGGTGCTCACAAGTCAGGCAATAATTTTTGACAAATTATTTCTTATGATTGTGTATATGATGGTGTTTGAAAACCCTTAATTTTTCTCCCACATTTGCAATTAAAAAATTTTGATGTATTCACAATAGAGCACTCTTGTCATAGCAAAGACACAAACCATTCAAGAAGTATGCAATCGGTTATCACTGAAACTTCTGAAACTTAATAACAAATTGGCAACAATCTAGAATAATAGGTCAATACAGCTGTTGCGGACCAACAAAAAATGGAACTGCCGTTCTTTCTTTTACCATTCCGCAGATTTTTTCCTTTGAAATATAAGAATTGTAATAATCGTGCTACGGAGAATCACTGCAGAATGTATCGGGTTATTTTCACTGGTTGTCATCACTGCACAGTAGGGATGGCCGATATATTTATTTTCAATATTATGGGCCAGTTTCTCAATGAGTAAAATTTAAAGTAAATTCATTTACTATAGCAAAACGGGTATTGCGAATTGCAATCTCACTTAAATGGTGACTGTTGAAGTGAAGGTTTGGTAATTTTTTCAAAATGTATGTGAAACGTAGCTGTCTGTTTTCTCATGCATAGGAGCAGTATTGGATTTTGCTCTATAATCTGAGAAATATCGTTTCACAGAAAGTAGTTGAAGCTGAGCAACTAATTGAATATCATTAACCGAATAGTATTCGTACAAACGGTTACTAATCGGATGGTCGGTTAACCGGGTTTTTTATTTATCGAATAATTTCAAGAGCCCTAGTTTTCACATATCGAATATTGGCTCAAAAATATCGATAATGATTTGATATTATCAATCGATATATCACCCATCCCTAGTAAACAGTCCAACACGTGTGCTGTCAAAACTTCCGCAAAACGTAAACAAATCAGCAACAGAAGTGAAAAAATTATTTAAAAATGGAACCTTTACAAGAATTTGTGCAATTTATGCAACCAAACCAAAGAATGGACCTGAAAGCGGTGGCAGTGACTCATGTGCTCGGTAAATTCTGAATTGCACATCTTTTTCGTTGGGAGCTTTTAACGACGCGAAAAATAGTTCCAGTTTGTCGACCGCCTCAAATTCGACCAACTTAAAAAATGTTATTTATTGTATAACTTTCTTCTTAGGATTGACTGGCTCGGACGAGGGCAAGTCCGCCATACTAAGCTTGGAAGATATTTTGGCTGCCTTATTTGGACTAACCTACGATCAAAATCACACGGTGTCCAAGGATGCTGTAATGTGCCTTATAAATCTAACAGCCGATGAGGCGGGTGCAATTAAAGTCTTTGAAACAGCCAAACAACTGCATCCCGTGAGTTCATATTTGTTAAATATTCCATTTTTATGTACTCCAATTGACCCACTTCACTTTTAAGGTCTTTCCCATAGTGGAGGAGGCCGTCAAGCACATCACAGATGAAAATTCCGAATTGGCCGATCCCTGGACAATGGTTTTGAGCAATTTGACACGCGTCGAAATGCCTTTGGCCCATGCCATACTGGATGAGCTGGAAAAGAATGACTCGACGTTGCTGAGTTTAGCGAAAGCGTTTGCCAAATTGGATTACAATAAAAAGAAAGCCAAGCTGCACTATTTGGGTAAATAAATAATAAAAAAATTTAAATGAAAAAAAAAAGAAAAGAGTGTGGCCCATGAGGGGATCGATCCCGCGACCTTCGCTCTAACCAACGAATTGTCTGTTTTGAGTAAAAGAACACAAAAGAACCTTACAGCGAGAATATTTGTGTTCTGTCATTAGGGTTGCCAAGTTGGTTCAAGACAGTTTTAATATTTAAAATGGAACTGACAAAGTCTAGAAAACAGTTTTGGAAAAGAAAGTGTTTTTGTTTTAAATGAAGACATTTAAACTTGCTTTGGATAGTTCTTTAACAATTGATTAATCATTTTTAGCTTCCAAGCCTTCGCTAAAATCCCCTTTTGTAATGTATAAAAATACAATCTACAGATTCAAATCTTTTCGTTACAGCAATGCCTTCCCGGCCAAAAAATCGGGTTCTTACAGAGGAACGAAAGAAATTGGCGTTTTAACAGTTGACGTCTAACATTTTTTTGCAGTCAAAATTAAAGATCAAAGTAGAAAATATTTAAAAAAAAAATAAACTCTAGAACGCAACGAGAAAAGACAGATTTTCCTTTCCTTTACAGATGACAAATTTTCCAATTGTTTGTTGCTGCTACAACAACAATAATTCTCTAATTCAATTTTAGCCATTAAATTCCTTTCGAATGACTTACCGCCTTGAAGCTCTTGTTCTAGCTCTGAAAGTACTGCTCGAATTTCCTGCATAC
Organism: Heteromyza rotundicornis; assembly: GCA_951394025.1. Lineage (NCBI taxonomy): Eukaryota > Metazoa > Arthropoda > Insecta > Diptera > Heleomyzidae > Heteromyza > Heteromyza rotundicornis. The sequence continues at coordinate 17,555,054 of OX596012.1, read as the reverse complement.
AAATACTACTCGAAAATTACTTAAGTTTTGCTTGAAAATCATTCAGCTCGTCGGTACTTTGGTTCGTTTTTTGTACCCTTTTCCAAAAGTTATACTTTTTGTCGATGAAATACAATAAAGGTCGCAATTGTAATTGAGAAAACTTGTATTTTACTCAAGAAATCCATTTACAAAAATGAAGTTAAAGTTTTAAAAACATAAAAAACCAATTTCTATGCACTGACTTTTTTGTCTGTCATCTGTCAAAGAATTGTTGTCCTATTGGTATTTTAAAAAAACCAGAAATTTGAATTGTGATATTACTTGAAAGAATTGTGAGTTCGAAGAAGAAGTGGAACTCACAGAAAAATGAGATAAAATTCTTTTTTGTATCGTTGCCTGAAAAAAATGTTTATAATGTTTTGCCGGGAACATATTACTATTTTAGTAGCACTTAGTTTTTCGTTATTATTTTCGATAGTTTTTGAAATATGGAGAACGAAGCTTTTTGCCAATAATAGTGACTGACCAGAACCGTATATGAAATAACTCCCAACAAATTTTCCTATTTCATTGCAATAACTTTAAAAACTAGACAGTGGACTATATTCGGCTATACCGAAGCTGAAATACCCCCACACAGTGGGAAGAAGTACCTCGAACATAAAATGATGTGGTGTCAAGACCCCATTTTGAGCCACCTATAAATAGTTTTGGAGCCCGGACCATGTCCAAAATCCGTTTCTAAAAATTTCCAATCAAATCAAAAAAAAAATTGGTCTCCAGACCCCATTTTGACCCTTATATATGTGGTTTCGGAACCTCGGACCATTTCAAAAATACGTTTCTAAAATATTTCCAATCGAATGCAGCAATAAATAAAAAAGAGTAAAAAACAAGTTTTTTAAAATATAACCCTTTAAACGACTAAAAAGCAGAAAATAAATTTCCTTTAAATTAATTTCCGCAATTTCGATTTAAAATTAAGGGTTTTTGGCTAATTTGTTCCAAATATCTTTGCAGATTTTAAAGTCGCCAAAAACCCTTAATTTTAAATCGAAATGGCTTGTTTTTTACTCTTTTTTTATTTTCATATTTCTTTTTCCCCAATGCGAACATAAGTAAAAAATTTCAGCCCTGTAGCTTAAAAAAAACGATAGTTAGAACTTTAAATTGGCTCCATCCCGCTCCCCTTTGCCCCCACACCCCCCTTTCCAAAGGGTATAAAATTTCATTTTGCCGATAAGAACCCATCTTTGTAGCTTGAAGGAATCGGAAGTTATGGCATGTTTGAAAAAATCAAGAATATATATATTTTTCCATACCGGGCACGCCCCCTTATGGGCGTTACAAACGTTGTGTCAAAGTTAGTATACCCTGCCACAGTGAGTGTGGGGGTATAAATATTGTAAAAATTAAAAGTAATTTTATTTAGAAAGCATTTAATTTTTTAATTAAGATTTTTTTATACCCCCACACTCACTGTGGCAGGGTATACTAACTTTGTCACAACGTTTGTAACGCCCATAAGGAGGCGTGTCCGGTATGGAAAAGTATATATATTCTTGATCAGTATCACCTCCTGAGTCGATTTAGCGATGTCCGCCTGTCTGTCCGTCCGTCTGTCCGTCCGCACGATAGCGGTCGCAGTTTTGGAGATATCGACTTGACATGTTTTTCTCGTGAATACTGAGATCAAGTTCGAGAATCAGCCAAATCGGACAAAAACTGGGCGTGGCTCCCATACACCGAAAAAAAAGGTAAAAATTTTTCAAGTCTTTGTTATTGTTGTATTCCATTGGAAATGCTTAGAAACGTATTTTTGACATGGTCCGAGGTTCCGAAGCCACATATATAAGGGTCTAAATGGGGTCCTGAGACCAATTTTTTTTTTTTCGGATTTGATTGGAAATTTTTAGAAATGGATTTTGGACATGGTCTGCGCTCCAAAACCACCTATAATTGGCTCAAAATAGGGTCTTGAGACCACATTTTTTTATGTTCGAGGTACTTCTTTCTACTGTGTGGGGGTATTTCAACTTCGGTATAGCCGAAGATAGTCCACTCTCTAGTTTTTTTTCAAAATTGAGGGTACACTCAAATAAATAAGTAAAATATTTAGTTTTAGCAGTTACGCTTTTAATTTTTGGAATTTTTTTTTTATTTATTGAATATGAATTTTTTATAAAAATGTATTAAAAATTTTTAAATACTGCGCTTTCAATGCGAAAAACAATTAAAAAACACAAAATTGAGCGTACAGTTGAAAGATGTACATTTAAAACGTACAGCATCAAAAGTGTTCGATGGGGTTGATGTCCGGAGATTGTGGCATAGTGTGAAGCTGCTTAAGAGCATTGAATAGCAACCATTCAATGGCAAATTCAGTTTCTCGGCTGCAGCTCTCAAAGTTTTTTTCAGAATGTTCAAGTATTTCCATTTTGTCCATCGTAGTTTCAATAAATTCGAACGTTTCTGCCCACCTTATATTTGAATTATTTCAGTTTTCCAATTGGAAGTTATTGCATGGGAGTAATTTCATTGTGTCTTCATTATATTTCGGTTAGATTTTCCTGTTTTTAATACGGCGAATATCGAAAATTAAATTTTTGTTCGCTCGAAAACGAAACATAATTGAATGAAACGGAGAAATGACTAACGTTTTTCTAATATCTTTATTGAATTTTTGCCGTATTTTTTTTTGTTAATAATTAGAATGCATTTTTGTATACTTACTTGCCGGTGCCCTTTTGCAGAATATTATTAAATGTTAAATTACTTGTATGGCAACCCTAGATATATTTAAAACTAACCAACAGGGTGTTTGATGTATCCAAAATTTAACTTTCGCAGGACCAATTTTCTGCAACCTAACGCAAGTCAGCAGGGGACGTGAATTATTCTGCCACTCCAAGTACAACCTGTTGGACAAAGTGCTGCCGTTCGCTTCATACGAAGCGTCTATCGTGCGACGTGGAGGCACAATAGGAATTTTGAAAAACATTTGTTTCGATCCGGTCTACCATGACACGATGCTGAGCGGCAAGGAAGATATTTTATATGCGATACTATACCCGCTGTGTGGCGGCGAGGAGTACACGGATGAGGAAAACGAAATGTTTCCCATTGAGTTGCAAGTGAGTATTTCTCTCCTTAGAGGGGATTTTTCAATTAATTTATTTGTTTTTATTCATAGTATTTGCCCGAAACGAAGACACGCGAAGATGATCCCGATCTGCGCAAGATGCTACTCGAATCGCTGCTGCAGTTGTGTGCCACCAAACGCTATCGCGAGCTGTTGCGCGCAAAGGGTGTCTATGAAGTGCTGCGCGAATACCACAAATGGGAGGCCAAAGTGGGCAAGGACAGCGAGTGCCTGTTGGCCTGCGAGAATGTGGTGGACATATTGATCAAGTAGGGAAATTCACATTTTAATATAAATTTTTTGTACTAAATTTGATTGAATTACAGAAAAGAAGATGAAATTGGCTTGGACAATTACAAAGGCGTGGATGTGCCCGAAGATGTAGCTGAAAAGTTTGTTAAAGAAGATGCGGACTACCTCAAGGATCTGATATAGAATAATGTATAATTTCTAGTACCTTTTTTTACTATTAAATAGTATCTACTTGCATAGAAATCAAAAACAAGTTGAAAGTGTATTTTTTTTAATATTTTTATTTTTTAGAAGTATTTTTACGACGAAACGATTTCGCACGCATTTAAATGCAAACAATAAATATTTGAGTAGTTTTTTTTGTTTTGGTATAATAAATTCTGCTCTATTATTGTTGTTGGTTTTAAAAAAAGTTTCTCTTGGTTTTGTAATATTTTTGCGCAGCATTTACAATCAGTAATAAAAAATTATTTTCATATTAACTACAGCATTTCATTTATTTAGTAATTTACAAGAGTTTTTTTTTTGTTGGTCGTTTTTGATTTTGGTTTATTTTGATTAGCTTTTCTTTGGTTTGTTTTGTTTGGTTTTACTATTCCACAGTATGCTTTAAAAATTTTAACAGTTGAATTAAAATATTTGTAATTTATAATTTGAAGCTGAGCATTTGGTTTTCACAAGCGTTTGCCATCAACAAAGCTAGCTATTTCTGCAAAAATTTTCCATTTTGTGATTATGTCAGCTAACGGAAAATATTCAGTTTACATATAAGTTTTAAGCGGCCCTCAGTAGGACTCACTTTATGAAAATTGAAATTAGTTTGAATTTAGTTGAAATTACCTTTTTTTTCAATTCACTGATGTTTAGTACAATTTCTTTGATAACTAATCTATGATACTTGTATAAAAAGAATGGACTAAGTAGACTGATAATGATAACACTGTGCTAGTTGAAAAATAAAACAAACTGCGTTCTGGGTGGTTAAAGCTAATTCGAGTTCGAACACTGATTCTAGGTTAGACAATTTTGACTTTTAAATGGCTTTAGAAATCTTTAATAAAGGGACTGGAACCGAAACAAATATCGAATTCCTTGCTGTAATATTAAAGATATTAAAAAATACAAATGTATTTTGTTTGGAAACAAAATTTTCAAAATTTTTATTTTTAGATTTTTAAAAAAATTTTGTAGAAAAAACATGTAAAAAACATTTAAAAAATTAAAAAAAAACAGGAATAATTTCTAAAATAAAAAAAAAGTCGAAAACTTTTGACAAGTTTCGAAGATAAAAACAAAAAAACACAAATTTTTTTTTTTATTTTGCGGAAAAGTTTTTAATGTTTCAATTTATTTCTATCATTTTCGATTTTTTAAATATATATTGCACAAAAATAGACATACAACTTTTTAAAAACTCTTTAAAAATTTCAAACTTAAAAAAAAAACAAATTCGAAAATATTCAAAAAATTTCGAACATTGAAAATATTTTTTTTCAAAAAACAGTACATACATTTTTTTGTTTATATTAAAGATTTGTGTAGCCATTTAAAAAAACTGCTAATACCATTAGAATCCGCATACTCGAGTAACCTATAACCACCTACAGCGCAGTCTGTTCCAAAAAAAGTTGTAAGGGACTATGCTGCATTTCGAAAATATAAAACAAACATTTTTTTCTTAATTTAATTTAATTTGAATTTTTTCTCTCTAAACCACTTTTGTGTGGTATTTTTTTTTCAAAATTCAATCATGTGTATACATTTTGGAAACCATTTTGAAGCTCTTTTAATTTGAGTTTTTTTTTTTACATTTTAGTTTATAGATGGCGTGTAGAATTTTTTCAAATATATTATTCCAAATGTCAATGGTGCTTTTATGCGGTTCCGAAGCAAGTAAATGTAAATCTTGGTCCTGTTTGGTTTTTTCTTTCTAATTTTGCGCGCTGCATAAATTTCAATTTGTATTCTTTTTTTTTTGTATAAAAATTAATTATACTTTCTCTATATACTCGTTTATCTAAAAGTAAATAAGTATTAACTAACAAAGAAGAGCGAAATAATTTTGTAATTTTTGCTATTTTTACATTGTATTGCCATTGAAGAATTCGAATTCGTAGAGTTTCTATAAAATTTTTTGTTTTGAAAAAAGTTTATTAAATTTGAATAGTTTTTTGGTTTTTGTTTTTCATACATAATATAATTTCAATAATTTCACAATAATTGCACGAATTAAATAATTTCGTTTAATATTAAATCTTACAAAATAGCATTTAGACTTAACCGGTTTGTTAACTGATAACTGCGTTTTCTTTTCATTTTCACTATAATTTTCACTTTTGTTTAAATTTGTTTAAATTCCTGAATGCAATTTAATTTGTATACAAGTTAAAAAAAAAATTTTTTTTCTTTGTTTTTTTAAAATAAAAATGATTTTTTACTTAAGAAACGTATTTGAGTTTTGCATTTTTTGTTACTTATGTTATTATTATTATTTATTAAAGTATTTATTTTGATATATCTCAGCTTCCTAACTACCGGAAATAATAAGTACAGTAAGCATATACAAACAATTTTTCAATTTAACCAAGGTGGAAAAATTATTTTTTATAATAATTAGAATTTTTTGCGTTTAATTGTAACTAGAAAAGTCGAATATTAGCTAAGAGTTGAATATGAAAAGCGGCCAGAATTGTAAATTAGATTTCTCATATAAAATAAATAGTCGAGTTTATAAAATAGAATCTAAAATTTGTATGAACAATTTTAACAAAAACAAATATTTAAAATAAAATTTAACAAATTTTCTAATTAGTATTTAGAATATTTAAAATTTGCAATAAAAAATAATACCCTCTGAATAAAGCAAACATTTTTTAAATTTACAGCCAAATTTTTCGGTTTTTACTGACATTTTTACTTTTTAAACAAATTCAAAATTTAAAGAAAATTTTATCAACGAAATTTTTGTTATTAACCCCTTCAGGACCATAAGGAAACCAGAAGTGAAACAAAGTTTTAATACATTTGTTAAGCTCTAAATTAACAAAAAATAATGACTTTTTCTTAAAATAATTTTATAGGTTTTTTGGAAATTTATGGGACATACTTTTAAAATTTAACAATTATTATGGTCAAGTGTCAAATATTATAAAAAGTACTTTAAAAAACACATACCTAATAAAAAAATGTTTGTTTACTAATATTATTTTTAAAAAAACTTGAAAATATTCTTGGGACACATATGTCCCTGTGGTCTTCAAGGGGTTAAAAAAATTTTCCAAAATAAAAAGTCAAACCTAAAAGTCAAAGAAGTCTTCATGAATTATATTCTGATTAGAAAACTGCATGATGATTTGAGAGTGAAATATGAATCTTCACTCGAGAATTCAAGAGAAATAGTAAAGTTGGGACCCCCTGACAGATCTTATAGACCATAATGGCAGCTGAAGAAAAATATTTGTAAGCAAAAGATGCCAGGTAAGACAGCATTCAAATGTTTTATGGGCTCTACTATGTAGAGAGATCAGGAGTATATCAGTAAACTATAGGTTTTCGAAAGGCATTTGCGAATAGACTATGCCGAAAATGTTTGAAGGGCGATAATTCGAAAACGTTTTGCAATAGTTATAATTGCAAGAAGTCTGATGGGAATCATCTCGTTTTACTGCCCAAAGAAACTCAGAAATATTAACGATTTCATGATTACTTTGTATTATGAAGCCTATGATAAAGGGCCAAGTAGAAGTATTTAAAGTAAAAGATTTGTCAGGGCTATTTTTTGAAGAAATCGTGAAAGTTGGAACATATACATCGCGAGGGATTGTTGGTAACATAAGGAGAAAATGTAATCCTACACAATTTACGCCTATCCAACATTGCATCTACCACCCCTTAAACATTTGCTGATAAGAGGTGACCGAGAACATTTAAAATTCCGCATATACCAGTACCAACAAAAAAGGACAATAGTATTAAAAGACCCTGAGTCTTTTAACGCGTGCAAAATGTTTAATTATGCGCAATAAAAGAACGGCACCAAGCAACCAAGATTAAGGCAGTTGCCGTCGGTGCTTACAATAATTGTATCAACAGTTTGGTGATGTTGTAAATACTGTGGCTATATAGTTTTAAATAGTACTTTTTTTATTAAGTAATACATAAACGGGTAATTTCCACATCTGGTAGAAGTTCACCAGTCTGGACGGAAATACCCACATCCACAGCGGAAGTATACAAATGTACACATATGATGGCAATTAAAATAGGATCTGACTCGATCGATAATGAGTCACTTTAAAGTGATACTTTGTTCCGCGAAACCTGATTTTAAAATCGTAACCCTGAAAAATAATAAAAATAGCATTGCATTGAAGACGTATAAAAAGGGCTAACCATCAGCAGTTGAAGAGGTTGCTGTTATTAAGAATAGGCGTCTAACTGAATCCTCTAAACCGTCCACCAGACTACGATGTGACGATATCGTCACATCAGTTACTCCAGTAAGTACAGTCAGTGGATTCATTCAGTCAACAGGAAGACTATGACATTGCTAGTCTCAAGGCTGCACTGATAAACTTATTGGTAAGCAAGGGAAATTGATGCAATTCGCCACGTTAGAAACCGCCCACAGCTCGTAGTTAAAAGCTGCAAAAGGCCAATGAGGCTAAGTGAAATGCGTTGTTCGTTCACACCAACAAGCGTGTAAAATCTGTAACATGTATATTTTTAACACACCATAGCGTAGACTGTTTGTAATTACACTGCAAAGTGAAATGCATTGTTCATATACACCTAAAGTGTGTAAAACCTTGTAGACACTATTTACACACAAATTTGCGGTTATTTATAAGTAAGATGACTTTAAATTTAACACATATAATATGTTTATTTATAGCGCACCATAATGTAATTATAGTTCAAGAGAGCAGCTTAAAATGTGTAATATTAGTCGTGTACTATGTAACGCACTAAAACGTATTCTGTGTGTAATTATAGCGCAGTTAAACAGCGGAAAACATGTGTTAATTTAACTGTTTTTGAGAATAGAAGAAAATTATAAAAATTTCATGACACCCGTGTATTTTGCGTCACGTGTGTACTTTCATAAGTGTGTTGTATGCTATTTGTGTGTAAATCTCACTTTTGTGTATACACATAAAACGTGTTTTCATTTTTAGTACAATTTTTGCTACACGCTTATGCTGCATAAATATTAAAAACACTTAAAGTGTTTAAAAAAAAAACAAGAATAAGAACGTGTGTTTTTTTTATTTATCAAAATAAATACACACTTAAAAACATGTGTTGTGTGTAAGATTACACACCAAAAGATAGGTTCACTTTGCAGTGCATTGTTAGTTACGAGCGTGGTTATGTTAAGAAAATAATAATTGAATAAATTAAATTATATGTAAACAAAAGATTAGTAGAAATGAAAAATTAAAATTATTTGAAAGGCTGAAAGGTTAGTATACAAACGAAAAAGTGCCGCTAGCAGCGAACACTTGAAACTGCATTAATAGCATACGCTGCTGGCCTGAATAGGAGCACACCATAATAGTACGTAAACCAACGTTTGTTTGCTTTTGTCACTTTTCCCTTCGCTTGCATTTCTGTCAGCGCGCGGCAGAATGAAATTTGAATCCTGTCTTTGGCAATAAATGCGATCGGCCAATGCCCTTCTGGCAGCGGTAATAAAATATTGATCAGAATGTAGAAATGATTTTTGTATTATAGAATTGTAGATGTAAGCATATTTTTTAGGAATTGAATGTAATTGAAAGAAAATTGAAAAGAAATTGAAAGGGTCGCCAGGGTATAAAAGCCATGGCGATTCAGAAATAAATCAGAGATACTTTTTGGCTTTAAAACCGAAAACATCGAAAACATCGAAAACATTTGACTAATTGCGGCGGCTTCGCCAAGCATAAATGTCAGCGGAGGACCGCTTTAAACATCCAACCAATAGAGTAGGGGCTACTGACCAAAACAGATTATATTGAAGATATTATAAAGTAATACAGAAACAGATACTTTCCACATCTGGTAGAAGTTCACCAGTCTGGATGGAAATACCAACATCCACAGCGTATAAATGTACACATATGATAGCAATTAAAATAGGATCAGCCTCGGTCGATTATGAGGCTCTTTAAAAGGATCCTTTGTTCCGGGAAACCTGACTTTAATTGAAAAATAATAAAAATAGCATTGCATTGAAGACATATAAAAAGGGCCAACCAACAGCAGTTGAAGAGGTTGCTGGTAATAAAAATAGGCATCTAACTGAATCCGTGCAACAGTCCTACAGACTAGAAGACAATATCACATCAGCTACTCCAGTCAGTGGAGTCAGTGGATTAATTCACTCAACAGGAAGACGATGACATTGCAAGTCTCAAGGCTGCACTATACAATACTGCACTGATAAACTTATTGGTAAGCAAGGGAAATTGAAATGGAAATTTTTAACACACCATAGCGTAGACTGTTTGTAATTATAAAGTAATACCGCAATGAAAAATGTGCATTTGTAAACGTATAATATGTAGGGGAGGGTGCCCATCTACCGGCACTGCCCATCTACTGGCACCCATCAGTTCTGACGTTCGTGGCGATGACAGCGGCAATGTGCCTAGTATTAAAGTGTCATCTCATTAACCCCTAACTTTTCATAAATCATTGAGTTGTATGCACATGTTGCTGTAGTCGCGCGGTCGTCGAAAAGTAAAAAATATGAAAAAATCGAGGCTGATATGAAATTGTTCATCTTTGTTAAGTGAATTTTCAACTGTTTTTCATCAATGTAGTACGGAAAATATGATTGAAATTCTTATATTGTTTGTATTCTTCACGTTTTCGACAAACAATGGATTATTATTGTGAAATGGGGATGAGGATTCTGGGGTTCAGTCAGAATATACAAAAGTGCCCATCTACTGGCACCCTTGACACAACATCGTGCAAACACCGTGCTGTTTACTTCAAATGTGTCAACATGCAAAGGAGCTATTTCACTTGCAAAAATTACGGTTCTGAATATGAGGGGGAAGCTGAAGTTAGCGAAACATAATTTTAACCCATGCTTTCACTTATTTCCATTTATTTTGCAAATAAAATCTCACAAATGATTATTTTCAGTTTAAATGGTCAGAGTGAGCTACTGAAAGAATAAACTACACAAAAAAATTAATAAACTAGTGTTTATGCTTCATTTTAGATTTTTACAGCGAATTGTAAATGGGTGCCAGTAGCTGGGCACCTTTTTTGGAGAGCCGTTGAAAATTCTTGTTATCTATTGAACTCCGCTTTTAAACGAACCCGAGATCTCCTCGAAATTATGTTTCAAACGAAAGTTATAGCCTCAAAACCTTAGGGTGCCAGTAGGTCGGCACCCTCCCCTATAATTGTAACGCACGAAAACGTATTCTGTGTGTGATTAAAGAGCAGTTAAAAAGCAGATAATGTGTTAATTAAACTGTGTTTGAGAATATATTGTTTCATTTTTGACACACGTGTAATTGGCCTGACGTGTGTACTTTCATAAGCGTGTTCAATGCCTTTCGTGTGTAAACCTTACTTTTGTGTATACTTTCGATACACTTAAAGCGTGTATTAACTCGAAGTATAATTTTTGCAATACTCTGAAGTATGACAAAATTTAGAACGTGTTTTTTTTCCATAACAAAATAAATACACATTTAAAAATTAAACTTAAAACTTAAAACTTAAAGTAATTCTCAACAAAAAAGAAGCACAACCGCCGCTGAACTCGCCTTTCATATCCAACCAAGATATTTTTGAAAATAACTAACAATTTCGAATTCAGTAAGTACCACTTGTTGATATAAGATTTACAAGATTAGATTAATGTTAAATATTTTGTTAGTTTAAATTTAATTTTAAATCACATTCTAGTTTTGATGAATTCCATTAAAATACCTTGAACGCGTGTATGTAGTCGATTTAGTCGTGTTAAGCTGCTCTTGGTTAGTTAGTTAGTTTAGTTAGTTTGAATAGGTTTTTGGGTGTGTGTGTGTGTGTGTGTGTGAGTGTGGTGAGTTTCATAAAATTTGTGTGGCCGAAGTGAGTTGCAAATTGGGTGCAGTGGAAAAAAATTCGTGAATCCTTGCTGAGCTGAGGTTTCCCCATGAAGTACTTTAATTTAGCTGATGCAGTTGAGTGTGTGTGGTTTAATTTTTTTTTTATTATCGAGAGTGTTCTTATGGTGTTTTAGGCAAAAATACTGATTCATTAAATGCTATTTGTGTATTATTTAATCTAGGCCTACGTGTAGATTCACGAACGCTCACAGATGCTACCTCTTGTGCCGCATCAATCCGTACAGTGCAATGAACACGAACGGCGACAGCGATATTGTGAATTGCGTCCACGCGGGTTTTTGTTGAGAGGCACTGTTGCAGGCATCGCCGTCGCTACAGCTTTGCAGGCAGCCGTGGACATATCTGAGGGGGGAAAGGTGAATAGGAAGGAATTTGGATTGGAGAATAAATAAATTTGACTACCTATCATCGTAGTAGAATTTTCCGCAATGCGACATGCGTATGATTTCCGTGTCTGTGGTGAGAGTCCCACTGTCCAGCGCACAACCGCGCACTGTTATAGTTTCCTTTGTGTCATCTATTGAAGAGAGGATTTTCTATGGATAAGCTCTTTAAACATTTTTAGGTCAAACCAACCGTAATAGCCCGCAATCTTGATGCAAGCCGTGGCAGGAAATAGCCCATCACGTCCTTTGCGTCCGCCCATGCAAGGCGACTCCAATATGGTCGTCGAGTAGTTGTTGTGAAAAGGATCATCGCAGGCCTTGTTGGCGCCATTGTAGGAAACGCACTTGAAGCAGTCGATGCTGTGGCCTGAAAGAAGCGAAAAATTGCAACTGCATTAAATTTGAAGGCATGGCAAAGAACACGTTCACCACACACTTGTTTGTATGAGTAGGACCAGGAAAACGGTGATGCAACTTATGATTTGCCAACGCAAATTGTTGTTTGGCAGCATTATTGGGGGGGAGGGTGGTGCTCACTTCTTTTAGTTTTGGTATGTTTTTTTTTTTGATTTTATTCGTTCTTCTTATGGGAAATTCTGAGATGAGTTTGCTGCAAATCCTCTTAAGACTTGAATGTGACGCATTGTTGTGTAGATCGTTTCACTTGAGGAAATCAACAAGTTCCATTATTGGGCACTTTAAAGCGATCAGAGTGAGCTTGAACATTGCATGCTGGAATGGAAGAGAAGAACAATTTTTGTTAAATTTTTCCAAAAAATTTTTATTTTTTTTCAAGTAAGTACAAGTATAAAGTCCTTCTACCATTTTATTACCCTCCAAATCCTTACTTTTTAATAGACTCGAATGGAGAATGTATTTTCTATGCCCCATTGGAACGACTCCTTTTCGCAACAAATCATGTTATTCACTGTAATGTTCCCCTTCCGCTGCCTCAGCTATGTAAGGAAAAGCCAGTCGTAAAAATCAAAAAGACATTTAGAACAGGCGTGTGTCCATTAGGCCAAACAAAAAGAAAAGTCATAAAATTGGTTACAAGAGAAACTGTAACTGCCAGTGAACCCAAACCCACACAGAAACCCAAACCCACACCCAAATCAAATAAAATCTGCTTTAGCGCAAAAGTGGCTCTCATAATTTTTTGCCCGCCTTTTGTAGCAACTGTTGTATTTGTTTTGTGAAATTTTTTATTGCCGAAGTGTAAATAATTGCTTTGGCGAGAGTTTTTTTTTTATAGGTCGCCATGGATTTTTTATATGCCGCTAATTCCCCAAAGGTGGCTGTCAGGAATAAAAAGGTTCGGGGGCCAGTTCACGCACTGAAGTGTGAAATGTGACAGATGACTTTGAATGTTCTTCGTTTTTGTTTTGTTAAATGGTTAAAAGTTCAGTGGATGGTTTGGAAAATAAATTTGATTTTCTTTGCCAGAGTTTTGATATATTTTTTGCCCAAATTTACCAATGTGTTAAAGGCCATAGCTCCATTTAACAACAGAAAAATTATGACTTGTACCATTAAATATGACTGCTATCCATAAATTATGCATACAAACTTTTACCCAGCCAAAGTATCATAATAAATAAAAAACGAAAAGATACAAATTGGCCCCCAACCAAGAAGAACCACAAACAAAAAAACCTCATGTGCTGGTATGTATTTATTTGGTCGAAATGGCTCTGAAGTTCATGTTGGAACAATCAATATTTACCAAATTAACAGCACCAATAAATAAAACAACATTCCACAAAGTGTGAGTGTATATGTAAATGTGTGCGTGTGTTTCTATTTGCCAGTGTTTCATTTTCGCATCCTTGCTTCTGTTTTCCAATTGGGAGTTTGGCAGTTACTTGAATCAAAGCATTTCAACTCAAATCCTTCATCGTTTATTTCTCACCATAAAAAAATAGGACGATAGGTTTCCAGGCTAAATGCTGATATAACTCATGAACATGTTTTTGCTTGGACAGAGTGCTAATAAATTATTTTTCTACTGTTTTTAGTTTAGTTTTTTTTCCGATCAGAAACATGGGGTAATTTTATTGCTTGGTGGTTTTTTTGGGGATTTTTTTATTGCCTTTCATGAAAAATCGAAAAGAAAAAAAAAATTGAGCCCGAATTGAATATGTCACAATAAATAGGGGAGGGTGCCCACCTACTGGCACCCTAAGGTTTTGAGGCTATAACTTTCGTTTGAAACATAATTTTGCGGAGATCTCAGGTTCGTTTAAAAGCTGAGTTCAATAAATTACTAGAATTTTCAATGGAACTTAAAAATTCCGAAAACTACGATTTTGGCAGTAGATCTATCAAAAGTCTCCAAAATCGACCCTCCAAAAAAGGTGCCCAAATACTGGCACCCATTTACAATTCACAGTAAAAATCTAAAATGAAGCATAAACACTAGTTTATTAATTTTTTTGTGTTGTTTATTCTTTCAGTAACGCACTCTGACCATTTAAATTGAAAATAATCATTCGTGAGATTTTATTAGCAAAATAAATGAAAATAAGTGAAAATATGGGTTAAAATTATGTTTCACTGCCTTCAGCTTCCCCCTAATATTCAGAACCCTAGTTTTTGAAAATGAAATAGCTCCTTTGCATGCTTGCACATTTGAAGTGAACAGCACGATGCTTACTCGATGTTGTGTCAAGGGTGCCAGTAGGTAGGCACTTTTGCTATTCTGACAGAATCCCAGAATCCATTGTTTGTCGAAAACGTGAAGAATACAAACAATATAAAAAATATCAAAAATTTTTTTTTTTACAAACGTTCTTTTTGCACCCAATGCTTAAATTTTACTGTAAGTCTACCCAACGAAAGTTAAATTAAAAGTTATATAAAAAATTTTTTTAAAATAATTTTAGCAACTTCTAGTTATTTTAAAGGTTTTTGGGCTGGTTGGTCTCTGCAGATTATGGAGTGGCCAAAAAACCTTTATTTTAAATCGAAGTTGCTAAAATTATTTAAAAAAAAAAATGTTTTTTTTATCTTTTTATAGAACCCTTAATTTAATATGCATTATGTGAACTAAAAGTAAAATTTAAGCATTGGATGCAAAAAGGGCGTTTGTAAAATCGTGTTTAAAGTATTTGAAAAGCCCGAAAATTCGGAATTTTGAATTTTCTCAATTTTTTTTCATATAAAAATTATGTTCCAACGTTTTGTATTAAGTATCGACGCTGGCCGAAGTAAAATGCTGCTAGTTGACCTTCGGTATCGGCCTGAAAATGCTTATCGGGCGGGCAAAATGGAAAGAAATGGCAAGCTAAAAATTTGTCAAACATGGTAAAATTTCCTACTGAGGTCACGCAACTTTTGACACCACAAGCGTTCCGATCGGACGATTTTCGCTCAAGCAAATGGCTGCTCTGTGCATAGCGCAAGCGAGATAAGTACCTATAAAATTCAATATCTCAAAAACAAGAAAAAACACTCTCTTTAAAATTTGACACAAGCTGAGTGATATTGTAAGGTATACAAAAACATTTTTTTTTAAATTTAGAAACGTGGCGCTCAAAGTTTTAAAAATTTTTTTAAAATTATTGTTAAAAAATGTATAAAAATTTTTTTTTTTTTAAGAATTAATATTTTTTTTTAACTTTTTTATTTTTTGGGTAAAACAAAAAAAAGTGGAAAAAATGTAAATTTTGGATTTTTTTTCATTTTTCACTTTACTTAATATCAAACATAACGGTAAATATTGAATTTTCAACGGAACCCTTTGATACATAAACACAGCATACCCAGGCCTTTCCATGTGGAGAGTTTCAGAATTTTCTGAGAGTTGAAGTATCCGCTTGACGCGGAATGGCACATATGCGGTATAAAATAAAAGGATTAGCCGAAAATTCCATGGTTGCTAAATTCTGTAGGAGATTGTTCTAGCCAATTCCTGTGTGCAATCATTTCGGTTTCATGAATTGAATCGGTTCTGTTTTCGGTTCCGGAACCGGTTCTTGTGGGCCCCTGATTTCAATTATCTGAGATATACTTATATTAATAGTATTTTTTATTCGGATTCTATTGATTAGCGATATAAAGAATATACCCTGGACACCAGTGTTTTTGTGACACCGTTTGTAGAACCGCATTTGTATTATTTTCGTTTATCTTGAGAAATAATGAACCGATTTGGACGCCGTTTTTTTTTTGGTTTGGAAAATATGTCGTTTCGAAATAAATCAGAATTAAAAAATTGTATTTCCTTAAAATCAAACATTTGTTTGAATAAAACAGGTCAGAAAAAAAAACTAGGTTTTAAAATTTCCATTTAATTGGATAAACTTTTGAACAACTCTTATTTGGAGATGCTCCACTGTGCGCTTGAGAAACATTTTGGAAAACATGCGCGTACTGGGTGATTGTTGAATTTTTAACTAATTTCATGAATAACAAAGAAGCAATTTTCTTGTCTAACATCGTAGGAAAATTTGTGTCCAATTTAGAAAGAAGCTCTAAGAAACTTTGCTCCTAAAATACAAGGTATGTATGTACATTGAAAGTTGCATGCACGTTGTTTTTGTTTCAGTTTTGGGACTTGTGCCGCTTAACCTATACATTTCGTAACCGCATTAAGGGTGAGAATATTACTTATGTATGTACAAGGGTCATGTTGCCATACATATGAATACCCAAACCAACTGAAACACGGACAAGTATGTGTTTGTGTTGTTTTTAATGTTCTCTAAAGTTTTCTGTAGACTTGTTGAAACTTTTGCTGGGGGGGGTTTTGGGTAACGAAGTATCCACGAAACACACTCGCCCGGTTGTTTAGGAATAATTTCTCATACATGTGTGAGCTGAGCTGCGTATCGTAATTAATTTTATATGAGCATTTGGCACTTGGGAAAAACTTAAGCCAATTAGTGCACGACTTGTAATGATGCTTATCAAGTGTAAAATTCACAAAATTCTAATTTGACATAGACAGTTAATGCCTGCGTGTGAGTGTTTGTGGTTATTATGTGTGTGTGTGGCCAAGTGTTTAATTTAATTTTGCGGTTTATTATTCATTTATTTTTGTTGGCAACACACATTAATTTATTCATCCACTCATTTATCTTTTACGCTATGTTACATCCATAATTTAGAAGAGCGTTCAACCTTGAAGAACACGTATATTGTACACAGGTGCGCTCTGCTGATTCCTTTCTGTATACTGTCGTTCCTACATGTGATGGGTTGTTTGTGAAAGTGTTCATTTATGTTATTCTTCATTTGTGAAAATATTTATCTTTGTATTTATGAGCTTAACACACACGTGTCCTCGTGTGAAAATCTTTAGGGTAGAGTGCCACCCCCACTTTTTTTAAAAACTAAAAACTCTTTGAAATTGACAGTATGGGTAGTTTGTGCATATATCGATAAAGTATCTTCCCTAAGTACATGACCTTTCTACCTCAATCGTGATCACGGCAAAACATGTTTGTTTGTTTTTAGGGGTGCTGTGAAAATGTTCTTGGATAAGTAAATTTGTTGATAATTAATTCAGTTTTTGCATTAGGAAAATTGATACTTTGTGGTATTATTGCGTTGATATTAATGCATATAATAAAAGCTCGACTTGATTCAATTTTGCCGAATCGCACCTAGGGCACATACGTCAGTGTATTTAATATAACAAAACCGACCGAACAAATTTTAAAGTGGAGAAAAACAAGAATCAATGACTTAGGCTCATCAATTTATTTAGAAAAATCGTTTGGAAAGTTGCATTTAACTCGGATCTCATTTACTAACTTTTTTTACATTTTGTGAAAAATTTTTCCTAAAAAAAGCTGGGCATTAACTAGTTAATTCGTTAATAGTTAATTAACGAAGTTCAATTTTTGGTTAACTTTTAACGTTTCAGTTAATTTCGAAAACTATTAACTTTTTCATTTAAATTTAACTTAAATTTCTTCGATTAACTAGCATTAACTTTGAAACAAAAAAAATGTTTGTATTATTGAATGTAAAAAAAAAAAGTAAAAATTAAGAATTCATACTATTTTTAATAATCTACCTAGCCACACTGATGAAAAATTGTAAACACAGAACTCTTTCGTGTTGTTGACAAAAATTTAAAGTTCCAAGTCGAGACGGCGTGCCTAGCCCGCCGTCAAATGTATCGGCTTGGTCGGCGGCGAAATATTGAGTCGATTGTGTCGGCTCAACCGATATTGACATCGATTTGTTCGCACGCCGATTGAAGCCGATTATGGTCGGCGCGAAACTGTTTAGCCGCCGCCGACATTTTCCAATCAACTTGGAACTCTGGGTGCGTAGTGACAATAAAAAAAAACGCGTCGGCAAATTCTTTTTGTAAAATTTTTACAAAGTTTTCATTGAAGTTAAATTTGCATATAGAGGGCTGAAATCGATCGAAAAAAGGGTCTGTGAGTGCAGGCATTCAATTGTATATAGTTAAAATGTTTTTTATGCGTTTTTTGGAAAACAATTTTTTTCTATAGAGAATTAACCTATTTAATTTAACTTTTAATGAAGTTAACTTTTCAACGTAATTAACTTTTTAATTTAACGAAGTTAAATTTTTATACCCCCACACTCACTGTGGCAGGGTATACTAACTTTGTCACAACGTTTGTAACACCCATAAGGAGGCGTGTCCGGTATGGAAAAGTATATATATTCTTGATCAGCATCACCTCCTGAGTCGATTTAGCGATGTCCGTCTGTCTGTCCGTCTGTCCGTCTGTCCATCTGACCGTCTGTCCGTCCGCACGATAGCGGTCGCAGTTTTGGAGATATCGACTTGAAACTTTGGGTACAAGTTTTTCTCGTAAATACTGAGATCAAGTTCAAGAATCAGCCAAATCGGATAAAAACTGGGCGTGGCTCCCATACACCGAAAAAAAAGGTAAACATTTTTCAAGTCTTTTTTATTGCTGCATTCGATTGGAAATGTTTAGAAACGTATTTTTGACATGGTCCGAGGTTCCGAAACTACATATATAAGGGTCTGAATGGGGTCTTGAGACCAATTTTTTTCTTTTTGGTCGATTTGATTGGAAATTTTTAGAAACGAATTTTGGACATGGTCCGGGCTCCAAAACTATTTATAGGTGGCTCAAAATGGGGTCTTGAGACACATAATTTTATGTTCGAGGTACTTCTTCCTACTGTGTGGGGGTATTTCAGCTTCGGTATAGCCGAAGATAGTCCACTCTCTAGTTGATTAACTATTTCCGGATTAACGAAGTTAAATTCTCGATTAACTATGCCCAGCTTTGTAATTAGGGCATTTGTTTATATTTTATTTTAGCTTCTGATTGAATTTCTAAGAGTATATTTGTTTAAATGTATTTTAACCGTTAAGGAATACGTTGTACATAGTGAAATATCGAATTATTATCAATTCGGGCAATATTTTAAACAAGCTTTAAACATTACATAATTTTTTCAAAAACTGGAAAAACCTAATTTAATTTGGTTAGGTTTTTACTAGTAACAAAACGGTTTTTGCCTCACCTGGAAAATTTTAAATTTGTCGATTGACACGTGTTTAGAGTTACACCTTCAATTTTGTTTTCGAATTTAGTTCATTTGTGAATCAGAAATTCTAATGAATGCAATTGCCATACCAATTACAAATATCAGAGTTTCTCACATGACTCGCGGCACACACGCGGTAATTGCGAATTTTCACCAACACAAATGTTTGCCTTCAGCACAGCCCGTTTGCATTGGCAATTCAATCCGCATACGCACAAAATGTACATATACAAACTGAAATGTGTATTCGGGTCCTGTATGCCTCTGTGCAAATTTACAAATTACTGCCCAAATTTTAGATGATGGCAAATGATGTATTATTGGATTTCGATTTAAGTGTTTACTTACAGTTAACTGGAGCGTACGAATGATAATAATTTTAATATTTAATTTATTTAATACAAAACTTGCATGGGTTCCATTGAATTTTGACATATGGCATTTGAATCAGAAATAAACTAAGTTGAGTTGAGTTCAGGAGTGGAAAATACACGAACATTTTTACGGAAATAATTAAACTCTGTTACAACTAAAAAGAACTGTTTAAGAAATGCAAGCAAATGCGAAATCATTGAGGAAAGGTTAATTACTGTTGCCATGAATCTGCAAATGCTGTACGGTTTAACAAAAGGTTAGAGGATGACAAGACATTTTACCGTAACCTTGAATTTGTTTTATATTTTCTTTAGCTGTCTACTTTTTTATATTCATTTGTGAAATATTTTATACAATTTCATATTAATTTCATAAAATCGCAAAATACTTTTAATCAACAGAACAAAAAACCCAAATTCTATTCGCTATTTCCATTAAAGTTATCAGAAAATACAATTGGAAAAAAGAATTGGTCGAAGTTATGGCCAATTTACATGCTATGCCAATAAGCAATACAAGCCCAACTATACACCCACACACACACACACAGACGCTCAGGCAGGCACAAAGCGAAAAGTGATTGCTATTTTGCTATAAATCCTCCATTAATTCTGTCCGCAATGCCTGCGCGTGTGTGCTTTACACTTGTGTGCGGCTAATAGTTTTGTTAATTGTTTTTATGTGGTCATATTGAATTTCGCATCCACTTTTACTACGCTTAAGGTCTTATGCGACCAACGCAATTTATTTGTGTAATAAAATATTCGGATTTTGTGTGAGATTTTTGGTCTGAATTCTGGTTGTGTAGCCATAAAAATGTTGTGCAATCAGTGGAAACGAAAGCGTAATACTAGGATGATATGTATTAAAAAGGATTTCGCTTATTTCGGTAATTAAAAGCAGAGGATTTTGAATTCATTTAATATTGTTGAAGTGAACAATTTTAGAATTACTTCTCATCAGGAATATATACACTGAGCGAACAAACGCATAGTAGAATTAAATATTTTTTATTTAAATGTGATTTGCATATTTTAATATTTGGAAATCAGTATCTCATATAGAAATTAAATTGACGCCAGTCTGGAACCTACAACCTCTGGAAATTGGAAATAAGAAATTCACACTGATCTATCACAGGCACAATTTTTATGTGTCTAACCTGAAATATATATGAAGCAGAAAATTAACGAAATTAATTTTTCAGTTTCGTTTTTTAGATTCGAAAACTTCAATTTACATTTTTAGAAGAAAAACCAACGCTTGCCACAAATGCCGGAAATCGAAGAGTCGGTTAGAGCGCATTCAAAACTCCAGAGGATATCGGTTCTAATTCCGGGAAAACTGAATTCGTAGAAAAGTTGTTACAAATGATTCTAAGCAAATTGGCCAAATAGAAATCAAATAAAACAGAAAATAAATAATTTAAAATAGGTGAAAATGAAAATACAGAAAAAATGTTTTCTCAATTGAAATAATTTAAAAAAAATGTATCCTTTTTAGGCCCTAGAAGGAGTTGGTATTGCAAATGTCCGGAATAGGTCGACTGCCACGCCTACCTCCCATATAAGTGAAAATCGTGTTTTTACCGTAATTTTAAGATTTCATCAAAACAGTATGAAATTTTTTATAGGGGGGTTTTTGGGGTCGCTTGTTTCGAATTTGATGTCGCATTTTCAAAATTCAAGATGGCGGATCCAATATGGCCCAGTAGGTGTATAAGTCGACTTGGCCGACTGAAACTTACTCACTTGTTTTTATTTCAATACATTTTCACTGGATTTCGCTATTATTTCCCGCAGTGCAGTTTTCCGTAAATATCACGCCTCCTTCTTGGCATTACAAACTTCCTATCATATCTCTTAGGGTGTAGGGTATAACAAGAAATGGGGAAAAGTGAAAAAAATGGGGAAAATGTGAGCAAATGCAAGTAAAATAAAGTCTAAAAAAAGGGAAAAATTGCAAAAATTAAAAAACGGGTGTAAAAGAGACAAAATTTAAAAAAGGTAGTAACCAAATAGGGAACAAAAGGGGGAAAACTAAAATATTCGTTGTATGTTCTCATAATCGGGTCTGTTAGGTCAACCGTTCATTGGAGAATGTATATAATTAGAGAATTCACAAGGGTCTCGTATCGGTATTGTTGTTGTATTGTCGTGAAAATATACTATAGTTGTAAAAATGTCATTGTTGTTGTCCACCCAAAAAAATACGATAGTACAACTTTTCAACTTGTGTTTCTATGACTCTCATATTCATTCGTCTTCTTATTTGAAAAGTAATGGGAGGAATTGTTAATATCCAGTTTTCGGAAGCATTTTGAATGCAGTAAACGTGCGCAACTTTTTGAAAATATTGAAACAAATCTCACGTGAACCGCATAATTTCTTCCGACCCTTGATTTAGGCCGCATCACCACCTCCGCGAAATATAGCACGTATCCTGTGGCGAACGGATTTCGTTTAGGTTAAACATTTGCTATATAATTTTTCGCTCCCTTTTTCTCTCTCTGGCTGAAATGACAATACTAGATTTTTTTCTGCAATGGGTGTGCTCACAACCATAGTATTTTTTTTAAATATGACAATACGACTATACTACAATACGACTATATGATACCTTGTGAATTCTCTTATTGTATCAAGTTGCATACAAAGGGAAAAGAGGGGGATAAGGAAAAAAGGAAAAGTAAAAAACGTTGAAAAAGGGAAAGAATGAGGGAAAAAAGGGGAGAAAAAAGGTTAAAAACTTTTTTTTTCAAAAATAATAATCCTGACTAAAATGGAGAAAATAAATTTTCTTTAAATTAATTTCAGTAATTTCGATTTAAAATTAAGGAATTTAAAGAAAATTAATTTTTTGCTTTTTAATCGGTCTGAGGGCAATTTTTTAAAAAACTTTTTTTTATACTTTTTTTCTGTTGTACAGTGTATGTTGTAAATATAATGTTTAAGTTAAAATAATTCAATTAATTAAATAAATGCATTTTAATTAACTTTTAGTAAACTGCTTTGCTTTCCGTTTCTGTTTAACCAAAATCAATAAAACAAAGTAAATATTTCTTGAGTGCACTCTAGCGTATGAGTAACTTTCATTAAGTAAAAAATTCATTTTATTCCTTTAATTCATTTTATTTTCTGTTTTCAATTCTTCGTTTGGTATGTGTGCCCATAAAGTCATATTGACCAAAGCATTTGCAACAATACATCCACAAGTCAATCTGTATCTGAATGAATGTCAATATTACACACGACACGCGTACATTGCATTAGCCTAGAATAATATGGAAAGTTAAAATAGACAATAACATTCAATATGCAAAACGTGTGTATGGTCTAAAATAAAAGACTACCACTTTCAATACAAAAACATTGCACGATGTAATTTTTTTTGTATTTTTTCAGAGCGCAGCGTTTGTTTCTGACACTACATGTCCGTTGAATACAACTGAATAACAATGCATTTACGGGCCCCTTGAGAGTTTTGAATTAAACACATGTTCGCAATGTAGGTAAATGGCAGACAAGGCAGGAGGGGACATTAGGTTCAAATATTCATAGGCGCCATGAATTCTACAAGAGGAACTAAAATTTTTTGTGCATTTCCCACATTGATTTTTTTGTAGATACAACTTTGAACTGTTTATGTCTCTGCATTCTGTATGATAGCATCTTTCAGCAAAATGACGTCTGGCACTTAGCTACTGTTTGTCTGTACCACATTGCAGATGCTACCCACTCTGATTTTATTTGCAATCATAATTTTTATTGACTTTGTTGTATAAACATTTAATTTTCGCAATGGAAAATTGGCACATGTTCACTTTGGTTGCCAGCTACTCATGTCTGGCCACAAAATGGAAAATTTGCAAATTAACATAATTCAATTTTTCAACCAATAACAACAATGGCAATGACAGCTGCAACCACAACCAAACCGTGAGGGCATTTCAATTTACTTTCATGCCAAAATTTTAGCAAAGATGCAAATTTAATTTGTGGCAGCCAATCGACTCATTGGTTTGGTTTTGGTTTTGATCGATGTAAACTGCACGGAAATAATGTTAATGACAGGTAATTGACAGGTAATTGCACGTTTGGGTATCAAATTGAACAAAGCGGAAATTAATGAGGGATGTGCTGAATTTTTAGGAATCAATACATGATTGATTGAAGTTCTTGTATGTTTTTGAAATTTAATTATTATCAATTCCAAAAAGTAATATTAAATTTTGCGTAAAATGTTGTTATTACTGGCATCAAATTAATGCTACTCCTTACTGTTGTGACCTCTCCTCTTAGCCTTCCGTTTAAATAATTGCCTCAATTTTCACAGAATAAAAAAAAATTACTTTTATTTGCCTTAATTTTTTGTTTTTTTTTGTCTTCTTAAATTCTGAAGGAAGCGACAACTGAAACGGAAGCTTTATATTTCTTTGGTACATTCACTTCTTCTTAGGCATCTGAACAGGTCGCCGTCCAACACAAGTTTGCCCCAAAAAAGTATACTACTTATACATTCTAAAAGTAGCGCTAAATGGCATGGTGTTATTCATGGCGTATGAGTAATATTAAATTTTGGGAACCTTATGTCCAAAATTGCTTTGAGTTTTGTGTTGAGCTGCTGTACGGGGAGGCGAGAATTTTAAGTATACAACAATTCAAATTCCAATTATGTTTGTCACAACAAAGATAATTTAAGTGTGATGCGGTCTACACACATTTTAATGGAACAAATTTACTCAAATTTCCGTTGAGCACCTAATCTTGCCTTTAACCAAAAAACCAAATGATTTATTATGACTCCTCTTTGACAAAGATAATCTTTTTCCATTTTATTTTTGATTATTTTGCTTTGCTTTTCTTGGCTCTATTCTGTTGTGTTCTCTTAACAATTTTATCGACATGTGATATGGGTTCAAAGTGTCACCCAGAAATCCGGCAACAACAAACAAGGCAAGCATAACAAAAATAACCTTTTTGCTCGTTTGCTGTCTTGCCTTTCTGTCATTGTTTGTTCTTGTATTCATGGGGTTCATTTGAAATGTCTTGAAATAAAAAAATGGCATCAAAGTACATTTTCGTTACATTTTGTGTATTTGTGAATAAATTTTGTGTTAAATCGGTTTGAGTTTTTTAAAACAGATTTCCAGGAAATCTTTTTTTGTAATTTAATTCATACGAAATGGCAACGGGGAATTCCTTGTAATTAAAGTTGCAAACGAAAAGATTTAATTACAAATTGTCAACTTGGCAATTTTCAATACACGACATCAGCAATTATTTTTAATAAGAATGTTGCTTCAATTACAAAAAAACAATATCAGCAATTTGTGGCAAAATAAAATCATAAAAACTTTTTTTTCATAACCAACTCCACCGACACATTTAACCTGAACTGAACATGGTTTGAATATAAATTTCCCAAAAGTAACGCCAGCGGTTGCCACCAACCTGATGCAGCAAACGGGACCGCATCAGTGCGTCTGCCAATGCATAATGAGTGAATTGAAAAATGGGGAAACAAGTGAAAAATCGCCACACAAGGGAATGCAAATTATTTTTCCACAGCCATACGGGCGCAATTTCCATAAATGCTGAGCACCGTTATGGGGACCACGCTCATTGGGAAAATGTGGCCAAATACGATTGTAGTCCCTAAAATATATAATGAAAAATATTTTGAAAAAAAAAAAATTACTTTTTTTTCTTTTTAAATTTAAATTAAATATATTTTTTTGACTAGTTTCTGAAAAATTAAACAAAAGTTACATTAATTTTTTTGGCTGGGTGTACATTTGCTTTGTACACTTTCATAGTTGCAATTACATTGATACATATGCACTTGGTTGTTCACAGCACATACAAATTATTTATATTTTCTACACCTGTAAAGTATAATTTTTAATGAATAAAAACAAATGGTTTGAATAACCTAAAAGGTAAAGGTCTAAAGTTGGGATACATTTTTTTAATTGTATCCTTTTCGAGTCGCAGTTCACTGTTGGAATATTTCACATGCGAAGTTTAAAAATGTGGCAGTGTTAACTGGGTTAAAACAGAAAAGTTGCAGTGGTACATTGTTGAAAATTTAATATTTCACAGCACGTGCTTGACCAATCTGTTTTCATATTGTTTCATTTGTTATTTGAAAAATTTGTTTTTCTCAGTTTGAAACTTTTATGAAAGCATTTTGAACATCACTGAATCATGTGGTTGCAACGAGTCAGGGAATTGTAATTTTTTTTCATACTTTTCTATTAACCCTTAAAGTCCTAAGACCGTCTACAGGAGGTCATCACTAAAATGCAATTCTATTCAAACTCAATACTTTTCACGCTCTAAGACTTTATTCATCGGATTGAATTTACCTATCGAATGGTGTCGGTTTCAACGCGATCCGGTCACAGTTTTGAAAACTACAGCAACTTCTGTCAAAAATTTTGTAAAAACAGGCCCGAAAATTACTAAAAATTTTCGTGTAAATTCAAATTAAAAAAAAAATACTTCGTAACTGCTCAAACGACTCCGGAATTTTTTTGGTAAGTTGTTTGAAGGTGTATTTTGATATTTTGTTGGTAGTTTGATTTGTGAATCAAAATTGTTCAAATCGAGTTTTTTGTGAAGACCTTCTGTAGGCGGTCTTAGGACTTAGAGGAAACAAAATTTACACTGGAGCAAGAAATGATAACATCTTTTTGCCTGATAAACCAAACATTGGAGTAACAAGAAATGTTGTAATCAAACAAAATATATGTTTTCAAAAAAAATTTTCTTTTTTTTGTTTGTCTGTAGTATTGATCAATGTACTAAGCATTTACAAAAAAAAAAACGGTTTTTTATACTACACAAGTTTTATTTTTTTTCAGCTAAAGTCCTTCAATCTTTTTCACCTGGCGTTTCCATGTAAAATTTTTTTGACAAACGGACTTGAAATTTGTGTTTTTTAGCCTAAAATCATCCTAGAACCAAAATTCTCATAACAAAATTCCTCGTATTTCGATTCTAGGACTTTAAGGGTTAATGGTAGTTTCGAAAAATCTCACAAAAATATCTACACAACAGCTGGTTTGCATTATTCGATAAAGGTTAAAAGTCAAATAACTTTAAAGGTGTCCTTAAATATGTAAACAAATAATCAAAAAAAAATGTTTTGTCTGGTGCCAAACATCGACAACAAAAATAGCCACCCCAACGATAGGAGGACACGAAATCCGTGAGCATTAAGATTTAATCTGCCACCCTAAACGAAGTACTTCCACAGAAAATCCAAATGGCTTTCGTTCGTATACGTGACCAGATCACATCGAAAATGAGCATGAAAATTATAATTTCCCATTCAAGGTACTAAAAGTAGTAAACTGGGGAACGGGGAAAGCACAACAAAATGGCTGAAGTGCTTACAAAAATGTGTGAAAGACATGAAAAGGCACGAGTGTGAAGCAAAGTGACGCCTCATAAATAATTACATTACAGCCATTTAATAAGAATTAGAGTGGACCTTATTCTACAACTTAACATTTTGCATGAAAGTGAAAAAAAAAAAACCGTAACCCCCCAAAAAAAGTAAGGGAGTCTGCCCAGTTGTTTGATATAAGGGATAATTTTTAGAACATAATTTTAAGGAGCTCGATTAACCCTTTAACGCCGGCACTTAGTTCCCGTGGACAAAAGTTCATGAAATTTTAACCAGGCGCTAGTTTGAGGTTCGCATTAATAAATAAATTTTTTTTTTTGAGGTGTGTCCTTCCACGCCCATTTTTCAGCCTGTACTTTATAAAGTACAACCGGCGGAAGGGGTTACAAAATTGTTCTATACACGAATTTTATTGAAATTAAGATAATCTTCTATTTGTTTTTATTTATTACATATTTATTTTATTTATATAGGTACATATATAAATTTTAATTAAGTATAAAAAAAAAATGTATAAAAAAAATTAATTATGATATTTTGCGAAGCATTCCCGTATGATGCAAAGAGTTTTTTTGCATACGGCGCACGACCACATGCTTCGTTGATGGCAGACGACACATCGTAGTTGTGATTCGTTCTTTATTGGAATGTGTCCACTTGCTTCTCTTTCCACTGTTGATGCTGGATGGCGCCTTTTTCTGGAAGCTTTAACTTTCCCTTCCATTAAAGTTTTACGAACGATTGCACGTCGGAAATTTAACTGTGGTTTATATTCGTCGGAGTCAGTATTACATAAGATATATAATTTCCAAGCGTTAGTGATAGACACATCAATGAGATATGTGAAAATCACCCACCACCATTTTTTACCCTTCAAAGCTATACGATATGCATTTATGTTTTGATCAACATTATCGACACCTCCCATGTGAGAATTGTATGTTGCATACACATTTGGCTGTGACACATTTACTTTGCTACGAGTTTCTCTTGACCAACGCTTTACAGTTGTCAATGGCATCACAGTGTCGTAGTTAGTTAGCATCGAACACACACTGTTGTCCACCCATTTCACTGCTAGTACATCATTCGTAGTATCGTATCGATAATCGAAAGTACCACGAGGTTTTTTGGCGAAAATTTTATTTTTTTCCAATTTGCAGTTATTGATTCGATTTTCACGTACAGTTCCACTTGCGCGAAAGTGCATATCTCTTAGTAGTTTCATCAGAGTATGTGTAGTAAAAAAATTGTCAAAAAAAACGATGTGATTCTGTGGATGCGGGATTTTCTCCAGAAAATTTAATATTACTTGTGCACCAAGTGGGATCGAACGAGTTTCAGTGGAATTTTTGCCGCAGTAGACATCGAAGTCATAGCAATAACCAGATGAACTTGCCAGCATCCAAACTTTATACCCAAAGCGTACTGGTTTGCCTCTTATAAATTGTTTAGATGGATGTCTTCCGAAATATTTGACCATTGATTCATCAATAGAGAGATTTGTGTGAACATACCCAAATTGCTGAAAACGGTCGCGCAACATTGTCATTACCGGTCGCACTTTATACATTTTGTCTTTCGCCAATGTTATTTTAGAATTATCCGCCAAATGTATGTATTTTTTTATTGTTAGGAACCGATCGCGTGCCATAGCCTCATAGACCAAAGGGATTCCCAGATCTTCGTCGAGTGACCAATAGAAACGCTCTGATGGCAACGAATGATAGCCCGTAAAAATCAAAATGGCAATGAAGATTCTCATCTCATCCACATCAATCGTAAATTTTTGGTCATTCTTGTACGCATGTGCATATATCATCGTTTGATCACATATGTATTGGACTATTTCATCGGTTAGAAACTTTTCGAAAATCACATTTGGTGTGCTGTCCATGTGCAGAAGTCCTATGTTGTTTAATTCCTCTGTAAAAATTGTCACATCGTTATCAATTGCATAACTTGGATTTTTCCTTAGCCATTTACATTTCTTGGTATCTACAAAATTAAAAGCGGAAACATGCAAGCAAATTTCAATGCTACCCATAACCAAAACAGTACAATAATTTTGATAATTTTGAAAATAGACACGAATTCTGAGGTAGTTTTCGTTTAGAAGAGGAATGAATATGAAAAACAACGCACAATTAAAAAGTTACAAATGTGGAATACTAAACAGAAACACGAAATATATAGCAACTAATAATTACCAATTGATAAGTATTTTGATGCAGTTGACTCGTCCGATTCTGACGTTGACGTCGACGGTTGAATGGTAAAATCAGCATCATCATTGTTGACTAATTCTACCTCAATAGTTCCAGGTAAATCAATTGGTAATTCGTCGTTGAACAAATCTTGGTCGTCGACATCTTCCGAATCAGTCAATTGGTCTAATTCTGGTGGTATAATTATTATATTATAATCGGACGATTCATTTTCCTCTACTTCGTCCTCTTCCAAGAGCGCTGTAACAGCTTCTTGAAGTCCCCTGAACTCCCTTCGGCCTTCAAAAAACGTTTTTCGTGGATTTTGTGACATTGCCACTTCTTTCGATTTTTAGTACCTTTCCGCCGGTTGTACTTTATAAAGTACACCAAAATAGAAAAGTAAATAAATTTGTATTTAGCTATCCCAGATCATTACTATATATTTTTATATATTCACTTACTTCTTATCAAAAGTATCACACACAAATTGAAAATTAAATCCAATCAAAAACTCTTTATTTTAAATTTTTTTGTTGAGTGGTCACACAAATTTCCGATTTGCAACTTCGCAATTTTGGCGGGAAAGCAAAATTACAGTTAAACATTTCGGAGTCAGCTGACAAAAATTACCACGGTTGCTACAACTATTAGCTATCAGAAATCGCGAATATGAGTGTAAACTATTCAACTTTCTTAGAGTAAAAAATTTTTAAAGACCACCTATTTTGCTGTACTTTATAAAGTACAACCGGCGGGAAAGGGTTAAAAGCTAAGGACAATAGCTATGAAACTATGCATTATGTTTTATAAGGAGGGAGCATTCGCCTAAAATAGCTCGAAATCTAAGTTAACACATCAGTTTAAGAAAGTTTACTAAATGTTGACTTATTCAATGGCAAAAAATATGGGAATAAATAAAAATAATATTAAATTGTGATTTTTGTTTTGGTGTAATTTCTTTGTCCCTGGGCCGAAGTATCAAAAATTTTCCCAAAAACTTTCCAGGCCGACCATTTTTAGCCGAATGATTTACAATTTCTTTAAAAAAGCTAAATGTTTGTCTGTTAGAATTAACCAAGTCCTTTTATCCCGATTACTTCGTCCCAGGGCCTCCTTTTCCAAAATACCTTTCTGTGTGTTATCGAAAAATGGTTCCTTTAAGCATTGAGTCCACCCACATTCAAATTCGACTAGTTTTGGTTAAATTGTTTCTCATTTTTTAACGAAATCTTTGTCAATCCATTTGACATATTTTCTTCGTACCAGCTCATCAATTTCCTAAATTTTTTTCTGTGAATTATTGCTTAAGGGTTCTTGTATACTTTGAGCCCAAAAACATTGATATCCAACCATTTTAGGATTCTTAGAGCGCATTTTTGTCTGTAAACGTTAATAGCTAAAATCTATAAATTTAGTCTTAGTAATTTTTGTTAGAACGACGACAATTTTTGTTTTGTTTTTCTCAAGGGGGAAATCTGGTAGGTGTATTTCGGGAGGTGGATATATGGAGGAGCTTTAAGGTTTGATATAATCATAAATATTACAGTTGTTTGGTGGCACTGCGCTTTATCCAGTGTCCAACATGTGGTCAGATAACAACTAGGCACTTCCGCTTTTCCGACATGATACTACACACAAAAAAAAAAGTAGGTAAATCTAACCAAAAAAGACGGTTAAAAATGCAGCAACCAAAAAACGTGGTAAATGGAACCAACTCAAAGTTGTTCGCGTACAATGAAAAATTGTTCGCGTACAATGAAAAATTGTTTGCATATGAGCAATGAATGCATTCATTAGTAGTGTTTTGGTTGCAATCTTGTCGAAACTTGACGCTTTTTTATTTATTTGTTTGCAACCAAAACACAATTGATGTCGCATGTATTGTCTGAAAATATAAAATTTTAAAAATAAAAATCTGTAAAAAAGAAAAATAGAAAAAAAGAAAAATAAAAAGAAAATTTAATATTACAAAATTGAAATCTAAAATTCTAAAAATGAAAAAAGAGATAAACGAAAATCTGTAAAAACAAAAGAATAAATAAATGTAAAAATATATAATAAAAACCATTCTCAATATAATATTACATTTACTTACCCTTTTATGCACTTCACCCTTTGACCATACTGAACGCACTGATCGTATACTCGAATGACAAAACAAAAATCGTTGCTGTTGTAGTATGACAGACACGAAAGCACGCCGCTGAGCATGTATGAGCATGTGCTCATACATCGCAAGCAACCAAACTCAGCTGAGTTGCGTACCGCAATTGGGTCTTTACAATTTTTTTGGTTGGCGAACAAACAAAAATTTGTAAAGGAACAACTTGAATTGTTTGCTTTACAAATTTTTTGGTTAAAATTTGAGATTTACAATTTTTTTCGATTAGCTAACCTGTTTTTGTAGTTAAAAATCATTTAACAATTTTTCGACGATTAGATTAACCACAAAAATTGTAGTTGTTGTTTGTGTTTTCCATATAAAATAAAAAATTGTTTTTTTACAACGTTTTTCGGTTAGATTAACCCATCTTTTTTTTTTCTGTGTACGCAAAAAACGAAATTATCATATGGAACTGATGTGCGAAAAAACATACAAGTGATCATACCATCAGATTAACAAATTAAACTTTGACGCTACCCATGTGAGAATTTTCCCCTCACTCAAATAATGTCAAGCGCCCATAACATCAAATTAATTAAAGGAAAATTACAACCGCCCGTCCAAGCATTCCATCAAAATTGTAATTTTTATTCAAAATATTGCAACAATAAATGTCAATGCTCCCTTTCCTTACTCAGAGGCCATCAACATTTCACCAGACGTCGTGCCATTGGCCATTGACTTTTGTTTTCTGTTTCGCGACTTTCCTTTAATTGTTTCGTTTGACATGACAGCGAAACTGTTGAAGAGTCCCATGGTCATATACTTGCTGTTGTAGTATTTTGGGCAAAGGTTACAGTGGCGTGAGGGCAAATAAAAATAATGAAACAAATTCCAAGTTCATTGCGAATTTGAAAAAAACGCTCGCGCATTTGATGGAAATTAATTAGGAATATTTTTTGAACTTTTTTGTCAATGAGAGACATTGGGTGTGGCTTTTTTTGCGCAACACAAGTGGACTTGAAAGTATTTTATTTTTATTTTTAATAAATTCGTTTACATATTTTTCAATTACCAACTTTTATAATGAAAAGCTCCATCTGCTGCCTAAAACAAACTTTTAAGAAATAGGGTATACTACATGGTGTATTTTAAATACCGAATAATTTATATTTTGCATACACTTTAGAGTATTCTGCAGACCACATTGCAGTAATGAAAATGTATTGAACATAAAATAAATTCCAATCACCACAAACTTTCTCAGTTGGCTTCTCAAGAGCAACCTTCCATAAATTCCACTCTGATTGCATATCAAAGTCATAAAGTAATTAACAAAGCTGTCTCCTTTATCCTTCACAGTGCTAACCCCCCTAAAACCATCTCATCGTATCAAATCCGTGCAGATTTACCGGAAAATCCCAATCAAATTGAAATATGGCAAATGTGCATCACATTTTACGGTTACTGCTTCAATTGCAGCAGTGCTGCGGTTTTTGGTTGCCTATCCCAGGTGGCAAATG
This sequence comes from Heteromyza rotundicornis, assembly GCA_951394025.1. NCBI lineage: Eukaryota > Metazoa > Arthropoda > Insecta > Diptera > Heleomyzidae > Heteromyza > Heteromyza rotundicornis. Next base: position 17,522,026 of record OX596012.1, on the reverse strand, counting down.
AATTTAAAGCAGCTAAGAAAGTTCAACAGAATAGAGAAACCACACGTGCCCGGGGATGCTTTAAATCTGACATATTGACATGGAAACAATTTAGAAAATGGTGCAGTGGGAAAATTTCACATTGCCTTGCAGCACAATACAACTTGCAATTTGTGGAATGTAGGTTTCCACAGGCGAAGTGTGTTGTAAATGTGAATGAGCATTTTTTTTGTTATTGTGGTGTAGTAAAGACCACACAATTTTCATTAGTTTTTCTTCTCTTTTTTGTTTTTCTTGCGGTTCCATTTAATACTGGGCACATGTGTTGCCAAAAAAATCCTTGTACATCGAAATGCATATAAAATTCCAACTAAAATCTTTGTTTTTCTCAGTTATCTCAGAGCTTTCTATGAGAGGTTTGGAGAAGTTTTTTTTTCCAATTTTGAAAAAAAAAAATAAACAACGCACCTTTGTTTATTCATGTTGCGGCAGACTCCTAAATTTATTTACAATCTCAGCGCACGTATCTACCTGAAAAAAAAGAAATTTACATAATTAACATTTTTAATAAAATTTAATTCGAGTAAATGTAAATAAAAATCAATTGAATTGAAAGAATTTTTAAATAATTCTTTAATGATAATACACAGTGACAATTGACACGCTCAGAATAAAAAAGCAGTGAAATGTATGGAGCGTCAGCACATTTCATCGCTCTTTTCCTCTGAGCATGTCAATTCTAAGGTCAATTAGGCTAGCCCAGGGCATAGCCAGGCCGAAAATTGTGAGAGAATAATTTCTGCTTACAGTAGGGCCTCCAAATCTTGGATTTGGATAACTCAGGTCAGAACTCAGTGACATGAATTTGCAACGATGTTGAGAATACTCTTTACTGTTATCAAAAGTATAGCAATCAACCAATTCAAGTTTTTTGCAACACCAACTACCAGTTTCCTTACTCTTTAAAGTGCTGCCTTTTGAACCGCCCTAATTAAAGCCCTTTTTTTCGCTAACAACATTCGCCACCATCATCGTAAATGCAACATCATCATTTACTGCAAACAGACCACCCTCGATGGAGACAAAAGTGCTCATCAAACAAAGTGCATTCGCTCGTTTAAAGACACAATTTTGAAGGATCTTCTTCGGTTTTTCTAAAAAACATTTCCTCTTCGGTTTCCTCTTCGTCTTTCAATTTTTCTTAATTTAAAAAACTTTTTTGTTTTATTTTATGTTTGTCTTGAACTTTAATAAGTGCTTTTTGCATATTCATAAATTCATTGGTTCCTTTGACTTTTAAGTTTGAGTCTCCCAACTAATTTGCTATGAAAAAATATGATAAAATTTGACTTGCTAAATACTTGTAGTTTCAGTACAAGTTTGCCCTCCGCACCCTCCACTCCCTCAGTAGTATGAACACGAAAAAAATTTTCCTGTTGAAATTGTTGGGTGGAATGAAATTGCATTTGCGCAAGTGAAATAATTAAAATTTATTCTATTTTTCGATGTTTTTTTGTTATTGTAAGTTAGTCTGCGACGCAAGATATTTTTCAACTTTAAAGTGCTTATAACAAGTAGATTCTTTTTGTGTAATACCAACTGCATTTTGTAAAGTGAGTTACTTTATATGGGAAAAAAATTCAAAGGCTAATTTTTTTTTGTAAAAAAAGGCAAGTTTTAGACTGAAAATTGGCACAAAAGAAAGAATTTCGTAAACACTGAATGAATATGGTAGCTAGTGCTTCATATGTTTACCAATTTCGAAACTACCCTCTGGATATGTGCCAAGTAATACAAAGTAAGCAAATGTGATGAGTGTTTATTCAGGAAGGAAAGAATGTACTTGCTGCTGAGTTTATTTTTTTTTCAAAAGTTCACGTGCATATACAGAGAAAGCATACTGCCGGAAAAGAGTTAACACGTAGAGGAGAATGAAAAAAAATCCCACAGGAAATTTAAAGTTGAGTTGAGTCTGATGTTGCCAACAAAAAAGAAACAACAGCAGGAAAAACTTTCACACACTTTTAAGTGTAATCAATTTGCTAGCGTGGCGCTTTTTTTTTGGTTGAAAGTTCACTAAGACGAAACGAAAATTACTTTGAAAGTTTTTCAATAAAAATATAAGAACTCAACATGTGTGCCACACTCAAAAAAAGGTCAAAAGTAGTTGTTTAAGTGCAATGTCAAGCAGAGAGAAGACAAAATCGTAAGAACAGGAAGAGGGCTGAGTGTTATAGAGAAATTTAATTCGGTAAATGCTTACAATAAAACCTTTATGGAACTGTAATTTAGATTGAGATTTGGCTGAAGCAAAAAATACGGCCAATAGCATAGAAAAAGAAAAAAGTTTAGTGTGTCATAATGAGAACAACACACACATACTCAGACAACTGCATATACTTTAAAAAAATATCAACAGGATGTTCCATCAAACACGATTTGCATACCCATTAGTAGTGGTCAACGGGGCGTATGAGTAACAATCATTCAAATAAACTCTAACTTTTAGCTACTTCAATGGAACCCAGGTTATTAGCCTAGCAAGGCCACATGTAAGAACTACGAAAGATTTACTTCAGTCGGACCCGTTACCTAACGACTTCACTAGGACGACGAACTCATGCGAAACGACAACAAAAAAGCAGCACGAAAACGAGCACGAGCAACACGAATACGCACACATGCAGCCAAAACAGTTACCCCCACTGCCACCACAGCAATGTGCCAGCGGCAACAGCAACAGCAGCAGAGTAGCCTTAAAAAGTGGTAACAAGTACTTTTATGCTTATCGATTGACGAACGGACGTACAATAAAGGAAAATTAAAAGAGCACAAATGGCGAAACAAGCTCGAGGAAAGGGTAAAAAAGAAATACAAATTTACTGGCATCGAATTATAGAAGGAAGACGTAATAAAGTATGCGAAGAAAAGTAACAGCCGCGAGCGCATTTAACTGTCAAAGTTTATATATTTTATTTGTTTTCGTTTCACAGAAGCGCACGCACAGCACCTCAAACTGAATGTGGCTAAACAAATAACGAATAGGAAACCTTCGTTTCTTTGTTGCGGTACGTTCGTAGAGTAGCTGTTTGACACACAAAGCAACTGAGACTTATTGTGGGTGGCTCCTTTTACTGCTTCCTTGTCGATTTCTGGGGCGTTCTATTCGGTGTGGGTGTTCAATTCTTCCACATTATTGCACAAAACAATTTACATTAGAAATTATATGTCGTGTGACTAACATGCCAAGTAGTCAGACGATAGGGTGAATGTTTCATTGTAGACCAAATATATTTTAGTTATTTAATTTTTTTTATTTTTTTTTTAAATTTTAAATTTCTTACATTTTTCCTCACTAATTTCTTTTTTGTGGTTTATTTCTTTGTATTTTTTGTGGTAATATTTTTATATAAATTTTTTTCCTTCCACTACACACGCGATGTTATTTACATTTTCATTAGCTGGACATGCCATAATTCCTTTTATGTTAACTTGAAAAAAAAACACTTTTCGTCTGTACTTTCGTTAATTCACTCTTTCGTATTCCCACTCGGGCCGGCAAACACACGTGAACTGAGTACAATTCATGTTGATGTGCTACTTTTGTAGTGGAAAATGCACCCAGAATGAAACAATGTGTGTGTCATCTGACAGTTCCGTTTGGAGACGTTGTACATGCGCTCTTTTCTACTTTCGGAGCACGTTTCATTTGAGTCGAAGAGAGAAGTCTACACAAGGGAAATAGTAACAAGCTTTTTGAGTCATATCAAATAGAATATGAGCGATTAGGTGGAAATTGACATAAATTTAGAATAAATTGAAGCAAGTATATAAAAAATTTAAATTATATAAAAATATTTTTACATAACTCACTGGATTGTATAAATTATTTTCTTTATAAAAATCAACAATAGTAGCGCTCTCAATTTGAAAACAGAAAATAGAAAAAGTACTTCATTTAAATAGTCCCCAACACCACCCATAATAACTTTTTGTTAAAAAAAATGTGACAGCTTCGCATTATGTTTTTGATAATGAATCCATTTTGTTGTAGTTGTTTTTGCTCCTGTTGCTTTTTTAATAAGTCCTCAACAACAATAAAAGCAAAAACAATCCCCAACCAAGCATAAAACTTTTGCAGCCACACCCACGAAACTGAGACAAACAAACGCACACACACCACAACGAAATTTTTAACACCATAAAGAAAGTTTAAAAACTGAACAGCGACAGCAACAAAAAGGCACCGTCAGACGACAGACAGTGCTGCAGTGGCACAAACCACAAAGTAGCCAACCGCACCAAGCGAGAACAACAACAACCACATCCAACCAAGCTGATTGGCACTTTTATTACTTAATTCAGCAACAAAAGCGCAAATGTAGAGAGCTGGCAGGAGTTTTAGGAGGTCTGAAATGGGACACAAACGTAGAGCTAAATAATGACATCTTCAAATAAAACCAGGAAATCAATTCAACACATTATGGGACCACAAATAAAAGTAAGGTACAACATATCATACTAAAGGGCGTCACATAAGGCATGGTTGAACACCCAAACCTCATCTAACACCCACACAAGTACCCTAGTTGGTTGCTTTATGGAAAAAGACTTAACTGTGAAATTGTACAAAAATTCGATATATTTTGATGTAACGCCCTACAGTTAGACAAATCAGACAAAACTGATAGAATAGAGTAAAAAAATTAGAATTATTAGAAACAACTTTTCACTGTAAGATTAAATTCTGAAAAATGTCTGGTATCAATAGTGCTTTTCACTTTCCACGTTAACTAATTTTTGAGTGTGCATATGGAAATCGTTGTGAATTCACCGCACGAAAATTTTAAAATTCTCTATATAACTCCACAAGGCATTCACCCCAATCTGCAAACAATTTTCCACACTTGATACTGTAACTGTAGCCAGAACTGGAACTTTTGTTCTGCTCTGCTCTTATTTTACAGAAAATTAAGTGTTCTTCAGCTACGCAACTTGTGCGGTATTAGTTCGTCTGTTGAAAAAAAATCTGTTATACGAAATGTGCGAACGAATGGCAAAGTTTTTGCCAAGCCGTAATTCGCTGGTTTGCGGTATTTATTGTAACAGTTTTTTGATAGGAAAAAGGAGTAAACGAAAGGGGAAAGGAGGAAAATAGTTCATTAAAAACGTGTATAAATTTTCAGTCGGTCTCCAGCAGACTTTAATATAAGTACTTCTCTCGGTGTAACTCCTTTACACATACTTCCCAACCAGCAGGACGACAACCTCATCTACATAACGGAAAGCTGTGCTCGTTTAAAACTTTTGGACTTCATGCAAACAAAGCACTGTGTAAATAATTTATTTGCGAATATGTTGAAAAAATAATTTTTGAGAACAAAACGAAACCGAGTGTAAACTCATCTGTCACATTGCGACATACATGAAAGCTGAGTAAATCCCTTTTTCCATTGTTCTACTTTTATTTCATCTCTTCTTCTACTGACACATAAGGAGCAGTGCAACTCCCTTGTGGGCCTCCCACCCATGTAGGACTTTTATTAACTCAAAATAATGTAATATGATTAAAGCCTTAAATGTGCCACTGATTTCCTCCTCGTAGGTATAATATTCACACAATGGCTGGAGAGTTGACTGGCTGCTTGGGTATTTGGGGGCTTCATTATGCTAAATTATTTATTGCACATAAATAAAAGAAAAACATTAACAATTAACATTTCCCATTTACCAGTTTCATACAAGAAACAAAGCAGTTGGTTCGGTTTTTTCATAGCTGAGACTCATTTGGTGTAAAGCAAAACATTTTTACAGTGACGAATAATTTTGAATATATGCAAACATCAATAAGGTAAGGTAGTAAATATAATTTCGTTAATCTATATTATGAAATCCCTGTGTTTGTAGTGGGTGGTGAATATCCATCCAGTTTTTTTTTTCATAATTCCCGATGAGAATTAATTTTTTAATTTAGTACGAAATTTTTCTCATCATTAGGCTGGCCTTGGCGCAGTTTCCGTCCCTCTGAATAATCTATAGAATAAAATTCCTGTCGAAGTCAGGCTTATTAGCTAGTATTGGTATAAAATAAAAATCAATTATGTCAAGTCACTGCTGGATCTTTTTTTTGAATCAAGGCTTCAAGACATACAAAATATACAAACAAATTTTGAATAATCATGACTGTATTTTTTGGCAGTATATTTTTAAATTTTTTTCTGAGAAAATAATATATGAAAAACATAGAAACACGTTATCAGAGAAAAGGTACAAATAATAAAACGCATATTAAAACCACTTTCTTACTATAATGATTCTTCGGTGATAACATTTACAAATAATTCTCCAAACCCTACAAGCATTCGAAGCTCGTAAAGGGAAATTTGAATATTTGTTTACAAATTCCATTTTTTGTATGTAACTTTCTTCTCTTGTAAATGTGTATGTTCTTTGTGCAGATGATATTTATTGGCTTAGCATCCAATCAAATGCCAGGGGCATTTCATATTTCCTGTTTCCTGATAAAGTGGTCCTTTTTTTTAAGTACTAAATTTATTAATTGATATTTTCTAAATTTGAGTTTAATCGACTGGTTTTCACTATTTCATAATCAATGGCGTTAAGTGAAAACAGGTTGGCATATCTTGGTAAATTTTACGACCTGATATATCATATGGAAAAATGTATCAAAGGCTGCAGAACCTTGAGAATTCAAATTTTTTACGAAAAGAAAAGCCAATTGAGATTTGAACACTAAGCAGATTCAATATATGAGATGATATTATTATTGTCCTTTACCGGAAAGAATTGAAAATCGACTAGAATTACCAGCTTATGTTAAAGTAAAGATGTGTGCTATGCTGTCAATCTGTAAAGTAAATCTCGTTGTATGTATTTTAAAGCATTTTCTCTACCCGCGGCGTTAACAACAACCGAACGCCATGAAACGGAACTCCTACACTTGAGTACATAATTTGCATTGCGTAAATTGCTTCCGTTGTTAACACTTCTTCATGCACCCTCGCATTTTTCAACACATTCACGTACATGTTTTCATCCTTTATTTTGCATTTTTGATTTATGAGAGTTTAGTCATATTTTTTTTGCGTCATTGCTGTTTTGCCTTAGTAGTGATTTGAAACACTTTAGCGACTTAAGCTTATAATGCTTTAACGACTAAAAGGATTCACTTGATATACCACAGTGCGTTCGTTGTATGACGGAAGTATTTAACTTAAGGTATTACGCGTCAAATTGGATTCTTCCTGTTCCTGATAGACGTTGTGTTGTCAACATTGGCGATGTGTATGTGTATGATGCTGAGATAGGATGATTCTTTTCACTTGTACATTGCGGAATAACACCGAATGTTGCACGCAGATGAAGGAAAATTTTTAATGAAAATAGCTTCATCAGCAGGATTACGATTTAGCATTTCAAATTGAATTTAATTGTGTTGAATAATTTGATAATTGGATCTTGATTGCTCTGACACGTCAATTGTGTTACTTCAAGCGGTTATCCGCAAATTCGAAATTCAAAATAGCCACAAGTCATTGTGGTTTGCTTTCATTGTTGCTTTTGCTTTGAGTTCATATTCACATGCACATATTCAATGATGCGTGCTGGTGGAAAACCGTAAAATTTGTATAGCATTGAAACTTAATAAAGAAACAAAAAAATGTGGGTTAACTAATTTGAAGCTCAACACACACACAAAAGTACGTTGTGAGAGCATATAAAAAGGATGTGCTCGTGCTATGGCAAAACGTGTCCCAACTTCAACAATAGTTTGTTTTAAAAACCTTATATTTACATAGAAATAATAGAGCATACACAAAAAGAAACAATAACAATGCCATAATGCACACAAAATTATGTTCAACAAAACAAAGAAAGCTGGAAGGACACATTTGCTTTATTTCATCTAAAAAAATCAACAAACAAATTGTCATGAACTAAGCATTTTGACATGGTCCATGCGGGTAAAAATTAACACAAAAGCTACTGAAAGATATTTAGTAGGCAAGCGTTACACTGATGAGTCACTACTCTTCCTTCAAAAGCATTTATTTTTAGTTGTGACTCATAATTCTTTTTGTGGGGAGAGGTTACTCACAGACTAATTAATTCTCAATCTACAGCATATTAATTAAGGCAACACTTTAAACTTCAGTCAATTTAGAACCTTCTATATTCTTAATGCCCCAAATGTCCAAATCATTCTGATTCTTTAAGCGTCTCTCAAGACCCATTAGTGGGTGTTGCAAACAACTGTCCCTTAAAAACTATAAACCACGTACAGCAATTGAATGAAATGAAAGAAAAATGTAAATAACGTTATGTTTTGAATGGAATTGTGTCTTCCACCATCTTTTAAGTAAACCCAGTAGCGTGAATGCTGCATCAGGAAAAAAATAAAAACAAAAATTTAATAAAATCTAAACAAGAAAAACAAACAGAAGCAAAAGTGTCACTGCAGCATTCGTAAAAGCTTTTCAAACAAAACGACGAGATGAGACCAGATTAAAGCCAAAAGAGGAGGTTGAGGTTGGCCACAATTCTCCACTGTTTTTTCAAAGCACTTTTGGAATTATAAAGTAAACAGCAAATGAATCTTCAAAAAATCTCCTATTTTTAATTTGATTTTGTATGCATGAGTGTGTTTAGTTAGCAAAAGAAAGCAACAAAAAAGTAATTAATTATCCTTGCTGATACACTTATTATGTAACATGAGTCCAAAAACACTCCCCCATTTTAGCCTAATAACAGACAGTTAAGTATTTAATTGAATTTAAATTTGTCTGAGTTTTTTTTCAACTATTGAAAAATGTATTTTTGGCCAACTTTTCCTATTAAATACCCTTTGGTATCAAATCCCACATTTTAAAAATATGAAAATGTTTGTTGATACAATAATATACACCGTGGCGTATGAGTAACATTTTTTGATATATTAAATTCAACAACTCGAAGGCCAAAATTAATTAGATCAACCAAAACCCATTTTGTTGATGTAAAATTTGAGGCTGATTCCGAAAAACAAAATTGAGAACAAATTTTCTATCACACCACATCGAATCTCCTATTATAACTGGTTATATGAGTTGTTCGGCGTGAACAACTCTTCAAAAATGGTCGCCAGTCGATATTTCGGAAATGGTGCGACAGACATTTTTCATGTATTTTTTTTAAGTCAGCGCTGTGTTTTGTAATGTATACAAAAAATTCTTTCGATCCTTGTGACTGCAGTGATTTATGTTAAAGTTAGTGTTTAATGTTAAAAAATTACCAACTCGGGCAAATAATGTACGCAAATAAGTTTGCTCAAAGGGGCAACCTTTATATCAAAGCCCTCTAGAGAATGTTGGTTGTTACCCTATTTTTACAAATTATGGGTAACAACCAACAAGTTAATGCAAATGGAATCCTCTCAGAAGACTATATTTATCATTTTTCACAGATACTAACACCTCCTTCAAAGCAGACTAACTACCTGTCGTTGTGGGTCCATAGCTTTATCCATTCCTTCACTACGGTTTTTCATCACCTTGATTTTCTTCTTAATGACTGCCATTTCAGTGAACATTATGCTTACTGCTTTGTTCAGTAAGGAAAAGTAGTTCGTAATAAAATGTTGGCACGTGAACAGTATTTCTCACCGGCTTCCAATCCACCCATTATAATTCCATACATCAAGCGGAAATGATGTTGTCACCAGCAAAGGTGGTTCATATCCGTTTAGCAAAATAATTTTTGGTCGCTGACTTAGATTCTTTCTCGACTCCATTCACTACATCCCTGCGTTGTTGAACTGATTTTCATTTTTCGCCAATGGTGAAATGCTGCCAGGATTCTCTCTTTGCTTTTTGCTTGTAGGTATTGCAAAATCGTGCACCGAGGCTATTTCGCAGAAAACGGAAACGAGCCCACGACAGAGTATTTTATTTTTGTGTCGTTGGCCATTAGCGAGCGGAAGTGACGAACGAATGTTGTGCCACTGTGTGGGAGTTATTAAAGACACAAGAAACTAAAGCGATTACTGCCGAGAAAAATCAAAGGAAAATTCATTAATTTGCTGTCGGACATGAACTCGCAATTAATTTGCCTTTAACCAGTCTAAGGAAGCAAAAATTTCATTATGACCCGAATTTCTTAATTATTTTCTCATAAAATTTTCTCGTTCAAGGAATACCAACAAAAGGGAAACCAGCTAAGAAAAGAGTTTAGCTTCTGTTGTTGTTGTTCTTAACAACGAGTTTTGGTCCTTTTAAAGTGGCCAATCAACGCAAATTGAGAATTTAATTTGCTCTCAAATTGATTGAAAAATACGCAGTCGGACGGGTCAAGTGCTGCCAAAGCCAAAAAACAACAAAAACGTAGTCGAAAGAAAAAAAAAGGACAGAAAAAGATGGAAACAGCTCCACTTAAAGCCAGTGGCGGAAAACCTCCTGTTTAGCTTAACAAATAAGCACACGAGGTTTCGGTTGTTATGGGATAACTGTTTTGTCCAGTGAACTGAACTCTTTATTTATAGTTTAAAATCTACTTAGAAATTACAAATAATACCTTATAAAATAAATACCTACAAATACATACGAATACCTTAAAACTACCTATGTACACGATGCGATTGCGGTCCCATCGTGTGTATAATAAACGGTCCGCCCAAGCAACGCACTAATTATCTATTTCGCGGAACAAAGGATCTTTTTATTGGGCCTCATTATCGGCCGAGACAGATCCTATTTAGTTGTGTACATTTGTATTTGTACACTTCCGCTGTGTATGTGGAATTTCCATCCAGACTGACAAACTGCTACCAGATGTGGAAATTACCCGTTTCTGTATCACTTCAAAGAGAAGGACCATAAAAAAACTATATTGCGGGTATTTACAAACTCACCAACTATTGGTATCATTTCTGTAAATACCGACCGCAACTACCTATGTCTTCGTTGCTTGGTGCCGTTCTTTAATTTAGCATAATTAAACATATTGCCTACTTTGAAAGACTCAAGTCTTTTAATACTATTGTCCTCTCTTGGACATGTTTACATGTTTTTGTTTTCTTTTCTTGATATACATTTTTGATTTTACGTATAATTGTGTGTCTTGCCCGCCTTAAAAGGCTTAAGTCTTTTAATAATTTTGTCCCTTTTTTTGGACATCCTTAACAAAAATATAAATTTTTTATATAGTGTTTACATACATTTTTTTTTTTTAATATGAGGCGCTACAAACCTTACAAGATGCAAATAACTTAATTACAATTTAGATTACTTTTGATAATTTTTCTTATTTTTGTGTTTTGATTTTTTGTTTGATAGTGCAAGAAATAAATATCTTACTGTAGCACTATTCTATGTTGAAAAGAAAACTTAAATCAATCAGAACTTAAAACTAACAAGGGGTTGCTTCTTAAACAACATAATAAAACATAAAAATAATTATATCGATAAAACATTTCTTTCTCTCTTTTTTTTTTTTTTCTTTTTTTTTTTTTTTGAAATGTTTGTATCGAAATTTTAAATCTTAAAAAAATTAAAAAATGTGATTCCACACAGTGGTTAATTGTCAAGCGGCTACGGCCGCCATGAAAATGAATTCAAATTAACAAAAGAAAATTTTGTATTTATAGATTTATGCTTATAAGCTTTGTTTTAAATAAAATTTGGCATACTCAAATACTAATTAAAATATGTAAACTGTGTAAAAAATATATGTTATATTGATTTTGAATTTACTCTACCCTAACTGTGGTAAGGTAATGGCTGCTGGTAGATAGGTGGTGGACATCTGGCACAGTTTTCGGAAGATGATGATTACTGCTACGATGATTACCAGCATTATAACCCATGTTGTCAGACTTGAACCATAATGAGCTACGTGGTGAAAATCCAACGCCGTTGGAAATCCTAATATCGTCTTTTGTGTTGGGATGTTCTGAATTTGAAACGATTCGATTCTCCCATTAGTTGAATATGTTTGATATTTGGCATATGATGCGTTAGATTCAGGATCGGAATGATGTAACTGACATTCGTTGTGTATACGTCATGTGCCCATAGGTTGACATCGGTCGTTTGTAGATAACAGTCAGGATTCATTTGTAACATACCTTGACCTTCAAGGCTCACTATCTGATGATTCTCGTTGCACTTTATTTCAGCTTGAGTCTCTTCACCCATCGAAAAAATCCAAGAATTAGTCGCATAGAGTTGACGCCAAAAATTACGCAAAGGCACAATGTTTATCTCGCAGTCCCGAGGAAACCTTCGCTGCTTTAAGAATAGTTGAACTTCGCATCTGGAGTCGGCTCTTATGTTGTATAAAGGATGTGTCTGCGGGCATAGCAGAATCTTCTTCATTTGTTGACAATGTTGAAACTTATCGCCCACCATCCCATAATACACTGTTTTTCTCGCATCTAATAGTATGTAATCAAATGCAGGCTTAATACTCACGAAATACCCGTCATGGAATGTAGGATACGAATATATTGCATACGCTCGCATCTTTTCTTTGTTAACTAGTGGAATTCGAATGTTGAACAAAATGAATTCTGCGGTTGTTCTTGTGGTTGTTTTTGCAATCTTTGCAAGCTCCATCGGATTATTGTCAGGCAACATTAAGTTTTCGTTGATATTAGAAGTGATTAGGCCTATTTGTTTTTGGAATTTTTGCAACGGCAGTATTTTTGCCATAAAATTGCCTTTCGAGTTCCAGATGACGTCGATTAAGTCTCGCTGAATCTCCTCGAATGATTCCACCGCCACCAGAGTACTTGTTATTGCGCTAAGTATCACTTCATTATCCATTTGTTTATTTATTGCCTCATTCAGTGTATGTACTGAGTTGTTGATGAATTGAAAATTCTTCCATACCACCTCATGTTGTTGCTTCAGTATGTCCGATGTTAAATCTTGAATAGACGTTTGCTTTTCTATTAGATCTAACATGTATTTCTCATTTGACTGGCTTTGTTGAATCTGTTGCACCAATCCTTGGGCGTGTTCCTCATCCATCAGTCCAAATATTGAATGAAGAACACCACCCATAAATCCCAAAGGCGCCCTTCGAACTCGCCGGCTCTTCTTCGAGTTGATTAGCGTGATGACTTCATTATTTTGGGCGATGCGCTGATACCTTGCTGTGAGTTGTTCGATCGTCGCTGCCATATATACATCGTCGGAAAGTGATGCCTCCATGGATTTAACCAGCTGCATTGACTCGTCCAATTTGTCCCTATAACTCCAATAATCCGTCATGTTCACATGTACCACAATATTCCATGCAGTTTTTGTCAGCCCTATTACCTCCACTTCTTCAAAAAATATTCCTGCTTTATCTTTAAAATAGTCAATATTCACAAGCCCTTTTACTACAGGGAAAATCATTAAATACGACAATAATATAAGCATACAATTTTTGTTTTTAATCCTACTGGATCTTCTTACATCTTTGTTTTCACTATTACTACTATTATTTTTTTCTTTTGTTTTTTCATTTGTTTTTTCTTTTTCATTTGAATTATTTTCATCCGTAGGAAAAGGACAAACATTGTGTACCGATCGTCTCGATATACCAGTGCTTGTTCTTACATCTACCATTCGACACAATCCATCAACTCCACAGATTGTGTTAATAACTCGTCCCCTCCTCCAATTTATCATGGCCAAATTTTCTTCTTTCAAAAGAACAAGACTGCCTACTTCAATGTTATCGGACGGACGCTGCCATTTATACCTTTTTTGCAACTCACTCAAATATTCGGTTGACCATATTCTCCAAAACTCTTGGGTATTGTTTTGCACTGCTTTCCAGTGATCCCGCAGCCCGTGATAACATTGATTATCACTTCTATCAACAAACGTTGAAAAAGATTCTCCTATAAGAAAATGACCTGGAGTTAAAACTTGAAAATCATTCGGATCATCGGACAATGGCATAAGTGGCCTTGAATTTAGAATTGATTCTATCTGAGCCATCAAGGTACACATTTCTTCAAATGTCATAATGCCTTCCACGACTCTATAGAAATGTTTCTTCACTGATTTCACTGCAGCCTCCCACAATCCCCCCACATGAGGAGATCTGGCCGGAATATTTATCCATTGAATTTCTTTTTCCCCACAAAATCTTTCAATGGCCTCCGAATGTTTTTTGTTCTTGAACAATTGATATATTTCATTTAGGCTATTCGCAGCCCCAATGAAATTAGTTCCATTGTCAGAATAAATTTTCTGTGGACAACTACGCCGTGCCACAAATCTTTTTAATGCTCCAATGAATGCTGCTGAACTTAAGTCAGAAACGACTTCCAAATGGACCGCTTTCGTCGAAAAACAAACAAATACACAAACATAAGCTTTATCCGTTTTTTTTCCTCGCACTTTGTAATGTATTGTTATTGGCCCCAAAAAATCGATGCCTACATTTAAAAAAGGTCGTGTCTTGATCAACCTATCCTTTGGTAAATTCCCCATAAGTTGATGTAAAGGTCTTGGATTAGCGCGAAAACATCTGTAGCATTTATTTGCAATTTTCTTTGCTAATTGTTTTCCTCTTAATGGCCAAAACCTTTGTCTTATGATTGCTAATAGTCCCTGTGGTCCTATGTGCAAATGTTTGACATGCAATTCCGTTACTAATAGCACTACTAATTTGTCGTCATATGGAAGTAAAATTGGATGCTTCGATTCATAAGCTAATCTACTATTCTCTATTCTACCTCCTACCCTTAATATCCCTTCTTCATCTATAATAGGATACAATGTTAAGATTTTTGAATCCGACGGTAGTATCTTATTTGCATTTAGCGCTTTAATCTCCTTTTTAAAATGTTTCTGTTGAATATTTTTTATTAGAACTACCAATGCTTTTTGTTTATAAATTAGCCACTGTTTTTGGCATCTTTTTTTCGCAATGTCAACAAAACGTAAAATCTGAGCTACTACATTCCTTAAAAACTCAAAACTATTTTTGTGACGAATAGTATCTATAAAAGAACCGGATCTTATTAGTGCACCAACCACTTTACTCTTTTTAACTTCCAGTGTCAAGGAGTCACAGCTTTGCGGACAAAGCCATTCCTGACCCTTTTCTTCTCTCAGAAACAATGGTCCATCTAACCACATATTACTGTCTATAAGCTCACTTGGTAGCGAGCCTCTTGACACAATATCCGCTGGATTTTCTTTAGTTGGAACATACCTCCATTCCTTAATATCGGTCTCGCTTTGTATTTGTGCCACCCTATTTGCAACAAATACCTGTAATACTGCTGGTTCCAATTTGAGCCAGCTTAAAACTATGGACGAATCTGTATAATAAAATTTAGAAAAATTGTTGATTTTCAAACTCTCAATTACCTTTTTCATTAACTCAGTCAATAAAACTGCAGCACACAACTCCAATCTGGGTAGCGTCAACATCTTTATTGGAGCTACTCGTGATTTAGCTGTTGCTAGTCGTACTGACACCTCCCCATTTTCATTTGAGGTTTTTACATAAATTACCGCTCCATACGCCTTGATGGAAGCATCGGAAAATCCATGTAATTCAATAACTTTATGTTGGTCACAAAATAAGTGTCGTTTAATTTTTATTTCATTAAGTTTTGGTAATTCACTTTTAATTTTGTTCCAAGTCATCAATATATCTTGTGGTACCTTTGAATCCCAATCAATTTTTGACTTCCATAGCTGCTGTAATAAAATTTTCGCAGTTACAGTTACCGGATTCACTATCCCCAGTGGATCAAATAGCTTGGAAATGTCTGACAAAATAGTTCTTTTTGTGACTACTTCTCCATTTTCCCAATTACATTTCATGCTTAACTCATCTTCTAGAGGATTCCATACTACCCCTAAAGTTTTTATTGTCGATACATTTTCCAAACCGATATCCAAACATCCCTCTCTATCCTGAATTGGAATGTTGGACAACAAATCTGGATGATTTGCACACCATTTTCGCAACGGCATTCCATATCCTTGCAAAATTTTATTTATATTGCCCTGCATTTCTACCACACTTTTTAAGCAATCCCCACCAGTCATTAAATCATCCATATAAAAATCATTTTTAATGATATCCGCGACTTTTGGATTACTTTTCCGTTGTACATCAGAAATTTTTTCCAAGCATTTTACAGCCAAATATGGCGCCGATGCTGTCCCATAAGTAACTGTATTTAAGGAATAAATTTTGAGTTCCTCTTCTGGACTCCACCGCCAGTATATTAGTTGATATTTTCTATCTTTTTCTGCAACCCAAATTTGCCTATACATTTTTTCGATGTCTGCTGAAAAAACATATTTATGTTTCCTAAACCTCAAAAGAATGTTAAATAACTCTTCCTGCAATCTTGGGCCTACATATAATATATCATTTAATGACACATTTGTAGTCGATTTGCAAGAAGCGTCAAATACTACTCGTAATTTGGTTGAGGTACTCTCTGGTCGTAATACACAATGATGTGGTAGAAAATAGCAACTTTCTTTCAATTTTAATTCTTTTTGAATTATTTCCATATGTCCCAATTCCATATACTTTTTCATAAATTCCTGATACTGCAATTTTAACTCTGTATTCTTTTCCAATTTATTTTCTATAGAATAAAATCTACGCTTTGCAATAATTCTAGAATCTCCCAACAAATTACTTTTTTCTTTAAATGGAATACTTACTTCAAATTTTCCATCCTGTCCTATTTTAGTCGTCTTGTTGAAAATCTGCTCACACTTGATTTCCTCCTTTGTCATCCTTTTCTTGCACGGAAGCTCTTCTACCTCCCAAAATTTTTGGAGCATCGTATCCGTATTTTCCTGCAAACTGGATATAGTCATGCAACGTACAGCAGACGCCGATATGCGAGCAGATCCACTTACTATCCAACCTAATTTTGTATTTTGCAACATAAAGTTGCCATCCTTATCCCGAATTTGTCCTGTTGACAAAATGTCGAAGAATATTTCTGCTCCAATCAGCATATCTACTCCTCTCGGAATATGGTATTTTGGATCTGCTAACTGAATTCCATTCGGATACTCACCTGTTTCCACCATTCGTTCAGGCAAATCCGACAAAATCTTAGGCATCACCAACATTTCCAAATTCGTCTTATATCCCGAAGTTTTGGATCTAATGGTTACACTAACCCGTTCATTCACCTTAGCTTTACTTTTCCCTAGACCCTCAATAGTAGTTGATGTACCAGAAGCTTTTAATTTCAACTTGTTTTTAAAAGCCTTTGTCATCAAACAGACTTGGGACCCATTATCGAGCAAAGCCCGACAATCCATCCAATTTCCTAATCCGTCAGCCACCTGAACTATGGCTGTGGACAATAATATACATTTATTTATTTCTTTAATTTTATCTTTAACCACAGCAGTTTTAGACTGCGTTTTCTTATTTTCCCTATGTAGTAGAGAATGATGACCATATTTACATATTCTACAGTTATATTCACTACTACATGTTACACTCATGTGTCCGCTTTTCAGACATTTTTTGCATAAATTGTTCTCTTTTACCTTATTCCATCGTTCGATAATGGAAAGTCCTCTAAATTTGGAACATTGATTCAAAAAATGTCCCGTTAAACATCCCATTAAACATTTCTCACCACTTAGCACGAATCCCTTTTTCCTAGGCTGCTCCCCAAGATTTCCATCCCTTTTGTTGGAAAATTCTTGGGTCGCCTCTAAAATACAAACTTCGCGCTCGAGAAATCCGAGCAAGTTGTCGACCCTTGGTAATTTCTTTGAGTTAACTAAAGAGGCCTCAAATTTTACTCTTAATGCTCCATCCATTTTCCTTTGTAGGATGAAACATATCAAGGACTGAAGCAGTTCTTCTGCTCCAATCCCAAATGCGTGCAATGCTTGAAGACTTTCGTTTATCATCTCTTGAAAGTCTTGCACACTTTTTGCGTCAGATCTGACAGCAGGAGCCTCAATCAGCTTTTTAAAGTAAATTGAAGTTATTGCTCTTTGATTTGTGTATTTATCATTAAGCAACTTCCATGCAATATCGAAATTTGCATCCTTTGATGGCAAATTTACAATAATGCTTGCTGCCGATCCTTTCACCTTCGCTTTCAATATACACATCTTTTGTGTATTTGAAATCGATTTTGATACTACTAATTGTTGGAACAATTCCTTGAATGTGTCCCATTCAGAGTATTTACCATCGAAAACTGGTATATCTATTTGTGGTAAAGGGAAGGGGCAAGTATCAATATTCCCTTTCTTTAGTGAAGCAACTTTTTCCCTCAACCCGTAATACACTTCAGTTAGCTCGTCATCAGAGTAGAATTCCATATATTTGAGGTAAGTTTCCTCAACTAAGTCTAATTTCTTTTCCACTGTTTCTATGGAATCCTTCCCTTCCCCACAATTACTAACCTTTTCATCTAATATGTCCAACACATGTTGGAATTTTCTCCCTATCCATGGTAGTGGAGCAACTGACCGTTTCTGGTCAAACTCCCCTGACCCCTTTTGGTCAGGTTTACCTGACCCCTTTTTGTCAGGCTCACCTGACCCCTTTTGGTCAGGTTTCACTACCGGTTCAGGACTGATTGTTACTGTATTTAACAACTTATAAAAATTAGAAATGTGACCTCTTACCTGGTCTGCATACTTCTGCTTGAAGTATGCATTTCTTTCCATAGTGACTTCTGCCGCGACTAACTCTTGGTCGTTAGCCTCGAACCGCTGGGACAGTTCCGTTACCCAGGACCTCATCTCCTGAAACCGTCCCACATTTATGCTTGTGGCAGCCTCCTTGGCCAGCTTGTTGTACCCAGAAGCTATCTCCGCCCCGATAGCTTCTTGGTTCTTCACTATCTGCTCCATTTTATACAAAACAAAACACTAGCACAGTTGTAATTAATAAATTAAAATTTTTTTTTTTCTTTTACAACAAACACTAAACACTAGTGCAGTTGTAATTTAAAACTTTTATTTTTTTTTTTATATTACAACAAACACTAAACACTAGCGCAGTTGTAATTTAAAACTTTTATTTTTTTTTTATATTTTACAACAAACACTAAACACTAGCGCAGTTGTAATTTAAAACTTTTATTTTTTTTTTATATTTTACAACAAACACTAAACACTAGCGCAGTTGTAATTTAAAACTTTTATTTTTTTTTATATTTTACAACAAACACTAAACACTAGTGCATTTAAAACTTTTATTTTTTTTTTTATAACTCAACTTAAACACAATGCAATTTTTTTTTTTTTTTTTTTTTTTTTTAGACAAAAAACACGAATTCTAACACTTTTACGCGTATTTAAATCACGGGGTCACCAATTTGTTTAGCTTAACAAGTAAGCACACGAGGTTTCGGTTGTTATGGGATAACTGTTTTGTCCAGTGAACTGAACTCTTTATTTATAGTTTAAAATCTACTTAGAAATTACAAATAATACCTTATAAAATAAATACCTACAAATACATACGAATACCTTAAAACTACCTATGTACACGATGCGATTGCGGTCCCATCGTGTGTATAATAAACGGTCCGCCCAAGCAACGCACTAATTATCTATTTCGCGGAACAAAGGATCTTTTTATTGGGCCTCATTATCGGCCGAGACAGATCCTATTTAGTTGTGTACATTTGTATTTGTACACTTCCGCTGTGTATGTGGAATTTCCATCCAGACTGACAAACTGCTACCAGATGTGGAAATTACCCGTTTCTGTATCACTTCAAAGAGAAGGACCATAAAAAAACTATATTGCGGGTATTTACAAACTCACCAACTATTGGTATCATTTCTGTAAATACCGACCGCAACTACCTATGTCTTCGTTGCTTGGTGCCGTTCTTTAATTTAGCATAATTAAACACCTCCCCTATTGGCCGTTAAAATGTTTAAACTGTGGCAAAAAAAATAAACTGGCAGTCAAAAGTTTTGCAAGTAGCAACGGGAAAAAAATTTAAACAAGCAAAAATTATAGCAGCAGCCGTTCTACAGTTCTGGCCTCGGCAGTTTCTGGTATCATTTTTCATTTTTTTCGTTCGTGAAAATTAATGAGTTTTTGTTTTGGCACGTTTCATGTTTCGTATGCTGTTTTTACTGTTGTTGGTGTGATTGCTGTTCTTGTTGTTGGCTTAATGTCATCAATCAGTTGGTTACGCAAGACCAAGCAGCACATTCGCACAGATTAAAACCGAATATATGCAAACAAGTGCAATTTTTAAAGTGACGGATTGCTGATATGAATTCGCTTCGTTATATTTTATGTGACTGAATGAATTGAATTTGTTTGAGCTTTTAATGGTGAACTTTTTTAACGCGAATTATTCTAGAATATACTTCTGTGAAAATTGGAACTGTTATTTGAACCATGAGTGATTTCATATGAGTGATATGAAATATAGTTTTTAATTGATGTTGCGCATTTTTCCGAAACAGGTTAAGGGCATTTGTTTAACTTGTTAAATCCTGATAAAAGTTAATATGTAAAGCTGTGAAAAACTAGAATTATTCGCTGATAAACTTCTAATAGGGCTCAATAGTTGCCTGCTTGGATTCTAATCAACACAAAAGTAATGAAAATAAAATCAGAAAATGTATCTTCAGTTCGCGCAAAGAACTTCAATTTTGGAGAATGCAAATAATAAATAAAACTGCGTCTCAGATTGAGAAAAATACTATAGACATAAGAGAATATTGCCAGTCACGGAAACCAAATATTGGGTTTTTTTTGTTATTTTCTGTTTTGGGTAAAGCCCGTTTTCTATCATTTTTAATTCAGTAAAAATTAAACGAGACATCTCTAGTTGTGCGGTAGAGATGACTCTAGCAACGTGTTTGGTTGTCAAAAAAATTAAAATAATTTAAAATAGTTTTTACTAAGATTAACCATTACAAAAATTCGTTTTGAAGCTTGAAATCAGTTGGCCTTGATGTATTCCAGCTGTATACAAAAATTCATGGCAGTCGCGCACTTAATTCCTAAATTTTCATCAATTTCAATTTTGGTAATTTTTTCTTTTGTTTTTTTAGTCTTCTTCTTTTTCAAAAACTGTTCACAATAGTAACAATGACTAAAAAATGTGAAAACTAGTTCATTTTTAATGCATTGTTTTGACATTTTCGTATTGTTTGCTTACAGTGTCGACTCATTCAAATCAATATGAAATCTGGCGCTTACACCAGCTGAACCGTATACGTTCAGCTGGTGTAATGCATTAAAAATGAAGTAAAAATGAAGTATCATATGAGCTTAAGTAATTTTATTTGTTTTTTTAGTTATTAAACAAATTTTTGTTTATTGTTCCCGGTGGTGATAGCCGAAAACCGATAATCATAGTTTTTTGTCGTAATTTTCTCATTGATTTTTTCATTGTTTGTGCATTGCTGATTGTAAGCAAATGCGGCAAATGATTGATTCAAGTTTTATCCATGAATTCAGATAGAAATATCAATACGCGGAATGATTCCCATTTTTATTGGTAACGGAGAAGGTTGCAAGCTTTCAATGGCTGTCAAAGTAAAAGTAGCAGTGAGATTTGTGCGAAAAATATAGTGTGTGGATCTTGGCATATTGGAAAAATTCAATATTTCCGTAAATTATATTTGGATTTAATGAGACTGGCCGATTAGTGTTAGTCAAACTCGATTTTGTGAAGATGACTCTGAATGTTTTCCACAAGAATTCTTTGAAGCAGGGCAAATCATTAAATCATTATTGGGTGGGACATGACGAGATTTTCCAACGTGTCTCCCTTAATTAAATTTCTTTTTAAACTAGTAGTTTTGTTCAGGTCCTGGATAAATTATCATCCCTAATTCAGAAGATATAGCATGTATCCCACAAAGGTACCATACATAACTGTCTGCGAATGTGTTAAGGATCTGACCAATTCCAAGGCCATTATTTGTTGTTGTTATTACGTCGACATGAAAGGACAACGATATGCATGGCTTAATCCCATTGGAAAAAAGCAAATGATTCGAACAACTTAACTTTGCTCCTAAGAAAGCAATGAATGAAATGGAATATTTCCACAAAATGTGCGAACAATTTCGTAGCAGAAAAGGAAAATTAAAAAACAAATTCACATTTTTTTTCCTTCTTGGGGTAGAGAGAAAAACGAAAGAGCATCGAAAGAGAAATCATGTAAAGTTTAGTGGAAACAAGCTAAATAGAAGCAATACGTAAAAACAATAAATACTTAGAAAAGGAATTTCTCACAAACCAAGTGCACTCGCCGCCATTATTAACCACGCAAAACTCTAGAATCAGAATCGTCCAACTTTTGCCAATAACAACAAGGAAACAATAACAATACAACAACAACAACGGGGAATGACAAACAACACATTTACATGCCAAGTACAAAGTCAATTTCCAAAATGAAATTTCCTGCACAGCGAGACTACGTGAATATAGTGTGAATTTGGGTTATTGTAAACGTTTGCATGTGTGGGTGTTGGTGAATATGAAAGGGTATCGAAACAGAAACACCCCCAACAACAAAAAACTTTATTTTGTCTGTTCTGAAAGCGGATTCTTGTGGCAAAGTTTTTCAATTTTGGCATAGCAAACTGGCGGTGAAACTATTCCAATGCTGACGACGACGATGATGATGCGTTCGATGGAAGCACACGTGCCGTTGTTTCACTCGTCTGTTGTGCTAGTAATAGTAGTGCCAAATCAGAAGAACTCAAACGCAGCTTGCTCCTAACATTGTGCTGTGTTGGTCTTCAAATCGGTGCTGCGGATAAATCTAATTTTGAACTGCTCGCATGTGTATGAAAATTTGCGTCGCGGCATGGAGTATGTGGGCATAGGTGTAAGGCAGCGTACTGTTTTGGAATTGCTTTTGAAATAGACTTCCCGCCATATGGCAAATGGATGCGTTGCATTTTTACAGTTTCTGTTCCTGGTGGTGGATGGGAGCCCGGGGTTTGCTTGGCACGTTGGTTGGTTACGTTGTTACAATGTTGATTGAAAATTGTGCATGCAATATTTTTTGTAGGTGCATATGCATGCACTCTACCACACATGCAAATTCCAATTGAGTGCTACAAGTGAGACACTTTGGTGTTAAAGTGATTTAGTGAGGGGAATGAAACGACACGCAGGTTAAAGTGCGAACTCTTGTATGCTCTATTTATGAAAAATCTTATATTTAAATGTTAAAATTCAACAGTTTCTACCGAGTCTCAATGTACAGTCTCATAGACTTCATTTCGGGTGTTCAACTTTTCTCTTTGCTGCAATGAAACCAAAACCGTAATTAATTGCTTCTATTAACAATTTAGCTCGCTCACGAAAGGAGCTTCAATACCTCTGCATACGGATTAGTATTTTTTTTTAACTTTCTGAAATGTCCTGTGTATGAAAATAATCACAACGCCACCGAACACATAAACGGCTTTTACAAGCAGCTTAACATCGATATTAACCCCTGCAACAGGTTCAAAGTTTATATTGAATTGGAGACGCGGGAAATGCCTTGCCGAACCAAAGCAAAGCAAATCAAATGAAATAGAACAGAAAGGAATTTGTGTGTTATAGTCTCAGCAGCATAAAGCCATAAGACAAGGGTTGTTCTTGTCCTATGCCCTGCTTGTCATATCATACAAAGAGAAACATTTGACGGAAGAGTTGAAAAAAGCGGCTAAAATCCTGTTCCGAGTCCTTCTTCATAGTACCAGTTTACTTTACAATGTGTGCTGGTTTTCGCTTATATTTTCAGAGTCAATTGTGTCATTAATAACACCATCAGACACAAATGTGTTACCAAGAATTTTTGCCTATTTTTCCATTTCGTATTAAAATCACTCATCCACCATGTAGGGCCACGTTAAAAAAATAACTTAACTTTCTTTGGGCTGCCCCAAGACAGTCTCTTTATATTCCAGGATCAAATTGTTTAAATTAAAGAAAATGGCGAATTGTGAACATAAATCAAGCAATGTGATCGTATACAAAGGGAAGTATATACTGGAACTCATATGTTTTGAATTAAAAAATTAGCTGACAATAAGAGGGCCGTCCACCTTTAAAAGTCGTAGATAGTTGAATATCTATGGCATTTGTCTTGTGAAATGATTGACGTGATGCTGACTAGAATATCTGTACTTTTCTATAGCTATGTAGTCTGAGAGATTCCCATTCAGAATGACGATTGCCATCATCATTAAATTATGACAAGCAGATATACATGATACTCAATTTGCTAAACTGGCAAATAGCTTTAACAGTGAGCCAGCTGCTTTAATGACAATTTAACGGCATTCGCTCGTTTTGACATTTCACGAATGGATAATCTTAGCATCCATTTAACAGGTAATTCCCACTATATTCGGAATATTTATTTTGCTTTTTCGGTAGTGAAGAAAAAAGATAGTAACCCCTACCACTTCCGGTGTCATATGCACATATAAGCATTTCACACACATACACAATGAATGTGTTTATGTTTCTGTTATGTTTTGGTTGTGCTGGGTGGTGAGTCTGTTTGTGGGTATGCGTTTTGGTTACCACAACCTAATTCTAATTTGATGTACAAACTTGTATTTGAAAGGATACGCATAGACCGCAAATATTTGTTAAATGGTTGCTTAACCCATTAATGACGAGAGCGAAATTTTCGGAATTTTTTCAGGAATACCTAGAAATGGCCTAAGAAACGAATTTCTAACTTTTTTTTTGGTAACGCTCGTCACAACCCTAGCAAAATTACCTAATTTAAGATATTATTGTTTATAACTACTTTAATTTTAAATTCTTGAAAGTTTAGCAATGTTTTAAGATTTATTTTGTAAAAAAAATTTGTATCGACCAATTTTTTTAAATCTAAAAGTTTTTTAAAAAAAATATTTTGTTAAAAAAAATTCTATAAATTCAGGAGCATTTTTGATCACAAAAGTTTCTTCAGCAAAGTAGTTTGTTTTTAAAAAACGCACATTTTTGCATAAAATAAAAGTTAGAAAAGTAGGTCAGTTTTCAACTAGGATTTTCTTGATAAGTGTCCTGGTAGTGATCATTGAATGGGGTCCAATAAACCTTTTCAATAGTATTCAAGTCGATATTCTTACAATTTTGGTAGTCGTTCAAAATTACTACAAAAGGCTGGCCTAATTATCTGTCCGCCACTGTATATAATATGTATCTCCGCCTACACCAAAATACTGCTTAGGTTTTCTATAACATAATAAATATCTCCATATGAACTGAAATTGGAAAGGTCCTCGTCATCATTTGACATACACAATTTACATGGCTGTAAAAGAGGTGTAGGATGAAGACCATAGGAAGTACCTCCTTCATCTTCCTCCTAATAATCTTGTCCAGCCGGATAAAATTATGCTCGCCTAAATGTCTTCATCGTAATGTAAATTTGTTAAAAACCAATTGAGTAAGTTTCAGCTGGTCGAAGTAAGCCTATATATACCATGCACCCTTCCATCTGAGACCTGGTCGCCATCTTCCGCTCATTCCACCGACGGTACTCACATGTGCTCCATTTAGTAGTACTTTTTTACATTCATCAGCTCGGCATGACCTAGCCATCTTAGACGTGGATTTTGTATGCGTCACGATGTCATGTCATGATCGGGGTATTGCTCATATAGCTTTTGCGGCACTCACCATCGACGCAAAGCGGACAATATATCTTACGGAGAATTTTCCTACCACAATTCCCGTGAAATTGGGTAACATTTGTTACAAAACTCGACTCTCACTTGTATGGAAGGTAGGCGTGGCAGCTGATCGCTTTCGCCCATTTGCAATACCAACTCCTTCTAGGATTTCCTAAGGATAAATTCAATGTTTGGACAGCCTAGCTTTCATTTAGCTCCTTCAATAGCCCATACCAATCAAAATAACGGACAGACATACGGATATGGCTAAATCAACTTAAGAGGTGCTGCTAATTTTTCATAAGTACACCAAGTAGAATTTATAGATAAAATATTTTTAACTTTAAAAAAAATATATTTCAAACCAATATATAGAAAAAATGTACTTCATTTTACAAAAAATACTCGAATATGTACGCTAATATGTATATAAACACGTACAAAAAATTATTTTAAATCTAAATATTAAAAAAAAATTTTTTTTTAATTATATTAAGTACACAAACACACTTTCAAATCAATATACAAATAAAATATATTTAATTTTACATAAAAAAAGCTCATACAAACATTTTCAGTAAGAAAATTTAAATTTGCTAGGGTTGTGACGAGCGTGCCCATATGGTAACAGCAAAATTCAAAATGATAAAAAGGTAACACAGAAGTTATAAATAATTTTATTTTATACGTTTTCTAATACTTTGATATTTTACCCAAATGCCAAAAAAAAAACATTCAAAATATATAACTTTTTATGGCAATGAAAAATATTCTTACTGGGAAGGTCGTGACTTTTCGCTGTTTTTGCCCACTTTTCAAAAACACTACTTTTCAATTATCCGCCACGATCGCTACTGACGAGCGATTGCTTAGAGTTATATATCAAAAGAAAGATCTAAGCATGCTTTATTTAAATAAAAAAACAGATTAGTGATATTTGTTCAAATATTTTTTTGATTGAATATACCGTGGAACGCTATCAGCGTTACCATATGGTAACACTCGTCGTGAATGGGTTAAACCAGGAATGTTCAGTAAATTCAAATATTAGCCATTAGTGTACATAGCAACATATTTGAATTCAACACATTTAAAGATCTTCGTAGTCATTGTGTACTGATGTGGTTAAAAAATACCAATCAAGACAAACATTAAATTATTTCAAATATTTCTTATCCTTGCATGTGTGCCTTCACACAGATTTAACGGTTTGCGGTATTAAGCCACAATTAATTATTTCCACCACCGAGGGCGTTTCACCAGCACGTAGTGTGTTGTGAGGAAAATAAACAAAAATACTTTTGAAGATACCCAACGTTTATCCATTAAATGAGCAATGAAAGTGGAATAGTTTGCCACATTGACTGAACCGCAGGCGGTGGTTATGGAAACGTTGGATCACAAAGGCATTTGTTGACACCACATGAACCTCTGTAACTATTGCAGATGTTGGGGAAACTTTGAATTCACACTTTTTGTGGGCCAATGTGTTGTAAGCGTGAATGGTTTCAAGGACAGAAACACAAAACAATGAACAAGGCCTGGTAAAGGGGATGTTTGGAAAGGTTCATTAAAGGCATCCAGAGACTATTTATCTAAAAGTTAAAATGGCTTTCTAACAAAATGTGAACACAGGTTAGTGCCTTTGTGATAAACGTATTGGCACTTCAAGATATTATTAATTTTAACAGCAATGCACAGGGTGACCCTGACCTCTTTGCAACAATTATTTTTTAATTGCAGACTTTTGAAGTTAAAACTAGCAAACACTTCTTTGAATTCCATGGCAGCAGTTAGTGTAAGTGCAGTAAGTGCTTAGTTGAATGTGTGTGGATTTACTCGAAGGCAATATAACTATTTATAATGGTCAATATGGAGATGGGAGTGGATGGCTGAGGATAGTATTAAAAGAAAGCTCTCCTGCATGCTTTAAACTTTAAAGTATAAATGGGATAAGCGGTAAAGGAAAAACTCTCATCACCTCTCTTTATTGCTTATCATTTTATCGTCTTAAAAGATATCCATTTCACTAATCAAATCTTTCAAATTAACTAAAGGTAGACAAAGCACAGGATTGCAGACTGAATTTATCAATTTTAACTGGATATCGCTTTTACGATCAGTTTGATGCCAAACAACTGGTTTCGGAATTGCAAGGCACCTTATGAGGAGGAAACGCTGAACAGCTACCCTGTTTCTATGCAAATCAAGCCAAGACCAAGTTGTTATTGGGGTTAAATCATTAAACCAGCCTCAACTGAAACACTTTGCACTGCAGACTTAAACTTTCAGATTGCACAAAGACCCTAATGAAGTACAAACACCGAGCATCGTCGTAAAACTTTGGACCGAATTGGTCTGAGGTGAACCTCCACCACTACATTCATACAAATATTCACATACCCAAACATCACTTCATTTCCATTAGTTTGAATTTAATATTTAACTGGTGCAAACGAGAAATTAGTCATGAAAAACGCTTGTGGTCACTCACCTGCAATGAAAGAAAATTTCATATAATTAATGGGATTTAAAGCCAAATGATTTATAAGAAAATTGTATAATATTTTGCATATTTTAAATAATAAATTACAATTAAAACATTACCATATTTACCACATACAAAACCATATAATCTGTTGACTGTAACAAAATGTGTTTTGGCAATACAGAATACAAACTACTTAGTTTTTCTTTTATATTTCCTAGCAATTACATTTTGGACAACTGATATAAACTAGTTCACATTGGACCAAACTGAGGTTGTAATAAATTTGTATTTGTACTGTGAATGGGAATGGGTACATTTACACTATATGGGAGAAGAATATTATACAAGAAGTGTTAGTGGAAACGACTCCTCTGGTTTGTTTGTTGACAATGTAATGAAATTGTTGGTAGTTGGCACCGGAATTCGATTTGTGTGCAAGCATTTGGCACTGGGCCAATTACAGCTATTGCCAAAGAAGTGGAAACAGTGTGGTGCCTTACATTATATGAAACTGTAATAATGATAAAATATTTGTTTAAAAAATATTTCTAATATTAAATCACATTTTAAGGTACAGTAAAACAATGAAACATACAAACAAACAAAAAGTAGTAAGAGAAGCTAAAATACCCTGCACATGCGCGTACGATACTTTACAATTATTGGGTACTTTTATCGAACATTACTAGATATTTTTTTGATATCTTATCGATAATTTTTCGATATTTTTCTATATTTTATGGATAATTTTTCGATTAGTTATCGATGATTTTTCGATATGATTCTATATTTTATCGATAAATTTTCCATGTTTTATCGATATTTTTTCGATATGTTATAGAAAAAAACAACATTCCCTTGAACACTAGTTGCCAATTTCATCATGATAATCATCCCACACTGGAAGTGGAACTGTTAAGCAATCCACTTGAATTATCCCCAAGTAGTATGAGCAGTTTTTCTCCGCCATTCACTCTTTTATTCATTTCATTTACCCGCCTGAAAGCGCATTAGAAATGCAAATTAAAGAACACCAGAGAGCTGATGCTGTTGCTGCTGCTGTGTTCCCAGCTAACTGGCTTGGAAACTTTATTCTCATCAGAACGAATCATCTGCTGCAGTTGCTCTTCTGGGAAAATGTTTTTCCTTTAACATGACCGCCAACTAAGAAGGCAAAATTCCAATGAAAAAATGCTAATTTCAACACAACTGGGTGAAAAGCCGAGACAAACTCAGAACGTGCATAAGTGCGCATAGTTATACTTTTTTTCGAAATGTTATTTTCCCTCACAGCATACTGGATAAAACTGGTGCAGCGGTAGCACAAAAATATTGAAATAAAAACAAAAACAAATTTGGTCTACAGTGAAATGTTAAAATATTTTCACGACGTTGACACAAAAAATTACACCCTTCTCTGTCAGAATGGTAATTTTTGTGTTTGTTGTTAGTTTTTCATACTTGATTTGGGAATTTGTTTTGTTTTTATTTCTTGCAACAATATATATTTGCATGAGCTAAAAACGAGTGGCAAAAGTACAGGAAAAAACTCTGTGTGAAAGAAGGTCAATGTGACAATCCAGAAAGCGTAGCATACCTCCACGGAGCATATACATATGGTGTCACATTTTTTTCTGTAAGTTTTTGTGTACCTTTTTTTGTACCCAAATATTTTTTGTGGAACGAAAAATGTAACAAAATATAGCAAATCGTTCATATGTACGTTTTTGATGCTGTTTGGAATTGGAAATGAATTTGCGAAAACGTATTCCCACTCAGCACACACAATCTGGTTACATTTGTTGTTTTTATTTTTGAGAATATTTTGTTGTTGACTAAAGATTTTGGATGAGGACTTGGAAGCTGCAGGATTGAATATTTTCGCTTGAATTTGTACAAAATATGAAACGTGAATATCGAATACTCAAGGAATAAGTTTCTAAGTATTTTTTTTGTGTATTTCATGTATAATAAATTAAGAAACAAAATTTTTCCAGTGGGAGCCCTGGACACGTCTCAAAGCCATAGAACACATATATGAATTTGTGTTGAAAGTCGGTGCGGTAGTTGTGACGTCTACTGTATGGTTTCAGAGATATTGAATAATGAAAATCAGAGTTGTATTGAAGGTACCACGAGCTTTCGTACCAAGTCTCAATGCCACAGTTTCGCTAATTTTATATTTTATTTTTCCGTTTCCAAATTCATTAGAATTCAACAAAAACTAAAATAACAAAAACAAACAATCTCAAACAAAGTCGTATGTATACTTGAATTGTATTAAATTTTCAATTCAACGTTTAGGTGCAAACCTCTCATCACGTACATATACACAATCCAACAACAACCAGCCCCCCAACAATTCAATAAAAAGTTCATTAAATTCGTAAATATGCGCAAAAATAATGTTCACCATTTTTTTATTTTCACGACAAGGTTGCGAGCAGTGAAATGTATTTCGCGTTTTTTTTGTTGTACCTTCTTGCTTCATCATCACACCATCTTAAACCTCATTCGCAGCTGATATTTCGACCTATTTTAGTAAACGTTCTGGAAATTAAGTAAAATACAGTCGACGAGGAGGGCCGGAGAAGGTTCTCCTTATTCCTCCTGTTGGTTGTTCGTACATTTCTTCGCTTGTGCCTTATGTGACTCTTCCATTTCTTTTTTGATTTGATTTGAATATATTCCGTCCGTAAACAGTGAATGGAAAATGTGCCACACTCATTGGCACATTTTCCATTCACTCCCCATTCCATATTAAAACGATGCAGCTAAAGCCAACAGTAATGAGTTGGATTAGTCGAGTTTTTTTTTTACATTTACATTCGATTGTGTCACCCTAGTAAAAATTCATAGACCTTTTCCAACTGTTTTCTGGTTGGTGTGGTGGAACATGAACCAAAGAAAAAAACCAAAAGTAGAAAGTAATTATAGATCAGCCAGATTTAAATGTTTGCCCAATGACAATTTTGTGGGCACCATGTACTTAAGTATGACTCTGGGGTATAACGCACTGTTGCTCCTCGTTCATGACCAAGCAACAAGCAGACTTTTGACTGTATGAGTGTGTTTGGCTATTGTATCAACTTTATAGATTTTCATCAAACAAATAAGTGCTCTGTCATTATATACAACTTTGTATGGAATAGTCTAAAAAAATCATTGTCATTTGGAAATGTCATGCTTGATTTTCTAGGTCACATAGGTCGATAAGAATGCTTAGTGAGTGGGCATTATGATTAAATGCTCAAGTATTAGGTTAGGTTAGATTGAATCGAAAAGGTCAGAAATAAATTCTTCATATCAAATCAAAGCGAAAAAAAATTCTACAAAAGTAAATGCAAAATAACACACAAAGATTGCTTTTTCCATAAACCATTTGATTCTCTCCGCTTCTTTCAACCAAAAGTTAAACAAAAAAAAAAGTGTGCATAAGGTGTCCTTGTCCCTTTTCAAACTAATTCACTGCAATAACTAACAAAAAAAACCCACTCTTGTATATTCTTCATCCTTTCTCTAAGAAGCAATTTCATGTTCAAAAGTTTATTTTTAAAATATTTCCTCCCTGTTTGAATACAAACTGAAATTCATTCATTCAATTGAAAGAGTCCTCACAATTCATATTCAATGGCAGATTCGTATGACTTGTAAATTATTTAATGATATCTCCAACAAAGCGAGAGGAGAAGAAGTAAATAATATTATTCCTGACTGACACTGATTAATGGCGTTACATTTTTCACCTCATGCAAATATAAACAGACACACATACACACTTACTCGTCACACCTGTGAAAACACCATTGCCACTTTATGTTACTTAAATTCCCTACAGGCTCCACAAATACCAAGCCACCTATACCAACTCCACCTGGGATCCAGTGTAAATGAATTGTGTGCTCGTTCCATTTCATTTTCGCATTAATTTGAAAATATTTTTCTTCTACATACACGTTTGGCTTGGAAGTTGAATTTATGCTTTTGTGTGGTATTGTATGACTGAACATTTGAGTGTGTGTTAGGGTTTCTGTCTGACTATGTAAGACTATCAAGGGAATATTCATTTACTTCGAATAACGCATAATTGAATACATATGTAGATTTGCAATTGAAATCGGTGAACAAAAATTTTACATTTTAATAAATATTTCAGTTTTGACGCTATAATTGACAAATATAATTGTTGCCACAGAGTACCAACATATCGCTCATTCCCTGTAGTAAAGACAAAAACCAAAAAAATCATATTGTTCGGAAATCACGATTTGAAATTTAAATTTCAGTATTTTATATACATTTCCGCATTTGGAATGTTTTTAAGAAACGGTCAAAATACATAAAAAAATAAATATATGAATTCTGTCTTTTGGAAGCATGTAGGTAAATGTGTGAGGATCCTAGTGGCATTCATTACTTTAAAAGTCCGAATTTGGAGGTGTGTCTTTATTGCAGCGAATGAGCGATATAAGGTATTGCTCTTGAATTCGATTTTATATTTTTTTTTAATTTTAAAATAGTCACCCGCTTTTTCTATATTCTGTTTAGATTATTTCTTTCAATTTTTTTTCTGCCTTCACTAAATATACTCTTAGCGATCAATTATCCTAGATGAGAGTAGATACTTTTTGGCCTTAAGATTATGAACGTTCATAATAGTGTTTGCTGGGTAGTAAAATTATCTTTAAAATGTATGATTCTTTCAAAATAATGCCCACAACCAATTTGTTTTCACCCTATAACACCGACACACCTCTCCCTAAACACTTTATTGTTCATTTGTAGAGAAATTTAATTCTGTACTCATTCCCATTTATTCATTCTGTAAGGCAGAGTAGTGCGAAATATTTCCCAAAGTCTGTAAGCCATGAAATTAGATTTTGTATGTGTTCTAATTACAAGATGCGTGAATAAGTTCATACGTCCCTTTTTGCAAACATAGTGAGTTCGCAAACTTAGTAACGAATAGCAACGAACGAGGAGTGAGTGTCATATTGGTGTGAAAGTGTGTTTGATTGAGTGCAAGCGAGTTGTGCTAAAAATGGTTAGATGATGGAAGGTAGTGCCTATTTGAAATGCAATAAAAAAAAAATTCAGCTTCACTGACACACATACCCCAACGTATGAAGTCGATCCCAATATTGAGAAATTAATGAAAAAAAATAAATCGGATTATAATAAGCGCATCGCTTATCAATACAATCAATGCAATCACACAAAGAACCACACACAGCCAATACAAACAAATGCAACCAACTCAACCATGTCTATTTCCTTCGTTTAATGGTGTTGGGCAGCACCATATTTACAATATCCTATTTACAATGTAAAAGTGGACATAAAGAAGTGAAAGGACATTGCAAGAGATAAGAAACTGCACACTTCAACAAGTAGAAAAATACAAACGCTATCATATTATGATAGGAGAGGATAACATGGAGAAGCTATAATGTCCCACAAGATGGAAGGTGGATTTCTCAGACAGGATATAGGAGTAACCTGAACCGAAGGCTTTTAAAGGAAAAAACTTAAAAAATAAAAAAAGTCCGTACAAAATATTGAAATTGGATATTTGAAAATAAATGTACTAATGCACTTATGGGTTTTATATTCCCAAATTTGTATTACCAAATGGGTTTTTTTTATATTCTTCACCTTCTTCTTTTCATTTCTTTCCTTTTCGATTCAATAAATTTATTTATTATTTAGTTTTCAATATACGCAACATCCAATTAAGTATGCACACAAATTGCCAAATGCACAACGATATCGCTCCTTTAGCTTATACACATCCTAATGGAAGTAGAATGTTTTGGTGTGGAAAGTTTTTCTATTTTTACTCCATTATCATTTGTGTATTATCAGCCAGTATAGTATTTGCTCAAACAACAACACGTGACATGAGGAGAACGTGTGCCTTGTGTATTTGACATGATGTACAGCAAATGGAAGTCATCACCATCAACAACATCTGAATGAGAAATGAGCATCAGCCACTCGGAAGGAGAGATAAATTCACATTCTTATTCTTACAACTCCATTGCTATTGCCAAATCGGTTTGCCACCAGTAGATGTGGATGAATACGCAGCGAACATGCGACAATAGTTGACGATATATGATGATGAGGGATGGATGTTAGAAGAAATTTTTTATGTCAGTTAGAAAATCCGGAAATAATTTAAAATGCAACCCACATTTTGGCAAACATGATGTGTGGCTTAAAAAGCCTTACTTTACCTTTAGGCTCAAGAAGAAAAAATCTGACGTGGAATTTCTTTCCACTAAAAGAAGTTATTTTGGTGACTTTTCTTCTATTTTTATTTCTGTTGGAATTTCGCCTTATTTTCATATGACCGTAATGTACAGACTATTCAGATGTTCGAGGAGAGTGAACGTGACAACATTATCATCACTTGTAATATATCGCATACCCTAAATGTGGCATATGCCATGAATGCGGGTACAATGCCGTTGCACAAGTTTAGATTGTGGTTTTTTGAAGGGATAAAGTTTATTTTATTTGGAAATCTGTACTTTTCAGAGCATCTGTAATTTTCATAAGGAGGTACTATTGCATAATAACTTGTTGGAGTTTCAAATTGACATTGATAAAAAAAGGGTCATAATTAATAACATCACGTTATCCACTTCTATGTGAATACAACAATTTCTATTCACAATTCCATTGATTCTTTGTTTTTACTGTTCAAATTACATCAATTTACTCTCATTTGATTCTGTCATTTGCGTTATTACACAGAAATATACTAGGTATATTGATGTACAGGCCTTCTAGTATTCTAAAGAAAAAACCTCTCGATAAATGAAAAAATGTGTAATCGGTGACAGGGGGGCGCAAATGCCCCTGTAAGGAGTTATCGAGTGCAGTGTGCGATTATTTTTTTGTGGTCAATATCGGTCACCTGTGAGTTAAAAGTATTATTTTTGGTTGTTATCAATGTTTAAGGACCTTGAAAGTAATATGGCTTTTCCCTGTTATGCCGAAATACACATAAGTTGTTGTCTGTGCATTTTTGTGAGATTGTTTTTCCGCAAAACCCCAATGAATAACAGAAATATTTAAAAACTGTGGGCATCAACCTGATGTCGTGGCAACCACGTGCGAGGACGGAATAAGTAAATATTTATAAGGTTTCCATAAAAGCTGAAAACATAAAACGGTAATAAAAAAACCAAAATAAAAACTGCAACAATACCAAAAACAGTTGACCACATGTTGTGAAATATGAAATTTTCAACACTGCAACTTTTTCGTTTTAACCCAGCAAACACTACATTGATTTCAAAGACTTGTTTCGGAGATTTGCCAGGGCTTAGCAAAAGAGTATTCGGAATTGTGCAGAAAAAGCAACCAACACGATACAAACTAAACTGGCGTCGAGTTAAATAATAAAGAAAAAAATGTATTCGGGAAATAAATATTAAAATCCTTCAGGTTAAATGTAACAGTGGATCTGGTTATGAAAATGCATTGTTTTGGTTTGTATTTGTTCACTATTCATATTAATTTTCTATTTGTACTTAATTAATAAAATATTTTTTGTTTGATTTGAATTTATGACAATCTTAATCACTAATTAATAACATTTTAAATGGAAAATTTATAATTAAATCTTTGTACCTTTGCTATGAAAGGTTTGTGAAATAAATTTAACTTCCTGAAATATATTAATGCCATTTAATATTTTCTATTTGTCTTGAACCAAATTCAAACTCAATTTGTACTACAGTAGCTATACACAAGTTGACGATTTCCCTTTCATTGCTCCCCTAACAAGTATATTTTATTGGTATTTGTTTTGTTTTCGGTTTTCTGTTTGACTTCAATTTATTTAAACTTAATTTGACAGCAATTCGGCTAGAACATGGAAGGAAAGTTTGCAACTTTGATTGAATTTGGAATCGTTTTCACTTGATGACTTTTTAAAACGAACCCAATGCATACAAGATTACACGACGACAACAAGAGAAGGGAGGCCGAAAAGGTCGTTTTTTTTTTGGGTGCGTGACATTTCGAACCCATGTTACAGCGACACAATCGCTAGGAAAACACAATAGAATAAACGAAAAAATAAAGTAAAATAAAATCGACGAAGACTGTGGTTGTCAACGAGAAATCATAATATATCATTTGGATATGGGAGCGGAATGGAGAATTGGTTTAATCAAAGCGTGAGAAGACCATATTCCATTTGTCGTATAATTATAATATGTCGTAGTATAGAATAATACAAAAAAATTACCAAACAATGTTTGGAACCAGTACAAAAACTGGATACATTCACAGGAGTTGTGGACAGCCTAGAAAAATTCGAAGCCAGTGCCGCTGATTACGACTCTGATCTCAGAAACACACAATTCCTTGTTTGTGTGACACCCTCCATACAAAATGTACAGGTTGTCACGGAAAACCATATACACAAATTGATAATTTTTTATGTCAAAAAAAGAATACAATTTAAGGGAGGGGCGGTCCATCTGGCCTTAGTTTGGATCTACCCATGAAATCGTATCAAAATATGCGTCCATATGTCCGATCACATTTTATGAAATAACAATGAAACCACTGCAGCTTGAGGTATGCATAAAATCTTTCTTAAGTCCTTGAAGGAGTTGGTATTGCAGATGGACGGAAACAAACAACTGACGGGACTTCTTCCTATACAAATGAATATCGTCTTTCCCAATATATGATACGCAATTTCGCTGGAATGGTACCAAATTTGGCATAATGCGGTTTTTGTCGTCGCTAATTTCAAATTTAATGTCGAAATTGCAAAAATGAAATCGGGGGACCGACCGAAACTTACTCACTTATTTGATTACTATTTCAACTTTGTACATTACAAGCAACCCAATGCCGAAAACTGTTACAATCGAGCAATCAAAATTTGGAATTTTATGGGAATGGAACGAAATGGAGGGGAAGAAATTGAATTGGAACAAACTGAGAATTGGAACGAAAAAAAAATGTTCCGAGAAGGTAACGAGTACGATGTGCAGGGTATTTTCGCAAATAGTGGTCATTTACCTACCAATTGTCCAGTAGGTTCCATCGTAATTTAAACGAATTCCCATTATGGCCATCTTTTCATAAATTGTGCACCGCCTCAAGCATAGTTGAGCCCAACGAACATTTTCTTAATGTTTTTATTACTGTTCTGTCAAACAATTCGGATCCGGCCTCTCTGCACAGGAATCATAAATATTCGCTATTAAATCTTAATTACGGAACACTTAATCTGAAAAATGTCCTCAAAGTATCGCTCGCAGCTTTAGGCGTTACTGAGCAGAGAGAGAGTCCAGCAGCGACAAGGCAATTTTTCATACTTAATGTGTAATGGCAATACCAGCAATGCCAGCTCAAACAACCACAATTACCATCGCCATCGGCAGCTACCGGCGTGTGGCTCAATTACCGAAGACCTGCACAGTTCAGCACAGGTATGGTGATGGAATTTTCTCGACCGTCGACATAGTGGAGTGGAGCGATTTGATTGAGCTGCAAAGGTAACTCATTTAACCAGCTAACGACTATTTAGAAACATTTTTGCATAAAAGTTGGATGATGAATTGTTAATCACTAGTTCTATTCCCCTTAGGTTTGTGCATAATGCAGAAATGCTAAGAAATGCTTTTACATTATTACAACTTAGTGAGCGAATAAGTCGAACAATAAGCTTTCTCCTTACTGAAACTGTCCTTCTCCAGGACACGCTGATAGTACAAACTTGTCCCAGAGCAATCAGTTGGCTTGTTTTAATTGTGGGCGGAAATGTGTTTACTTTATGACTTTGTGAGACAAATAAACACACATATAATAACCGCTTATACACCCACTAATCTGAGTGGGATACTGGTTTTATTAGCACTTTGTTCGCTTTTGTCGTTAGCTGACATTTTAATAAAACTCATTGTTGGTGCCTGTGGAATGCTGCTGAGCCATTTTGGTGGAATTCAACAGCAAACAAATCAAATAAAGCAACAGAAAGTAGCTGCAACAATAGGATTGTTTTATTACGAAGCGAAAATGGGGGAAGGAAGTGAATTCCGCCAACTGTTTGTGTGTAAAACAACTATTTTCTACGAAAAACCGTGTTCTGCTGTTGTTGGCATCCGTTTTCGTTGTCAATTGCATAATAAACGAAACCAGAACAAGGAAAAGAAGGAAAGTAAAGCTAGACACTTCGTTGAGCGTCTAGAATGCATTCAAATGACATTACAGCAAACGAGTGTCGTGAAGCACACAAATGAGATCACATCGTCTGGAATTTAATTACACGTTGTGTCCTTTGTTGCTATTGCTTTTGTAGTAGCGTGTAGCTGCATTCCGTCTAACCAGCCAATGGAAATAGAAATTCTTTCAACTTTTTTATGAAATTGTTTCCTTCCGTTCAACAATGACTTTTCTTTTATGTAAATGATTTTAAAAAAAGCTAGTGCTGATCAAATTTAATGCAAATATTGCCTCCTCACCCGCATTGCAGGCAATAATATCAAAAATTTAACACTTTATAAAGTTTGAACCAAGCGTGCATAGATATGATTCACACACAATTCACATTCCGCAATACGCAAAAGTGCAATTACCTGCCAGTCGAGAAATGTATTTCCATACTCTGTGTGTGCGTCAATGGTTTAAAACAAAACCCACCGATTGGCCCCCATGAGTGAAAATGGCAATACTGCTAAGAACAATGGTATACCCTCATAAATAGCCAAATTTCATTGCGGACAAAAAGAGCGAAAAGCATTGAATTGCTTGTTTAGATTTCGTGAATTGAAATAAATATGCATTGTTTGTTGATTCTGTTGCTCATTGCTGTTGTTGTGTGAAATAAATTTTACTGCATTAATTCGTAATTTTTGATTTTGTGGTCGTAGCAGCCAGCCAAAGCGATAATGCACCAACGCTCCCATGTTAAATTTCAAAAATTAAATGTTTATAGAACAAAGTCAATAAAATTTGTAATGGCGCACAAATAGTGGGCGGCAGCTTCTGCAATGGGGAAATACATGGTCAGTAAGTACAACCGCAGTCAGTCTTTGGGGGAGTGAAGTCATCATTCGGAATGTAGAACACCTCGTATGATTCATTGCAAACGTCGATATTTTTTTATTTTGTTGACAATCTGGAACGATTCTTGAAAGATTTTTTCCAGCGCTTCATTTTTATTTCAAAGCCAGGCGACCCGACAGACAAATGACAGCGACACCACGCAATGGTTATAAATAGTGTGTCTTTAATAGTAGCCTTTATTATGGACAAGAAGTACGTTTCGCATATTGATTTTTTTTCCTTTTTACATTTTTCACATTTCTTTTGTCCAAGACATTGCACAAATGTATTCTGTATTATTGACAAATGAACAAAAGCGTAGTGTTGCAAATGATTTTTGAAATGATTTTAGGGCAATAAATAACAAATGAATAATTGCAAATCAAAAACAATAATGTCAGATGTTAATGTGAATATGAATATGAAGAATTTATTACCCAATTGAATGTTGCTCATACGCCAGAGTACACTCAAAGGCCATAAATATTTTAATTTACAAAATTTTACAAAAAAAAAAAATGTTTTCTGTTTCAAATCCACTTTTGATTCGAATGATATATTTGTCCTCGGTAGCCGAAACAATTTTTGGTTGCTACCAAATGAATGGCTATATTTCTGTTCAATTATTCAAACAGTGCCAAGAGAAAATTCGTTCTTTATCAATCACACATTTGGTGCATGTTATTTTATGATTTATGTCGGTCGTTCCTTTTTCGAACTGATTAGAATTCCGCTTGGCCGCTTGTAAGATGATACGACGGTCGTTCCTTCTATGAAGAGATTAGAATTACCGCTCGGCCACTGATAGTGCCAGTTTTTAGGACGGTCCTTCTTTCTATGAAGTAATTACCGTCTTTTATTGATGGCATGTAGATCGTGTGAAATTCCGTTGCATGCTATCTTTACATAGATAATAATCAATACACAAGATGCGTACTTCGTACGTATCATGTATTTAAGTAGTTTTTAAAATGTTATAAATAAGGGCTTTGGGCAACCGGAGCGTCACTTGTTCTCAAACCACCAACGCGTCTCTTTTATATTTTAACACCTTCCTTCAGCTGAATATCAGCCGATGTGAAATCCAATATGTGGAATCATAAAAACAATTAACAAAACTATTAGCGCACACACAAGTGTAACGCACACTGACATGCGACAAGAATTAATGGACGATTTATAGCCATAGAGCAATCTCTCTGACTGCCCGCCTGTTCGTCCGCCGGTGTGGGATTTTATTAGTTTTTGTATGGCCTATTTCGCGGCCTATATCTTCGGCTATTTTCTGTTTGTGTGTTGGGTGATTGTATTTTCTGATTGCTTTAATGGAAGGTTAGGATCCAGAACTCAAGCAATACATATTATATACAAAAAAAGCGGGTACAGTGTAGCTCTGCTGCATTTCCCTGCGTTGGAACGAAGCTCAAGTAAATTTACTTAAGTATATATGGAATCGATAACTCGAAAGTTCAATTCAATTGCCGAGAAATTTGTGTCTGAAATACCAAGGTGTATGAATGGCAATTAAGCTAGGGTCATATTATTACCCCAACTTTCCAATCAAGCGACAATCTGTTTGCTTCTTTGGTACCCATACACAAAGATATTACCAAATATTTCATACGAACGTGGGTGACACGAATATCTGCACCAAAAACCTCCATCTTTTACAACGCAGATGGTTATCCATTGACAAATAAAAAAAAATGTAATAAAAAAAGTAGAAACACGCTTGTGGGCCACGATGTGGGCGGTCAAAAATTAAAACATTTCCAAAAAGGAACTACAAAAATAGTTGAAGGAAAAATAGAAGCGAAAAAGGAGCAGCGGGTGCACCTAACTGTCAAAGCGTATAAGTGAAATATTTTCCGTTTGGATACAACACGTACACGTACAAACACACACACAAACATACACTTCAAGGCAAATACAAACAAAAACTCAAGCGAATTTTCGCAGACGAGTTGGCTTACGCCTTCAACCAGTCACAAACTTGTAACTTTTGGCTGCTCTTTTTGCTGTTCCTTGCCAATTTCATGTGTGTTTAAAATTTTCCACACTATTGCCCAACAAAATTTATATTGCAAATTAAAACATAGCCAACCAAACGTCTATCTTTTCAGCCCTACCACGTGTGTGTCTGTGTTTTTTGTGGGTTCAAAACATGGTAAATTAATAATATTTTATGTATTTTCTACACATATTCTAACTTTTTGCAGAATATATATGAAAAGCTCACGAAATCCGCAGGTGGTTTCAGGATAGCATACTTTCT
This sequence comes from Heteromyza rotundicornis, assembly GCA_951394025.1. Lineage (NCBI taxonomy): Eukaryota > Metazoa > Arthropoda > Insecta > Diptera > Heleomyzidae > Heteromyza > Heteromyza rotundicornis. The sequence goes on along the minus strand of OX596012.1, from coordinate 17,480,556 downwards.
ACAGTCCACCTATAATTACTATGCCTAAATTTTTACTTTCGTTAACCTAAAAAGTTTGGCTCGAGAATATCCAGTCATGCTTCCACAAATATATTTCAGGACGGCAGTTTTCAAATGAGAAAATACATGAAAATAACTGCCAGTGCATTTTTTAATAAAATCATTTGTGTTCTCAAATCTAAAATACTCTATGCAAAAAGGACTTAATTAAAATACCTTCGGACAACAAGCAATCCGCAGCAAGCCTGAAACTTTTTATTTAAAAAAAGTTGTGACAGCATATCATTATTAGTTTGTTAATGATTTTGTTTTATAATATTGTTCCTGCTTTTGTGGTGGTTTCCATCCACACCCACTACCGAGGTGAACGAACAAACAACCGCGAAATTTTTAGTCCATAAGAAAGTTTTTATAAACTGAACAACAGCAAAAACTTTCGCTAAATATGGGTAGAAGCCACAAACCGCAAAATAGCAAACGTCAACAAACAAAAACCACAACAAGTTGATTGACACATTCATTGAGTACTTAATTAAGCAACAAAATCACAAAGGTAGAGAGCCATATGAATATCGGGAGATCTCAAGTGGGACACAAACTGAAAACTCAACAATGAACCATCCTCAACTGAAAACCGAAATTCAATTCAAGCGACACTGTCACAAAACGGGCCACTGGGCACCAGGTAACTCATGTAGCACACTCACTTACAGTTTCCTCAATATTAAGTTCCCGGCCAACTTTATTTAGTCCCTGACCTGCGTGCTGTCCTGCGTTGCCTTGACACAATGCGTAATTCCATTTCTTGCTAGTACCAAAAACAGCACAACCACAACAAACATCATAAACAACAAACTGGCAACTCTCAACTCAGTGGTTTAATTTCGAACTAGTACCGTTGAATACCAAAGTACCCACAGCACAGTGCCCGCCATTAAGTAACTTTTCAAAAGTTCGCAGGCCACAGCAAAGCCAGGCCCAGCTTGAGAGGTTAATTACAATTTTATTTTAATACCGTTACCACCGCCGAGTTGGAGCTTCCTTTCGGTTAGCGTAACTCAAAACTAATGTTGATTTGTTGTTTGTTATATTTTCCTAGATAGACCTGCTTCGAAACTTACTGCATTGAATGAGCCCACCCCTTCGCTCGTTCGTTCGCCTAATAAAAGTCAATTTAATGGTGCAATTGTAATGTCATCATAGACAAACCGGTTGCTCGACGAAAGCGAATGACAATACATTTTTGGCATTTTTAGCCTAACATCCTTACCTTACTTTCCTGTTTAAGTAGTGCACATCGCATTTGATTTTATTGGAGAGACAGACAGACAGACAGTCATTCCGTTCACTTCGTTTATGTTGGTCACGTAGCCACCTTCTAACTGTTTTATTCTCTTTCAGCCACAACTTTTTTAGTCTGGCTTTCTTCGTTGGCATATCGTCGAAAATTTTACAGATGATGTAAAATCTCAACTAAGCACGTTTTTTCATGACTGCAGTTGAAATTCATGCAATTCCATTTTAAAATTCGGAAGTTGTTTTGTAAGCAATGTGCATCGTTCCACCAACTAACTAAGCCAAGATGACACTTTCGATTAACAACACGATTTCAAAAAGGATATTATTGTGAAATGCAACAACTGGGCATGAGAACATTGAGTATAATTTGGTGGCTATTGCTAGTAAACACATAGTTTCCTTGAAGAACTAACTCCTTTGAATTTCGGCGATTCATTAACATAACTCAACTATTACGCCAAAAAGCTCAAACTTTTCCTAAATGACTCAATTCACATTCAAACTCAATCTGCATCTAATTTTCCGCACTTGCTGCTGTACGTTAAACGAGCACTGAAACTTCAGTTCTGGAACTCTTTCACGGATTGTGTGGCATTAAATTTAAAAAAGTTCACAAAGAAATCTAAAATGGACTGCAAAGTTTTTTGTCAGCTGCTTGTTTGCAACATTTATTATGGAAAGTTACCCCTAGTAGAAAGAATTGAGGGAATAGAGAAATGAAAAGAAGGAGAAATTCAGCTTATTTTGCTAGTGAATAAGTTACAGTCGACCAAAGCAGACTTACGGTACACCTATTGGGATCCTGGAAATAGGATCGGAAATCAAAAAAACTTATGTATAGTGTCGTTCCTTATGGTGCAAATAAGGAATGAAATCATGAAATTTTGGCAAGGAGCCCTTACCCAATTAAATGTAGGGTATAATAAGCTAATGCAAATTTATAGCGGATGAAAGTCCACATTATAACAGTGATAGCTTCATCTGCATGCAAGGAATGTAAGCTCGGTTGCATATTTCAGACTTTATATGACCAAAAAAGTTTTTAAGATTTTATTTATGAATTTGTTGAACGAAAAACGGTTGTAGAAGAAAGGGAAATCTGCCAGATTAGAGCAGACATGAAAGCTGGGAAAATAAAATGTTTCCAATTTGTCCTTTTTCTTCTTCTACTTCTCTTGCTTTTCTAAGAATAAATAACAAGCAGCGTTACTCCCTTGTCAACTTACACCCACATTCGGCTTTTATTAACTCAAAATAATGATAATATGATTAAAGCCTTAAATGCGGTACATTTGGTAGATGTCAAAATCCCCCTTGGAAATATGAAATCCCTAAATTCCTGGGGGGTGGAAAAGTATGTATGCTAAATTATTTATTGCACATAAATAAGGAACCACAACAATAATAGAAATAAGCATTTCACATTTGCCAGTTTTATATAAGAAGGGAATGGAATGAGTTTATAAAATTTTACAATCTTTACCGTGGTGATTATGCCGATCTTGGAAATAGGTAAATTCTGTTGAGCAAATAAAAATGTTTATAGTAAAAAAAGAGCAAAGCAAATTCCGTATATGAAATTCATTGAAACAAAACTTAATTGGAAAATGGCATTTCTATGGAAACATATTTGTGTACAAAATAATAGTTGTAGGATGTTTAATAAAAATGCAATGAATTTAAGATCATATTCTAGTTAAAAAAATTACTCCAATTGTCAGCAATTTATTCATCAATTATCTCAGCCTTGGCAGCTGCTGCGGTAATATTTTCAAAGTCCACTCATACTGGTAAGTTGTTTGAACGAAAACAAATTAAGGAATGCTGACTCACATCCTGTAGCATTGAAAAGTGCGGTTGCCTAACCACTTCCACATGCTTTCGGACATGGCTGCGCTTGCACAACAATATTCAACACACAGCAATATACTGAACATAAATGTTGACCAATTTAAATGTAAATTGACGATTTTCATTGAAATAGAAATTGCAATTGCAATTGAAATGCAGAATTAGTGAGAGATGTCTGATAAAATGTATATTGGCGTTAACAATATAATGTTGATGATTATTATACTGTCATAAGTGAGATGTACATATTTCATTTTAATTTTTCATGCTTTTCATGTGATTTTAAAGCGATTATCAACGATTCAATGGATACAAACCAATTTCAGTTGGGTGTTGAGAATCGGCAGTTTGAAATTGTTTCAAACATGTTATGTGCTGTGTGTGTGCAAGTGACGTAAGCACAATCAATCATTCTCAGAATGGATGTGCTGTAGTTTTTCATCTTCATTTTAATAAATTATGTTGGTAAAATATTACCCAGAAAATAAAAAACCCCAAAACCAATTTTCATTAAATACTTTTCGGTCCGTGAATTTGGAAATTTTCGCTGATTTATTTGTCTATAAACAAAATCAAGCATACAGAAATTGAAGAAGATTTCCTTTTCTGATTTCATTTATTAGGTACCTCACAATTTATAAAAATGTTTTGCAAAAATGGCATTGGGGAAATGTTGGCAACCTAACAACATTAAGCTCCCTCGTCGTCGTTGGTTTGTTTGGAACAAAAGCCACTGCGCCAATTTTGCTTTTGTTTACATATTTTAACATTTTGAATTAAATTTTTTTTGTTGTGTTAGTGTTCACACCTTAGTATGTATTTAAGAGATAGCGGAAAATGCAAATATTATTATTATTTACATTCTTGGAAATACTTGTTTCGTTTATCCTTAAATTTACCTAGGTGCTCTAAAAATATACCATCTAAATATTTCTGTGAAATGTGAACAAAATACATACTTCCGAAATATTTGTGTTAAGAATTTATTGTGCACATTTTGGGAAACCACCAGCAACGCACATGAAACTAATCGTAAACAATGGAAATGTGTATATGAGTGGGTGGTTTCCATGGATCTATATTTGCGAGTGTATCACTGCGAGAGGGTCACACATCACTTTCCACAGCATGTCAGACTCCGGGTTTATAAACTGTCGAAATTAGATGTGGGAACGAGATAATCAGTGAGTATGAACTCAAAACAACAACAAAAGCAACACTAATAAAAAAAGAACAATTACTTTGGTGTATTTGTAATTTCTGGATATCCGTTTGAAGTACCAATCATGTCGTATATATAAAAATTAAAAACTAATTTGTACTGTCATTCCTGTGGCCAGCAGCAAAACTATATTGACGCTAATTTTCTTTTGTAATGTCCACAAGTCATTGACACTGGCGAATAAAAGAACCTAAAAAATTACTTACTTGAGTACTGAGTTGCCTGTATGCACGCAAATAATTTTGTTGAATGTCACAGCCACGTCAGGAAGCACTGAAGATATTTAGGAGAATTCCCTTTTTGAATATTGTAAGAAATAAAGATATTTAGTATGAATACAAAAAAACTTTAGTGGAACATCGTGGAAATCTTACAATTTGGCACAGACACTATAAATTTTCAGCAATTCAAACTAACTACATGTCATTTTGTGTGTATTGTGTTAACTATTCCTCTTCATGTTCTTTTATTGTCAATTTTCTTATTAATGACTGCCATAATAGTGATTATTCCTAACAGAACAAAGCAATTGTGAAAGTTGTAAGAAACAAAATGTTGGTACGTGAACAGCACTACAGCGTGATATTTAACGTCCAATCCACTCAACACAATTTTATACAATAAATCAACTTGAATTGATTGAAAACGAACAACCGGGCAGGTCAAGTGCTATCGGTGGCAAAAGGAAAACAAGGAAACAGCTACACTTGAGTCCTCTGGCATTAAATCTGCTCCATTTACTGTCGAAAGTTCAAACTTTTCAGAAAAGTTAGTTTGCAGGCTTGCAAACGTAAAAAATTGTTAAATAAATGAAAAACAGAAAGATGTTGATGTGAAAAATTATAGCCGAATTGCTTTGTAAGAGCATAAGCAGTAGTAGTACTCCAACTACCAACCACCAGGATTTAAATGGTTTTGACAGTATTTGGTATCATTATTCATTTTTGGTTGGGAAAATTAAAAAGTTTTCCTTTTGACACATTTTGTGTTTTCGTATGTTCGCTTCCGTAGTTTTGTTGCTCGGTTTGTTCACACAATTATGGAGTTAAAGCTTCTCCATAACTACTTGAATCACATAGTATTTAATACAATATTTAAACAGTAACGGAAGAAGTTGAAACAAAATGTTCGTAAATGTTTTATTGAACCACGGTACGTATGAGTAATGTGTAATACAAAACAAATTCAAAATCAGCTTACAAAAACCGGTTCCGCAGCCAAATTCACCAAATTTCATTAGTCTTAAATGTTCGTATTTCCATGCTTTCCAAAAGCTTAAGAAATCGATGCAGATCATGTATGTATGTAGATGGGAAGGATTGTCTGTAAATTGGGGATTGTTATTCCGCAGAGCTCTGGTAACAATTTGACCGAAACGTACAAACAGAAAAGAAAGGCAATCCACCGGCACTCGAAACGATCTCCAAATATAAATGTAGAAATTAACGAGCAAACCGAGCGAATTAATCCAATTTGACTGAAAAGCAAACGTGAATGGCCGAAATTCAATTTCCTGCAATGCACTAGTACGAGTGCAGAGCGCGATTTTCATTCACTTTAAGCCTTAGTGTGGGTGGATGTACATAAACTTGTTGGTGTATATGAAAGGGTATAGTATCAACACAAATACACCGACATACAACAACTGATTTTATTTTGTCTGTGTCTGACTGCAATCCGATTTTTGTCTGGAATTGTTACTTTTCTTATCGCTGAGATTTTATGGTTGTGATGCTTTTGTAAGGATTAAGAGTTTGTACGGGTTAAAGCGGAAAAAAGGGCTTCTACGTTTCTAAACAAAATCTCTAATTTCAAGTTTCAAATATAATCAAAACTGTCTAATAAATAAACTCAATTTTTAAGAAAAATTTCATCATATGATAAATCGCTTAGATGCCTAAAATGTTGGACGGTTTTTTTATTTTTGTATCGCCAATTTTTCATGGCGATTGGTTCTATCAATAAAATTCCCTCAAAGTGTCATTCGATTGTATTAGCTAATGTAGGCTGTGTTCACAGACAGTCAGGTGTGGGTTTGTTTGACTTAAAGTGTGTGACCCAGCAAATCGCTTCAACTCAGAACAAATAAAAAGCGTGTAGAAACAGCTAAACATCGATTAACCCCTGCAACACGTACGAAATTGTTTTTGAATTGGTCACGAGGCAAGTCGCAAAGCAAACCGAAGCTCACAGGAACAAAATTAAGTGAAACATAAGAAAACGATAGGAAAAAAAGGAAAAGCAACTTTTTTTGGGAATATCTTTACGAGCTTTTGTCTCTAAAATTACTGAGTAGTATTGACTGCAGATGTCTTGGCTGAATCTCTTCTAGAATAGGCTGTCCCTCTTCGTATTCCCTACTTGCCTTTCCCTGTAACCAATTAAATGAAAACAGACTGAAAAATTACACAAGAAGAAGTAAAATGAGTATGAAATCCTGTTTCTAGTTCTGCTTGAGTGAATTCTTATTTGTGTTTGTGTTTGAGTTAGTGTTCGGAGTCGTGCTTCGCATGTCAAATGCGTGAATAATAATAGCGTAGCCTGGAATTTTGTTTGTACAACTGACGTGGGCTTTGCTCAAATTCGTATGTTGACTAATTTGGGTTCTTCTGGCTCTTCTTTGCAATCGATTGATTAAAGTTGTGAATTGAGAGATTTACTGGCAATGAGATGTAAAGCAAACTTCAGAGCAAGTTAAGTTGCAAAAAAAAAACCAGCAGGTGTAGCCGAAAGAATGCCTGAGCGGATTTCTTTTTGTACAATAAAAAGTGTTAAAGTGAAAACGTGACTGACATGTTAAAATCTCATCGAATCAGTTGTTCATTGCAAATGTACTCCTTCTGTCAGTTCAACTGATGTGAGAAGAAGGGCATAGGAAATTCTCAAACAAATGTGTAAGTTAAAAGCGAATTTTATCGCAAGTGTTACTATCGACAAATTGCCCTCTCCATGAAAATTAAGAAATTGGGACTATCAAATTAGGCATTTAAATTGTAACACATGTAACCCAATGGGTAGTTCAAAGTTGTTGTTTGTTTTATTTAAAAAATAAATTCAAAATCTGAAGTCTTCATATAAGAAAATTACAAAATTTGATTTATTATAAACTGGATTTAGTTAACAAAATATTTTATTTCCAACAACAAAATACGTCATAATAATCTACTTGTTGTCTGAGAGTTACTCACACAAAATGCCTTTCAACTGAGTCTAAGTATTGCTTGACATCACCATTAAATCTGACAAACAGGTAGAATACTTAATTTTGCTAAATCGACAGTCAGCCTTAACAGCCTACTGCGTAATGACAATTTAACGGCCTTCGCTCGTTTTGACGATGGATCATTTGCAATTTTTGCATTCATTTAACAGGTACTTTCCACCATACTTGAAATATTCATTTTACTGATTCGTCAAGGACGCCAGAGAACATATACGCATCTCACGTACACAATGTACGTTTTAATACATATTGTGGTTAGATGTTCGGTGAGTCTGTCTGTGGGTTTCGGTTGGTTAACACATCTTAATTACAATTTAATGCGTATGTTTCTATTTGACTGGAAGCGTTAATGTTGTTTGACTTGTGTACCGAAATTCAGCAAACGACTTTTGGAGAAGCTGCAGCGATGAAGAGAAGACAGTAGAGCATCTGCTATACTCCTCCGTTCAGCTGTGTCTCGTTAGAAACTTGCTGGAATCTTTCTCCGTGGACAGTCTCTCTCATAATACTATCAAAATATTATATCTACATCCGTTCATCATGAACTCAAATTGGTTTGGCGAGTAGGAGTAGGGATTCCTGATCCAGTGTAATATAAGTATGTTGGTGTACAGGCAGCAACCTATCCCTAACCTTAGCTCAATGACGACAATACTCAACTTATGCAACTGCAAGGTATTCCATTTTAGCTTTTTTTGTCACTCCACCCTTTGGAATTCACCCTAATGTTTAATGCCGATAAAAATCACAAAAATCAATTAAGAACCAACACATTGTAAATTTTAACACGAATCAGTGATGTAAGGTGTTATGTATGCAAGTGCTAATCAGCTTAGTTGAAAGTGTGTATTTACTAATACCACTAAAGGTAATTTATTTGCCATGTGAAAATGTAGAGATGGTCGAGGGTTGATGAAGAAAGCATGTACAATTGGTAGAGAAGAATCTCTTTAACTAATGTGAATTGACTAAAATTCTCCAAGTAGGTAAGGAACATGATTCAAGAAAATAATGTTGAACGAGTAGCTCCTACGGAAAGGATCATATGTTCAAAACAACACAGCAAATGACAATTTCGAATGGAAAATGAAAACAAATTAATTGTCAAAAAACAAAGCACTTATCAATTTTAGTGAAAGAGTTGTAACCTCTTATTCTAGAATCATGATAAGGAGAATTATTTCTCAAGCAAAGGCTTGAATAAATTGAAAGCAGGTGTAGAAGTATATTACAAATTTTATATCGATTCAATAAAGCACAATATAGTAGAAAATTTAAACAAGTTTTCAAATCGATACGTCTGTTAAATCGATACGTATGGAAATGGATTTCTATTGCAGATTGAGTAGTCAGATTTTTTGTTTTCGAGAAAAGCAAGTTTTCAATCTATTTTGGAGACTTATATCATCTCATCC